>OX463236.1:75257600-76460100 GCA_949820135.1 Sylvilagus floridanus
TTATTGTCAATGGTTATTTATAGAATAATTGCATTTTACTGTATCAGATAGAGTTCATCCCTGCACTCCACTGTGATTGCTTGTTCAAGAATGATTAAGTATTCTGGTCAATAAGGATTCATCATATGTTTTAAGTGCTAGTTTCCAATTTTCAGCAAGATATAAAAGACTTGAAGTAAAAGAAATGAGTTTGAGCTTAGGCTTTTTTACCTATTAGTTAAGCAACCCGTGGACAAGTCATTTATCCTCTCTGAAACATTATTTTTTCCAACTATTACAAAATAATAATGGCAATAAAATGATGTATGCAGAAGGCAGTAAAATGATGTATGAATTGGAG
Organism: Sylvilagus floridanus; assembly: GCA_949820135.1. Lineage (NCBI taxonomy): Eukaryota > Metazoa > Chordata > Mammalia > Lagomorpha > Leporidae > Sylvilagus > Sylvilagus floridanus. The sequence goes on from OX463236.1 coordinate 75,257,941, forward strand.
GCAATAAGTTACAATGTATGTGTGTAAGTTATAACTATCCAGAGATTACATTTAAAACAATTCTCCTTAAATGTTAGTCAACATCACTCAATATGCTACTGATGATTCAGAAGGCACTCAGGTTCAGAAATCGCTGATAATCCCAATAAACAAATATAGCCAGAGTACTACTGATATCGAAGAGCTGAAATTCATAAGATACTCTAACAATCAGTGTTTTATAAATCATCTATTGTTGCAAGTTGGTCATGGATCTAGCAAGCTCAACCTCACAGCCCACAGCACATGGCCTGTTTCCCTTGGTTTCCTCCATCAAGAGAGTTGACACAGCTGTATTCAAGAAAGGGGATGCAAAAGTTACTGTCAATCCTGGGAAATGAATGGGCTTGTTTTCCATTCTTAGACTCCATCCTCCATATTAATTATTCCATCTATCAACCTTTGGGAACACTAATTTTAAGGTATCACTGTTCCACTGTGAAACTCCCAGTGGTCCAAACAGAACTGAGGATAAAATCCAAATTTTTTAACACAGTCAATGGTCTATTTCCTATCAATAATTTTTTGATAATTTCCAAGCACCCTCAGTGAAAGTGAGACCATGCATGCTTTTGGTCATCCTCTCACCTCTACTTCACTCACTCAGCTTGCTCCAGTGCCTGGCTCAGGTCCCGCCTCTTCATGAGACCTTCCTAGACAACTAGGTTTGGTAATGATTCCTTTTTCCCCCAATGGTCATAGTGGTCCTCAAGGACTTGCCTTATTAATATTGTATATATTATATGCATTAATATATAAATATCTTATCTTATATTAATAATATATTATCAATATATTGATATTGATATTTATATTAATAATATTAATAAAATATATTATATATTAATATTTTGTATATTTATTCTTTAAATATACAAGTTGAGTATCTTATCTGAAATGCTTGGAAACATGTTTTAGGTTTAACATCTTGGGAGATTTTTTTTTAAAAATTGTGTGTGTGTGTGTGTGTGTGTGTGTGTGTGTATAATGAGATATGTTGGGGATGGGACCCAGTCTACATACAAAACTCATTTGTAATTCACATATACCCCACACATAGCTGAAGGATAATTTAATGGACTGTGTAAAATGATTTTGTATATAAAATTGAGTTTCATGGTGTAGAATTTTCCATTTGTGGCATTATGTCAGCATTCAAAACGTTTCAGATTCTGCAGCATTTCAGATTTTTGGATTAAGAATATTCAACCTGTAGCAAATTCTTTTTCGTTAAAGATTTATTTATTTGAAAGGCAGAGTTACAGTGAGAGAGAGCAAGAACATCCATCTGCTGGTTCACTCCCCAGATGGCCGCAACAGCTGGAGCTGGGCTGATCCAAAGCAGTCAGGAGATTCTTCCAGGTCTCACAGTGGTGCAGGTTCCCAAGCACTTCGGCCATCCTCCACTACTTTCCCAGACCATTACCAGGGAGCTGGGTCAGAAGTGGCGAAGCCGGTACTCAAACTAATGTCTAAATGGGATGCCAACAACACAGGCAGCATTTTTACCCACTACACCACAGTACCAGCCCCCATGTAATAAATTCTTAATATATGCCTATTGGCAAGGGCTAGAAGTTAAAAATAAGCAAATTTTAGACAGTGTTTTTCAGGAAAAGAAAAAACCTACTCCTGTATTATTTCTAAAGGCCAAATCATTAGTCAACTGGAATTGCTTTGAGAGCTTGCCTTTCCTATTTTTAGATGTTCCTATTGATTTTGCACCTTCTTTCTCCTCCCAGTGACTGCATTTACCAGTAGCTCAGAATACCTTTTACAATGATGAATCAAGCTAGAGAGACTACTCAGGTCCCCATGTCCCTCCTTCATCAAAAACATGCCCCCTAAATCTTAATCAAAAAGAGCATGGGGTTTGACAGATCATAATAGATTATCCTTTGGACTCTAACACATATGCATTGAGTGCCTACTGTATGGAACACCCAATCCTTCTATGTTGATGATACAGCCACACACAAGAAAGATGAAGTCTCTACCTTCTCAGAGCTTACATTTTAGAAGAGGGATATGGAAAATTAGTAAGCAAGCAATAAAATAACTCCAAATTGTAGTAGGTACCTATATGAAGAAAATAACCCCCAGTAAGTGGTATGACAGAGTATCACACATAGGGACAGGGAAACTTTTTGGATATAATAGCTAGAATAGGAGCCAATCATGTAGAAAGATAGATAAAGATCATTGCAGGTAGAGGGACCAGCTTCTCAGCTGGGAAGAAACTGGAAAAGAGCTTTGCTTGCCCTCGAACAGGAGACCAGTTTCTTAGAAACTAAAAGAGCTAGGGAGAGAATGTGTGAGGAATGTGCTGCGTTGTAGACCAGGTAAACGATTTTGGGTGTTGTTCTAAACAAAAAGATTAATCTAAGAGCTTGAATCCCCAATTTAATCTTTACTAGCTGAGAACCTTAAATAAATCCTTTAAGCTATTAAGCTACAGTTGATTAATCTATAAAATGGTATTAATAGCAGGGCCTTTTTCTCAGTAGGGTTGTTGTGATGATCAAAGAGACAACTGATTTTAAGAGTTTGCCAGTGATTGCTGCATAACAGATAAGATTTAAACACTAGATATAGTGATAAGTTCTTATGGTGTGTATGATTAAACTAATTAAAAGCAATTCTAGCTACTAGATTTCATGTTCCATTATGGTCTGATGAGGATGGCATTTGGGGAAATGCAGACCTCTTTGACAGCTACCAAATGGCTTTGACTACCAGGAAGGCTGGTATACCCCATCTCTGGCACTACTAGAAGACAGAGTGTCCGTACCCACCCAGAAGAGGCTGCAAGTACAAAGGGAGAAATGAATAGATCAGATCCTAAGTGGAAAGAAGATTAAACTGACTGCCTTGGTCAATTCCTGTCATACTTTATGGTGCCAATAATGTAGGCAGAGATGATATTCAATTCAATATGTACAATAGCATGACTGCAGGTACTGGCCAATCATAGGGTACAGGTATTGGTCAATCACAAAGGAATAGTGCCATCAAGATTGATAATGGCAATAAAGAGTACAGCTGTGGCAGTGCATCCTGACCAAATATTAGCCAAAATGCACAGAATGCCCTGACCCCAAGAATGCCTATATTAAAAAATAAACACAAAACAACCATGGAAAGGACCACAGTACAGTTATCCAAACAGAAGCAAAAAGGCCACTGAAAATAAACAAAAATGACAACAGGATATAACAATACAAAAAAGGGAATGGCCAACAAAGGAAAAGTCAGGAAGGCTGGTATACTCCATCAATGGTACTGCTGGGAAGAGAGTACCCATACTCATCCAGCAGAGGCTGCAGGTATAGAAAGGAAATGAACAGATCAGATTCCAACAACGCTTGTAATGCCATGGGTCATTTGTACCATCCACTAACTTGACTCACTCAGAGACCACTGCCATCAAGCAGCCTTCCAATCTTATTTGAGTCCCAAGTGGTTTTACTTACAGAAGAATATTGCACTGACTATAGAATGTAAGTAAATAATCTTTGGGAAAGTCATACTTTAGAACAAAGTTGAAGCTTGGTGTTTGATTTTTTTTTTTTTTTGACAGGCAGAGTGGACAGTGAGAGAGAGAGAGACAGAGAGAAAGGTCTTCCTTTGCCGTTGGTTCACCCTCCAATGGCCGCCGCGGCCGGCGTGCTGCGGCCGGCGCACCGCGCTCATCTGATGGCAGGAGCCAGGTGCCAGGTGCTTCTCCTGGTCTCCCATGGGGTTCAGGGCCCAAGCACCTGGGCCATCCTCCACTGCACTCCCGGGCCACAGCAGAGGGCTGGCCTGGAAGAGGGGCAACCGGGACAGAATCCGGCGCCCCAACCGGGACTAGAACCTGGTGTGCCAGTGCCGCAAGGCGGAGGATTAGCCTATTGAGCCACGGTGCCGGCCAGTGTTTGATTTTTTATGCTCTTTACTGATGTATGTGATTAGTGTATTTGTTAGCCCTGGTTGCCATAACAGGATAACACATGCAGGATGGATTAAGTAAGAGAGGCCTGTTTGTTTATGATTCTGGAAGCAGGGAGTCCAAGTTTAAGGTAATGACAGGTTCCTGGTGATGTCTCTCTCCATGGCTTGCAGATAGTTATCTTCTAGCCGTGTCCTCTTGTGGCCTTTATGTATACACATCTCTGACTTCTCTTCTTCTTATGAGGACACCCCTTCTGTCATATTAGAGTTCTACTCTCTTGATCTAATTAACCTTAATTATGTATCTCCAACAGTCACATGGAGGTTAGGGCTTCAATATTTAAATTAGTGTCCAGGGAAAGGGACACAATTCAATCTCTAACAGTTTCAATTAGCTTTTAAAATGTGATCACATCTGAGTGTACTAACAATCAAATTCCTGAGTCTAAAAACCTGAAGGAAACATTTGAGAGGTAGCAGCTACTCCCAGGCCCCTTTCCTCTGTGCCAGTCATTTGACTGCAGACCTTGCAGCCAAAACCATTCACCTCCTTGCCCCACTACACTCTGTTCCACATTCACTTGTACAGGGTGCTTCAAAAAGTCCATGGAAAATAAAGTTAAAATATTAGTTTATTTTGGTGCAAAAAAATCTTGAAATACATGCATATAAGTTCATAGAAAAAACATACTATGAAAACAGCTATGCATGGACTTAAACTTTGCACCAAAATAACCCTACCTTTTCATTTCATTTTTACACTAACTTTTTAAAAATATTTATTTTATTTGAAAGTCAAAGTTAGAGAGAGAGAGATCTTCCATCAACTGATTCACTCCCTAAATGGCCATAAAGGCCTAGGCTGGACCAGGCCAAAACCAGGAGCCAGGAGCTTCTTCCAAATATTCCACACAGGTGGCAGGGGCCCTAGTACTTGGGCCATCTTCTGCTGCTTTTCCCAGGCCATTATCAGGGAGCTAGACCAGACCTGAAATAGCCAGGAAATGAACCAGCACCCATAAGGGATGCCAGTGTCACCGGCAGCAGCTTTACCCACTACACCACAACTGCTGCTGGCCCCACTAACTTTTTGAAGTATATTGATGCAAATAATATGATAGCGCCTTATTGACCAGAGGGTTGCTATTGGATTCTGCCAGTGGAAGGCAGCTAGAGAAGATGAGAAGGCAGTAGGAAGGGAGAAGCCATTCTGTTTCAGGCTCTGGCAGAAGAACATCAAAGGCAGATGACTGATGGCAGATTGCAGCAACTTCCATGATTCCTACCAGAGCTCAGCCAAGAAAAGGGGCATAGCATCCCAATCTATGACTGCCACCACCTTGTTCCTTTTGCTCCTGCAACCCTTCCAACACCTTCAAAATATTCCTTGCATTAAATTCCACTCTGCTTTAAATATCTAGAGTAGTTTCGCTTTTCCAGGCTTGACAGTGTGGGATGCACACCCCACATAGACACCTTTGGCCCAGTACCAGCATTCCTTGGGAAATACCTGGACTCCTCCCTGTGGGCTTCTGAAATAACACCCTGGATTCTTTTCTAATAAACCCTGGAGAGTGAGCAGGGATAGTATTTATGTTCTGTATTCCTCCAGATGGTACTGGAAGACTGTTGAAGATCATTTTTTAGTTTGCTGAGTAAAGGAATGAATGACGGTTTACAGTTGTCTTTATGACTAAATAAAGAGCAGCACAGCAAGAGCAAAGAAATCCTACATGCATTTGTTACAGTGGAAGTATTTCAGCCAAATACTTCCATTCATGTGGTGGAATGAGAAGGCCATGTCAAGATGGCCCCTGGCAACAGAAACTGCCTGGCAACAGGCTGTTATTGGATGGCTTCGTAAATTTCCTGGCAACAGGGTGTGATTGGTTAGGGCATAGACCGCCCCTTGACCAGATTGGCTGCCATAAGCTGCTGTAGCAACTGAAATAAATGAGTCTGCGGGCTGCTTGCCTCAGGCCTGCTTTCACCTGACTCCCGGGGTCTGTGTGGTAACTCCATGCCTCTTGCTCCCACCATGCTCCTCCTCCCAGAAACGAATCCACCACAACACACTCAAACCCAAGTCTCCAAGAAAACACATTTCCATGATTTTAAAGTATCAGCAACCTAAACATTACTCTTTAGGTCAGGCCTTACTTGCCCTTACAAAGCAGGAGTGGGGGCCGGCGCTATGGCATAGCAAGTAAAGATACCACCTGCAAGTGCCAGCATCCTATATGGGTGCTGGATGATCACTGGTTTGAGTCCCAACTGCTCCACTTCCGATCCAGCTCTCTGTTATGGCCTCAGAAAGCAGTGGAAGTTGGCCCAAGTACTTGGGCCCCTGCACCCATGTGGGAAACCCAGAAGAAACTCCTGGCTCCTGGCTTCAGATCGGCTCAGCTCTGACCATTGCGGCCATTTGTGGCATGAACCAGTGGATAGGAAACTTCTCTCTCTCTCTCTCTCTCTTCCCTCTGACTCTATAACTCTGCCTTTCAAATAAAATAAACAAATCCTTTTTAAAAATGAGTGTATTTTCCATATCCTCTCACAGTTCAGATCACAAAAGAGCACACATCTGCCTCAGAGTGACAGGTAGGAATCCTCTCCCTCTCTCCATGGGGAGAAAAAGCAGTCATGAATTAAATGAAGACAGGAAATTAAGAATCCTTCTATTGATGGGTGATTATTGATACTAATCTCCCCTCCCCCTACCCTCCAACATATATCTTGAGCTGACGAAATATTTTACACAGCATCTCAGTTGACCTTAAAAAACTTTTGTGGAAAAAATAAATTCCTTCAAAGACAGTAATGACCTTTTCAGTGCTAGACAGATATTGATGTTTCTAAAGATAATAGCAATTTCAGTTTTCTGCTAGATTTTGTTAATAGGCTATATAATTTTCATAGAACAGGCATAAGCATGAGCTCTCCCATGCACACAGTCACACACACACTCAGATACACACAAACAGAACATCATTTTCTCCACCCCAACTTCTGTCCTGTGGTCCCCCTACTTCCCATCCTTGCTTTGGTATATTAATGGCAGTGCCAGAAGAAATGTAGAAAATAAAAAGTCAAAGGAGTTCACACTTAGGCATCAGAAGATTTGATTTCATAAGTTCATATCTATACAACTTCTCGGTTCTCTTTGCCATGAAAATGTGAGAAAATTCCAAACTCCTGTGAGTTCATATTTCTTTTGCTTTTCTCACCAGGTTACTGTTAAGGTCCTAGTGAGATAATGCTCAAGAAAGCCCTTCTATGTTTAGATGTAAGGGATTTTTTCGCTTCATAAAGTAACAAACAACCAAAATATGATCATTTGCAGTCTCATAACCAACCATCTAGACATGGCAGATTTAGTGTTATCTTCCCTGAAGCATCCACAACACTGGCTCCCACAAGCTAGCACACAAAGAACAACTGCAAAATAGAACCTGCTATCTTATCTTAGTCCATTGTCTGTTGCTACATCAGAATGCCTGGTACTGGGTAACTTATAAACAAAGAGGTTAAGTTAGCTCATAGTTCTGCATGGCGCAAGTCCTGAATCAGATGACACATTTAGTCGGCTTCTGGTGAGGACCCTGTGCTGCTCTCACTCATGGTGGAAAGCAGAAGGGAAAGTGGACCTGTGAAATGACAATAGGGAAAGGGGGGCAGGATGCCTCATGACAACCAGTTCTCATGACAATTCACCCACTCTTGTGCGAACTACATTGATCCCTCTGAAACAGCAGAGTCCCCATGATCCAAAGCCCTCTTAAAGGCCCCACCATCTCTCAACACCATTACATTGGTAGTTAGAGTCCAACATGTATTTTAGCGGAAAAAAACCACACTGAAACTACACCACATGTCAAGGACAAATCAAAAGGGTAACAAGTCTCTGTGTTTGACAAGGTCACTCAGCGGGTCTCCACGCTGGCTGCAACTGAGAATCACCTGGAGAACTTTGAAAACTTACCAATGCCCAAGCTCTACTCCAATCTCCAAGGATCAGAATACAGCAGCCAGAGTTGACAATCACTTTTGAAAATGCAATGGTTCTCAAACTCTGCTGCATATTAGGACCTCCTGGAGAGTCACCTAGGCCCATCCCCAGAACCAATGAATTAGGATGCTTAAGTGTGGGGGCCAGGTGTCATTGATAGGGAGGGGAGGGGAGGGGAGGGGAGGGGAGGGGAGGGGAGGGGAGGGGAAAAGAGGAGACGAGAGGAGAGGAGAGGAGAGAGGGCAAGTCCTCAAATTTCAAAGAAGCCTAAAATTTAAAAGGGAGATATTTATATAGTGACCAGTAAAATAAAAATGAGTGAATGAATGAATGGATGAATGAATGAATGGGTACAAGATTCACCAAAGAAGATTCACTTGCAGTGGGGCTAATCCTGAAAGACTTGCTTTTATTGTCACTTCTGGTATTGCCAGCTGATTTCCAGGCAGAAACCATTGCTACATTTTTACAGTGTATGAACCACAAGCTAAGAGAGAGATGGGCAGGGTGTTGGCCAAGAACAAGCATTTCGGCTCTGGCCGCTACCCTGCAACCATCTGTTCCTTCTCACTCAGTCTTTCTTTGTAAAGACTTCCCTACTATTTATTTCCCTCCTCTGTCTGTTTTGCATTTATCACTTTAAGACAGGTTTCTAATTCATTACCTAAAATGTTTACACATTGCCTGTGAACTCCTAAGGAGAAAGCCAGTATAGGAAAAAACAGACACATAGATATATTTTATAAATAAATAAATAAATAAAATGTGCACATAACCCCAGTGGATTGGAAAAATACTTAGATAAGTGGCTAGGGAAAAGAATTTTCACACTGTGTCATCTGCTAACATTAATGAGTTAATTAAATTAGAAAAATTCCACTGCCAAAAGCAAAAACATCCAAATACGTGGGCTGCTGGGGGAATTATAGACCATGCTACTAAACACATTCTGTTCAAGCTTATTTTTTTTCTTCAAGCAGGCTGTGGAGAGCTACACTTAAAAAGCCATCCAATTTCAAGAGAGTATTTTCCATCTGGGGTCAGTTGGGAAAAGTATGTTCTAAACTCTGCAAAGCCTGCTGAGAGACAACACAAGTTGATAGGAAAACTGTTAATGAAAAGCAATGGTTTTTGAAAACCTAGCAAAAGGTTTAACTGTGATGGTCCCATGTACCACAGAATTAATCATTTTGCATTAAGTATCTTTTCACACAAGTGAAAAACCAAAATGATTCAGGAAATGGACATAGTAAATTGGAAGCCAATACATTTTTGTTAAAACTTTAGCTGATAATTCAAATTTACCCAATTACCTAGCAGTTTAAAGGGGTTACTCATTCTTTTATAGTAACCTCCCTCCCTCTAACCATTCATCCATCCATCCTCTAATAATATTGAAATGGATTTTAAAAAAGCTAAAATCCAAGTACATCAAGATTAAGAGATTAAACTTTAAAAACCCATTAACACACTGAAAACAGTGGAGAATTTCTAATAAGCCATAAAATACAGAATATGGCATTAAAGATGTCCTAAGTCATAACAGCTGTCAAAATGAAATGTCTCAAAGATATTTATCTTTATCCACTCAGTGTATAATCATATTAGGAATGTCATTCATTTATTAAGAGGAAGGTGGGATAAAACCTCTTTTTAAAAAAGGTAAAATAGTCAATTACCACTTAAGCTGAGAGCTAGAAAGAGCTCAGTTTTACACACTCATGTGTATACATATAAGTATAGCTACTTTGTGCATATATATACAAACATACAGTTATTTATATATGAGGTTACTCCCAAAAGCTGATGAAAAAAGGCATTCAAAGGTAAGCTTATTGTGGTGCAAAAAAAAAAATCAAAACTCAGGCATTAGTATTCTTCAAGAAATTCAGGGACAAAGTGGACTAAGAAAAAACAACATGAGTTTCAGACTTTTTTGCACTCACACAAATTCTCCTTTTAGTTCTAGTTTCCAATAACTTTTTGAAGTCCATTTTTGAATATGCATATATGTGTATATTTATGCATAGAAACATATGTAACCATACATACACATACAGTCATCTCATCTTGTTATCATTTCCCCCATTATGGGAAATTAAAACAAATTTCTTAATTATTTTGATTTTTTAATGTGATGGTTTATATCTTTTAATTCAGGCTTTGAAAGCTAAGGAATGAGGCTTTCTATGGATGGCTGGATAGACCAGTGCTTCTCAAAGGCATGCCCAGGAACCACTGGTGGATTCCACGGAACTGTAGTCTCTGAGTCACTGGGTTGACATCAGAGTCTGAGAGTTTGCATTTCTAAAAAGCTGACGTTTCTGATCTGTGCTTTGATAGCAAAAAATCTGAAACTTACAACAGAGACTTAGCTGATGCACAGGTAAGAATGAAATTCCAAGATCTCTCTCATAAAGTTCTGCCTGCCCAAGTAGATGTTCTGACACCTTTGTTCTTCATGTAATCCACAGCACTTCCTGGAATACAGCCTAGATCCTGGACAGCAACTCTTGCAATAGCTTTCACTCAGGACACTTGGAAATCCAAGGTGGGATTTAAATGGTATTTTCTACCATCGGTGTCAGCTCCACCCCCATCCTAAAGGGATCTGCTGCTCCTACTTCCCTCCCCACCCTTCTCCCCCTGCAAAGTCTTAAAAGGACCTGTTCTTCTATGAGAAACAGTAACTTGATCAGCTCTTGTGCTGACTGTTGTTGTACAATGTAATACTTTATCCATTTTAGTATTTTTTTATTCTAGTACTAGTGGTTGAACTCTGTAATTAACAAACAATTATTCTTAGGTGTTTAAATTTTGACTGAAAAGTGATCCCTGTGAAATGTAAGAGTGGAAATAAGAGAGGGAGGAGATGTACAATTTGGGACATGCTCAATCAGTCGTGCCCCAAATGGTGGAGTTAGAAACGTGCCAGGGAATTCCAATACAATCCCATCAAGGTGGCATGTACCAAGGCCATCTCACTAGTCCAAGTGATCAATTTCAGTTCACAATTGATCACACTGATAGGTCTAAGAGTCAAAGGGATCACACAAACAAGACTAGTGTCTGCTAATACTAACTGATAGAATTAAAAAGGGAGAGAATGATCCAACATGGGAAGCGAGATACACAGCAGACTCATAGAATGGCAGATGCCCTGAATAGCACTCTGGCCTCAGAATCAGCCCTTAAAGCATTCAGATCTGGCTCAAGAGCCCCTGAGAGTATTTTAGGCATGGAAAGCCAAGGCACTCTGGGAAAAAAAGAATACCTAAATGAAAGATCTCTGTGAGTGAGATCCCAGTGGAACGAATGGGGCCATCAGAGAAGGAGGTACCTTTCTCTGAAGGGAGGAGAGAACCTCCACTTTGACTATGACCCTGTCAGAATAAGATTGAAGTCGGCGAACCCTAAAGGCTTCCATAGCCTCGGCAACTCATGACTAGACCCTAGGGAGATTACTGACGCCATAAACAAGAGTGTCAAATTGTTAAATCAACTTCAGGAGTCACTGTGTACTTACGTCTCATGTGGGATCTGTCCTTAATGTGTTGTCCAATGTGAAGTAATGCTATAACTAGTACTGAAACAGTATTTTACACTTTGTGTTTCTGTGTGGGTGCAAACTGATGAAATCTTTACGTAGTATATACTGAATCAATCTTCTGTATATAAAGATAATTAAAAATGAAAAAAAAAACTTGGTGTTAAATTGGAAATTGCATAGAAAATTAATCAATTTAAAAAATATATATCATGTAGCATCTCTGTCCTTAATGTGCTATACATTGTGAATTAATACTATAACTAGTACTCCAACAGTATTTTTCACTTTGTGTTGCTATGTGAGGGCAAACTGTTGAAATCTTTACTTAATATATACTAAACTGATCTTCTGTATATAAAGAGAATTGAAAATGAATCTTGATGTGAATGCAAGGGGAGAGGGAGTGGGAAAGGGGAGGGTAGCGGGTGGGAGGGAAGTTATGGGGGGGAAGCCATTGTGATGAATAAGCTGTATTTTGGAAATTTATATTCTTTAAATAAAAGCATTATAAAAATAGTTTATGAAAATATTAGGAAACATACTAGAAACCATACTTATGTTGAAACAATCTGAATATGTGAATCAACTTTTTCAACTATAAATTTTATGAAATTTAAATATAGGTGAAATATTTCCAATGAATATTTAGCATTGTCACTAAGAATTATACTAAGTGTAAATTACACATAAGATTTTAAAGACAGTATGAAAAATAATGTAAAATATAATTAATGACATTTATGTTGATTATATATAGTTGATGTTGGGTTAGATAAAATATTAAAATAAAAAAAAAAAAAAAGGACCTGTTCTTTTGAAGCAGGCAGGCATACAGGCTAAATTGATTAGATTTGTGAACTGGAAGACCATGCCTTTGCCACGCCTCTGTGTGACCTCATGCCCCTACCTGAGGCCTTCACCACACCCCTGTGTGGCCTCATGCCCCTACCTGGCCACACCTGGGTGCCCACCAGCCAGTCAGGTTCATTAACCACTCCCCTTTGGAAGTGGGTTAAAAGCCGGGCCCCGGGGGCTCTTCTTCCCTGGCCTCTTGTCAAGAGGGGGCTTGCTGTAGCCCTACGCCTCCAGGGGGCATGGCCTTTGGGCCATGTGCTCTAGGCTTCCTGGCCCAGATACAGGCCTAGATGCTCTTCCACGTGGCTGGTTTCTGGTGCTATGAACCCCTATTCACCTCTCTCTCTTAAATAAAGCTCTCACTCTCCTATGCATCTTTCTCACTAAATAAAAGCTTAAACATACCATGCTGTCTCGTTTATCTTCTCTAAATTCTTCTTTAAATATTAGGCAAGAACCCTCTTGGGCTTATTAATGTTGGGGATTTAGTAATAAGCCCGTGGTGAAATCGTATGGCACACCAAATTCTGGTAGTACATGTGGCACCCCAGATAGCAATTCTGGGGAACTTTAAGGGGCCACATTTTAGTGTAAATTTTAGGGGGTCTTTTCCAATTTCACTTTCTCTCCATTTCCTGATCTCTCCCCCTCTGTCTCTTGATCTCTCTCTTACATTCTCCTTCTCTCTCTTTTCCTTCTTCATCCCTTCCCTTTGGTCTGTGGAGTTTACCCCAGTAAACCCTTTCCCTTACAAAAAAAAAAAAAAAAGGTATCTTCTGGGCACCCCCCAGTGCAATCATTGTCTCTAAAATTAGCCTAACAAGAAACTGCAAGGCTCTGGCTCTTCCAGGGACCTATGACTCACACTGCTTTTCGAAAGCACCCATCTCACAAGCAAGCTTTTAGTACTATTAGAAAGCTCCAGGCTAGGCACACTGTGGTGTAATGGGTTAAGCCGCTGCCTACAACACCAGCATCTCACATCACAGGGCTACTTTACAGTCTTGCCCAGCCCACTTCCTATCCAGCTCTCTGCCAATCGGCTGTGGAAAGCAGCAGAAGATGGCCCAAGTGTTTGGATCCCTGCCACCTATGTGGGAGACTCTGATGGGGTTCCTGGCTCCTGGCTACCACCTAGCCCAGCAGACCAAGAGATGGAAGATCTCTCTCCCTCTCTAACTCTCTCTCCTCTCCTCCTCCTTTCCTCCCTTTCTCGGTCACACTGCCTTTCAAATAAATATATAAGTAAATAAATACTTTTAAAATGAAGTTTCAGTTTGTCTCTTGCATTCTCACCCAATGGCCACAGCTCTTGAGCAAAAGTAGAAAGTTTTCCATCTCTGAAGCAAACTATCCCATTTACTCAATATTTTCTTTTGTGAGAAATTTCCCACAACCCTAACCCTCCTTCTAACTAGTAGCTTTGGGATCCCCAAGGAGAGAAGGCCTACACTTCCGGGAATGGAGAGTCTCTACCCACACTTCCTTGTCAAGGTCCCCGAAGGTTCCTAAAGGTCAACAAATGAGGATCAGACCTGCCTCAACCTTTAACCTCCACGCCCTGTATCTACAAAAGGAGCCCTCCCAACCTCTGATGCTGACTTCCCCTTCCCCAGCCTTCTGTTGGGACCTGAGAACCTCGCCTGGGAGCAGAATTCCAATAAAAGCTTGTGAATTAATTGATTCATCTGACTGGGAAGATTTGTTATGCACTGGACATCTTGCAGTAACCACTTTTGAAATGTCCTAGAACTTAACAACAACAACAAAAAAAAAAACTTTGCAATGATAATGGTTTATTTACCGGTTTTAAAAAATTACAACCTGTTAAATGTGTTTATTCTCTTTTTCAAATACATAAGCAGTAAAAAATGAATACAAAGTATGATGTGAAAATTATGTATGTTCACTCACTCCCTTCCTGTCTTTCCACAGAGACAGTCAATTTTAACACTTTTGTTTACCTGTAGAAATACATACTTTTTCTTTTTATACAATGGGTTCAACATCTATTGTTCAATATTATCATCTGATATATTCAAAATGCTTGGACCTAAGTTCTTCATAGTCTCATATTATTATTTGCATGAATAATCAAAAAATTGCTCATTAACTTATCGGTAGAAATTTAAGTAGTTGCTGTTGTTTTCTGCTTCTAAACAGCACTGCTATGAGCACATCTATGCATCTTTTGTGCCTGTGTGAAATGTTCTATAAAGCACAGATCTCCAGAACTGGAATTATAACATAAAAATATTAAAATTTTTATACAAGTTATCTAATTGCCTTCCAAAAACATCTTTTAAGAATATATACTATCCCCTAGCTATGAATGGGACTACTTGTGTTCAACACAGTTGTCACTGCGAATAGAATCAATCTTTTTTGTATAAAGATTTATTTATTAAAAGAGTTGCAGAGAAAGGAGAGAGAGAGAGATGTTCTGTCTGCTGGTTCACTCCCCAGATGGCTGCAACAGCCGCTGGCCCATGCCAAAACCAGGAGCCAGAAGCTTCATTTGGGTCTCCTAGCTGGGTGGCAGGTGCCCCAGCACTTGGGCCATCCTCTGCTACTTTCCCAGGCCATCAGCACAGAGCTGGATCAGAAGTAGAGCAGCCAGGACAGGAACTGGAGCCCATATGGGATGCCAACATCTCGGGCAGTGGTTTTAGCCATTATGCACTAATGTCAGCCCCTAGAATCAATTTTTTTAAAGATTTATTTATTTGAAAGAATTACAGGGAGAAACAGAGACACAAAGAGAGGTCTTCCATCTGCTGTTGAACCCCTCAAATGGCCGCAATGGCTGGAGCTGAGCAGATCCGAAGCCAGGAGCCAGGAGCTTCTTCCAGGTCTCCCATGTAGGTACAGAGGCCCAGAGACTTGGGCCATTCTCTTCTGCTTTCCCAGGTACATTAGCAGAGAGCTGGATTGGAAGTAGAGCAGCCAGGACTTGAACCAGAGTCTATATGGGATGCTGGTGTGCCACAGCACCAGCCCCTAGAATAAATCTTAAAGCTTTTCCAAATTGGCTGTTTTATGAGAAAAAGATGCCCTCATTGTTTTAATTTACAATCCATGATTCTTAGTGAATATGGGCATCTTTGGTGTTGTTCAGTCCTCTGAATTATTCTTCTCTGGATTGTCTGCTTAAATTACTTGCCTGCTTGTTCTTCTGTTGCTTCTTCCTTTTTTATTGCCTTATAAAAGCCTATAATATGTTTTGAATATTAATCCTTATTAATAAACATTGCAAATACTTTCTTCTAGTCTATGTTGAAGCTCTTCACTCTATTTGTCATTGTATAGAATGTTATGTTTCTACTATTATACTTAGTGAAATAAGCAATTTCCAAAAGACAGACAATGCATGTTTTCCCTGATCTGAGGTACCTAAATTGCAATGCATTGGAGTGAAATGGACATTCTGAGATTCAATGATTGTTTAGAACCCTTGTCTCTTCTGTTGAAGAACAGTGTTTTTTTCCCTCATACTACTCGTTGAACTCTTTTACTTAGTGTAAGGTTAACTTTATGATCATTAAGTAAACTGAAATTAGATCTTTATAAAAACTAAGAGTGGGAATGGGAGAGGGAAAAGGAAGAAGGGTTGCAGCATGGGTAGGAAGCATCATTATGTTTCTAAATCTGTATGTATGAAATACATGAAACTTCTATAATTTAAATAAACTTTAAAAAGAAAATAATAAAAACCTCACTAATCCAAAAAAAAGAATGTTTTGTTACTTAGGCCACTTGAAAGTGAATCAGGGGATGGAAGATCGCTCTCTGTCTCTTTGTCATTCTACCTTTCAAATAAATAAATATTTTTTAAAAAGAAATTCAATAAATCTGTAGCAGATAATTCTAAAAAAGAAATAGATCTTTAAAAAGCTTTACTTTCTTAGAAATTTTTAACAGATGTAAAACAATTATATCTATATGGAGTACTATGTAACATTTCAATTCATATATGCATGTGTAATATCAATCAGGATAAACTTATAGCATTTGTTAATAATGACAGAATTTATCTCTTTAAACATTTAACATTTGTTAATAATGACATTCAAAATCCTATCTTCTATTTTTTATACAAAAATATAAAGTATTTTACCTGTAGTCATCTTACTGTGTAACATAATCCCAGAATTTGCTCTATCTATAAACTAATATCCACAAAAGAGTGTTTTCCCCATCATCTCTCCTCAACCTCTGGTAACCACCGTTGTAGTTTTAACTTCTATGTGATCATTTTATTTCAGACTTCACATATAACTGAGATCATCTGATATTTTGCTTTTCAGTGCATGGCTTATTTCACTTAACACAATGATCTCCAGTTCCATCCATGTTTGCTGTGAATGATAAGATTTCATCCTTTTTATGACTTAGCAGTATTCCATTGTGTGTATGTACCATTTTCTTTATCCACTCACTGATGGATAGACACTTAGGTGGCTGTTTCCATTTCTCGGCTGTTGTGAATAGTGCTGCAATAAACATGGAAGTACAGATGTCTCTTTGATAAATAAATTTTATTTCCCATATATATATATATATATATATATATATATACATATATATCTACGAGTGAAACTGCTAGATCATCTGTTTGAAAGGCAGACTTACACAGAGAAAGGGAAGAACAGAGAGAGAGAGAGCAGGATCTCCCATCCAATGGCTCACTTTCCAAATGGCTGCAACAGCTGAGAATCAGCCAGGCAGAAACCAGGAGCCTAGAGCTCCATCCAGGTCTCTCACATGGGTGCAGGAATCCAAGATCACCTTCTGCTGCTTTCCCAGGTGCATTAACAAGGAGCTGGATTGCAAGTGGAGCCGCAGGGACTCAAACCAGCACTCTACGTGATACAAGCATTGCAGACAGTGGCATAACTCTCTTTGTAACAATACCAGTCCCTACTTTTTTTTTTTTTCATTTAATTTCATTGCATTTTTGAGGAATGTCCATACTGTTTTTCACAATAACTACGAATTTACATTCCTACTGACAGTATGCAAGGGTTCCCTTTTCTCCACATCCTTTCCAACAGTTGTGATCATTTTTTATAATAACCAATAAAATTGGAAGGAGGTGATATCTCATTGCGGTTTTGATTTGCATTTCCCTGATGATTAGTGATGTCCAGCATTTTTTCTTGTACTTGTTGGCCATTTGTATATCTTTCTTAGAGAAATGTCTGTTTAGATCTATTGTCCATTTTCATCCAGATTATTTGTAGAGTCTTTTGCTACTGAGTCGAGGTCTTTTTATATTCTAGATGTTAACCACTTGTCATGTGTGTGGTTTGCAAATAATTTCTCCCATTCCTCACTCTATTGATTGCTTCCTTTACCCTGAAAAAAAGCTCTTTAGTTTGACGAAATCCCACTTGTCTACTGCTTCTGTTTCCCGTGCTTTTGGGATCTGATCCAGAAACTGCTTCCCCATAGCAGTATCTTTTTACATTTTCTGTTTCCTTTTAGTAATTTCAAAATTTCAGTTCTTATATTTAGATCTGTAATCCATTTTTATTTCATTTTTGTACATGGTTAAAGATGGGGATCTAGTTTCATTCTTCTGCATATGGATAATCCAGTTTTCCCAGCACCATTTATTGAAAAGATCATCTTTTTTCTAATGCATGTTCTTAACACCTTTGTCAAATATCAGTGAGCTGTAAATGCATGGGTTTACTTCTAGGACCTCTATTCTTTCCGTTGATCTATGCACCTTTTTTTATGCTAATAACATTCTCCTTTAATTACTATGGCTTTGTAATAAATTTTAAAATCAGGTAGTCTAATTCTTCCTGCTTTGTTGGGTTTTGTTCACAATTGTTTTACTCAGGGTCTTTTTGTGTTTCCATATAAATTTCAGCAATGTTATTCTAGTTTTAATAGGGATTGCACAGAATCTGTAATTTGCTTTGGGTTCTATGCACATTTTAGTGATATTAATTCTTTAAATTATGCACTGCCTTTCCATTTCTTTGTGTCCTTTTCAATTTCTTTCATCAAATAATTTATCATTTTCACTGTAGATATCTGTCACCTCATTGGTCAAGATTATTCCTAGTTATTTTTTACCTATTGGAAATGTGATTGTTTTATTAATTTTCCAGTTGATTGACTATTTGCATATAACAACACTACTGTTATTCGTACATTTACTTTGTAACCTGCGGCTTCACAGAATTTATGGTTAGAATAGCTTTTTGGTGTAGTCTGTGAGGTTTTCTACATGTAACATTGTGTCATCTGCAAATCTGACTTCTTCCTTTTCGGTTTGGATACCTTTTATTTCTTTCTCTTGCCTAACTGCTCTGGTTAGGGTTTCAAGTATTCTTTGAATAAAAGTGTAGAAGTGAGCATCCTTCTCCTGTTCCAAATCTTAGAGTGAAAGTCTTTAGCTTTTCTCCATTCAATATGCTATGAGCTGTTGGCTTATTATATATGGCCTTTATTATGTTGAGCTATGATCCTTTTAAGCACAGTTCAGAGTTTTTATTACAAAGGGATGTTGGATTTTATCAAATGCCTTTTTACTTGTATTGAGATGACAGGACTTTTGTTCTTCATTCTGATCATGTTTCTTGTCACATTAATTTATTTGTATGTTGAATCATCTATATCCTTGAGAGAAATTCCACTTGGTAATGGTAAAAAATCTTTTTAATGTTCTCTTGAATTTCATTTGATAGTATTTTATTGAGACTTTTTCAGCAGTGTTCATCAAGAAAGCATGTGGCTTTCTTTTCTGTGTCCCTTATCTGATTTTAGTATCAGGTAAAACTGGCCTCATAGAATAAATCTGGGAGAATTCCCACTTCTTCTATTTTTTAAAGATAATTTAAGAAGAATTTTTCAGGGCTGGCACCGTGGAGCAGTAGATTAATCCTCCACCTGTGGTGCCGGCATCCCATATGGGCGCTGGTTCAAGTCCCGGCTGCTCCTCTTCCAATCCAGCTCTCTACTATGGCCTGGGAAAGTAGTAGAAGATGGCCCAAGTCCTTGGGCCCCTGCACCTGCGTGAGAGACCCAGAAGAAGCTCCTGGCTCCTGGCTTCAGATAGGCGCAGCTCCAGTTATTGCGGCCATCTGGGGAGTGAATCAATGGAAGAAAGACCTTTCTCTCTGTCTCTTCCTCTCGCTGTCTGTAACTCTACCTCTCAAATAAATAAATAAATAAGAATTTGTATTAATTTGATTGAATTCAGTAATAAAGCCATCTGGTCCTGGGGATTTCTATGATAGGAAACTTTCTGATTACTGATTCAATCTCCCTACTCCTTAGTGGTCTGTTTAGGTATTCTATTTCTCTAGATTCCATCTTGTTAAGGTGTATGTGTCCAAAAACTTGTCTATTCCTTCTAGGTTCTCAAATGTGTTACCATATAATTGTTCATAAATATGTCTAACAATCCTTTGCTCTTTGGTTGGTCAGTCATAATGTCTTCATTTTCACCCCTGATTCTATGTATTTGAATCTTCTCTCATTTGTTATTAGTTAATCTAGCCAAAGTTTTATCAAATATGTTCATCTTTTCACAGAATCAGCTGTTTCATTGATTTGTATTTTTTAGTCTCTGTCATTTATTTGTGCTCTGAGTTTTATAATTTCTTTCCTTCTACTAACTTTAGATTTGATTTGCTGTATTTCTAGTTCTTTAATGTAAAAAAATAGGTTTTTTTAAAGACTTTTTTTTATGCAAGCATTGGTTGCTATAAACCTCCCCTCTCAGTACTGCAAAAACGATATCACAAAGTTTGGGGTATGTTTTCATGTTCTTCTATTTCAAGATTTTTAAGAATTTTTTGCTTGATTTCTTCATTAATCTATTGGTTGTTCAGGAGCAAGTTCTTTAATATCCACATATGCAAATACAAGTTTCATTTGTCTCACTGGTTATAATGCACTGCCTAACAGAACAAGCATCAGTGGCTTTTCTGTTCCTCACTTCAGAATTACTGGAAATGTTTCCACCAGTGAATACAAGATCATCCAACCTTTTTGAGGCTACTGATCATCAGATCAAAGAAATTTCTATACAAGGAGCTACAAAAAATTCATAGAAAATCATTTTATGAAACAACTGTGAATGGATTTCAAAATTTTTGCAAGAAAATAAGCTCATGTTTTAATTCTATTTTTCCATGAGCCTTTTGAAGTACCTGCATATATTCCTGGGTTTCTGATGGCGCTTTAAAATGTTGCACACTTAATTTAAAAGATTAAATATACCAAAAACTACACACATACCCAGTATTCTCCCACTTAACAAAGTTAATTTTTTACCATATTTGTATTAATCTTTTTTTAAAAAAAATTAAGCCTTACAGATACAGTTATATCTCAATTTCTCCATATGCCCCTCTCTCCCCAACAGTAGCCACAATCCTATAGTACAAAAGGAGCCTTTCTGTGGAATAAATTATATTTTCACTGTGTATATAGTTTTTCCACTTAACATTATGACTTCAAGATTCATCCTTGCTAAAAAGGGAATTCTAATTCATTTTAAATATTTTCAAAATACTATTGAATGAATTTACAATATTTTACCCAATTCCCAACAATATATGTGTATATATATATGTAGGCTGCTCCCAATTTTTTTGCCATTCATATCACAAATAGTGCTGCTGTGAACATTCTTCTTCATGCATGAGTGACCAAGGCTGAAGCCCTCCTCTCATGGAGAAATCACTGGGTCACAGATTATGCACATGTTTAACTTACCAGGCAGTGCCAAATTGCTCTCCTAACAGTTACTGCAACAATTTCTACTTACATCACCAATGTTAAAAAATGCTGGTTTCCCCTGGCTTTTATGGAAAATGAAAAGTGTGGTTATTTTTGCAGTTAGATTGGCTGGTCTCATGGAGTGTGGATTAAAGGCAGTGTCTTGACTCTGACTTGATTACCATCCCCTTTACACATGTATTTGAGTTCCTTACTATAAGAGTTTCTCACAGGAAAACATCAGATCAGGGATTAGTTGTTCTGAGTCCTCCTTTATCTCAAAGTTTCTCAACAAACCCTCTCTTCTAACCCTAGCATACTCAAAATTTTTCTCTCATTGCTCTTCTTTCTCCTTGAACTTTTAATACCAGAGATATATCATATTCATATATCTGTTTATACACTGTGGCTCTTTGAAGGGCCACAAACTACTGTGATATATTAGAAACTAACTTTTGCCTCTGTTGAGAATGTTTCTATCTAAATATTGAAAATACATGCAGATTTATACACTTTTGGGGGGGAATTCAATTTGATTCAATATACAATCAGCAAGGCTTATAACTCTTGTTTAAATGAATGTGGTAACAATGAGTTTTGAATTATTTTACAAGGGGCATACTCATTTAAAGAAGTGCCTATGGGGAAATATAGATATGCATGGTTTCATTAGGTAATTTTTTTGGTAGATAAATATGCTAGAGCGCACTTATAGAAACCTAGGCTGGATGCAGCCTCTCTGTAGAATCAAGAGACACAATTAAACTCTAGATGTATGAGGCTGTTGCGAGTTACAGTGAACTTGTTTTTGTAAGTGGAAGAAGCATACCCTAAAATAATGACAAAAAGCACAGTATAAGAACCGCATAAGCAGTAACAGTCATATGTTATCATTATGAAGTAGTCTGTACTGCACGTAAGTGCCATGCTTCTATGGGACTGGCAGTCCAGCTTTGTTTACACCAACATAGACGCAAACAAGTGAGCACTCTGCTCTCTTATGATGATGGCTTTTAGATCACTAGGCAATAGTTATAATCTTAACAGGACCATAGTGATACACGTGGTCTGTCACTGACTGACATGTCATTATGCAGTGCATGGTTGTAGATGACTGGGCAAATTCAGCAGCTGCAATTACAAAGCCTAATATGTCACAAGAGTACTGTAAATGAGTACACCTGGCCCCTGGGAATGAACCCACCTGGACAGGGTTCATTCAAAAAGGACTGCCAGCAAATCAATTACAGCTAATAACCAGCACTCAGGAATGAAGGGCCATTTCCCAGTTTTTTAAGACAAGCAGCATATTAATATAAATATTCAAATATCTTGATTTTTAGAGAGTAGTTGGATTTTAAAAATATATATCACAAGCCAAATAAAATTCACCTCTGAGAAATATGCAGCTAACACTTGCAAATTGGTCTACATGAATTCTCACAAAACTTCCTCCTCCTGCAAAATTTGATAATTGTTTTAAGTGCTTGATTTAATGTAAAACTCCTATAAAAGAGAATTGAAGTCTTAAATACTAACACAGAAAGTAAGCACAGTAAAGCGGGAGGCAGAGACTAATTTAATTTCTCATCACCTGCCTGTGCAAATGGAAGAAATTCAAAGTTTCTTCACAAGAATAATTTATTCTCTTTTTACATGAAGTCAAAATGTGGAAGCAATTACTGTAAGTTATAGAAATAAATTCTGAAACCATAAAGGTTTCTCTCTTTACTTTAAAATTAAAATATTACTTGGGTTACTGAATAATTTTTAGATATTCATGTATGCCATTAAAGCACAGAGATTAAAAAGTCTCTCTTTCAAAGACAATTTTTATATGTTTCTTTAATTTAATAGATTCTCTGAGTTATGTGAGCACATGCTTCTGTAAGTTTCTGGTTACCTCTGTTTTTCTTCCCTGTTTCAGTATTTCTTGTCTCATCTACACAACAAATAAGGCAGGTCGCACATGGATTATTTTTGATAGGTGACACTAATAGAATTATCTGAAATATGACATTCACAGGGGCTAGCTGTGTTGTAGTGGGTAAAGCCACCGCCTGCAGTGCTGGCATCCCATATAGGCACTGGTTCAAGTCCCAGCTGCTCCACTTCCAATCCAGCTCTCTGCTGTGGCCTTGGAAAGCAGTGGAAGATGGCCCAAGTCATCTTGGTATGTGATGGTATGTAAATTATACCTCAATTAAATTGTAAATTGATATGCAATGGATTTAGAAGCATTAAATCTCTTTGAATTGTTTATTGATCAATGTATTTTTTTCAAGCTTTTTATTTGTATAAGGTGAACAAATTTCGTGTATTTCATAAATACAGATTTAGGAGCATAGGGACCTTCAAGATCATTGTCTTCAGTTCTCTATATACAAAGGGGGCTAGAGAAATTACACAGTTTGTCAGAAGAGACACAGGTTGGAAGGGATAGAATTCAAACTGCTTCTTGGGACAAAATAAAATGTGTCCAGATTTGCTAAATCTTAGAGAAACCATCTATACAGCAAAATATGAGGTGTGGATGTCATATTTTTTAAATGTATTTATTTATTTGAAAGTCAGAGTTACATAGAGAGAAGGAGAGGCAGAGAGAGGGATAGGGGAGAGGGGAAAAGGGAGAGGGGAGAGGGCAGAGGGAAAGGTCTTCCTTCCATTGGTTCACTCCCCAAATGGCAGCTACAGGCCAGTGCTGTGCCAATCTGAAGCCAGGAGCCAGGAGATTCCTCTGGGTCTCCCACGTGGGTGCAGGGGCCCAAGCACTTGGGCCATCCTCCACTGCCCTCCCAGGTCACAGAGAGCTGAACTGGAAGAGGAGCAGCTGGGACTAGAACCTGACACCCATATGGGATGCCAGTGCCACAGGAGGATTAACCAAGTGAGACATAGCGCCCACCCCTATTTTGAATATTTGTGTGTAACTTTTTTGGATCCAGAAGAATTGCTGGATCAAATGGAAATTTAATGTTTAGCATTTTGGGAAACTGCAGATTATATCCCAAAGTGACTATAGATTTTATGTTCTCACTAGCATTTTATGATAAGTCCAATTTTTCTATAGCTTTGCCAACATTTATTATTGTTCTTTTTTATTATTATAGACACACTAGTAGATTTGAAAAGGTATCTCAGTGTAGCTTTGATATCCATCTCCTTAGTGACTAATAATGTTAAGCATCTGGTCAAGCGCTTATAGCTGTTTGTATATATTCTTTGGAGAAACATTTATTCCAGACTTTTGCCCATTTTTAGATGACATGTGATTTTTTGTTGTTGTTGTATAATTCTTTATATATAATGGATGCAAGTCCCTTGTTAGGTATGCCAGTAACATTTGCAAATATTTTCTCCCATTCTGTGGGTTATATATCCCCTTTATTGATAGTGCCCTTTAATGCACACATTTTTTTTAAGTTTTACTGAAGTCAGATATACTTATTTTTTTCTTTTGTTGCATATGGTTTTGCTGTCAGATCTTTGAACTCTGTCTAATCCAATGCAATGAAGATTTATTCCTCATGTGGAAGCTTTATAACTTTAGTTCTTACACTTATATCTATGATCCATTTTGAATTAATTTCTATGTAGCATATAAGGTAGGAGTATTCTTTTACTTATCAATATTCAGAGTTATTCTATCACTATTTGTTGAAAAGATTATTCTTCCTGCCACAGAATTATCTTGCACCCGTGTCAAGAGCCAATTGACCATAAGTGAGAGACTCTATTTCCATTCTTGTAATTCTATTCCATTGATGCATATGTCTAGCTTTATGTCAGTACCATAATATCTTGGTTACTGTAACTGTGTGGTAAAAGTTTTGAAAACAGGAGTGAGTCTCCTGACTTCATTTTTCATTTTCAGGATGATTTTTTCTATTTCAGGTACCTTGCATTTCTGTATGAATTTTAGGATTAACTTATACATTTATATAGGAAAGCCAGCTGGGATTCTGATAGGAAGCATGTTGAGTCTATAGATTAATCAAGAGAGTACTGCCATCCTAAGAGCATTTTCACCTAAGAGTGCTAAGTCTTCTGATACATGAAAGTATAGTGTCTTTGTATCTGTTTAGTGCTACGGGTTGAACAGCACCTGGCTCCCCATACTTGTGTGATTATTTAAACTTTGAAGTTTTATGTTAAGGGTCAACAGATTAAAGAGGTAGACTTGAACTAATCGTGGCATATGAGGGGTGGGCCTGGTGGGAAGTCTGTAGGTCGTTAGGGACTAGCATTCAGAAGGTAGTTATAGTGAGCAAGTTAGCTCCTCTCTGCGTCCTGGATCACCATGTGATGGCTTCTCTGCATCTACTCTAACACTACAAGTTTCTGTTAGACACTAGACCAATGTGGCCACCCAGTCCCGAACTGTAAACCTCCATGCTGGGAGCCATAAACATTTTCCTTCTTAGGAAGTTCTCAGGTACTTTAGTTAATGTGACAAAATGAGCAACAATGCATTTAGATCTTCTTTAACATCTTCCACCATATTTTACAGTTTTTGGTGTATAAGTCTGGTGATTCCTTTATTAAATTTATTCCAAGATATTTTATTCTCTTAAAAATAGATGTATTTATTTGAAAGACATAATGACAGAGAGGAAAGATGAGGTAGGGAGGATAAAGAGAGAGAGATTGATTTTTCCATCTACTGGTATACTCCCCAAATGACCACAACAGCCAGGTCTGGGCCAGGCTAAGACAGGAGCCAGGAACTCCTGGGTGGCAGGGGCCCAAGTGCCTGAGCCATGTTCTACTGTCTTCCCAGGCACATTAGCAGGAAGCTGGAACAGAAGATGAGCAACGAAGATTTGACTTTGCACATCAAATTGGATGCCCACTATGCCAAAATGCTGGTCCCATTTTAATGTTTTATAAGTTGGATTATTTTCTTAATTACAGTGTGCATTATTTATTGCATTGTACCTCTTTTAAGCTTCAAAATGAAAAATTGCTTTATGCTGTCTTCATATTCTCTGTTAATGCTCTGCTTTAAATGATGTAGTCATTTTACTGTGGTTCTAACAACTATGCTTATATTTTCCAGTTTTATTGTTAAATGTTAATTTATTAAGTCATAGGAAGACTCATAGGGATTGTATACAGCCTATTTTAATTAAATGAAAAGTGAATGCTTAGCCTACTTAATTAAATAACTTAGAAATACAGTAGACCATCATCATCTTTTACCAGCACGCATGGAACACTTAGTTAATGCACAATCCTAATATTGTCTTAGCATCCTAAATTTGCTAAAGGTTGAATTGGAATCCCCTGGCACGTTTCTAACTCAATGAAAGACCTCTTCGAGTGAGATCCCAGTGGAAAGAACAGGTCATCAAAGAAGGAGGTGCCTTTCTCTGAAGAAAGGAGAGAACTTCCACTTTGACTACGGCCTTGTCTAAATATGATCAGAGTCCGAGAACTCAAAAAGCTTCCATAGCCTTGGAAACTCATGACAAGAGCCTACGGTGATTACTGACGCCATAAACAAGAGTGTCAATTTGTTAAGTCAACAATAGGAGTCACTCTGCACTTACTCCTCATGTAGGATCTCTGTCCTTAATGTGTTGTTCAATGTGAATTAATGCTATAACTAGTACTCAAACAGTACTTTACACTTTGTGTTTCTGTGTGGGTGCAAACTGTTGAAATCTTTACTTAGTATATATTGAATTGATCTTCTGTATATAGAGATAATTGAAAATGAATCTTGATGTGAAAAGAATGGGAGATGGAGCGCGAGATAGGAGGGTTGTGGGTGGGAGGGAAGTTATGGGGGGGGGAGCCACTGTACTTTGGAAATTTATATGTATTAAATAAAAGTTAAAAAAAAGAATACTGATTTTAGCAAATTACAAGTAGAAAAAAAATTTGCTAAAGATATGTTGAACCCTAACAAGCAAACTGCATTAAACTCACATAACCTTAGAAAAACACAGTTTTTAAGAGACTAAAACATAAATACATACTCTCATCATGTCAAGATTGCTGTCTCGATTGAATATCTGAATCTTATTCAATTAAAGCATTTCTTTGGACTGCCAACAAAGATAACAAAAATGGACCATGAAGCTTAATTCCAATTTTACTTTGGGGAAAATCCATTCAAATCTTTCCAAAACAGTAACTTTACCACTGCCTTTGAAAATTACACTAATGTTGCCGGCGCTGCAGCTCAATAGGCTAATCCTCCGCCTAGCGGCGCCGGCACACCGGGTTCTAGTCCCAGTCAGGGCGCCGGATTCTGTTCCGGTTGCCCCTCTTCCAGGCCAGCTCTCTGCTGTGGCCTGGGAGTGCAGTGGAGGATGGCCCAAGTGCTTGGGCCCTGCACTCCATGGGAGACCAGGAGAAGCACCAGGCTCCTGCCTTCGGATCAGTGTGGTGTGCTGGTTGCAGTGCGCCGGCCGCGGTGGCCACTGGAGGGTGAACCAACGGCAAAGGAAGACCTTTCTCTGTCTGTCTCTCTCTCACTGTCCACTCTGCCTGTCAAAAAAAAAAAAAAAGAAAAAAGAAAAGAAAAGAAAATTACACTAACGTTGAAGGTATAAATGTAATTATTTATCTTGAAAGTAAAAAGAAAAAAATTCTCACTACCACATCTTTTCCTGGTAAATAGAAAATGTATTCATACTAAAGAGTCATATTAGGTCAACAGGTCTTGAGAATTTTGAGGATCTGGTGTCACAGCACTGCATATGTACTGGATCTCAACATTTAGTATTTATAAAATGGAAATCATAACACTACACATACCATAAGTAGGATTCCAACACTCTTTACAATCAGGATTGAAGTAAGGATTAATGGAGATAATCCTTATGAAGTACTTAGCAGAGAACCAACAGCACAATCAACATTTGTTTCTTTTTTTTGTATGCCCAAAACTCTTTTCCCTCTTGAGGACTTCATTCAGCCTTATTTATTGTGAGGGACCATAAATAAATAATAGGTATGTGCTTGCCTGTTCTTCCCACTAAAGGGTTACCCTTGAGGACAGAGGTCACAGCCGTTTCTCTGTTCATCTCTGAATATCTGACATGAGCTCAACTGCACTGAAATGAAGTGAGACTCCTGTGCAGTGGATTTCTCTTTAAATAACGATTCTAATTCCACTGACTTAGAAATAGCTGGTGACTTGTATTGTAACAGCTTAGATTTGTACCCTAAACTAAATATTACCATGTCTGGAAATTGCAATGTACTCAGGGAAACATGAGATTCTCTTCAGCTTTTATATCAACTTTGGTTATCCCAGATTACTTATTTAGAAAAAATAAATCCCTTTTTCATAATTCATAAAATATTCCTTCAGAATATCCCATATAAGTAAATATAGATATATAGGCAAACATACATATGTAAATCTTTTTCAAAAGTTATACATGATTTTATATATATATATATATATATATATATATATATATATATAAAAGAAAAAGTTAAAATTACATTGAAAACTTCATGGAAAACAGCCAAAGTTTCTTCGTCATGCATTCTCACTTATAGCCACCCAACAAGAAAACAAAATTTCCACCATTTGTTATCTTTCAAGAACTTTTTCTGACCATTTACAAATATATGTTTATATATCTAAGTATATAAGATTTTGAAACATAACTCATACCCTATTCTATATAGTTTTGATAACTTGATTCCCTCTCTCCCCACTTAATATGTTACAGAGGTCTTTCCAAGTCAAAGCACAAATAGCTCTTCTACATTCTTTTTTTTTTTTTTTTTGACAGGCAGAGTGGACAGTGAAAGAGACAGAGAGAAAGGTCTTCCTTTTTCTGTTGGTTCATCCCCCAATGGCCGCTGCGGCCGGCACACTGTGCTGATCCGAAGCCAGGAGCCAGGTGCTTCTCCTGGTCTCCCATGCAGGTACAGGGCCCAAGGACTTGGGCCATCCTCCACTGCACTCCCGGGCCACAGCAGAAAGCTGGACTGAAGAGGAGCAACCAGGACAGAATCCGGCGCCCTGTCCGGGACTAGAACCTGGGGTGCCGGCACCGCAGGCGGAGGATTAGCCTATTGAGCTGCGGCACCAGCCCTCTGCTGCATTCTTTTACTGACTATATGGGCTATAAAGTATACACAAAGAATTATTTATTTTACTTTTTCCCTATTGATGGACACTTAGACAGCAAATAACTTATTATCACTATTACAAATGAGGCTGCAATGTGCATTCTTGTGCATACATCATACAACTGAATGAACTGTTTTCTAGGATAAAAAGTTAAAGGTACCCTCTCATTTTGAATACATTTAAATTTTGATTAATCTAAATCACTGTCACTTTCCTGTACTGTCCAAATGATTGCTTGTATTTTTGGTTCAGAAAGGCACACAGGATGCCTACAACTTCCCAAAAATGTAACAATCAGCCTTCAGAGTCAAATTGCATCTCACTTAATATATATCCTGCCTAAGAATAATTCACTTTCAACTCACTCTGATGAATGTCATTAACCCATTCTTCTGTGCTCTGCTAGTCAAGACCTCACCTTCAAGGTACAGGTTTTGAAAGTCTGAGTAAAGGTATGCTAGAATGTAAAAGTCCTTTGGATCCCTGTGCAACAAAGGTTTATGAAAAGTCCCAACAGGCCTTGGGAAGGACATGCAGAAGGAAATAGAAAAGGATAGAACTAAATATTGGAAGCAGTGTGGAGAAGTTGAGGATAAAGCTGGGTTTTTTCTTCTTTTAATTTCCTTCTTTATCTGATTGAGAATAGTAAACGTTTGACTTAGGCTGTTCTTAGCAAAATCTCTAGTGCTTAGTGAAGTTGCTGTGGCAGAAGATGCAAAAATTGCTAAATCAGGTTGTGAGACTTGCAAAGGTACACCCCCCAGTAGAAGCTGACCCACACTTGGTCCTCCACTTTGCTCTTCCCAGGGTCAGCACAGATTTAGTCAGCTGGAAGTCAAGGCTGAGAGTAAAAAATGCCACACAGATTTAACTGAATGACAGGCGGGCTTTCTAAAAACATAATGTTGTTTCTACTAAGTAACAATTGGTTCAGAGTTTATGAGTTGCCTGTGAGCTCTGCCACCACACAAGGGCAGGCTCCAAGTCCAATTCACTTTGTGGCTAGTACACCAAGAACCTGCTACTAGAGACAAGTTTAAGAATCTACAACCTTACAATGCTTCCATAAACACTCAGTACCTGGCCCAAGAAATGAAACATTTTAGAAGTCTCTTGTAAGAATTTTGCATCCTCCCAATAAAACATCATGGAGAAAGACAGGATTCAATGGTCCAAACATTTAACTTGAAAAGATTTACAATAGCTTAAGCATGGTCCAAATGAAATTGGACAAAACAGCACAAAAACCGCTTATCACAAGATACTACCAATTTCAACAGAAAAGATTCACGTGACTTGTTTAAATTATCTGGAATTATTCTGACTTGATGGAGTTTTTTGTAAGCTTGGTTAGGGGAAGTTGGAAATCTGAGAATGGAAAGAGTAACAGCGTGTTTTTGTCTGATTGAGATGCCAGAAACAGAAGCTCTGAAACACACATGTACATATTCATATGCACATAGGCATACCCCTATACATGTGGGCTTGCATACATGCACACACAGACTCAGAAAACACCTTAATTGTAACAGCTGATTTCAGACCTAAGATACAGTCAAATACACTCAAGTGAAAGCAAAGAGCAAAAAAAGTAGCCCCACAGAGAAGTATCTGAATAAAAAGAGTTGCAGAAAGGATAAGGTAGGTAAGCAAGCAAGAGAGGGAGAGAAAGAGTGAGCGAACGAGTGAGAGAGCAGGCAAGGTGCTGTCGGGGGACTCATCACTGCCCAGGAGATTATATGTTTTCAAAACAGCAGACAGAGCTCAAACGAAATGTTTAGAGGAGTACAATTTATCCGATTTCCCATGACTGCCTCTGTGGATCCTCCTTAGAGAATTCCCCAGCACTGTATGATAAACCTGCTGCCCTGCTCAGTTATGCTCCATTCACCAAATGCAGGCTGTGGAACAGAGTTGCAGGGGCTATCATGGGACAGTGTGCTTTGGCATCATGGTGCTGCTGCTGTCCTGAATGTGGCACATTCAATGGGGCTTTGGGAGGGAAAGGGCAGTCCCCACATTGTGGGTCTCCCTACCACATTGTGCCCAAAATGTACTGTTCATGGCACCCGCAGGTTAAAAAATAACACACCTCAGTGCAAATGCACTTCCGGAAGATTAAATACTCTGTAAGACACAAAGAATTCTCCTTTTAAGTGAACAGTCCCAAGTTTCCAATTCTGCAAACACTTTACCATAAGTGAAATAATTATTGCTCAATCTAAGTCTTTCTATGTGCCCTATACATAGCATGACGTATAATAGGTTAAACTCAAGAATTGCAGCTCCATGCTGCTGGGATACTTCAGTTTAGGAAAAAGAGCAATTCTCTGCTATATGCTTCAAAAGATAGAGGAGGGTAGAGAAAGAAACAGAGAATAAAACTGAGAAACAAGCACATTTAAGAACCTTTCTTATCAGTCCAACTATCAATCATTAGTTTTCTGATCATTGTTCCTATATGCTGGTTGTACAAGAATGAAAGCATGAAGAAAACATAAGACAGATCCCTTGCTGTAGAGGGCTGAATTGTTTCCACGGAAAAAAGATTCATGTGCATTAAGGTACTAGAGAATAGTATATTGCTCTTCTGTTTATTTATTTATTTCTAACCTCATTCTCCCAAACTTTGTGATTACTTATTAAAAATGCATGCAAAAAATGATAAAATAAGTACCCAAGGAACTAAAGCCAAAGGGAAGATATAAGTGAGAAAATAATAAAGTGAGGGTTAAGATTATTTAAAGAAATATGCAATATGCTGTCAGGGTAGAGGTGAGCTATAAATACAGCTTAAAATTTTGAGAGCCTTAAGCACAGACAGTGAATCACACAGGACATTATTTACAGACTTGACTTGTATAAGCAAGACAGGGCATCTGTTGCCAAACTTGGCAGTCCCATGATATCACCTGG
The DNA here is from genome assembly GCA_949820135.1 of Sylvilagus floridanus. Taxonomy (NCBI): domain Eukaryota; kingdom Metazoa; phylum Chordata; class Mammalia; order Lagomorpha; family Leporidae; genus Sylvilagus; species Sylvilagus floridanus. The sequence goes on from OX463236.1 coordinate 75,290,092, forward strand.
AAAGGTTTTCCAAAATTCAGAAACAAGCCAGGATTCCTGGCACAGGAAAAGAGGAAGGGAATGAAGGGAATCTTCATTTTACAAAAAAACTTGCCTGTCATGATTATGCAGTTACTGTCAACTCTCAGACTGGGAACCAGACCTGCAAGGATTAAAAAATGGGGTGGGGTGGAAGGGATCCCCAAAACTCAGACTTCAGGACTAATGGGAATGTGGAACTGAATTTGGGTCTCCACTTTTAGATGGAGTTTAGCCAGGTGACAGCAGAGGATATTCAACGGGAGGAAAGGGCATGAACCAATCACAGAAGCAGGAAGGAGCTTACTGCCGGGGAGGAGACAGCACTGCCCTTCCTGGAGCAGAAGTGAAGGCATTTAGGATGCTATTTAATTGACTACATTATCCCTTCAATTTTAATCAGCTCACAAAGGAATTAGAGAGACCATATACATACACAATTCGTAAGTGATCAAAACAGAAACAGAGATAAGTGAAAATATATGCATGAGAATGCTTCAAAATTTTCATGGAAAATGGAACTAAAAGTTTATTTTGCTGTAAAAATTGAAATCTGGGTATACTTTTTTTCATAATACACATTGCCACCCATTTTTAATGGATTATCTTATTAGTTGCTTATTGCAGTATAACAAATCAGTTTAGTGAAAAAATAATATACAGTTCCCATGAACCAAGAATTTGAGCACAGCTCAGCTGGGACTTCTGCTCTGGTCTCACCAACAGAAATAAGGTGTCAGTGGACCCAAGGTTTCAGTGGGGACACTGTGTCCCCTTCTGAGCACCTGTGATTGCTTGCAGAATTCACTTCCTTGTGGCAAGAGAACTCATGGTGGCTTCAGTGCCAGCAAGAGCATTTCTGACATCCAGGCATTCTTTTAAGGGTTTTTTCCAGTTAGGGCAGGTTCAATCTCCTTTTATTACTCCATAAGTCAACTGATCAGTGACCTTAATTACAACTGAAAATGTCCCTCCACCCTTGCCACATAACGCAACCTAATCACAAGAGTTATAGATGTCTTATTGTCACGTCTTGTCCACATTCAAATGAAGAGAAATATACAGCAGGTGCACATACAAAAGAACCTGGATATTGGAGTTCATCATGATGTTCCCCTGACCACAAAGAACAAAGATGAAAGAATAAGAAGCTGTAGGCCGGCACCGTGGCTCAACAGGCTAATCCTCCGCCTTGCGGCACTGGCACACAGGGTTCTAGTCCCAGTTGGGGCGCCGGATTCTGTCCCGGTTGCCCCTCTTCCAGGCCAGCCCTCTGCCGTGGCCCGGGAGTGCAGTGGAGGATGGCCCAAGTGCTTGGGCCCTGCACCCCATGGGAGACCAGGAAAAAGCACCTAGCACCTGGCTCCTGCCATCGGATGAGCGTGGTGCGCCGGCCGCAGTGCGCCGACCGCAGCGTGCCGACCACGGCAGCCATTGGAGGGTGAACCAACGGCAAAGGAAGACCTTTCTCTCTGTCTCTCTCTCTCACTGTCCACTCTGCCTGTCAAAAAAAATAATAAAAAAAGAATAAGAAGCTGTAAATCTGAAGGATACATAAGCCAACAGAACACTAACAATCAAACATGCAAATTTGGCTCTGAGCTTCCTGGAAGTTTCAGTGAAAAGAAGTAAAGGTCAGAGGTTTCTTAGAATAGTCAGATCTTCAAATCTATGGATTCTACTCCCATGGATACAACCAACTATGGGCTAAAAATATTTGAAAAATAACACTGCATCTGTACTGAACAAGTGCAGCTTGTTTCCTTGTCATTATTCCCTAAACAATACAGTGTAACTATTTATACAGTATTTACGTTCTATTAGAGATTATAATTAACTAATCCAGACATGATTTAATATACATGGGTGTATATATGTTGGTTATATAAAAATATTACATCATTTTACATAAAAGACTTAGACACATGAATTTTGATATCTTAAGGATGAGGTGGTTCTTGGAACTAATCCCCCATGGACACTGAAGAAAGACTAATAAGTTCTTAGTACTGACTTTTATAAGATATTTTTCATGTCTTTACATAGGAACCATGAAATAATATGTCATCAAATAATGTGAGAGACTTAGGATACAATCATACGGAATTTGATCCAAAGTAGCTCTTTTCCAAATATGGGATATGCTGGCCCCATGGATATGACAGGTAATTAGTTCAATGGGGTGTTTGATTGATATCAGGTAGCATGGGCTAGGAGATTGAGATACCTATTACAGGAATTCACTGGAAAGAAGCAGCATGAGCTATTTCAGAGGAGGTAAAAATAATAAAGCACAAAGGTTAATTGAAATCAGGAATCAGAGCACCCAAAGCGTGGAGGAGATAGGAGCACTAGAAGCACTGCAGAGCTGCCACAGGGTCTTGCAGAAACACTGCCTTGCTTTTATAGTCCTGGTGAATGTGGCTTGTAAGTTCCCTGTGGACCTACCTCTCCCCAGAGCACCTCACAGGAAACACTTGATCTCTTTCAGAGCTGACCAACTGTCTCTGCTTTGCTTTACAGTTCTCATGGTTAGTTCTAAGCATGCAGGAGAAGGGACTGTGTCAACCTATGTTCCATTCGTACTTTACATGAACATGTTATTGCATGCAAACTGTTCTTTCTCCCACCTATCAACATTATTTCTTTTTATGACCCCACTCAAGTCCACCACTTCCTGCTCAGGACCATAGAGCTGTCTCCCTTCTCTGAATGGCCTCTGCCCCTATTCACAGAGACAGCATTGTCTGTACAATTACTCCTGTTTACTTAAGTCTTTATCCCAACAATCTGACCATCTGGTCCACCAAATCGACCTTTCTACCTCTTTCATCTTCTAGTCTCCATAGAGCTTTCTATGTTAGATACACAATAACTGTATACAGAAAAAACCTTGGAACACTCTAGTTTACTTCCTTCTCGCTGAAGACCACCCTATCCCCATCTGGTGACCTTCAGGGACAAGAACCTACATCATAAGGTCCCATGTTCTTTCTGTGAATTTCTGAATGAAGTTCTGCCTAATATTAGACCATTCCTACATAATTCACTTCCAACCTTTTGTAGCAGCAGTGTTCTCTTGAGTAAATTAAAATACCACCTTTATTTGCACAATCAACTTGGAAGGCTGTTTTGCAGTGTCTCCTAGATACTTTACAATGTTGCAGTTATACATGCATGCATGCATACATACATACATAGACAATATTCAACAGGAATTTGTATATTCATTGACTAAGACATGAGAGATAAATGTTATTATAATAATATATTATGGTACAGTAACACAATGGGATATTATACAACAATGAGCTTGCAAATCTCTAATTAAATCTGTGGATGAGTCACACAACTTAATTTGAATGAAGGAAGTTAGATACAAAATTATGCATTCTATGTGATTCTGCTTGCATGAAGTACATAAACAGGCATAATTAATCTTTGTTACTAGAAGTCATCATTGTGATTACCTTAGAAGTAGGAATGAAAGGGAACCCTAGGAGGGATTTTGGGTTACTGATGATATTTACTGGTTTCAGAGATGGTGATATGAGTCTATTCAGTTTGAAGAAATTGATCAAGTTGTACAATTAGGTACACTTACCAATATTTATTATATTACAAAAAAGTTTTTTTTTTTTTTTTTTTTTTTTTTTTTTTTTTTTTTTTTTTTTTTACAGGCAGAGTGGACAGTGAGAGAGAGAGACAGAGAGAAAGGTCTTCCTTTTGCCGTTGGTTCACCCTCCAATGGCCGCCGCGGTCGGCGTGCTGCGGCCGGCGCACCGCGCTCGTCCGATGGCAGGAGCCAGGAGCCAGGTGCTTTTCCTGGTCTCCCCATGGGGTGCAGGGCCCAAGCACCTGGGCCATCCTCCACTGCACTCCCGGGCCACAGCAGAGGGCTGGCCTGGAAGAGGGGCAACCGGGACAGAATCCGGTGCCCCGACCGGGACTAGAACCCGGTGTGCCGGCGCCGCAAGGCGGAGGATTAGCCTGTTGAGCCACGGCGCCGGCCCACAAAAAAGTTTTTAATATATTTCCTCCCCTAAATACCCTAATAAATCTACTCTTTAGCCAATGTCATTTAACAGAGGTTCTAAAATGGCTTTCTCACATGATATGAGCTCAAGATTCTAGTCACCAACTCTAAAACCTTTTAGCTTGCCAAAACTCTGATAATTCATTTAGAAAATAATCCTACTGATCGGTTTATAATGCTTTTAAAATGTCCTATGTGGGATTAACTCCTTTCCCCTAAAATATTATGAGCCTCATAAAGATATTTTCTGTTCTGATTCTCCAGTAGCACATGCATTATGTATAAATTGTCCACTAGTAAAATGTTCATCTTCCCTCCTCTTTCTCAGCAGGTACAGATGAAACAGGAGATTTGGGAGGGGGGGATGGCATTGTGGTGCAGTGGACTAAGCTATTGCTTGAGCACTGGTATCACACATAAAAGTAACTGATCCAAGTCCTGGCTACTCTGCTTTTGATTCAGTATCCTGTTAACATGCCTGGGAAGGCACTGGAAACTGGCTAATGTACTTGGGTCCCTGCCACTCATGTGGTAGACCAAAATGAAGTTCTTAGTTCCTGACGTTAGCCTAGTCCTTCATCAGGCTTGGCTGTTGCAGCTATTTGTATAGTAAACCAGTAGGTGGAAGATTTCTTTCTCTCTCCCTACCCACTCCCTCCCACCCACCTCCCTGTGTCTTCCACGCTCTCTGTCACTCTGCATTTCATGTAAACAAATATTTTTAAAAACAGGAGAGATGCAATAAAATTCACATAGGGCCCATTTTTTTCCAAAGGTTTAGTAATAATGTAAACAGTGAAGCAGAATTATAGTTTGCTTAGTTTACTCTCTAGTTTACCAAGGACTGTACTTTGCCTTGATGTATGAGCCCTTTTCAGATGTTTTGATGGTGGTGGTGGGGTGGTAGAGATTACTATAAGACCCCTCCAAAAGACTAGATTCAGTATTTCTTACTTCTGTTCCTCTTGTCTTCATCACCATATAAACTGATCAAATGTCTGAAGCCCTTCCTTACAATTAACTCGAAAATGGGAAAGAAGCCTTCTTTATCAATGCAAAGTTAGTGGTACATCATTCCTGAAGGGCTCAATGGGAGGTGAGGTAAACAAATGAGTGACAGAACACAAACCACATCCCTAATGGAGAAGAAAGAATCCTGGGTTCTAAATAATGAAATGAAAGTAATGTTTTTGATGTTGTTAAGTCTTCTGCTTATAGTTTCTCTTTCCAGAACAAATATTATCAGGGAAATCTGCAGATATTCCTACTAGGATGCCGTTTGTTTCTCTGTCCCATCACTTACTTGCACGCACGGCGACTGGCATCCTTGGTTGCTATGCAAGCTTTGCTAAATTTTCTTCCCCACTTGGTACAGTTCTTGCCAGAGGACATTCATGGGTATCAAGCACTTCCACAGACAAGCAGCAGAGAGAGAATCAGGCTTCTAGGCCACACTCTTGTTCCTGCCACCCTGCTTTCTTTCTAGCTAATGTTTTAATTTTTATATGCCCAGACTTCTCCCATGCCAGGTTTTCCATGTAAATATACATAATGACATAAACATAAAGACATAGGAAGGAGAGAGAGAGAATATGAAATCATGAATCTACAAATATTCTTACTAAGTCCACTGAGGAACTTTCTCTAGAAAATTGGAGACACATGTCAGTTCTTTATAAAGCTCATACAAAACAGAAAAGGAAAATCTAAGAAAGCTACTCATGCAGAAACTATTTAATCAAAGGGAAAAGACAATTATAACATCTGTTAATCTTCTGTAGGGGTTATAATTAGATGCTCTGGAGAAACACCCTTCCAGGGTGATCCTTTCACATCTGCTGTGAGGACACAGCATTGTGAAGTGACGAATTGCTTTGGCACTTTGGGAAAACAGAAGACTTCTGGGCATCGCAGACCCTGCCAGGAATCCCAGGATGGCCATGCACATGGCCCAGCCCTGAGCACTTCCCTGTTGATTACAAATAAAAGGACCACAGCACTGGGAATGGCCTTTGGGACCATCTGATCTGACCCCTTCACACTGCAGATGGGGCCACGTAATCCCATATCCTACAGCTGGCTTGGGGCAGGATTTTAAAAGCAGAGTACCCCAAAACTCTGTCCAGATGAAACTCCTCTCAAGCTGCCTGATCCTTTTTGGTCTTTTCTTCCTCCAACCTGTAAATTGGATATGCCCTATATCTAACAGGATTGGCATTGTAACAAGGACCAGGGCCTTTGAAGAACACAGAGAAGTGGAAGACTGAAATGGTTTCCTTTTCCTCTGACATCTGACCCATTCAGAAACACTAGTCATCATCTTCATCCCTTCTCCTCTACACTGGAGAGGGGAAGGAGAAAGAGGGGAGATAAATGCAGATAAAGAGGGAGATGAAAAGCAAAGGGGGTGAGAAAACAGGAAGAGATTAGATGCAAATGAGTAAGGGGGAACAACAAGGAGAAAGCTGAGAAAAATAGTGGTGAAAAAGAGATGGGGTAGAAGAAGAGGTAGCCAGGGAAGATGGCCCAGGGATGCAGAAAAGGGGGATCAAATTACAACCCCATCAAAAGGGACTGGATACCCTTCCAACTCCAAAACCTGGTTCCACTGCACTTTAAACAAGCAGTTCTATACAGACTGAAGACCATAGGATTTGGCAGTTTTGCCAAACAAAAAGCAGAGATGATAAAGCCAGGGGCATCACATAAACAGATGCAATGTGTTGAGCAATGAAAAATATGCCCATATGGTGAGAACATAACAAATGCATTCACAGTCCAGGAGGGTATGGGGGTGGGCAGTTTCCTTGGCAGTTGTTCGGGACTGCAAATGCTCATTTGTGTCAAAATACTGAGAAAACTGAGCTCTTGACATTAGACATTAGGGTTAAACAACAAATTCTCAAGACTGGACACACAGCACTGTCATTATCTCTCTTATTCCCCTACAGTGATTACTTACAAGCACCTAAAATAGCCTCTATGGTAAAAATGGTCACCATCCATTATGGATCTCTTTTTGTGAAGGTACTCCAAGTACTTACCTCATTTAAGCCTTACAATGATCCTATAAGAAGCTAATACAATTTAAATATCCTTTTCAAAGTCTCACTATATAATCTGAAGCAGATAAACCTCCAAGCATGCTGGTTTTCTAATCTATAAAATGGGATAAATAATCTCAGAGTGCTATTGAGAATTAGATGAGACAATGCAAGCAGAAAGCACACTAGGGCCAGGTACGGTGCCAATACTTTGAGATGAGATCCCTGTTAGTATCCCTACACACTACAGATGAGAAATCAAAGCTTTATGAGTTTATATAACTCACCCAAGGCTAACAGAGAATAAATCAGATACAGGAACCCAGGAACATTCAAGATAAATGTCACACAGGTAACAGCTGCAATTTCACTATCCGCATCAACTGACTCCAAAGACCCTGGTTTTTCTAGTGTACCACATAGACTCAAGGCAAAAGAGTATTTCACCATTTACAGGTCTCCAGAAATTCAGCCCAACCTGGGAAACATAATAGGGCTTAAAACTCAGCTGAGGATGGCTTCCAATTCTCACTCCTTCCAGTCTTCATCAAGAAAAGAAATCCTGTCTGCTCTTCAGTTCATCTATACTCATACCTACCCAGAACCCACATTTGATTAATTCCATGAATGTTGAGCATTGTACTACTGTAAATAAAGAGGCACTTTCTCAATGAAAGTTAGGGAAAGAACAGTATGTTTTTGTGCCCTAGGTCAACAGGCAATTACTGTTGCAAGATTTGAATGTCATCAGTTGAGTTAAAAAAGTGAATGTTTTCATAAGATAAAAATGGAGAAAAGAAAGCACTAATTTAATTAAATTAATTAAATGAAAAGCTTGCTTGTACTTATCTACTCATCAAATATTTGTTGGGTGCTTACCATGTGCCAGCCATTATTTAAGGTGCTAAGGCTACAATACTAACAGAGGGTGGGCATTTGACACAGTAGTTAAGACACCACTTGGGATGCCTTGAGTTCAAATTCTGGCTCTGCTCCCAATTCCAGCTTCCTGCTAATGCACTCCCTGGGAGGCAGCAAGTTGAGTGTTCAATTACTTGGCTCACTGCCACTTATATATAGAAGACCCAGATTGAGAATGACCCAGCCCTGACTATTGTACACATGTGGGAAATAAACCAGTAGATGAAAGATTTCTCTGTTTCTCTGTATCTCTCTTGCTTTCTCCCCACTTTTTCTCTCCCTCCCTCTCTCCTTCCCTTCCTCTCTCAATTTTTTTTTAAAAATAAATGCACATAAGTACCTAAATTGTTTTTAAACACAATATGAAACAAAACAGATATAGGCTCTGTCTTCATGGAACATATAGCCTTGCTGGGAGATGTTTCTGACAAAAGAGTTGAGCAAATTAATTATACTATTGTTAAGTGCTATGAAAAGAAAGTATATGGTGCTACCAGAATACATTAGGATACTTCAAAAAGTTCCTAAAAATGGAATTAAAAGGTGACTTAATTTTGAAAATCATATATAGTTTTCCCCTCACGCATTTTTCATGAATATTTTTGAAAACTCCTAATATAACAAGTAAGGAAAGCTTTCCTAAAGAAATCGTGACCCCTCCCCGCCAAGGAGAATGTGTCAGGGAGAAGAGGGAACAGAGAAACTGGTGAATAAGAGGAGCTGAAACAGGCAGAGGAATCAAAAGAGAACAGCTTTCAAGAGACAAACTCCCCACAAATGCCCCTTCCCTGGAAAGTGAGTATGAAGCATGTGCTATAAGTTCTCAGGGTCTATACTCTCTTTCCCTGGTCCAAACTAAGGGCACACAGTGAGAAGATTCTGGACAAGCTGCAGGGAATAGAAACCCCATTTTGGTTGAGAGTAGAACCCACACAAATGTAGGAGACAAGTTCAAATGGTGCTATGATAAGACAATCATGGTTTCTCTCCTCCACATTCAATAGCCAACACTCTGTTCCCCCAAAGACTCTGAGACCGCACCCCAACTCCAAAAGGAATGCCCTATTTGGATTTTATGAGTAAGCATTCAAAGCCCTGGTTTTGTTTTTGGGTTACTAAGATCTATGTGAATTCCTCGATTTCCTCCAAAGAAGAAATAGAAAATGAAAAAGTAAAATGTCTAACTTCTCCACGGAGAAAAAAATACAATGCATGTTAAAAATGGTTTGGATGGTTTTGCTGCTCTTAATCAGGAATCCTAAAAATAACGGCATCTTTGACAGAGTGGCTTTGACTGTTGGCAATGAATCTGTGTATGAAGTTTTACTCAGTTTAACAAGGCCCCCTACTGGCAATCTCAAAAACACTGACTGACAAAAAGGGTAAAGTTTTTGGCATTATCTTAAGGGAACTCTTTTGACAACTCCCAGTAACGAAGTTCTGTGTCTCCCATCTTGATTACATAAATCTGGGCTGAACGAATGAGCGAGAAGCAAATAAGAAATGGAAGGAATAAATGCCAGCCTGAGTGGGCCATGCATCTGCTATTCAGACAGAAACAGGGCATGAAGGATCACTTGCTTTCCTTTGATAACAATACTCCAGATGTCAAAGGTACTCAAAAAGAAGAGGTATTCCTTACATTAAGATGCACTGAATATTCATAGGACCATAAAAATAAATTATGAATGTTATTTACCTACTACCAAACCCAGATCATTTCTGTTGAGCCAAATATGAGTAACTGACTATAATTAAAATAAAAGAAACATTGAATGCAGGTATTTCAGATAACTTCTGATAAGGCAGAGTAATAATTAACTTCTCATCCTTGACAACTGGCAAAAGAAAACAGTGCATGGTGACTTAAGGATTTAATTACTCATGTAAAGAAGAGACATATTTGTCAAAGGCTGTAGGAATAAAGGAGAAAATTTAGTTATGGAGTCTAAGAAAACTAAGTAAATTAAAAAATTTATTTTAATTTATTTATTTTATTTCAGAGACAGCATACACTCCAATTCACTGGTTTCACTCTCCAAATACCTACAGTGGTCAGAACCAGGCCAGGTCAAAGCTGAGAGCCCAAAACTTAATTCAGGTCTCCCATGTGGGTGGCAGGACCCTAGTTACTTTACCCAGCACCACTACCTCCCAGGGTCTGCATTAACAGGTAGCTGTTGTTATGAGCTATGGCCAGGCATCAAACCATCAAACCCAGGCTCTCCAATATAAAAAGTAGTGTGCTAACCTCTAGGTTACATGCCTGCCTTTAAAAAATATATTTATCTGAGAGATAGAGACAGACACAGTCACACACACACACACACACACACACACACACACACACACACACACTGTGGGGACCCATGGATAGGCCTGCCATGGGACCCCCCCATGCTGGGCTTGGCTTATAGCAGTAATGCGGATGTAGCAGCTGACTGAACTTTCCATCTAGCTGAGGATCGTGGTAAACAACAAGATGGGGCTGATGCCCTGCCTGCTGCATGACTCCACAGCTGAGCATGATCAAGTGCAGGATTGGAGAACTCTGTGCATGGACTGTGATTGATTGATTGTGATTGGTTGAATTCTGTATATAAGCGAACCGCGGGAGAAGGAGGGGGGCACGCCAGCTTTCCCCCTTAAGGAACGTGCGCGCCATCTCTCTCCCTTCTTCCGGTCCCCCACTCTCTTTCCTACTCCTTCTAAGTAAAATCTTTTGAAGACCGACTGGCTGCGAGTAGCGTCGTTCCTTTTGTGGCCGAAGGAGCGACACACACACACGTACATATATGTGTGTGTGTGTGTGTGTGTGTGTGTGTGTGTATATATATATATATATATATATATATATATAGAGAGAGAGAGAGAGAGAGAGAGAGAGAGAAAAACTCTGCTGGTTTACTCCCCAAATGTCCACAGTGACTTAGATTAGGCCAAGGCCAAAATCAGCAACCAGGAACACAGTCCAGATCTCCCACATGAGTGGCAGGAACCCAATTACTTGAACCATCATCACAGCCTGCCATGGTCTGCATTAGCAGGATGCTGGACTCAGGAGCCACAGCCAGAAATTGAACCCAGTGTTTGGTTGTGGGACACAAGCATCTTAATCATTAGGCTAAATGCCTGATCCTAAATTGATTTTAAGTGAAGCAATCAATAATTTAAGAGAAAATATTTCTAATAGAAAAAAGATGTGATTATCATAAATAATTTGACTCAACATCAATATAATTGACCCTCTGTACCCTTGGGATTCTCAACTACGAATTCAAACAGCCACGTGTAGAAAATATTCCGAATTTTCTTATCATTACTCCTTAAATAATACAGTATAACAACAATTTACATAATTTCACAACATTGTATTAAGTATTATAAGTAATCTAGAGATGTAACATACTCCGGAGGAAGTACATGAGTTTTATGCAAAGACTTTATTATTTTATATTAGAGACTTGAGCATTAAGGATTTTGGTATCTGTGAGAGGTTCTGGAACCAATTCTCAGTGGATACCAAGGGGTGATGACATTTACAACCATAGCACTAAATAACCAATCAAAACTGTGATATACTTATATTGAGACACGAAGAAGGTTTGGGAGGTCTAAGAAAGGTACAAGTAATCTACAATAATAGGAAATAATTTGCTATTGTACATATAAAAGCATTATTAAGAAATGCTACATAAAAAGAAGCTGAAAGCATAAAAATGGGGTCTGAGGAAAAGGTGGAGAGGTATAGTTCAGGGGACTGCAAGGTAGACAGATACACAAGTTCATATATATGAACATGTTAGCACTATCATCTAGTATTGATGTTCATCTATATGGATAAATGCTTTGGTGCCCTTTGATTGTCAAAATTATGAGTATGTGTAATTTTGATTTTTAAAGTTTTTAACATCAGTTACCACTGACACTGGACACCTTTTTGGGACATTGATTTTGAGCTGGCCTGGAACAATTCTGTGTTCCAGATTCAAGTTGACAAATGAAGCAAGTACCCTTGGTAGGGTGGTTTGTCAGATAAGCATCTCAACAGTAACACTTGTTCCCATGTTTCAGAACTAAGAGCGCTTCTTTCAACACCATAATATTTATCTCCCATGTTATCCAAGCTTGTACTCCAAAATGGGTTTGGGACTTTCCTCTTGAACTTGGTCCATTGGGTTCCTATAGTGCATCCAAATTCTACTCAAAGGAATCACTAATCCAGTAAGGTTTATTTCTAAGAGAAGAGATCGGGTTTCTTGCCCTGAAATACCAAGATTAATTTATGTAACTACTGGGAAGTACCTTGTTTAACTGAGGCTTCCAAACGGACATGATACACTTCATTACACAAGTATGTATTGGAGCATTGCAAATGTTGTGGGTAATGTTCTATGTATTCAGGAGATTTATTATTTCATCTATAAAGGAAGCACAATTGGGAGTCCAAAATTCCAAAGGCATAAACTTTGCAGAATTAGAGAACTGGAGAAAAATAAAGTTTAAAGGTAGTTCATGCTTAACTGGTTCAATGACTCGCCACAGTGTTCAGTCTAAACCCTCCTGGCACTTCAAATCTGCTTTCACAAAACACTGCCATGTCTTTTGGTAAACTTTTCTAGGGACCGATCAAATGGCCAACTAGTATTTCTATTTTTTTCTTTTTACCTAATCTTTCAATTATACTCTTGACCAAGCTGAACTCAGCCAACCAACACCCACACCAAGAATGCAGATAATCTTGATGTTTAGCCATAAATATGGGCTCATCTGTAAGGAGATTTGTATTTGAGATTAAAAAACAAAACAAAAACACCAAAGGACTGAGCATGGGCTTTGCACACTGTAGAAGACTAGAGAACATGTGAATCACCAGTTCAGCTAACTGGGTGGCACTTAGAGGTGCTAATCTGATTTACTACTTATCTAGTAAAATCAGTCCAGGTCCACAAGACCAAAGCTCCATCCAGGGCAGGACTCATTAAAAAATTAGCCTTCCATATCTGACAGAAGCACAGTGGAAGGTAAAGAGTAATGCTGCAGGTTCAAATCCTGCCTCTGCCTCGTACTATCCTGGTAATTTATGCATGATATTTAACCTTTCAGAACCTCAGTATCCTTGCATGGACAATGAATATGATGATCACAGTAATAATGCAGGAGTGATTATAGGGAGAAAATACTGTAAATTTGCTTTTATAGTGCTCATCAACTACACACTCACGCATTTTTTTCATCATTTAATGGGAACTCACTCACTGTGTCAGCTGTTGAGCTATGATAAATTTGGTAGGCATCTCAATGACCCTACCTCAGATTCACTAGAGCCTAGTGGCAAAGGCACACTGCTTAAGGATTCCAGTAGTGTGATCAATTCTTTATCTGAAACAAACAACAGTGAGGTATGGGGGTGATGATGCAAGATGAAGTAGAGGGACATGGAAGTAACTCAGAATGAAAGACCACAAACTTCTCTGTAAGTGTGAAGGGAAGACCCCACTGAGAGAGGAGCTGGAGTACAGCTGAAGGCTTCAGAGTAAAGGAGAGATCACAGCTGTCATCACGAGAAAGGAAGAGGGATAGGACAGGAAGTCAAGCAGGAATAAAAGAATGTGGTGAACAGTATTTTTCACCTCAATAAAAATCTTCCTGAAGACAATACCAGGTACGGTGGGTGTCAAGTTCTGGGGATTAGCCTGCAGGTCTGCACTCATCACACAGTTCCATGGAGCAAAGGGATGTCCACCTCATTGTAAATGAGTGGAGCATGAAAAGCTGTGCATAGGAAGGGAAGTTCATACAAGAGCCTGGAGGGGGCTGGCACTGTGGCATAGTGGGTGATGCCGCTGCATGCAATGCCAGCATTCCATATGGGCACTGGTTGTAGTCCTGGCTGCTCCACTTCCCATCCATCTCTCTGCTATGGCCTGGGAAAGCAGAGGAAGATGGCCCAAGTCCTTGGGCCCCTGCACCTGTGTGAGAGACCCGGAAGAATCTCCTGGCTTCGGATCAGTACAGCTCCGGCTACTGCAGCTAGATGGGACTGAACCAGCAGATGGAAGACCTCTCTCTCTCTCTCTCTCTCTCTCTCTCTCTGCTCTGCCTCTCTGTAAGTCTGCCTTTCAAGCAAATAAATAAATCTTTAAGAAAAAAAAAAAGAGCCTGGAGGATAAGGTGGGTGTCTGCAGAGGTGCAGCAGGTAGATAAGGTGAACATATGTAGAAGAGCTGTAGGAGGATAAGATGGGTGCATTCAGAGGTGCTGAGGGTGTGTAAAGGTGGAGAAATACTAAAGAGCATACAGGGGTGAGTGCCTGTCCTTTGGTACAGAAGTTAAAATGCTGCTTAGGACATGTACATCCCATATTAGAGTACCTGGGTGGAGTCCCAGCTTTGCTCCTGATTCAGCTTCATGCTAACGCATACACTGGGAGGCAGCAGTTGATGGCTCCAGTAGCTGAGGTCTTGCCACCCACTTTGGAGATCTGGCTTCTGGATCTGGCCTGACCCAGCCCCAGCCATTGCAGGCATTTGGGCAATGAACCAAGGGATGGGAGCTTTGTATGTCTGTTTCTCTTACTCTTGAACAAATTAAAATTTTAATTAATTAAAAGAACATGCTAGTCCAGCATATGCAGATAACAGAAAGCAGTTCCTAATAGCTAAGCCAGTGATTCCTACCACATTGTGATTGATTAAGTCTGGGATGGGAATAGGTAAACACTATAAACAATAGCTGGCGGTCATTAGTATTCAATATACGCCTAGCATCGTGCTACATATTTTAGTTGTATTTACATATTTAATTTTTCCTATCCAGCTATGAAGTGAGCCCTCTTCTCATCTTGCATTTTTAAAGATGAGAAATTGAAATAGATAATGGAAGTGAATTCACCAGGATCATAACTCCAGCAAGTAGTGCAATCAGGGGCTCAAGCTGGGCACCTGGTTCCAGAACCCAGGTCTTCAATCACTAAGCCGTGCTGCTCCTCAGTAGAGGAGTCTCATGAGCTGGAGCCTATGGAATAGACATGAGGTCAGGCGGCAAAGTAAAGAGAAATAAGTGAGGGAGGGCCGGTAGGGATCACGTTAAGAACAAACTTGTTTTCATGCTCAGAAGTCTAAAATTGAGGAACTTCAACAGCAGTGAAGACTTTAAAGCCACTCAACACAATCTGTGATCATTTTGCCAACCAAATGCAGAGGCCTGGGTGTTTGATGCAGGAAAATGGAAATATAATTCAACAACTATCCTGTGCTAGGGGCTGTGGATGAAAACAGTGCTAAGACATGGCCCTGGGCAGGTATTTGCCATAGTCATTTGAGGAATGAACCAGCAGATGGAGTCTCTCTCTCTCTCTCTCTCTCTCTCTCTCTCTCTCTATATATATATATATATATATATATCTGGTGTTCTCACTTTCTCACTCTCACTCACTAACTCTACATTTCAAATAAATAATTTAAAAAATAAGATACCATAGGGGTCCTAATAGGTAAATCATCACTTGTTCTGGGGAGTCCACAAGGCAGGAGTCGCAGGGCAAGGAAGACCTCAGGGAGAAGGGGAGTGCCCGAGTCAGTGGGGCACATGCACATAAGGATTTTAAATCTGAGGTCCAGCCTGCAGCAAACTAATGCAGAGGGAGAGAACTCAACAAAAAAGGGAAGAGGGGATTCCATGGGTAAGAAGAGCCCTAAAGAGGAGGAAGAAAAGCAGGTCGCGGTTAATAAAGAGAAATTTGAGAGTAGAATGCAAAGCAGAAATACAGAGTAGCAGAGGTGGGGATGGCCTGAGGCATCCCAACCTGTATGGGGCAGTCTCTGTGCCTGCTGTTTCAACTGTCACAACAGCCTCCCTTGCCTTTAGGCCACCAACTGTAAAATAATCAGAGTTCTCTTTGGTTGGCTAGCAAAAACAATGAGTAATAGAGTAAAAGAGCCTAAGATAGAATAGGAACGTTCTCTCTTTGCCAGACCTCCTTTACCTGCACACCTGTACACCACCCATATGAACCACGAGTCTTATGTCTTTTTTCATCTTTGAGAACCAAGAAAGTAGAATGCATGCTGGAATGAGAGACTCAGTTTCCAGCTGTGGCTCTGCCATCCTGTTGCTGGGTGCCTGAGGCCAAATCACTTCTCTTGTGCCTCAGTTTCTCCTTCTATAAAAGGATAAGCTTTGACTAATGGTTAGACAACTGTTTTTGCACCAAATCCCTTGTTTTAAGTAGGAATTTAAAGATTGCTGAGTTCTAATACACAAAACATATTCAAGCCTGTGTGAGGTGATGGAAAAAAAAAATGGGAGCTGACAAGAGGCAGGAGGTTGCCCACCTTAAGACTCCGTGGAAAACAGTGGAACTTTTCAGGACCTTTCAGCATTGGCCTCTAAGGAAAAGGCACTGAGGATTGTCACTGCACTCACGGGCTGGGTGCAGAGCAGCTAGATTCAGAAGCAAGCCAGGCTCCCGCAGTGAGTCATGGGGTTCGCGTGCTTGAGCGAACAGGCTAGCAGTCACTTCTTGCCAATCCATACAGTAACTGTCAGGTCTAGAGGGCAGGAATCAGCGGTGATTTGCTACTGGCTGCAAAGGGCTGAACTACAGACACAGAGGAGCTCCAAGAACCACAGAAAGACAATTTCCCACGGCTCTTAAGCAGAACTTCAGGTGGCAACTGAGATCAGCTCACAGAGGGCCAGTGCAGGCAGTGTAAGAGGACGCCCCCATCCAGACTGATGGAATGCAGAGCCCACTCTTGCTACTTAAACTCCAGAGATTATTCAGATATTTAGAGAGTTGTAAAGAACCCCGAGGAAAGTGAAAGAGAGGATGTGCATCTTGTGTGCTGACCTAGCTGAGTGTCAAAGTTTGGCTTTTCCAGTAGTATATTAACTCGGGTTCTTAACTGGGAAGACAAGTCAGAACATCGAACATTTTTCCATAAATTCAGTACAAAAAATTCTTAATAGACGGTTTCCATAAATACAGTTTTCTAAATATACAAATTCTGCATATATAAACTAAAGAATGAGTTGGGGTGCAAGAGGGAAGTGTGTATGCGGAGGCTGTAGGCAAGAGGGGACAAGACACTACAAACAACAAGCACATATAGAAAAGCCATCAGCCCCAAAAAGGACCAGAGAGAAAAACCAGGGCTCCCCCTTCAACACATCAGTGAATGTAAAAATAGACTGGTTTAGTTTTACCAAACTTCTAGGCCAACCTAATAGTTTTTGTTTGGTTAACTGATATTTATTTAAGAAAACAAACAACAATCCCGATTAGCAATTCAGTGCTGGCTCTCCTAGATTTCACCTAACCCCAAGTCAACTTCAGTGCACTATAATTACTTGGAACAAATGCATACTTGTTGTGGCAGCCTGGAGTGCCCATAGAAATACGTAAACAGCATCAGCTCACTTGAAAAGGAAAGCAAGATGTATAAATAAGGAAAAACTGCTACAAAAGTTTTGTTTTAAAAAAGAAATAAAGCAGCAGTCTTACTTGTAGTGAGTTCCTCAGTCAACACATATCCCAGTCCTGGAGACAGAGCCGGGAACTGCAACAACTCGCTCCAGCTACAGATCTCCTCGGCGCGCTCCTGTTTTCTCTTTGAAGCGTTCAAAGTCCGCGCCGAGAAGACAGACTCGGTTTCCCTGCACAGCCGCAGCCACAGCCTGGTCCCGAGGCGGATCCCGGCGAGTTTGCGGAGCCTCGCTCCCGGGGCTGCGGCTCCGTGGTTGCTCCGAGCTTGTAAATACAAGCTCCGTGGACAAAGTCCCAAATGACATCACTGGCAGCTGCTTATTGTTGAGTCTTTATTAACTGACTGTCAAGAAGCAAAGAGGGGGTGGGGAGCAAGAGTATCGCTTCTGCAGCACAACCGGCGTCTTGCAGGGGATTCCAGTTATACACGCGGAAAGAATCCCATTGATTCACATTTTCCAGAGCGTGGCTTCTTTCAGGTCCGACAAAGGCAGAGGCTCGCCCCCACCGAGGTGCGCTGGGCCAACCGAAGCCGTGGAGGGAAAGTTGGAAGGGCCCGCGCTGGCCACGCCAAGTTGTTTACTCACCTGTGTCCAGCCTTGGGAGTTAGACGATTCGTAAACAAACGAATCCTGGTTGTGTCTCACACTGCCTAGCCACTTTCCCCGGGATGTTCTCAGGTGTATCTGGCTGACATGTTCTCTAGATGGATTGCTATGGGACGCGATCTGAAGTTTCGGTAGAAGGAAGGGCTCACTAAAATCCTGGGCAAACTTTTGTGAGTGTGTTTGCAGATAGGTGCTTTTTTCCGCCCTGACAGCAGTGCTGGAAGTTTTCCCTGGTTCTCAGCAATTGAATGACCCACCTGCACCGCCTCCACCGCTCCAAAAATCAAAAAATGAAATACTTATGAACTTCTGCCAAGTATCTCAATCTCAAAGAGCAGTATAAACCCTACTTACTTCCAACTATTGAAATAAAAGTGGGTACACACCCCCCATTTTCTGCTCTCCCATGGGGTCTTTCTCTTGTCAGCTGGCTCTAATGTTTCTACAGTTATGTCCCCACCCACCCCGGCCCCCACCTAGAGAAATCCCACACATCCAACACCCACTGAGTCCCTGCCTGGAAGCCTGAACACTCCAGCCTGTTTTCCTTCCTTCCTCTGCCTGCTATAATGATGCTTACTATTTATATTTACTTGCTGCTTTTTATATACTGACTTGTATTTTTAGTTTGTTTTTTAGCCATCTGTGTTCTGTCTCTCCAACTCAGTTTGAAAGGTCTTTGAGGGCAGCCTTTGTGTATATGTTGTTTATTTGTTTACAGTCATAGTGAGTTCTAAACAAAAAATGGGAGGGAGCATGGGGTGCAGGCAGGAAAGTAAGCAGATCCCATGGTGTGGGGCATCCTTTTAGATTAAGCATTCTCACTGCTCTTGGAACACAATCCCTCATACCTCACAGCTTACCCTGGGTGCTGCTCACTGCATAGCTGAAAAATCATTTCCTCAAAGAGTAGCAATTGATTATTGATTTGATAGGGTCTCAAGATCCCCTGATAGGCCCTTTTCAGGTAGGAACCAAAGACAGTAGTACCTTGTATGTCACTAACAGATCTTCAGTGAACACAATGTTAACGGGAAGTAAAATACAGAGCACCTAAAGATTTTCTGAGACTACCTCAAAATATTTGTAGAAAATTGAATTAAAAGATAAGTTTATTTTGGTGCAAAATTTCAAAATCCAGGTATAGTTTTTCCATAATATGTATTTTCCATAAACTTTTTGAAGACCCTCAAATAAACCCTTAGACTCAGCAATTTCACTCTTCCAAAGTGATCCCACAAATATGCATCCAAAAGAATACAGGATATAAACACAAGGATTTTCTTCTCAGCATTATTGTATTCCAATACAGTGGAGACAACTTGAAAAAAAGATAAATTATGCACATTACTATACAAGTAGAGCACAGAAAACTTAGGACTAGTTGAAAAAATGGGATAGGTATGCAGACACAGCAGAAGCAGGTTGCTTAAGTAAATAAAGTAAATTTCGGTATACTTGCAGAGTGTAGTATGTGAGGAGAATTCCACAAATTACTAATAGTGGTTAACCCTGGGAATTTAGATAGGAGGAATTTTTACTTTTTGCATACATTTGTGTGGTTTGATATTCTTTTCAATGATTATGTTCCATTTTTGTGATTAAGAAACAATAAAGAGACATGATGGTAAATTTTTCAAATTGAGTCACAAGCAGAAACTTAGCTATTCTTTTACCAAATGTGTGACATATAATAGATGCTCACTGAAGACTTGTTGGTGGAACGAGTATTTGTGGAGTTCCTCTTAGGAGGCAGCAGCATGTGCAAATGGAACAAAGCAGAGGGAAAACCAGGCACCAGATTTTCACTCCTGATCCAAAGACAGAACCATTCCCTTGACATCTGAAAACTGGTTTAAAAACCTTCAACTCCGTCCACCTTAAGAAATGATTAGAGTAAAGTGTTCAGAACACAAAGTGCTGACCTTTCCTTGTGCAACTGCTATTTGACAAACAGAATTTTAAGGTGAGACAAGTATGAGCTGCTTTGGTTCAGCTCACTGGTTGCTAACAAGCACAGGAGAGAGAAGTCAGAAAACTTGTAGGGGCACAGGTTTGACCAGCTCCTGGTCATGGTTAGTCCAACATTAAGGAAATCTCCCTGGGAGAGTCTAGGTGAGCCTAACCAACCCACAGTGAGTCTCCAGAGCTTTATTAAGGAGCAACCTGAGGCTCTTTCAGTGGTCTGGAGAGATGGTGCAAGACCCAGGTCTGTTTAACCCTCCACTGCCTCCAGGGCCTCTGTAGTGGAAATTCAAGGCATATGCCATACATTAGACATCGTGTTTCTCTTTAGGGAGAAAAAAAATTGTCCAAGAAAAAGAATGACTGAAAATTTCCACCAAGGTAAGATAGATTTTGCAAAGCAGTATTTCCGTTCGTCTAGAGAAAGCATGCTTGTCTTGTTTTGGAGTGAGAAGGTATCTAATGTCTATACTAGTTTCAAGAAAAGGAAAGCACAGCCCATATTTCCTGCATATTTGTATTTTTATGACCCAGATAGTATAGGAATCTGAGGCCAAATTCAGTCTAAATGCACATTTGGAGCCTCTTGTGTGTGATGTGGAGCATATTTTCCCAAGTGAACATTAAACACACACATTTAACTACCCTACACCTTAGTAAAAAGACAAACAGGGGAAAGGTTAGCCTTCTACCACATGATCAACCACATGATCATTAATGGAACAGCCAAAATTACCTCCACCTGCTGAGATGCCCGGTCCACCCTCTCCTTCATGCCTTCCAGTCCTTTCTCAGGCAACAATAACAACGGCACTTCTTGAGCATTTCTCCTTGTCATCTGGCCATAAGTGCTTCATCTAATTTACCCTTCAAATATCTCATAAGTCTGATACCATTGTCATCACGCCCCATTCACAGTGGAAGGAACTGAAGCTCACAGAGATACATGACTTAAGTAATCTGAAAATGATCACAGATGGTTCTACCATTTCAACTCAGGTCTGCCTGACCTTCCAGAGTTCTGGGGGAGCCTGAAAGTCCACTGAGACTTATAAATACTGAAAAGAAACTTGGTAAACTCACACAAAGAATGTCAAATTGGAATTATTGGCCCCTATATACAGAAATATGGCAGTGGATTTTGACCAGAGTTTCAGACTTCAACTTTCAACTTATGTGACTTCTGTTCCTTTACATATCCAGTCCCTCTGCTTAGCTCTTCCAGGAGAATTGATGTCATGGGCTTCAAAGATGGTGCAAAGACCATGGCTATCAGACTCATGGGACTTCATCCCAGAGCACTGTGGTGGAGTAATTCTTTATGACTTTGGGGATGGGTAACACATGCCCTTGGGGATAAGCAAGATTGAATTGCAGAGGAAGAAAGTTTCAGAGAGCAGGTAGGTACATGTGTTGACCATCTGCTTCTCTTTAAGAGCTTTCACTAAGAAGTATCCCTCTGTTGGAGTAACTATTTCTTCTAGAGTCAACGGTTCTACCAGGCATTAAGAGACCCTGTGGCAAGCCCATCTACCTTGTAATAGTTACTATGACCAGAAATAGGAAGCATAGGAGACTGTATAAAGGGTAACACCAAACAAATCAGTGTGGCTTTGAGAGAGTTAACTCAAGGAATCCTGAGGATCTGCTTATTTAGAAAGTGAACCACACCATTCTCATGCAGATGGCCCTCAGACCATATTTTAAGAAGCACTGTTTTTAGCGAAAGAATACAGGGCTCTTCTATCTATATTCAGACATTGGTAGAGATCACCTAATTTTTTCCAGGTTCCTTAGGAAAGAGCATTGTGATCAATTAGAAAATTCCAGGTAACCATTACAAAGATCATGATTGTCACAAAGTTGGGCACAAAGTACAATTTGAAAAAGACAAAACAGGTGCCACAAACACATACTGGTATAAAGACATTTAAGGCTTTAATCACTGCAGATGTCACAGCAGTCCTCTTACATAAATCAAGACTAAATCATAAAGTAAGTGAAAGGGGCACCACCGGAGTTCAGATTATCCCATAATGATGGCTTTGATGCTATTTCACGATATATCAAATTTCAAGCTTACACATGCTATTGCCTTCATTATGGAGCAAGGGCTGTTGATACACGTGTAGTCTTGTCTACTGAGTTGTTGACACTTCGGGAGGCTAAGGACTTTTGGAGAGGGGACTGCTGTGGCAGACATCTGATTGAAGGGTTTCAGAAAGGTATAGAAGTTCACCTACTTTGAGCATTGGCCTGAGACCAGCAATGGCAATGGGGTGTTGTACCCCAATTCATTTGTTTGCTTGATCAGGGAAAGGCCTCAGGCCCACCCTGGGGAAGTACAGTGAGGGTTAATGTTCCCAAGGCCCTGGCAGGCTCTTGATGAAAGGGCCTATGTAAGTATAAAGTATCACCGTGAAGTGGGAGGATTTTATTTCAGCCTCTCATTGTGTTGTTGACAGTGCACACTGTGAGTTTGACATTTTTAACTACTTTGCTTGCCCTAGATAAAAAGGTTGGGAAAGAGAAGGTGGAGAAAGGGATGGGCTGGGAGTGGGGTAGGGGGGCACAATAATCTTCTGATTTAGATTTTACACAAATCCAAAGCACTGCATTAAAGTCCAGTTTGCAAGCCAGGGTCCTCCAGTGCTACTTCCAGGATTTATGTACATTCATTAAACTACAAGGTACAAGTTCCATTCCTTTTCATTTGAGAAAAGAGTCCACCTGAAACCAGAGCCTGAGGGACACAGTTGTGTGTAAATTGAGGAAGCAACTAATTCTATGACCTGTGGTAATCTAAATAGAGACCCTGAGTTCAATTTTCACCAGATCCTCAGGGGCCTTTAAAACTGGTGATAACACTAAGAAAAGGAAGAGGAAGGGGACAGCCACTGACTTCCCCTGTGTGTGAGACCCAGCTCATTGTGTGATCAATGCTTTCAATAAAGCCCTCCCTGAATGGCATTGACAGTCAGTTCCTCACAGTTCCTAAAACACACTGAGGCCCTGGCACACAATAGCCCCTGCCCTCAGGAATTCACAATAGTCCCTGACCACAGCCTGGGACAGGAAGGGGACCTCCCAGCTTACAACATGCTAAGATACTCCAGGGAGGAGGCAGAGTCTCAGGGGACAGACTTCTTGGCCTATATTCACCCAAATGGCCAGCAGTGCCCCAATGACTCAAGGCCACTAGGCCACCCCTGCGGTCCGCTTTTACTGCTGACAAAGCCTCTTCAGTTCAAAAGACTTAAGTAGGGGCGGTGGTAGGGAAGGCATGTCAGGGATCTGTCAAAGAGTGGGCTGGAGGAGGGACACCTTTTCTTTACTTTTGTTATTGGAAGCACACGCACATAGCATGTGTGTGTGTGTGTGTGTGTGTGTGTGTATTATGATTTCTTTGCTGTGCTCGACTGAGAGTTTAACTTTCAGGAGCATATTATTTTTGTAGCAAATATTCTTCAAGGACCCTTCAGAAGAGGCATTCTTACAGATCGGAGAGAGGAAAAAGACTGTCCTTTCCACAGTCTGTCCCCAACCAACAGTCCTGGGAAGTCCACAGAACTGGTAGAAGGAGGTGAGGGGAGCAGGGAGAGAGCTTTCACGTCATATGCAAAGAGCACCTGTCTAAGCACACAGCACACGGCTGACGCTCCAGGGAGCGGCAAGGCTGCACTTCCCCAGGCGGGCTTTTCTACATCCAGGGCAGCGACCAGGCTCTTACCTTGCCCTTCACTTGCAGTGCCTTTCTCAGCTTTCCCTCCTCCAAGCTGCCTATCAAACACAGATTCTCACACCAGCCTGCTCTCCAAGATGAAGTCAAAATCACTTAATAAAGTGAGAGATAGGTTGGGAGTCCAGGGAACATATTCTATTATAGGGCAACAAATGTCATGTGAACCCGAGGGCTACACTAATAGTTAATCTTTGAAATCTTTATTTTTTGTCATTGAACTCGCTCATTCATTCACTGAGTCACTCACCAAACATTATATGTGTTTACAGTTTATTCAACAAACCCTCAGTGAGAATCTATCATATTTCAGGTTCTATGCATATTTTGCAATCTGAGCAGCTATGAATATACTTCTGTGGCTTCAAATTGGGAGGCTCAATGGAAAAATACACTGAGGTATTTCCACCAAAAATATTTCCAAAGTATAAGGACCATTAGTCTAAGGGTTAGAGATAATAACTGAGATAGTGTGTTGGAAACAGAAAAGTTAGGACAACCTGGAAATACAGTGCAGTTAACTGAACATGATACATGAGCCTCATGGACACAAAGAATTTAGTTACTAATGGGAACCCAGTTCATCATTAAAGATGTAATTATTGACTGAACAAGAATTATGACAGACACGAGATCAGAAAGTCCATAGGTCACAGAGTTAATGAATCATATAGGCTTGTCAGGACCTTTCCTGTGACACATCCTATATTTTGAAAGCAGAGTAAGCATAACTTGCTCTTATTTCATCTTAGATATGAGAACAGTTGTCACCGAATACATTGGGCATAGATTCGGACTGGCTGAACCAACCTCTAGCTATGCTCTTCCAGAGGCAGGTAACCTCCTTATGAACAACATCAAATTTCCATGCCAGCCCCAAATTATTTCCAGTCCATGGGAGAGACACAATCACCCTAAGTGGAGGCAATGTGAGACAGTGGGAGAGGCAAAGGGTCAAGTTTGGGTAGGAATGAAGCTTCTCAGTAACTCTGGTCCCAGGGGCCGCCAAACATACATCACCACTTATGTAAGAGAGAAGTTATGAATGAAGGAAAGAATGTTACAGAATGATGAAATGAGGAAAGGAACAGAGAGAGGACTGCTGGGTTTGCTCTGTTACAGACAGAGTACAAGAGAACTCAGTCTGGATGCATGGGCTCAGATCTTGGCTATGGCACGGTAAATGTTTGCTTTCTTGATTTATTCCCTATTTTACCATTCTTTCCTTTTCCCCAGCAGTTTGTACCAAATAATTTTCTCTTTCAATTCATTGTCCTCACATTCAGTTTCCTTTTGATCTATACTTATTAGCTGACAAGTACACGTGCAAGTACCATCAGTAATATCTCCATTCCCTGTCACTCCTTACTGCATGGAAAAGCATCTGCTCATGATATCAAACCCTCTTCACATCCTCTGCTTATGGTTTAGTGATGACCCCAAGAAGTGGCTGGCAAAAGGCTTTCCAGCAACTACCATAGGATGACTCAGGTCAGTGTCCTTGGGAATCCTTTAATCTGGACAAACCAAGAATTAGTAACCCTAAATCCACTACCACTTCTATTAGCAACTTCCTCAAACCTCAACAAAAAGAAAAATGATTTAAGTGCAAACTGTGTTTCTACCCACATCACCAACACCCTCCAAATTGCCTTCCACTGCCACTGCCATGTAAAGATTCTGTGTGGCTTCCTCCAATTCCTGTTGAGCCCACTTCCTACACTAATATAAACCTCTGCTCCATTCTTCTGTTTCCATCGCCTTTCCACCCTTCCTTCCTTCTGCATTGTCCCTTGCCCTTGGGGCAACCTCCTATTCTTCCCCCACCCTTCACCATAAAAGGCATTAGGCCAAACTGTGTGAAGTCTTTGCAAATGATGTTGTGTTGAGCTTCCCAGGAAGGTGAGTTCTTTTAGTCTGGAACTTAACGTGTTAAAGATGTGTATGTGCTCTGCACAGACCTTCTCCAGGCAGCAGAGATCCTCCAGGAGCAACTCCCTCGGGATCTGCCTCCCCTAAAGGTCCATTCTTCCTGAAGTGGCCAGCATCCAATTACTGATGAATGTAAGAGCAGAAAGGCCAGGATCTTCCATGCAGACTTGGACCACCTTGATGACTATATAAGAGTACTTTTAAAATTTACTGGAAAATGGAATTAAGATATAAGTTTATGCTGATGCAAAAAAAAAAAAAACGATAGGGCTGGCACTGTGGCATAGCAGGTAAAGCAACCACCTGCAGTGCCAACATCCCATTTGGTTTAGGACCCAGCTGCTCCATTTCCGATCCAACTCTTTGCTATGGCCTGGGAAAGCAGCAGAGGATGGCCCAAGTACTTGGATGCCTGTACTCCCATGGGAGAACCAGAATAAGCTCCTGGCTTCTGGCTTCAGATCGGCCCAGCTCCAGCCATTGCAGTCATTTGGAGAGTGAATTAGAGGATGGAAGATTCTCTCTCTCTCTCTCTCAAATAAATAAATAAATAAATAAAGTTGAAATCCATGCATAGTTTTCCATAATACACATTTTCCATGACCATGTTGAAGACCTCTTTTTATGCATTCCACAGCAATCTGTAGAGTTGACTGAGGCTCTATGGGGAATGCATCACAGTTATATCCAGTCCCAAATTCCTCCCCTCCTTTCCATGGGCATCCATACCAAATCAATATCCTTCAATATCCTCATCCTGTCAATGTACACACTCCATCTCAGTGTCTTTTTCAGAGACCCCATGTTACATTTCAGAGAACCTATGTTATGACTCCAATCTTGAGAGCTTTAAGAAACAAAAGGGAAAAGTGTGATTTTCCCAGATTCCTTGGTAAAAGTCTATTTTCTTAGATAACTAGGACACTAAATCAAGGTGAGAAATTAAAGTCTGGAAAGCCATGGGATGCAGGTTCAGAAGTCACCAAGTTTGAATTGGGATGAAACCTGAAATTCTCAGAGCAGAGCAGCAGTTTAAACAGTTAGATAAGATATATAACAGTAGCTGTAATGGCCATAAACATTTATATAGCACTTGGGGGGGAGCCAAATCCTTCCTCAATCCTTTAAATGCCTTAACTCATACAGTCTTCATC
Source organism: Sylvilagus floridanus (assembly GCA_949820135.1). Lineage (NCBI taxonomy): Eukaryota > Metazoa > Chordata > Mammalia > Lagomorpha > Leporidae > Sylvilagus > Sylvilagus floridanus. The sequence continues at coordinate 75,316,999 of OX463236.1, forward strand.
ATAATCAGATGAGGTGGTTTCTTTCATCACCTTGTTTTACAGGTCAGAGTACTTATATAGCTCACAGATAATGGAATTAAGATTATCTGGAGGCAAAAAATTTTTAAAATCCATGCATTATTTTTTTATAACTTGCAATTTACCTGAACTTTTTGTAGACCCCTATCATTGGTTGAGAACTGCCCAGCTAGTGAATGGGCAGGGCTAGGATTTTTAACTTGAGGAACTGGCTCCAAAATCTCCATCAACCTACAATTATATATGATGTTAATGTCTGTATGAGGTTACTTTAAAAACTTCAATGAAAATGCAGACTGTCTTTTAATTTCTGTTTTCCCATGAACTTTTTGAAGTCTCCTTGCATTTACAAAGAGACTAAAGAAAAGGGCAAACAGTAACAGAAATAGGCAATTAGGATCCTGAAGGCACAGCTCTGAAAGGGGCAGGTCGAAATGGGAGCTGAGAGCTAGTGCACAACAGAAACCTTGCTTCTCTGGCTGGATTCTGACCAAGCCGTGATCCTTCTTCCTTCGCAGGTTAGGAGGCCAGTTTGGGATTGGCCAGCATGGGTTGGCATGGGAAAGCAGATACACAAGTGTCCTTGCCTGAGTAAAGGATTTAGATACAGAAATGCAGACAGGTCTTGCCAGAAATAAATATATTTGCAGTGGTGGAAAGGAAACAAGTGATAAGATTATTGCTCTCATCCGACTCACAGCAACAAACACCACCCTCCATTGTCAGTAGTGTGCATCAATATTTTGCCAACATTCCTTTTCCCCTAGATAAGGAAATCCTCCATGTTAAACATATATCATAGCCCAAATTCAAGCCACCATATAAATGTCCCTGTGTATATCACCTATGTACGTTTCTATCATTACAGTTTCACCCTGCATTCATAATCCTTAAAATTCCCAGCAAACAGGTTGGATGGGGAACATAGTTGATATTTTTAGCTTCCATACATGTCAACACAAAAATTAGAGGTAAAAATTAAAAAATTATTAAATATTAAAGATGACTAAAAAGCATGATTATATAGATAGGTTTTGTTTATGTGTATATGATATGTCTGTTCTATATGAAGTATATAGCATGGCAGTAGATGATAGCTGGATAGAGTAAGAGAAGATAGGTAGATCCCAAATAATTAATTAACTTTTATAAGCTTATTTTGGCATCTTGTGAAATGTTATAAACACCCACTTCACATGGTCATTTGATGTTTTTAACAAAAAAATTTAACAGTATGTAAACATATATACTTATATGCATCATTATACTCAGAATAATGTTTAATGATGTTACATAAGAAATGATACAATAATTCTCAATGACCAATTCATGCCTATTTGCCCAAAATTTTCCTAGTTTTGCAACAGTAAATCTTGCATCACAGGAACTTTCTTAGTGTTGAACAAATCAGGACAGAGACTGCCTTCAGTAGTTCATTAAGGAGAAATCCATGTTTAATTCAGACGCTAAGAATGTGTAACCCCTTCCCAACGACCATGACATTTAAACCAATCAGAAAATCACTGCAATTGTATAATACAACTTTCTCACCTTGTGGCATGCCTATAACTAACAAACCACAACTCCCAGACACAAGGCCATGGGTAAGAGTGAGAGTTACCTGATTATATAGTCTTTTTGATTGGCAAATAAAAATTAACTCTTTGGGGCCAGAAAAAGAGGTTCTAGTGCAGGGACTCTGTATGCAACTTGAGATTGGACTACTTAGAATCATAACAAGAAGTAATATAGAAAAGAATCCAGATTTAACAATCCTAACAGCATTCCTTAACACATTGACAATATGACTAATTCTTGAGGATATACAAGAAATGAGGCAAGACCAACATATTTTGCATGAATTTCTATAAGCATACATATACACAGTATATACTTTTTTTTTTTTAAGCTTCATGTTGAGTTATTTTTTTTTATTTTTTTATAACGCTTTTATTTAAAGAATATAAATTTCCAAAATACAGCTTATAGATTACAATGGCTTCCCCCCCATAACTTCCCCCCCACCCGCAACCCTCCCGTTTCCCACTCCCTCTCCCCTTGCATTCACATCAAGATTCATTTTCAATTCTCTTTATATACAGAAGATCAGTTTACTATATATTAAGTAAAGATTTCAACAGTTTGCCCTCACATAGCAACACAAAGTGAAAAATACTGTTGGAGTACTAGTTATAGTATTAATTCACAATGTATAGCACATTAAGGACAGAGATCCTACATGATATATTTTTATAAAAAATTGATTAATTTTCTATGCAATTTCCAATTTAACACAAGATTTTTTTTCATTTTTAATTATCTATATACAGAAGATTGATTCAGTATATACTAAGTAAAGATTTCATCAGTTTGCACCCACACAGAAACACAAAGTGCAAAATACTGTTTCAGTGCTAGTTATAGCATTACTTCACATTGGACAACACATTAAGGACAGATCCCACATGAGACGTAAGTACACAGTGACTCCTGAATTTGATTTAACAATTTGACACTCTTGTTTATGGCATCAGTAATCTCCCAAGGGTCTAGTCATGAGTTGCCAAGGCTATGGAAGCCTTTAGGGTTCGCTGACTTCAATCTTATTCTGACAGGGTCATAGTCAAAGTGGAAGTTCTCTCCTCCCTTCAGAGAAAGGTACCTCCTTCTTTGATGGCCCCATTCGTTCCACTGGGATCTCACTCACAGAGATCTTTCATTTAGGTCTTCTTTTTTTTCCAGAGTGTCTTGGATTTCCATGCCTAGAATATTCTCATGGGCTCTTGAGCCAGATCTGAACGCCTTAAGGGCTGATTCTGAGGCCAGAGTGCTATTTAGGACATCTGCCATTCTATGAGTCTGCTGTGTATCTTGCTTCCCATGTTGGATCATTCTCTCCCTTTTTGATTCTATCAGTTAGTATTAGCAGACACTAGTCTTGTTTGTGTGATCCCTTTGACTCTTAGACCTATCAGTTACACAGTATATACTATATGCAAATGATAAAATGGCCTGAACTTTATTTTACTCCCAACAAAATTCTTCCATGTTTTCCCCATCACTGTATTCCTTATATCTAACTACATCTACAAGAAAAATAAAGAAAAGACAGTTTTAATTACTGAAATAAATTCTCTACTTTAATATTCCTTCAGGTATATTTTGGTTGTATATCAGAGCAAGATCCATTGGTCTAGAATAGGCAAATACAGTTTCTATTTATAGAAGATTGTGTTTGTTATGTAGGATATGTACTGCAATGATTATATACACTCATTTTGGGTAGTATTAATAACAGCAGTAAACAATGACTTACTGTACTATCCAAAAACTTAAAATAAAATAAATAACTATTATATTAACAACCTTCCTGAAATCAAGGGAATTTGCCTTTCTTAACTTTTCCAAGTCTCTCAGCATGAATGCAGTGTTTTTATTCGGTATTCAATGTGTTGACACTAACCAAGATGCCATTTTTACAGGTAATAATAATTTTATTAATATTTATAAGTATGTGTTCTTACCACATGCTAAGGTATTTGACACACTGTTTTAAATAATATACCTCATGTAATCACACAGTCAACCTATGAAGTACCATTTCAAGCTAAAATAAAATAGAAAGGAAATAGTTCTCTTTTCCTTTTATCAAACTGTGGTGCTTCAGAAAAGCCAGACAAACCAGTGAGCCCACAGCCCATACATCAGTGGTTTGAGTCAAGCTGCGGACTTGTTCCCCAGTACTCAGGTGGCCACCATCTCCCAGCTTCCCCTCTTAGAACTGTTTGCTCATCCCTGAGTTAATGCTACACTGGGGCAACTCAGTCACTACTGCTTCTTGGAGATGAATGTGTAAACCCCATTCTACCTCCTGCCTCTCTGCAGGAAAAAACAGAAAAACATGAAGATAAATACATTTTTTAGAAACCTACATTGCAAATTATTCATACTCTACCAGGATCTAAATTCCCACACCACTGTTTCTCTGAGCTCCTGTGTATTATTCAGATGGCTGTGAAATTGAACCACAGGCTACAGTCATAGAAGGGAAAACAGCTATTTTCTCATTTACATTGGAAACCCTCTGCACCAGGGGGTGCTAAGAAGAAATGAACAGCTTTAATAACTTAGGGGGACAGCTGCCTCTACCTTAGCCAACGTAATGGAGTACAGCATACATCACGGGGTTCTAATACGGGCTCTCTCCAGGGTTCAGGGAAGCCTCTTACTCACTTAGAACAAATCCCCATGGTTTAATCTCAAAACAGATTAAGCATTTCCCTGCAAGCTTTAATCACCTCTAGATAACTTAGAACACGCAGGACACTGGCCTGCAGAGGCCCGGGAACACCTGTAAGTGGATTCTGGCTATGCTTGTGAGACTTTCTTCCAGAATACACAGTCACACCATCAAAGATCATTTTGCATGATTTTCTAAGGTCATGTTTGAGGCATAAATGCAAATACATGGCCCACCTACAATGTATAACCTTTATTTTCTCTTTCTCTCCCCTCCCCCGTCCCCGGAGAAAAGCTTTGGAAATAAATAGTTCCAAACTCAGTAGCTACAACGGATCTTCAAAGAGTTCATAGAACATGTCAATTATCTTTTAATTCTACTCTTCCAGGAATGATTCTAGTCCCTTCATATTTGCAATCAGTTATTTAGAAGCTTAGCTGACATCCTGTCTCCACCCTCCTCTTCCACCCTTCCCCTTGCCCCTTTTAATGTGATTTAAGAAAAGAAGAACTTAATGATATCTACCGTGGTCCTGAAAACTCACTCTCCTTCAGAATTGTTTCTTAAGGAATGACCTCATCATTAATTAATCCTCCACGCTCCTAGAATAAATTTGTATCAAATGACAACATTTGTTTCCAACTCTTCAATACAAGTTTTAAAAAAAATTTAAATAAACTCGGGAAGGAAATGTCTCAGATGCGGCTGGGTTCCTGGGGAATAGCATGAAAATATTTCATTACTAGGAAGACATAGCTAGAGGCAGTTATCGACTTGGATGCCTGCACCTCTTTTCCCAGCCACTTCCTGTGTGAGGAAATCTTTGAATAGAGAGTGAGCCCTTTTCAGTGGAACTCACTAGCTAATCCAGGAGTGCTCTGTTCTGCTTGGTAGAATCTCATTGGCTGTCCGCAGGTCCAGGTGTCAATCTGGGAATGCATCTGGCCCTGGGTCCTTGGCAACCAAGTGTGACAGGTTCCTGCAACAGCTGCAGCAGCAGAGCTGGGCTTCCAGGTGATTAAATAATCCTGTTTTCTGGCCTGCTCATGTGTTTGGATTGGAGCCATTTCCCTGGAACGACTGAACCAAACACGGCTGTCTGCTCGCTGACCACAGCTCCGGATCTGGGAGCTGAGGTTCCCCCTGAAATTGTGAAATGTCCCTTGCCTTTCCCAGGCTACTCACAGACAAGGCCCTAGAAATATAAGAACCTCCATCAGCCTAAAAAGGGGCTGAAATTTCACTTTTCATTGTAAATACTTGTTAAATTGGATAGCGTTGCTTTGAAAAGCAGGGGCTGTTTCTAACCCTGGCTTGAAAATACTTGTATTTCCTTCTTGCAATACTGGGCATGCCCATGCAATGTATATTTGACTACATGTGTACACCAGATGAAGATATGGATCAAAGAGGGAGGTATCTTCGATGTATTTACTTTTTCCAAAGACGTGACACCATGTCCTGGAGAAATAATTAAAAGTCCTCTTTCTGATGAACTTCAATGCTGCTGATATGCAAGTATCAATAACCTCCCACTGAATAAAAACACAAATGCACAGCAGATGAAGGTTCAATTTAATAGTAGTAAAACTAGTGCAAGGAAGTCCTAGAGTGCAAGAGTTTGTAAAGTATGGTGCATGAACTCCCAGCATAAACATCATCTCAGAGCCTGGTACAAATGCAGATTCTCAGGCCAGATCCCAGACTACTAGATCAGAAACAGTGCTTCAGCTAGCCTGCTTGATGACTCTGATACATGCTCACGTTTGAGAACCACTCTTCTAGCTGAGTCTTTGGGAGTATGAAGGTTGCTTTGGTGAATTCTACATGCATGCTCTGAATAAGCAACCCACCAAAATCCACTCCTACTGCAGCTCATCTAATCCATGCTGCTACCATTTTCTCCTAAAAGGTGCTACTACCAATTTTCTTAACTCCCTGCTCCCACACAACGATATCCCCTGTACACACAACAGTACTGCTGAGCCAGTGACGTGCTGCAGCATGTGCAGCTCTGCAGATATGCAGATGTATCAATTCACCATTAAATTCCACTCAAAAATCCTGCCAAGGAACAGAAACAAATGTCATCATTTTACAGATGGAGAAAATCTAGGTTGCCAACTGTTGTTTCTGTTAAGACAACATTTAAAAAGTTCTGGCTTCACTCCTCTGAAATAGTGGATTTCCAGCCTTCAGGTCTAGTCAACCTGGTGTGGTCTTTAGACACTTTCTCTAAGCCTCATTCACCCAGGTTAAAAGTGAAGAATAAATTGTTTCTCGTTCTAGATTTCTCCAACCAAGGGCAGGTGCTGTGGCACAAAGGGTTAAGCCACTGCCTGCAGTGCCCGCATCTAATAAAGGTGCCGGTTTCAATCCAGGCTGCTTCACTTCTAATCCTGCTGCCTGCTAATGTGCCTGGGAAAGCAGCAGAAGTTGGCCGAAGTCCTTGGGCCCCTGCCCCCTTGTGAGAGACCCAGATGAATCTCCTGGCTCCAGCACCAGCCATTTATTTGAAATGTAGATAATTTCCTCTGTTTCATTTTTACAAATACCATCGTGGAGAACTTTCTTATATATTGATCATTTCACCATTTATAGACTATTTGCTTCTGATCAATTCAAGTACCAAGTAACTAAGCCAAACAATATGACAAATTGGGGCTGGCGCCATGGAGCACTAGGTTAATCCTCCACCTACGGCACTGGCATCCCATATGGGTGCTGGTTTTAGTCCCAGTTGCTCCTCTTCCAGTCCAGCTCTCTGCTGTGGCCTGGGAAAGCAGTAGAAGATGGCCCAAGTTCTTGGGCCCCTGAAGCTGTATGGGAGACCAGGAAGAAGCACCTGGCTCCTGGATCGGCACAGCTCCGGCCGTTGCGGCCATCTGGAGAGTGAACCAACAGAAGGAAGACCTTTCTCTCTGTCTCTCTCTCTCTGACTGTCCGTAATTTTACCTGTCAAATAAATAAATAAAATCCCTAAAAAATATGACAAATTGCTTTCCTGAAAGGTTGTACCCATTTACAACTGTTAGCATCGGATGAAGGTACCTATGTCAACATGGCCTTAAAACTAGTGGGTAGCATCACAGATAGGATTCTGCAACATGATGACTTTGTAAAAACTTATTTTTTGGTTGGGGAAATTTTAAAAAAGATTTATTTATTTATTTGAAAGGCAGACTGAAAAAGAGGGAGAGGCAGAGAGATACAGAATCTTCCATTTGTTGGTTCACTCTCCAAAAGGCTGCAATGGCCATGGCTGTGCCAGGCTGGAGCCAGGATCCAGAAACTCCATCAGAGTCTCCCATGTGGGTGGCAGAGATCCAATAATTAAGCCACTAACCACTGCCTTCCAAGATGCACATTAGCAGGAAGCTGGATTGGAAGCAGAGCTGGAACTTGAACCTGGCACTCTGATGTGGGATGCAGGTATGCTAAGGGTGTCTTTATCACTGTGCCAAATACCCAGCCCTGAACACAATTTTTAAAAGGGATAAATAATATTAAATACAAACTTTGCATGGGGACACTTCTCATACAGTATTTGATTACACCAAAGATGTAAAAACTATTATCCCATTTTACAGATGAGAGGGAAAAAGTCCATAGATACTATCTAGATTGCCCAAAGTCACTAAATAAATCTGAACCAAAGTGTGTGCTTTGCACACTTTATTGTCCACTATTAAAATGGGTGGGCATATCTTAGTTGAGACAGTTATGAAAAACCAGATCTTATTTCTTATTATTGTTTTATTGCAATGAACATCATAAAATATCATTTCATCATAGATCATCTCCATCTAGATTTCCTCAAGAAGCTAATGATAATAACATTTCAATACTGAACACATATATGTATTAGGCACGAACCAGTTACTTTCCATGTGTCTTTTCATTCATAGTTTTCATGACAACAACCCTATATACTATAAGCACTACTTATCCTATGGTATAAAAAAGGAAACTGAGACTCGGGTTAAGTATTTCCCTAAATACACAGACAGAAAGCACCAAAATCACAATTTAGACTATGTGTTGGATGTCAAAGACTGTATTCTTAATTTCTCTATTCTGAAATATTTCTAGAGAAAATGACACCCCCTTCCATCTCGCTCTGGCACTGAGTTTATGTGTTTTGGCATTAACAATATCTTGGCATAGTGCTCATCATTAAAAAAGAAAAAGTGAGAACATGCACTGTTGGCCCTTGCGAGAGCCTGGGATTGTGGATGTGCAGACAGCAGAGCTAACGGGTGGATTTGGCATTTCCTCCTCAGCATCTTTAGCATGAAGTTCGTTAAGAGCTGGAGTTTTCAATAGTAAAAGTTCACTCAGTTACAACTAATTCAGACCCTTAGAGGGACCTCATTAAATATTTAAGTGTTAATGGCCAACTGAAGCCAATGTTCTCTGGGCATCCAAATGCCGGTGCCTCAGAACTATGCAGTCATCTGCCAACATAAGTGCCACGTGACTGGCAGGCCAACAATGCCTCCACTGACTCCTCAACCACTTCCCTTCCTTCTGCTCCCAATTCCCTGTGAGCCCCTGAACCCCTCTGTGCAGGACCTCAGGATCTGCTTCTTTCACATACTTCCCTGATGATATATGCTGGTGATTTATCACTGCCTTGGCTTCCTCTCGACAGTCACTCTTGCTTATGAGGGGGTCATATATTATCAAGTCAATTTCAGGAAAAGAGGCACCATATTATTCCTCAAGGACAGTGCCCCCAGTGGGTTCTCCAACGAATGGGAGGCAGATATTTTCACTTAGGTGTGAAGCACTATGAAAAGATGCTTACTAGTCCTTACCAATTTGTCCCCTCTAATCTTCAGAGTGATGACATGAGTAGACTATGGCTACACTGGGTTAAGAAATCCAGGGTTGGGGGCTGGCACTGTGGCACAGAGGGTTAAAAGACCCAGCCTGCAATGCCAGCATCCCATATGGGCGCCTGTTCAAGTCCTGGCTGCTCCACTTCCAATCTAGCTCCCTGCTAAATGTTCCTGAGAAACCAGCAAAAGATGGTACAACTGCTTGTGCTACTGCATCCCTATGGGAGACCATGATTAAGCTCCTGGCCCCTGGCTTTGGCTGGGCCCAGTACTGGCTGTTATGGCCATTTGGGGAGTAAACCAACCACGGAAGAAGACCTTTCTCCCTCTCTCCCTCTCTCTCTCTTCTTCTCTCTTTCACTACCTCTCTCTCCCTCTTTCCCTCCCTCTCTGTAACTTGTAAATAAATAAATCTTTTTAAAATTTAAAAATTATTTAAAAAAAGAAATCTGGAGTAACCCCCACTGACACTTGATCCCATTCTAAGACAGTAATGTTATATGTATGCACACACACACACACACACACACACACACACACACTGGTTTCAGGACCAGGAAAGTAGTGTAAATGGAGGGCAGGATGGAGATAACAGGGAATGACTAGAAAATACATGCACAAGGCAGTCAGATCCACAAGTTTTGAACATCAACTAGGAAAAATAAAAGAAGTGAGCAGGCAGCCCATGATTTCTGAATTAGGTAGTCTTTAGGCCTTTAGTAATTATACTCCCATCAAAATTTGAATTCAGGGAAAGTAGGATAAAGGATGGGTACATACCAGGGGCATGCTCCATTCCTCGTCTACCAGGTCATCATCACTGGCCCTGGTGTTCTCCCTTTTCATGAAGCAACAGGCTGGCACCATTTTCACCATATCAGTCATCACGTTTTACCAAGAACAAGTAGTAGGTAAGAACAACAGCTCAGGAGCCAGACTGCCTGGGTTGAAATCCTGGCTCCATCATTTACTGGGTAGGTGACTGTGGATAAGTTTCTTAATCATGCCTGAGATCTGCACAGTGACGAGCCTAGTGCTGCCACTCTCTCATAGGGCTGTTGTACATTACTGAGAATAATACCTGACACCTAATAAAGGCTCTGTGTCAGGTAATAAGCATTGTGTGGCCTGGGCATAACACACCCAACTACCTGGTCAGGGGACACTGGAATAGAAAAATCTAGAACTAGCCGGCGCCGTGGCTCAACAGGCTAATCCTCCGCCTTGCGGCACCGGCACACCAGGTTCTAGTCCCGGTCAGGGCGCCGGATTCTGTCCCGGTTGCCCCTCTTCCAGGCCAGCCCTCTGCTGTGGCCCAGGAGTGCAGTGGAGGATGGCCCAAGTGCTTGGGCCCTGCACCCCATGGGAGACCAGGATAAGCACCTAGCACCTGGCTCCTGCCATCGGATGAGCGTGGTGCGCCGGCCGCAGCACGCCGTCCGCGGCAGCCATTGGAGGGTGAACCAACGGCAAAGGAAGACCTTTCTCTCTGTCTCTCTCTCTCACTGTCCACTCTGCCTGTCAAAAAAAAAAAAAAAATCTAGAACTAATCCCATCTTCCTGGGAAAAGCATTACTATGGATGACAAAAGAGTGACTGAGTCTGAAGCAAGGGCCATAAAAGCCCTCAGGAGGCCAGCATTGTGTTAATAATGGTTAAGCTGCTGCCTGTGATGCCACTTCCAATCCAGCTCTATGCTAATATGCCTGAGAAAGCTGCAGAAGATGGCCCAAGTCCTTGGGCTCCTGCACCAGTGTGGGAGAACAAGATTAAGCTCTTGGCTTCTGGCTTCAGCCTGGCCCATCCCTGGCTGTTGCAGCCATTTAGGGAGTGAACCAAAAGATGGGAGATCTCTTTATCTCTCCTTCTCTCTCCATCCCTCTCTCTCTCTCTCTCTCTCTTTCTCTCTCTCTCTCTGCATCTTTCCAATAAATAAAATAAATCTTTAAAAAAAAAGAATGAAAGAAAAAAGAAAACCCCCAGACTGGCAGAGGACAGCCTGGCAATCCAAAGCTGCATCTGGACCTGTCTAAAGCGTGGACAGCACAGGTGAGATGTTGGCCCTCCTCCACAATCCTGTATTTGAGGAGGAGGATTTCCTGGCACCTCCCTTTTCCTACTCCTCCCTAATGTCATCATGATTTCAGAACACCTTGCCTTCAGCACCCAACCCATGCCTCTTTCTCTGCAGACTAGAAAACCACTCTTTCTTTCCCAACTCTAACTGAACACCAATATTTTATAAAGCAGCAGTCTGATTCAATTAACTCACGACAGGGTATCCACGACCAGCTACTGCATCTGTATTTTTTTAACGTCTTCTTTATTTTAACTTTTACTCTACGTCAAGACCTTCCAGTAACTCCAGTACAGTGTTTTTCAAATCATGGTTCACAACTCACTTGTGATTTAATCAGTTTAGTGATTCTCAGACCAGCATATTATGAATGAAACAAAATAAAAGTTTTTTGCTATCTGTATAAATATATAGATATAGATAAATAAATAGATAGGATGGTTCCTCAAAAATTTCCTGGAAAATGTTGATCTTGAAAAAGCTGTGCATGAATTTCAAAACTACTTTGCACAAAAATAAACATTTCTAATTCAATTCTCTACAAATTCTATGAAGTCCCCTTGTGCATATTTACACACACACACATAGTCTGCTGTGTCATATAAAATAATTCTTACTGCCCATGTTCGAAGGAATATAAGAAATACCATTCTAACAGGAAGTACCATAGCCTGATGCCTGGGTTCTGACCCAATGGAACTTGTGATTCCCTTATCATTGCTTCCCTGCTTTCCTCTCTCCCTCCCTTCCTTCACCAAGCATTTATTGAGACTCTACTGAAAGGCAGACTCTAATCTAGGCACTAAGCAGACAGAAGTAAACAAAACCCACTAATTGTGTACTTTCATGGAGCTTAAATTCCAGAAGGGGAGGTCCATGTGTAAATGCACAAACCAAAATATGTCTAACATATATACAGAACAAGTATGAATGGCAGATATGGACATGCTGTGATGGTTCAGAAAATGTGTGTCTAATATAGCAGCACTTAAGTAGACCTAAAAGAACTGAGGAAGCAAATCATGAGAATACTTAGGGGCAAGTATTCCAAGCATAGGTCCTGAATTGGTATTGTGCTTAGCACTGGGGAAGAACAGCAAGAAGTCAGAGTGATAGGGGAGAGAATGGAGACATGTGGGAAGCATGAGAAGGGGCAGTCAGTAGAGATCATGCAGCTGTTGCAGAACAAGGTAAGGACCGCTGCCTGCTTGGAGTCAGACATGGATGTATAGTGGAGCTGGGGCAGAGGCTGACATGACTCTCACACATTTCTGCAGGAACACTGGGGCTACCAGGGAACGATGGTCTGCACAGAGGCAAAGGAAGACCCAGAAACAAGATAGGACGTTTTTGTAATCAGAGAGACACACAAATGGTGGCTTGGGTCAGAAAAATATCAGTGGAGATGTAGAAATACACTCATGTTGAGGATATCCTTTAAATTTAAGTCTGACACGCTGATAAAGTATACGTGAGTATGAAGTAAATTTTAAAAACAGGAGAGGTAGGTGCTTGTCCTAGCAATTAAGATGCCAGTTAAGATGCCCATGTCCCATGTCAGAGTATCTGGGTAAAATACCTAGCCCCAACTCCTGACTCCAGCTTTCGGCTGATGCAGACACTAGGAGGTAGCAGGTGATGCCTCAAGTAATTGGGTTCCTGCCACCAAGGTGGGAAAATTGGATCAAATTCCAGGCTCCTGGGTTCTCAGCTGTTGCAGGAATCCAGGGAGTAAGCTAGCAGATGACCTTTTTCTCTCATTAAAAAATACTCACCGAAACTGAAACAGAAGGGAACTTCCTCAACCCAACAAAGTGTACCTTAAAATCAATAATAATAATAATAATAATAATAATAATAAATGATTCCAAGGGTTTTATCTGAAAAACCAGGAGGATGGAGTTGTGTTTCCTGAGAGCAGGAAGCCTGCAAGGGAAGCAGGTTTCATGGGGGAAATTAGAAGTCCATTCTGAGTATGCTACACTTGGATACCTACTAAGCATCTAATTGGAGCTGGTCAATAGGCTGTGGGATACATGGGTCTGGGATTCAGGAGAGAGATCCAGGATGGAGATAGAGAATTGGGAGTTGTCGGTATCTAACTAGTATTTAAAGTCATATGGCTGGATGAGCTCACCAAGGAAGTACACACAAATAAAGAAGAAAAGATATCCAGACAGTGATGTCATGTTCAGGCACATGATAATCTTCTTCATGTCCACCAGATGGCCAAAGCCCCTTGATGTGTATGTAGGGACACATCCAGAATTATCTGGGCCACAGCATCAGGAGAGCTGCCATTCCTTCATTCAATAAGTATTTATTGATTGCTTCTTGGTGACAAAAATTAACAGTTTCAAAGAGAAAAGTAGGTACCTAGGTGGAAGAGACTCATGAATGTACATCAAACTCAAAGTGATGCTACTTCTACAGGTAAAAGTAATGTGTCAAGAGTCTCTCCCAGCCTCCTAAAAGAGAGGAGGCTGTGCATGACAAAGATCAGTAGGGCTGGACCTCAAGTCTCTTGCCTTGCAGGAATCACCCATTAGAATCATCTCTCCTGTCTTCCTTTTTTGTCAACTGTCCCTATTCAATCCTACCTCAGCCTCACCTCACTGAACTCCAGAACTTTCTCCCAAGGACTGTCTGCCTGGTTGCACCTGCTAAACAGAGCAGGCTTCCAACATCTCTATTTGAACACCCTCCTTATAAGACTTCCATTAAAAATGGTGAAGTTGAGTGTGGAGGCAAACCCTGGAAGATCACTCCCATGACCATGGGGAGCCACAAAACCCAACCTCTGAATAAGAACTTCCAAAGGAGAAGTAGCTGGTAGACTCAGCATTGTGAACAGTCACATGTCTTCAAATTCTATTGCCTGAGCAGTTATTCCTCACAGATGCCTCCTGCAGATAATCTATAGTATAAGCCACTCATCTTGCCTGGTCCTTTGACTCCCTAAAGTGGGAAGATTTATTATGTAATTAGCATTTATCATGGGGCCAACGTTGTGGCCCAGTGGGTTAAGATGCTGCCTGCAATGCTGGCATCCTATATCAGAGCATACTGATACAAGTCCCAGATGCTCTACTTCTAATACAGCTCCCTGCTAATGCAACTGGCAAAGCAGTGGAAGATGACCCAAGTGCTTGGGCCTCTGTCGCCTTCAGCCATCTGGATGGTGAACCAGTGAATGGAAGATCTTTCTCCTCTCTGTCACTGTGGTTCTCAAATAAACAAAAAATAAATCTTAAAACAAATTAAAATAAGCATTTATCTTAATACCTTCTCATAATCCTGAAAGTTGTTCACAACATGTAAGAGATAGTGAGGATGTGTTGTATTATGTGTAAGTGAGGTATGTTGTATATATCTATGCATGTTGTGTATGTGTGTGTGTATATATGTCTGAATCTGTATGACTCTTGTATAAGAGCCCAGGTGTCAGAGAAGCTAGGAAAAGGCCAAAAACCACTGAGGGCGATCTCTCTAACCCCTACTGGAAAACAAAGTTGGGCTGTCTGTCAGGTGCCGCAATGGGTCATTTATTTAGATAGCAGTGACCAACATTAAGTGAAGAGCCCAAATAAACAGTGAGAGCTGAAGCTGGGCCCTCACACTGCACTGGGATTGCTGGGTTTCCCTTCCTGGCGAGGCGGTTTATTTGCCAACTGAGTTTTCATGAAGCTCTTGTCTCCAAAAACAGCTGCCCGTTCTGCTGTCAGGGAAGCTGCCACTGTTGCCTGCCCCTGGTTCATTTAGGCATCTCTCACTGTACTGCAAACACAGACCCACGTGTTCCAAGGAAGGTGAGGCGGTGGGGAGTACTTAGGGATCTCGGCAGTTGTCAAAGGCAGAAAGGAAAGAACAGTCTGAAAGTCTTGGTTCTCCTTCAAGAGCTTCAGAAGATTTTAGTGATAACTGTACTGTTGGAACCTGTCTCCAAAACACTCAGACAGGCAGTTCATGAGCTACACAAAACGAGAAAGTGACAAAATCTAGACCCCATTTAGGACTTGCCAAGAACTTTTATTGCATCCTACTCTTTGTCACCTCATAGCATCCCTGGAAAACAAGGAACTGAAGCTCAGAAACTTTATTATCACAGGAGCAGTCTCAGGCAACAGAGAATCTCAGGTCTTTAATTTTTTTTCCTAATTTTTATCAAAAATATGTTTATGATACAAACACTTTTTCCAAACTGTATGGAAAACTATAAAGCAAAAAGTAGAACTTCTGTTCATTACAGGACTTTAAATCAGCTCTCAAGAGTATCTGGGTTATTATTTAAATACAAATAAACATTTATCCTTTTAAAATGCATCCATAGGATCACTTTATACCACCTGTTTACATGTTATTCTGTGCTCATGTATACACATGCACATACCTACATGTAGGTATGAAAATATATATTTTGTACAATTTTCATATTGGTCCCTGTTATTTTCATAGAACTCTCTTGATCCAGTGCACCCTAATCTGTCTAACCAGATTCTTGCTGATGAACATTTAGATGGTTTCAAACCAAGTTTCATGATTATGCATAACAGATTCTCTGGCTTTCAAACATTTCCTTCATCATGGATGAGAGTTCCGGGTCAATCTCAGGAACAATAAAAGTTGTCTATGGGTGTAGGTATTTATTTATACAGCACCTAAAGTCAGATAATGCTTGACGTCTTCACACTCATCCATCTCCTCACTGAAGCCCTTTCTTGTTGGCATGCTCATCAACCCTGCTTGCCCCTATCAAACCCATGAACTGCCAACAAGAAATGAGAAAACAATTTTTTTTTACTTTATCAATACCTTAGACTTTGCCTACCTTCTCACAACACTGGGAACAGTTCACTAGCAAATCAAAATTTGGTAGTGTGAACATCAAGCTGCTGGCTGAATTTTATAATTTCAACCATCGATTTGATGTCATGCAGTTACAAATTTAGGGACACACAGATTAACACAAGAAATGAGAAAACAATTTTTTTTTACTTTATCAATACCTTAGACTTTGCCTACCTTCTCACAACACTGGGAACAGTTCACTAGCAAATCAAAATTTGGTAGTGTGAACATCAAGCTGCTGGCTGAATTTTATAATTTCAACCATCGATTTGATGTCATGCAGTTACAAATTTAGGGACACACAGATTAACACCTAACTAATCTTATAAAAGGCATCTTGGATTTTTCTTCATTTTTCTTTTTGCATCACACAGTCTCTTATCTAAAGCAGGGTTTTTTTTGTTTTTGTTTTTTTGTTACACCACTATAATATTCCTACCTGCTCCAGTTCTGGTGAAAATGGTTATTTTTCTATTTTGTCAGAAAGCAAAAATTTAGAGATCTTAAATTCTAGTGTTGATCACCTCCATCTGGGCTGAATGGTAATTCATTAAGGTTCAACTCTGTTCTCAGCCTCAATTAAGGCCCCAGGAAACAAAATATACAGTTGTCTTTGAAGCAGAAATAATTGGGCTGGTTATGTTGCAACACAGTTCCAAGGGCATCTGAGAATCATGGGCAGGCAGTTGGGCCTGGATTGTGATTCCAAAGGAGCATTTGATAATTCAAAATGGCTGTGAGATAAACAGTCATGTAAGTGGATTTTATCTCTTAACAAAGCTGAGGTCAGCCACCAGGCAAACCCAGAACCGTTTCTTTAAAAATTGTTTGTTTTTGCATATTCATCCATGGATAGATGTACATAAATCTATCTGTGACTATGTATGCATACAAATATGTATTAACATTCTCTTGAGTATCTTCACAAAAGAGAAAAAAAGAAGGCAGCCTAATCATTAGTGTAATGTGGACAAAGGGGCCCTAGGGTACATTATTTTGTGGCAAAGACCTCAGTCTTCCGGTAATAGCCAACCAGGCTCTATGGAAAACATCACAAGTTTAAAAATGTGTGCTTGGTAAGAGTGTTCTTGGTAAAAAAGGTTAAGAAGGAAAGAGTTTTTAATAAGAAAAGGACATGGTTTGTAAAAATGACTTTATCCTGATGGCTAGTTTACTCTAGACTGGAATGAAAATGATGGAATGTTTAAAGTAAGTTGAAGAGGGTGTGTGGAAAGGTTATGAAGGAAAATATTGGACATGCTAACTGCTGCTCCGAGAGGTATCTGTGCCATGTTCCAGGAAGAATATTGTCTCTGGGTCAATCAGACTGGACAGGTACAAACCCAAATTCGTACTTTTCCTGGACAAAGCCAAACAGCTCCAGGACCAGGCCAAGCAGGGCCGCGATTGCTGGCCTGACATCTGGTCATGGAAATCCTGGCTATTTCCTCTCCTTGGCCCAATAACTTCTGTAATCTTGCTGCTTCTCTTTGGACCTTATGTTTTTAATGCCCTTGTTTGTTTTGTCTCTAACAGAATAAAAGCTGTCAACCCCAAATGGTCGTCAGACAAGGCTTCCAGCCCATTCCATGGACGACCTGATCAGCCCTCTGGACCGAGCAGGACAGTCTTTCCAAGGCCACTGTCACACACCATAAGACAGATAGCAAGAGGAAATACCCAAATCCCCCTCGACGTCCATGTGCCAGCTTAGAAGAAGTTACAGAAAACGGAACTCCATCCATAATCCCAAAGAAGAATTTTGGGTATTACCTCTTGAGGGGAAAATGTTAGGTAGGCAGTCAGTCATGAGCTTATGTGTGTGTAATATAAAGACATCCAGCTCATTCATGAACGGCTGTCCGTCATTCAGGCCCTAGTATTAACCCAACAATACCAGGCTCTCAAGACTATTAAAATACCCTAAATTTTAAGATTAAAATTAGTTCAAAAGGAAAAGGGGGGAATGAAAGACCCGAGGAATTCCCCCCCAGGTTAGCCACTCCCCAGTTCCGGTTTCCCCGGGAAGAAAACTGGTTGTAACTCCCGCCCAGGTGCCCACGTGGGATAGCCACGTCCCCCATCTAAAGGATCCAATGAGTACTCTTGGTAACCTTCAAACTGGCCAATCAAACCAAAGCGCGCGAAATATGCTAATCTTGTGGTTCTTCTCTTTAAAAACTGCTGTAGACTGCCGCTCGTGGCCTCTCTCTTCGCCATTACTGAAGGGGAAGCCCATTTGTACAAATGATTAATAAATCCTCATGTTTTTGCATCAAAAAAAAAAATAAACAACACACACCCATGGAGAAACTGTACCTTCTAGTCTCATTTCTGCATGTTCACAGGAATATTATAATTGCAAAAAATAACACATAAAAATCTTAAAATACACTTCAGTACTTTAGAATGAATACCTAAAGCTTCATGTAAAAAAAAAAAACTCCATTATTTTTAAAGATTATTTATTTATTTATTTATTTGAAAGGCAGAGTTACAGAGAGGAAGAGGCAGAGAGAGACAGAGGTCAGCATCCGCTGGTTCACTCCCCAGTTGGCTGCAATGGCCGGAGTTGCGCTGATCCGAAGCCAGGAGCCAGGAGCTTCCTCCGGGTCTTCCCACACAGGATGCAGAGGCCTGAGGACTTGGGCCATCTTCTACTGCTTTCCCAGGCCATAGCAGAGAGCTAGATAGAAAGCGGAGCAGCCAGGACTCGAACCAGTGCCCAAATGGAATGCTGGGACTACAGGCAGTGGCTTTATCTGCTATACCACAACAGCGGCCTCCCTCTATTATTTTATTACTCTCCTTTTGCCAAAGGCGGGAGAAAACCAGTACCCAGGCCTATACTGTAGTGTGGCAGAGAGCGCCTGTTCAGCTCTGCAATCTTATTTTTTTTAATATTTATTATTTATTTAAAAAGCAGAGTCAGAGTGAGGCAGAGGCAGAGAGAGAGTGAGATCTTCCACCTGCTTGTACACTCCTCAAATGACTGCAACAGGCAGAGCAGGGCTGGTCTGAAGCCAGAAGCCGGGAGCTTCTTCTGGGTCTCCCACACCAGAGCAGGGGCCCAGGCACTTGCACCATCTTCTACTGCTTTCCCAGGCCATAGCAGAGCAGCTCTGCAATCTTCTATGCCCTGCTACTTCGTTTCTCTCAGCCTCAGGTTCCTCTTCTGTGAAAAAGGGGTGAGGACAAGACTTCGATCACAGGGACACACAGGGGCTCTCAAGTCGCCTTCCCCTGTGCATGTGCAGAGTGTGCACCAACCCACTGGGCAGGTCCTCTCCAAAGAGCCCTGCCAGGAGACTGGCCCCCGATAGAGCCTTCCTGAGAGAGGTGGCGGTAAGTGCAGGCTTCCTTTCTTTACTGCCCAAATGCTCTACAGTCCACAAGTAGGAAAGCTGTTCGTCCTCCAGAACTTCCCTCAGAGCTGTGCTGCAGTTGCTTCATGTGGAGCCAGCTCTTCTCTGTCAAGTCAGCTGGGTGACGAATGCAGGAGAGGAGTCCTTGCTGGCATAGTACTCTCAGTCAGCACGACCGCCATGTCCATCCTGGGGACATCTGGCTCTTAGTGTCTGTAGGCTGTGAAGAGCTGCCCAACCTCATGCAAAATGCCAGGTGAGGCACAGTGGAGGCAAAGCCCTGAGTCCCAGGATGGCAGAGGGGAGGGGACTCAGACTGCAGAGGTGTGATCATTGGATGTGGGGGATGCAATGGGGGCTGAGCTGGGAATGAGCCCTAGGATTCTGAATGGAAGCATGAACAGACTATCCCTGGTAACTGAGAGTCCAGAGGAAGCAGGTGCAGGGATGGGATGAACAGTAGGTCCACCTTAACTCATGGGTCACTGTGGGGAGACGATGGCACCTGCAGGAGGAAATGAGTCAGGCTATGCTATGACTTGGAGCTGTTATGAAAAAGTAAACACGTGGTTTATATAATCACAGGCGTTAGGGATTAGAGAGGCATGAAGGAGGGATCTTATCAATCTCTCTGCCACCAAAAAGATTAAACCTAATTCATCTCAGACCCTGAGAACTCCTTCTTCTCTGCAGGAGATTGGACCTACATCATTCCTGCAACACACCTTGCTCTTCGTCAGCTGCAGGAGAGAGGGAGACAGCCTGATGCACTGCCTCCGCGGCCAACGTGGTCAAGTTTTAGCTCATGCAGCTTCTTGGGAATCTGCTCGACACCTCTGCTGTCCTGAACTAGCTGCCAATGGTGTCCTTGAGAAAACAGGCCAAGGCCTTCATCTGTCATCCCTAGGATCATCTACGGATGATCCACCAAAGCAGAGTGGAAACTGGCCTGAATCAATGGTTCTCAGAGCAAGGTACTCTGACTCATCGCACCCACATCACATGGGTGCTTCGGCAAATGTGAATTCTGGGTCCTGAACTCAGACCTACCAAATCAGAGACTGCAGGGGTGCAGCCTACCAACCTGTGGTTTAACAGCCCTCCAGGTGACTCTGATGGGAATTCAGGGATAAGAATTATCCTAAAAGAGGGGATGGCTGATGTTTTTACCATAGCCTTTGATTTCTTCAGTTGCAACCCCCCCCCCCCCATCATTACTGTGGCTTACTGTGGACAGCTGAGGTCAAAACTTTTACACTAAGCATGGCCAAGTGGACTGGCAATATGGCT
This sequence comes from Sylvilagus floridanus, assembly GCA_949820135.1. Classification (NCBI taxonomy): domain Eukaryota; kingdom Metazoa; phylum Chordata; class Mammalia; order Lagomorpha; family Leporidae; genus Sylvilagus; species Sylvilagus floridanus. Next base: position 75,337,681 of record OX463236.1, read on the forward strand.
GTTTCTGAAAAAGGTGAAAACCTATCCTTATTCCCAGTCTATACCCACTGTGTTTCATACGCAGCAGTGCTCTTTCTATTAGAGTTATCACAGGACGCACTGGGTTAAGGAAAGTCTGGGCCCAATGGTATAACCAGAATGATTCTGAACTTGGAACACCCACTTGGAGAAATAATGATTCTAAGGAATGTGTGGTTAAGAGCAATCATGGGAGTCAGACTTTTTGTAAGTTGGAATGTCTGCTCTGCTGGTTACCCTTAAGCCAGTTACTGAACTTCTCTGTGCCCAATTTCCTCATCTCTATCATGGGAATAATAAGAATGCCTAGATCTTGGATTGTTGTGGGGATTAAATGAGTTAAGACTTGTAAAACCCACAGAGCAGCAGCCAACTCAGAGTGGTCACATGAGCCTTATTTCCTATTACTCATATTCCTATGCCTGGAGTTCTTCATCTTCAGCCAGACACATAGTATGTGCAGGTTCTGAAGTTCCTCCAGAAAACACAATCCTCTTCCTGCCAAGTTCAGGCCTAGTCCCCAGTAGCTTGTAAGATGCCCCCAGTTGCAAATCCAGGCTGCATTACACAGTCTGAGAATGCTACTTTTATTCTACACTAATGCAAAAGGCTCAGTTTCCCCAAGATGCACAGCTTGACTTCAGTCCTGTGGGTCTTAAGACTCCAACTGCTCAATGATGCGTGGGAAATGAAGTCCAGTGAAAGAGACTTTCTCCATGACAACAAGGGCCCCATTGCATTAAGCTGCCAAAAATGAGACTCCCTTCTCCTGAATCCCATACTGAGGGGACCGGCAAAATAGGTGTCCTTAACATCGTACCAGGTGTGTAAGCTTTTGGCTTATGTAAAAAGTTCCTAGGGCTGTGACAACAAATGACAATAAACTCAGTGGGTTAAAACAACAGAAATTTACTCTTTCACAGACCTGGAGGTTAGAAGTCCAAAATGAAGGTGCTGGCAGTGCAGGTTCTGACCAGAGTCTCTGAAGAAGACCCTGCCCCTTCCTAGCTTCTGCTGCCTGCCAGGAACCCTTGCTGTTCCACACCTGCTAAACCTGCATCACTCAATCGCTGCCTCTATCACCACATAACCTTTCCACCTGTGCGTCAGTGCCTCCAAGTCCCACACTCTTCATAGAAGAACACCAGTCAGTGGAAGCAAGTGCACACTAATGACCTCATTTTAACTTGATTACTTCTGTAAAGACCCTATTTCCCAATAAGGTCACATTCCCAGACCCTGAAAAGTAGGGCTCCAGCATGTCTTCTGGAGCTCAAGTCAGCCCACAACAGATGGCAGATGTTTCATCTCAAGGGCAAACTGAGCTCAGGGAGAAGAGTGGTGAGGCCCTTCCAGAACCCAGTGGGAAAGAGCACAGGGACCAGTTACCAGCGTCTGAGGGGAGAAGGGGGAGGGCCAGAGGCTGTCCTGCCAGGAGCCTGCCTGCATGGATGCAGAACATGGGAGAGCTCAGGGAGATGAGAGGCCCAGATGGAACACTGACGGGAGAAGCTGGGGATTTTGCTTGGCACATGAGGTCACTGATTGACTACTGGGGAAAGAGAAGCATTTACTGGAGACCTATCTAAGTGCCAGGCATATTACCTAACTGGATAATCTGCTTATTATCATACATATAAGATCCAGTTCACTGACCTCAAGGCAGGCTCAGCCTTGACTATGTTGACTCAAAAGGAGAAGAGACCGAGAGAAGAGAGGAAAGGGCAGGCGGCAGGTGCTAGGAAGCATGGGGAAGCCATCCTTGGCCCCCAGGGGCCCTGGGTGAAATGCCAGGATCAGGAGCGCCTCCCGATGTGTCTGCCTGGGAACCCTGTCTGTTGCCCAAGAAGGCATGAAATCAGAAATGCATGGGGGAGAAGGGCTTCCCCAGTGCCCCTTGGGAAGAATTCAGTCTGCCTACTGATGCCTAGCAACGATGTGAAAAGTCAATCCGTCACACACCCTGTGGGGGTGGGAGGGAAGGCTGAGAGATGCCTGAGAAGCTAGAAGTAGAAGCTGCCTCTGTCAGCTCCCTCACCAGTTTGCACGCCACTCGGTCTCAACAGGGACGCTCTGCTTACTAGCATCGGGAAAGAGGTGGGAATTTCTTAGGAAATCCATTTGAGGGTAAGCTGGAAAAGACTAGCATAATTGAACTACAGACCTTATAGAAACTTCTCTCCATTCTGCTCAATCAGCTGATCTCTTCCACGTATCAAGTAGTCAGAATCCTCAGATGAAATGCATTTGATCCATGAGTATTTGCCTGAGTGCAGATTTCTCTTCAAGGTTCTTAAGACCAGAGCTCAAAACAAGGAAGAGACAGAAAGAAGGAATGAGAAAGACAGAGGCAGAGAAAACTCGGCCTCTGGGGAAAGGGAGAAACACTGTAGTCCTGGCACACACTGCAGCAAGCACACAAAACCCTTTTTGTTCCAAGGCCAAAGTCCCGAACAATGAGCCGTAGGGGCGCCTTTGAGAAACGCTCACGCGCCCACTGAAGCAGAGCTGCCTGCATTGCGAGCCGGGAGCCTCGCGGTTGTCTGTAAATTGGTGGAAAATGAAGTGCTATTATAAATCCCCTTAACGGATGGCAGCCTTGGCATCCCTCCCTCATGTGTGGCACTTCCACTCTTGACTTGAGGAAAGGTCCCATTGCTAGGAAGCCATGGAGAAAGTTCTTTATGGCAGGTTCTTCCCAAAGGACGCCTGACTGCTCCATGTGGATCCTGGTCCGAGCTGAGCCCGGGACATGCTCAGCTGTGGCTGGACACTGAAGCAGGCCTGGCTCACCTGCAGGGTGTCCAGGGCTGCAGCAACAGATTCACAATGGACTCCAGCTCCTTTTGAGCCTGGATTCTGAGACATATGCATCCTGATCCACTCCTAAATTCTATTTCTGGCCTCAAAATTGTTTTCTCAACTCAGACTTGACCATGGCCACCACCTACAATAGCAGCCAGGCTCTCTTCTTGAGGATGCCGTGCAGCTGTCTCAGTATCCACGGGGGACTGGACCCTCCCAAAGAGACTGAACTCCACAGATGCCCAAATCCCTTATTTCAAACAGAATAGTATTTGCATATAACCCACACACATCCTGCTGTATACTTTAAATTGTCTCTAGATAACTGATAACACCTAATGCAATGTAAATGTTACGTAAATAGCTGTTACACTGTACTGTTTAGGGAATGACAGCAAGAAAGAGAAGTCTGTACATGCAATCAGTACAAATGCAATTTTTTTCAAGTACGTTTGATCTACACTGATTATATGTGGAACCTGTAGACTTAGAGGACTGACTACATTTCATGTCTACTTCTACCATGCAGCCTCAGTCCAGCACAGCTAATCCCCGCCGAGAAGCCCAGTGTGGTACACACAGACTGGATGATCAGACATGAATGATGGCAGGGCTGAGACATATACCTTTGGGCATGATGAAAATGAAATTGTGCCTTTTGAAATAAGACAATCAGTTTTGCCTGTTGACCTCTGAAGAAAATATTTATGAAATATTTATTCAATTAGCATTGTCCAACAGGGTGGTCTGGGAGACTCACCCACTTTGGATCACAGTGCCAAGTAGGTTTGATTTTATCTCAAGAATGCTGAACAGAGGGATAATATTCTCTAAATAATAGCTTTAAAACATCAAAATTTTGTGCCTTGGAAAACAGATTGCAGTGGAGCAAGAATGGAAGAGGAAGACCATTTAAAAGGTTGCTGTAGAAGTCTCTGTTAGGTACAGAAAAGTCCAATAAGTTCTTGAGGAAACTTACAGGAATCCAAATAGAGTTGTCTAGAGCTGTGGAAACAGAGTAAGGGCCATCCCTTACTTGACTGTTCAATTCATATTTCAACTTTATAGTGATATGAAAGCAACAGGCATTCAGTAGAAACTTTTCTGAGCTGATTCTATATTGTTCACCCAGCAAACTCAGCTCACAGTCAGCTTCCAATACTGAATCACAAGGGAAGACAACCAATATTCTATAGCACACTATTTGGCTAAGCTAGAATGCTGGGTAGGGTAGGGGTATTTAATGCACATTCCACCTACAAGACTCTCAATTTTCCATGGATTTATCAGGATATAACCCATCATAAGTCAACGAACATCTGTCTTGCAAAGTGTGAATTTTACAGAGAAAGTGTCATCTGAACTGATCTTTAGAGCTTTGAGCAAAGCAAAAGAAGGGCAGAATAAAAGGAATCTGTTAAAATACGGGGAGAAAGACGTTGCTGGAAACCTGTTCTTGTCCTAGTGAACAAGGCCACTGGGTACCAGATGGTCAGCAGCTGTATGCTGGGTGAGGGCATTTGTCCTTTATTTTTTGAGTGCTAGAGAGCCACAGAGATTGTTTAGGAGGGAGGAATATGCACAGTTGTCTCGGGTAGCAGTGCAGAAAATGGTTCTGAGAAGAAGTCAGAGCAAGGGGCTGCACACTTTTCCTGGAGAGGGCTGGAGGGTACATATTTAGACTTTGCAGGCTGTCAAGTGTTCTTTGACAACTACTCAACTCTGCAGCTGGAGACAAAAACATAAACAAATGGGTGTGACTGTGTTCTAATCAAATGTTATTTACCAAATAGACACTGACTAGATCTCAGCAGCTGATGACTGAGGAAAGGAGATAAGTTGGCCAGCCTTGCCAAGCATGGGGGAGGCTTGTTAGACCAGTGACAGCAGGAAGAAAAAGGAGGACACAGGTTAGAGAGGCACTGGGTAGAATGACATAGTGGGGAAGAAGAGTTAAGAATGACTCCAAAATTTCTAGCAACAGGAAGAAGGTAAAGAGTAAGCAAAAGATGGGGGGAGGTTGAAGTTGTAGCAGTATTTGAACCAACTCTCTCCCATCCACTCCCTCGAATACACACACGCACAGAGAATGAAAGGAAAAGAAAATCTACATCTATTGGGCAGCCAATAAATAAATCAATGAATTCAGCTAAGAGGGAATGCCTTTCAAATAAATAAATAAAATAAAAATAAATAAAAATTTAAAAACCTGAGTCTAAGGTACAGGACAGATGTAGGTATCAAATGGTCAGTACATATGAAAGACAAATCTGGTGTAGAATAATCCTGCATCAGTGCCAACCACTGTCCTCCCCGTGTCCTGTTTCAGCTCTGGGCTGAGTAACAGGGATGTGGGGAAAGCGGGAGTCTAAGGAGCCCCCCTGCTCAGTGCTGACCACCACCCCTGTCTCAGTTCTAAATGACAAGATAAAGATAATGGCCACAACCTCGTCCTTCCTTCCTCCCATGCCTTTCTGGGAAAGATATTTTTCTTTCCCAAGATTGAAACAGGGCAGGTAGAGAACATTTTGCCATTTTAATTAATACAGATTTATCTACCTCCCAGGGCTGTTCGCAGGATTAATCCCTAGCCAGTGCCTTAAGCTCCTTGGCAGGCAGACACTGAGTTCTCCCCAAATAAGCTGGACTCTCAGTCTTTAAGCCTGAATCTCTCAGCCACTGCCCCCTCATCTCATATAACAGCTGCCTTACTTGCTTTAAATTGGTTGGTTGGTCCCTGTGAATTTGAGTTTATCCTCTGCCTAGTGCAATTAAGTGTGAAAATCCTTGATCCTACCCTTTGGCAAGGGGGGGTGGGGTGGGGATCTTTGTGTGGTCTGAGGAGGGCAGTGAACTCCAAGACCAGCCCTAAAATGACTCTGTCAGCCAGTGCTACCATCCCTGACCTCTTGGGTGTGTTTCTGGGAAACACTTGGAAGGGATGAAGACATGGGGGATGGGGGAATGGTGTTAAGGGGGAGAATGAGCAGAGCTGAAGGATATTGATGGATTTGATAACGTGGTAGAATAGCCTGGAATCAGAGTCCTGGATTAGTCACAGGGCCCTGCTTATAAGGGTTATTTCTTGCAAGAAATAACACCACGCATTGATTTGTAAAAGCTTGTATGTACAAGGATATCAACACAAATAATTTGCATTGGGGGTTTTGCTAACTCAGTGCTTTGCTTGTGCTGATTTATTCTTTTGTGGGCATCTTACTCCCTGAGAAAACCCAAAAGAACAAAGTGCTCCAAATGCATCCCACTTCTTTGGGCATATTGTAACCCTTGCCACTTTAGCACATGTCCTACAGAGCTATAATGACCTAGGTAAATCAAGTACAAAAAGGCAGCAGTCAGCCTCCTCTGAGGCTCCATGAGTCAAAGAACTATAAGAAAATATTAAAGGAATATTGAGGAACACACTCAATAAAACTGAGGCAAGCCATCCCTTTGCATATGCCACAAGGCCATTGACCGATTAATGCAGAAAAACATACTGAGTTTCATGAGTTAACAGTGGAAGACTGCAGTTGCCATCTTGGCCTTGCTAATATTGACAAAAACCTAAGTTGAAACAGATTCTAGTAGGGCTTCAGAAATCCTTTAATGCAGAATTCCCTGAAGAAGGCATTTATAACATCATGGGTCTAGTAATATGCTCTATGAAAAAGGTAATCCCATGCCCAAGTCAGTCTGACATATACACCATATTAGAACATCTCAGGAAATTATGGGAATAAGCATACCAAAGGTTCTGAGAAGTCTGTTACAAAAGTGACTTTCTTCATTTACTTAAATGGAAATGTCTGTTTGTCACTTACAAGTTACTCAAGTCCCCCCTAAATGTTTTCCATCCAAACAGCACATGAATTTAGGCTGTAGGTCCAGGAGGAAACTCACGATGCCTTCGCTTTATCAGTGATAAATACACCTGAAAGATGCTTAAATATCTGCCCCTGTCTAAAAGCCATGAGTCTGGAGCCAGTGCTATGGTACAGCAGGTTAAAGCCACTGCCTGCAGTGCCGGCATCCCATATGGGCACCGGTTCAAGTCCCAGCTGCTCCACTTCCAATCCAACTCTCTGCTATGGCCTGGAAGGCAATAGAAGATGGCCCAAGTCCTTGGGAGACCTGGAAGAAGCTCCTGGCTCCTGGCTTCAGATTAGCACAGCTCCAGCCGTTGTGGCCATCTGGGGAGTGAACCAGCAGATGGAAGGCTTCTCTCTCTCTGGCTCTACCTCTCTCTGTAACTCTTTCAAATGAATAAAATAAATCTTAAAAAAAAAAAAAGCCATGGATCCACAATGAAGAACAGAACTGATGCCTACTGCTATAAAACAATAGCCTTCAAACTCTCATATGTATCAGAATCATCTGGAGAGCCTGTGACGGTGCAAGCCCCGGGCTAGCTGAGGTAGAACTGAGCCTTCCAGTGTCTACTGAGTTGCCCAGGTGATTCTGACGCACACCACACTTGAGAAGAGTAGCTCCGAAGGCCCTTTCCAGAACGGAGAAGGAGGCCGGAGGAGGATCAGGTTGTTGTCTGGCCTCAGAGCTTGTTGGCACACAGACTCAGAAAGTGTCTGCTGAGCACTTATCTGCCCTGCCTGGGACTACAACAATGCTAATCTGTTAGGACTCATTTGGTTTTTTGCTCCAGGTATTGCTGATTGGGGAGTAAGAAGGACAAAATGGAAGGAGTCATAGGTACAACGCCATTGATCTCCACAAGTTCTCTTTTCTAATCAGTCCTCCAACTCTGATACCAGATGAGGTAAGGTTGCTGCAGGAGCTCGAAAATGAAGGAGAAAATCTAAATCCATCATTTACTCATTTTTTTTTCTTGACATCTCCAAAACTGAGCCTGAAATATGCAAAAACCTATGATCTTTGTAATGGCCTTCAACATATATTAGGTCTGTATTCATACTACATAAAAATAAACATCATTATTTCTAACTTTTAATTTGTGATCTGTAATAATTCTGACTCCAGAACTAATGCCTCAGACAGTCTCCAGGTAGCCTTTCTCAGAACTGGCATGTCAAATCATTAAAAGATTCACAGCGTGCTCTGAGTCGCACAGGTGAGCACTCTGGTTCCTCCAGAAGCCTGCTGTGAGACATGGGCATCCCCATGGGACCTGAACACTGTGTTTCCACTTGGATTGGATACACTGCATTTCTTTATCTTCAGTCTATTATTCATTCTGCCCACAAAGTTTAACCAGTCACCCATTCCTCCTGTTAGAGAGATTAACTCTCACTCAAAAATTAATTAGATTTACGTATTTGCCAAAATCAAACAGGCTGAGACAACATTGGATTAAAGTTGGGAAAACGAGGTGGAAGTTGAAAGAGATGGAGGAAGACTCTTTGAAGACACTCTCCTGTGAATAACAGATACTATAAATTATGAAATCCATTTGAAGATGCCTAAGGATATTTTAATGCTATCAAAGTTTAAATATGACAGAGAAAAAATGTACTCATAATTTTAAAAAGTTTGATCTTTGATTTATTAAAGGAAATACCTTTAAGTACTAGCTTAGGAGAAGAGTGTATCTCAGACAAGTATGATTCAGCCCCATCCTCATCACTGACATGCCTCTCTCACCCAGCTAGACACTAGGAAATTCTTTTTTTTTTTTTTTGACAGGCAGAGTTAGAAGAGTTAGAGAGAGAGAGAGAGAGAGAGAGAGAAAGGTCTTCCTTCCGTTGGTTCACCAAATGGCCGCTACAGTCGGTGCGCTGCGCCGATCCGAAGCCAGGAGCCAGGTGCTTCTCCTGGTCTCCCATGCAGGTGCAGGGCCCAAGCACTTGGACCATCCTCCACTGCACTCCCGGGCCACAGCAGAGAGCTAGACTGGAAGAGGAGTAACCAGGACTAGAACCCAGCACCCCGACCCTGGACTAGAACCCGGAGTCCTGGCACCGCAGGCGGAGGATTAGCCAAGTGAGCCGTGGCACCGGCCAACACTAGGAAATTCTCACATGCTTTTCTTGTAGGATGAGTCTGGGACTCATTGTAAATGGCTGTATCATAGATGTGGGCTTCAGCTTTTAATATCATAACTCAAAGCAGATGAAATCACCTAATAGTAACATGTCTTGTTAGAACATTCCTGTTCCTGTATCAATTTTCAGTGATCTGGCAAACTTTGTTTTTAAATCTGTAGAGTTAACAAATGCTAATGTGACTCTGATTTTTAACATTTTATCTACTCCAAGATGAGAGCTATTCATTCAATTGGATGGTGCTCATAAAGCAATGCTTTTGTTATAAAGAAACAATTGAATGGAGAAAAAGCTATACTAGATAGTACTTACCATGGAAACTTTCCTTAATAGCTTTTTCTTTCTTTAACCTGTCTTTTCTGATGATTACACAGCTTTGATCTTTAGAAATCTGCTTTAATTATTTGCAAATATTCTTGATTTACCTTGTGGAAAGAAGTATGTATAGAAATGCATAGATGCATATATATATATATACATTATACATATATATATAATCAATGTATTCATATTTGAAGAGCATATTGGACTAGTCACCAAATGAACAGCTATTATTATAAGGCATTTTTCAAAAGAAGGAAACTTCTGCTACAGAATTGTCCAAGCGCCTAGGAATCTCGCAGGGGAATGATGTGTGTGTTTGGTAAAGCTAAGTGGTGGCCGGCGCCGTGGCTCAACAGGCTAATCCTCCGCCTTGCGGCGCCGGCACACCAGGTTCTAGTCCCGGTTGGGGCGCCGGATTCTGTCCTGGTTGCCCCTCTTCCAGGCCAGCTCTCTGCTGTGGCCCGGGAGTGCAGTGGAGGATGGCCCAGGTCCTTGGGCCCTGCACCCCATGGGGAGACCAGGAGAAGCACCTGGCTCCTGCCATCGGATGAGCGCAGTGCGCTGGCTGCAGCGCGCCGGCTGCGGTGGCCATTGGAGGGTGAACCAACGGCAAAGGAAGACCTTTCTCTCTGTCTCTCTCTCTCACTGTCCACTCTGCCTGTCAAAAATTAAAAAAAAGCTAAGTGGTACAAGAATCCAGAATGAGTTTTGTAATTCATGGTAATAAATTTTGCCCATAAAAAAAAAATAGTAGTAGTATTGCTCTTTTGATCATAAACTTTATATCCCATGGTCCTGATGTTCCTTTAGTGTAATTTAGAATCAAAAGTAAACAACTTTCAGAGAGACGAGCCTAGAATCGCACAGCCCCTTTCTTGCTAAGAAGGGAAGATCACAGTGTCACTAGGATTAGAATTAAGAGACAGGACTTATTGAAGTGGCTCTGCAGTCTCAGTGTGGCTCCCGAGGCTAAGCTTTCCCCCTCTTCTAGTTTATTCTCTCTTGGGTGAAATGGAGGTAACAGTTCAAACCCAGCTGCCTCAGAGGTTTCATCTGATTCCATAACCAATATTGGAGATGAATCCCAGTACTATAATGAGTATTTCCAGTCTCTCGTCTCCAATTTTTCTTGAAATGCTCTCAAAATTTTCTCCTCATAAACAAGTCAGATCATGTAACTTCCTTCTTAATAGACTCCTGGTTGCCTATCATCTAAAGAATAAAGACCAAACTCTACATAGTAGTTGAGATCCTTCATGATCATGCTTGTCCCACTATCTCTCTCAGTAGTCACAGAACAAGCACACTGAATTAACTGGGTTTTATACCATGGGTTTTATACCTCAAACCTCACCAATATAAAGAATAGAGAAGTTGAAGCGGAGATAGCATAAGGACCCATTGAAAATTTTAGAAATATTTCTTTAGAATTATAAAGCTCAAACATTTGGAAAGGATATGTCAAAAGTGAATCAAACTGATGAAATCTTTACTTAATATATACTAAACTGATCTTCTGTATAAAGATAATTGAAAATGAATCTTGATGTGAATAGAATGGGAGAAGGAGTGGGAGATGGGAGGGTTGTGGGTGGGAGGGAAGTTATTGGGGAAGGGAGCCATTGTAAACCATAAACTGTGCTTTGGAAATTTATATTTACTAAATAAATGTTAAAAAAAACACTATAAGAAAAAAAAGTGAATCCTAAAATATAGCAATAATGCAATTGGTAGAAAAGAAGGCATCACCCATACAGAGCAGTTCCTTAGGAATTTTAATTTAAATTCCTAGGTCAGTTTAATTCTGAAGCAATATGCTGTTTTTTGACTTTCGAAACCTACTTATTTCCAACAAGAGATAAATGGTCCAAAGAGAAGCTGGTAACTCTTCCTGCTTTCTTGGGTCTTCTTCTGCCTCACTGTCAGCAAGTAGCATCAATTTTCTATCTAGAACAGATGCTAAATATGGATTCCTGGTTTTAGGTTATATTTTCCTTCTTCAATTCAATAAGGAGAAACTCAATGGGATGATTTCTGTGTGAAATCATAGCCTAATGGCTGCAAGAAGTGCATTTCTTCATTTCTTGCAAGTATACTCTAGACCAGAGAGTCGATGAATGAGACAAAAGTGGTAACAAACTGGGTCAAGAAAAAGATGAACTGAAGCATCTGCATTGCAGCAGTGTGCTCCTTCAGAATGTTTTGGAAAGGTGAAAAAGACAAGTTTGGAGAGACAATTTACCAACTTTGGGCTAAATAGCATTGTTTTAACAGTTGCCCACAATCATGAACCAGGCACCTTTTTGTTTTCCTTAGTGTCCCCAAATTAGTACCCTAGGAAGGGGGATTTCCTCCTTCCTATACTTAATCTGGGGGAAAAGAAAGGGACCCAGAATCAGGCATTGTGGTACAGCAGGTTAGGCCATTGCTTGGGACAACTATATCCCATATTGAAGAGCCTGGTTGGAGTCCAGGCTCCTCTGCTTCTAATCTGGTTTCCTGCTAATGCACTGGGTGGGCAGGGGTGTGGGGGCAGTAGAAGATGGTTCAAGTCATTCCATGTGGGAGATCTGGATAGAATTCCTTTCTCCTGGCTTCAGCATGGCCTAACCCCATCTATTAGAGGTACTTTGGGAGTCAACTAGCAAATGGCAGATCTCTCCTGTCTTTTCCTCTCTGTGTGTCACTCTGCTTTACAACTAACTAGCTAAACAAATCTTTAAATAAAAAAAAAATAGAAACAAATTTTCAGGAAACCCCACGATAAAGAGGTAAGCTGAATATTATTTCTTTCAAATTAAAAGTCAAGGCCACAAAACCTAACACTACCTACTGGTTAAAAGTTAATATTTCTCTCTCTCTCCCCTCACCTTTCTCTTTCTCTCACACACACATGTGCACACACACTCATACAAACAACCTTTTAAAATCAGACTAAATAAAAATGCAAGAAAATGTTTGCAGTGCTTATTCTTGAGTGGTAGAGCTATGGGTTATTTTTCTTTTTATTTATCAACATTGTCCAGAGAAAAGTTTTATTATTTTTCAAATAGAGAAATACTACATTAAAAAAATTCAACTGCCTTTTACTAACAATTCTTTCCCACTGATACAAATTTCCATGAAAATGCAATTATACTGGTCAGAGGGGATCATGTGGTTAGCAAGGTGCTTCAATAAGAAGGGAAGACTACAGTCTTTGTTTTCAGGGCTTTTTTTTCCAAGGCTTTTTGTCCTTTCTCTTTTCTGTTCTTAGAAACGTGAGAGTGACCTCCTGCCCAGAGCAATGACCTTGGATTTAAATGTGAAATGCTAGCCTGATCTAAATGCCTGAAAAGGGGTATTTCATCTAGAACAGGAGGTGAAGTGTTTCTCTTTTCTTTGTTGACATATGATGCAACCATCAGATCACTTGTGAGAAGAGACGCTGCATCTCTTAGAGATCTGACAGTCTCCTCCAGCTACTTTCTGTATTTCTGTATTTCTGCTTCTCCACTTCTCAGAATTACAGCAGCCTCAGGTGAGACCTAGCTGCAGCCAGGGGCAGATGAATGGCCATTTACGGGGAATTCACACTTCATGTGCTTACTTTCTTCACCAATATCATGATAACAGGTTCACAGGTCCCTCAATTTCCCAGAGGTTCTGTTTTTCTCTTATTCAGTTAGCTGTCAGTCAAAGACAAAAGGAATGCTCCTTTCTAAAAGGTTGTGTGTGTGTGTGTGTGTGTGTGTTTGGCCTGCTTTTTAATTCTCGATAATTCAGCAAGACTTCCAACCTTCTATGACACAGTAAGATGTCTGAGATTTGCTCTTCAGCATTCTTTCAAGGGTGAAATGGCAGGGTGAAGGCAAAGTGGCAACTAATAGTTTCTCCCTGCAGGCTCCTGAGGCTCTCAGGGACCCCTCAATTTTTGCTAAAACACAGATATCAACATATTTCCTCTGCTATTACACTCCTTTCAAATAACCCTTGTTCCAAATTACTAATCTGTTTTATAGGCCGGGCAGGATGGTGGATTTTGACCCGATTGCTTCACTTGTAGCCCATCATACGGGGAAGTATCTAGATGTAGCCTACACAATTTATGTGTACGTATAACCCATAGATTTTCAGCTCTGACACTTCAACCAAAATTCTTAGGCCTCAGGAGAGCTGTTTCAACATAAATGTACACTATTAGCATCACCTACAAACGGAAGAGTAAAATTTATCTCCATGGATAGTTCACCACTTAGTCTGTCTGTCATTCATTCAGAGGATACGACAGACTCCATCTCCTTGAGAACTTCAGCAACTCCCAAAAACAACCTTGGAATTCACAGGGTAGATAAGATGGAAATTTTAAACCCAAAAAGCTTTCCGGAGAGATATTTGTAGGTTAATTATGGAAATAAGATATTATTGTATAAGAAAAGAAAAAAAAAACAAAGAGGTAGGTGTTGGGTAAAATATATGGATGCAGTCTCACAACAAATGACACAAGTGAAAAGAGAAATCTGCATTAGCTAAGAGCACCTAGATCTATGTGATCTTCAATCTCAGGTGCATGAGGCATTGTATTTTACTTGACTATAGTAAGTGTGCTTCATTACTTTATCAGTTAATTCTTTGGGGCTCTCAAATAATTCATATTGAAGTACTTTTAAAAGTATATTTTAAACTGCAAAAATGAAAATCAATGGAAGACATCATTATCATTATGTTGGCATTTTAGTTTTTATGGTGTTCAGCTTTTTTTTTTTATGATCAATGAAAACATTCTCTCTAGGGCCCTCAAATTCTCCTTGTTGTCTCCTTGTTAATACACTGATATGTGGAAACAATGCTAGCAAAAAACAGATGTGACGTTTTATGTTCCTACACCTGCCACAACACAGTAACGTGACCATGAAAGGGAAATGGCTCAAATTAATGCTGAGAAATTTTTGCTTTGTCCACTTGACCTTTAAGAAAGACTGAATGGATGCACAGCCCTCTCTAGCATTGTTCTCCAGGGCATTTTGTTCTTAAGGAATTTGGATCGAATACCTACCACATGGCATCGATAAGTAGCAAGTACTAGGACAGAATTCCTCTGAACAGACACTACAGAACAGGTTCCCATAGAAACTGAAAGCAGTAAGAAATCAAAAGGTAAAAATAAACAGTTTATGAGGGTTAGGCAGAGCATATCCAAAGAAAAAGTTAAACGTAGATACCCAGACATCTTTCAGATCTACCAACATTCCCACCGTGAAGGCACTTCCTCCTTACTTCCCCAGGAATCATTTTAAAAATCATACAATGGTGGAGTTAAAGCCTCTCCCCCATGGAGACATTCATTCCCCCAGCAACACTCCCATGGCTCTTGACAGAACTAGTTTTGTGGCTGAATATTCATTCAGGATTCAACAAAATGGTCCATTCTACTCCTCTAACGTTCAGTGGGTGTCAAAACATTTTGTAACAGGAAAAATTTATAGAAATGCCAACTGCTATGAATATTAAGAAGCATTTTCCTCATGAAGACTATTTATCCTCCATCCATACTAAGACAGAATTATAGTTGAGGTTGTGATGACAGTAGCTAAATAATATTTATCTAGCTCCAACTCTTGCTAAGGAGTTGTAACATCCACTCAATCGCAAAAAAACAATAAAGGCAATGTTTCATATCATCTTGAAAATAAAATACTCTGGGATGTAGACAGAATTTAGAGGCTTCTAGCATAGTTCTTTGGCTGGGAAATGGCACCATAACTCTTTTGCATGTTCAATAGGCACCTACACCATTTCCTGAAGTTCACTGAGAAAAGTACTCTGCAGCTTCCTCCGCCCCACGTGGGGACTGGGTGCATGCTGAGCCTTCTCACTTTACTCTCTTCCCTGCTGTAGGGAGTTCTGGCAGTGACTTCACCAAAGCAAGAATGAGACACGTACCCAATATTGGGCAGCATGTGATTATACTTGAGCTATAAGTTAGAATTTCTTTGTGTTCTTAAAATGTTAACAAAAATTGAAAGAAAATACTCTTTTTGATTGTGTTGTTTTATATCTCAAAGCTCATGTATGAGTCCTTGGAGAGATTATTCAAATAATCTTTTTTTTTTTTTGACAGATAGAGTTAGACAGTGAGAGAGAGAGAGAAAGGTCTTCCTTCTGTTGGTTCACCCCTCCAAATGGCTGCTACGGCCAGAACCAGGAACCTGGCCAGGAACCAGGTGCTTCCTCCTTGTCTCCCATGCGGGTGCAGGGCCCAAGGACTTGGGCCATCCTCCACTGCCTTCCTGGGCCACAGCAGAGAGCTGGACTCGAAAAGGAGCAAACAGGACTAGAACCCAGAGCCCATATAGGATGCTAGCATCGCAGGCGGAGGATTAACCAAGTGAACCACGGCTCACAAGCTTTTGAAGTTGCCCTCTCCCGTGATTTTCTGTCACTCAAACAAGTTCTGGCTTCCTTGCCTCAGCTTTTAGGAGGAGGTTCTGCCCATGAATTCCTCAATTCCTCTTAAAAATGCACCACAGTGAGATGTACCATGAGCTCCAGGCTCCTGCAGAAAGACCATTGCAAACCAGTGACACTTCATCTCCCTCTTCCTCCCTTGATGTTTTTTTGTTCAAGGCATTCTTTCAGACACTAGAATTTTGGCAGCATAGTTGAAAGGATTAAATGGCTCCAAGCAACAGTAAACAAATTGGCAATAATTATAACACAATTGCTCACGATTACAACACAATGTCTCACAATGTATATATAAGCATCCCCAGTTACTGCACTATTCATTTGATCTGCCTTGCTTCACTATCATGATGCTATTTGAGTTTGGGCCCCTGCAACTCATGTGGGAGAATCAGATGAAGCTCCTGGCCCCTCGCTTCAGCCTGCCCTAGCACTAGTTATTGCCACCATCTGAGGAGTGGACCATCTGATGGAAGATCTGTGTGCATGTGTGTGTTTGTATGTCCCTCTCCCCCTTTGTAACTCTTTCAAATAAATAAATCTTTTTTGAAAAAAGATATATTTTATCTTTAAGACTACACACTCATACGTTTTGAATGAGAAAAAGGTCAAGAAGCAATTGACCACCCCACTAGTAATGAGTCACTTGGAACTTAATTTGGGCTTCCAAATACCAATTCCAAATATCAATTTATACCAGAAGGAACTGGAATTTCCTGAACAAATGAATGATCCTTTAGTGAGGTAGGAGATACATGGGGATACTCTAATATTTTGTCATACTTTTTAAAAAGCAAGGAAGCCTTCAAACACCTCTAATTGTGCCAGCAGGAGTCATTAGGCAACTTGAAGAGCCTCCTACTGACCAAAGATGAGATAACTTAGAGCATCAATACGAATGATAACTACAGCAAATGCAGACATATCAAAAGTGTTTAAACATACAATAATACTAAAAAAGAAAAGAAAACTGATCACCATGGGGGATGCTAATAAACTAACATATAATTTCAAAAACCATTAAACAAAAGCAAAGAATCAACCTTTTCCTTTACAAATTGCCTTGTGGGTAGACACTGGGTGAGAGAAAGTTACCTGTTATAGAAGTATTTCACTAATAAATGAGGTTGAGGAATTAAATTACAATACTGTCACCTAGTTCCATAAAGAATCTAGGTAACAATTATGACTACTATCATCCCCTGTTCTGGTTGGAAAATTTGTCCTCTCCAACACTAATTCAATTTCTATTGTAATAGTATTAAGAGGTGGGACCTTTAGGGCTCCTCCTTCATTGGTGAAATCAATGTTATGGAAGGACAACATAAGCACCCTTCTTATTCTCTCTCTCTCTCTCTCTCTCTCTCTCTCTCTCTCCTTCTGCCACATTATGAAGCACCAAGAAGGCCTTCATCAGATGCAGCAGGTTGATCTTGGACTTTCCAACCTTCAGAACTGTCAACCAAGAAATCTTTATTATAAATTACTCATTCTGTGGTATTCTGTTGTAGCAGTACAAAACAGACTAATATATTCCCCCAAAGAACTTGTGCATCCTAATAGAAATGTAGCATAATATCCATCATCTAAAAAATGTTTTCCCAAGACTGAAGCTGAATCTGATTAAACTTCTATATCTCAATATCAAGTCATAAGAAATACAGGGAAAGAGAAAATGAGTTAAACAACACCACAGGATTCAATGAAAAGAATCTAAAGTGTAAAACACTTTATAGGATAAGCAACTATGTTTTTTTTAAACAACAAGTACATTGCAAGGGAAAAATGAGAGAGAGCGAGAGAGAGAAACCTGTCAGCTGAAAGAGAATTAAGAAAAAAATTAGGATCAGTTGCAATTTACATATTATTTGGATACTTACTTAAAGAATAAATGAATAACTGAGTGAACGTTACAACTCTTTAATAAGAGGTAGAGCTAGATAAATATTACTTAACTACTATTATCACAACTTTAACTTTAGTTCTATCTTGGCATTAATGAAAAATAAACAGTCTTCATGAAGAAAGTGTTTCTTAATAATCATAGCGGTTATCATTTCTATAAATTTTTTCTGTTACAAAATATTTTGACATCCACTGAACATTACAATAATAATCAGGACAAATGCTGCTTTCTAAACATGTGAAATGATGATCTTTTCATGTCATCTCCAGGTGTGTGAAGAAATGAAACTTCCCCATCACTCATGTCTTATCTCCCTCCCCTGAAAAGTCTACATTTTATATTCACTGTGACACCATTTCCCTTTCTTTTTGCTTTAGCCTTTTTTACTCTCTTCCCTTAGGTGCTTTCAAAAAAAATTTACATTTTAATACAGGTCTAAATTACAGACCTGCACTGGTAGTGAGGGATGAGTTGGTCAACAGCCCAAAGTAGAAAAGCTATTTGGTGGTATTTGGCCTTTCCTGGAAACTAAGAAATCATTTCATCCTCATGACCCTGAATACAGCAGAATATTTTAAATTTTTTCTTATATAAAAGGCAGAATGACAGAGAAAGATACACACACACACACACACACACACACACAGAGAGAGAGAGACAGAGACAGAGACAGAGACAGAGACAGAGACAGAGTCAGGGAGAGAGATCTCCCATCTGCTGGTTCACTCTCCAGATACGCACCACAGAAAGGACAGGGCTGGGCCAAGTTGAAGTCAGGAGCCTGGAACTCAATCTAGCTCTCCCTTATCGATGGCAGGGACTCAACTACATGAACTGTCACCACTACCTCCCAGTGTGCACATCAGAAGGAAGCTGGAATTGGGAGTGCAGCTGGGCCCTGAATCTAGGCACTTCAATACAGAATGCACCCATTCCAAGCACTCCATAAAACTTTTTAAATAACATCATGTATAAGGCAAGATTCCTTGAACTTTCTTCAGAGGTGAGGATTGCAACAGGATTGACAGATGGTTCTGAGGAGAATCTTCTTTCTTCCCGTAACCTTCCCAATAGGGCAGCTTCACAGCAGCCGCATGTGGCTTGAGGACCACCAACCTGCATCCTGGAGATGCCCAGAACACCTGTCTTTTCCTTCATGGCACTACTTAGAAGGGAAAGACTGGCAAGTCCCTAATTCAAATTGGAAATGAATGAGTGAATCCTTCATTTTCTCTTTTCCACTGCCAGTTTGCACACTCATGAACTTGGGGAAGATGGCCCAAAATTGGAATAGAAGATTCAGAGAAGACATCATGTTCCTAACATCACAGCCTGACCAAGGAGAAAGTTATCTAGTATAGACACCCCCACATCCTCTCCAATGCAATAGGAGCCTTTGTTAGTCAACTATGGCATACTTGTGCCAATTCCCAAGCAGCTGTGTGGCATTATGGCAGGCAGCATGCACTAGCTGACTGGAGTAGGTGTGGGAGAGAAAAACCCTCCATTTCTAGCCTAGGGCAAACATGCTACCTCTTTGGTAGTGTATCCTGAAAACACAAGCATGTCAGAAGAGCCAGAAATGCAACCTGGAAATGTTTAACATTGGGAAGACATGAAGCTCTCAGGCTCTGGCTCAGGCCAAAGACTAAATGTAAGAAAGCACATACATAAGGAAGAATTAAGCTACTTTTATGAAGCAGTTAATAGGCAATCTGCATCTAACAAGCCTAATTAATCTGTATCTCAGCCCTAAAATATGGATGGTACTTGCCCCAATTTTATAGATGAATCAATTGAGGCTCAGAAATTTTCTGTTATTGTATTGTGGTACCAATACAAAGAACAGAGTCCATGTAGTTCATAAACACAATTATAGGAAGTTAATGAAACTTCCCTCCTCCTTCCTTCTTTCCTTCTCCCCTTCCTTCCTTCCTTCTCCACTTCCTTCCTTTCTTCCTCCCTCCTCTCTCCCTCCCTTCCTTCCTTCATTCCTTCCTCCTTTTCCTCCCTCTTCCTTCTTTTCTTTTTCTTCCCCCTCTTCCCTCCTTCTTTAGTTGTTTTTTCAACTCAAGTTGGTTTGACTAACTTGACTAACTTTGACCAACTCAAGTTGGTTTATCTTCAGGGCTAGCATTGTGGCACAAAGGGTTAAGCCATCTCTTGCACCCCCCATGGGCACCAGTTGAAGTCCCAGCTGCTTCACTTTTGCTACAGCTCCCTGTAATGTACCTGGGAAATTAGCTGAAGCTGTCCCCAGTGCTTGGGCCTCTGCACTCATGTGAGAGACCCAGATGGAGTTCTTGACTCCTGGCTTTGGCCTGGGCCTTACCCCAGCTGTTACAGCCAATGGAGAAGTAAAATAGGTAATGGAAGATCTCTCTCTTTCTACCTCTCTCTTGCTCTGTAACTCTGCCTTTCAAATAAATAAAATCTTTTTAAAAATAAATAAAAAGTGTACCTTCATATTATTTTTATTTTACTACATAATCATTTAAAAGATGAACACACTCTGACAGATCAGGCTCATGGACAGATCTGTTTTACTCTCAAATGACAGAATCTCTAAGAGCTCACTATGTATAGCCAGGGTGGAAGATAAGAGATCATTGTGCTGTTGAGCACTCAATTGTGGCTTGCCTCATCATTAACAAAGAACTGGAGCTTAATCCCTCAAACAGGAATTCTTACCCATGCATGGAAAGACTGAGATTTTGACCTGCCTCTTCAGCCTTACCTTAGCTATTGTACAGCACCTCTCCGGCTGTTATCTGTTAAACCTCTCTTATTCGCTGAATATTTCATGCATGAAGTAATGGAACACAGAGCTGTGGGCTGCGTCCTCTCCTTTTGGTTTCTATTTAAATTTACAGCTTGCCAGAATGAAGAGTCCCAGGGCGCTAACTAAGGTGGTGATTATACTGTCCATCAATTAGCTTGCATTTCAGCACAGTGTGCATGGCCCCTTTGCACTCCCTTGTAACAAAAGTGCTGTTTAACTCAACACATACACACAGCGGCGGATTTCTCCCAGGCACTTTTCCTGTGTTCCAGAATGTGTGTCATCCAGATGTGCCTGCCACAACACATCAACTCTACTGGAAAAATCAAAATCAGCATTATGATGTGGTACTGGAGCAACTGGACACAGTTTTCCATTCCAGACTGCTTCTCACACTGTTGCTGTGTTGTTTTCCTCTTCACATTTAACAATTTGCAAGCCAAGGGATTTATTTTGATAGCTTTCCTAGGAAAATCACTTAAGAAATCTTTATTTCTAAATGTAGGAACTTCTTCTGTACTTTTTAGAGGCTTTTGATGAAAAAGAGCAGAAGCAGAAGCGGTATAGACAAAGCATTGCCAGGTCAAATGTAGCAGTTCAGATGCCCACATCCCCCATTGAAGTAGCTGATTCCAGCTGCTGACTGCAGCTTCCTGATAAAGTGGACATTGGGAGACAGCAGTGATGGCTCAACCTGCAACCTTCATGAGAGACCTGGACTGAGTTCCCAGCTGCCAGTGTAGGCACTTAGACAGATCTGTCTATATCTCTCTATCTCCCTCGAATTCTTTCTCCCTTCCTTCCTTCCTCTCTCTCAAATTACCGAGTAACTTAGAAAGTATATAGGACACCAACTTACATTTGAATTTCAGATACTTTTATTTTAAAGATTTAGTTATTTTATTTGAAACCAGAGTTACACAGAGAGAGAAAAAG
This sequence comes from Sylvilagus floridanus, assembly GCA_949820135.1. Lineage (NCBI taxonomy): Eukaryota > Metazoa > Chordata > Mammalia > Lagomorpha > Leporidae > Sylvilagus > Sylvilagus floridanus. Next base: position 75,358,916 of record OX463236.1, read on the forward strand.
AAGCAGAGAGAGAGAGAGAGAGAGAGAGATCTTCCATCCACTGGTTCACTCTCCAAATTGCTGCAACAGCCAGAACTGTGCCAATCTGAAGCCAGGAGCCAGGAGCTTCTTCCCGGTCTCCCATGCAAGTTCAGGGCTCCAAGGACTTGGGCCATCTTCTACTGCTTTCCCAGGCAATAGCAAAGAGCTGGATCAGAAGAGGAGCAGCTGGGACTCAAACTGGCACCCATATGGGATGCTGGCACTGAAGGTGGTGGCTTTACTCACTAGCTCACAGCACCGGCCTTCATACTCTTCTAAAGTATAAGAATGCCCCTGAACTATGAGGACATAAATCTAAAAGTTATTAAATTTATATGAAATTTGAATTTAACTGTATATCTCATAATTCTATTTTGTAAATCTGACAACTATATGCATACAGACAGAAAGACAAAGGGAGGGATTAATTTATAGGCATTATAAATTCTTGAAAGTTGAAATAATAGCACACTGTATTAGAACAACAAGCTGCCTACATCTATTTTACTTATGCTTAGTGACCATTTTGAGTACCGGAAAAGAGAGATTTCAAGAAAATGAATGAATATATTTCAAAGAACATACAAACATTACTGGGTGTTTTCTGGAAGGACCTTTCATGAGATTCATGAAACCCCCAGTTTTATAGCCCTCAGTCTTCCAGAACATCCAACAGAGAAAAGGGTCCCCCTAATAATACAAGAGTTGAAGAGAAACACTCTTCTCCATTGAAAATGAAGATGCATACATTTGTGCAGCTTGAACAAATCTCCAAGTTGATCTTCATCTTTTAAACAAAACCATGCATGACACTGTTAAGTCCTGTCTGATGTGTCCTCATTACTACTAAACACAAACACTTAATTAAATTATCAACAAAGCTACCAAATATGCAGTGTTGTGTTCAGAACTGGAATAATAAGATAAAAAGATAGTACATAGCTAAAAGTTTACAATGAGCATGAAATACAGAGAGAGAGAGAGAAAGAGAAATAATTATTATTAACAAGTACAAAATAGGGGCAGGTGCTGTGGCATAGCGGGTAAAGTCGCTGCCTGCACTGCCAGCATCCCATATAGGTGCTGGTTTAAGACCTGGCTGCTCCACTTCTGATACAGCTCTCTGCTATGGCATGGGAAAGCAGTGGAAGATGGCCTAAGTCCTTGGGTCCCTACGCTCACATAGCAGACCTGAAGAAGCTCCTGGCTCCTTGCTTCAGATCAACCCAGCTCTGGTGGTTAAGGCCATTTGGGGACTGAATCAGTGGATTGAGGATCTCTCTCTCTCTCTCTCTGCCTCTGCCTCTGCCTCTCTGTAACTCTTTCAAATAAATAAATAAATCTTTAAAAAATACAAAATAAATGTGTTATATGAAAAACAAATAAAAGTGAATGAATAAGCAGCCAGCTGGAAATGGGAACGGGCCAGACCTTTACCAAGTTGAAATCTGAGCCCAATCTTGAAGCTGGAAGGTTATTTAGATATGCAGTCATCCCTCAGTATTCATGGAGACTGGCTCCAAGATCCTCACAGACATCCAAATTTTGAGATGCTCAAGTGTTCTTTACTAAGTAACACAGAATTTGCAAATAACCTATGCAAAATTACTGTATACTTTAAGCCACTCGATTATTTTTAATACCTAATACAATGAAAGTGCTATGCACATACTGTTGTATCAAGTTTGTTTAAGCTATAATGACAAGAGGGGAATAAGTCTGTGCCTTTTTAAAAAATGTATTTTCTATCTGTGGTTGAAATTGGAGGCAGATCCATGAACAAGAAGGGCTGACTGTACAGGCAGTGAGTCTACAGCATCTATCCCAGGTCCAAGAACAAAGATAGAAAGAGGAAAAGTTGTGTCATGGTCCAAGAAGCAGGGCACAGTGCTATGCCTGGGCAGAAGGGACACAGTGGAGAGTGTGACAGCTGAAGAAGTTGAAGGAGGGAGGAATGGTGACAGTCATGTTACAAGGAATTTCAATGCTAAGATTATATATTTTGAAAATGAAAAGCTATCAAAGATTTCCAAGTGCAAGAATAATCTCTCTCTCTCTCTCTCTCTCTCTCTCTCTCTCTCTCTGTGTGTGTGTGTGTGTGTGTGTGTGTGTGTGTGTGTAACTCTTTCAAATAAATAAATAAATCTTTTTTTTAAAAAAGTAGGCTACCCTAGAGAAGCAGCAATCAGATTCAGATATGATGCATCCCTGGCTGACTTTTAGATCAAAGGTAGGGAGAGGGATTTACTTCATTTGGTTAAAGAATGAATGGAAGTGTTCTATTTCAAGCATTATAACAGAAAGAAAAAAAAAAAAAACACAGCAAACACCCTTGTTAAAGGTATATCTCACCTGAAAAGCAGGAGAAAATCCTAGCAAATAAAAACCCAACCATGGGCATGCTTTGTGGCATATCAAGTTAAGCTGCCAGTTGCAACACATGCAACCCAAATCAGCATGCCTGTTCAAGTTCTGGTGGCTCTGCTTCTGATCCAGCTTCCTGCTAATGCACCTGGAAAGGTAGTGACTGATGCCTCAAGTGCTCGGGTGTCTGCCACCCAAGTGGGAGACATGGGTGGAGTTCCTGGCTCCTGGCTTCTATCTGGCCAAGCCCTGATGTTGTAGCTATTTGGGGAGAAAACGAGCAGATGGAAAAACTCTCTCCCGCCCTCTCCCCCTCCTTCAGTCCCTCCCCCTCTTACTCTCTCCTCTCACACTATGCCTTTCAAATAAATGAATAAATAAATCTTTAAGAAAGACCCAACCAAAAAAAAAAAAAAAAAAAAGAAGAAGCAGAAAATCAGAGAGGAAAGAAAATGCTATATCATCAGAGACTCAGATGGAATTTTCCGATCCCAGGGACCTAGGACTAGTAGGGCAACAGGACACAAAGCCTCCATAGGTGAAAAGTTGAAACTTAGATACTCACAAAAAGCCAAGCCCTTTAAAGACTATATGTTCCATGAAAGGGTGGCCTAGTGGGGGAAAATAAAAAACACACTAAAATGAAAACCCTACTCATCTCATCTACAAAGGAAGATACTATGAAAATATATAGGAATTGGCTTGTTTCTGATTAGAAAAATAGTCTCTCCATCTACCAGGCATCAGTATCTAGATACAATCCAGAATAAATACTTCATGGGACATATTTTATATATATCTTGTTTATCTTAAAATCAAATTTAATTGATAATATATATTTTTATTTCTTAAATCTATCACAGTTATGCTCCCATCCTTCTCCCACCATCAACAATTTTAAAACACAGTCTTATTCCATGAGAATCTGGAGCTGGAGTGTATACAAACATCAGAATTTGGGAAGTAACAACCAAAACACTTAATCATACACTATCCTAATTTGTTAGCAGGTCAGGCAAAAGCAAGAGCAAAGTAATAAACATCCACACAGACTCTCAACAGCCAAATATGAGTTCTCAACTCAAAATCATACCTAAAGAAGCAGAAGAATGAGTTTATAAAAATAAAAACCACAGTTGTAAACTTTTTATGACTTGGTATATTGGTATTTTCAAGAAACAATGAAGCATTAACAGTAAAACATTGCTTTTCAACACATATTAAGTAGAAAAACCACTCTTCCTCAGGAATATAGACAAGGGTTATAAACAATAATAAAATCTCAAAATTTCAATTTTGTCCATATACATTACTTCGTTGTACTCTATATATCACCACAAATCAGGGGAAACATATGATATTTGCCTTTTGGAGACTGGCTTATTTCACCAAACATAATGATCTTCAGTTTCATCCTTTTTTTTTTTTTTTTTTTTTTTTTTGGACAGGCAGAGTGGACAGTGAGAGAGAGAGAGAAACAGGGAGAAAGGTCTTCCTTTTGCTGTTGGTTCACCCTCCAATGGCGGCCACCGCGGCCGGCGCACCGCGCTGATCCCCTGGCGGGAGCCAGGTGCTTCTCCTGGTATCCCATGGGGTGCGGGGCCCAAGCACTTGGGCCATCCTCCACTGCACTCCCGGGCCACAGCAGAGAGCTGGCCTGGAAGAGGGGCAACCTGGACAGAATCCAGTGCCCTGACCGGGACTAGAACCCGGTGTGCTGGTGCCGCAAGGCGGAGGATTAGCCTATTGAGCCACCGTGCCAGCCTGAAACTATTCTTTAGTAAAATACTCATGGTAAGCACTAAAAGTTTTTAGGAAGGTATGCTTCTTTGACATCATTTTTGGAATTTAGCTAAATATGAAATTATAAGTTGAAAACGTTCTCCTATGGCTTTTGAGAGATTTTCTGTTGCTCTCATTTGTCAGTGTCATTCAAATACATATCTTTGAAGGTACTTCTTCTCTGGCTGCTTTTGAGATCATACATTTTTCTTTGGAGTATATGTAGTGATGCTATCAAATGTTTAGATGTGGATAAAAGCAAAATTTGAAGCAGAATTTTTGTGCATCCTGAACGTTCTATGGTTTTCTTTTTTGATGGTTTCCATCAAGGACATTTTACTCATTAAATTTTCAATTATTAGTCCTTCTGGAATTCTAATTCATTTGTGTCAATTTCATTTTATTTTCTATTTCTATTAAAGATCTTACCTATTTTTATTTTATTGGTTCTATTTGCTACATTCTATCATCTTTTTAAAATCTATCAATCTCTTTCAGTTCATTAATTCTATCTTCTATATTGTACCCAATTTGGTTCTAAAAATTCCCCATTGAAATTTTAATTTTATAATTCTGTTCTGATTTGATTTCAGTGATTATATTTTAATTTGTGTAAGTACAATTTGGAATTTGATTCTTTTTTGACATTTCTTGAAAAGCAATTTTTAGGGTTATAAATTTAGATATTTATTTGAAATAAATAATGTATTTAATTGTATTTAATAATGTATTTAATAATGAAATAAATAATGAAATTGCATTTAATAATGAAATAAATAACGTATTTATGTATTTAAACATTTTTAAAATTTATATAAAGGGGAAAATTTCATGTATCATATATACAAATTTAAGAACATAGTGATATGTTCCACCTTCCCCTTGCTCCCTTCCTCCCTCACTCCCACCTTCCCTTCTTCCTTATTTTTCTTTTAATTTTTGCAAGCCATACTTTCAATTTACTTTATAAAAACAAGCTTAACCCTCCACTAAATAAAGCATTCTAATACACTGATGTTGGAAATGTAAACTAGTACAACCATTATGGAAGACAGTATGGAGATTCCTCAGAAACCTGAAAATAAATCTACAATACGACCCAGACCCAGTCATTCCACTCCTGGGAATTTATCCAAGGAATGAAATTAGCATCTGAAACAGTTATCTGTACCCCCTTGTTTATAGCAGCTCAACTCACAATAGCTAAGTTAGGGAATCAACCCAGATGTCCATCAACTGATGATTGGATAAAGAAAATGCCATACATATACATGATAGAATACTACTTAGCTTTAAGAAAGAATGAAATTTTGTCATTTGCAACAAAATTTCTCTCTCTCTCTGTCCACTCTGCCTGTCAAAAAAAAAAAAGAATAGTTTCAGAAACTCTGAAATGAATATTAAGAAACTGCTAAGCCTATAGATAAATCTAATCAAGTTAGCACTATTAATCAGTGATAGTGTTAAATTAGGGAAATACAAAACAAGATAGAACTAGAACTAAGATATTGCGCAACAACATAGGAATTATAGTAGATTTTTTCACAAGGCAAGCAATATTTAATAAGTTTTTTTAATTTTTTTTATTTTTGACAGGCAGAGTGGACAGTGAGAAAGAGAGAGGGAGAGAGAGAGAGAGAGAGAAAGGTTTTCCTTTGCTGTTGGTTCATCCTCGATTGGCCGCCGCAGCCAGCGCGCTGTGGCCAGTGCGCTGCGGCCGGCGCACTGCGCTGATCCCATGGCAGGAGCCAGGTGCTTCTCCTGGTATCCCATGGGGTGCAGGGTTCAAGCACTTGGGCTATCCTCCACTGCACTCCTGGGCCACAGCAGAGAGCTGGCCTGGAAGAGGGGCAACCTGGACAGAATCCAGTGCCCCGACCGGGACTAGAACCCGGTGTGCTGGTGCCACAAGGCGGAGGATTAGCCTGTTGAGCCACAGTGCCGGCCTAATAAGTTTTGTATGCATACAGAATTTTAAATGTAGCTAGTAAGAGAACAGACTATATTTTTAAAAGGTTGATTTATCCATTTGAAAGGCAGAGTTACAGAGAGGCAGAGGCAAAGAGACAGAAAGAGGTCCTCCATCCATTGGCCCACTCCCCAGATGGCCACAATTGCCAGAACTGCGCCAATCCGAAGCCAGGAACCAGGAGACTGTTCTAGGTCTCCCACATGGGTGTAGGGGCCCAGGGACTTGGGCCATCTTCCAGTGTTTTCCTAGGCCACAGCAGAGAGCAGGACAGGAAGCAGAGCAGCCAGGACTTGAACCAGTGCCTACATGAGATGCTGGTACTGCAGGCAGCGGCCTCACCAGCCACGCAAAGCCCCAGCCCCAAGAATAGACTTTAACATTGAGAAAAATAAAGTAAAACAAAATGCACAGGAATTAAGAATAAAAATACTATTGCTGGGTAAAGCCATTGCCTGTGATATCAGTATGCTTTATGGGAGCCAGTTCAAGTCTCAGTTGCTCCACTTTTGAGCCAGCTTCCTGCTAACAGCCTGGGAAAAGCAGTGGAAAATGGCCCAAGCACTTGGGCCCACCACCCATGTGAGTGACCTGGAAGAAGCTCCTGGCTCCTGGCTTTGGCCTGGACCAGGCCTGGCCCAGCCCAGGCCATTGTGGCCATCTGGAGAGAGAATCAGCAAATAGAAGATTTCTGTCTGTCTCTCTATCTATAACTCTGACTTTCAATAAATGAATAAATCATTTTTTAAAAAGCAACAAACAAGCACAATAACCACAGAGTGGGAGAAATCCTTTCAATATGCAATTGTTGCAAGAATATAGAAAACTTACTGTCAGAAAAAAAAAAAGACAATCCAATAGAAAGAATAAAAAAAGGTAATTCAAAAAAGAAGAAACATAAATGACCAGCAGTCACAAAATAAAATGTATCTAAATCATAATAAAAACACCTCTCTGAGGTAACATCTCATTCCACATACTAGATTTTCAAAACTTAATTAAATTTGGATAATACCAATAATTGGAGAGGATGGGGAACAATGGGAAGTCTTACATATTACTGATTTGAGTATAAAGCAATTCAATTATTTGCCAACAACAACTTTTAGTAACTTTAATAAGTTTTATCCCTACAATTCAGCAACTGCACTCCTGTATGTATACCCTTAAAAACTCCTGCACATGCACACAAGGAGTTGTGAATATGTCAGCGATATTTGGAACAAAAAAAATGATTTGTGGTGACAAGTGACAATACAGAACAGTCTCTAAATTGCCTCCCCAAAAAAGCTACTAGGATTAAGGATTTCATCCCAGGAAAAGAGATTGCACTTCTTATGGTCTCCCAAACCTCCACATGTTGGGCAGTTTATGTTTCCAGCATCTGCTAACAGCTCACACTTCACTCTCAGACCATTCAACCTCTGATTGTGCCCAAGATCTGCAAGATTCTTCTGTTCAGTGGGCGAAAAGGAAGAGAAACAAGTGAGAACATCCCACTGGTGAAACCTCTCTGCAGGAAACCAGCCCAGCACTGCATTCAAATGCACTTGAACTCAAACACACCTCCGGAAAGGAGCTGAGAGACCACCTAGGACCCCTTTCCTGCCATGAATCATTGCTTGCACCAAGAGAGAATGCTCATTTCTGCCTGGAACCACTGACAAGTTAGTTACAAAACAACTAAATGCCCAAGAAAGGGTAGAAATAAACTGTAGTATTTACTGTAATAGAATAACTATTATTGTGGATAAATCTCAACAGCATGATAATGAACAAAGAGGCTGAGATACCAAGTCACAAACACATGTTATATTACACCAGTTTTCAAAACTTAAAAACATGGAAAATAACATGACATGATACATACTTAATGTCATTGTAAAACATGCAAACATACTTAGTATCACTGTAAATAATGATATGGAAATGATCATTTTCACATCCAAATTCAAACTAGTAGTTGTATCATTGGGTATTGGAAGGAAGTGAGATGAATCTGGGGTATACATCAGAGCATTAATATTATAGGTACTATTTTATTTGTTAGGATGACTGGTGGGGCGTGGGTCTTTACTGTATTACTCTTTATAGTTCTTCTTGTAAATATTTCCTAATAAGTATTTTAAGTGAGTGGACATGAGATAAGCAAGTAGAGTTAGTCCCAGTCACTCCCATGAAGGAGCAGATTCATGTGCGGGTGGGGCAGAGGGAATGTCACTGCTAGGTTAGGGAGACATCAGCCCTTTGAAGGTTACCCAAGTGAGATTCCAAGGAAGGGAGACATTTTCTGGAATGTTTGAAGTCATACTAAAAGAACTGAGATGCTTTTAGTAAACATTTTCACTGGCCTTAGGAGGTGAGCCCTGTAACAATTTCCTTATCAACAATGAAGCAAACTCCTGTACAGTAAATAATTCACTTTGCGTTTCTATATACTGAACAAGTCCTATTCACAATATCACTTCACCTGCAAATAACCTACTTTTTATATTAACCATGCAAAATGTAAAAAAATAAACAAATACTCCTATGTAAACTTCTTTCTCTCATGACATATCAGTAAAATTTTGACTCATTCATGTTGATTGTAGCAAAAGCAGCACTTCAAATATGAACAAATATAAATAATGCCACAATTAAGCACTATGGCTGGTAGGAGGATATGAAGGTGGTTGGATGATTTCCTGAAAGTCTATGCCATACTTTTATCTGAACACCTAATATCTCTTATGGACACGACTCTCCCATTCTCTATGCCTTTTTAAAGAGCGACGATATTGCTCTACTTCTCTCTTTAATCCCCATTCACCCAAGATGCATACATATAGGTAAAATGATAATTATCTCATAGAGTAAACAGAATTTTTGAGGGGTTACCTGGTATTCAGGGGTCTTCTGCAACAGTGTGCATCTCTGTTCTTATGGACATCAGAGATTTGCTTTTAGACTGCAAGAGCAGCAAAGGTTAGCGACAAGCTACATCTCTTCTTTCACAAAGCAAAACTAGCTAATTTGTTTTCTTTCTCTTCACTGTGTTACTGAACTTATTTTTCCCTTCAGGCAGTAATATGATTACAAGAGAAAACACACAGTTCTAATTTTATTTTAAGAGATATGTTATTTTTACCTTTCTCTATAAATTAGTGGCTTCTTTCACAGCTGCAATTGGTTCTGTTTTCTGGGTACCAAAGGTAGGGTCCTTCGATGTTGGTCTACAATCCTGGTTCACTGCAGAAGGACAGAGAGCAGAGGATCTCTGGAAATAGGATTTCTGAAGCAGGCCAGAGTCAGGCACCAGCTGCTCTGTCCATGGTCGTGCCCCACTTTTGCGTGGCTGTGCCCAGCACTGACAGAGTAGGAGCTGATGAAGGCAAGCACGTGGGCACAGCCTCCTGCCAGGGCAGGAGCCACCCTCAGGCCATGGCCTAGAGAGTCTGCTCTGAGAGACTGTGGTTCATCCAGTCTAACCAGCTCAACCCAAGGGGATCATACCCCCCCCCCCCGAAACTGCCCCCAGCTGCCTCAGCACGTAGTGACTGGTGGGGGTAGCAAGGCTTGGCTTCAACAAGTCAGAGTTCTGCTAAGTACAGTCACTTCAAGTTCAAACACTTGGGGCAGACTATTGTCAATCACCTCTGCTTGCAAATGGAAAATCTATTACAGCAAGGTGTCTCTCTCTGCTGAATGATCCACATATCCACCCCGGCTAAGCCCTCATTAGCATAGCAGCCTGAGTCCTATTTTAGCATTTTACCAAGGTGAACATACAGAAAACTTTGTCTTCCAGAAATTTGGCAGCCTTGCCTGTTTTTCTGCTGCAACAATTCACAGAAGAGTGTGAATCAGTCAGCCAGATGGGAGGAGAAGGAAAATGTGGTTGATATACCCTAAAAAACTGGGACTGGGAAGTTGAAATATTTATAACTAGAGCATGGTCTTCATAGAGTGAAGCTATTATGTTTCACAAGCAGGAGAACTGTAAACATTCAAAACCAACATATCCACAGCGTTTCTCAGCACCCTGAAATACTTACAGAATACACTGCTTTCTGAGCAACCTTCGTGAGGCTGAGATAATGTAATGGGAAATCTAGCTGCGGAAGAATGGGATTCTTGGCTTCCAACAGCAGTTGGTCCAATCATTTATAGCAGTAAATAAATGTTATGAAAGCTCATGTAGAAGCCATTATCTAAATGGCCAAATATGAAAGGCTTGCATTATGGCCAGGCATGCATTTCTGGCGGAGGAAACACTAGTTTGCTCACAATGTCTTTTTTTAGATGACTTTAAGGAAGAATGCCATCATTGGAACCCTGCAAACCAGAGCAAGTTTCATCTTTCTTTCTTTTTTTTTTTCCTTTATGGAATGAGAAATGACATCAGTTTACATGACATGTGAGAAGAAAGGAATTTATTTTGTTGAAAGGCATCCAAATCTCCCTCTCTTTGGAAGGCTTTGTTACTGAAACAAACTTTATCATTGTTAATTGTCTGGCCATTTATGGAGTTGGTAGCTACAGAAAAGTTTGTTTTATCAACAAGTCTGTACATTTATGCATATTTTATTGACCTAGTAATTTTACCAATGTTATACATCATGAAAATCTTAGAGCAATGCCAACATTTGAAGCTCCATTGTTATCAACTGAGTAGGAAAATATCATGAAGAGGAGGAAAACTGTTAAGCCACATGTATGTTAAATATCTGAAATGAGCATACTCTACCCCAAAGCTCTTCCCTGGCCTGTATTTATTATAGTAGTAAACATATTTTAGCCACTTCCCTAAGCCAGGATTCCAAGAATCATGTTCAATTCTCCTCTTTCTAGACCCCTCCACCCATTTCACATCTAGGTTGCAGCTTTTAATTTAGTAATCATTCCCAAATAGATTCCCACTTCCATTAGTCAATGCAAGATACCTTTCACTTGAATTAATTCAAGAATCTCTCATCCTCCCTGCCTTCAACAATTCTATTTATAATCCACTTTCCTTATAACTTTTCTGTCCTTTAAAAAGCCTCCATATGCAACCCAAAGCCTTCATGACCCAGACCAGCCTACCTCCCTCCATTCTTCTCATCTGATTCTCCTGTTCACACTGTGTTCCACCCACAGTGAAATAATTTCTTGAAAGTGCTATCTATTCTTTCAGCTATAAGAGTACAAGCCTTGCCATCTTCTGTCTATGAAACACTTTTTCCAAACTTCCTCAATCTGTGTGAAATGTTTACCTGTTGAACTCCTGTGAGTCTTATAGCACTCAACTCTGGTACTAGTTTCACATCAAAAACTTCTCCAACAAGTTCAGCCTGTACACCTTGGTTAAGGGTTCTCTGTACATCCTTTGGGAACTGTGATGGTTAGGCAGGAAGTACTTGTTGTTTAAACATTATTCCGGATGTGACAAAACTAACATTTATATTGGTAAACTGAGTAAAGCCACCCAGTTACTTGGGCCTTATGCAATCCATTGAAAATCTAAACAGAAGAAAAATAGTAGGAGAGAATTTTCTCTCTCTGCCTGTCTATGAGCTGGACATTAGTCTTTTCCTGCTTTCAGATTCAGACTGGAATTAGACCATAGGTTCTCCATGGTCTCCAGCTTGCTGGATTGTTAATTGTCTGGCCATTTATGGATGCAGATCTTGGGACTTATCCTCTATAATCACTGGAGTCAATTTTTAAATACTCATTCTTCTTTTTTTCCCCTTAAGATTTATTTATTTATTTGAAAGTCAGAGTTACAGAGAGAGAGGAGAGGCAGAGAGAGAAAGACAGGTCTTCCATCCGATGGTTCACTCCCCAATTGGCCACAACGGCCACAGCTGCCCTGATCCGATGCCAGGAGCCAAGAGCTTCTTCCAGGTCTCCCATGCAGGTGCAGGGACCCAAGGACTTGGGCCATCTTGTACTTCTTTCCCAGGCCATAGCAGAGAGCTGGATCAGAAGTGGAGCAGCCAGATCTCGAATCGGGTCTCAAATATGGGATGCTGGCACTTCAGGCCAGGGCATTAACCCACTGTGCCACAGTGCCAGCCCCTAAATATTCATTCTTCTCTACTCTTCTCTTTCTTTTCTCTTTCCTCTCCTCTCCACCCCCATTCACCTCTTCCCACCTCTTCCTCCCTCTCATTCTCTCTAGGTACATATAACACACTATTAGTGCTATTTCTCTGGAGAACTCAGATTAACACAGGAACTAATAATTTAACACATGCTTGTATAATGATTTATCTACCCTAATAAACATTTCCAGCTCCATGGATTGTCTGATCTGACTATTGCTTGCCATTTCATGAACATGCCATGTAGATGGCCATCTACATACCTTTGACCACACTGTTCATTCACCTTGGGAATGGTTCCTTCTTTTGGAGAGATTTCTCTCCATATTTCAATTCCAAACAATATTTCTGGTCTCTGAATTCACGACTTTTTTTTTTGCACATTTCCCATTTCACATTTAGTTATATACACTGTTGGGCTACATCACTTATATTCAAAACTTTGAGTTACTTAACTTTATGTAGACATATATCTAGTTCCCCTACCAATTATACTTTAGGCTTTTTTTTTTTTTTTTGACAGGCAGAGTTAGACAGTGAGAGAGAGAGAGAGAGAGAGAGAGAAAGGTCTTCCTTCCATTGGTTCATCCTCCCAAATTGCTGCTACAGCTGGCGCACTGTGGCCAGCGTACTGCGCTGATCTGAAGCCAGGAGCCAGGCGCCTCTCCTGGTCTGCCATGCGGTGCAGGGCCCAAGCACTTGGGCCATCCTCCACTGCACTCTCGGGCCACAGCAGAGAGCTGGACTGGAAGAGGAGCAACCAGGACAGAATCCAGCTCCCTGACCAGGATTAGAACCTGGGGTGCTGGCACCGCAGGCAGAGGATTAGCCTATTGAGCCACGGTGCCAGCCTAGGCTTCTTAAAAACAGGAAAAGACACTATTTTATATTCTTCTTTGTTCTTCAAACATGCAAATTTCAGTACAGTGTACATGACTGATGATCAACACATTTTATATCATTTACCTTCTGTTCTATGATCAGGATAAGATTAACAAATGAAGGAGACTAAAATAAGTAAGAAGTATGTCTTACTTTCAAAAGAAAAATTATTTCAAATGAGATGATAAACAAAATAAAAAATCCTTGACCATGAATATAATGTACAGTGTGACTGCGCTCAGCTACAGAACAAGATGGGTGTCAATCAAAAGTGGAATAAAAACAAGATGTACACTCTCCAAACCAATGTGTATGTATTTTGTATGTATGTTTTATCTAAAAACTCCAATGGCAACAGCAAAAGTAATAGAAAATTTAAAAGAAACAAAAAATTACAAAACATTAAGTATCAAAAGAATATCTGAGGCTGCCACTGTGGCACAGAGGGTTAAAGCCCTGGCCTGAAGTGCCGGCATCCCATATGGACACCAGTTCTAGTTCTGGCTGCTCCTCTTCCGATCCAGCTCTCTACCATGGCCTGGGAAAGCGGTAGAAGATGGCCCAAATCCTTGGGCTCCTGCACCCACATGGGAGACCCGGAAGAAGCTCCTGGCTCCTGGCTTCGGATAGGCGTAGCTCCAGCCATTGCAGCCATCTGGGGAGTGAACCAGCGGACAGAAGACCTCTCTCTGTCTCTACATCTCATCTGTCTTTCAAATAAATAAAATGAATCTTAAAAAAAAAGTCAAACATATCATTAATCTGATAAATATAAGTAAGTTAAACATCTCCGACAACTATCTCACTTTGGATTAGAAAATCCAATTATATGCATTCTAGAAGAAATACACATTTTTAAAAAAGATTTATTTACCTGAAAAGCAGCGTTAGAGAGACACAGGGAAACAGAGAGAGAGAAATATCTTCCATCTGCTGGTTCACTCCTCAAAGGGCCAAACTGCCAGGGCTGAGCCAATCCAAACCAGGAGCCTGGAGATCCACCCAGGTATTAGGGCCCAAGCACTTGGACTATCTTCTTCTGCCTTCCCAGGTTTATTAGCAGGGAGCTAGATTGGAAGTGGAGCAGCCAGAACTTGAACTGTACTCTTTTGGGGTGCCTCCATCACAGGCAGTGGCTTTAGCTGCTGCACCACAGTGCCAGCCCCAAAATACACATTTTTAGAATCCACTTATTCAGTTGAGAGGTCTTAGAAGAGAAGCTAGGACCATTGTTTGGAGGAAACTCTGCTGTTATATTATATATACCTGTTTTGCTCCATAACTGTTTTAACTAGGACAGATTTATTCTAGTTAAGCCATATGTGTCAATGTATAAACTTATTTTGATTAAAGAACTTTCCTAACAAAAATAAATAAATACATAAGGTATGTCCAAAATACTTGTTTATTACACAATTTTTTAAATGTAGCATACCAACTATATATTTAAATCATGTTAAGTGATTTGCAAGTTAAATACTGGGGCTGGTGCCATGGTATAGGAGGTTAAGTCACCGGCTTGCACCAAGGGAGTACCAGTTCAAGTCACAGCTGCTCCATTTCTGATCCATCTTCCTGATAATGTATCTGGGAAGGCAGTGGATGATCGTCCAGCTGCTTGGGATCCTGTTACCCATGTACTAGGATATAGTTCGTGGTTCCTGTCTTCAGCCTGGCCCAGAGCTGGCTATTGTGGGCATTTGTAGAGTAAAAAAACAAATGGAGGGCCGGCGCCGTGGCTCAACAGGCTAATCCTCCGCCTTGCAGAGCCGGCACACCTGGTTCTAGTCCCGGTCGGGGCGCCGGATTCTGTCCCAGTTGCCCCTCTTCCAGGCCAGCTCTCTGCTGTGGCCCGGGAGTGCAGTGGAGGATGGCCCAAGTGCTTGGGCCCTGCACCCCATGGGAGACCAGGAAAAGCACCTGGCACCTGGCACCTGGCTCCTGCCATCGGATGAGCGCAGTGCGCCGGCCGCAGCGCACCGGCCGCGGCGGCCATTGCAGGGTGAAGCAACGGCAGAGGAAGACCTTTCTCTCTGTCTCTCTCTCTCTCTCACTGTCTACTCTGCCTGTCAAAAAAAAAAAGAAAAAAAAATTCTTTAACAGATTTATAACTAGTATGGATATTGAATCAGTAATCAAAAAGTACCCAATATCGAAAAGCCCATGACCAGATGACTTCCATGGTGAATTGAATCAGACTTTAATGCCTATCTTTCCCAAACTTTGTCAAAAATTGAAAAGAAAGGAATGTTTCCAAATTCATCTTTTTTTTTTTTGACAGGCAGAGTTAGACAGTGAGAGAGAGAGACAGAGAAAAAGATCTTCCTTCTGTTGGTTCACCCCCTCCCCCCAAATGGCCACTACAGCCGGCACACTGCGCCAATCCGAAGCCAGGAGCCAGGTGCTTCCTCTTGGCTTCCATGCAGGTGCAGGACCCAAGCACTTGGGCCATCCTCCACTGCCTTCCCGGGCCACAGCAGAGAGCTGGACTGGAAGAGAAGCAACTGCAACAGAATCTGGCACCCCAACCAGGACTTGAACCTGGGGTACTGGCGCCGCAGGTGGAGGATTAGCCTGGTGAGCTGCGGCACCAGCTCCAAATTTATCGTATGAAGCCATTATCCTATGCCAAAGCCAGCCAGAGACATCACAATAAAAGAGCCAATATCCCTAATGAATATAGATTTAAATGTCCTAAAAAAAAAAAAAATACTAGTGTAAACTGAGGGGCTGGCACTGTGGTGTAGCAGTTAAAGCCGCCACCTGCAGTGCCAGCATCCCGTATTGGCATCAGTCTAAGTCATGGCTGCTCCACTCTGATCCAGCTCGCTCCTATGGCCTGGGAAAGCAGTAGAAGATGGCTCAAGTCCTTGGGCCCCTGCACCACCTGGGAGACCCAGAGGAAGATCCTAGCTCCTGGCTATGGATCTGTGCAGCTCCAGTCATTGTGGCCATCTGGAGAGTGAATCAGTGGATGGAAGACCTCTCTCTCTTTCTCTCTCTCTCTGCCTCTGCCTCTCTGTAACTCTGCCTTTCAAGTAAGTAAATATTAAAAAAAAAAACTAGTATACTGAAATCAATAGCATTAAAAGGATCATGATGAAGTGGATTTTATTCCTGGAATGATGGCCCATTCAGCATATGAAAATCAATTCATGTGACATGTCACAATAACATAATAAAGAATACTAATCACATGACCATCTTAATAAGTTAAAAAGCATTGACAAAATTCAATGCCCTTTGTACCAAAATAACTGCAACATAATAGAGGCCATATATGCAGCATATTTAGTGGTGAAAACTACTCCTCTAATATCAGGAACAAGGCAAGGATGCTCACTCTTCCCACTTCCATTCAACATAGTACTGGAAATCATAGCCAGAGCAATTGATCTAGAAAATAAATAACAGGCATCCAAACTGGAAATGAAGAATTAAGGTTGTCCCTTTCTGCAGATAAGACCTTTATAAAGGAAAACCTAAACAGTCCAACAAAATAAACTGTTAAATCTAATAAACAAATCCAGTAGTGATAAGACACAAAGTCACTGGACAAAAAATCAGTTGCATTTCTATATACTAACAACAAACAAACAATGTGAGAAGGAAATTAGGAAAATAATCTCATTTATAATAGCATCAAAAAGAATCAAATACCTAGAAATACATCTAAGTTAAGAGAGTAAACAACTTTTATTCTGAAATGAATAAAGCATTAATGAAAGAAGCTGAATAAGAAAGAAACAAACGAGAAGATAGCCCATGTTCATGGATTTGAAGGTTTTTTTTTTTAAGATTTATTTTATTTATTTGAAAGAGTTACAGAGAGAGGTAGAGACAGAAAGGCCTTCCATCCGCTGGTTCACTCCCCAGATGGCCGTAATGGTCAGAGCTGTGCTGATCTGAAGCCAGGAGCTTCTTCCAGGTCTCCCACATGGGTGCAGGGGCCCAAGGATGTGGGCCATCTTCTACTGCTATCCCAGGCCATAGCAGAGAGCTGGATTGGCAGAAGAGCAACCGGGACTAGAACCAGCGCCCATATGGGATGCTGGCGCTTCAGGCCAGGGCATTAACCCGCTGTGCCACAGTGCTAGCCCCTGAAGATTTAATATTGTTAAAATACCCATACTATTGAGAGTAATCTATAGATTCAATGCAATAGCTATCAAAATTCCCATGGTGTATTTTTTTTACAGAAATAGAAAAACAATTCTGAAATTCACAGAATGACAAAAGACCACAAACACCCAAATCACTCTTGAGAAAGAACAAAGCTGGAGGCATCACTCTTCCAGATTTCAAAATAATATGGTACTGGCATGAAGCTAGAGAGATTGACCAATGGAACAAAATGGCCAGAAATAAATCCACACATGTATCATGCACTTGATCTTTGATAAAGGTACAGAGAAAACACAATGGAGAAAGGACAGTGTCTTCAACTAGATATCCACACATGGAAAATGAAATTGACCTTTATCATACACTATACACAAAATCAACTTTCAAAGGATTAAAGACTTAAACATAAGACCTGAAACTAAATCCCAGGAGCAAACATAGAAAGATTCATGACATTTCCTTACCAATGATTTCATGAATATGACACTAAAAGCACAGGCAACAGCAATAAAAAATAAATGGGACTGTATCAAACTAAATCTGCACAGAAAAAAAGGAGAAACCAACTATATAATGGGAGAAATGTTTCTTTCAAACCACAAATCTTAAAGGACTTAATCTCCAATATACTTTAGGAACTAATCAATAGTATAAATAAACAAATAATGAAAACAGCCCAAGGAATTGGATAGAGACTTCTCCACAGAAGGCACATAAATGGAAAAATGCTCAACATTACTAATTATTAAGAAGTCTGAATCAAAACCACAGTGAGGTATCAATTCATATCTTTCAGAATGGCTACTATAAAAAATACAGAAGATCTGGGCAGCAGCACAGTAGATTAAGTTGCCACTTGAAATGCCAATAGCCCCTCAGAGTGCTGATTCAAGTCCTGGCTACTCTGCTTCCAATCAGTCTTCTTGCTTATGTGCCTGGTAAAGCAGCAGATGACGGCCCAAGTGCTTGTGCATCTACCACCCATGCAGGAGATCTGGATGGGGTTTGGCCCATCCCTGTCTGTTGTAGCCATTTTGGGAGGGAATTGGTGGATGGTCTCTCTTTTTCTCTCTTGCATGCTCTCTCTCTCTCTTCCTCTCCTTCTCCCTCTGTCACTCTGCCTTTCAAAAACTTTTTTAAATGTGCAAAAATAGAAAAGATAACAAATCTTGGTGAGATTAAAGAGAAGATGAATCATTTGCACATGCTTGGTGAAAATAGTAACACAGTCATTGTGGGAAAAAAGTACAGAAGCTCCTCAAAAACTATCATATTATCCAGGAATCTCACTACCAAGATTTGATTCAAAAGATTGTAAATAAAGATTTTTCAGATATATTAGCACTCTTACATTCATTCTATCACTATTAACAACAGGCAAAATACACAAACAACCTAAATGTCCATGGACAATGAACGGATAGAGAAAATGTGCTTAATACATATAATGCGTTACTACAGAGCCCCGGCAAAGTGACATATCAAGCATTATGTGACAACACAGACGAACCTTGAGGGCATTGGTGTCAATGAGGACATTGGTGTCAATGAAATAAGCCTAGCTCCAGAAAGGCAAATACAGCATGATTCAACTAATATTACATATCCAGAGTCAAATTCACTGTGCTTCACTGCCTCCTCTATACCTACTCAGCAGTTAGCATAAACTTGGTAGCAAAGCTTGACTACTGGAACCCAGTAAACAAGGCAGGCTATAAAACAAATTTATTTGTGAATCCTTAAGTAAAAGAGTAGCAAATCAGGTACTACAGTTTAAAAAGGGAAGAGTCAAAGACAAGAATGACTGCTATGATTAAATTACAATATTGCATCAAGAAGATATTTGTAAAACTCAACATATCTTTACTTTTGTTAATTCAAAGTGAATCAGAAACAGAAAGATACTTCCATAATAATGACAACATAGTTCCATCCATAATCAATAACCAAACACAGCAAATAATAAGGGAGGATATATTAATAATGACAGACAATATAAGGGTGTCTCAACAAAGACTTTCTAGTAGATATGACGAGATTAAAAAGAAAAAAATTTTACAAATACTGGGGAAAATTAGGTTTTTCATATTTAATGCATTTCTGAAGGTGAAGAAACAGAAGTGGGTCAAGTTTAGTAAATTCATGCTGCAGAAGGTGAAAGGCATAAGTGCTTTGAATTGAGGTAAAATGTAAAATCATACTTTTTGGTTATGAGGGCCTCTTTTCTTCTTATTATATCATAATTTTATATCACATCAATGCTCTTTCATTACAGTTTGAGGTTTACAAATGAAATGCATTTCAAGTAAGCTGCTCCCTCAGGACATTCGGGAAGCACAATAATCAGGTGGATAAGCTTCCTCTGAACCCAATTTCTAGGACGTTTACCCACAGATGGAGATGTTGTTGATGGAATTTAGACACCAGTGACCTTTTATTCCAAAGGACCTTATCTTCTTAACCTTTTTCTTCCAAAGTCACATCTGTACTCATCTCATTGGGGTCTCAGTACTGTCCACTAACACAAGACTTGGACAAGAGCATTGCTTAGTTCAATTACATGCTTTATACAGAGGCTTACATGATAGGTGGTTAAATATTTGCTGAAAGGAAGGGAATTCTGAAAATACAAATGTTTTATCCAAAAGTAGACTATATTTTCATACAAACCAGGAATAGGAAATAAAATCGCTAACAAAATTATATATAAGACAATTACATACTCTTACCACTGGTCACTTCAAAAGCTCACAATGGCCTCCGGTTATAATGTATAGGGTAAGTCCACCCCCTCAAACCTCCAATAGCATCCAGCAGTGTTGTAAGATATTTAGTATCACATGAAACTTCTTGTCAACTTCCCAAGCTGTGATCTCCTTTATATCAACTTCCACTATAAAATAATGACCTTTGGTATCATTTGTTTCTTCACTGATAAATTTCTGATAAAGATTTCTGGTCACAGAATTCATAGACGTATTTGGTTGATGGAGAATCTTATATTTACTAATTACTTCCTTGCTGATTTCTTTAATAATATCATTAATTTAACAATAGGTTAAGTGGGATTTCATTTATGCAGGAACACTATTAAATTCATCAGTAGTGACAAACAGTCTTTCTTTAATATTTCTTTGTTCTTTGAGTGGCTTCTTTGTGGGTACAGATTCCTCAACTCTGACTGGTTCTTCAGGGTACAGAACTGATCCATTAACCAAGCTCTGGGTTATGACTACTTGAGGCAAATAGGAAGGGATGTTTTGAGATGTTCTATATCTTTATAATCTTTGATTCACAGTTCCTTAAGTAAACTGTTGGCTTGTACTTGATACTGAATTTCCAATTCCAATTTATTTAGTAGTTCTTTACTGCAAAGATCTTATCTGCTACTTTATTTAATATGCTCTTTTTTTAAAGATTTATTTATTTATTTGAAAGTCAGAGTTACACAGAGAGAGGAGAGGCAGAGAGAGTCTTCCATCCGATGATTCACTCTCCAATTGGCCGCAACGGCTAGAGCTGCGTTGATCCGAAGCCAGGAGCCAGGAGCTTCTTCCAGGTCTCCCATGTGGATGCAGGGGACCAAGGAGTTGGGCCATCTTCTACTGTTTTCCCAGGCCATAGCAGAGAGCTGGATTGCAAGTGGAGTGGCAGGGTATCAAACTGGCACCCACATGGGATGCCAACACTTCAGGCCAGGGCGTTAACCCACTGCGCCACAGCACTGGCCCCTAATATACTCTTTTTTTTTTTTTTATTTGACAGATAGAGTTAGACAATGAGAAAGAGACAGAGAGAAAGGTCTTCCTTCCATTGGTTCACCCTGCAAAGGGCCACTACGGCCAGAGCTATGCCAATCTGAAGCCAGGAGCCAGGTGCTTCCTCCTGGTCTCCCATGCAGGTGCAGGGGCCCAAGCACTTGGGCCATTCTCCACTGCCTTCCTGGGCCACAGCAGAAAGCTGGACTGGAAGCGGAGCAACTGGGACTAGAACCCATATGGGATGCCGGTGCCTCTGCAGAGGATTAACTTAGTGAGCCACGGCTCCGGCCCCTATACTCTTTAAGATAGGTTCTTGGTCAGCGCCGTGGCTCACTAGGCTAATCCTCCGCCTGCGGCGCCGGTACCCCAGGTTCTAGTCCCAGCTGGGGCACCAGATTCTGTCCCAGTTGCTCCTCTTCCAGTCCAGCTCTTTGCTGTGGCCCGGGAGTGCAGTGGACGATGGCCCAGGTCCTTGGGCCCTGCACCTGCATGGGAGACCAGAAGGAAGCACCTGGCTCCTGGCTTTGGATCAGCACAGCGCACCAGCCGCAATGTGCCAGCCATAGCGGCCACTTGGGGGGTGAACCAACGGAAAAAGGAAGACCTTTCTCTTTGTCTCTCTCTCACTGTCTAACTCTGCTTTTCAAAAAATAGGTTCTTAGCCAAGGTTTCTCAGTGACAGAAGTTTTTCTAATACTGCCAATATTTTCATCAACATGAGAGCTTAACTTTTCCATATCCGAGGCCATCCTGTAAGTCCCTCACGTCGATCTGGAAGCAGAGGGCCCAGTGGCTCACAAGTTATGCACACCCCAGTCTCTGCTGGAAGCCCAGAATCTTAGGACCTCTTTTTTTTTATTTCAAAAATTTTACAGTTTTTCACCTAATAATCTTATGCTTTTACCATTTGCTGACTCAGAAAATATATTGTGATTAAAACCTACTATAAATTTAGCAGCATTGTGAAAGATCATTGAAATTCACTATTATACATAAAAGTCACTATAAATACTTGTGCGTGATTTTGAAAAGTAGTGAACATAAGGATGCAACATACATCCTTTCAGTGTTTGAGACTCATATGAATTTACACACTCTCGAAAATAACTCTGTCTCCCCTCCCACTGGTAGGAGTTCAAAGCCCTGCAAACAACTGTAGCAAACATCCTCACATATCAGGAGGAGAAATGTGAGTGAGAAAGTATGGCCCAAAGGAGAAGATTTCTCGATCTGACAAGTCTGCAAGAGTATTCAGAAAAGGTTTAGTGACTCACTTTTGTCCCAAAGTTGTGAAAGGCACCTGATAAGCTCATAAAATTTGGCTACTACATTTACATATGAAATACAATGCCTGGGATTCATCCATGTAATACCTAATTAGGGAAGACAGAATTGGGGCAACTACATTCTCAAAATTTAATTGGGGAAGATACATATTACATACTGAATATGGCAATCGCCTCAAAGCAAGAGAAAGAAGAGCAGAGTGTTCAGATAGTTATCCATTGTTTAAGAAGAGCACAGTACTCATAAATTTCCAGTGCTTCCCAACGTAGTCACATACACACATGCAGAAAGGTTTACAAATAAAATAGTGGATGATGACAATTAAATGGAAAGCAGCAACTTATTGATGGAGAATTTGTCCATTAAAAGCTTTTCCATCCAAAGTGTGTTTCAGCCAGAAATTGGTTCTTCATTCCTCCCAACAGTATGCATTCCTGGTAGCTACTTTCAGAACTTTGCCAATACCATTACACATTTGCTTTATATAGCCTTCAAGCTGCTCTGCTGTTTCCCTCTAGCCAAAGAACATTATGAAAACTACTAAGGGAATAAGAAGCAGAGACACATTGTCTCCTAAGCTTGGAATCATTGCCTGTCTGAATCTCTGCTGCTTCCAGTGCAGTTGGAGGGGATAGAGAGACTTCAGCCAATTATTATTTTATCTCTGAGTTGACTACATGAAAATAAAATGATGATCCACACTCAATCCTCTTTTGTCAGCACTTACTCAGACTTTTTTCAACCAGCTAGACCTAGGATCAATTATGACACTGGGTGAGTTTACCTTACCTCTCTTGAACCTCAGTCTCCTAACCAGGGAATGACATGGATGAACACAGGCAGTAATGAGTTTAAAGTACCTCATTTGCACCAGGCGCTGCCAGGAGAAATTTCCTCACTTCTCTGTTGCTCTGATGTTCCCAATTTTAGGGATTAGTCCACCACCTGTCCTCAGAATCTGGCTGTGACTTTTGTATCCAACTCTGGTTTTTAGGGTTTTAAATGAATTTGAATATTAGTAACTGCCTTGGGAAAGCATTTTGTCAGCTCCTTCAAGACTCAGAACTCCACTTAATCTTCCTTTCTCTATTCTTTCTTTTACTCTGCCAACAATTGAAATGTGTGTCTTCAATTCAAAGTATATTACAGAGCTGAACGCCAAGTTGCTCTATAATTGTTCTCAGATGCATGCCTCATCTCAAATAAATGGTTAGAGTCTAAAAAAAAAAAAAAAAAGAATGCTGTCTATTTCTTTACTCTCCTAAAATAAAGCCCAATTTCCTCTCCAAACATACTGGGCCACTCAATACATACCTGTTAACCCAGCATTAATTTTATAAAATAAATTGAAGAATGTTAAAAATAAACATGAGTTTCTTTCATTTTACCAAATGAATTCTAGATGTCCTTTAAAGATGATCCTTTAACTGAGAAATAAATTTAGATGATAAAAGAGTAGACAGAAATTTCTACAACGAATCTTTTTCTAAAAATAAAATATTTTAAAGGCTTTATATGGGGAATAGAGATGTTCGCAAATCAACCAATGTGACACACCACATTAATAAACTGCAGAAGAAAACCAATATGATTATCTCAATAGATGCAGAGAAAGCATCTGATAAAATACAACACCCTTTCATGATGAAAACTCTAAGCAAATTGAGTATAGAAGGAACATTCCTCAACACAATCAAGGCAATTTATACAAAAACCCACGGCTAGCATTCTATTGAATGGGGAAAGGTTGGAAGCATTCCCACTGAGATCCGGTACCAGACCGCAATGCCGCACTCTCACCATTGCTATTCAATATAGTACTGGAAGTTTTAGCCAGAGCCTTTAGGCAAGAAGAAATTAAAGTGATACAAATTGAGAAGGAAGAAGTCAAACAATTCCTCTTTGTAGATGATATGATTCTTTATTTAGGGGATCCAAAGAACTCTACTAATAGACTATTGGAACTCATAGAAGAGTTTGGCAAAGCAGCAGGATATAAAATCAATGCACGAAAATCAACAGCCTTTGTATACACAGACAATGCCATGGTTGAGAAAGAACTCCTAAGATCAATCCCATTCACAATAGCTACCAAAAATTTCAAATACCTTGAAGTTAACTTACCAAGGATGTCAAAGATCTCTACAATGAGAATTACAAAACTTTAAAGAAAGAGGATAATAAAAATGGAAAAATATTCCATGTTCACGGATTGGAAGAATCAGTATCATCAAAACATACATTCTGCCAAAAACAATTTACAGATTCAATGTGATACCAATCAAAATGCCAAAAACATTCTTCTCAGACCTGGAAAAAACAATGCTGAAATTCATATGGAGGCACAAGAGGCCTTGAATAGCTAAAGCAATCTTGTACAACAAAAACAAAGCCGGAGGCATCACAATACCAGATTTCAAGACATACGACAGGGCAGTTATAATCAAAACAGCATGGTATTGGTACAGAAACAGATGGATAAACCAATGGAACAGAATAGAAACACTAGAAATCAATCCAAACATCCAGCCAACTTATATTTGATTCAGGAGCTAAAACCAATTCCTGGAGTAAGGACAGTCTATTCAATAAATGGTGCTGGGAAACCTGGATTTCTACATGCAGAAGTATGAAGCAAGACCCCTACCTTACACCTTACACAAAAGTCCACTCAACATGGATTAAATATCTAAATCTATGACCCAACACCATCAAATTCTTAGAGAACATTGGAGAAACCCTGCAAGATATAGGCACAGGCAAAAACTTCTTGGAAAAGATCCCAGAGGCACAGGCAGTCAAAGCCAAAATTAACACTTGGGATTACATCAAATTGAGAAGTTTCTGTACTGCAAAAGAAGCATTCCGGAAAGTGAAGAGGCCACTGACATAACAGGAGAAAATATTTGCAAATTATGCAACTGATAAAGGATTAATAACCAGAATCTACAAAGAGATCAAGAAACTCCACCAAAACAAAACAAACAACCCACTTAAAGAGATGGCCAAGGACCTATACTGACATTTTTCAAAAGAGGAAATCCAAACAGCCAACAGACACATAAAAATATGTTCAGGATCACTAGCCATCAGGGAAATGCAAATCAAAACCACAATGAGGTTTCACCTCACCCCGATTTCTGCTCATTTTAATTGATATAATTATTTCTACTAATAATAATTGATAGAATTAAAAAGGAGGGAGCAATCCAACATGGGAAGCAAGATACACAGCGGACTCATAGAATGACAAATGCCCTAAACAGCACTCTGGCCTAGAATCAGCCCTTAAGGCACTTGGATCTGGCTAAAAAGCTGATGAGAGTATCTCAGAGATTGAAAGCCTTGACACTGTGGCAAAAAAAAAAAAATGACCTAAATGAAAAATCTCTGTGAGTGAGATCCCAGCTGAAAAAACGGGCCATCAAAGAAGGAGGTACCTTCTCTGAAGGGAGGAGAGAATTTCCATTTGACTATGACCTTGTCTAAATAAGGTTGGAGTTTGTGAACTCAAGAGGCTTCCATAGCTTTGGCAGCTCATGACAAGAGCCTCGGGTGATTATTGACGTCATAAATAAAAGTGTCAATTGTTAAATCAACAACAGGAGTCTCTGTGCACTTGCTCCCCATGTATTAATGTGTTCTACTATGCGAATTAATGGTATAACTAGTACTCAAACAGTACTTTATACTTTGTGTGTCTGTGTGGGTGCACACTTTTGAAATCTTTACTTAGTATATACTAAGTTGATCTTCTGTAATTAAAGATAATTAAAAATGAATCTTAGTGAAGAATGGGATGGGAGAGGGAGTAGGAGATGAGATGGTTGCGGGTGGGAGGGTGGTTATGTGGGGGAAGAATTGCTATAATCCAAAATTTGTACTTTCAAAATTTATATTTATTAAATAAAAGTTTTCTACAAAAAAAGAAAACCTCATCTAAGAATAAGAATATAAACCATCCATAATACTCAATTATTCTGAAGCAGATGAAATCTTTACTTATGTTAAGTTGTATACAAAATGTTAAATATTTCTCTCTACTTAGGAGTTTTTGTATTTCACATAAGGAATCAACATGGTTATTTCCAGAACATTATACAGGCATAGAAATGTGATTTGAGAATTATACTTCAAAGAATATTGAAGATATCAGGTTTATTTCTTTTATTTAAAGTCTTTCAAACTGCTTGTTTTATAAAAAACAAGATAAAAAAACAAAAAAAAGGAAAATTTTCCAACATGTAGTATCTTCCTCAATATCTTACAAGTGATTTTACCTTACTATGAAATTATTCACTATTTCTTATCTAATAAATTTCCATACAGGAAAAAAAATGTTCTGCTGTTGTCTTAAGGCAGACTCATGTGCCACACAACAGAAGTACAGGCTTGGAAACATGGCTGAGTTCACCAAGACAATTCAATCAGAGCTGCCTTTGGCGTAGAATTTCAACAACAGACAGGCATAGACCATCATTCACTCACCTATTCAGTTCTTTCTTTGGGTTCAAATCACCCATTTCTAAATGAGGAAACTATTTCCACACAAGTTGGAGCATGGCAATCTTATGAAGAAACATTCTCCCAAATACAGGACCTTCTCAATATCTCATAAGCGATTTCACTCTACTATGAAATTATTCACTTTTTCCTACTAAGTTTCCATATAAATAGTGTGCTAAGATAGTCCATCAAGGTAAGCACAGGATAGATATTTTTTCTCTAAATGAAATTATATCAATATGAGCCTCTGGATCCATATTGAGAATTCATTCCTGATTCAGTTTCTCTTTTCTGATAAGGTGTAAGGTTAGGATGAAATATTAAGTAACGACTGTGGAATGGTGTAGGATACCAGGAGAAAACACAGTGCCCCACATTGTTAGCAGAGATTGAGCTTTCTATCATATCATTGATCCTTACCTTAGATACCCTGCTTTACCTGAGACACTCTGCTGGTTCCAGACAGGTCTGCAATGGATTAATAATCTGCCTTTAGTGGGCAATCTCACTAACCCAATCTAGTCCTTCCTTCTTAAAAAAGGAAGAAATATGACCCCAAGAGGTATGAGAAGGGATCTCTAATGTCATCTTCAAGGTAAGGAGTAAGGCAAACAATCGTCCCAAGGTGGAGAATTGTGGCTTCCAAAATTTGGAGCAGTTTCTAAGACTTAGCAGCATCAGATGTTGACAGCAAGCATCCAGAGACATCATCCACTGATGAGACAGTACGGTTCCAATAGGTAGTCGAGCAGACGGAACTCTGAAAGTTACATGGAGCCAAAACGGCATCATTTAAGACCAGAAGGATGGAACTACTAACCAAAAACCTTCATCTAGGTGCTATCACTCCCGGTGTATTAGTCCGTTTTCTGTTATTACAATGAAATACCTGAATCTGGGCCTTTTATTAAAGGGGAAAAAAAGCTTTATTTAGCTCACAGTTTTAGAAGCTGAAGCTCAAAAAGCATGGTCCTAACTCTGGTTAGGGCTTCCCTGGCTTCACCACTATGATGAATAGCATCATGGTGGAAGTGTGTTTGTGTCTGTGTATAAAATCACATGATTAGTTAGGACCACAACAAGGGGTGCATCAGGCTTTTGACCTCCCACTAAACCCCACCTCTTAAAGATCCCCTCAACTCTTAACATCACCATTCTGAAGATCACATTTCAAACACATGAATTTAAATCATACTCAACCCATAGCATCAAGGCATCCCTCAGTTGATAGATTTCTTCCTCTCTATCATACTGGCTGTGAGATAGCTATTCTCCTAAAGTTTTAAATGTTTTAATATATTTCCCACTTCCTGTTCAAATGTAACACACACCTCAAAAGTAGAAAAGCAAGAAAGAACATTAAAAGTCAGTTGAGGAGCAGGCTCTGTGTCGTAGTCAGTAAAGTCACAGCCTGTTGTGCTGGCAACACATATGGGTACCGGTTTGAATCCCAGCTGCTCCACTTCCAATCCAGCTCTCTGCTATGGCCTGGGAAAACAGTAAGAAGATGGTCTAGGTCCTCGGGCCCCTGCACCTACATGGGAAATCCGGAAGAAGTTCCTGGATCCTGGCTTCGGATCAGCACAGCTCCAGCCACTGCTGGAGTGAACCATTGGGGAGTGAACCATAGGATGGAACACCTCTCTCTTTCTCTTTCTCTGCCTCTCCTCTCTCTGTATAACTCTAACTTTCAAATAAATAAATAAATATTTAAAAAAAGAGATGGCCCAAGACCCATAAGAAGCTCCTGGCTCCTGGCTTTGGATCAGCCCAGCTCCAGCCATTGTGGCTATTTAGGCAGTGAACCAGCAGATAGAAGACCTCTCTCTCTTTCTCTCTGTCTTTGCCTCTCTGTAACTGTGCCTTTCAAATAAATAAATTTTTAAAAAAGTCAGTTGAAGAAATGCTACCAAACTTGAGTTCAAATCCTGACCCTACCACAAGGTATTTGACCTTGAACAAGTTTTTCAAATTCTCTGAGCTTCAATTGGCTCATTTATGTATGTATGTATGTTTATATATGTATATACATGTACATATCTTTTGAGAAGGAAATGAAAAATTGCCTGGCCTAAGTATACATTAATACAGTCATTATTATTAATGGTTTGCTGTTAAAATATGACTAGCACACAGTGGGCACTCAATAAATATTAATAGGATCCTATGTCAAGAGTCATGGCAGATTTGAAAAATGGAGGAGTTTCCTGACGCAGAGTCTGGAGAGTTGCTTGCAGAATGGAAAGAAACCTAAAATATCACAGGAAAATAATAAAGATAAATACCACCCCACTACTCCTTCCCCCTACAACACTCTCCTGTTTCATAGTCCCAGGCTTTTCCAGGCACAGACAGCATTTGAAAGGCCCTTGTCATAATGGAGTAAAGAAGTATTATCAACCAACCACCCAAGTCCAGATTAAAATAAATGCACCAGTTGGGGAATTCTCTCCATCAATCCGGACTCTGAAAACAAAAAAGATTCTACTTAAGGCTTCATAATTAGATCTTTTATTCCTCCTTGGATTCAAACCCCAATTAAGAAGACATGTATCCCCTACCCAATGCTCCCATTGCCACAACCAACACCAT
Organism: Sylvilagus floridanus; assembly: GCA_949820135.1. Taxonomy (NCBI): domain Eukaryota; kingdom Metazoa; phylum Chordata; class Mammalia; order Lagomorpha; family Leporidae; genus Sylvilagus; species Sylvilagus floridanus. The sequence continues at coordinate 75,388,276 of OX463236.1, forward strand.
AAAACAATATTGTTTCTCTTCAACATCAACACAACAAACCCTATTGAGTGCCTCAGACATGGGTCTCCTCCCCCACAGTCTCTATGATCCACAGTCACTAGGAACAAAAACAGCAACAAGACTGTTGGTTGGTCAAGGGTTGCTGCCAAGGGTGGGGAAGAAGGGGAAGTTACTGGCTACACACATTAACCAATCACTAATGAACAAGGCTGACAGACTAAAATATTGAAAACTGCTTAATACACATTATTCAATCAGAGATAATGATTGTTGTCTAAAATGAACACATCATTGTAGCATACAGTCTTTGCAAACTTACTACAAAAATAAGGATCTTGATTATTCACTTTCCCTACCCTGGCCTTTTCTCCTCCTGTCCCTTAGAAAAATGTCATGTAATTTCCAACAACTAACGGTGAGCATTTGCTTTCTGAAAAAAGTAAAAAATTATTACAGTTTCAAGAATGAAAAAAGTTAGCAAGACATGACACAACAACAAATTAATGCTTCTCGTGTTATCTAGCAGCCTTCACCTGAATGTCTATGATTAAAGCAAGAGCCTGAGTTATTGAGCAATATAGCCACAAATTCATGACCTAGGGGCTTTGTCAATTGTGGAAAATGGTGGATAGAGCTAGGACAGGCTAAAGAAGAAGGTTCTCAAATCTCTGACTCATCACTGAGCTATTTGGGGGAATTCCATGCATCCCCCTGGGGAATAGTGAAGCTGAAAAGACAACCAGTTCTGGCCCCTGATGATAAACAAAGGAAAGAACCAAAAACTCCACAGGATTTTGATGGATAAAATACATCCTAGAAAATACTCCCTCAAAGAACTGGAAAGTTCAAAATGAAGGGAATATTAACAGAAATGTATGCACAGGGCTACAGCTATGACTGAGCCCAATTCCAATCACTCACACCAAATCTGAATTAGGCTAATGTTGAAGGAAATAAATACTCCCTGGGCATCTCAACAATGAGAATGAAAATCATACTTAGGGATGGAAATTGGCTATGGAGAACCCACATGTGGGTAACAAAGAATAGATTGAGGTTTCTGGGGTATCCCAGGCAGCCATCACAATTTAACAACACATCCTGTAATCCAATGTTCAAGGTGCAGAGCTGCAAAACAGTAGTGTGAAAATGTGGTTCCTGACCACAGAAAGATTACAATCTTATTAGAAAAACAGGTCACCTGAAATACTGAGAAGATGAAAAATAAGACAGAGGCATTTTGGCTGTGATTCATCAATCCAAAGAAAACAACTGGAATTTCAGGGGGTAAAGAATGGTTTCTCTACTATCCTAGGAGTGGGCATTATCAGCATCCCCTCCTACTGTTACTTACGTGGATTCCTCATGGTGATTGACACAGCTTGTAGGGATGCAATTCAGGCTTAGCCAACTAGACACTCCCAGTTGCTTCTGGATTTGGATTGACCGAAGACAATTAGGCTTACACAGTGGTTACAATGGAATTCTACCACGGCTATGATGCCCTGATTCTGACTTTTGGTGCCATCTTCCTGCTAATGCGATAGTGCAAGGTGCAGTGATGGTATAAGTCACTGAGTTATTGGCCTGTATGAAGGACACCCGGATTGTACTCCTCCTGCCTCCTGCAAGGTCCAATCATTTAGGGCATCTGGGGACTGAACTCTGTCTCTCTCTGCTTCTCAAATCAATAAAAATAATCCTATTTTATTTTTTAAAGATTTATTTATTTGAAAGGACGCGTAACAGAAAGAAGGTGATAAATAGGGGGAGGGAGGGAGAGAAAGGGAGGAGTGGAGACAGAGAGAGAAAGAGAATCAATCTTCCAAATTCTACTTCACTTCACAAATGGCTGCAATAGCCACAGATGGGCCAGGCTGAAGCCAGAAGCCAGGAACTCCATTCAGATCTCCTACATGTGTTGTAGGAGCCCAAACGCTTGAGCCAGCTTCTGCTGTCTTTCTGGGTACATTCACAGGGAGCTGGATCAGAAGCAGAGTAGCCAGGACTCAATCTAGCACTCAGATATGTGTTGCCAGTGCCACAAGTAGTGGCTTAATCTGCTGCACCACAATGCTGACACCTTGATTATATATTTGACCTTTCAATGAAGTTATTGGAAATTTAAATTAGATTGTATATAATGATAAACATACATAAAATATTTATCAATTATATACATATATTTTTAAAATGTATACATTAATGTACATGACACAAATATACATATGAAAGACTTCTTACGGAAGTACTCCAAATATTTTAGGTTTCTTGGCTTTATTGAAAAAAATGGATTGATTTTGGCAGAACGTACTAGAGACAGAGTGACCAATGGAAGGGGACTCAGGTTGGATTAATACAGCACAGAATTCTTCTACCCAAAGTAAGTGGACTGGTGTGTCACTTGTAAGAATCCTCTACATTACTCATAGAAACTGTAAGTTGTATACATATGTGCCTCATCTCTATTCTTATTTTTTTAAAGATTTATTTATTTATTTATTTGAAAGTCAGAGTTACACAGAGAGAGGAGAGGCAGAGAGAGAGAGTCTTCCATCCGCTGGTTCACTCTCCAATTGGCCATAACGGCCGGAGCTGGGCAATCGGAAGCCAGGAGCCAGGAGCTTCTTCCAGGTCTCCCACGTGGGTGCAGGGGCCCAAGGACTTGGGCCATCTTCCACTGCCTTCCCAGTCCATAGCAGAGAGCTGGATCAGAAGTGGAGCAGCCAGGTCTTGAACCAGTGCCCATATGGGATGCTGGCACTTCAGGCCAGGGCATTAACCCACTGAGCCACAGCACTGGCCCCATCTATTCTTATTTGTTATCACCACTTTCCAATGGCCCAAATAATTTGGTCCAGTTTGATCTTTATCCCTTTAATCAAAGTGTACTTAAAATGCTTCCCATTCTCTCTCTTACAGTAGGAATCTTTCTTTTGGCCTCATCTCCCAATATTTTTTATTATTGCTTATTTATACAGAACACATTTACCATGAAATACTGATTGTATGAATTAAGATTTTGCTTGCTTTATGGATTTTTATGTTCTTTTATTTTTCTTTAAAAGCATAGCAAAAAAGATTAGAAAAATAAAGGCCAGAATTATAACACTGAGTGTCTCCAGAAGATGAGATTAGATGCAATTTTAAAATTCTCTTCCATATACTATGTGGTATTTTCCAAGTTTTCTACAAATAAAATATATTTTATAAATAGAAAAATATTATATACTTCAATATAATAAATAAGCCCCAAGTTGATTTAATGAAGATAACAATATCCAAAGACAGGATGCCTTCATAGACCTATCAAAACATTCACTGGACTAGATGTTTTGTGTGTGTGTGTGTGTGTGTGTGTGTGTGAGAGAGAGAGAGAGAGAGAGCGCTTTATGTACATTTTTCCTTTTTTTGCTACTCTCCTTATTAAATGAGAAAGTGGTACACTTTTATGCATTTAGGTTCCTAGCAGCAGTTCAATGTCCAATGCAGTTTGAACATTTAACATGGAGATTTTGCACCTTTGTTCACATGCACTTTGAACTTTCCTTTGCACTTTCTGGTTGGATTTTTCCTAGGCAAAAAAATCTGAGTGATTTGTATCACCCCGCCACCACCCGCACATTTACAGGCTTGCAAAAATTCTAGTCTAGACAATAATTAAAGTCAGAAATGTAACTTAATTAAAGCACGTCTTTCCTGAGCCCTGCGGGCCATTCCTCAGCGCTCTGCACCAGCAGTGTTTACTCAGGCCGCTCTGGGGAGGTGCTTGAGGATACTCTGTCTTGGGCACAATCTCTTAGCAAGTGTACAAAAGGGCCAAGGTGGGAAGGGGTGGTGGGCAGGTTTAGGTGGTCATGAGGAGGATGAAAAGTGCTGACAAATGTCAGAGGTCATCACGGTGTAGTTAAGACATCAGGGAAGCAGAAATGAAACGTGATCAGTCAGGAGCCTAATAAACCCTTAGACAGAATGTGCTCCAGAAATCACAAAGCAGAAGCTGGAGGGGGCTTTCTTCAGATACAGTTTAATTAAAAAAAAAAAAAAAAGATTTATCTATGCTTCTGAAAGGCAAAATGACAAAGAAAGGGAGAGGCAGGGAGAAACAGGAAAGAAAAGAAAGAGAGCGAGCGGGGGGGGGGGGGGGGGAACGACTATCTCCCATTTGCTGGTTCACTCTTCACGAGCCTACAGCAGCCAGTACTGGGCCAGGTCAAAGCCAAGAGCCAGGAACTTCGTGTGAGTCTCCCACACCGGTTACAGGGGCCCAAGCGTTTGAGCCACCATCTGCTACCTCCCAGGAAGCTTTAACAAGAAACCAGATCGGAAGCAGGGTAGCTGGAACTCAAACTGCCACTCCTATATGGGATGGGGGCTTCCCAAGTGGTCTCCTAACATGTCCTACCATAACACCCACCCTATTCAGATATATTTTAGTCTGCCAACAAAACGGTTTCTTTTTTCTTTTTTTTTTTTTTTTTGACAGGCAGAGTGGACAGTGAGAGAGAGAGACAGAGAGAAAGGTCTTCCTTTGCCGTTGGTTCACCCTCCAATGGCTGCCGCAGATGGCGCGCTGCGGCCGGCGCACCACACTCATCCGATGGCAGGAGCCAGGTGCTAGGTGCTTTTACCTGGTCTCCCATGGGGTGCAGGGCCCAAGCACCTGGGCCATCCTCCACTGCACTCCCGGGCCACAGCAGAGAGCTGGCCTGGAAGAGGGGCAACCGGGACAGAATCCGGCGCCCCGACCGGGACTAGAACCCGGTGTGCCAGCGCCGCAAGGCGGAGGATTAGCCTGTTGAGCCACGGCGCCGGCCAAAACGGTTTCTTATTCTTTAATATTAGCATTTAAAATGGGAATATTTTATCTAATAAACAAATTTCTAGTTTCTCTTAGTTGAAAAACATTTGAGTCAATTCTTTTTTCTGTTTTTTCATTCCATTTTTAATTGTAATTGTAATTAATTTTTAACAGACTCAATATGATTTATAGATACAAGTCTAAGAGCAAAATGACACAGCTGATTCCTTTTTAGCAACAACTGCTGGAGCTAAGTAACAGCTATACACTGCAGAGTTCATAGGTTGTGTTTCCAGTTCACCCACATCCTTCTGAACCTCTGCCTTCCTTCCCCAGGGAGATCCAGGGGCTGTTGCAGATCTTATCATGCAGCTGATCTTGTTTTTCTCATTCCTAGCAGCCTTCCATTAGTTGTATCACCTGGACAGCCTCTGCAGTTACTGGATCTTAAGACCCTGCCCACCTCCCCCCTCCAGACCACTTCCCCTGTATGTACTTTAACAAAGTCATTCCTTTAGTTAGAATCTTCCTCTCTCTTTGCTTACTGGTGCCTTACTAGAAATGGAACAGGATTCAATCCTAGGACTACCTCACCAGTATCATAAGCTTCTAGGAGAAGAATAGAATGACATGGCATAGAAAATCTATCGGATGTGCAGTCAGTTAACTAAGATTCAATTTCAGCTAAAAACTTGGATTGCCAGGAAAATGTGAGTATAGATCTTAATTCCCAATTTTTAGTATGATACCTTGACCAATATACTTAAATTGTCTGTGGCTTTTTCCTTATCTTTAAATGCAAATATTTGCCCTGCCTGCCTCAGAGAATTCTTGTAAAATCCAAAGACATTCTAAGAAGGTTATTTAAATAGTTCATAAAATTAAGACAATTTTAGATTTTTTGCCAAAATTATTAAACTACTTTAGAAGGGGTGATGAAAAATGTACTTTAGCAAATGTTTCAAATTCTCTCTGAAAAAAAAAACAATACTATAATAATAAATGTGTAGTATGTAACTTTTCTTTTTAACCCAGAGTACAGAAATATTTTAAGGGTATATATGACCTTTCTTCCTAACACTCCAGGAGCCCTACTGAAAATCTGTTTGCCACAGTTTCCACAATAACTACTATTACATAAGTTACCATACCCTAATCATGTCCATTAACAATGGGGATATATTCTGAGAAAAGCATCGCTAAGTGGTTTTATCTTTGTGTGAACCTATAGATTGTATTTACACAAACTAAGACAGCTACAGTTGATGTAATCTTATATGACCACTTTCATATATGCAGTCCATCACTATATATGACTACATAAGAAATTATAAATTGGCTTATAACATATTTCTGATTTGTACACCATGTACTTAAAAAAACTGATATAAGAAGGTATAACTATAATATTCTGCTCTGTGGTGGCTAACAAAACAAAGAGTATGAAGAAACTGATAACACAACTAATAAGTCTAAAATTAAAAAAAGATTCTGTGTGAATATAAAAATCATAAATATTTGTTATAAATAATTTGCCTGCAGCCATAGTCACTTTTTTAAATAAGCACTGTTAATATTTGAGTCTTTTTTATAAGTAATATTTTAATCAACATCATTTAATTGGATATTTCTTAAAATTACTACTTTTAATGGCTGTCAAATATTTTATCTTAAGAGTAGGCTATTTGATTCACAACGGCAAATGTTGAAGCTACATTTTACTGATGACTATATTAATATTCATGAAAAAAGGAAAATGCAGGATTATAAAAACATAGGATAAAGAAATAATTAGTTTCTCATTTTTATGGAAGCACTTTATAACATTTGTTCAAATGCATCCACATATTTATGTAGATAAAGACATTGCTTGTAAATAGTTCCTAATACACATTTATTTTAGGCTACATTTCTACTTAATATATCATAGTCATCATTACAACCAATTAGATCTCATTTTTAATGGCTGAATAATATTCCACTGTGCTATTGCTCAACTGATTATTTCTTTAAAATACATTCTTATAAGCACTGTTGAATCACGGGCCCGGTGCTGTGGCATAGTGGGTAAACCCACAGCCTGCAGTGCTGGCATCTCATATGGGTGCCATCTGAATCCCGGCTACTCTACTTCCAACCCAGCTCTCTGCTATGGCCTAGGAAAGTAGTACAAGATGGCCTAAGTCCTTGGGCCCCTGCACCAGCATGGGAGACTCGGAAGAAGCTCCTGGCTCTTGGCCTTGGATTGGTGCAGCTCCAGCCATTGTGGTCAATTGGGGAGTGAACCAACAGATGGAAGATCTCTCTCTCTCTCTCTCTCTCTCTCTCTCTCTCTGCCTCTCCTCTCTCTGTGTAATTCTGACTTTCAAATAAATTTTAAAAAGTCTTTTTTTAAAAAAAAAAAAGAAGTGTATTGCTGAATCAAAAGTAATCTCTTTTCTTCCCCAAATTGCTTTCTCCCAATTTCTCCCAACTTCATTCCCACCAACAGTGAAGGGGAATGCCTGATTTCCACTCCTCATCAATAAAGGTACTTTAATCTTTGCAAATACCAAATAAAATGATGATATCATTATTTCTATTCATGTACTTTCTAATGAGATTAAACATTGTTTAAATTATTCTTGGCCATCTATATTTCTTCTTTGTGAATCACATTAAAAATAATATTGTCATTAAATTTTTTTGACAGGCAGTGAGAAAGAGACACAGAAAAAGGTCTTCCTCCCTCCATTGGTTCACCCCCGAAAAGGCTTCTATGGCCAGTGCGCTGCACCAATCCAAAGCCAGGAGCCAGGTGCTTCCTCCTGATCTCCCATGCAGGTGCAGGGCCCAAGCACTTGGGCCATCCTCCACTCCTGGGCCACAGCAGAGAGCTGGACTGGAAGAGGAGCAACCAGAACAGAACCAGCACCCCAACCGGGTCTAGAACCCAGAGTACTGGCGCCACAGGTGGAGAATTAGCCTAATGAGATGCGGCACTGGCCAATCATTAATAATTTTATAAGTATATATTCAACATATATTTCCTTTGAATTGATTACATTAGGAAAAAACTAAATTAAAATCCCTAACACATATTGCTAAAATACTTTCCATAAAAACCACACCAATTGACACTCTTACCATTATAAGATAACCTATCTCATAGCATCCTGTCTCATATCATATGGGAGTATCACAGTAAGATACAGAATTAGACATAAAAGAGTACAGCTTTTAAATTACAAAAAGAGGCAACAGACGGCCCTGTGACAAGATTCCTCAAAACCAAGACAAAGAGGAAAGATCTGCACATTTCGGCAGAATTGAAATGGAGAGAATTGCAATCTTTATCTTCTTTAAAATTTGGCCAAAACTTAGCTCCTACAGAATTCACTGAAAATATACGACTGCTAATTTAAGATTAAGACCTTAGTAGCAGCCGGCGCCGAGGCTCACTAGGCTAATCCTCTGCCTTGCCGCACCGGCACACCGGGTTCTAGTCCTGGTCGGGGCACCGGATTCTGTCCCGGTTGCCCCTCTTCCAGGCCAGCTCTCTGCTGTGGCCCGAGAGTGCAGTGGAGGATGGCCCAAGTGCTTGGGCCCTGCACCCCATGGGAGACCAGGAAAAGCACCCGGCACCTGCCATCGGATCAGCACGCTGGCCGCAGCGGCCATTGGAGTGAACCAACGGCAAAGGAAGACCTTTCTCTCTGTCTCTCTCTCTCACTATCCACTCTGCCTGTCCAAAAAAAAAAAAAAAAAAAACACCTTAGTAGCACACTCAACCTCTTACCTTTGCATATTTCCTCAGCTACATCCAATTATCTGTCATGGTAATATATGCTTCTCCCAGGAATGCTTAAATGCAGTGAGATCAACAAAATGAGAATGTAGCTCAAATGTGAGCCTTTCCTGGTGCTGTGTGATGGTAGTGACTCCAAAAACAGCCCTGCATATCATCCCCAGGCATGAAAACACTAGATATCAGCTAGCCTCTCTCTCTTTCCTCTCTTTCCCTATTTCATTCTGTATGTATCTCTACTAATGTAGCTTTTAGAATGGCTTGTGTATCTGTCAAACTCTGTCCATACCTCTGCCATTGGTTTGAGCTCTCTTCATTCTCTGGTGGGATCATAGCCATAGCTTACTACTGCTGTCCTCAGGCTCCCTTCTACTCACAGCCTGACAGGGCCAGACTGTCCTAATTAAAGCCCTTGGTGACTTACCATTGCTAATAGGACAAAATTGTTCTAAAGCTGTATTTGTCAAAGCAGGAGAATAGAATATATTTTTAAAATGTATTTTTTTGATTTATAATTTAAAATATTTGATATATGTGATAGATATGTAGACCTCTGAATTCCTGCCTCATGCTCAGAAATGGGAGGGTGGACCTAACTTAGGCATGTCCAATCACTCTGGTTTCTTCCATTAGCATTTTTTAAAAAACACCTCTATTGGTGTGTAATTCACATTTAATAAACTTTTCCTTCTGAAACAGTACAGAATATTTAGTATATCAGAGTTGTACAACCATCATCACTAATTCCAGAACACTTCATCACTCCAAACAGGAACTCCAGTTTCAAACATTTCCCAGTATAATTTATCCTAACCCCTAGTAACCACTTTCTGTTTCTATGAATTTTATTTTAGCCAATTACCTAGAATCCCAGAGTATGTAGCCTTTTGAGTATGGCTTTACTTACTTAGCATAGTGTTTTCAAGGCTCAATGGCAGCTTGAATTAGTATTCTTTTAATATAGCTGGATAGTATTCCATTTTATGGAGGTACCATATTGTTTATCCATTCAACAACTGACAGACATTTGGCTTCTTTCCATTTGTTTGGCAATTATGTATACTTCTTCTATGAGAAAATTAGGAATATTAATGTACAAGTTTTTGCATGGACATATGTTTATAATTCTCTTATATCTAGGAGTAAAACTGTCGGATTATATGGAAACACTATGCTTAGTATTTTAAGAAATTGCCAAACTGCTTTAAAACTGAGTATACCATTTTACATTCTTAGTAGCAATGCATAAGTGTTATAATATTTTTACATTTTTTAAAAATGTAAATGTTAATTTTTTCTTATTATAGCCATCTTTGTGGCCACACAGTGTTAGTACATTTCATTTTAATTTCTATTTCCCTAATAATTAATGATGTTCAACATGTTTTCACATGCTTATTGGCCACTTGCATATCTCCTTCAGAGAAATGACTGAATTCTTTATCCATTTTTAATTGGGTCATTTGTCTTTTTATGGTTGAGTTATAAGTATTCTTTATATAGTCTGGTTGAATGGTATTCCCTTGCAATGAGTTCATCCTAGTTGGAATTTATTGAGCTTTCTGGGTATGTAGATTCATGTCTTTTATCAAATGTGGAATGCTTTTGATAAACATTATTCTTTTGATGTTTTTCTTCCCATTTCTATCTCTCCTTCTCCTAAGACTAACACAATGTGTGCTGTTCCACAAATTTGATTTGAGAAGTTTCCTATGGAAAAGGATTTTCACAGAGTGAATTTTGAAACAAGTCATATAAAGATAAAACCTGAGAGTGAGAGTGTCCAGGGATCTTACAGGTTAGATCATGACAATTCTGCAGGAACGACACTTTGCCCCTTCCACTACTATGATTGCAAAACTGTTAGTTTTCAACTCAGTGAGAGGTTATTGGGAAAAAGGCAAGTTAAATGCCACAAAGCTGCTCTTGCTGATATTCAGCTGATTTCTTTCCACCTTCCAAATAAATGCTCCTCAGACTGTTCACTTCCTGAGCTCCAAATACATTGATTTGGACTGATTTTTTCAGAGCAGTCTTCCTTTGCTTTTATGGAGAAAAAGATTTTCAAAGGTCCTTACTCTAGCATTTCAAAAGAGCTTCTCTTTCCCTTTAGCTTTCTTAAGGCACTAGGAACAGGGCTTTATATGGTTTATCTCATCATGTTATCCCACCTTTTGCCAGGGCCTCTTTCTTCAACTGGATCTGTATGAGTGCTTTAAAATTAAACTTGTAAAAATAGTTTTAAACGTATTTTCTATAACCAAGTAACAAGTCACTATTATTATTCATCCTCACTGTGCTTAATAAAGATAATGCGAAGTAGAATTTCAATCAAATAGAACCCAAAGACTTGAAAATCTTAAGCAAACATATAGCATGTGGGTATATTGTGCAACTACAAGAGAAATACTGTATCATCTAGGAGTTTTGTCTGAAGAGAAGCTTTTTGTTGCTCTTAACTACTGAAGTTGTAGTTCTCTTCTTCTACTCCTTCTAAGCCTTCATCTACAGATCCACAAATTCACGGCTGATATTCAGCAAAGTGATGAACAGGTCCTTACACTGATATTTTAGTCTACATAAATAGATTGTACTTTGCTATGGCACAAAGTAGATTAATACAATAGACTAACTACTAACATGGAAACAAAAGAGTCTTATTTGAATGGATGATTATCAAAGAGATAACTAGAGGTTAAGAGTGCAAATGTAGGTTTCGGAAAGTCTATGGAATTAAATTTGGCTCCACCACTCACCAGCTCTTTGAGAAGCTTGGGAAAGCCTCTAATTCCTCTCTGGAGCAATGCTTATTTCATTGGTATTTGGTGCAGGGTAGACAAGATAATGTATGTATAACATATACATGTGGTGCAGAACTCACAATAGGCCCTCAGTAAATGATAGTATTAGGTGGTAACCTGAAAAACCCACCCCATAGCAGACTAACTGCAGCTGCATGAAATATTTCAATTTTAAAAACTACCTAAAAGTAGTCTTCCATCTCTCACCATATAGATCTTTCTTAGACTGCTTCATATATTTGAATTTCCCCACGTGTAGCATAGGTTAACTCTTATACATCATAGACTTCCAGGAAACATGTCAATCATTCATGCATGTATTCACACATTCGACTTTTATTGTGTCAGGCACTATACTAATCTTAGCATTGGCATAGGGACATGGATCTATTGAACAGGTCCCTACCCTCATGGAGGTTACCTTATAGCAAGGAATGGAGGCAGATTCTGCTGAGTCTATCCCAACATTAGAGATGAAAAATCTCAAATATTTAAGATCTGAAGTCAAGCATTTCCCTGACTCTTTCAAAGTTCCAAAGTTTCAAAGTTTTTTTTTTATAACGCTTTTATTTAAAGAATATAAATTTCCAAAATACAGCTTATAGATTACAATGGCTTCCCCCCCCATAACTTCCCTCCCACCCGCAACCCTCCCCTTTCCCACTCCCTCTCCCCTTGCATTCACATCAAGGTTCATTTTCAATTCTCTTTATATACAAAAGTTCCAGTTCTGCCATGTTGCATATTTCACCAAGGAGATCCCCACAATGGCATCTGGATGTTAAAGTAGAGGACATGACACAGATGCTATGTTTCTGCCATTCCTGTCAGAACTGCTGGGTATTCCACAACACCTGTAGCTATTCTCTTCTTGCTATGGCATTACATATCATTCATTTATAAAACTGTCAGTCGCAACACATTAGCAATTAAAACAAATAGGTGAAACCTATCCTTCACCACAGATTGTTTGAGAAACATTGTTCTACATGTCTAGCCTCTCAAACATCTCCTGTATAGGGCCATATTAGGGATGTTTTAGGCTTTCATGGCACTCTAGAGTTTCTGTGGCAATTCCTCAACCTTGCCATGGTAGCTCCAAAGCAACAATGAACAATATGTAAACAAATAGGTACTGCTGTGCTCCAATAAAACTTTATTTACAAAAAGCACATTGCACCAACTTTGGCCTGCATTCTGTACTATGTCAGCCACTGTTCTAGGCCACAAAAGAAACTGAATTTAACTACAAAGCAATAACATCATCTGCTTATTCGAAGCAAACCCTTAATCTTGATCCCACTTCATTTCTGCCTGCACATATCTGTGGTCTTTGAATCATGGCCTGTAAGTCAGAAAGGGCTTTCCAGCTCTGCCCAACTCTACCTGAGTGTTTCCCTCCTTTTAGTCCTGAGAGGTGAAGTCCCTGCTTACAGGATCTGCATCTACAGGTAGAGATAATTTTTGTCTCTTACCTGAATCCCCAAAGAGAATACCCACCACTCACCCTGCCTTCCTCAGCTTGATGAGCAACTCAAATCCCCAGGAAGTCACAGCCTTGCAGGCTCCAAGATCCAGCCAGTGCAACATGGATTCACAGAGTACCAGAATCATTAAGTCACCTTGCTATCTAGTTTCTAGAATTCTACCATCCCAGTTTTCTTTTGTAGCAAACTGCACTTTTGTTGACTTGGGCATTTGTGGCCATCGCCCATCTCTGGCTCTTTTGGTATGTCTGAAATGGCTGCATTGGACAGGAGGCACACATGTGTAGCCTTGTTTTTCTCTGGGCTCAGATAATGCCATAGGCAGGAAAGTCTTCCATGTTCACACATATTCCCATTCACACAACATCGATTTCATAAACAAAACCCCACACACATACAGTAGAACACCTATCCTCATTCTACCTGGACTGGCGACCACAGTGTGTATAAGTGGCTTCTACCCAGTAGGTCTCTCACTTAGAGGGTATAGAATTCATGCAGTTCTTTCTGAAACCTCTTTTATTTAAGATTTCTTTCATTGACTCACAACAAACTTAATGGATAAAACTTTGCTATTGCAAGTTTACTTAAAATATCCCTTTTGGACCTACCACCATTTATGTTGGCAGGAGACAGCTTGGAGAATTTGGAAAGTCTCAGTTTGGCACAACCTCAGAGCTACTGGCACATTAAAGATTAATAAAGTGCATTTAACTGAGCTAAGGACACCGCAATATGATCCTTCACCATGAAATGTGTGAGATTCTTTGTTTGCAATGAACAAAACTGAAGCTCAGAAAAGACCTACCATGAGAAGCTAAGATAGGAAACAATTAGGAATTTGTACTTCTATCATTGGTCAATGGGCAGGCAGGAATCAATTTCCCCTGCTTAGACATACTCTTAGCATTGTCAGGAATTAAAGATGGGCATTGCAATCTGACCACAGAGTTGGGTGTTTATTAACTTTGCAGTACCACAGAGTTAGTACAATTGCACCTGCCTCATTAGAGGCTAAGAAAAGAATGGTTCTGAATTAATTCCCAAATCAACAGCTTCTCCAATGAAAGTCAGGGTAAATCAAAGCATTTCTAAATGTTTCTGCTTTGCTTTTATAAACTAGAATGCTTGGATTTTATTGAATATTAACCCAGGAAGGGGAAAAAGATCAAAACAACACTATTCACATTGCATGGGGGCAAACAAATGGCAGTAGAATGAATCAGACAATATTTAAAATGAAATTAAAAGTTAAATAAGCATGTAGATCCTAACTTTTGGTTCCAAGGAGGACTCTATTTGCTGTCAGTCACCAGATACCTGGACACACAGTACCAAGTCCTGGGACCAATCAGCTAGGGCAAACATTTTAAAAGGCACCATCTTGAACTCTGGAAAAGTGCTCGCCAACTCCACGTGCTACATAATGTCTTGTGTCTATTTGCACAGTGAGTATGATCTCTTTTTCACGTCCTGTGAAAAATCACAGGCAAACTGTGCCCTCTGCAAATCAGAGCTTAGACCAGAGCGCTGAGCATGCTAAACACTCTCATGGACACTGACATCAACATTCAAGGGAAAAAAGAAAAGATTATGTCCTTACCGAAAAGGCATAGCAGACAGGGATGTAGAATGTTTCACTTTAGCCCTCTCTTTGCTTTCTCTTTCATTCAGTCAAGGTTCTAAGGCTATTGAGAAGAGTTCCTGGGGTTTTCGAATCTTCCTTCAAGAGTTTTAATCACTGGCTTCCCCAGACCAGGTTTAACAAACAGTGCTGTGTTCTGTCAATATTTGTATGCAGCACCACAGTGGGCAACCAGCCAACACCCAGAGATTCAAGAGGCAAGGAGAGAAAACTGACACCCTAACAAACACGCTGTCTTCTTTTGTGTCCTTTAAGGAGGTGCTCAAAGTGTCATCTTTGATTCTGACGGGGGCTAAAGATAGCCTCTTTCTATGACTTTCTCCAATGCCCTCTGTCCGAAACCTTTACCAGGCTGCTTGAGCTGAGTTCCGCAAAGTTTGTTTTTTGTCTCACTGCCCTGAAATTCTCTGCACAATCGCACAGTTTGCCTCTCCACCAGCTGCACTTTAAATGTATTTTAATTGGCTGGAATGTCGAAAGAATCCATTTGGCAGTCGTTTGCATGTGCAGCACGCCCAGGGCAGCTGAAAGGGGCCCCAGAAGCAGCCGATTACTTCATCAAAAGCTGCAGTTTGAATACCATTGACTCCTACATAACTACAGTGAACTCAATTCTATAGGCAAGCAGGAGTAATTAATAATTTGCTGAGAACATTCTTCATTCATCTAAAAACCAGAAAAGCAAAGGAAAAATATATCCCTGCAGACACAACAGTTCTTCTGAAAGGCTTGATTTATAGCCCCCAGTTCTACTTTTCACAAACATTGACTCTGTATAGCATTACAGGAGGGGTACACTGCATAATTCGGTTTGCCTGAAAAGTTAATTCAAGTAATTTTCCTTTTGAATGATCCCCTGAGATACCTCATTCCATTCCTTCTTTATACATTAGCCATATGCTACAATAAATACTGTCAATACTTGTGGCATTTCCTCATTCCCTTTATTTTTCTTGGTTGGTTGCAATAATTAGTTTGTGGCCTCTGCTAGATCTAGCCACAAATAAATTCACCCTCAGTCAAAGTGGATAATCATCACCACACAGCACTTGCAAGCCAAATCAAAGTTTAAAACGCTCTTTAAAAAAAAGGTCAGCCTAAACAGATTCTTTTTCTTTTTTTTTTTTTTTTTTTTTTTGGACAGGCAGAGTTAGACAGTGAGAGAAAGACAGAGAGACAGAGAGAAAGGTCATCCTTCCATTGGTTCACCCCCGAAATGGCCACTACGGCCGCATGCTGTGCCAATCTGAAGCCAGGAGCCAGGCGCTTCCTCCTGGTCTCCCATGCGGGTGCAGGGCCCAAGCACTTGGGCCATCCTCTACTGCCTTCCGGGCCACAGCAGAGAGCTGGACTGGAAGAGAAGCAACCAGGACAGAATCTGACGCCCCAACCGGGACTAGAATTCAGAGTGCTGGCACCGCAGGTGGAGGATTAGCCTAGTGAGCTGCAGCACTGGCCTAGCCTAAACAGATTCTAACATCAATGGGTAGAGAGCAGATACTTGTACATATGTGCATATGTGCTCAAAAATAAAATAATGATACAGTAAGTTGTCTGATTGATAAAATGACAAATACAATAGTTTGCAAATGCTCCTTTGATACTGTTTTGTTAAAAAGCCTTTCCAATAACATATGTCAATCACATTTACAGATTTAGAATCCCTGGGTATCCCAGGAAATCATGATTCTTCCTCTCATTAAGAACCTCTGATTTAAAGTCAATATATCCAGTAGGATCTTGGCACCCTGAGCTTGCCTCTTTATGTAAAATGTGAGGCAATAAACATTGTCAAATTTGTTCTGATGCCTTTTCCTCACTCCAATAAAGTCATCTGTGGTTCACAACATGATCATACAAGACAAAAGAATGATAGGCCCAAGTTGTTTGTGTGGATTTATTCAACTGTTCAGGATCTAAAACCAGCACCCTTATTAAATAGGCATCTTTACAGAAAAGCACAGAAACAGAAGAATGGGAGAAAGGAATGGGGAGCACCACATGTGTGCAACCTGCACAGTCGCACATAGCCCTGTGCTCAGAAGGGATCTGTGTTGAGACTGATGCTGTGCTGGTGTCATCTTGAAATTCTTAACTTCTGAACAAGGGGCTGTATGTTTTCATTTTGCATTAGGCCTGGCATATTATATATTGCTGGTCCTGACAGAAGTACTATATATCCCTCTGATTCAACACATGGTTGGACTTGAAAAGCACTGGAAAGACTATCTTGAGGGTGCGCGTGACAAAAACTTTCTCTCCTGTCTTGCGCAACATTTTGCCTTGGATTTCAGAGTCACCAAGGAAGGTTATTTAGGAGAGAGAACTCTCCAGTAAAATTAGGAGGCAGGAATAACTTACTGCTTTGTAACTCCTCTGTCCTGAGCCAGGGCATTGCTCACTATCTCTTGTGTCCTTTTACTTCAACTAAACAACTCAGATTTTTGTTTCCCAAATGATCAGCATTCAGTATGTCATTCTATGGGCAGAACGTTCCATGTATAGCTGTCATCCATTCTTAAATTATCCTAGCTCTGTGGTTTATGGTTTGACAAGGCTCAAGTCAGTCCCAAACCTCAAAGGCACTGCTGATCCACTAACAGGGGCCCAACAGCTAACAATGAGAAGGTATATATCACTTTCTGCTCCTAAAAGTGACCTTTAAGACCTGACCTTACAGCCAGATGTTGGCCTTAGCAAAAGCCATACAAAAAAAGAAATTTCCCTCTGTAATAGAAGTTATGTCACATGTCAAGCATATTATGTTGCTGGCAAAATTTATCTGTCAACATACTGTGACTCTGATACTTAAGTAAAACAGACTAGCTAGCTAGCATTATAGAAACAGAATGGAATTTAGAGATTTGGTTTTCCAAATTATTGTTATTTTAGAAAGGATAACAGTGGGGCCAGCACTATGGCATAGCAGGTAAAGCCACCACCTACAGTGCCAGCATCCCATGTGGGCGCCAGTTCGAGACCCAGCTGCTCCATTTCCAATCCAGCTCTCTGCTATGGCTTGGAAAAGCAGTAGAAGATGGACCAACTCCTTGGGACCCTGCACCCACATGGGAGACCAGGAAGAAGCTCCTGGCTCCTGGCACAGCTCCAGCTTTTGAGGCCATCTGGGGAGTGAATCAGCGGATGGAAGACCTCCCCCACCACCTCTCTCTCTCTCTCTTTCTGTGTGTGTGTAATTGTGACTTTCAAGTAAAATAAATAAATCTTTAAAAAAAAATTTTTAGGCCGGCGCCGCGGCTCAATAGGCTAATCCTCTGCCTTGCGTCGCTGGCACAACGGCGTCTAGTCCTGGTCGGGGCGCCAGATTCTGTCCCGGTTGCCCCTCTTCCAGGCCAGCCCTCTGCTACGGCCCGGGAGTGCAGTGGAGGATGGCCCAAGTGCTTGGGCCCTGCACCCCATGGGAGACCAGGAGAAGCACCTGGCTCCTGCCTTCAGATCAGCACGATGCACCGGCCGCAGCGCGCCTGCCCTGGGGGCCATTGGAGGGTGAACCAACAGCAAAAAGGAAGACCTTTCTCTCTGTCTCTCTCTCTCTCACTTTCCATTCTGTCTGTCAAAAATAAAATAAAAAAGAAAGGATAATGGAGGCAAGAAATGACTAATGACTTCCCAGAAAGTCAATAAAAAAACGTACCCATTGTTCACTTCCTTCTGCTACCCATGTTCCCACTTTCAACTGCCCAAGTGGTTCCCATCCTGACTTGCCCACTGATTCCTAAATATCTTCCTGGCTCCAGGCTGCTTTGATACCTCCAGATGTGATTCTCATTCTGGTGTCTTACCTCCTTGACTTAGCCTTAGGAACCACTCCCATGCATAGCACTGAGCATGCTGTAACAAGAGGAAATCCAATTTTTTTACATGACCTGTGGCTTAGCTATCACAGAATAAGGACATGAAGACATTCTTTGATCATGGGGCAGAAGCTTCTGTCTGTCACTTGCCCAGCTTTGGTAAGTATCCTGGTAATCCTGCCATACATTAGAGACAGCCTCGAGTAGCTCATGATGCCCACAAAATAGCAAAGTAATCCTGTTTTAACTTCCTGCCAGAGCTCATCAGCTTATACTTCCCTTCTTTCTCTAATCTCTAAGTTATAGACATCAATAGGCCGGAGATTTCTTTGACTACAGATAGTCAGTATGAAGCCTCATCAACACATAGGTTGGGTTACAGCCACCAAGCAAGAAAGCATGTTCTAGAATGCAAGATAACCTTATAGAAGGATCTGGTAGGTTCGGAAGTTATAGGAAGGGCAAGGGTCATAACTATAAAAGCAAAATGAAGGGCTCTGTATAGTAATGGGAAGGTCTTGGTGCTATAGAGAAACAAACCAGACACTTTATTCATGACTTTTCTGGCACTGATCTTGAGTGGGCCTCAACTTCCCAGTGAGTAGTATAGATGTAGTTATCCTAATTGCCATAAAGGACTATGATTAGAAGGTCCACACTTAACCACATTTTCATCCACAGAAGACATAGCATCCCAGGAGGCTTATAGAGCACTTAGGGACAAATCTGGGTCAGCCAAGAATCTGAGAAAATGGATGAAGAAACAAAATCTTTATTTCTGAAAAACAAGAAAATCTATGCAAAACTGATGGCCAAATCATTGAGAAAACAGTCAAAAGCCCAGGTTCCCTGATTCTTTAGGAAATCAAGGAAAACAGAAAGTGGACTAAATGATATCAGCAAAGCACTTCCCCTCTCCCTATACCAGAAATCATCTTTGAAACATGGCCCTTGGCGCTGTGGCGTAGCAGGTAAAGCCACTACCTGCAGTGCTGGCATCCCATATGGGTGCCAGTTTGAGACCCAGCTGCTCCACTTCTGATCCAGCTCTCTGCTATGGCCTGGGAAAGCCATACAAGTCCTTGGGTCCCTGCACCCGTGTGGGAGACCTGGAGTAAACCAATGGATGGAAGACGTCTCTCTCTCTCTCTTTCTCTCTCTCTCTCTCTCTCTCTCTCTCTCTCTCTCTCTCTGCCTCTCCTCTATCCATGTAACTCTGAATTTCAAATAAATAAATAAATCTTTAAAAAAAGAAACATGGCCCTGTGGCTTAAGAATTTTGTATAATGGGAAGTAAAACAAGACTATCACTGATGGGGCCAATTTTGAGTACCAGGTCCTTCTTGGGATCCCAGGGCTGAGTGAAAAGGGGGGTTGACATGGGGTGGGCTAGTACAGTCTGTCAGGACTGCTGTGACAAAATTCCACAGACTGAGGAATATAACAGAAGTTACTGTCTTACAGTTTTGGAGGCTAGAACTTTAAGCTATTAGTGTGGCTGGCTTGTAGATAGCCATCTGCCTCCTCACTATGTCTCCCCATGGTCTTTGCTATGTCTATCTGCCCAAATCTTCCCTTCTGACAAGGGCCCCAGTGATATTGGATTGTTGAGCCTATGCATATGACCTCAATTATCTCTTTAAAGACCCTATCTCCAAATACAGCCACATTCCAAGATTCTGAGTATCAGACTTCGACACATGGATCTGAAGGGGAGAACATGATTCAGCCCAGAACAGATGGTTTTCAGCTCATCTCAGAACTAGTCAACGTTTGTTCCTCGTACAATATGATAGACTGTGTGCTAGGTGCCTTAGAGGGCATTGTTAATGTACTCCCAAATCACCTTATTATCAATCTCCATTTACAGATGAGAACCTCTGGAGGATACAGGTGGAACTACTATGATTCAAGAGCCCAGGCTCTTAAACAGACACCTTGCTGTCCTTCCAGAAGGAGGATATTGGTGTATCTGACGAATATGTTTGCTAAAACATCTAGTGTCCAGAATTTGTCCCATCAGCTCTTGGAGCTTGGCCATAATAGCTCTAATTTATCAATAATTTCTTGAGCACCTATTGAAAAGGCCAAATTTCTTTGTGTGCTAAGAATTTTGCTAAAGAGATGACACAAGCATTCTCAAAGACAAGGTAAGTTGATCACTAAGTTTTGGAGAAAGATGAGGCTTAATGAAATGGGTTAATAATTCCATCTTTGCTGGGAAGCTTTCTATGGAATGGAAAAGAGGCTTATGGGAAAATATGTTGATCATATTTCTGGAGCTAGCTAACTCTATCTCAGATCCTTAAAAGCACAATCACCCTAGGGGCTATAATTTAGAATCACTAAATAAACCCTGGGTAAACTGAAGATCACATGCGAGGAAGGAAAAGAAGCTAGGGAGGAAAGAAAAAAAGGAAGCAAGGAGGGAGGGAAGAAGAGTGAGAGCAAATAAGGTAGGAAGCATTTGACTGGTACCTGCCAAGTAGCAAATGTTGCACTGGATACTACACATATTACCTCTTTCATCTTCATCAAATGCTATGAGGGAAATGGTATATACCTTTATTCTCCGGATACATAAACTGAGGCTTAGATGTACCAACGCTTTTGCACAAATGGCCATCACCAAAAATTGTCAGTGCCAAGATTTAAAGATAACGTTGTCTGTGTTCTCCCTAAACCACTTGCCTGCCAACTCCAACCCAAGAAACAAGAAGCAAGCAGGACACTCACACTAGTAACAGTCAATTGTTCTATGCTGGATGCAGCAGGACTTTCAATGGCAGACTCTTCATCCCCATAAATTGATGCTTATGGAGGCTGAAGACTCTGGGGGTGAAAGCAAGATACTGATTTCAGAGAAAACTGACTACCAGTAGGGTAGTACAATCCAGTGTGACCCAAAGTGGGAAAGGCAGAGGCTCTCTGCTGATGGATCATGGCACAGGGTTAGTTCTCTGATAATAAATGGGGTTATTTGATGAGGTTCACTTACTTTATGCAAATAATTCCTTCTCCCCCCACCCCCGTGTATTTATTCCTTTGTTGCATAGGGGTTTGCCATGGTAAAATATATAAGCTCCAACCACTAGGGAAAATAAATCTCACTTACTCATTTACAAACAGACTCAGAGCTGGATGAGACAACATTTTAGTGAAATCGGCAGGCTATTGAACACCAGGGAATTCACATGTTGTTTATCAAGTAAATAGATAATGACGTATGGTCAGGAAAGAGAAAAGAAGAGACATAGACAGACGAACTCTGAATTGCCTTTGGATTCAATGACAGCAGTTTAAACCAACAATATTTAAAGAGTTGTTAGAGATTAGGAGTGAACAAACAATTTAACAATATTTTTGAAAGCAATAACATGCCTTCACTATACATTACTGTTTGCCATGTATGATGGTAAAAAGCACACTAATGATACATCATACATATCTGCTATGTATGATACCATGCATGATGTATTGAAAACAAATATATTTTTACAACTTTCATTCTATTTAACCATTGAAGAATTTCTCAAAATAGTGAATGATACAGAATAATTGCTATGGGATTTTAAAACGTATTTTGGTAAGGGATCCTGATTATTTTAACACTTAAGATCAAAGCAAGCACTTGTGTCCTCTAGTGATTTTTCTGTTTAGTTGAGAAGACAGTTCAATAGCATGTTTGAGAACCAAGCCACACTCACACAATGCTTTCTATTTGGCAGTCCCTGCTCCAAGCACCTTAGATAGAATAGCTCTTTGGAGGTAGTGGCTTTTATTACTTCCATTTTATAGATGGAAGAACAGAGGCATCATTATCTGTTTTCACTTCCAGTTGCATATGTGGTAGAGCCAGGATTCAAACCCAGGCCACCTAGCTGCTGAACACTGCCTACCTGCAACTCATGACAATAGTGTTCAGGGCTCTGGGAGCTGGGCAACTGTACACAGTCCATCTGGCTTCACTTTATTGCCCTCTTTGGTTCTTCTACTACTTTCTAAAATCGACAGAGGTATCTTTTCTTCAGCACCCATGTAGGTCTATACAGATGCCCAGCATCGTAGGGAAGTCTTAAGGTTTTCTTGTTTATTTTTGTTTCTTTGTCCTGAACAATGTTTTGCTGAAGCATGATGTACAAACTGACCTTTTTTGTCAAGGCTGAATAAATTCAACAACAAACTGGTGTTTGCTTTTTGAAATCCTAGATATATATATATATATTTTTTGACGGGCAGTTCTTGCCTGAGGAACTTACCTCGGCTGTTCACTAACAGGGCAAACCTTCCACAGAGATGACGCCCTGGGAGGCAGAAAAGGTCAGGCCTGCAGGCAGCCTCCGCAAAGGAGAGAAGTGGGAGCTTCTGGGCCTGAGTGTCTCAAGGCTTATCAAGCTGACCTGCTGTCCAAACCCCTATCTCCACTATGTATCCCCCTACCAAGGATGAAACCTCTTCCATGCAGACTAAGGCAAGTTTTCAATGGCAAAACAGCAGTCTTCATGGTCACACACTCTAGAGGCAGCCTGTGCTCTGCCATTTACTAACTGTGTGACCTTGAGCAAGTGACTTAACCTCTCTGATCCTCCATATCTTCAACTCAACATGTTTTGTCAAAAGTACTGGGTGCGGAGGGCTTCACACTTTCACCATTTAATTCCATTTCCATGAATTTCTGAAGCACTCCATTACATAGACATTATGAGTAAAATTTGAATATGTCGGGTCCTTAATTCATGTTAAAACCTCTTCCCCTCCATTTTCTTCACTGGATTAAAATATCAATATGAAACATCTGGAGTATCTTACTCCCACACCTCTTCTCTGGACCTAGAGACATTATAACCACACACTGAATATCCAACTGTCATTCTCTTCATCTGCAAGTGGATTGTCATGGTAAGGAACATTATTTAATTGTTCTGCAAGCCCCTGGACCGAATATGCTGAATTCTAACTCTAACTGAATGAAGCCACAAAACCCACATTTTCACAAGTCATTTTGTTCACCAGATTCACCCAGTGTGATTAATTTTTAACTGACACCCTTGGGGCCAGTGCAGTGGCATAGAAGGATAAGTTTCCGCCTGCAGTGCTAACATCCCATATGGACACTGGTTGGAGTCCTGACTGCTCCACTTCCAATCCAGCTCCCTGCTAAGATGCCTGGGAAAGCAGTGGAAGATGGCCCAGGTACTTGGAAGATGTCCCAAGCACCCACATTGGAGACCAGGAGGAAGCTCCTGGCTCCTGGTTTCAGATCAGCCCAGCTCCAGCCGTTGTAGCCATTTGGGGAGTGAACCAGCAGATAGAGGACTTCTCTCTCTCTCTCTCTCTCTCTCTCTCTCTCTCTCTCTCTTCCTCTCTCTCTCTCTCCCTCTCTGCCTCTGCATCTCTGTAACTCTGCCTTTCAAATAAATAAATGTCTTTTTAAAAAAGAGCAGCGAAAACAAGAATGCTTTTGCATATATGATTGTAATTGAAAAACTTAACCTTTCAAGTCTCTTCATATAAAGAACATTTTTCTTACCATCCTCATTGGCTATTTTTCAATACCTTCCCTCCATTCTACTTTTGTTGCTTTCATTAAGTTACAGGAAAAGCATTTAAGAAAAAAAAGTTTGGAAATTTCTTGGTAAAGCTAGAGCTAATTTTTGACTGTTCAAATATGACCAATTTAGGAAATAGCTATTTCAGTTCCAGCAAAGATATCTGGAAGAGATACATAATTAAATTACTTATTATTTATTTATCTGTTTTAACTCAAAAATAGCTTCAAGAATGCATAAGAAGCAGAAAAAATATATAACATCAATTGAATACAGAGATCTAGCAATGAGTGTGCAAAATGATGATTATATGGGAACTAAAAACTTTCAAAGATAAAATCAATAAAGGAACAAAAGAGAAGCCATCTACTTCAAAGCCAAGGATCAAAACTGTGCAATAATAATTAGAGGGCACTCCTCTAGGGCACCCTTTATTCTTCACCTTTAGGATAACACTGGCCCAATACACATGTGTAAGAGCTTTTTACTTGATATTTATAGGACACTTTGGAAATGAACAATGGGAAGTGAAAAAAAAAAAAAAAAAGCTTTTTGTCCCAAATGTTGTAGAGTTACTGGTTTAGCTAACCTCTGCAAAAATTTTACCCACTTACTCAAGAACAGCACAAGATGGAAACAGTAAAAAATAAAAATAAAAATAAAAAAATAAAAAAACAACTATGTACTGACTTCTGGATGAAGTCATGGGGTCCACTTTACTCCTACAAACTCTGTCCCAATTCTATGCCTCATTTCTAACCTGTACAAATTCAGTCTTCGTACTGTGCTTTGTTTCCTTAATTCTTTATTTATCACTTTGGACATATTCTTCTATATGTAAGTGCATGTGCACGCACACACATACACACACACATACCTCCCAATACTTCTGCTTTTGCCTATATCTCAGTGAAACAGGTCCATTCTCTCTTCCTGCTATACCTTGTAAGTCTCCATTCCCAGTTGCTCCAGCCCACAAGGAATAGGCATTGATTCCTCTTTAGGGGAGATAAGTACCTTTTTGAGGTCCCAACTTCTGTCCCTTACATGGAGAAGGTGATTAATAGCATTTCACTGAGCAAAGAATTGGTGCCCTTTCTTGGCATTAGTAGTAGTTTAAAAACTGTTAGTTCAAAAAATAAAGTCTCAAGGCCAGCAATGTGGCCTAATGTGGGTAAAGTGACCTCCTGTGGCGCCAGCTGCTCCACTTCAGATCCAACTCCCTGCTAAGACACCTGGGAAAGAAGCAGATGACGACCCAACTGTTTGGGCCTCTGCACTCATGTGGGAGACCTGGAAGAAGCTCCTGGCTCCTGGCTTTAAATCAGTGCAGCTCCAGCCATTGTGGCCATTTGGGGAGTGAACCACTGATGGAAGATCTCTCTGTCTTTCCCTCTCTCTCTGTAACACTGCCTTTCAAATGAATACATAAATCTTTAAAAAACAACAAAAAAAGTCCTGTAAGTTTATAGGCCTGGGTCACTCTCCGACGAGACTATGCCAAGGCTGCAATCACAAAAGATGCAATCATTTTGCATGGGTTCCTTCATGGGATACAGCTGGAAGTCTGACGTCAGCACACGGCTTCCATTTGTGATGTTCATTAAGTTTCTAACATCTCTGTGCCTGAGTTTCCTTACTTATAAAATGTAGATTGTTACCACAACAACTCAATAAAGTATTAGTTTTCAAATAACAATTCACTTAATTCTTATAACAGCACCATGAGCTAAGTTCTATTACACTATTCACAATTTACAGGTTAGGAAATTAAGGCACAGAGAGGTTAGGTTTCTTGCCATAGTCATGTCAAGCATCAAAATCAACCTAGATAATGCAGCTCCAGTTCTTGTTCCTAACCACTATGCCACTATGGTGAACTCTCCTGAATATATATATATATATATATATATATATATATATATCATCCTATGCATCTGATAAAGACAAAGACTTTATAGAAATTATCAGGGTCTACAAAGGTAAGATCCAACATATAACCAAAATATCTCCATGTAGAAAGTGTTGCATTCTCTGGCAAAGCAAGAATTACGGTTGTTGCAAGGATGATACAAGATGGCCACTAGGGAGTCAGCACAGCATCTGACATGCCATCAGGATTGTGATGATGGGGGTCACTGCCCAGGGGTTCAGGCACCATGGATATCACTGCTGGCTTTTCACTCTCTCACCTTACACTGCCCAAGCGTCTGGCTAGAATTAGAGGACAGGATGGATTGGCTGAAGCTTATCCCTTAAAGAGGGAAGGGGAGGAACAATGACGCACCTTCAATGGTTTCATCTACAACTCAGCTTTACCTGTAAGCTCTAGAACCTAAATATGTATTCCATATTCCAGCCAAACTGGTTTGATTTTTCTCCTAGATGTCTTGTACTTTCCCAGTCCCATTTCTCCACTAATTCCCTGGCCTTTACTGCAAATGTGTTCTTTCTCAAGCCCACTGATATCTGCCAATTCTTTGAAGTACCTTTCAAATTTTACCACATCCACAAAGCTTTCCTCCTGCTACTAACTGAATAAAGACATTCAACCTTTTATTCATTCTGCAAACATTTATTGACACCTATTCTATCAGATGGCAGATACTTTGAGAGGCACTGGAGATGATAAAACTCAGAGAGCCTCAGACTCTGCCTTCAAGGGGACAAGAAAATCAATGTGTAAGTCCTGTGTAATAAGTGAAAAGAATAGTTTTCCTACTTTCTTGTGAATTTCATATTCCTTTCTCTATACTTTTATATATAAAATGCAAGGAAGGGGCAATATTGTCAGTATATTCTCCCTGCTATTATAGATATTTATGCCCTCTCTTACACAATGATTAGTTTATAAGCTGATTGAGGCCAGGGAACATGCCGTTTGCTCCAAGGATCACTGGGGCAACCATCAAGTTCAGAATTCCCTGAATTGACTAATAAATATTTTGTGTTGAGCCCTGAATCTTGCCATGCTGTAGGTTAGAACAACTCTCCATTTATAACGGCTCTAAAGAGTAATTCATTAGGAGAAAAACAAAGAGATGTTTCTTCATCATCTTCCAGGGTTCTTTAACAGGCAACACCCGGCCAACTCCTAGCCACACTCAGACATAGAGTGAGAAGCCAGGAGATTTAGGGCTTCAGCTGCTCAAAAGCCACTGCTGCATCAATGCACAATCCGGCACTGACATATGGTTCTTTATTACCAGGTCTTATAGCCCTGAGCAATTGTATCTGCCAAAGGGAGAATATTCACTTCTGGGTTTGGGATGTAAATATTCCATCCCCCGTGCTTTGCATGTCATTGCTAATGGCATATAAAGAATGATCCAAGAGAAGTATAAATAATCATTTGGCTCTATAATGAAAATAGGAGTTCTGACTATAACCAGCCAAAAATGAAATAGTGCAAACTGCAAGCGCAAATCAGGAGGTTATCATCTGTATCCACCTCAGAAAGAAATTCTTACTGCCAGAGCATGGAATGAATTAAGAGAAGGAAAAATATTAGTCCATCTCTGCAGCCCCATTTCAGCCAACAAGGGAGGCAGGCCCAAAATTACAAAAGAGTTGTCCTTTTGAAAATCTTTTATTAAGCTGAATATTCAACTTTACCAGTAGAACAAGAATAGGGGCCCAATTTCCAGGAATAAACCTTCCATAAGGGACCAAAGCATGCTTGACAGTGTTTCAATGGGAAATCAGGATTCCAGTTTCAATTATAAAACACAGGATAGAAGTACAACCTGGAAAAACTAATCTGGCTTCTTAGCGTGAATAAGCTAGTCGTCCTTTCTGTGGCAGACTGCAAAAAAGGGCCACGAATACCTCCCATTCCATAAACATGCCTCTTTGTCAAGTGACTTGGTAGTTCCCACTAAGGTGGAGTGGTAGAGTCAAAATATTAAGCCCTTGAATTTGATCTTAGTAACTGTGACTTGTTTTGCCAATGGAATGATAGGAAATGTTATTCAGAGACTTTACCAGTACTGTGCATTGGCACTTCCCCTCCATAGCTGCTCTTGGGAACATGAGCATGACCATGTCTCACCCAACTGAAATCAAGCCAACAACCAGACAAGTGGGTGAGTCTTTCCTGGACCACTTAGCTACAGCCAAGCCACCAGCCAACTGCCTAGATCAGCTGAGAATACCAAGGCCAGAATAAATGGCCACCAACCAAATCACAAGACCAGGGGAAATAAGAAAAGTTTGTTGTTTAATTCACTAGGTTTCATTGACATCCTATACCACTAAAATTACTTGATATACCTGCATCCCATGTTATGTGTTCCTTCTAAGTCTCTCCTCAGGTTCTGTATTTTCAAGAAGGAGATAATCTGCCCAGAACTTGGTCAAGGTAAACTCAGAATTCATCTCCATATTCAGCACTCCTGAGTGTGATGGCTACAGATGGTACAGGATGCTCCGGCAATTTTCAGAAGAGACCAATCCTCCACTCCATCTTGGATAACATCTGCAAAAACACTGAAAAGATATGAGAGGCTCCAAGGTGGAGAATGGGAGCACAAGGCACCACAATCAGGATTCTCTGACACTGCTGGGAATTCTGAAGGGCAAGATTCACATTATCACTGTCTAGCTTTCCTTGGCCAAACTATTCAAATCCATTCCAACATCCACTAGGTTCCAAACACACCCTCAATGGAATAGTCTACACCAGGAGAGGGTTGATGGTTGGTATGAGTGTTCCCTGAACCCATCAACATGCCTGCCACATAACTAAATTCCAGTCAAATTCCTTACTCCTGACCGCTTTGCTTTGGTATCTGCTTCTCTGTTTATGCACATTCTCTAGCACAAATGAAGGGTTCTGTTCTATATCTTAGAAATATCCAACACAAACGCCACCTCTCCACCTCTCCCATATTGACTGCTATATGGTGAAATCATCTCCCATTAAGCCTGGTTTCTGAACCTCTCCTATCATGCTGCTCCAAGAGTCTATTGACCAGTCAGTTAGAACTGAAATGTGAGCTAACCTTGACCTATCTTTCCTGTCCTGAACCATTTTGAGTGAGCTATGCTGAACCCTGGTTCACTCACCTTGAACACTATATCTCTCAATCTCATTTTTGTGCATTTTCCATACAAAATCCATCATTATGATACATACCTACAATTTCCTTCATGACACTTTCTTGGCCTCAACATTTGTTTTCTTTATTGGGCCTCAACTACTTTTAATTTAAATCACCTCACTTGATTTCCTGTATCTTGAAGAGTTACCATATAACTGTATTGGAGTAAAGTGATATGTAAATACATAAAGTATTTATTTTTTAACCCAAAAGTCAGGTTTCATTTGTCTTTGTTAACTTCATCCTGTGGCTTTATTGGCCTTTGTTTATTTTCCATAAGCCAGCATGTGACTTAGCCCTCCAAATTTCTTGTCATCTGAAAATATGATATGCATGCCTTCCACATCTTTATCTAGATTCATAAAAAATTATTGAATGAGAGAGAAAACTTTGGCACACTTCTAGAGATTTCCATCCAAACATCCTCAAATCATTCATCAGCTATGAATCTATCTAACATTACAAGATCCAGCCCACATATCCATAAATGATATCACAAACATCTAAAGAAATGAAGAAGGGGAACATTTCATGCTTTGGGGGAATAAAATCAGAAAAAGAACAAATAGAATGATATATTTCTGAAATGGAGAATGTTTTCTTGTAATACAAAATACGAATTTATGTAAAAACAAATTTCAATTTTCTTTGAATTCCACATTTGAAAGTATTATGAGGGGCCGATGTTGTGGCACAGTGGATTAAAGCTCTGGTCTACAATGCCAGCATCCCACATGGGTGCCATTTGAATCCCAGCTGCTCCACTTCCAATCCAGCTCTCTGCTATGGCCTGGGAAAGCAGTAGAGGATGGCCCAAGTCCTTGAGCCCCTGCACCCACATGGGACATCCGGAAAAAGTTCCTAGCTTCTGGCCTTGGATCAGTGCAGCTCCAGCTGTTGTAGCCAATTGGGGAGTGAACCAATGGATGGAAGACCTCTCTCTCTCTGCCTCTCTTTCTCTCTGTGTAATCTTTCAAATAAATAAATAAACCTTTAAAAAAAGTATCATGAAATGTGTATTTGCCATAATTAATATTATTCTGTCATCTATGTTTCCATAGAAGATTTTTAAGCTCTATTTAGCACTGATAGTCATTGCAATGGTTCACTAAATAGTTCTCTAATGGTTCTGGATAAATGGTATAATTTCACTCCTCTGTTCCATCTGAAGTTTGGCACAACTATAACTTGCTTTGGCCAAAGAAATTTGAATGGAAGCATTATCCATTCTTTCTAGAAGATTTTAAAAGCTGAGTTACCTGTGCCATGGTGCCTGAGAAGCACATGTTGAGACAGAACTTCATGGGTCTGGGTCTTTAGCTTCCGGAGGTGGCTCACGGGAATGCTCCTCTGCTGAACTACACTTACCTCGCATGGGAGTGAGAAAGCACTCTGAGAATTGTTCACTGCTGCAACACAGGCTGCCCTATTCAAGCTACTGCAGAGTTTGCCTGTGCTTATAGGGGTAGAGGGGATAAAGATGAGACAGATATTGGGGATATATCAGTGAATCATATAGACAAGATTCCCTGACCTTTTATTTTATATTAGGAAGCCAACAATCTTCTGACTCTTCATTTCATATTATTCAAAAATGTCATTATCAGTTGTTGTTTGTAGTGGCATTTATCTGAAAAAAAGCAAATGTTGCATAATAACTTCTTCCCATCAGTCATGCTAGGATAAGGAAAGGGCACAGTCTTGACTTCTTTCTTGAATCTATTTGTTCTAAAACACGCTCCTAAGGGCTGGGGGTCCTGCTATTCTTGCACTAGCACTGACATTTGCTCCAACCCTCTCTAACCAGCTCCCAGGTAAGGCTGATCATGCTGAAGGGTGGACTACACTATGAATAGCAAGTATGGCCTCCCAGGGCTTCAGCTGACACCTCTGCCTCTCAGGTTACTTAGAACACCAGAGGAGGGAGTGGGGCAGGAATGAGGGCCAACTCAGTGCTTAGTCGTGGGTCTTCAGCTCAGGTTACCTGCTGGTACCTATTTCCACCAATGTACTGCAAATACTTCCTTTCCTTTCACTTTAGTTATACTCACCCTACTGGTTCATCCAATAAGTATTTTTAAAAGATTTTTTTAAAGATCTATTATTTAATTGAAAGACAGTTACAGAGACAGAGAAACAGAGAGAGAGACAAAAGACAGAGGTCTTCCATCCCCTGGTTCACTCCCCAAATGGCTGCAACAGCTTGAGCTAAGCTGATCTGAAGCCAGGAGCCAGGAGCTTCTTCTAGGTCTCCCACATGGGTGCAAAGGCCCAAGGACTTGGGCCATCTACTGCTGCATTCCCAAAAGCATTAGCAGGAAGCTAATGGATCAGAAGTGGAGCAGCCGGGACTCTAACTGGTGTGCCAATGGGATGCTAGTGCTATAGGCTGGGGCTTTAACCCACTGTACCATAGTGCTGGCTCCAAAAGATTTTTTTTAAAATCACACACACACACACACACACACACACACACATACACACAGTGAGACAAAGAGAGAGAGAGGTCTTCCATCTGCTGGTTCACTCTCTAAATGCCTACACAGCCAGGGCAGGGAACTCTACCTGGGTCTCCCCGCTGGGTGACAAGTATCCAATTACCTAAGCCATCATCTGCTGCCTCCGAGGGTATATACAAACAGGAAGCAGGAAGCAGGAATTGGAAACATAAGTACAACTTCAACCCAGGTACTCTGATTCAGGGTGCAGCTGTCCCAAGTAGGGTCTTTATCATTATGCCATAATATCTGCTCATCAGTATTTTTCAAAAGTTCACATATGATGCAACTTACTGCCAAGGAGCACGTCAGCATAAGTGCTGCCAGAAAGTTTTCTCCAGAAGGTAGCATGCTGAGGCCTTCTCAGAAAGAATCAGTGTCCCCCCGTTGTCCCAAAGAGAATTGTCCTGCTTTGTTGATTGTAGTGAGGGTGGGACTACTATTTATGAGTGACATTACTTTTCAAGACTTTGATTTATTCCATTTTTTTTTTTTTTGAGAGAGAGAGAGAGAAAGACAGAGATAGAGATATACCTCTCACCCACTGGTATACTCCCAAATGACTGCAGCAGCTGGGGCTTGGCTATGTCAAGATTAACAGACAGAAAAATCAATCTAGGCCTCCCAAATGGTTAGCAGGGAGTAAATCAGTTGAGTCACCAACACACTTCCCAGAGTGTGCATTAGCAAGAAGCTGTAAATGAGAGGAAACAAGATTTGAACCCATGCACTCTGATATGTGATACAGGCATCCCCAAGTGGGTTCTTATCCATTAACCCAAATGCCCACTCCTAATATTAACCTTTAATGGAATCTGTCTCTGTTGTTCCATGGATAGGTTCAATTAAATTCCTCGAGTTTATGAGTCTCCCACTGAGGAAGAGGCTACCAATATCTCCTGCTATCTAATGTACCTATATTAGATGAAATACAAATATTTATTTTCTGTAAACTCGTGCACTTTTCTGAACAGAATGTGAGTTTTGTTTATATTAAGCCTGCAGATTCTGACTGTGAGTAACAGCTTTTTTTCTGCTTTTAATCCCTTCCCCCTCATTGTCACATAATCTTCCATTTGTTCCCAACAGATCTGGTCTGTGAGTTTACTTTTCTGACATTTAAGCCCTGAGCTTTCAGGGTTTCAATCTTCCCTTTATTTACATCTCCAAGCCTTTAAATGAGTCATGCAAAGTCATGATCTATGTAACAAACAGTGCTAGCCACCGCTTGAGATGCGAGAAAGAAGACAATGAAAAGGTTCATTAAAAAGAACATTGTGAGTTTATCCATAAAAATAAGTGATCCCCATCTCTAGATCAGTATTATGCAACCTGCAGGTTGCCAGTTATTAATAGGTCACACAATCAATTCAGTAATTTGTGATCAGCAATTTCAAAGGACACAGAATAGAACATATCATCATTCCTCCATGATGGGGAAAGAGACTGTTTCTGAAGTCATACTTCAGACATGTGCCTGTGAATGTGTGTGTCTGATGTGCCCCTGTGGCTGTGATAGAAATCGTCCTGAAAATCACTCATATTGAGGGTCACAGGTGATAACAGGCATCCTGGAAAGTGTTGGAATGGCATTTTGCCTTCTCTTTCACCTTCTTCTTGACCATCCCATTCCTCTCTGCCTTTCTGATTCCCTAACATTCACATCCTCACTATAAAACTAGTGTTACTCTAAATAACAGAGCAAAACACCTTAAGGCTGAAATCTATATAAGGCTTTAAATTTTCATCAATCTATTACTATATTTGGCTCCAATCACCTTCTCTCTGCCCAGCTAGAGAATTTTTTTTTTTGACAGGCAGAGTGGACAGTGAGAGAGAGAGAGAGAGAAAGGTCTTCCTTTGCCGTTGGTTCACCCTCCAATGGCCGCCGCGGCCGGCGCACTGTGGCCGGCGCACCGAAGGCAGGAGCCAGGTGCATTAATACCAACAAACAAGGGAAGATTAATTCACGGACTACTGATTAGAGAAGCAGTAAACTCTATTTGGAAAACACCAATGACTGTGGAAGGGAATGTTTTGAACGTAACATAGTATACACAACTTGGTTAATTTCTTTTCAAAACTCTGGTCTTTGGGTCACTGCCACAACTTTTAACATGCATTAATGTAGCAGGGCAATACTGGGAATGTAACATCTACTTTCAGTCAGTGTTTCCCTGAATCTCTGCTCTTCCCCCTGGAGGGCTTGTCAAATGAAAACACAAAGTTTGAAGGAACAAAGCCAAAGTCAAAAGTGAAATGATAATGCTCAGGGAGTGAATAAAGAAAGAAAAAATGCATACACAGAGCAACTCCCAAAGGGTTAGGAGAACACAAATTGTAGGAGAAAGAGACCCCACGGGGGAAGAACAAAACGTGTTCAGACCAGCTTCAAAGAATTCCTCATTGTTGAGCACAGTAGGAGAAGGTTAAAATAACATGGCTGCTCTCAGTGAAACACAAGAACAAAAAGACACTGGGCAGGACCAGGGTTTTGTGCTCACCAGCACCTGTCTCATACAGAAGGACCCAGTAAGACTTGGGAATTGAATTCTTTGCCAGCAATAATTTTATTTTGGTGGGTAAATTAATGATGAATAGAGATAGCACTTTTAATCACAAGATTGTGAAAACTATTTAGGCAATTATAATGTATAAAGGTAATACGAAAGAGTGGCATTTACTGGATACATAATATATAAACTCCAGATAAACAGAATTAGAATAGAATCTTCCCCAATCATTGAAGATAAACAACCATTTCACCCTAGGTCAAATTCATATTTTGACAGAATTTTCTAACTGCAAAAAGCTTCAAAAGATAAACCAAAATTTATTTCTTAAAGTGGAATCTCAGCTAATCTTTAAGAGGCCCTACATTAGAAGTAACATGGTGTGTTTTTTTTTTTTTTTTGGTAAGACTATAAGAATCAAAATTCAAACATATAATTCCAACATTGTTATTAATTAATTTTAAATATCCTTTAAAATAAATTAAATGGAAGGCAAAAATATGAGGTCAAAAATAGTACAAGGCTACTTTGAAAAGTTCATGGAAAATGAGATCAAAAAAATTTATTTTGCTGTAAAAGAATTTTGAAATCAATACATATTTGTTGTCTTCAAAGAATTTCAGGGAAAATGCATATTATGAAAAAAATCTATGCAAGAATTTCAAAATTTTTGCACCAAAATCAACTTATCTTTTAATTCCATATTTCCATAGGCTTTCTGAAGTACCCTTTTACATAATAAACTTGGCACCTACCAAACCATTTATTTGTAGTTTTTAATCTCTGCTTCATATCTTCTGGGCATCCAGTTCAATTTAAATCTACATTTACTGAATAAAGAATATAATAATTTGTATTTATTTTTATTTTAGAGAAAGAGAAAGAGAGAGAGAGAGGAAAGGGGGGAGAGAGAGAGAGAGAGAAAAAAACACTCCCATCTCCTTGTTTACTCCCTAAACACCAAAAATGGCCAGGAATGGGTCACTCGGAAGCCAGGGGCCAGAAACTTGGGTGGCAGAGGCCCAGTTACTGAGTCTTCACCACTGCCTCCCAGTGTTTGCAGTAGCAGGAAGTTGGAGTCAAAAGCTGGAGCCCAGTATGGAACCCAGGCACTCTGATATGGCATGTAGGTTTTAATCACTAGGTTAGGGGCCGGTGCTGTGGCACAGCGGGTTAAAGCCCTGATCTGAAGCGCCAGCATCCCATATGGGTGCTGGGTCTAGTCCCAGCTGCTCCTCTTCCAATCCAGCTCTCTGCTGTGGCCTGGGAAAGCAGTAGAAGATGGCCCAAGTCCCTGGGTCCCTGCATCCACATGGGAGACCCAGAAGAAGCTCCTGGCTCCTGGCTTTGGATCAACACAGCTCTGGCCCTTGCAGCCATCTGGGGAGCGAACCATCAGATGGAAGACCTCTCTCTCTCTCTGTCTCTACCTCTCTCTGAAACTCTGTATTTCAAATAAATAAAATAAATCTAAAAACAAACAAACAAACAAAAAAAAAACAAAAACAGGCACTGCAGTGTGGGATGAGGGCATTCTAAATGGCATCTTAACTGCTGTGCCAAACACCCATGATTGTTAAAAAAAAAAAAATCACTAGGTTAAATACACACTTTCACAGAAATCTTTTGCAGTGACAGAATTGTCCTGTTTTTAACATTGTATTCAATAAACTTTTAAACTAACAGAAGATTTGAAAACTATTTGTAATTTAGGTTTACTGGGTTTATTTTTTCATTAGTCTGCCTAGAGTTTTATCAATTTTATCAGTTTTCTTTCAAAACACAGATTTAAGTTTCATAAAATTTTTTCTGTTGCTTTTCTGTTTTGAATTGTATTGATTTGGTTCTTGTATTTATTTCTCATTCTGTTTTCTTTAGGTTTCTTTTACTCTTCTACTTTCTTAACATTGAAGTCTAGATTACTGATATGAAGCTTTTATTCTTTCATAATATAAATATAAAATATAAATAATATATATAATATAAACATAAAATATAAAAGGACTGCTTTAGTTGTATAAAATTTATTATCTGTTGCATTTTCATTTTATTTCAAAATAATTTTAAATTTTTCTTGAGATTTCCCCTATATCACATCACTTATTTAGAAATATCTTGTTAAATTTCTGTATATTTGAAACTTTTTGAAACATTTTTGCTGTAGGTTTCTAGTTTAATTCTTCAAAGGTCCAAAAATTCTATGATTTTAACATATATTAAGTTTTGCTTTCTGGGCTAGAATATACTCTGTATTGGTGAATGCTATATGCATTTAGAAACAACATTTATCCTAATGTTGGGTAGGATATTTTATAAATGTAAGTTTGATCAAAATAGCTGAGTAGGTTATACAAGTCATCTATATTCTAAGTGATTTTCTGTTCTCTAGTCCTTTCAGTTTCTAAGCAAAGAGCTGTTAAAGATTCCAACTGTGGTTGTGACTGTCTATCTTTTCAGTTCTGTCACTTTTGCTTCATGTTTTGAAGTTTGTTGTTAGGTGTATACACATTTAGGATTATTTCATTTTTCTGGCAATTCACCCTTTTATCATTATTCAATGCTCTTCACCATCTCTAACAATTTTCCTTGTTCTGAAGCCTACTTTGGGTGTTTAATACAGCTACTCCAACTCCATTACAGTTAGTATTTGCATGGTATATCATTTTTCATACAATTAACTTTAACCTATCAATGTCTACATTTAACATGGGTTTCTGGAAGACAGCATAGTCCAGGCTTCTTTTATAATCCAATCTGACAATCTCTGTCTTTTAATTGGTTTGTTCAATCTGTTTATATTGATTATTGGCATGACTGGATTAAAATCTGCCACCTTGCTACAATTTGTTTTCTCTATTTTCTTGTATTTAAATGCAATGTTTTCTGACAGCTATTGTTTCACAGTATCTTCTCAAGGATTTTTGTACAGAAAACTGCCTAGGAGGCTAGAGATAGAAAGTAAAATTGCACATTTTTTAATAATTCCATTTCAATACAACTTTTATAATTCCTCCATTGACTTGTCTACCTCTTTCTAGAGGTTTTTTTAGTGACTGCCCTTAGACATTAATTATTCACTGTCAATAATCAAATAGTGTAATACCACACCAGAAATTGATTAATGACTTCAACACAGGACATTCTCAATTCCTCTTCACATTATGTGTGCTACAATTGCCTTGTGTTTAATTGTTCCCTATGTTATAAACAGGCTACTCCTTTTGCTTTAGACAATTATCTTTTTTTTTTTTTTAATTAATTAATTTTTTTTTTTGACAGGCAGAGTGGACAGTGAGAGAGAGAGACAGAGAGAAAGGTCTTCCTTTTTGCCGTTGGTTCACCCTCCAATGGCCGCCGCGGCCGGCGCGCTGCGGCCGGCGCACCGCGCTCGTCCGATGGCAGGAGCCAGGAGCCAGGAGCCAGGTGCTTTTCCTGGTCTCCCCTTGGGGTGCAGGGCCCAAGCACCTGGGCCATCCTCCACTGCACTCCCGGGCCACAGCAGAGGGCTGGCCTGGAAGAGGGGCAACCGGGACAGAATCCGGTGCCCCGACCGGGACTAGAACCCGGTGTGCCGGCGCCGCAAGGCGGAGGATTAGCCTGTTGAGCCACGGCGCCGGCCATAGACAATTATCTTTTTGAAATTTGAAAAAAAATATTTTACTTCCAGTGTTTTTTATTTCTTAGTGTGAATTCAGGGTCATCTTTGGTGTTACAGTCTTTCTGCCTAAAGAATTCATTCAGCCTTTAGTATACAGAGGTTCTACTGGCAACAAACTTCCCTTGTTTTTGCTGGTCGGAGGACATCTTCATCTCTCCCTGATTTCTGAAGGACATTTTCACTCAACAGAGAGTTCATGGTTGACAGTGGTTTTGCTGGTTTGTTTAGTACTTCACAATGTCACACCATTGTCTTTTTGTGTGGTTTCTAATGATGAATCTGCTAATCTTATCACTGTTCTTATTTCTTTCTAGATAATGCATTTTTGTTCTTTGACTATCTATAACATTCTCTTTCCTTTTTTTTTTTTTTTTACAGGCAGAGTGGACAGTGAGAGAGAGAGAGAGACAGAGAGAAAGGTCTTCCTTTGCCGTTGGTTCACCCTCCAATGGCCGCCGCGGTCGGCGCGCTGCGGCCGGCGCACCGCGCTCGTCCGATGGCAGGAGCCAGGAGCCAGGTGCTTTTCCTGGTCTCCCCATGGGGTGCAGGGCCCAGGCACCTGGGCCATCCTCCACTGCACTCCTGGGCCACAGCAGAGGGCTGGCCTGGAAGAGGGGCAACCGGGACAGAATCCGGTGCCCCGACCGGGACTAGAACCCGGTGTGCCGGCGCCGCAAGGCGGAGGATTAGCCTGTTGAGCCACGGCGCCGGCCATAACATTCTCTTTCTTTGCAAAGCCTTTTGTTGTCTTTGGTTTTCAGAGATTTGGATATGACGTGTCTGGTTTTGGTTTCTCTTTTACAGGGGAAAGGTTATTTATCTTTCTTCATGCTCTATGATGATTTTAGGGCTATGACGTGATGTGTGTCATGTATTTTGAAAAATTATCAGCCAGTATTTCCTCAACTATTTGTTCTACCCTATTTTTCTATTTTCTTTCTGGGATTCCAGCTATGCACGTCCCACAGCTCTTGTATTCTTGGTTCTGTTATATTATTTTTTTGTGTGTGTGCTGTATATCCTTAGACTTCTCCTCTGTGTTCATTACTCAATGGGCTGAAAGGCTGCGAGTGAGTGCAGATTCTCAAACCTGCTGTGGCCCTC
Organism: Sylvilagus floridanus; assembly: GCA_949820135.1. Lineage (NCBI taxonomy): Eukaryota > Metazoa > Chordata > Mammalia > Lagomorpha > Leporidae > Sylvilagus > Sylvilagus floridanus. The sequence goes on from OX463236.1 coordinate 75,427,036, forward strand.
AGGGCCCCACACTCCCCAGTACATAGGGACCTCCACCCTGACTGTTCTCTTTTTACCAGTGTCTGTTTGTGTCTTCCCTTGGCAAGCTGAGCTCATATCTCATCTCTCCTTGTGGATAGCTCTTTCTCCAAATATTTTGGGACAGTTATTTGTGACTCAAGCTCTCCAAAGTTTTCAAAACAAGCTGTGAACTCTGGTATGACAATTTTTTTTAATTTTCATTTTCATTTTCAGCTCTCTGATTCTTAAAATACAAATTGTAAATATCATCTACATCTTTTTTACTTATTTATTTATTTCAAAGAGAGAGAGAGAGAGGTTTTCCACCCGATGGTTCACTCCCCAGATGGCTGCAAGGGCCAGAGCTGTGTTGATCCGAAGCCAGGAGCCAGGAGCTTCTTCTGGGTCTCCAGGGCCTAAGATCTTGGGCCACAGCAGAGAACTGGATCGTAAGTGGAGCAGCCGGGTTTTGAACCCATATGGGATGCCGGTGCTTCAGGCCAGGGTGTTAACCCATGGGATACCGGCGCTTCAGGCCAGGGTATTAACTTACTTCACCACATTGCCACAGGCCCAATATTATCTACATCTTTTAATGAAATCAGATTCATAATTAGAACCTCACACAAACTATCTCCAAGCCTAAATAATGTTATCAATGAAATCTTCTAGATATTGCAGAAGAATGGAAACAATTCTTATAAAAATACTTATAGAAAAGAGGAAAAGAGCTAACACCTCTTAATTTATTTTACAAGGCCATTATAATCCTGACAACAAAAAAGGACAAAGATATTTTACAAAACAAGACAATTGCAAAGGCAACTCTCTCATGAAAAATAGATTTTTAAAATCTAATTAAAAACTTAGGACTGTCATTACAACAGCATATTAAAATGAATGTCAATCTTTCACAGTCACATATGTAAAACATAACATATTCTGGGTTTTATTCCTGAAATGCATGGCTAGTTTACATCTGGAGAATCAGTGTAATTCTCCACAGTAAATGCATAAAGGAGATGAAACACTGACCAGCTCAACTGAAACAGAAAAAATATTTGGTAATATTTAACATTTGTTCATAATAAAAACCTATCTACAAACTAGAAACATAAGGATGTTGACTTTTCACCACTTATTTCAATATTATTCTCAAGTTCTTTCCCAGTACAACAGGGCTATAAAAAGATTAAGTTCTATGATAATTAGAAATAAAATAATTATTTATAAATGACATGATGTTACACACAGACGTATACATGACTCTACAAATGTATATTAGAACAAATAAACAACCTGTGGGTTAGGAACAAGCAAGTAGAAACATTATATATTTTAGAGAAGTTTTAGTTATTCTTTTTAAATTAGCATAAATAACCTCAAATACCTAAGAATAGATCTAAGTTAAGTTGCATAACATCCTTGGGAAAAAAAGCCATCAATTATTATTAACAGAAAATAAGACAAAAAGAATCAGAGGCATATATGTTAGAATATGACATTTTCCCTCAAACTCATCTTGAGTTAGTACATTTTCAATTTAAATCATGGCAAAAAATCTATACTTTATATGGAAATTCTAACAACTAAGCTTAGCCACCTTGAACCAGAGGAACAAAGTAGTTTGTTCACTCTCAGTAATGTAGTCGAAGAAACAATGACAAATTTTTAGACCTCAACGGCAAAGTAACCACCAATCAGACCCATTTGTACATAGCACCTGCTTTACGATATGATATGATAACACCACAATGCAATGGGAAGAAATGAGTTCTTCCCATGAATGCTTTATGAATTGGGCATTTTTAATGTCAGGGGGAATCCTGACCCTTATAATCATAAATGAAAATCAATTCCAGATCCCACCCTGACACAAATGGATAAAAGTGAAAACTAATAAAGAGAATGTAAAGAGAATATTTTCATGATTTGGAGATAGATTTGTTAAACAGAACATACAACACAGGTCATAAGAAACAAGTTGGTAAGTTGGACCTAATTAAACTTAGGAACCTCTGGGGCCAACATTGTGACACAACAGGTTAAGCTACCACTTGTGAAACCAGCAACCCATATTAGAGTGCTGGCTGGAAACCAGGCTGCACTGCTTCCAACCCAGCCCCCTACTAATGCTCCTGGGCCCCTGCCACCCACATGGGAGACCTGTATGGCATTCTCGGCTCCTGGCTTTGAGATGGCCCAGCTTGGCTTTTGTGGCCACTTTGGGAGTAAACCAGCAGATAGAAGATACCTACCTCTCTTTTTCTCTCTTTCTCCCTACCAACACTCTCTCCACAAGCCCTGTCATTCTGCTTTTCATATATGAAATATATTTTTAAAAAAAGTTCTGTTCATCAACAAATCATTAGGAGAATAAAATGAAAAGTCATAGATGGGGATCAATACTTGCAATATGTTTCTCTAATAAAGAGCTCATATCCAGGATGCACTTTAATTTCTATAAACCAGGAACAAAAAGATGGCTATCTCAATGTTTGAAATGTGGGAAGGGATATTTCACAGAAATATTGAGAAGATGCTTGAATTTAAAATTTGCAAAATAAAATAGCACAGAAATTCTGTTTTTCTCCAGCCTGCTTCCTCTATCCTTCCCAAAGAAAGGAGCTGACGTTGACTTTGGGAAATAGATCACTACCCCAGTTTTTGTCTTAGGCTATGGCACTCTCCATTGAAAACTACGAGGTCAAAGCAAGTGCTGTTCTTCCCTGACTGCTCTTGGACTCCTCCAGTCAGTACACCCACCCACAAGCTAGGTCCTGCACCTTGCGGGATGGGAGAGAAAAGCTCCCCATAGTTGAATCTTAGGTCAAAGCTACAATCACCAATTCTGCTTTATCAATAATAAAATGAGAGCTTGAACCCTATCTAATGTTTTGAGGTTTTTTTTTTCTGCTTTTCCTCAAAAATCTGTTTCTTAAAATATTTATTAACTGATATGTTTATTTTTATTTAAAGGGCAGAGAGAGAGAGAGCAAGTGAGCACTTCTACCTGGTGGTTCACTCCCTATCTACGCCCAACAGCCAGACAACACTCAGTCAGAGGACGGGAGCCCAGAACTCCATCTAGGCCTCCCATTTGAGTGACAGGGATACAAGTACATTGTTGCCTCGCAGAGTGCACATTAGCAGGAAGTTGGATGGGAACTGGAGCAGGGACTGAACCCAGCGACTCCGAATCCATGTGGTACTTAACCACTGAGCCAAATGCCCGCTGCCAGAAAAGAATTCTCATTCTTCAAAAAACTCCAATAGCAGTGGAGAAGGAGGAATGTGATGAGATGAGGATAAATAGATTGAGAGATAGAAGGGGGAGTTCATGAAGAACCTAGGCTGAAAGTGAGGGAGATTATCTCAAACTGCTGCTTCCAAGAAGTGTGGCTGGTACATCCACAGAGTGTTAACGCTGGCAGTGTTAACACCACACTTGTTAAGTCCTGAGGAAGAAACTGAGGGTGGTGCTTCTCCGTGAACTACTTTCTTCCCACCAAAATATTTCCCAACTGACTCCATGTTTGGTCAGGAATCTGGACAGCAAAAATTATAAAACCTTTTTGTACTACCCTAGGACTCCCAAAAGTTAAGGTTTTATGAACTAATGATCTTTTAAGCAAAAGAAAAAAGTCCTCTTGATCGAATTTTATTGATCAGAGTTTTGTTTGTGATGTAAAGCACACTCTCATATAATGCAAGAATCTGCAAGATTTTCTAAAATAGGTCAGCCAAGAATTTATTGCTTTGGCCCTATTGTATTCACTGAGTACCTTATAAAACTAAACCAATAACTCTCCCATTTGTATGCAAGTCAGAAAAGAAACAAGCAACCAAGAGACATCTATATTACTCCTTGAACAGAAAATAAGCAAGATATGTGCATTTTTTTCTGCATTACCAGCAGATAGATTTTATTAGCCTTATTATTTAGTATATAGCATTTGGCTCAGAGACAAGCTTTCATTCACAGGAATAATGTGTGCTATTCACTTTGTGATACAGGTGCTATCAGTGTCACAGAAAAAAAGCTTCTTTTCTGATGTTATAGGTAATGGGCTGTTTATAACAGATGTCAGCTCAAAACAGAATTGTAAACACTTTATGGCACAGTAGACACTATACTGTTGATATGCCTGACTGTTCAAATCTGTAATACAGAAATGGATAGCAGAAAGATGGGAAGAACTCAAAGGAGTTGGAGTGAAAATATTATTTTGCCACTTTCTAGAAACCTTCAAAAATCTTTCTCCCCAAATACACCAGCATTGAACCAGTTTAATTCCTGCACATTTCACCTTTAAAGCTTGAGATCAATATTTCACTTTATATAAACAAACATAAGCCAATAATACCAATCCATTGTGTTCGACAACTGTTTCAATTCTTAAGAAGGTTGTTTTGAAAGATTAATTCCAACTCTAATATAGAAAACGTTAAGAAAACAATTATAAATGGTGACACAATTACATTTAGGATAATTATAGAAATTGTGATTGGATATTAAAGCTACTGACCTTAATCATATATTCAAGGAAGAATGGCACAATCTCCTAAAATACAATAAAAAAGTACATTATTCATAAAGCAAAGTACTTAAGTAGAGCGTGTATGTCACTTTAAGACTGTACGTAGGTAGTCTTCCGGCTTCTGAAAAAATTTGATGCGATTATCTGGCTAATTCCTCCCACACACTCTTCGCTAACCAAATGAATTAAACTGCAGGAAACTGAGGGTAGGGAAGGGGCTGACGGAGGTACACTGATAACATAAACAGACCAAACCCTGAGGATAATTACGCAGAATCCGTTTTAGTCTGCTTAGGCATTACTTCCCTTTTTCTCTTTCTAATTAACCGAAATTTCCTAAATACAAGTAGAACAATTAAGCAAATTTTAATTATGCCTTTTGTCTGCCTGGACCCCGAGACTGAAGCGGAAACACCCACCCCAGAGTAGGGCTCTCACCGAGAGAGGGGGCAGGAGGCCTTCCCGGTAGTGTAGGAGCCTGAGGCACTCCAACCTGATGCAGGCGGGCAGGCGAGGAAGCGCTGGTGGCGCCTCCGGCTGAGGCTGGGCCGGCTCTGCGCTACCTCACTCTGAGGGGAGCCGGAAGCGCCAAACCCTCCTGTCACTCAAAACGCCTGCCTTCCCATAATGCACTTACATCCTGGGCGCGCTCACGGAGTCCATAAAAGGAGTGGAAGACGCGAGCCCGGCTGCACGTCCCTCGCGTCAGGCCGTGGAACGGGTCTGTTTCTGTGCTCGTTTTCTTTTTCTTTCGTTTCGGCCGGCACGTGAACACAGCGTTTCCATCCTCCTGCCTCCTTATGCGGGGACAGAGCTTCCGTCTTGCAGTCCTGCATTCGGCCTCCCTTTCCTCCCCAGTTTGTGCGCCATTCCTTGGCCCACTCAGTTGCTTTTCTTTGTGTAGGGCTGTCCACACTAGCGTCAGTGTGTTCGCTCACTGGCAGATAAACTGATAACAGTACCAGACTCTGCTTACTTAGTATTCCTTTTTATTTTATTTTTATTTATTTGAAAGGCACAGTTACAGAGAGGCAGAGAGGGAAGAGAGAGAGAGAGGTCTCCCATCCGCTGGTTCACTCCCCAGATAGCCGCAACGGCCAGAGCTGCGCAGATCCAAGCCAGGAGCCAGGAGTTTATTCCAGGTCTCCCACACGGGTGCAGGGGTGCAAAGATTTGAGCCATCTTCTACTGCTTTCCCAGGCCATAGCAGAGAGCTGGATAGGAAGTGGAGCACCGGGGACACGAACCGGCGCCCATATGGGATGCTGGCACTGCAGGTGGCAGATTTAACCTTTACACTACAGCACCAGCCCCTGCAGTCACATCTTCGGTCTCTTTACTTTTGCCCCTTCTTCCTCTTCTAAAGACCCTTTTGGTTCCGTTGGTAATCAGACCAGACACCCATGCATTTGGAACCCACCCGAATAATTCAGGATAATCTTCCACTGGAAGGCTGTTAATTTAATCATTTTGGCAGAGTAATTTTTCTGTGCAAGGGAACATAGTCATAGGCTCTGAGAATAAGGAAAGGGATGTCTTTGGGGAGGGGTATTGTTCTAGATACCGCAGGGGCTAACTGAATGAACTGTGGTCATGGTCATTTTCTAGAGTGGTGCAATGGGAATGACATTGTGGTGTAGTGGGTTAAGCTGTTTGCAATGATGCATCCTGGCTGCTCCTTTAGCAATCCAGCTCCCTGATGATGCACCTGGGAAAACAAAGGAAGGTGCTCCAAGTACTTTTGCCCATGCCACCCACGTAAGAGACCCAGATGGAGTTTCTGGCTCCTGGCTTTGATCTGACCCAGCCATTTGCTGAGCATACCAATAGATTGAAGGTCTTTCTGTCTCACCCTTTCTCTTTCACTCTGCTTTTCAAATAAATAAGTCATTTTTAACAAGATTGGTGCTTTTCATGAGTTGAACCACCCATGCATGAGTAAGCTCCCAGTCCTTTCAAAGTGTATCATGTAAAGCAGCCACTTCTTAAAATTTATATATAATGTTTGTATATACTATATATATATATATATACATATATATATAATATCTGCATGCTGCCATTCTCAAATATGTTCTTTGGGCTCTTTTGCCTAATACACAAACAGCTTTAAATAAGTTAGAAGATTATCATAAATTCAAAGAAAGAAAATCTCGTAACAAGCTGCCATTTGCTCAAAGGACCTATCAGTATTATTTGAAAATATAACTGTAAGAAAAGAGGAAAGCCTGTCTGAGTCAATACCTCTTTGAAGGTTCAGTAAATCAATAATCCTTTGAAATGCTACACACACGCATGCACACATATACAGGCGCGCAAGTTCTCATTTGGAGAAATGTTTACTATTACTTAATAGTAATAGGCTCCTGGCTTCAGCCTGCCCCAGCCTTGGCTGTTGAAGCCCTTTGGGAGTGAACCAGCAGAGAGAAGCTCATTCTCTTTCCCTCTCTCTGTCACTTTGCCTTTCAAATAAATAAAATACAGCTCTTAAAAAAAGGTTTTGGTTTTGGCGAAAAAAAATTTGAAACTGCTGCGGCTTTTTCATTGTAGATAGAATCTCTTAACTTTTTGAATACCCTGTGAGTATATAATAACGTAAATTATTATACATGTACTACTGTACTAATATACACAGGTACCAGATCATTTAAAATGAAAATGAAATAAGCAGCATTTTCATGTTCTTGATAGTAACAGTTGCTTTGTATTTCTAGTAGTTAATATCTCAAGGAAAACATGCATTTAGGTTTAGGGTTGTCTCTACCAAACCTAGATTAAATTACTTCTGGCCAGCGCCACAGCTCAATAGGCTAATCCTCCACCTTGTGGCACCGGCACACCGGGTTCTAGTCCCGGTTGGGGCGCCGGATTCTGTCCCGGCTGCCCCTTTTCCAGGCCAGCTCTCTGCTGTGGCCAGGGAGTGCAGTGGAGGATGGCCCAACCCTGCACCCCATGGGAGACCAGGAGAAGCACCTGGCTCCTGCCACCAGATCAGCGCAGTGCGCTGGCCGCAGCACACTGGCCACGGCGGCCATTGGAGGGTGAACCAATAGCAAAGGAAGACCTTTCTCTCTCTCTCTCTCTCTCACTGTCCACTCTGCCTGTCAAAAAAAAAAAATTACTTCTATCAATGAGTTCTCTTTGTAAATTTCAATACTTTGGCCCACTCCTCATAAGATCTTGTAACATTGTGGCTGTTTTTTACTTCATGATGTCAGGAAGGAAGTACTCATCCTACAAGTATCAACTGTTCTATTTTATTTTGGCTTGATTGGCTTGCTCTTACAATCTTGGATTTATGAAATGCTTGCATATTTGTTATTTTAATGTGATCGTTTCATAGAACTCATTATAAGCCATTGATTCATTTTATGAATATCAGTTTCATTAGGAGATAATACAATACATCATCACCGTTAGTCCAGCTTGTATAACACAGCATGTATAACACACTGAAATGCCCTCTCAGTCATGGAGCACCCTTCTTCCTTCAGCACCTTGCCTGAATGAAGGCAGAAGACCTGTTCACAGAGTCTGTATCCATAGATTTCTGTATCAGAGATTAGTAAAGAATATTTTCTCCTGTTTTTCAGTAAAAAGCAGTAAGCAGAGGTCCAAGGTCCCCCCCACCACCACCTTATTGAATTGTCTTGCTTACCCCTAGGGGCTCACCCCACGTCCAGATCTGCTGTTCTAACTTCAGTTTCCAAGCAAAGTGATTTGTAACAGCATCAAGGAGTATACTCAATGAGAATGAGCTCTGAATTTTTCTTGTGGGTATCAGTTTCAGGAAGATGGCAGCAGATCTCCCTGAGAAAGGCTGATCTACTTCCCTGAGGGGCTGTTTGTACACCCCTGCTGGACCAAAGATTTAGTGATTATCCTGATGTGCTAGGAGAGAAAAGGAGGAAATATCGCAAAGAACCTCTTTTTCTCCAAACCTCTGTTCTCTTTTAGAAGGACATTAATTGGGAGTAACACTCTTGGTCTCTCTTTGGGAGGAAGATTGGATTATTGGTTGGTCACATAGATTAGGGTACAGAGCCTGGCATATGTGGCCCAGCCCTTTCACATTCTCCCAGAGATCTGCCCCTGTCATACAAATAAAACAGCTTCTGCTGTGCTCCTTTCCTGTTTCTTGGGGGTGGACTCTGCCCCTTCTCTGGAGGCCCAGGGGGCTTAGCACATTTGACCAATTCTAGAGTTCTGTTTTAAGACTCTACTGTTATGCACTGAAGTCATATTCTCTCAGATGTTTCAGTCTTTATCTGCCTGGCTCATTTATTTATCACTAAGTGGTCCCTGACTGGTCAGAAGACCCAGTATTAAAATATTGTGGGATCCTGAGTAAATTTATACTAGCTGTATGAATATCTCCAAAACAGTACTATTAGTACTGCTATTATTATTATTATTATTATTATTACCTGGCCCACATTATAACACCATGTGGTATATGATAAGTCTTTCATTCCAGTTCCTCAAATAGTAGATGCAATATCTTTGTAATGTGGGGATTACTACTATATTTTAAGATGAGGAAGCTGATACACAGGGAATAAGATAGCAGGGACTACATATTAACAGAAAGCACTCAGAATGTCCATCTTGGGACTTGACCCCCTTCTAGAAGAGCAAACAGAATGGAGATGAGAGGTTGAGTCGTATATCTCATACACTAGTCAGGGATCCACATAGGCAAATGATTCTAATGCTTTAGTGATCTTCAAGATTAAGATTCCAAAAATCTCTGTTTCCTCACCCAAAATCTTCTTCGTACCCAGTGTGCAAATTGTGACCCTCTGGTGAGTCATGATATCAATTTAGTAGGTCAAAGCTGACATTTTTCTGAGGACAGAGTTGAGGACAGGGCTTGCTTGATATGAAAAAGAAATATTGATGTGCTGGCCACACCAGGACTGTATTATATTGTTTATTGAAATCAGTGGTGTGTGTGTGTGTGTGTGTGTGTGTACTAGGTTACAGTGTATACTGTGTTTTCCTGTCATGAAGTGTGATAGTATTAACTCCATGGTTCCATCTTTTTCAGTTTATCATATGATGTTTTTGTGGTTCTAAGCCTGGTTCTAGCCATTCTTAAAATTCCCCTCTCTCACCCATTTTTCTAAGCTACCACTGAAAGAGAAAGATGAGGAAAAAAAAATCTGTGTGTATAAGGCAGTAGTTAGTGGGAATGCGGCAGAAAATGGAGAGGAAGGTGGTGGAGGGGCCAGGGATGGCTGCAATAGATTTTGCAATGGAAAGCCTTAGGGGAGCGGTCTTTTGCTCAGGGAAGTGATGCGATTCTCTTTGTATTATAAAGTGGTCCCTGGTAAGTGTTGCATGGAGAGTGAATTGCAGAGGCTGCAATGGACAAAGGGAAGTTGTGGCAATAGAGAATGAGACACAGGTGGCATGTTCTAAGAAAATAGTAGCTAAAATGGAGAGGAGGAAACAGGTTTACAGACCTGATTCAGGGACTCAAAACCATTATGAAACATTTAATTAGAATTTCTTCTTGCACAATGGGGCAGCTAGTCACAGGGACTATGTGCCGCTGATGTTTCTGTGCCTACTACTAGAGGTCTGAAGGTCACAGTGCATGCACTTAGGAAGAGAAATTGCACAAAGTGGAGAAAGTAAAAACAAGTGGGAACCCATGGGGCTAAAATGTATTCCTAAACAGTCTTAAGAAAGACTGGAACGCAGCTGTCTCACCACTTCCACGCCCCTGCTCAGGTGATGGCAAGTTCCTGAAGAGGAAGCTGATGCTGTTTGTCAAGGGGCTGATGTGCAGTCAGCGCCTGACTCAGGCTGAGGGCACAGCCACTGTCCCACACAAGCAGGGTGGAGAAACAGATGAGCAACCACAGGAGTGTATTGCCCCACCTCTACTCCATCTTCCAAATTATGGACAAAATTTTTCCTGACGTCTGTTCTGACTAGGAAGTATGCAGGGAAGGAAATTCTGAGAAACGTGCTTCTAGCTTTTCCAAACTGACACAAACAAATCCACCAGAATGGTGTTTCCTTGTGCACAAGAAAAGGGGACTTTTAGTTCCCCACTGAAATGGGGAAAGATAATTGCACCTTCCATCCTCCAAACCAAAAAGTTAGTTGTACCTCTGTTCATAGCATTTAACTTCATAGGACATTTGGAGTTGATCACTGAAAGGAATCATTAAATATTCAAGGGTTCATCATCACTATCATCAACTGTCATCTTGGAATGTGCACTGAAGGCAAATCACTGTGATCAGTTGATACAATATTTCACTGTGGATGTCAACAATGTTAAAATGGCATATCCTAGAATTCTGCCCATTGCCATTGTGTTCTGATTTCTGCATTGCTGAAGTGCCTGTCCAAATTAATATTCTGTGCTGGCCTGCCCCTCTGGATGCATCCCAGTATCAAGAACACTTTTGAAGTAAGAAGTTGGGAATCTCGAGTGGCGGCAAGATGGCAGAATAGGAAGGCAGCACACTGATAGTCCGGGGAGAGACAGTTTAATAAAAGTGGAGATACTGCAGGTTCAAGGAAGAGTAGGGGAAGAAACAGCAGAGGAAACTCTTCCGGAACTAGTGATTCACAGTGGACCTTCGAGGAGAGCATGGGAGCCTGCAGTTCGGGACACCAGCGGCAGACTCAACACACCAGCGCTGGAATGCCAGGTGAGCCAAACCTCAATAGCCCGAGACATCGGCAGGGAAGCGGAAAGAGGAGACTAGAGCGAACAAGGCTTGAAACCCTGTGGGGAAAAGTTCACCAGGCTAACTAGAAGAGAGAGAGAAAGAAAAACGTGACTGATACGGACACGAGTTTCTCTCTCTCTCCCCACCTCTCAAAGGTGAGCAAGACAAAGAGCAGGCACCATTTTGGACATACATCATAAGCAGGGCAACCTCAGGTCTGCACCGGCCCTGAGCCTAGCAGAAAAAACCTGACTGTGGGCATGGGGGTGAAATATCAGGAGATTAGAACCTAATGAATGTGTGGTGCTAATGAACTGAGACTGTGAAAAAAGAGACTGTGGGGAAGAGAACTCACGGAATTCACCACGTGAGTACTCTCCAGAGACGCTACAGTTTGGTAGCCTTGGTAGCCCAGTGGTGAGACTGCAGGAGAATTTGAACCCACACTGAAGGCCGCAGAGATTCCCTCTGTGGTCCTTGGGAAAGAGCTTCCGATCTCTGGCTCCTATGGGTATATCATTTGCCTGCTAACCACCCCCAATTCCATTCAGCTGTGTGGAATTACTTCCCTTTTGAATCAAAAAGAAAGAAAGAAACAGAGAGAGATTTACCACCCCTAACCTGGGAGTGTCTCCTTTGACACACCCTCAACCCTGAGGAACCAAACAGAGCTCTCAGGCCACACCCATCTCAAGCCTCTAAGGCTCCATTGAAAGCAGACAGTCCACTTATCTAGAGTCATAGTATAACAAGAAAAAACACCACAGTGAAGAAACCAATATGCCAAACAACAAACGCAAAAACCGAGGTAACAAGAACAAGGAAGACACTATGACACCCCCAAATGAAAAAGACACCCCAATTCAAGATTACGAAGATGATGAGATAGAAAAAATGCAAGAAGCGGATCTCAAAAAATTGATAAGAACACTAAGAAGCACTCAAAAACAAATTCTTGAACTACAGAAATCCTTAATGGACAAGGTAGAAAATCTCTCTCGTGAAAATGAAATATTAAGGAGGAATCAAGCTGAAATGAAACAACTAGTAGAACATGAAACTGTGATAGTGACGAGAAATCATAATGAAGTGAAGAATTCAATAGATCAAATGAAAAACACATTAGAGAGCCTTACAAACAGAATGGGTGAGGCAGAAGAGAGAATATCAGACTTAGAAGACAGAGCACAGGAAAATATACAGTCAAACCAAAGAAAAGAAGAGGAAATTAGAAATCTAAAAAATATTGTTGGGAATCTACAGGATACTATTAAAAAACCCAACATTCGAGTTCTAGGAGTTCCTGAAGGCATGGAGAGGGAGAAAGGAATGCCTTTTTAGTGAGATAATAGCAGAAAATTTCCCAGGTTTGGAGAAGGACAGAGACATCCTAATACAGGAAGCTCATAGAACCCCTAGTAAACATGACCAAAAGAGATCCTCACCACAACACATTGTAATTAAACTCACCACAGTGAAGCAGAAAGAAAAGATCCTAAAATGTGCAAGAGAGAAACGTCAGATTACTCTCAGAGGATCTCCAATTAGACTCACAGCAGACTTCTCATCAGAAACCCTACAAGCTAGAAGGGAATGGCGAGACATAGCCCAGGTACTAAGAGAGAAAAACTGCCAGCCCAGAATATTATATCCTGCAAAGTTCTCATTTGTGAATGAAGGTGAAATAAAGATCTTTCATTGCAAACAGAAATTGAAAGAATTTGTTGCCACTCGCCCAGCCCTGCAAAAGATGCTTAAAGATGTGTTACACACAGAAACACAGAAACACGGCCATCAACATAAAAGAAGGTAAACAAAGGGAACTTCACAGCAAAAGATCACAGGGAATTCAAAGCATACATTTGGATAAAGAAATTATGGGACGTGTGCTCCATAGAATACTATACAGTAGTCAAAAACAATGAAATCTGGTCATTTGCAACAAGATGGAGGAATCTGGAAAATATCATTCTGAGTGAATTAAGCCAGTCCCAAAGGGACAAATATCATATGTTCTCCCTGATCGGCGACAACTAACTGAGCACCAAAGGGGAAACCTGAAATGAAATGGACACTATGAGAAACAGTAAATTGATCAGCTCTTGTGCTGACTGTTGTTGTACAATGTAATACTTTATCCATTGTAGTATTTTTTTATTCTAGTACTAGTGGTTGAACTCTGTAAATAACAAACAATTATGCTTAGGTGTTCAAATTTTAACTGAAAAGTGATCCCTGTGAAATATAAGAGTGGGAATAAGAGAGGGAGGAGATGTACAATTCGGGACATGCTCAATCGGACCTGCCCCAAATGATGGAGTTAGAAACGTGCCAGGGGATTCCAATACAATCCCATCAAGGTGGCATGTACCAATGCCATCTCACTAGTCCAAGTGATCAATTTCAGTTCACAATTGATTACACTGATAGGTCTAAGAGTCAAAGGGATCACACAAACAAAACTAGTGCCTGCTCATACTAACTGATAGAATCAAAAAGGGAGAGAATGATCCAACATGGGAAGTGAGATACACAGCAGACTCATAGAATAGCAGATGTCCTAAATAGCACTCTGGCCTCAGAATCAGCCCTTAAGGCATTCAGATCTGGCTCAAGAGCCCATAAGAGTATTTTAGGCATGGAAAGCCAAGACACTCTGAAAAACAAAAAAAGAAGACCTAAATGAAAGATCTCTGTGAGTGAGATCCCAGTGGAATGAATAGGGCCATCAAAGAAGAAGGTACCTTTCTCTGAAGAGAGGAGAGAACCTCCAATTTGACTATGACCCTGTCAGAATAAGATTGAAGTCGGCGAACCCTAAAGGCTTCCATAGCCTCGGCAACTCATGACTAGAGCCTAGGGAGATTACTGACGCCATAAACAAGAGTGTCAAATTGTTAAATCAACATCAGGAGTCACTGTGTACTTACGTCTCATGTGGGATCTGTCCTTAATGTGTTGTCCAATGTGAAGTAATGCTATAACTAGTACTGAAACAGTATTTTACACTTTGTGTTTCTGTGTGGGTGCAAACTGATGAAATCTTTACGTAGTATATACTGAATCAATCTTCTGTATATAAAGATAATTAAAAATGAAAAAAAACTTGGTATTAAATTGGAAATTGCATAGAAAATTAATCAATTCTTTAAAAATATATCATGTAGGATCTCTGTCCTTAATGTGCTATACATTGTGAATTAATACTACAACTAGTACTCCAACAGTATTTTTCACTTTGTGTTGCTATGTGAGGGCAAACTGTTGAAATCTTTACTTAATATATAGTAAACTGATCTTTTGTATATAAAGAGAATTGAAAATGAATCTTCATGTGAATGGAAGGGGAGAGGGAGTGGGAAAGGGGAGGGTTGCGGGTGGGAGGGAAGTTATGGGGTGGGAGCCATTGTAATGAATAAGCTGTATTTTGGAAATTTATATTCTTTAAATAAAAGCTTTATTAAAAAAAAAAGTTGTGATTCTCTACTTAAGCCCCCAATGTGTTCCCTGGGAAAAGAACAGTTTCCACAGTGAGACTGTATAATTTTAATACAAACTGGATTGGCTCTACCACAGACCAAGGTCCATGTGATGTTACATAGACACCATTTCTGACACTAAATGAGCCCAGTTTGTTCTGACAACAACCAGTTCAGCAACTTCCACTGAGAACCCAATGATTCACTTCAGTTCTGAATCATGGCGTTATCTCAGCCTGCAGAGGATATGGGTGCCTTTCTTCAACATTGTCCTACCTCAGATGCCAGCTCAAATGCGGTACTCAGGTAACCCACACTTCCACCCTGTCTATTGCAAATCTGTGTTCCCATACTCCCTCCATGTTCACTAGTGCACCATGTAATGCACAGAACACAAGAAAGTGCTTTATTTACTATTATAGTTATTAGTAAGGATACAAATAAATGGTCAGATGATGAGATTCACAGGGCAAGGTGCAGAAGGGTACAAAGGCAGGGGCTTCTGTCCTTGCGGAGTTAGAATATACTAACACCTGGTGTGTTTGCCAACTGGGAACTCCTTGAGCCTCGTAGGCGTGTCTGATAAAATACTTAGATATTGGTGATTGAACTCAATCTCTAGCTTTTCTCTGGAGGCTGGGGAGTGGATCAATCATTCTAAACTAGTGACTTGATATTTCTGGGGACCAGCTCCCCATTCAATAATTATCTGAGCCCCTCTCCATCCCCACCGCACTTGACTCATCTCACTGTCATAGAAAAGGCACTCTTACATTCAAGAGATTCCAAAAAATTTAGGAGCTCAGTACCAGGAACAGAGGAGAAAGACCAAATATTTGCTGTTCATTACATCACAGATCTAAGGGTGTTGTGCCAGGGTCAGGAAACTCAAGAACATGAGGTATTACTCACTGCTCAGAAAGGAAAGATTGTGGAGGAACCTAGTATGAGCTCCTAGAGTGACTGAGAACTTGTGACATGCTGCCAGCAGCTACCGGAAAGGCTAAAAGAATGAGATAGTACAAAAGGACATCCTTCTAGACATTGCCTAGGATCCAGAAATACCACTTCCAGTCCCTTCTTGGAAAATAATTAGCCACATGTACCAAGAATAGTAGGACTGAGAATTCCATGCATGGAAAAAAATTCAAGGTCCTTCATGAAATACAAAGGTGTTCTAACCTAGGATGCATTTCCTCAAAACCAAGAAGCTTATTTTGTATATTTTTATTATGAAGAATAAATAAGTGCTTATTTAAAACTATACCAGAAGTCAGGGAGCATAGTAAAAATTTGTGGTATAAGGGCTGCATCTGTGTGGCTTACATAGAAAAATTAGTTATATAGAATTAGAGAACTAGAACGAATTTGAGCATTATCTATGACATATTATGAGATCCAAATGACTCTATTTAGGTGAATGACATAGATAATTATCTTGAATTGAGTAACTCACTAGATGCTTTCATTTAAAATGAAAGACAGCCATGAAAGCACTCCAGGAAAGTGAGGAAAATCATTATTGTTGTTATTATTCCTGCTTTTAAGATTCTAAATAAGTGGTAATATCCAAAGGTGAGAACAAAAATGTTTTTAGAAGATGACATGAAGGAATCCTATATTACATAGACTATGTGTTATCACTTATTCAGGAGAAAGAAAAATATTTCTTGTTTTTTTAAGATTTATTTCATTTATTTGAAAGACAGTTACAGAGAGAGGTAGAGACAGTATCTCCATGTACATATTTAAAATGCAAATATTTGTGTAATAAGAGGGATACAGTCACCTTCAGGCCCCTCACATTGACCACAACCAAAGAGGTAATTAGATGCCTTAAAGAGAAAAAAGGGCATCTTGGAACCACTGGGGTCATGGCTTGAAAAGTTAATTTTCTCAAATAAATACAAGTCCTGTAATCACCTGCTCTGTGTCTTCCCACCATTAGGATGAATTTGCCCAACATTCTTCATACTGGGCTCTCATCTCCATCCCTAGTTTCAACACTGCACTCTCTTCATCCTTTGATACTGACTTTGAGCCAGAGGACTTGCTCTGTTCCATAGCTTCTCCTAATAGTTTGACATTTCTGATGTAATTACATCGTGGGCTTAAGTTTGATTTCCTTGTTGAATTCAAAGGAAGGGCTGGTCCGAGTCCAGAGGTGTTTACAACTAATTCAAAGGAAGGAGGCAATGCTAGTCCCATGCAACCACATGAAGGTTTTTAGAATCTCTCAAAGTGATCCAGGCTGTATCAAGAGACAGAAGAGGCCTAGGTGATTTGTTATATGTACCACACAGCCCTATGGATACACTGCTATTAGGTATAATCATTTCTCATTTCACAACAGGGGGATTTGCCTTAACAAAGAAATAATTGCAGCAGTGTCAAAGGGGCTGCTTTATGAGTGGGCCCTGAGTGTAGCAGTTAAGCCAACACTTGGGATGCCTACATCCTATATGAGTGCTTTGGTTTGAGTCTTGGCTGTACTCTGTATTGCAGCTTTCTGCTGACATGTACACTGGAAGGCAGCAAGTGATAGCTCAAGTACTTGGGTCTCTGCCACCCATGTGGGAAACCCAGATTGAACTCCTAGCTCCTGACTTCTGCCTGGGCACACTCTGGCTATTGGGGGGAAGCAGGGGTGTGAACCAAGAGATGAGAGATCTCTGTGTCTGTCTCTTTGTATTTCTCTCTGCCCTCTAAATAAATACATGTTTTGAAAATTGGCTGATTTTATAGAAAATTGAGTTGCCAAGAACAGGGCCACTACATTGTCCAATTCTAAGGGTATCATTTCCTCCACAATTTATGTGAGTTGTACCCTCTGGACTTGTTCAGCATACAATATATAAAGCTATACACAACCATTATGACCTAGAGAATAAGAGATTCATTTTAGACTTCAGCTTTATCTTTTTAAATTGTTTTTTGAATAAAGAAACAAAAATAAACTACAAATCAACAGGGCTTAGTATCAGTTTTGAAACTGCCCTTTTATAAACAATAAGCTATTTAATTTGTGGAATTCATCCTCTGTCACTAATACTTTCCAAGATCTTAAACATACTGAAGAATCATTATATTTTGCAAATGAAAAGGATCTTTAAGCTTTTGATGATCATTTGATTTTTCACCCTAGCATCCAAGTCATCCCAGAGAAATGGATCAGCTTGCCTGAAGTCCCAGTATTTAGTGATGACTATCAGAATGAGGGTCCGGATAATAAGTGTTCTAAAGTCATTCCCACTGGATTTTGAGATCTTTGAAACTGTCTAGATGCTTTAATTTTTTTTCCTCCAAGAAAAAGTACAATTAAGGTAAGTTTGCTCAGTAAATAAGAGACTTTTTAAAGCATGTGTGAATAATTAAGTCATAAGCACATGTAGGCTAATGTTGTGGGCATTCTTAGTATGCTGAGGCTTTGAGAGAAGGCTTCCTCATTAACCATGAGCAAGTTATTTAAACTCTAAGTTTAGGTTTAGTTGCCTCAAATGTGAAAAATAACAGAATAATGGAAGTACTGAAAACAATATTTGGTACACAACAAGCCCCCAATCTAAGTGTATTATTGGCTTACCAAACATTAAGGTGGTCTAAGAGGAACCCAAGAATTCAGTGCCTATTTATGTAATAAAAGATGCCATACTGGCCCAGCTGTAGGTTATTGCATTTACTTATATGGATTCAAATCTCAGTTCATCTCAAACGACTATTTCTTTGAGCATGTACTACTGAGTCCCCGCTCAAGAACTCTGCATTTAAGAGAGTAAACAAATAATATATGATAAATACATTAGGAGATAAAAATCAATGGTATGTGGTGCAGGGGAGGTACTAACCCTAACGACAAGACTCATGATACTAATCTTGAGATAGGTAGATAGGCAGGTTCGTAGCTGTAAACTTATCAAAAGTAAGTATATAAGTCCATCCTGATGAATTTCCATTATTGCAGACCAAAGGTTATTGAGTTATTTACAACTATGTTTGGTTGTTTTATTTCATATTTATACTTAACTTTTATTTAAAACTTTTATTTCTATGAATAGCTTCAGATTTGAACAAAAACCATTTGTTTTTGCCTTTCGTATGATTGTTGTGAATGTTAGGGGTCAGTTTTGAGTTCTCTCCAAATGACCATCCTCTAATAAAAATCTCATAAAGAAAATTTTTGTAACTACAGCTTTAAATTACAGAACTCATTTCCTCACAACATATGGAATCTCTACTTCTGTCATGCATCTCTTGCAGCTGAATACTCGGTTCATCAAGTATTCTCTCAGAACTGAACACTTATAAGACATTTTACTGCATTTATTCAGGCTTCCAAGATACACAAGTACAACTTGAATACATGGGAGTGGTGAAAAATATTGAAAGTGAACAATTAAGACATTCATCTCAGAATAAGCTGTGGACTGCTAAAGACATACCAAGTTTCTGGAGGAAAATGTGGCTAATTCATAGAGGATCAGAGGATCAGGGAGGTAGGGCAATGGAGCCACTTTGTAGGTCGAGGGCTTTGGCAGATGGCATAGGCATGGTAAAGGCCTTGCTGTCATTGTTGGCAAATGGAACTCTGTGTAGAAAAGCCAGGAGAAGGGAAGCAGAGTAGCTCTGCCTGCCAAGTTATCTCAATGCACGTACGTGGAGCTGGAGTTGAGAAAGGTAACTGAGGTCAGGCATCGACACTCTAGGAACTTCATCCTGCTCTGAGTGTCCTGGAAAGTCATTTCAAATGTTGAGAATCACAGTGATAAGTAAAGTCATACACATTTGTGATTCTGAGGGAATAATCTGCAACCAAACTCTTGAACCCACCGAGGCTTTTAAAGTTTTATTTATTTGAAAGATCATAGCAGGCTTGGTGAGGGAGGCTGGTCCAGGCAAAAGCCAGGAGCATAGAAGTCCATTCAGGTCTCCCATGTTTGTGTCAGGGACTCGAGTATTGAACCATCATGTGCTATATCCTAGACCCATTAGCAGAAAATTGGATGGGAAGGAGATACTGGACTCAAACCCAGGCTCTTCTGTTTGGCATGTGGGTGTCCAAAATGGCAGCTTAACCTGCTGTGCCATGGTACCTATCTCCTGAGTACTTTAAACTGAAGGATATTTGAGGAATCTCAAAGGAAGATCACAAGCAGGCGCCATGGCTCACTGGGCTAATCCTCCTCCTGCGGTGCCGGGACTCTGGGTTCTAGTCCCAGTTGGGGTGCCAATTCTGTCCCAGTTGCTCCTCTTCCAGTCCACTCTCTGCTGTGGCCAGGATGGCCCAAGTGCTTGGGCCCTGCACCTGCATGGGAGACCAGGAGGAAGCACCTGGCTCCTCGCTTCAGATCAGCGCAGCGCACTGGCTGTGGTGGCCATTTGGGGGGTAAACCAACGGAAGGAAGACCTTTCTCTCCCTCCCTCTCTCTCTCTCTCTCACTGTCTAACTCTGCCTGTAAAAAAAAAGGAAGATCACATTAACATTTTCCTGTCCTATGTCTACTGTTTCTCTCTCAAAGCTAGTTGTTGAAACTAGAACTTCTCTCCCCCAAAATAAGCCATAAGCCCTAGAGAGGTCACTCTGCCTTCTGCTGCATAGACTCATTTCAGAAGGGATCCTGCCATAGACCCCAGAAGAAGGAATGCTACAGAGGAAGTCCAAGAAGAATCTGAATGGACAGGCTTTTCTTCTAGTCTGTTACTACTGCTATTATCTAATCACATTTAACATGACTGTCCATTCTCCATAAAATCTAAGCTAAAAATGGACAGTTTTCCCTGAGTCTTGAGGCCATCATTTATGA
This sequence comes from Sylvilagus floridanus, assembly GCA_949820135.1. NCBI lineage: Eukaryota > Metazoa > Chordata > Mammalia > Lagomorpha > Leporidae > Sylvilagus > Sylvilagus floridanus. The sequence goes on from OX463236.1 coordinate 75,447,552, forward strand.
AGGCTCCTATGTCACATAAAACTTAGGTTAAATAAGCTTGTTAGGTTAAATAAGCTTGTTATGCTTTTTCCTTGTTAGCCTGTCTTTTGTAACAAGAGTCAGCCATTACCCTTGTGATAGTGAGAAAAAGTATCAAACTTTTCTGCCCCTATAAACCTCAACTTAACCACTGAAGTATTTAATTTTCTATCTATGGGATCCTGCCGTAGACCCCAGAAGAAGGAATGCTACAGAGGAAGTCCAAGAAGAATCTGAATGGACAGGCTTTTCTTCTAGTCTGTTACTACTGCTATTATCTAATCACATTTAACATGACTGTCCATTCTCCATAAAATCTAAGCTAAAAATGGACAGTTTTCCCTGAGTCTTGAGGCCATCATTTATGAAGGCTCCTATGTCACATAAAACTTAGGTTAAATAAGCTTGTTATGCTTTTTCCTTGTTAGCCTGTCTTTTGTAACAAGAGTCAGCCATTACCCTTGTGATAGTGAGAAAAAGTATCAAACTTTTCTGCCCCTATAAACCTCAACTTAACCACTGAAGTATTTAATTTTCTATCTTACTTTCTTCATCTGAAGAAGGGAATGATAATGGTACCTAAGGAGCCAGTGTTATGGAATAGTGGGAAAAGCCATCCCCTGCAACACCAGCATCCCATACGGGCAACCAGTTTGAGTCCTGGGTACTCCACTTCCAGTACCCTGATAATGGCCTGGAAAAAGCAGCAAAAGAACACACAAGTTCTTGGGCCCCTGCCACCCATATGGGAGACCCAGAAGAAGCTTATGATTTCAGCTTGGCTATTGTAGCCATCTGGGGAGTAACCAGAAGATGAAAAATGTCTGTTTCTGTCTCTCTCTCTCATTCTCTGTGTGTGTGTGTCTCTGTCTTACTTGCTCACGCTCTGTCTCTGTAGCTCTGACTTTGAAACCAATTTTAAAAAATGGTAACTAATGATGTGGTTTTTACAAGATGCAATTAAGTTGAAACAGTACTCAACGGATGATGAGGATGACGTTAATGGCTGTGATGATAAAAGAGCAGGGAAAGAGGAAGACAAAAGGGGAGGAAAGCTTGAAAGCTTGAAAATGAGGACAGTGTTCAAATTCATGTTTATGCTCCAGCATCAAGCATGAAGCCTGGCATCATGTAAGCATTCAAGGTATATGTTGAATTAATTAAGTGAAATAATGTATTTATCTCAAAGGATCAGGGGTATATTTGTTTCTTATCTTTACCAGACTTGGAGGACTAAAGAAGACACAGATGTGAGTGGTAGGAAGTCATCGAAGGAAGAGAACTAGACTGGATAATTTGGGGTGCTTATTAGGAAAACTGTGATGACAACTATTGCTAATTAAGCCAACCAAATTCATTATCTTTATATCACAATTGGAAGAAAAATGTCAAGGTCAATGAAAAACATAGAGCCGCAATGGAAATTCTGGCACCCTTGAAGGTAATTGGATGTTCTTATTGGGTTCCCTCTCATTAGGTTTGATGTAATTGTTTTTAAAACGTCAAGACATAATGACAAGTCTGTATTTCAATATCACACTGATGCAATAATCAAAAGGGCATTTAAAATTCACTGTACAATTACAGTCCTATTAAATCTAGGTTAACTGCCCAATTGAGTCACTAAATCTAATCTGTTACCTTGCAACACACACGCAGCACATTTCCATCATGACTGAATCATAACCAGACTTTGCTCGTGGCTCTGGGAATAATTCTGCAATAACACCAATAACCAAGGGCTGGCTGATGTGAACCTGAAATAACAGTTTGCACGCAGACACTTTGGGAGCCCAGGGCTCATATTATCACGTCAGTATTAGGGAACAGGACAGGACCATTTGATTCATGCAAACAACAGGCAACCTGGTATATGCTGCTGCTATTTCCAACTTAACCATGACACTGTGGAATCTGAAAGCATTGTTTGCCCTGGCAGTGAAAACCCTGACTTCAAGCTCCCCCATTTTGCAGTGCATAACTTCTGTGGGATCAGCCAAGATGATTCCTACTTTTCATTCCTCCACTCACCACAATGAAAAAACTTCAAAGAGTCTGACATGGAACTAGCCTCACAGTATTCAAAACATTTGTCCCTCTTGCACTCAGAGGTCCACCATGGTTATTGTGCATAAGGAGTCTTAAGAGGAAATAGCTTTGAAAAGACAGCCATCAAGTGCTCCTCAGGCAAGCCAGAGAAAGAAAAGATCCCATGGGGAGGCAGCTGGCCCATCCAGCTGAGGAGGGGAGGCCTTGTGATGGATGGCTTCAACTAGGGACAATGCACAGCCGTGAGGGACAGGCTTTTGTTCCCGGGTTCCTGCACCCTCTCTCTGACCTGCCCCACTGACCTGTGTACTGTGCACAAGGCAGGGACGCTCTGGCCCTCTGCAAGTAAAGGCCCAGCACAATTGCTCATGCAAAAAGCCACTGCTGGCTGCCCCTCCCCATCCCATTTCCATGCAGTCCAGCCAGATGGTGACAGGGTTGAAGGTGGGATCCTGCACTATGCAGGACAAGGCTTCCAATCACCAAACTCATCGCAGGATTAGGACAAATCGATTACACAGGAAGATAAGAGCTGGGGGATGGAGCTGCTTTTTTTCAGCAGGGGACAGCAACAATCACACCCAGGTGGTTATTGGAGGAATAATTATTTTGTGTTCCCAGCAATATTTTCCAATTGAAAGTAGAAGGGCAAATCTAGCAACCTGGCAAAATGTGCATGTTTGTTCTGCTACTGTACATCACTGGTCAGTTTTATGGTATGAAGGACAGGCCTGAGCCCAAGAGGTCACTTCCCACCTCACCCCCTTTCCCATCATGATCCTTGTCTATAAAAAGGCTAGTCCTTCTAGGTCATGAGAGCCTCTTGGACAAGTACATTTAAGATCATTGCAAACATGAAGGGGACTTGCCCAGTGATTTAAAAGCTAGAACATTTCATCAGATCTTGTCATCATTTGTGAAGCCTAAGTCTGGTAATGATGAGTTCTACAATTTCCTATGCACCTACTTTGGGGCAGGCAAACAGGAAACACTGCAAATGAGCATTACTAAGCCTTGTGACTGTGCTAGGCAGCCTTATTCATCTCATTTTATGAGAGATGAAGGCTCCTAAGAGTTAGGTAACCTGCCCCAGGTCATGTAGCTCATAAATGACTGAGCAAAGTTTGCACCTAGTTTGTCTCCCTAAACGCCTGCACACCTCCCACTGTGCCTTGCTGTGTCTGTGTCAGACTCCCAAGCCCCTGAGGTTGTCCTGGAGTACAAGATTACAACCACAGGGAAGGCAAGACCTTTCTTCCCAGAGCTCCTGAGCAGTGTCATATCACCATTGACATATGGATCTGCTACCTCCCTGATTCCATACCCTTATCTTGATGACTCTGGGCCACTCCTCAGGGATGTCCCCAAGCACATATATCCTGTCTCTACACCATACCCCTCAACCAGCTTGAGCAATGATTTCTGCCTTAGGGACCCAGGTGGAAATGCACCATCCTTCCTTGCACTTTTTCCTTCCACCTTCAGTCTTGAGGCCTCCCACTAGTGCAGACCTTTACTGTATTCTATCTATATAAATACCCTCATGTCCAGTCCCATCTTTGTCCTAGATATAAGTCTAACATAACTTTCTGAAGTACAACTAGGGCCCTGACATTACCTTGCTCAGAAGGCAGTCACTGCTTACCATCTCCTTAATAAACTCTAAATTCTTTGACGGATACCAACCTACATCCTGGGCTAATTTTTTCCCAATCTCCTATATTAATCTTCTCCCATAAATAGCTGATCTGAATTTGACTGGACAGGATTTGTTAGGGTAAGGACCAGACACCAAATATATGTTCCAGAGCGGAAAGAGTCTGGCAGTGGTTACTGCGGACATCTGGGCTGTGAGAGGTCTGGAGCAGGTAGAGGGGTCCTGGCAAAGCGCTGGCTCCAGACACAAGATCCGTGTTCCCCAGTTGCTGAAAACAGGTACATTCCCAGGTCTCTGGAAATTTGAGCACCAGGCAGGGTACAGATCAGACAGAAGGGCCACAAGATACGAAACACCTTTCATTATGGAAGTCAAAACAAAAAGGACCAGGTAAGAACCCAGGTTTCCAAACAAGGCTAATACGGCAGAGCAGAAAGAGCAGCTAGTGGGATGCAGAGGTGTCCAGTAGCTTGCCTGGGTAGTCTTAACTTTTTTTCTTTTTAACAGTATGGTGCTCATACAGTTTTTTGAAAACATTACTTAGGTTCCATTTATTGTGGAATTCAGATAAATTCACCCTCTTTCACCTTTGACAGAGGTGCAGCATTTGTGAGTCGAGAAGCATAAACAGAAGCAGCGGTGATGGACACTATCCCTGCTTTTTTTTAGTTTCTTTGTTTGGTTACTTTGAGAGGCAAAGACAGAGAGTGCTCACCCACTGGTTCACTCCTCAAAAGACCTCAAACCAGAGCTGGGTCAGGCCAAGATCAGGAGCCAGGAACTCAAACCGAGTCTCCCATGTGGGTGGCAGGAACCCAACTACTTGGGCCATTACCTGCTGTCTCCCAGAGTCTGCATTAGTAGGAAGCTGGTATCAAGAGCTACAGGCAGGCATTAGACCCAGGCACTCCAGAATGGGACACCTGCATCTTAACCTGCATCTAACTGCTAAGCTAAATACTTGCCCCACCTCTGCTTTTTATTTCTGTCATGAAATTTTAAAATGTGCATTGTCCCTGAAAAAAAATCTAACTGAAATGCAAGTCTCACAATTTGGGTAGCTGATTTCATGCACAATTATGTTTCACAGTTTGGGCAGTTCCTGGCCATTATATTTTTTATTTTGTCCTAGTGGCGGGGTGTGATATTTTGATAGAGGGTTGTGTAGAAATAGAGAAAGAATATTATAAACTAGGAGAATATGCTGCAAGTATTTTATCTGTAAACCACCCCCCCCACACACACACTACACATACAGATAACAGAAGACTTATCCTCATTTCAGAATTTGGTTTTAGTTTCTTTCTTTCTTTCTTTCTTTCTTTCTTTCTTTCTTTCTTTCTTTCTTTTTTTGGACAAGCAGATTTAGATAGTGAGAGAGAGTTCTAGACAGTGAAAGAGAGACAGGTCTTCCTTCCATTGGTTCACTCCCCTAATGGCCGCTATGGCCGGCGCTGCGCCAATCTAAAGCCAGGAGCCGGGTGCTTCCTCCCGGTCTCCCATGTGGGTGCAGGGACCCAAGCACCTGGGCCATCCTGCATTGCCTTCCCTGGCCACAGCAGAGAGCTGGACTGGAAGAGGAGCAACCGAGACTAGTACCCGGCGCCCCAACTTGGATAGAACCTTTACTGGCAGTGCCCGCAGGCGGAGGACTAGCCATGTGAGCCATGGCGCCGGCCTTTAGTTACTTTCAACAAATTCTTTTGTTACTGTCATAAACCTCAGAATCACAGAGCCCTATGGGCATTGTTATGTGCAAATTCTTAGGCTTGGGATATCAGCATTGACTGTCTTTGTTTGATAGTCTCCCTAGTGTCTAGGGTCAAAGAAAACCTGGTAAGCTGACAGGGGCAAAGCCATTCCTAGTAGCACAGGTACCGTAAAAAGACTTAGTTCTGTCTGGTTGCAATACAAGCTCCAGCACTGCCACAGAGAAGGAGACAGCTTACAAGGACCTTTTTCCAGAACTGATGTAAATTAGAACATTTCCTAAGGTCAGCCTAGAGTAATTTTCCAGTTGATTTGTCATATAACCAGGGTACAAGCTCCCACATCACAATGCAATGCAGATGAAAACCTCTTATAATTTCTCTTGGGTTTTCACGTTTGTTCATTTATGGTGTGCAAAATTGTCAGTGTGGGGCTTAGTGTTTAAGCAAGCTGGTGGGAATCCTTCCAAAGCTAAACCTGGCTCATAGTGGGTGCTTAATAAATGTCTATTGATTACGGCTGTGAAAATGGGATAGGCCTTCTGGACACTCTGCCCCGTTAAATACCCAACAGATGCTTCTGAAAATCAGTCACTCTGATAGCTGCAGAAATTCCCCTGTATGTACATAGATTTCCTTGCCAAATTGGCATGAATGTAAAACTAGGGCTTGGGTTCATTTTAAAGAAACTTGAAAAAGTAAATGAAGCCTTTTATTTCATGCCTTTAACATGCATAAAGCAGGTGTGCGGCATTCATCATCATTTAATCAGCCTTTCAGTATTTGGAAAATGTGCCTCATCTAAGCTCTAGCACCCCTCGCCAAGGTGGAACCTAAGGTCACCTCTCTTTGCCAGCTTTGGATTTCAAACATCAGTTGGGCTCATAAGAGAGACTGATGTACAGAGAGGAAAAGAAGGAATAACTGGCAATGCTTTCCCAGCCAGTGGTAGTGCGTGAGACGTCCTGATAGGTGACAGTAGTGGCAGAGGCCATTGCCCAGTGTCTAGCATCAGTGATGGGCTCTTGTGTGACTGTGCCCAGTTGTGGAAGCAGTTAGGTTTCACTGACCAGTATCATGGGATAGTGTGGGCACTACACCTGATTGCATGGACTCCATGCCTAATGCTGATGCTTTCATAAATTCTGTGAACCCTTGCATTACTATATTTTATTCATACATTTTCTGCTAAAACTAGCTGGAAAATGATCTGATATTTCCAACTAAGAATGCTGACTTCTTTGCATATACTGTACAGACAACATAGGAGTGTGGAGATGCAAAGATATAAACAAGACACAAAGGGAGCATCCCAGGTTCCACAGGTGAAAGGCAGAAGCATACCCCAGCCCAGTGTGTGACATGTGATCAGCCTGCAGTGGGTACACAAGTAGGCAGAGGGACTTTGGGAAGGAAGGGCCTGCAGAGGGAGGCACAAGACCTGCTGTACCTTGACAGTGGCCTCTGAACATGTTCTCTCTATTTATGGAAGTCTTATCTCACCCAAACCTGCATGTATAAGATGTCTGATACTGTCATCCTGTCACCTGATAGGCATCAGCCCAATCAAAGGATGCACAGGTATAGCCTCAACTGCTTGTCTGCCTCTATCTTCCTGCTGATTGAAGCTGTGCTTGACATCTGTTGTGCTGTAGACAGACACAACTGCTGGGAACTCCAGTGACTCAGATGGGGCTTTGCAGAGAGAGTGAAATTCCTTAGTACAGGCAGCTTCTAGCTTCAGAAGCAATCAGCCCTAATTTGAGTCATGTAGTAAAAGGTTTAAATAGTTGTTTGGGAGTGGGTTCAATATCTGAAGAAAGCACCCTTTGAACACTTTCCTCTTGAGGGGAACCAGGATATTTTACTACTCAACATGCATTTTGGCATATGACTATTTTGAGCTAAAGGCAGCTGGATACCAAAAGACATAGGAAAAGTTAAAAAACACAGCAGGTTTTCCTTTTGTAAGGGAAATTTACATTCCTCAAAGGTGTCTCCTTCTGCCCTACCAGGAAATGGAGGGCCCTTAACAACTCTTATCAATGGAGAAGACATTGAAATCTGCATATCAAACTTGCTAAACAACCTTGTTTACCAAACTTTTCCTGGCCACCTTAACTTCACCTCTCCTACCCAAGAAGCCCCAAACCCTTTTCATTTATTTTAGCCGAAGATAATATATAAACCCAAATACTCTACGTGTCTCATCTCTGGTGCTCCCCTGAGAAAGCACGATGAACATTAACTTCTATTTATTTTCTCTTGTTAATCTGTCTTTGGCCAGTTTCATTTGCAAGGCTCCCACTAGACAACCTAATTTTTTTTTTCTATTCTCCCAAGGTCTGACCACCAGTGATGCCATCACATGTTTAATTCTGCTCCTTCAACATCTTTTTATAATAACCCTACAGGACCTTGTGTTGTAAGGGCACCACAGCAGAGAATCTGGAGTTATCCAAAGGTGGTATCCAGAAATGAAGCCCAAATTGGAAGCAGAGCGAGAACATGGGTATAAAGGGCTTAGGTAGGGGGAAAGAATCTACCTGTTCATGTGGAGGAGATAGAAAAGTATTGAATTGGTGTAGTGTCCAGGATCAGATGTCCTCACAGCAAACTTCCAATAGCTGTGAAGCCCTGATCACTGCCTCATTCCTCAACACAGACTGGATCCGTCTCCGTACACTTCTGATCCTAAGGAGAGATTCGTCTGCCCAGACCGTAACAATAATGTCTAACTTGTGAGTTGCTCTGTCACATAGAAGCCTAACTATTACTCTCTAAGTAATGCGCTTTAAAGCACAACTGGACTGCTTAAGATATCATACTAGGACTAGCCCCCAGATTGTGATTGATTCCCTAAAATATTATTTTGTCTGCAAAAACTTCTTAAAGCAGTATAGGCATTTGGCACAATGGTTGGGTCCATATAACCAAGTGCTGTACCCACTCCAGCTTCCTGCTAATGCGCACCGTAGGAGGCGGTGGATGATGGCTCATGTATTTGGATCCTTGCCACCCATGTCAGAGATCCAAGTTGAAATCTTGGCTCCTGGCTTCAACATGGCCCAGACCTGGCTGTTGAGGACATCTGAGGAGAGGTTCAGTGGATGGATGATTGATCTCTCTTTCTCTCTATATAAAATGAAAATAAATATTTTGATTACAAACTATTAAATTTATTATTTAAACTATTAAAATTTAAACTATTTTAAATTTAAACTACTTTAAATTTAAACTATTATTTAAACTATTTAAAATTTAAACTATTAAAATTATTTCTCATAACCCTGGAAGCTGAGAAGTCCAAGGTAAAGGTGCAGGTGAATTTGGTGTCTGGTGAGGGCTGGCTTCCTGGTTCATAGATAATTGCTGCTTAATCTTGTGGCTGAAGAGCAAAAGAGCTCTCTAAGCCTTTGTTTCTAAGGGCACTAACCCATTCAGGAACTCTTCTATCCTGTGACTTTTATCTCCCCAATCCCACCCCCAACACCATCACACTAGGTTTCAACAGAAGAGTTGTCTGGGACACAGAAATCCAGTTCATCACAAGTGCTCTCTCCTAAACTAGACTAGGGTTCTCCAAAGGGTGCCTTCCAAGGCTTCAGACCAGATTCCTTCAGGGGCTCTGAGAGGGAATGATAGCACTTCTCACTAGAAATGCTGTTTCCCTTTCCTTTCTTTCAGGCCCTTCCTACTCAAAGAAACAATCTTGACTTAGTGCTGAGGTATCTCCAAGGCTTCTCTAACAGAGGTTTCTGTCTTTCAGACAAAACTCCTACACTCTGCTCAGCATTGCCCCTAGCAACACTAATCAAAAGGCTGGCACTGTGACTCCGCAGGTTGAACTCTCACCCACAATGCTGGCATCTCATATCAGAGTGTCAGTTCAGGTCCTGGCTGCTCCGCTTCCCGTCTGGCTCCCTGCTAATGTGCCTGGAAAAGCAACAGAAGATGGCCCAAGTGCTTGGGCCATTGCCACTCACACCGAAGACCCAGATGGAGTTCCCAGTTCCTGGCTCCAATCTGGCTATCCCCAACCATTGTGGCCATTTGGGAAATGAACTAGAGAATGGAAAACCTTTCTCTTTCTTTCCCTCTCATTCTCTGTGTCACTCTGCCTTTCAAATAAAGTAAATCTTAAATAAAGAGGTAATATTTTTGTGTTTTTTAAAAAGATTTATTTTATTTATTTGACAGGCAGAGTTAAGGAGAAGAGAGGGGTCTTTTGTCCCTGGTTCACTCCCCAAATGGCCACAATGGCTGGGGCTGGCCCAGGCCAAAGCCAGGAGCCAGGAGCTTCTTCTGGGATTCTCACAGGGTCCCAAGCACTTGGGCCATCCTCCACTGCTTTCTCAGGTGCATTAGCAGGGAGCTGCATTGGAAATGGAGCAGCTGGGACTCAAACCAGTACCCGTATGTATGCTAATGCTCCAGGCCATGGCTTACCCTGCTGTGCCACAATGTCTTGTGTTCGTATATGATGAGTGCAAAGGTATATTTTTCTTCACTGTTGCCTATTTACATTTGTGGTAACTCTATTGATATTAATCTCTCTTTTGTTTTTTAAAATGTTTCCAAAAAATAAATAGGGACAGGTATTTGGCCTAGCAGTAAAGATGCCCTTATCCTGTATCTTAGTCATGGTTTCAAAACCCAGTTCTGGCTTCTGATTCCAGTTTCCAGCAAGTGCAGACCTTGGGAGACAACAGTGATAGCTCATGTAATTGAGTTCCTGCCAGCCATGTGAGAGATCTGGATTGAGGTTCTAGTTCCTGGCTTTCCTGGCTTCAGTCCAGTCTATCCCCAGCCACTGAAGTAATCTGGTAAGTGAACCAGTAGATAAGATTTTCCTTCCTTCCTTCCTTCCTTTCTTCCTTCCTTCCTTCCTTCTTTCCTTCCTTCCTTCCTTCCTTCCTTCCTTCCCTCTCTCCTTTTACCCTCTCTTTCTGTCTCCCCTGGCTCTCAAATAAATTAAATAAATGTGAGCTACAGAAAAAGTGAGTAAAATGTTTAAAAATTATAGGGACAGTTCAAAGGCATCACATCTCAAAGTACAATTTCACTTCTATAGATTACCTTTTAGGTGTTTTTTTTTTTTTGACAGGCAGATTGGACAGTGAGAGAGAGAGACAGAGAGAAAGGTCTTCCTTTTGCCGTTGGTTTACCCTCCAATGGCTGCCGCGGTCAGCGCGCTGCGGCCGGCGCACCGCACTCATCCGATGGCAGGAGCCAGGTGCTAGGTGCTTTTTCCTGGTCTTCCATGGGGTGCAGGGCCCAAGCACCTGGGCCATCCTCCACTGCACTCCTGGGCCACAGCAGAGGGCTGGCCTGGAAAAGGGGCAACCGGGACAGAATCCGGTGCCCCGACCGGGACTAGAACCCGGTGTGCTGGTGCCGCAAGGCAGAGGATTAGCCTGTTGAGCCACGGCGCCGGCCTAGGTGTTCTATTACTTCTCACAGATCAGAGAGATCATATGGTATTTGTCCTTTGGGAACTGGCTTATTTCACTAAGTATGATGTTTGAACAGCCCTTGTCTCGACTGTTGAGGAACATTTTTTTCATACTATTTGTTGAACTCTTTACTTAGTATAGAGTTAATCTTATGTGTATAAGGTTAATTAAAAATAAATTTTAGTAAAAAATAATGGAATAGGAGGAGGAGGAGAAAGGAGGGTGGGGGGGCAGGTACAGTGGGAAGAATCACTGTATTCCTAAAGTTGTATTTATGAAACACATGAAGTTTTTATGCCTTAAACAAAAGGTTTCTGGGGGAAAAATAAAAATTATAAGGACCTAGATATGGCAAAAATGGTGAACACCCCCAAGTAACTGAAGTTTGTTGAAACATCTCTAAGATTTACATCTCTGTTCTGCTCCCTGTTTTCTTACTCAGTCTCAGTTTAGGTGGGGGAAGGGGCTGTTCCATTGGGGCAGCAGCCAACACTGGGCACTTTAAGTCATTCCTATTTGATTCTTTTATCTTTTTATAATGTTTGTGTTAATGTTTGTCTTTCACCTCATTTTCCCCACTCCGGGGTGAGCTCCTGGAGGTCTAATATGAGGTCTCTGCTTTCCTTCCAACTTGCTCGTTGCAGCTGCCAGTTGTGGTATTAGGCGCACAGTGGGTGTTTGACAGACATGGCTGATCTACATTCAACACTCAGACAGCACCAACGGCCCCGCCCATGGCAGACATGGAAAACTAGGTCATCTATTTGGCAAAGGCCTTTTGATTCACTAGGATAGGATCTGTGAATGGTGTAAAATAACCACATACACAGACACACACATGCACAACTTACACTTTTGGACAAATTACATCTTTGTTGCAAAGATGCCAAAATGTCTCAAAATGGCTAAAACCTGGGGATTTTCCGTGGATTAGTCATGTGGTTTAAATAATTAGAATTGAAGGCCAGTGTGAGATTGCCCCCAGTGAAACATTACAGGTTCCAGGCCAAGTTTAGTCATGTGGAAAGAGGAGAAGATTCTCATACTGACAGCACAGAATTAAAGGAAAGAAGAAATTAAGAAACAACTGCAGCCTGGAGACCAGAGAGAATGGCCGTGCTCTGCAGGCTGGGCCTAGAGAGAGATGTGCAGAAAACCTGGGCAATGTGGTGAATGTATTTCCAATTTTACAGAGGGGGTCCAGTCTGTATTGCAGGCACTTGGGGCATTTGTTTTAATAACATTCTAAGTGAAAGGCTTCTCTCTGGTAATAGAATTTCTTTCCATTTTTATGAAGTCAAAAATGAAAAATAAACTAAAGCAAAAGAATCTAATTTCCTATAATAAGGTTTTGTTTTTAGTCACTTATAAATGCAAAATCATGGGGCCTTAGATACCAAAAGGCATATGTTGATCATGGAAATGAAATAAGAAAAATAAAATAAAATCTCAGAAACTCACTCATAAATATTGACCTTCCCCTTTCCCCCACCTCCAGCTCCCACCTCAAACTTCACACGTGTGTGCCCACACACGCACATACCCAGAGGAGAAATAACACTGGCTTTCAGAGGCAGAGTGAGGCGGACTGTGTGCTGACCTGTTCTCGAGATAGAACACATTTGTTCAATAAATTCATCACCTCTGGGTGGAAGTCCGTGGAATTCGACACTGCTGCCAAAATGCATGCACATAGAAGTGGTCAGGAATACCACAAAGTCTCTCAAGTTCCCCACTGGAAGCTGAGAGTCATCAGGGGCCCGCTGCCTGGGACCATCAGAATTATACACCAGATCCTCTCTCTACAAGGTCAAACTCATCTTTCATCCACTGAAGGCTGTAGCCTATGTAGACTAGAGAGTCCACAATGCAACTTCTTGAAGCCTAGTCCATTTCATCAGTTCATCCTAAGCCCTGTACCCTATAGCTGTAACATAACACTTCCAAGAAGCGCTTGTGAATCCTTCATTCCATCAGTTCTCCCAGTTTTTCTTGTTCCTGAAGTAACAGAAGTGTGAGTCCCACTTACTGTTGATATATATTTGAAATTGCCATCATGAACTGTAAGCCAATACCACTAGCCACCTTTGCTCTTCTCATTGTTCTGTCTCTTTAAGACCTCCAGTCTGTTATTTCCAGGACATGACATAATTTAGTACCCTCACCCCATGAAGTCACAAGTCTTCCTCTATATTTACTGCCAGGAACAGATATCAGTATTTTACATTGCAAATTGATCAGAACTATGGTCCAACACAACAATCTTCCAGTCTTTCCTCATCATCTTGGTTGGAACACCACCTCCTCCCTCATTTCTCTTTCTCCCTCCTATAAGTGTCTCTGCCCTACTGTGCACTTAAGCTTTGAATTTGGTCCATACACACACCAGGGAAACTCATCCTTTAACTTCATAGGCCTATACTAAATCTATAACTTTTCTCTAGATATACCCTCTATCCATGTTTCCCATATGGGGCCAATATTTATCCAGAAATATTTTTTCAAATAAGAATGAATGCTTTTGATTATACTTTTTTATTTGTGAACACTAATTTCCCCACAACAGGATAACTGGAAGGACTGGACAGAATATTGACATCTTAGTGTGTTTACCTTCTTGTTTGTGTACATGAAGTCCACAGAAATGGTGGGAGTTTACGAGCAGCCAGACCTAGGTTTGGGTCCCAGCCCTATTGATCCTTCTAAGTTTCAATGACCTTATCTGAAAAAAAAAACTAGCAGAGATAACTGTAGCTACATCAGTGAGTGGGTATAAGAATTAAATGATATGGTCCTTATCAAGGTGTCAGGATCATAGTAATCTCTCAATAAATGCTAACAAAATGTTAGTAATGACCATTTTGTTAAAATTATTATAACTAGTAATAGTAGCAATATTGTTATTATTTAACATCAGAAAACCTGGTTTCCAGATGAACTTTGCAAATAATTTATTTTCCTAGGACAACTCTTTGAGTGGCACTTCTTCTGAAATAGAGCATGGGAATTGCTATGGTCTCAATGTTTGTGTCACCCCCAAATTTGTATGTTGAAACTCAATCGTCAATGTGATAGTGTTGGGAATTAGGGCCTTTGAGAAGTAATTAGGTCATGAGGATGGGTCCCTCATAAGCGTGATTAGTGCCTTTATGAAAGAGGCTCCAGAGAGTTCCATGGCCCCTTTGATCAGCTAGAAGACATCATCCATGCACCACACACCATATCTTCTGTTATCTTGCTGCTGGATTTCCCAGCCTCCAGACTGGGAGAAATAAGTCTCTGTAGTTTATACGACACCCACTGTATAGTACTTTCTTGTAGCAGCCCCAAAAAGGCTCAGACAGGAGTTAGAATTGTGGATTCCAATTCTAACTCCCCCTCATGCATTTACTCATAATGGTTATTACTGTGTTCCTAAACCTATATATATGAAATATATGAAACTTGTGTAACAAATAAAATTTTAAAAATAATTAATTAATTAAAAAGAAACAAACTACTTAACCACCATGAGATGTGACAACCTCATCTATAAAATGTAGGTGGTATGAGCAATGACTCCAAATAGCATTGCAATTATTCATGTATTGATACACATAAATGTTTAGAAGTTTCTGGCACATACTAAGTGCTCAAATCATGTTTCTAAAATATGTGACAGGATATAGTGACATCCACCATGCTGGTTATGATGAAAATTTGAGATAAAGCATGAAAAGTTCCCATCATACTGTCTGAATTGAATGGTTGCAAACCCATAATGTAACAGATTTACTTTGGAATATTTTAATAAATACTAATGTCTCTGTTCCACCCCCATTCAGTTATATCAGAATCTGTAAGAGTAGCACGAGGGCATTTCCAAAAGCCCCCCTAAATGATTTTAATATGCAGCTAGAATGGGAAAAATCACTTATCTGATAACAGGGGTAACTCACTAAAAGGTATTCATTAATATTCTCTGCCTATGTACACATGTATTCAATTCCACAAAGAAAGAAAAAAAAACATTGATTTATAAAAGGAGTATGTACTTCGCAAGAACACCGTGCAATTATGCTGCCTACATTCACATCCTACTCCACCAAGAATCCATTTACTAAACACAAGGCAGCTGTCAGAGAACATTAGAAGGTTGATAGACATAAAAATAAAGATTTCAGACAAAGTATAGTACTACAGAAATGGCTAGCATGTGTCAAGGCTCAATCATTATTTGGTAAACTGAGTTGACACTATGATGTAAGCCAGCGGGAAAAGACTGATTAGCAAATTATGAATATGGCTTAAAGCAAGATACATACATGCACACATGCCATCTCAGACACAAGCTCCTCTTATTGCCCGTCTACCAGTCACTGGAATTCTGCCTCCTTCACTGCCCTCCTCTGAACCCTTCTCATTGTTTCATGGCAGTGCATTTGCCCCTCAGTATCCCTAGCTTGGTTCTGGGACTCACACATCCCAAGATTCATGGATGCTCAAGTCCTTTTATAAAATGACAAAGTGTTTGTGTATAACTTAGGCATATCTTCCTATGCACTTTAAATCCTCTCTGGATTTCTTACAAACCCTAATTCAATGTAAAGTTATGTAAATATTTGTTATACAGTATTGTTTAGGAAATGGCAAGGAAAAAAGGCCATATCCACTTAGTTCAAATGCAGTCATTGTAAGCCTAACTACATAGTACATATCAGCAATAATTTAATTTTTATTATTATTTTCTACCACAGATGATTGAATCTGCAGATGTATAACATGCAATTATGGACAGTTGACTGTAATCTGTCATCACACAAATAAGCAATATCAGGAAGCAGTCATCCCACACTTTACGTTCATAACATTCTTGCCTGCTATTATTTGACATAATTTTCTACAAAACACTAGAAACCCTATAAAAATTGGTACTCTTACACATGAATACATGTGCCCACACAAAACCATATACACAAGTTTATATAATAACATTATTCATAATAGCCAAAAAATGAAAACAACCCAAACATCCATCAGTGGATGAATGGATAAACAAAATGTCCTATAGACATACAATAGAATGTTATTGACAATAAGAATGAAGCACTGGTATGTGCTTCATTAATATGGATTAAGCTGTAAAACACAATAGGAAGTAAAAGAAGCCACATATATATGTCGTGTGTATAAGGCCACTTATTTCCTGATCCACCTTATGTGAAATCTCTGCAATAGACAAAGTCACATAGACGGATAAAGTAGTGCTTGTCTAGGACTGGGGCAGGAGAAAGGATAGGGAGTTACTGATAATGGAGAGGGGATTTCTTTTGGGGATGATGAACATTCTAAAATTTGTAATAATGGTAAATATACTAAAATCCTTGAATTGTATACTTAAATGGCTGAACCTCATGGTAGATAAATTTAATCTCAGTAAAGCCACTATAAATTGATGTTCTTAAGGACAATGGTAATACAACAGCATCAACCTAAAATATTCCATATATTTTAGTTAGGAAGGTAAAATAATATATACTTTAGGAAAAATTAGTTAATACTTTAGGAAATGATGTGGATATTTTGTTAGTGTGGTCAAGCTCATTTCCTAACAGCGCCAGAGAAATGAGGCTGATGGATAATAGATTCTGCAGCACCCAGGGTAACTTGCAGGCCCACAGTACTGCTTGTGGAGGAGTTCTCTGACTTCCATGGAGCCAGCCTGGAGTTAAGTCTGTGCCCTCTGGTGGGCAGAGACAAGTCCTAGAAGGCCCTAACCATAGGTAGGTAATTGCTCTTCAGATGACCTGCCAGCTCTAATGCCTTTGCAGAATTTCTTAGGAAAGTCTGCCAAGTTACCTGTCAAAAAGCCATTTACTCCTTCTCTTCTATCTTATAGAACCTTATTTTTTTTTTTTAGGTTGAACAGTGTACAATCTTAAGCAACAATCTGAGTTCATTATAACCCATTTTTGTATTAATAAATGTTATGGCAATGGGCAAGATCTCTAGGACTGGCTAGTAAGGGGAAGTGGACTTGAGGATATTTTAACAACATGGATTCCTTGATTTTTTTTTAAAAAAAGAGAGATTCTCAAGAAGAGGGCAGTCTCTTAGCTCTCTCGAATGTGGTTGTATGTCAGTATTTTGAAACCACAAGGGAAACTTCCTAAATGCTGAGGTTAGGAGAACAGAAGGGTGGCAAGAGTTTGGATCCATGATGTGGTCAAATCAACTGTGGAACCACCTACCTTCCAATTTCCTGCTATATATAATAGTTACATGCTATATTTTTCAAACTACCACTACTTGAGCATCTATTATGTACAATCAAAAAAATTTTAACTGACACATCTACCAACCTAAAGACACGTAGTTCCTTCTAGAACAGGACTTTCTTCCGATCATGTTAAGCAGAATTTTGCTTGGCTGTATATACACCTAGCCTAAACAAGTAGAAGTGAACAAAATTACAAAGTAAGGACTGCAAAACTTATATGATGTGGTTCTACCATCATCAATAACTTGCTTTGATTTTTTTTACACTGTTATCCTTAAGCTGGCATCTTCAAAATCACTAATGGTCCAGGATGACTATTGGAGAGCTAGCCTTCATATTCACACTCCAAGACAAGACAAATAAAGAGGAAGACTGTGGGAGGACAGAAGAGAATTTCCCAAAAGGAGTTCCCTAGAAATGCCATACAACACTCTACATGTATCTCATTGACTAAGACTGGGTCATGTGATCTTATCTTTTTGTATAGAAGACTGGGAAATGTCTTCTAATTGGGTGCATTATAGGGAGGTCCCATTTTTAAGAAACAATGGGAAAACTGATATTGCATAGGCAACTAGCAATCTCTGCTACATAGGGTCTAAGTCCTGGATTAATCTCAGCACCCACTTCTATTAACAACAGTGGGCAGAGATGCTTTATGCAAAGTCTGTGCAAGGAAGCTGGGCTGGTGGACAACAGTGCATCAGATGTTGCCAATGTGATAAAATTCATGTGCTTTTTTAAGATGACACTTGAAAATAGATCACAGATTTTAAAATCAAACTTAAGTCAAACTTTGGGGATACATGGAAGTCAGTTTCAAAACTCAGGAATGGTGGATTACTAATGGCACCCAGATTGCCCCAGAAGATTCCAGAACACACAGGAATGAGAAACAGGTGCACTATGAGACAGGGAAATCATTCAGAAGAAAATAATAGCACCAAGTGCCACACCATAGCTTACTAAGGAATCAATTTTAAAATTTAATTTTCAAAAATTAGCAAGTGGGGCCAGCGCCGTGGCTCAATAGGCTAATCCTCCACCTGCGGCACTGGCACCCCGGGTTCTAGTCCCAGTCGGGGCGCCGGATTCTGTCCTGGTTGCTTTTCTTCCAGTCTACCTCTCTGCTGTGGCCCAGGAATGCAGTAGAGGTTGGCCCAAGAGCTTGGGCCCTGCACCCACATGGAAGACCAGGAGAAGCACCTGGCTCCTAGCTTCGCATCAGTGCAGCGCGCTGGCCACAGCAGCCATTGGGGGGGTGAACCGATGGAAGGAAGACCTGTCTAACTCTCACTGTCTAACCTGATAAAAAAAAAATAGGAAGTGGTAGAAGTGTGGCCTGGTGATAAACATGCTAGTTAGCATGCCTGTGTCCCACATCAGAGTGGTAAGTTTGATACCTGGCTGTGGCTCCTGATTCCAGTTTCATGCTGATGTAAACCCTGGGATGCAGTGGTGATGATTTATGTAATTGGGTCCCTACCACCCATGTGAGCAACCTGGATTGAGATTCCATCTCTGAGCCTCAACCTTGGCCCAGGCCTGTGCTTTGGAAGTGAATTAGCAGATAGGAATACTCTCTTTCATCACTCTCTCTGTCTCTCAGATAAATATATTTTTAAATTATCTCATGAGAAACAACTGAGTTGTGTCTCAGTATAAATTTTCTAAAGCAAAACTTGGGATAAGATCTTCTGCTACCTTTGGTTTATTAAAAAGTGTTCTGGGAATAATAGGCAAGCTACTTAAAGTCACTTAACTTTTACAGCCCTGTGTAAACCACATGTCCTTAAATCGGTGCTTCAAGGACAAACACCTGGAACAAATTGAATACTGAAATTGATAAAATACTGGGACATTAAGTTCTGATTTCAAATATGGATCATCAGAACAGACCTTCCTTCCTCCCCGGTTAACTTTTTTTTTTTTTTTGACAGGCAGAGTGGACAGTGAGAGACAGAGAGAAAGGTCTTCCTTTTGCCATTGGTTCACCCTCCAATGGCCGCCACGGCTGGCGCACCGTGCTGATACGAAGGCAGGAGCCAGGTGCTTCTCCTGGTCTCCCATGGGGTGCAGGGCCCAAGCACTTAGACCATCCTCCACTGCATTCCCAGGCCATAGCAGAGAGCTGGCCTGGAAGAGGGGCAACCGGGACAGAACCGGCACCCCGACCAGGGCTAGAACCTGGTGTGCTGGCGCTGCAAGGCGGAAGATTAGCCTAGTGAGCCGAGGTGTTGGCCCCTCCCCAGTTAACTTTACATAAACTAAATCTCACACAATTGGACTTCAAAATAAGTCTGTGCTAATAAAATCATGCATTGTCTATTCAAAATCCTGGAATTCCAATTAAGATTCAATTTAAAAATGGGATTCTGCTGCTAGAAAATTTTTTGGAGGGGTGGGGAGTAAAGCAAATACTAAAAATGTCTAAGAGCTACTGTCTTCTAAAAATGAAAAAGTCAGTCCCGGCGTCCTCGTGTTTCCTGAGTTCCAAACCAGAGATATTAAACATACACAGCACAAATCTTGTAACTGGATGAAAACATTACCTCTAGCCATGTCCTAATTTATGACTAGTTATGACTGGAGCATATCTCAGACCATCTGTTTGGATTGTATCATCCCACCCCCACAAATCACCAGCATTGCACAATTGCAGGCTGAACTGGTAACAGGGATTTCCCCTCTCAATTCCCTGTGCAAACACCCCAAGGACACAGCTGTGTGTCACAAAACTGATTTTCTCAAAGTCATCTCTCCTCCCAGTGCCACCTGCTAGACTGGCCTTACCCAGAGGAGCGCATTTCCAGGCTGGTAAACACAGGCCCCAGACACTGCCCACTCTTCACTCTTACATTCCTGTCACTCACTATCCACTGCTCAACTACTGCCACAGTTTCCCATGCTACCAAATGCTCACAAAGTGTTATTGTATTACAAGATTAAGATTTGCTCACTGCAGACATGGGTCCTGAATTCTCCTCCTGGCTGTCAGTCTTGTTCTGTGTCACTGCCACAGAGGCCAGTGTGAGCAGAGACATCCATAGAAAGCTGCAGAACCTCCTCCACCATTGCAACTCTTGGGCTTGTGCTACTGTCCAAGTTTTTGCAAATGCCACTTGGACAAAAGTGACACATTCAGCTGGAAGAACTACAGCAAGTGTGTGTATTGACCTGTAGAAGCCGCTCGAGGGAGTGGCTTGACCCACAGCACCCAGCACACCCCTGGCTGCAGAAAACAACACGTGCTGCTTTTCATCTAATCACAAGAGGAGACACCTGTTTCTCATCTCCTGTACTGAGACGAATAGTTCTGTGTTCAGTTTGTTTGCAACCCAGTGGCTGATTTTATGGACTTGGAAGAATATTCCAATGTGGTCTTTAATCTTTTGGAACTGAAGACTAATCTGTAAAAATCAGTTCTCAGGCAGAAAGCTGTTAGTCCCACCAGCTGCTTCTCCCATGACCGCCTTAGGGGCCAGCATCAGCAGCCAGTTACAAACTAGCATGCTGTCTCCTCTGGTGTTTGCCATACACTGCAATTGGGTGGTGCCGTGGTCCCTCAGCACATCTTCCCATCCTAACTCCTCCAGAGGATTTCAAGAAGCCATGCTGCCCTTTAACCTGCTCTGTGATTCTTCATTTCCTGGGCAGGGGCCTTCAGCAGCGTAGTAACTGAATATAAAAGCTCTGGCATCAGGCTGCCTCTGGCTAATTCTCTGTTTTGTCACTTGCCTGCTGTGTGACCCTGGGCAAGTTGCTTAACTTTGCTAAACCTCAACCTCTGCAGCAGCCAAGTACAGATTAGCAACATCACCTACTTTATTGGGTGCTGTGAGAAGATAATGTGCAATAACAACACAGCCCAAGCCTAGTGATGCATGGTCCATATTATTTTTTTACAGATTAAATGCATGCCTGTGTTACTGCCAGGGAACAAGGATCAGCTGGCACAAAGGAGTGCCTGAGAAGCATGTGCTGAACAAATGAATGGATGGGTCCACAAAGTGTGAATCTTCTGCAGCATATGGACTTTCAGGAAATGTATGGGCTTCACTACCATTAGTGGGACTGGGTCCAAATCCTGGTCCTGCTAAACTGCAGGAAATCCCCTCTAATGCATTGCACCTGGGCATCCTGGGAGGCAAACAACGAATGCAACCCCTCGAGGATGACTGTGGGGGTGAAGTGGGGTCAGGCTGGCATGTCAGAGAGGTCTTGAGTAAAACCTCCTTCTCCCCAGAGAAGGCTTCTTTGGGTGTTGGGAGCTGGGCACAGTGTACTTTGCGGTTCTGTGAACACAGGCTGCTTTAGGAAGGAAGCAGATATATTCTTAGCCTAACACAGCCCAGGTTCTCATTCTGAGGGAATAGTGTTAAAGCTGTGTGAATAGGGGTCTGTGAAAGAACTTCATCTCTAAGCCGGACAGCCAGGCAGAAAGAGTGTGAGGTGTGCTGTATTTTAAATATTTTGACAAAGGATAAGCTGAGACCAGTGTAGAAGTTCTCTTTTCTGCCCTCTCTACCTCCCAGCCCTGACATTGGGAGACCTTAAAACAGTGCTTCACTGTCAGCAGCACACAGCAGTGGAGCTGCAGAGGAGAAAACTTTGCACTAAGCAGGTATCTATGCCTGATAAATGTGTAGGGTGCCAGGGAGAACTTCCCAGAATTCTAATGGGGGAGCACTGGTGTGTGAGGAGGAAGGTGTTAAATGCATAGGGATGTAGGTAAAGGCAGGAGAGCCATGGCGTGCTGCTTGGATTTCTGCTCAAGAACAATTGCTGTCCAGCTGCAAGGGGAGTGGTTAGATGAAGATCTGCACTTGTTAGCACCATCAGGCTTTGTCTCAGTTCTTGAGCTGAGGCCACATGCTCCCTGGACAGCTAAACAAGTGACAAACACAGCAAGGAGTACAAGTGTCACCATTTCCATCCATTGCAGGCCACCTCTAATACATCTTTGGTTTGGGGCTCTCTGTTGGGTTGGCCAAATGGGTCTTCCCTCCAGATTCCTCCTCCAATCTCTTAATTCAGTGCAGTATCTTCTCTCTGGAGGGTACAACTGACCTGGGGTTTGGGAGGCATCACTCAGAAAGGACAGATCAACCTAACATGCATGGTAAGAACAGCTAAACAAAGATAGAAGTGGTCCATAGGGTACAGCAGAACCACAGCCTGGATTGGCTACTTAAAATTTTATGTGAGAAAAACTAAACACCTCACAATGTTTAGAAAGCAGTGGTTGTGTTCCCATAACCCTCTGGAGAAAGTTGTCATAACTGATACTCCCTAGGGAAGGATGTCCCAGCAGCCAAACACTGATGCAGCAGGAAGTTGTTTTTGAGTTTGGGCACTCCCCCAGGCACAGCATTCTCTATTCGAGCTTCCTGGAGCTCTGCTTCTTTCACTGGAATCTGGGCTTTGTGGAGCGCTGCGTGGCTGCTGCCAGGCCCTCCTCAGACTCTGTACTTTCTGTTCCCTTCAACGTGGGATAAATGGCAATGAGTTTTCGTTATTGGTGATGCCTAAAATGTCAACAACTTGTTTTCCTAAAATTGTCAAATAAACAGAAGGGGGAAAGTAAACAAAGGATCACTGAGAATATAATGAAGGGGAGGCTGCTGATAGTGACATGCCATCCAATGACTTCCTGTTTATCACAACTGGCACTTGTACCACCCTGTGACAGACTTTGTAAGAGAGCCCTCTTTCATCACAGGATGTCGATTCTGAGTCCGAGATGTTGCGAATAAATCACAAGTCTTTAGCCTCCCTTAACTGTGAGAAATATTCTTTTTCTTTTTAGACATTTGCTAAGACAGGTACTAAGAAGACAGAGCTGGCCCTTCAATTATTAGAAAAAATAATTTCTTCTTTAAAAATAGTTTTATTTGTTTTTATATATTTGAGAGAAGAGAGAGAGAGAGAGAGATCTTTCATCCACTGGTTCATTTCCCAAATGGCTACAAAACCATAGCTGGGCCAGGCTAAAGCCAGAAGCCAAGAACTCAATATGGCTCTCCCACACGCGTAGCAGGGCCCCAAGTACTTGGGCCATCCTCTGCAGCCTCCTCAGGTGATTAGCAGAAACTGTATCAGAAGCAGAAGTGAGACTTGGTCCCAGGCACTCTGGTATGTGATGTGGGCATCTCAAAAGGCAGCTTAACCCATTATGCCACAATATCCAATCTCATTGTTTTCTTCATCAACTTCATGACCATCTTTGGCTGAGTGAGGAGGCTGATCAGTGCACTTCATGTGTCCAGGACTGAAGAATGGAAGGACTCATGACTTTAGTGTAAAATCAGGAAATACTAGGGTTGGGTTGGTCACCCTTCCACCTCAAACCTCTGGAACAAAAGCCAGAGAATAAGCCACAAAGGTCACCATCTCCATTAACTAGAATTCCTCCTCAAGCCCTTGTTGTCAATGTCTGTGCTGGTTCTTTAGCAAGCATTTTTATAAATCCTGGGCATCTGTTTCATCAAGCATGTGCCAGCCACCAGGGCCAGAATGGTGAGCAACAGACCTGAAATCCTTGCCTTCTAATATTAATTTTTAGTAGGGGATATTGAAAATGAACCAGTAATAGTTGTTTTTTTGTTTGTTTTTTGTTTTGTTTTTTTTTTTTTTCATTTGACAGATAGAGTTACAGACAATGAGAGGGAGAGACAGAGAGAAAGGTCTTTCTTCTGTTGGGTCACTCCCCAAATGGCCGCAACGGCCGGAGCTGCGCCCATCTGAAGCCAGGAGCCAGGAGCCTCTTCCAGGTTTCCCATGCGGATGCAGAGGCTCAAGCACTTGGGCCATCCCCCACTGCTTTCCCAGGCTATAGCAGAGAGCTGGATTGGAAGAGGAGCAGCCAGGACTAGAACCGGTGTCCATATGGAATGCCGGCCCCGCAGGCAGAGGACTAACCTACTGTGCCACGGCGCCAGCCCCAACCAGTAACAATATTAATACACAAGATACATTTAAAGTGGTAAGAATGAAGAAACACTAGAATAAAAGAGGAACATGGTGTAGAGAGCCAACAAAAATAAAGTTGAATGGAAATGGGGATGGGAAAATGCAGGTGGCCTCTGGGCATGGGTGAGGGCTGGTTCTCATTGTGTGGCCATATTCTGCCATGAAACTCCAAAGAATCCGAAATGTCTCAGTGAGTACCTGGCCTTCCTATTGTGTTACCTCCTATGAAGTTAGAATATATTTTATTTAATGGTTTGCTAGCTTGATGCACACCATTTATCTATCTATGCACATTCTTGCAGATTTGATACTTGGTGAATATGACCTCAGGGAATGGGAAATCATTAGGAAAACTATTACACCGGATTCAAGAAGAATGACAGTCCAGCATAAGATCATGCACCATTTCAACTCCTGTTCCTCATTACTGAGACTGTATTGAGAACTCATGGGTATGTAGCTCATACCCATGAGCATAGAGGCCCCTCCCCCCAAGCCACATCCCTTTCGGTCCTGGGTGGGTCCAGAAAAGGTGAATCTGAAAGGAAGAGTTGCATGCAGGAAATTCCTGGAAGAGATCCAAGGACCCATGTCTATGAAGGAGTGAAGGTTAGAAAACAGGTCACAGAAAACACTGGTCACAAACGAAAAGGTTACTGACTTCAACTTTAGATCTTCACTTGTCAAAAGACACTATTAACATAGTGAAATGCATGTATCTATCAAAGAACTCATGCCTAAAATTCTTCAAGAACTTCTGTAAGTCAATAACAAAAAAAGGCAAACAATCACATATTTCAAAAACTATCAGTAGATTTGACTGGTACTTAATAAATGAGTCTATCCAAATGGCCAACAAGTGCATGAAAAGATCTTCATGTTGTTAGTTACCAGAAAAATTAACTTAAAGCTAACATGGGATACCTCTATACACTCATCAGCATAGTTAAAATTAAGCAGTCAATATCAGGTGTTGACAAGGATGCTGAACAATGAGGGCCGTCGAATACTGCTAGTAGAAGAGCAAATGTTTTGCAATATCTACTAAAACTAAATATATCCCTATCCTATGGCCCAGTAATTTCACTGCAGGCACATATCCAACAGATTGCCATTGCAATGTTATTTGGAAAGACTAGAACTAGAAACCACACATCCACAATGGGAGAGTTAAATTAACTAGTTTACCCACATAATGGCACAGTTCATAGCCAAAGCAACAGTATGGATAGATCTCACAGACATTGTGTTGAACAGCAGAAGCTAAGCAAGAAAGAATACATATCGTTTAACATGAATTTCAAAAACAAGCACAACTGGTCAAGAATTATGTTTCAAAATATTTTTCACCTCTTGACAAAGGGTAGCTATTGATTGGCAGGAGTATGAAACTGCCTCATGCGGGGCTGGAAATGCTACATATCTTGAACTGGGCAATTGTTTTGTGGGTGTTTACATATGTAAACATTCATGAAGCTATAAACATAATTTGGAATCTTCGGTGTATGATGATACACTCAAGAAATGGATTGCTTTAATAATAATAGGAAGAGTGGGAGAAAGGAGATTAAGAGGTAGAGACTCATGGAAAAGGAAAAGAGAGAAAGGAAGAAGAGAAGAACAGAAGAAAGGGAAGAAGGAAGAGGAGAACAAATCATTACCAGCTGTGATACCCTGAAGAGGACTCAGAGGAATGAGAAAGAGACAAGTTCCTAAAACAAGAGCAAACCTGGCCCAGACAACAGAAAGGTCAATGTGGAATGTGCTAAGAAAGGAACTGTAACTTGAGGCTCGTAGAGGTCATGGAACAATCTGGATTTTAATCTAAGGGCACTAGGAAGTAACTTGCCAGTTTTATGTAGCAGAATAAAGGGGGAAGAGAACATCTGGCTTTTCTAAACATCTGATTTTTCTAAAATCACTTTGGCTACTGGAGTAAAAAAACAATTGTATTATAAGAGGCAACAGCACATGCAAGTCAGGTGATCATTCGTGAGACTTGAGTCAAAAACTGGAAAGGCTGTTAGAAGCAGTCTTGTCACAAAGAAGCTGGACATCTTCCCTTTTGCTTCCTTTCCACACTTCTCACCCTGCTCTGTGCCCCAGAGAGGGCCTGTGGAGACATCTTCCAAAGGCTCCTTGCCCTCAGACTCCTGATTGGGCTCAGCAGATGAGAGGACGGAAGTTTGATGGGTATTGATGGATTCTGACCCTGCCCCTGATGTATCTCCACAGGTTGACTGAGACTTACAGCTCCTGCCAGGCAACCCTTTCCCTCAGCTTTGCCATTTGGACTCTGACCACTTCTCCCTCTCTTGTCCCCTAAGATTTTCCTACACCTTCGTAAAGATTCCCTTAATTTACTCCTCCCTCATGACCTCACTCAAGTGTGCCAGCTACTTCCTGCTGAGAGACTGAGTGATATATGAACTCCATGCAGTATTAAAACAGACCAGTGGTGGTATAGCAGGATGACCCACAGAAGTACAATGGCTATCTTTCACGCCTCTATTAACTAAAGGATGTTTTTTAATATATTCAAAGATTTCCATCCACAATAGAAGTATTATGTTTTAAAAATCGTGATCCAATTATCTGGAATATTTGTTCATAAGCAAAATTTGCTTCTGAGATAAGATTGCATAAAAGAATATACTTAACGCTTTCAAGACCTCAATAGCACTTCTCACAATTGAAGTTAATTTTTATGCCCATCTTCCTTATTAGACTCTAAGCTCCATGAAGACAGTCTATGGAGAAGGTCCACAAAGAAGTCCCCCATTGCCTGCCTTATACTGTAGAATAATACATAGACATAGATTTAATACATTAGTATTGTTACAGGGTGGAACTGAGAAAAGAATAAAGAATACAGTATTTAGAACTGAGTGGGAATCCCAGCTCTTCAATTACCATTGTCTGTACATTCTTATACATATAATTTCTCAGGCTTCCATTTCCATATAAAAGTATATACAGTCAGGATAAGAATTCCTTCCCTCTCTAATACATGTGAAGGTAAATGAATATGAAAGTAAATAATGCAGTAAATGAAACATCCAGGATTATGAGATACTGTTATTATTACAATAAAAATTGTATCAGGAAAGATAAGTCTATGCCTAGTTTTTAGGCAGCACACATCAGCCTTTACAGAGCATGGGAAGATGTCATGAATTTAACAATTTTCATTTAAGAATGATTCAGTTCAAGTGACCACAAACCTTGGAATCTATTAATATAAATCCAGGTGTTAAGGAATTCAGACAGCTAGTGCAAAACACGACAAAATAACATGTTGCTATTCTCCCTGGCTCCTGAAGCAGTAAAGCAAGGCGTGAGGCCGACAGACACAATCATTTCAGGAGCAAGGCGTGCCATCAGCCTTCCTTAACTCTATCACATCCAAGATGCCCTTTGTTTTCAGACCATATAAGAAAGAGTTTGGGGGGACAAAAAAAGTAGTGAGTTCACAGAAAACAGAGGATGAGTCCAATAATGAAGAACATTCTTTTAAAGATTTATTTATTTGAAAGGCAAAATTACAGAGAGGGAGTGAGACAGAGATCTTCCATCTGCTGGTTAACTCCCCAAATGGCCACAACTGGCAGCGCTGGGCCAGGCTGAAGCCAGGAGCCAGGAATTTCTTCCAGGTCTCCCATGTCGGTGGCAGAGGACCAACCACTTGGGCCATCTTTCAGTACATTCCCAAATCATTAGTAGGGAGCTGGATTGGGAGTGGAGCAGCCAGGGCTCCAACCAGCGCCTTTATGGGATGCCAGCAGAGCAGGCGGCAGCTTAACCTGCTATGCCACAATGCCAGCCCCTGAAATTAAATGTTTTTAGGAACTCTGAAACTAATACCATATCTAGATATTATGTATGAACATGATTCATATCTATGTAAAAGTAAGCCCTCTCAATGTTAAATGAACATCAACTATTAAGTATGAATTTCCTAGTGTGAGGGTATCATCAAGAAGTTCATGGAAAACACACATTATAGAAAAATACACGAAATTGGCACTGTGGCGTACCAGGTAAAGCCTCCACCTGCAGTGCCAGCATCCTATGGGGCACCGGTTTAAGTCCTGGCTGCTCCACTTTCAATCCAGCTCTCTGCTATGGCCAGGGAAAGCAGTATAAGATGGCCCAATCCTTGGGCCCCTGCACCCACATGGGAGACCCTGAAGAGGCTCCTTGCTCCTGGCTTCAGATTGGTGCAGTTCCAGCTGTTGCAGCCAATTGGATAGTGAACCAGCAATGGAGGACCCCTCTCTCTCTCTCTCTCTCTTTGTGTGTGTGTGTGTATGTGTGTATAACTCTGACTTTCAAATAAATAAATAACTCTTAAAAATACATATGATTTCAGAATTTTTTGTGACAAACTTTGATTCTATTTTCCATTAACTTTTTGAAGCCCCTTTTATTGGGGTTTTCCAACAGAAACAGTAGGATGAGTATAAAGATAGGTAGATAAATGGATAGATGATAGATACAGAGTTAGTTATAGAAATAACTCTTCTGTAGAGATACAGATATATATGTGTGTGTGTGTGTGTGTGTGTGTGTGTGTGTGTATGAGAGAGATTTATTTCAAGGAATTTGCTCATGCAATCATGGAGACTGGTAAGAGCAAAATATGCAGACTGGACCTGCAGACTGGAGGTTGGGAAAGAGTTGATGCTATGCTTCAGGTCTGAAAGTTACATGCTGCAGAATTCCTTCTTGCTCTGAGGAGGTCAGTTTTGTTCTATTCATACCTTTAACTGATTATATAAGGCCCATCTGCTTTACTAAAAAAACATCAATTTCAATGTTAATCTCATCCAAAAGAGTGAACAATGTTCAAATATCTGGGTGCTGATAGGTATAAATTTTTATAAATTTGCAAATAATGATTGTGTATATTCATATAGTACATTGTGGTGTGTTTTTTTTTTTTTTGACAGGCAGAGTGGACAGTGAGAGAGAGACAGAGAGAAAGGTCTTCCTTTTGCCGTTGGTTCACCCTCCAATGGCCGCCGCGGCCGGCGCGCTGTGGCTGGCGCACCGCGCTCATCTGATGGCAGGAGCCAGGTGCCAGGTGCTTTTCCTGGTCTCCCATGGGGTGCAGGGCCCAAGCACTTGGGCCATCCTCCACTGCCCTCCCGGGCCACAGCAGAGAGCTGGCCTGGAAGAGGGGCAACCAGGACAGAATCCGGCATCCCGACTGGGACTAGAACCCGGTGTGCCAGCACCGCAAGGCGGAGGATTAGCCTGTTGAGCCACGGCACCGGCCAACATTGCAGTGTTTTAATCTGTGTATACAATAAAGAAAAATTCAACCAAGTCCATTAATAGATCCATTCCTTCACCAATTTGACATTTAATCTTATTTTCATATGTCGTTACCCATACCTAAATTTTGGCTATTGTAAATAGCTCTATAATAAATAATATCATGCATAAAGTCCTACATTTCAGATTATACCTTTAAGGCAAGTGATTAGAAATATCACTTGTTCTGAAGATACGCACATTTTGATCATATTGTCTTATCACTTTACACATTGTTATCAGAAATTAAGTTTCTATTTCCTTTGAGATTGGGAATTCAGGATGTGGAGATTTTAAAGAATAATTGGAAATTCTGAATTTCCAGTAGTCTTTTTTTTTTATTTGAAAGGCAGAGTTACAGAGAGGCAGAGGCAGAGAGAGAAAGAGGTCTTCCATCCCCTGAAGCCAGGAGCTTCTTCCGGGTCTCCAACATGGGTGCAGGGGTCCAAGGACTTGAGCCATCTTCTACTGCTCTCCCAGGCCATAGCAGAGAGCTGGATCAGAGTGGAACAGCTAGGTCTTGAACCAGTGCTCATATGGGATGCTGGCACTGCAGGCGGTGGCTTTACCTGCTATACCACAGCACCAGCCCTCTCCAATAGTCTTAAAAATCTCTACATTGGCAAGTGAGAATTTGTGCATAATTATTGCTGCATGTTTATCTATTAGATTATTACTAAGATTTTATATTTTCTCAAATATTTATGTCAGAAATATTTCATGAATTGCTCATTAATACTTTTTTCCAATTTTCATCTATAAAGTTTGCCTTTTTCTTATTGGTATTTAAGAGTTCTTTATACCTAAGAGCATAATTCCATTATCTCATATTTGCTGTAAATATTCTTTCTTTTTTGTTCTTTATCATGTGAAAACTAGTCTACCATTAGAAATTTCATTTGGTTCAACCTAACAATTTTGTTTATGGTGTTCTTGGCCAGGTAGTTAAATCTAACAATCTTTACCTTCATGGTTTCTGTCTTTAGAGGCTACTTACTCATTCTGTATGCATGTACCAAAGTATCTGTTGGAATGTAGTTTATTTCCTTACTTGTATGCCCAAACTAAATTATCTATTCCAATAGACATTTTTCATTCAAAAACTTTAGTTTCTAACATTCATACTGATGTATACGTTTTAATACTTGACCAGTGCCCTTAAATTTCATGCTGTCATCAAATACTAAACACAGATCCAAAAATTACTATGTCTGTACTATCTCTGAAATTCTTATGTTCTTTCTTTCTTCTGCTACTACCCAAATGCAGGCCTTCATTCTCTCTCATCTGGTCTAAGATTCAGCAAAGTGAGGTCCAAAGGCCAAATCCAAATAGCTACATGTTTTTGTAAATAGAGTTCTACTGAAGCAAAGCAGCATTTGTTCATTAATATGTGTTTTCTTTGGCCACTTTCATGCTGCAATACAAAGCTGAGTAGCTCTGATGGAGAATACATGACTCAAGAAGCCAAAGATAATTTTCTTCTGGCCCTTTAAAGAGAAAGTTTGCCAATCTGGTCTAACACAACAACCCCCAACTAGCGACCTCAACGTCATTCACCACATCCCTAAAAAGTATTATTTTTAAATATTGATCTACTGATGTCACTTCCACACTCAAAAATATCTGATGACCCACCCTTGCTCAAAGAATTCAGAGTTTGTTGTGATTTGCCTACAATTGACTCTCCTCGCTTACCTCTACCATCCTGGAGTTCCCATGGTTCCCAGAGAACAGTGCCCAGCCATGTCATGTGTCCGTGTATCTTTCCTGATGCTGTTGGTTCTTCTGCAGGACTCTCTTCTTCCACTTACCAAAATTCTGTTTATCCTTCAAGATGCCTCTCACATGTTACCATTTAAGGGAATCTTCCCTCATTTCCTTTCTCCAATCACAGTTGGTCTCCCTGGGTTTCCAGGCACTGTTCTTGATTCCCTGTTAAGAAGCAGAAACATGGTCTACTTGGCTTATAATTTGTGTGTATGCATGTCTCTCTCAGGCTACTTCCCCTATCAACCCGAATCACAACTTTGTGAGAATGGGAACTAAGCTTTCCTCTTAAAAATCCCAAGGAAATCCAGTTTCTAGCGTACAATAGATGATGGTACTGAAGCAGGCAGGCATACAGGTTAAAATTGATCAGATTTGTGAACTGGAAGACCTCGCCTTACCACGCCCCTGTGTGGCCTCATTCCCCTACCTGGCCACACCTGGGTGCCCACCAGCCAATCAGGTTAATTAACCACTACCCTTTGGAAATGAGTTAAAAGCCAGGACACGGTGTGGCTCGCCGGCTCTTTTTCCCTGGTCTCTTCCTAGGAAGGGGCTTGCTGTAGTCCCGCACCTCCATCTAGGAGGCTTCCTGGCCTAGATGCTCATCCACATGGCTGCTTCCTGGTGCTTGGTATGAACCCCTATTTACCTCTCTCTCTTAAAGCTCTCACTCTCCTATGCATCTTTCTCACTAAATGAAAGCTTAAAATGTACCATGCTACCTCGTTTATCTGTGCCGGTATTTAGAATTCTTCTCTAAATATTAGGCAAGAACCCTCTTGGCCTTATTAATATCCGGGATTTAATAATAAGCCCAAGAGGGTTCTTGCCTTGTCATAACATAGTTACATTTATTTGGCATACAACAGGTACATTTATTTAGCACTAATTTGGGACTACACTCAGGCACTACACTCAGAAGATCATATGTGGTATCGCTAATCCTTACAAATAGGTGAGTTAGTTATCCCATTTGACAAATGAAAAAACTGAGGATCACAGAGGTTAACTGATTTGTGTAAGACGATATAATAGTTAAGGATGCAGCCTAAATTTCAGCCCAAGTATATCTGATGCCGCGCCCTGTTCATGGTATATCCAGAGCAATTCTAAAACACAGGTGAGCACACTCAAAGGGCCATTCCTCTATTGATCACTGTGCAGACACAAGGAATGAAAACATCATGCTCCTTCCCTTGCCAAAACAAGCACAGACACGTGGAAACAATTGTACTTGCTAAAAATGAAAATACTGCATTTGTTCATTTTATGTGATCAAATAGGAAATGATTTATGGATCAGTGAAACTGAAAGATGAGTACCTACCAAATCTAGCCATAAAAGGAAATATTTTGGGTCATATGTGTATTTTATTCATCTTGACAGTAGTGGTGTTAGTATTTATTATACTACTTCATAGTAAATATGCCTAATTCATGACACTAGGTAATTTGAGACCCAATTTGGGAATTTGCCCAAGTATTTTTCTATTAAAGCTATGCTTAAGTGGATTTTGTTTTAAAAATTATGAGGTTTTTACAGTAATAACATGAAAGTGAACCCTATTATACTCTAAGGGCATTGTCTATTGCTACTACGACTACTTCCAAGACAAGTGCACTTGATTTTGTGGAAGTAAATTTATCAACCTATCCATGTTTATGTCATTTGACTTGAATACAAAAAATGTCACATTGGGGAGTTGTTTTATGTAGAAAAATATTTTCCCTTTGATCTTTTTAAAAGTAAAAATCACCCTGTGCTAGAGGTTTTATAATCTAAAGATTACACTTTCTTAAGTGAACAATGTTTTCCCTTTTAAAAGAAATCATTGGTTCTTATAGGAAAATCCTTTTTTATATATTATAGATCTCCTTTACATTTAGGGTTATGAAAAGAAACAGGATTTTAAGTGATTTAAATCTTAATGAAGACCATAGGTCTGACTCTTCCACCAGCTGTGAGGGAAACTGTCTCTGGTTCAAATGTACTGTTTGCTATTTACAAAAGAAAGTAGAGAACATAACCTTTGGCTTCCCTGAAAAGCCTCACATAAAGGATTTGGCTGTGATTTAGGGGTGCACAGCAAGGAGTGATCACAAGAGTTTCTCACCCTGCTCATATTCATGAGTAGTTATTAGTCATATAAACTCCTGAAATCCTCCTTGTTCTCATAATTCACATCCTGGATACCAAAAGGGAGAACAGGAGCAGGGAAAAACTCTATTTTGAATTCACAACAGACCTTAAAACTAAGAAAAGTCCAGCAATCCCTCTTCTGCTTTGGAGAAACAGGATACCCACAGGCTGCTGCTACCCCAGTTACCATTGCTTCATCTGGGGGCTTTTCTGCTTGAGAGTGCCTTGGACTTTCTAATCAAGGTCAGTCCACCAATATCTTAGGAAAGCAGCAGGAAGTTTCTTGGAATTTCTTCATTGATTCATGAGATGCAGGCAACTTTCACATTTGAGCTCCTGGAACTGGGGCTATGGTAAGGTTTTTGTATCATATGTTATTCATGTAACTGATTAAGCTGATTACAAAGATAAGCAATAGTACTGAAAAGTGAAACTGATGATCATATACCTGTAACTTTTTGTCCACTGGCTGCATCATACCAAATTCAATAAACAACAAATTGATGCACAAATAAATCTGGTCTTTTTTTATTTCTGTTTACTTTTTTTGTTATTTTAAAGCTTATCAACTGTTCTTTTTAATTATTGTATTTTTAGTGTTCTAGAAGTTCCAGAGGATGAAAAGCTCCAGAAAGAATGCCCCAGCTATTGTATGCATTTGGTAAGTAAACCAGTAGTTGAAAGATTCTCTGTGAATGTGTGTGTGTGTGTTTCAAATAAAATGAAAACAAATTTTAAAATCTGAGAATGAGAGAAAAAGGGAGCTATTTCTAGGTCTACTAAGACGCGTTCCATAGTGCAGTATGTACTTTCCCCATCTTAGTGCCGATATTTTAGCCTTTATAAGTGCCTCTCCCTCTGTCTTTGAGACACACATGACCTCCACTCCCTAAAATTACTACAACACCGCAGCATCACTTACTATGAGCCTTCATGGACAATGAGTACTATGGAAACACCACAGTCGGGCCGGTAGGTTAATCCTCTGCCTGTAGTGCCAGCATCCCATATGGATGCCAGTTCAGGTCCCAGCTGTTCCACTTCTGATTCAGCTCCCTGCTATGGCCTGGGAAAGCAGGGAAAGTCCTTGGGCCCTTACACCTGCATGGGACACCCCGAAGATCCAGAAGTAGCTCCTGGGTTCCTGGCTTCGGATTGGCCTGGCTCCAGCCATTGTGGCCACGTGGGGAGTGAACCAGCAGATGGAAGACCTGCCTGTCTCTCCCTTTCATTGTCTGTAACTCTACCTCTCAAATAAATAAATAAGACATTAAAAAAACGAAGTGAACTTATCTTTTAATTCCATAAAGCTTTCTGCATTCCCCTTGTATTTTGGCACCTAGCTATTTTGATCATTCAGTCAAGACTTCAACATTCACTACTCCCTTCACTTGGCAAAATCCAACTTATGCTTTAAGACTCAGCACGGTCATCATTCCCTCCAAGTACCTTTCTAAGATTCACCACCTTTTGGGCTCCTACTCCATTCCATTCTCTCCGCACTGTGCTCCCATAGCATCCTGGGCATTCCTGTCTCTGTCTGTTAATGTGTCCGTCTCACTGCAGTGTGGTCTGGTCTGGGCCAGGGATTCATGTTAAGCATCCATCTTTCGCAGCAGCTACCACAGTGAATGGCTTAGAGTTGGAATACAAAATGTTTGTTGAACTTCATGTGCATATTTGAATTAGTTGTTCCAGTTTATGTCTTATCTCCCTTCTCAGTGTCCGTGCTCCACAAGGGTAAGATGTGTATCTGATGATCTGAATGTCTCTAATGTTTCATGCAGAAGAGGACTTCATACATCTTTGTTGAATGAGCAAATGAATGTGTCGTGACCTTAGCTTCTGCCACAAATTGTATTGTGCAGCAGAAATGGGAACATAAAAATTCCATCTGTGAAAGTATTTTTCTTATTTACAACCTTTTTTTGTTGTTATTTTTAAATTCACTGTCAAGAGGATACTGTCGATTTCCTTTCTTTGGTTTTCATGGTTATAGAACATCTGTTGGGGCCTTAAAAGAAAATACACCTGTGGTTAGTGGTGGGGAAGCAATGGAAGAGCATTACAGATGTTTTTAACAAACTTTGATTTTTAAGTGTCTAGGGAAAGTCATCGATGAGCTGTAGCTCAAGTAAAAACAAAACTCTTCCCCAGTGTTGATTTTCTCATTTGTTCAATTATTCATGGTATCATTCAACAGCATTTGTTCAGCATCACCTCTGGATCAGGTGAGGCTTTGTGCTAGCTGATAGGGAAACAGAGGTGTAACAGACCCTTGTCATCCAGGAGTTGAAACCCTAGTGGGAAATTGATAATTAAACCAACAACTCCCATGCTGCATGGCAAGTGCTGGGGTAGCAGTATCTGCTCTGGAAATTGTCTACTTTCCTGAAAGAGCTGGGCCATAATGGAAGTGTGAGCATCTCTGGCTATGTGAGGCTGGTGTTTACCTTGAGTAATATAGTACTGCTGTGGGTAACATGGCCTAATGACAAAGTGGGCAAGAGAGAGAAGTCAAAGAGGGTGTTCTACATTAAAAGCACGGTCCAGCGTCATGGCTCACTCTGTTAATCCTCCTCCTGTGGCACTGGCATCCCAAATGGGCACCAGTTCTAGTCCTGGTTGCTCCTCTTCCAGTTCAGCTCTCTCCTGTGGCCAGGAAAGGCAGTGGAGGATGGCCCAAGTGCTTGGGCCCCTGCACCCTCATGGGAGACCAGGAGGAAGCACCTGGCTCCAGGCTTCGGATCGGTGCAGCACCGGCCATAGCAGCCATTTGGGAGGTGAACCAACGGAAGGAAGACCTTTCTCTTTCTCTCTCTTTCTCTCTCTCTTTCTCTCTCTCTCTCTCTCTCTCTCACACACACACACACACACACACACACACTGTCTAACTCTGTCAAATAAAAAAAAAAAAAAAGAGCACATGTTGGGGCTGGCGCTGTGGCGCAGCTGTGGTGCAGTGGGTTAGAGCCCTGGCCTGAAGCACCAGCTTCCCATGTGGACAGTTCTAGTCCTGGCTGCTTCTCTTCCCATAGAGCTCTCTGCTATGGACTGGGAAATCAGTGGAGGATGGCCCAAGTCCTTGGGTTCCTGTACCCAGGTGGGAGACCCGGAGGGGCTCCTGGCTCCTGGCTTCAGATTGGCGCAGCTCTGGCCATTGTGGCCATCTGGGGAGTGAACCAGCGGATAGACCTCTCTCTCTGTCTCTACCTCTCTCTGTAACTCTTTCAAATAAATAAAAATAAATCTTTAAAAAAATAAATAAAAGCACATATTTCCATGCACTGAGAGTGGTCTAGGGCATCTCAAGTCTTCATGCAAATGAACTTTCTCAGGAGCCTACTAAACAGGCAGAGTTCAATTCACAGTATTGAGCCCTTGAGTTTCTACATATGTAGCAGGTTCACAGGCAAGGCTGATGCTACACATCCATGGACCACACTTTGAGTA
The DNA here is from genome assembly GCA_949820135.1 of Sylvilagus floridanus. Lineage (NCBI taxonomy): Eukaryota > Metazoa > Chordata > Mammalia > Lagomorpha > Leporidae > Sylvilagus > Sylvilagus floridanus. Next base: position 75,484,356 of record OX463236.1, read on the forward strand.
ACAAGAGCACAGACAAATGAACTTTCAAAGGTGAACACACCTACTTGTCAAATCCCACCTCTAACATTTATATGCTTGGACCTTGGTGAATTGCTTTTGCTCTCTGACTCACAGTTCGCAGCATTTGTAAAAGTGGTTAGTATGGCCACATCCTGGGTTTGCTGTAAGGATTCAGTGAGAGGGTCTGCCACAGTTACCCTTAATAATCATTAGTAGCTGTCACTTGGCAGACTTTCCATTTTCCCTCAAATATATTTGAAAAGTGTCCGAAAAAAATCAATTTATCCTATATTCAAACAGAATCCTTTATACTTGTGGTCACTGTTCTCTGTTTTTCTCCACGGGGACTCATTGTCTGTCTGGGATTTCTTTTCTATTCTCAGCACCTCTCAATGTAGTATCTGATGCTATTCATGAACTCAAGGGCTTGTTTATCTGGGTTATTAATGAAGTTGTTAAGTGAAGCTGGAAGGAAAAGCCAGGAACATCCAAGTCTCTGCCTTGCCATAAATCACCTCCCCGAGCTGAGGCGGTTTCTGCAGCTTGTCAGTTCCTATCATCCCACATATCTCAATGAATTTGAATGAATTTCGTGATTAAAGTTTCATGAGACACCACATCAAACATCCTCTAAACCTCAAGGTCTAACATGTCAATAGCACTTGCCTTTGTCTTCTCATCCTGCAGCTTTATCACCAGAAAGCATGCAGGTGTACCCTGAAAGATGTGCTTTTCCTATAGGCGCTGCACCACCGAATCCCCATAAAGCTGTTATCTCCTCAGTGTTGAGCAGCTTGCTTTCAGCCTCGGCTCTCCACCTGACAGGTGACCAGCTGGCTCTACATATAATGTATGCTTTTTCCCTCAGTAATAAATCTGGCAGCCGTATGCCTGACAACTTGCCCATGGCTCCAGTCACCTGCATATTCATGCTGCCGGACCTAGGTTGGCATTTCCCCATCTTCCTCTCATACACAACCACCCCCTCCCACTTGCAGCCATTTGCTACCAGAGCTACAAAAACAACTTTGCAATGACTCCAACCATCCTGGACTTACTGTGACACAACAGAGGCATAGGCCCACTATCTTTGGAAAATGAAAAGATAGGTTTCCTCTGTGGAATCTGCAAGGCTTTCCACCATGCAAACACATCTGCATGTTAACAACATCAAATGTGTGTTCCTTGGTCCTCTCTAAACCATTGAAGATCAACAGACATAAAAGCCAGGACCTCAAACTCTTGAAAGCTGAATGGAACCCCATAGAAAAGATCAAAGAGATGTCAAAATCCACAACTAGATTATTCCACACTGGTGTGCACTCAACTCATATTTTAAAGAAAACTCATCATTTTCCCCATAAGGGAGACTTTAATACAAAGATAGCTCATTAGGTTTGCAAGTTTGATACAACTTTCCTGAAGAAGAGCTGTGTGGTATGCAGAAAAGAACTGGGATGTGCAGAATTTTTGGCAGAGATACAGTTTAAAAGCTTGAAAAGGAAGGGCTATTGACTCATTCTTTCTCATTTGGAGAGCCAAGAATCTCAAGGCCAAATATGCATCCTAATTTTTTGTCTTAATGTTTTTTATATCCTTAAATCAGGAAGAGATAGAAAATTAAACATTTTTTCTCAAATTGAACACAGTCTCCAACAGAAAGCCTGTAGCTACCCTCTTTTGCATTCTTACATAAGTTCTTTCTTTCCAAGAATACATACACATGCGTGTGACTTCATGCACATAGTCACATGTACACACTCACCCATCTCTGATGTCCCATCATCATCTACACCTGTGCTTTCCTGTAGACTGGCCTGTCACCCTAAACGGCTCTTTAATTTAATCGTAATTGAAACTTACAAATTAAAAATCCAAGTCCTTAATCACATTAACCATATTTTAGTAGCCACAGGTGGCTGGTTGCTACTGTAGTTAACAGTGTAGCTATTGCGTCTTCATCATCACAGGGTTCTACTGGCCAGTATTCACTTATGCAGTGTGTGTCATGTGATAAACACTTAAGAAGTACATGTTAGCTATTTAATTGAGTGACTGTATACTGCAGTTTTCCTAAACAGAATTTTCCTCTCATCTTTTTTTTTAATTTCTTCAAATTGCCTATTTATGTAAGGATAATTGAAGTTAAATTCCCTACCTCACATAATAGAACTCATAGGACTTGGCATATGTTTAAATGTTTTTTAAACATTTGGCATATGTTTAAATGTTAATTTGGCATATGTTTAAATGTTTTTTAAAAAAATCAGAAACTAATAAAACAAAATATATGATAAGTATTATATGAATTTGAGATGGGGGAGAATTTTCTAATCCAGAGATAAGATTTACAGATTTGTGTGTAAATTTCAAATTTCTATGAAATATAATAATTGACTAATAAACATATTTTATGTGGTGGTAAGAGATTAAAACCTTTAGTATCTTAAGAATTATTTGTCAGCTTTAGAGAAAACATCCCAGTAGAAAAATGGACAGACTGTAAGAATCAATTCACAGAGTACAAGTAATCATCTTATTCATTACAAAAGCCTACTACTAATCAAAGAAATGCAAATAAAACAACAATAAGACAGGCCTGTCTGATAAAGATTCAAAAATTCTCCAGTAGTTAGCAATGACAAGGTTATTGGGAAACAGACACATCTAATCTTGATGTTCTGAATTGTAAATTTATGTGGCATTTAGGGAGGGCATTCTGGCAGTTTCAACCACAAATTTAAATACATACACATTTTCATCAGCAGTTCCATTTCTGGAAAATTGGCAGCAATACTCAGACAAATGCTTAGACAATTATATAGCTAGAAGTTTGATGTACATAATTTGTAAAAGTGAAAAATAGTTACATCTGAATGTCTATCAACAGGTTCCACCTATGTGATAGAATATTGTCTAACTAGTTTTAAAAAAATCAGTTTATGTTAATGAAATAATACATGTTCATTCAAAAATACAAAACACAAGAATTCATATGCTAAATATAAATGTTGATTTGGCATATGTGTATTAACGATGTGCATTAACATAAGAGTGCTTCAAAAAGTTTGTAGGAAAATGGGATTAAATGATAAGTTATTTGGGGGCAAATGTATACATTTTTTATGATATGAAGTTTCCAAAAAAATCTTTGTAAAGGTTTTTAAAATTTGTTTAAGAGAGAGGGAGAAGGGCCGGCGCTGTGGCACAGTGGGTTAAAGCTGTGGCCTGTAGTGCCGGCATCCCATATGGGCACCAGTTTGAATCCTGGCTGCTCCACTTCTGATCCAGCTCTCTGCTTTGGCCTGGGAAAGCAGGGAAGATGGCCCCCAAGTCCTTGGGTCCCTGCACCCGCGTGAGAGACCCAGAAGAGGTTCCTGGCTCCTGGCTGCGAATCAGCTCCGCTCTGGCCATTGTGGTCATTTGGAGAGTGAACTAGCGGTTGGAAGACCCCTCTCTCTCTCTCTCTCTCTCTGGCTCTACCTCTCTCTGTAACTCTTTCAAATATATAAAAATAAATCTTAAAAAGAGAGAGAGACTCCCATCTACTGATTTATTCCCCAAATATCCACAATAGCTGAAGCTGGGCTAGGTCCAAAGCTAGAATCCAGGAAGGCAATCCAGGTCTCCCACATGAATGTCAGGTACCAACTACTTGAGACATCACTACTGCCTCTTAGGGCCTACGTGAACCAGAAGCAAGAGTAAGAAGACATAGTCAGAGGTGGGCATTGAATTCAGACACAATAATATGGGATATGGGCATCCTAATCGGTGAATTAGCTCCTAGGCCAAATGAATACCCTTCAGAAACTTTAAAGATGCCACATGTGGATAGTTTTCAAACAATTCTGTACCAAAATAAACTTGTGTTTCAATTCCACTTTCCATGAATTTTTAGAAATACACTCATCTGTGTATACAGAGATACAGATATAACATATAATGAGGGCTTATTGAGTGCTGATCTTTATTCTAACTACCTTATATTTAACTCATATGATCTTCACATGTAGATAATGCTATTATCTCTGCTTTACAAATATGAAGCTGTACCATGGAGAGACCATTAACATGAAATCCCTTAGCTAACAAACAGCAGAATCAAAGTGTGATCCAGGGAGTCTGACCCTGGAGATAGACATGTTTTTACCCACCATGTCCATCCAAGTAGTGTGTGTGTGTGTGTGTGCGCATATGCACATAGGTAAAGACATAGATTCCCTGTTTTAACATTTGTTAGGTGGTTGGATGAGGAGGAATGTGACAAGTGAGTTGAGAAAGGAAGAAACATTTAATTTCTTAAAATTTTTCTAAAGTTTGAATTTTTATAACAATCATGGCCACTTTTATGATAGCAACAAAAAACTCAAATCTGGAAAAACATTCTCTCATTTTCTCTGAAGGATTTAGAAATAGAGATTTTTATTAACAAGCAAAAAACCTGAAAGCGTGTAAGCGTAATTTCTGACAGCTTGGATACTGCCTGTGCATCCAGTATTCTGGAGAGAAATCATTCATTTCCTGCAAAGGTCGAAGCTGAGTGGAGTCCTCTGGTTTCACAGACTTGTGAGGCCCAAGAGTCAAGGTCTGGAGTGAGCTGTCTGCATCACAAGCCCAGCTTGGTCACATACATGTCTTATCTTTGGGTGATGACTTGACTGGCCACACTAAGCTTTGGTTTCTTCACTTATATAAAGGGAATAAGGATTGATCCTACCCCAGAGACTGTGGTCAGTATCAAAGAAGAGCTGAGATATGGGCTTTAGCCAATACCTGGCACGTTCTAATCTCATTCAGTCTTGGCGACCATGTCATCATTGCTATGTTGAACTCTCATGGCTCCCTTCTGCTGGCAATTTAGACTCCAGATTGCAAGTTGATCAGAAATCATTTGAAGCAGCTGAAAGACTAGGACAACTAACACAGAGAACTGAATAAGGGAGGCCATGCAAGTGAGAGATAATGGCCACGTAGCTACTGACAGAAAGTGTGAGAATTTCTACATCAGAACTAAACAGCCATTCCTCAGAGTGCTGCAGCCAATTGAGTCCTGAAAATTCAACTGTATCCATCATCTCTTGGAACAAAGCAATGGTTTTGTTCAGAAAAGTGGTATTTATAATCATTCTCCTGCTTGCTCAGTGTCAGCCCACTCAGGCTGCCATAACTAAATGCCATGGGAGTTGTGAGGTCTGAGATCCAAGCACTGGCAGAGTCAGTGGCCTGGTGAGGACTCATTCCTGGTTCATGGATTGTGTGTCTTCCTGCTGTGTCTTCACACGGCAGAAGAGGCAAGAGACCTCCCTTAAAAGGGCACTAATCCCAGTCATGCTAGCTCCATGCTCACAGCATAATCACCACCTAAAGTCCCTACCTCTTCATACCATCACACCGAGGAATACATTTTATCCTGTGAATTTTGGGGGGACCCAAACATTCAGACCACAGTACCAGGAAGGATGAAAACCTCCCAATAACTTCACAAACCATTCTTAATTCTGAAGCTCTTGCTCTTGGCTCACAGTTCCTATCTTTCACTTACAAAAAGAATATGTGTTTAAGAAGCATTCAGGGATCAACATATTTGAGTTTATTTATTTATGTAATTTCAAAGGCAGATATACAAAGAGGAAGACATCTTCCATCCACTAGTTCATTTCTCAAACTCACAAAACCCAGGGGTAGATCAGGCTAGAGCCAGGGTTACCACCTGAGTGTCACGGACCCAAGTACTTTGAGCTATAACCCTCTGCCTCCTAGGTGCATTAGCAGGAAGGTAGATTAAAATAAGAGGTGGAATTGATCCCAGGCATACCTATATGCGATGTGGGTATCCCACTGTGCCACAACACTTATTCCCAAAGAACCTATATTTTAAAAAAAGAAAATTTTAAAGGATAAAAAAAAAATTCCAGAAAACAAGAGTACAGAAAGTGGGAGTCTAAAACTCAATGGTCATATGATTAAAGTGTATGGTATTTAGAACGGCAATGTCAATAAACCACACCCTCGGCCGGCGCCGTGGCTCAACAGGCTAATCCTCCGCCTTGCGGCGCTGGCACACCGGGTTCTCGTCCCGGTCGGGGCACCGATTCTGTCCCGGTTGCCCCTCTTCCAGGCCAGCCCTCTGCTGTGGCCCGGGAGTGCAGTGGAGGATGGCCCAGGTGCTTGGGCCCTGCACCCCAGGGGGAGACCAGGAAAAGCACCTGGCTCCTGGCTCCTGCCATTGGACGAGCGCGGTGCGCCGGCCGCAGCGCGCCGTCCGCGGCGGCCATTGGAGGGTGAACCAACGGCAAAAGGAAGACCTTTCTCTCTGTCTCTCTCTCTCTCACTGTCCACTCTGCCTGTAAAAAAAAAAAAAAAAAAACCACACCCTCTGGCAATGCACATCCTATCCCACATTACTTCTCTGTGGGGACACATATGTCTATGCATGGACACACATGTACCTTGTCTTGCACATTTCCAAAGACTGTTTTGAAATCCAAGGGACAGGCAGGTTAATAAAACATACATGAGGCTATATTCTTTTTGTTCATTAAACTATAAAGCATTTTATACCTACAATTAATTCCAGGTAAATTAAAGACATGACACAGCTGCAGCACCATTGCAAGAACATTTGTGCTAATATCTTAACTTTTTTACACTAAATCACCTTGCTGAAATGTTTAACAGTCATTCGTATTTATTACCACTTTCTCCATTTTTTGCCTACCTCAGTTGTCAGAGAATTAATGAAACTGGCTTTTGGGAAGAATTCCAATTCAGAGTTATTTTTCCATGAGGTACTTAAGACTCCACACAGCAGCTCCTGATTATGTTGGCAGAAACTTTGCATAACTGTTGGTTTCCTGTAGTATAAATAAGTGAACAGCTAAGAATGCTAATGTTTTGCTTTGACCAAGAAAAAGCTCTTAATAAATGACAAGAAATTGCCCTCATTGGACTATTTAAGTTTTTTTCCCTCTTTTTTGTTAAATGGGTAAGTTAAACCAAAGCAATAGAGATAAGTGGTCATATAATATATGCTAACACTTTAAGATCATTAGTCATGTTTGAAAAGAAAGAGAAGGAAAGAAGGCTAGGAAAGAAAAAAGAGAGGAAGGAAGAAAGGGAGTGAGGGAGGGAGGGAGTCAGAGAGGAAAGGAAAGGAATGGAGATGGGGAAAAAGGGGACAATAAAGTGCAAATAGTTGAACTTCCAAAGTTTTTTCTAGTTAGCACACTCACCATGGACAGAGACTATTAGGTGAGTCCAATTCAGGTGGTGTCCAAGTATAGATCAATGCAAAGAAAGTCAAACAGAGCATTAGTCCTCTTGAGAATCAGACAGAAAGGGAAGAAAAGGAAGCGTTGGTTGGAAAGCAGACAGACCAGGAGGGCTACAGAAGACAGAGCTTTGCAAGAAGGGAGTGTGCTGTCAGAACTCCGAAGGCTGCTTTGCTTCCTATCAACCACATGGTCAAGAGTGGTGCAGGCAACTCTTGAGACAAGGTGTTAAGGACTCTGCACAGAGCATGTGCCTTTTGCTTCTTCTACACCCTCCAAAATTTCAAGCACAAAATGTTTACCAAATCAGCCTCATCTCTCTTCATTCTTCCTTCATACTTTACATTCTATCCCATTGAGAATAAAACAGGGAAATGCCCTCCCAGAGTACCTCAGCTGTTATTGCTACCCTCCCTCCCACCTGCTCTCTTCCTCCTTCACCTAACTGGGGCTCAGCTTGCTATCTGAGGCATCCCTTCTTTCCAGGACAGGGCGACATCATTCAGGACACCATGGCTCCACAGCTACTATTCTGCTGTTTTGTGGTTCTCACTTGTCCATTTTCCCCACTAGAAAACAGACTCCAGAGTCAGATCATAATATGAATGATTTTCATATCTGAGCCTGACTAAGTGCTGACACATGGGGGAATCCCGGGCCTGAAAGAGAAAATTAATTAATGTGACTTTTAGTGCCCTTGTTTATGTGTTATTCAATTAGGAAACGATAATATGTTTTACATGAAGCAAATAATTTTAGCTATTTTTAGATCCTTATAATAATTTGGTAATTATTTGGGTATCACGTGTATATTAATCTAATAACAATATAAATAACATACTACATTATAGCCACATATATAAAGGTACTCATAAAAAGTTTGTGGAAAGTGAAATTAAATGATAAGTGAGTATAATATAGGTAAGGCCCAAATTCCAAATGCAAGCAACATTAATCAAGATCATCCCATGGACTAGACTTGTCTTTGACTTCTTCCCTTTAGCAGTGGTTGATCTTCCCATCTCAGGCTATGGCCCAGGCATTAGGAGACACGTGTGTAGCCCGATCCTGAGCATGAGTCCCAACAATGACAGAACAACAGGAAGACAAAGGAATCATCTAAGAGAGAGGTCAGGCAGTGGCTGATAGGTGTGAAATATCCTTAAAATTCACTAACTACAGAGAGAAATACTTGTCTAGAATAGCTTCGGGTGTGTTATAATTTGACACAAGAGATTGAGCACATAGCTCCACTTGAATATTTGCTCCAGTGAGTGTGGGACTAATGTTGTCTTACCAGTTAAACAGAAAGCACAACCATATGATCAGTCACTAAGCAATAAATGCTTTTGCTGTCTATTCTCACCTCCTTGCCTCATCATTTTTCTTATATTCTTTTTCATGCATTTGTTCATGCAATAACTAATGACTGAATGATATGAAGTTACTCCAAAAAGTTCATGAAGAATGCTTATTAGGAATGCTTATTAGTAAGAAACAATGAACAGGTTTGAAAAAATTTTTGCACCAAAATAAATGTATCTTTTAATTCCATTTGTCTACAAACTTTTGAAATATTAGGACCTAGGATTACACAATGATAAACACAATAGCCAAGCCTCCTACATTCCAAGACCTTATTCCTGTGTAGAGGATACAGTCAAAATACAAGCAAATAACCAAGCAAGATCGTTTCAATAGGATATATATCATGAACAAAAAAAAAAAAAAAAGAGTGAGGTGATAGAGAATCACTACCTTAAAAATGGCTGGTTGACAAAGGCTGCAGATAAAGTAGAATAGGTATGGGGAATCTGTTTCTGTAATACTTCAGTAGTAAATATTTTAGGTTTTGTGAGCTATTTAGTGACTTCTATTTAACTCCATCATGAAGCTGTAGAAAATATGTGGAAAAAATTGAACACAACTATGTTACAATAAAACTTTATTTACAAATACGGGTTGATTTGGTCTGTGGGCCATCGTTGTCCTGCTTCTCTGCTAAAAATCTATCACTGATGGCTATTTCAACCAACCCAGTGATCTTTCCATAACAACTTTTGCAGACATACCAAAGATACTCTAAGAGCTTTACAGAGAAAGTTGGAGGTCTTAAACTCCATGTCTTACTTGGCTCTAGTTTCATTACCCAAGTGAATAATAATTGAAGATTTAAGAGAGTGCCCTCAGGAAAAGAAAAAGGATAATTACTGCTTGAGTTGAGCTCTTTATTGCAACGATTGAGGCTCACACCTTTGGGAAGCCTAGAGGTGCCACCCAGTGTGTGTGCTCATTTAGCAATACTTTGTCAAAAGCCTTTTGGAAATTCTAATAATTTATGTCCACTCTCTCATAACACTCTGTTTTCCACATTATCTCCTTCATTCTCTCTCACTTTTTTCCCACCACATTTGTCAAACAAGATTTACCCTTTATGAAACCACAATGGCTAGTTTTTGTCAGTTCATATTTCTCCAGATGTTTTGTGATCTCATTCTTTCTTAATGTCTCTCAGATCTGCCTACCTCTGAGGTTAGGCTGGACGGTCTATAATTTCTCATCCCCTGCCACTCTAAATGGGTCCCTGGCTAAGCAGCAGCCCCCTCCAGTGAGGTCAGCCAGAGAAAGTCATATGTATCATAAACATGCCGCAAGCTATTCAGCAATAACGTTCAGTGGAGTTTGCTTTAGTTCAGAGGCCAAGGGGATTTGGCAGAAAAAAAAATACACAAAAGGCTGTTCTATTGCAGTAAGCTTGACAAAGTCAACTGCTAAAGAAAACTACAGCCATACTTTTGACATCTAGGAAAGGAAGAGAAGATAGTCCTCTCATCTAGTTCTTTAAGGTCCCTAGACTAAGAAAATTGGTTGCCTGTGCTTTCATTATGATTTCAGTGTTACTGTTGTTAAACCACAGTGTCAAAACCAACTTTTGAAGTGTGGGTTTGCTTGCTGAAGACATAACCTGCCCCAGCCATGGCAAATGGATCCATCTCATTCATACAAACTCTGACAGAAATATGCAAAATCCAAGGGTGAGGGAAAATGAAAGACTTACGGAGTGTGCCATTGGTTCATTCTTGCTCACTATTTCTGATTTCCATCATCTTTCCTCTGAGACACTAGCCCAGCCTGACAGTATTCAATGGCTCCTTTAATTTCCCTCAGATCTCCTTGTTCTTACAACTTTGATTATAATATTCACCCTCTAACCCTACATGCCACATTGTATCTAAGGAGGCTTCTTATTTTCCAATCTAATCCTATAGCACTGGACCAACCAGTTCAACCCTATTAAGTCTCCTTCATAGAGATTGAAAGAGTAGAAAAATCAGCTACCAAAATATCAAATGTAGGAGTACAGGAATGAGTGGAAATGTGTGATCATATGTGGACCCAACTCTAGAAGGTCACAAGAGGTCCAAGGTTGATAGTTTGTGCTGTGTCAAATGGCGTCAGTTAAAATGATGGAAGTCTGCTTCTGGGAGGTGGTCTAGGGTAGATAAAACCCAAAAAGATTAGAGTCATGGCTAGAAAGCTAACCCCAGGACATGGTGACAACAAGGTCAGAAACAGATCAACAGCTGACCTGAGTGCAGGCCAAGGCAGAGCAGCTGAAATAGGGCTCCGTCCACTGCCCTGATCCATAGCCAAATGGGTCTGATCACACACAGAGCAACAGGGGTGCATGGGAGCAGATAGGAAATGACTTTTCAGAATTCCTTTGCCTGTTTATTCAAATCATTAAAAATCTCTAAGCTGCGCAAGAAGGTAGGGTATAAAGAGTTTTTGTCCATTAAATACCACTAGCCTCTCAGTTATGCTCAAGACCAAGCCAGAGGTGGTACTGGGGATGGGTTATGGGCCATCTGGCCTCACAGCCCCTCAACTGCATTTAATACTATAGTATCTTCCACATTCTCAGTTTTCTCTTTAAAAAAGAAAGAATTTCCTTCACAGACGTCAATCAGTGTGGGAGGAATATGGGGTGGAGAGTCTGTATCAGGAGAGCGTGTGAAACAAATGACTTCATCCATAGAGATGAAGAGTTTGTCTTGAGTCATTAGCATTCTGGTCCTATGTATACCTCATGGTGTTGCAAACCAGATGGTCAGAGTTAAAACTATAGCCTGGAGTCACAAAAAAAAAAGTTGACCAATTCTCACTAAAATTGAACCCACAAGCTCTGGTCCACAGCATAAACCACAATTATTAAACATGGCTCAGTAATATGCACCCAGCTACCCTGGACATGACCTTTAATGGAGTACCTGTGTCTTCCTCTCCTAAGGGGAGACTTGAACTCTGAGAAAAATCAAGTTGTCTATTATTGGCAGCACATGGAAGAAAGAGAACTACTAGAACAAGGTCCAGAATTGTCAATCAAAAGTATACTTCTCTGTCAATAGGTAGGTTTCTTTTTTTTAAGATTTATTTTATTCATTTGACAGGCAGAGTTACAGAGAGAGGTAGAGACAGAGAGAGAGGTCTTCCATCCACTGGTTCACTCCCCAGATGGCCACAATGGCCGGAGCTGTGCCAATCCGAAGCCAGGAGCCAGGAGCTTCCTCTGGGTCTCCCATGCAGGTGCAGGGGCCCAAGGAATTGGGCCATCTTCCACTGCTTTCCCAGGCCACAGCAGGGAGCTGGATTGGAAGAAGAGCAGCCAGGACTAGAACCGGCGCCCACATGGGATGCTGGCGCCTCAGGCCAGGGCTGCACCACAGCGCTGGCCCCAATAGTTCAATTTTAGCATATAATAGAGAATAACTATATCCAGCTTATTAGCAGCACAGGATTGTGATACAGTACATCACCCTCAAAGTAGTATGTAGGCAAGCAGAAATAGTGTGTGGATGGGGAGGGGGACGGTACTCACTGTAAGTCTTTCCAGGCCACCATCCCTCCAAGGTTGGGATAATGCCCCTTCCTAGGCTACTCCTCCAGGCACATGAACGACGTACCTTTCTTCCTGTCCATTCTCTAAATCTGCCTTATCTGGGTGACTTTGCCTCAAATCCAGCTAGACAACAAGGCCAATTGGACCAAATAATCCAGTGTGAAGTGGGAAAGACAATTGTAGGCCTCCTGCCTTAATCCTCTCACAAGAAATATTTGTATTTTTCACACAGTCTTTCAATGACTTAACACAGAAAATGGTAAGTGGAAAGAGTGAGACAATTGGGCTATTTTGAAGGTATCAATTAGGAGGAAATAAAATGCTAGATTTGGAATAGGACAAATCTAGTTTCAAAGCATGGAATTCAATGTGATTTTGTGTAAATTACTTCTCATTAAGTCTCTTGCTCCCCCTCTTTTCCTCTAACCTTCTTCTATTTCTTCTTTCATAGCAACATTTCAGTGAGCACCTTCTTATGTAAATTGAGGGAAATAATAACTATGTGAAAGAATTGTAAGACTTCAGTTAGGGACTATAGATGCTAGGATATTTTAAGTTTGTGGAAAATAGAATTAAAATGTTTCTTTTGTGTAAACAATTGGAATTTGCGCATAATTGTTCCATAATGTGCATTTTCTGTGAACTTCATGAAGACCCACTCCTTCTAGCAGAGGAGGCAATCAAAAAGAGAATGGAAACTTACAGACTTTGGTATATAACAACCTCAGTCAGCTGAATTGAGTACTCAAGGAGTTATGAGAAAAATTGCAGTTTTCATATTAGCCCTAGGAGTCTGACAACTCTTTTTATGGAGGCAACTTGAATGTCTTTAGCACAAATGAGTGTTCTCTGTATTTGGAAAGGAAGAGGAAACTAACAGGGTTCATAGATTTCCCAAGACAGCAGGACATAGATCATGAATTGTTGCTTAGGAAGCCTCTTGTGTTCAAAGTCCTACATTTTGAGAATTCTGGATTGAGAATTAAAATCAACAACCACAGATCTTTTTTTTTTTTTGGACAGGCAGAGTGGACAGTGAGAGAGAGAGAGACAGAGAGAAAGGTCTTCCTTTGCCGTTGGTTCACCCTCCAATGGCTGCCGCGGATGGCGCGCTGCGGCCGGCACACCGCGTTCATCCGATGGCAGGAGCCAGGTGCTAGGTGCTTTTTCCTGGTCTCCCATGGGGTGCAGGGCCCAAGCACTTGGGCCATCCTCCACTGCACTCCTGGGCCACAGCAGAGGGCTGGCCTGGAAGAGGGGCAACCGGGACAGAATCCAGCGCCCCGACCGGGACTAGAACCCGGTGTGCCGGCGCTGCAAGGCGTAGGATTAGCCTGTTGAGCCACGGCACCGGCCAACAACCACAGATCTTGATGTTGAGCTTAACAATCAGTATCTGAGTTTGATTCCTGACTCAAGCTCCCTGCTAACGCACACCCTGAGAGATAGCAGTGATAGCTCAAACATTTGAGTTCCTACCACTCACAATGTAGAACTGGGTTTCATTTCTGGCTCCCAGCAGAAATTTGGGGAGTGACCCACCAAAAGAATGAGAGCTTTCTACCTCTGTCTCTCTGTTTCTTAAATAAGAATATCAACCATCAGAATGTAAGAGTTCCTCTAGAACTGACTTGAATCTTCAGAATTTCCAACAATATTACAGTCATAAAAAATATTAAGAGCTAGAAAGGACATTAGGGACAACTAAGACTAGATGTATGGTAGTTAAAGAGATAGGACCAAAGAAGTAAGAGCACTAGCCCACTTTCTCATAGCTAGTTACTGAAAGAACAGGAACTGGAAAGGAGGTGTCAAAAAATTCAAGTCCCATTGCCGCCTGCAACTTCTGTATTTACTCAAGGAAAAAAATCCAACTCCAGGCTTCCTCATGAAAGGAAGGGGAGGCTACCAGCCCTATGGTGTGGCAGGTTAAAGCCCTAGCCTGTGGCACTGTCATCCCATATGGGCACCAGTTCAAGTCCTAGCTGCTCTACTTCCAATCCAGCTCCCTGCTAATGTGCCTAGGAAAGCAGTGAAGGATGGCCCAAGTGGTTGGGCCCCTGTAACCACATGGGAGACCCAGAAGAATCTCCTGTCTTCTGGCTTCAGATCAGCTCAGCTCTGGGCCTTTGCAGCCATTCAGGGAGTGAACCAGCACATGGAAGACTGCCCTCTATCTCTCTGTCTCTACCTCTCTCCATGTCTTTAAAATTAAAAAAAAAAAAAAAAACTTTAAAAAAATAGGAAGGGGAGGTTGGTGTGGCAGAAAGGGCCGTATAAATTCAGCCAACAGTCTCAAGCCCAAATCTAACCACCAGGATGTATGACTTGGTACATGAAATGTATGTCACCCAATTGCAGACCTGCCATGAGACGTCCCACGTGACATCACTGAGAGCTCTGGATCCCTTGCCTGGCTCCAGATATTACAGGCATGTGACATTCCCCAAAAGAGCAATAGAACACCCAGGGTGTGCTTGGCTAACAGACTCATTTGGAATTCTGTCCTTACTCTGTCCAAATAAAGGCAGCCACTCTCTGACCATCTTTTGTCAATAACATTTTTGTGCTATCATCCCCCAGGGTCACTGGTTGTTTGTTCTTGGACTGTATTCTGGGAAACTTTTTAAATGCCACATTGGGTCTTTGCAATCAGCATAAACAAGCCTCAGTCATACAGGATACCTCAGAGAGAAATAAAGAAAAGCCAGGGAGGAAAGAAAAAAAATGTGATATTAAGCTGACCTATACCAAACTATATAATGGCAAAACTGGAAACAGAATTGTGTCTTCCTTTGGCTTCAAAATCACATGGCACTAAAGTAAAACAGAATAGGTCAAAAGCTCAAATTATTGTTGAAGTAAATGTCTTAAGATTTAAAATGTTTTGTTTCTTGCTATAAATTCAAGTCAACCAGTGTGCAGGGAGTGGTGACTCCAAGCTAAGATAGACATTGTGTCAGTGGCTACAAGATCAATAAAACCATATGTTTTCCCTGATCTGTGGTAACTAATAGAGTACCACAAATGTAATGTATAGGAGTGAAACTGACATTTTGAGCTTCAGTGATTGTTTACAGCCCTGAATAGTGTTTTTTGTTTGCTTTTCTTTTTTTACTATTGGTTGAACTCTTTACTTAGTGTAGGGTTACTTTTTGATTATAAAGTAAACTGAATATAGATCATTGTGAAAATTAAGAGAAGGATTAGGAGAGGAAAGAGGGGGAAGGGTGGGAGCATGAGCAGGAAGGAGGGTAGGGTGGAAATTATCACTGTGTTCCTTAACCTGTATACATAAAATACATTCAATTTGTATACCACAGATAAAATTTTTTAAAAGATTTTTAAAAATCAATAAAAAAGCCAGTGCTGCAGCTCACTAGGCTAATCCTCCGCCTTGTGGCACCGGCACACTGGGTTCTAGTCCTGGAAGGGGTGCCGGATTCTGTCCTGGTTGCCCCTCTTCCAGGCCAGCTCTCTGCTGTGGCCAGGGAGTGCAGTGGAGGATGGCCCAAGTGCTTGGGCCCTGCACCCCATGGGAGACCAGGATAAGCATCTGGCTCCTGCCTTGGGATCAGTGCGGTGCGCCGGCCGTGGCGGCCATTGGAAGGTGAACCAACGGCAAAGGAAGACCTTTCTCTTTGTCTCTCTCTCACACTGTCCACTCTGCCTGTAAAAAAAAAAATCAATAAAAGAGGAGAAACCTTATCCCTGTCTTCAAGGAGGTTGTGGTCTGGTGAGATTGAGGGTTCTTTAGAACAGGATAGAAATCTTCTAATAACAACACCAAGCAAAATAGAAGTTATTCATTTAGTCATTTATGTATTCTTTCATTCCGTAGACATTTATGGATATGTCTATACATATCTGAGCCAGGGGAGCTCAGAGAAAGGAAGTTATTTCATTCAGAGGTGATTAGGCAAGTCCCCAGTGTAGAGATGACATTTAATTGAGGGCTCATATCTTTCCTAATCAAATCTATAATCAGCCATGTCTCCCAAGGACATCTAAAAACAGAAGTAGGGAAGAAAGGTGTTCCAAGTGAAAAAAAAACGTTAACAAAAGCAGAGAAGTAGGAAAACAGGAGACAGAGTCATAAATTGACTATTGAGTCAGTCCTGCTTATACATGGCAGGGTGTACAAGGAAGAAGCAGGGTTACAGTGAGGACATCATGTTGGACTAGGCTGGGAAACACAGCTAGAGCTGAGCAGTCATGGAGACTGGGGAAAATGACCATATGCCAGTAGGACATGACTAGCTCTGGGTTTCAAGAGCATCTGCAGAAGTACAATCATAATACAATGCTTCAGACAATGACTGTAAGTATGATGGATATATGATCGTAGTTCTGTAAGACTGAGTTTGTAGGCACCTTAGTCTGTGTTAGTACACCCAACAATGTTCATACAATGAGAGAATTGCCTACCAACACATTTCTCAGAATGGTTTCCATTGTTAAATAACTCATGACCACATATAGGAATCAGGAGATTGTGGGTCAAGTTTGCTCTAACAAAATTCAAAGTAATAGAGAACCTAGTGCTCAAATTATGGTCTTGAAATACATTTCCACTAAAAGAAACCAGAAGTCCTTGGAGACATAGCTGGCTTCAGTTTGGAGCAGGAGACATAACAGATGGGCCTGGAGTATCTGTCAAATAGCAAGGAAGCAATCGAAAAGAACTAGATGGCATAAAAGAACTTAGAGCCAACACAGAGTAGCTACCACAGACTAAACACAGAAGATGAGAGTATCAAGTCAGTATAATAGTGCAGTGGAGTGAAACTCATCACATATATTAAATCCACAGTTTCACATGATGTTAAAAAAAAAGTTATTGGTTGGTCACTACTGGAAGATGCTAGAGAACCAATGAATAAGGGAAAGTATCACTCATTTATTTTGTCTTCCCTAGATTGTTTTGTACTATTAGAAACCCAAATGTTAAGTGAACAAACCTTGAACTGCATGGAAGTATTACTGCTAATAAATAAACAAGGGATAGCATAACTGAATTAGCACCATTTGGCCACTCCTCAGGAATGAGTGATTCTAAATACCAGTAACTAATAAGAAAGAGCTAGGTAGATTATATATGCCTCTTATGCCATCATGACAAAAGCCTTACCAAAGATAATTTAATCTATAAATCAAATCTACAGACCTATCAACTAGTTTATAAGAAATATAAGAGACAGCAGAATATATCCATGACATCACAGGGAGACAATTAGGAAGATCCAAAACAGCAGGAAAAATCAAAGGATGAGAGACCTAGTATCTTTAGCAAATCATTGGATAGAAGGAAAATAAGAGATAGATGTAGAATAGACGAACTAATCCCAAATATGGACTTTAGAAGAGGGTCTTCAAAATGTTTGTGAAAAATGCATATTATGAAAAAGCTAGTCACCAATTTCAAAAGTTTCAGCACTAAAATAAACTTTTAATTCTGCTTTTCCATATTTTTTCAAAAGTATCCTAATATTTGGACTTGGCAAAAAAAAAAAAAAGAAAAACATGCATGAGATTTGTGTATATGATAAGTAAAAGAAACTTTGTATTCTTAAAGATTTATTTATTTACTTATTTATTTATTTGAAAGGCAGAGTTATACAGAGGGAGAGGATAAGGAGATAGATAATCCATCCACTAGTTCATTTGACAAATGGTTGCAAGAACCAAGGATGGGACAGTCCAAAGCCAGAAGCCTGGAACTCCATCTGGGTCTTCCACATGGGTGGCAGGGACCCAAACACTTGGGTCCTCTTCCACTGCTTTCCAAGGCTTATTAGCAGGAAGCTGAATGGAAAGTAGAGCAGCCAGGACTTGAACTAGTGCTCATATGGAATGCCAGTGGTAAGGGTCGCAGCCTAGCCCACTGCACCGCAACAGAGGCCCCAAGAAACTGTTGTTAATTTCTTTTTTGAGCTATAAATAGCCTATTATGGTTATCTTTCTTAAGAGGCCCTAGACCTTGTGGTGGCCATTTGATGTGGCAGTCAAGACTGTTCTTGGGACACCTATACCTCATATCAAAATGTCTGGATTGGAGTCCTGCCTCTGTTCTTAATTCTAACTTCCTGTTAATGCATACCCCAGGAGGCAGCAGGTACTAGCACAAGTACTAGGGTTCCAGCTAAACATGTGGGAGACCCAAATTGAGTTGTTCATTCCTGGCTTCAATCTGATGCAGCATTTGGCTATAGACAAGCTTTTTGGGGAAGTGAACAACAGGATGGGAGATCTCTCTCTGTATCTCTATTTCTCTTTCAAATAAATTTTAAAAAATATTGTTTGAAAGTTCTCATCTGTTAGAATGGTTGCATATAAAATAACATACTGCGTGAGATTTGAGTCAACATAATACTAATGAGAAGGAACTGAATTGGGGGGAGAACTGAAGATTATTGAAAATGTGATGAGTGCATGGGAGTTCCTATTAGTATCCTCTTTTGCATATGTCTTAAATGTTTGATAATAAAAAAGTTAATAATAAAATCAAAACAATAATAAAGCAATGGAGAATTGAAGTGAATTATATAGGGAACTAGGGAATAGAAGGCAAGAACAAATGCCAGAAACATATCTGTCCAGGCCTGCAAGGAGGCTGGCCTCTGGCAGAGCATCTGGCTAGGGAGGTGGTTAAGTCCTGATAGCTTTTGGCTGTTGCATTTCCCTTGCTTTGGCTCAAACTCTGCTTTGTTTGACTTTTCCTACCCCTTTCTATAAATATTCACACCTTTAATATTACATTTCACCTCCTCCTTGTTGCATACTGAGGATTCCCCCTCCTTCTGCAGAGCTGACCACCACTCCTCTGAGCCCCAGCCACACTCACCATACTCTTCCACCTCAAGTTCTAGCTCTCTCTCATCTTAGAAGCCCCTTTCAGAGAGAAGGTAATTTAAGACGTTGGAGAGGATAGACATAACCACAGAGGACAGACTTGGGACTAAGACACAGCAAAGGAAAAGCAGGCCACCTATTTTTTAAAGGAGGACAAAAAAGGAGGGTGATTCAAATATTTTACATACGAGTGTGGAGTAGGATGGAATTCAAGAGGGCCTTCAGAGGAATCAAAACTTACAATTAAATCACAATTTAGATGAACTAAATTGTGCCAGAAAAGGGGGACCTTGTCTTGCCAGGAGTGGCTCTACCGAAGTAGGAGAGAGAGTGGGAGCAGTCTGGAAGCCAGACTTGAGTGTGAATGGAGTCAGAAATTGTTGAAAAAAGAAGTGTAACTGTGACTCCCTTTTCACGAAGCTGATGACAAAGAGATAAAGACAGCTAACAGCAATATAGGAGATTTCTTCCTGACATTTGAGAGGTCACAAGGAAGCAAAACGTTGCTCAGAGAGACAAAAGTAAGCATAAGGAACTTAACATCTTCCAAACACTGAACATCTCTGTCCTTTGTTTTGCTGCTGTTTCTTGTGGAGTTACTAAAATGTTATTGGTTTTTAGAGCTAGGAACACAGCTATATGAAAATAAACATTTATGAAACAATTAGTATTTGTTGAGTTATTCCATGTTTTTGTATCAGTCAGCTTTTCAGTGCTTTAATTAAAATACCTGAGAAAAACTTCTTGGGAAGGAATAAAGTTTGGGCTTACAGTTTGGATGTTCATATCCCAAGATGGGACAGCCCCATTAATCGAGGCATCTGATGAGACCAGAGGATGGTGAGGGCTGACCACATAGTGAGTCAGGAATCAGAGACACACAGTAAATGCATTATCCATCTACCTTCTATGTGGACTCCATCCTAGCAACGTAGGACAACCCAGTCACTTCCAAAAGGCCCTACTTGCTGACAATATAATTGAATCAAGTTTCCACCCATAATCCATCATCCATTTATCCATTAGCTGTTAACACGAAACTTTGGGGTTTAACTGTCTGCATGTATCTGGGGAGGCAAATCCTGTTCAAGCCACAACAGGATTATGCTTACATTAGCCCATTGAGTCCTCCCAGCTCTACCCTATAGGCACAGTGGTGGTGTTTTCATCCTACATTGTAGATAAATAAACTAATGCACTAAAAGCTTATTGACGTGCCAAGTCAACTTGTGAAAGCAGATCTAGAACTTGAACCCAATGCTTTGGCTTCAAAATTGGTGTTGTTAGCTTCCACACTCTATGACCTCTCATGTGAGGTTAGATAAATTTTATTATTCCATTTTATAGAGAAGAAACCCAATTCAGTGAAGACAAATAACATGCCAACCATTTAGAGACACAGCTAAGATTTAAATCCACATCTTCTTGTGCCAAGTCCAGGATCCTTTCCATTACCCATTTTTACCTCTTAGTAAATGAGACAAAAATGTCATCTATGAAAAGTGAGAGAATGTTCCAGGGGACCTGGGTACCTGTAGAGAATTTTTTAAGTGAAAAAAGCTTGAAACGCTTTTTGTGAGTAATATGATACTAGTCAACAATAGGTACAATTTCAGTGCATCTGTTATTACCAAGAAGCAAATTCAACCATAAAGGAAGAATTATTAATAAACATTTGTTGAATGAATAAATTAAACTGATAGAGATACCTCTTCCTTCATTCTATGGCTCCCAGAAACATGACTCCAAATAAGCTGTATCAGTGGAAATGATGTATAGCATTTATTGAAGTCTGGTATATTTTAAGGACTGTGCCAGGAATTTTACATGCATAATCTCATTCAGTTTTCATGGCAATGCAATCAAGTACTACATTATTATTATCACACCCATTTTATGGACTTTACCCAAGGAAACTTGGCTAGCATATTGAGGACCAAGATTAAGGTCTTATTTGGGCAAGCTCCAGAGTCTATGTTCTTAATCACTAAAACATCAGCCAATGTTGGCCTTGTCCACAAAGTTTCTGGGAATCTCAACCCAACTTCTGAAATCCAGACCTTAGGGTTCCTGTCTTGGCCCCAATCTTAGACTGTCTTGCCTCAGGGTTTCTAAAAATAACTGGTGGCTTGGGGGTGTGTATTGAGCCCTAGTGTTTTTCCACTAGAGGCTGACCCCAATCTAATGTGACTTGATGTAAAAAGGTGAGATGTAACAATTAGATCTCTATTGTCAAAATTTAGAACTAAGTACATGAGACACTAAGTAGTTAGGAAGGAGGAATAGAGTTATATAAGCACAAGTACAGTGTAATCCAACTGGAGTAAGACAGAAAATAAGTCAGTGAGCCAAACTAGAAGAGAATGGGACAGATGTGCTGAAACTAGAAGTGATGTCCCAAAGAAAAGACCATAAAGTCCCTGAAGGAATCAATGAAAAAGTAGATGTGGTGCTTTATACTTTCACTTCTAGTTCCAATGAGTTCTGAGGTTTCAGTTCTAGTTTCATTGTTGTACATTCCATTTTTCTGGTAGCCTGCATTTGAGATGCCACCCAATGACACTCACCTCCTGAAACTGATACCTTCAGGGGGTCTTCTCCCACAGGCCTGGTGTGTGTAATAAGAGGATCTGGCAGAAGTGATGTTATGTCAGTTTGGGGAGTCATATAACAGTGTTGGGTTTTTAGATCAGAACTGGGTTATAAAAAGCTCTGGCTTCTGTATTGGGATCCCTCTCTTAAAATCACTCAGAGAGGCAAGCTGCCATGTCATGCCTATATTCAGACAGTCCATGGAGAAGACCACCTTCAGGAAAAGAGGTTTTCAGCCAACAGCCAGGAAGGAACTAAGTCCTGCCAACAAGCATGTGAGTGAACTTGGAAGCAAATCCTGCTAGCTGAGCCTAGAAATGATGGCTTGACTGCAATTTCATGAGAGAGTTTGAACCAGAACTACCCAGTTAAGCTGCTCTTGGATTTCTGACCCACAGAAACTATGAGATAACAAATTTTAATTAGTTTAAATTACTAAGTTTGGGGGTGATTTACTATACAGCATTTGATAAGTAGTATAATTATCTTAGCTCCTGAAACATGTCTGTTTTACCTAGTGCCCTATGAGTTTCCTTTCAAAAAGCCTACGGCTCTTGGAATAAGTTTGGGGACGCTTTTGTTTCTTCTGTCCGAAAGGACCAGACTGGACTGAAGCCACTACACTCAGTCCTTGCAGGTAACAATGCCTGTAGCCCTAACAATCCCCCTAAATTACCAATTCTGATGTCATCCCACCTGTTCTGTTCTAATAACTGCCTAGGTTTGGATTCACCTTGTTTTCTTTGCATCTGAATCCACCAGGTTCTCATCCAGTTGTGCAGTTTTAACCTGTTGTCAGCCTAATCCCCAGCTGAGTTGCCAGTCCAGGTATACCCCTGGTAGAGCTAGATCTAGTGCCCACCTAACTACCAGTCTTCTTTTTGAGTCTCACAGGACTAACTTCAAATATGTCTACTCTTTCTACTATTGCCAAAGTCTCAGACTAGAGGGATATTTATATGTTTATCCTTCACAGTGACTTTCTAAAATTCACTGTCATAGTCAACCACTGAACAAATTTTATCATGGCAACTATTATACTAGTCACTTGAAATATACTGATGAAGAAAAGTTTTAGTTGTCAAGGAATTTTCAGTCTCATTAAGGAAATAGGTATGTAAATAAATAATAATTTAATGTGATAATTTCTTTCATCTTTAATTTTATTAATTTGAATCTTCTCTCTCCTTTTTATAGTTACTTGGGCCAATGATGCATCAGTTTTGTTTATTTTTTTGAAAAACCAGCTCACCGTTTTGCTGACCTTTTGTATTGTTTTTTTAATTCAATTTTGTTGATTTCTTCTCTAATTTTAATTATTTATTTTCTCCTACTAGTTTTGGGTTTGGTTTGCTGTTGTTTTTCCAGATCCTTGAGATGCATCGATAGCTTATTTATTTGGTGCCTTTCCAAGTTCTTGATGTAGGCACCAGTTGCTATAAACTTTCCACTTAACACTGCTTTTGCCATATCCCGTAAGTTTTGATATTTTGTATTGTTGATTTCATTTGTTTCCAGAGATATTTTGATTTCTGTTTTGATTTCTTCTATGACATACTGTTCATTCAGGAGCATGTTGTTCAGTCTCCATGTGTTTGCATATGTCCTAGAGATTCCAGAGTTGTTGATTTCCAGCTTCATTCCATTGTGGTCTGAGAAGATGCATGGTATGATTTCAATTTTTTTTAATTTGATGAGACATACTTTATGGCCTAGTATGTGGTTAATCCTAGATAAAGTTCCATGCACTGGTGAGAAGAATGTGTATTCTGCAACTGTAGGATGAAAAGTTCTGTAGATATCTGTTAGATCCATTTGGTCTATAGTGTCAATTAACTCCATTGTTTCCTTGCTGATTTTCTGTCTTGTTGATTTGTCCATTGCTGAAAGTGGGCTATTAAAGTACCTCATTACTATTTCATTGAAGTCTATGTCTTCCTTTAGATCCCTTAACATTTCTTTTGAATAGCCAGGTGCCCTGTAATTAGGTGCATATACATTTATAATAGTTACATCTTCCTGTTGAATTGATCCCTTAATCATTACATAGTGCACTTCTTTATCTCTTTTAACAGTTTTTGTGTTAAAGTCTAAAGTTGTCTGATATTAGGATGGCTACACCTAATACTTTTTCGGTTTCTGTTAGCATGGAATATCTTTTTCCATCCTTTCACTTTCAGTCTGCATGCATCTTTGTTGGTGAGATGTGTTTCTTGTAGGCAGAAAATAGATGGATTTTGTTTTTTAATCTATTCAGCTGGTCTGTATCTTTTAACTGAGGAATTGAGGCCATTTACATTCAAGGTGACTATTGTTAAGTAATGACTTTGCCTTGTCATTTTTCCAAAAACATTCCTAGTTTTTGTTTTGAATTTCCTTTGAGCTTTTACTGGGATATTTTCCTCCTTTATCTTCTTTCATAGTGATGACCGTGCTTCTGTGTTTCTGTGTGCAGCACATCCTTAAGCATCTTTTGTAGGGCTTGGACGGGTGGTGACAAATGTTTTCAATTTCTGTTTGTTATAGAAGGCCTTTATTTTACCTTCATTCATAAATGAGAGCTTTTCAGGGTGTAGTATTCTGGGTTAAAATTTTTTTTTCTCTTAAGACTTGGACTATATCTCACCATTCTCTCCTAGCCTGTAGAGTTTCTGATGAGAAATCCACTGTGAGACTAATTGGAGATTCTCTGAAAGTAACGTGGCATTTCTCTCATGTGCATTTTAGAATCTTTTCTTTGTTTTACTGTAGTGAGTTTGATTACAATGTGTCATGGTGAAGATCTTTTCTAGTCATGTCTATTAGGAGTTCTATGTGCTTCCTGTACTTGGATGTCCCTTTCTTTCTCCAAATTAGGGAAGTTTTCTGTTATTATTTCACTAAAAAGGCATTACAGTCCTTTCTCTCTTTCCATGCCTTCAGTGTTTTTTAGTTTTATAATTTCCTCTTCTTGTTTTTGGTTTGATTGTATAATTTCCTTTGCTTTGTCTTCTAAGTTGGATATTCTTTCTTCTGCTTTACCAGTTCTGTTGTTAAGGCTTTCCACTGCATTTTTATTTGTTCTGTTGAATTCTTCATTTCATTTTGATTTCTATGTAAGATCTCAATTTCGTGGAAGAAATTTTCTTTCATGTCATGTAAGGATTTAAGTAGTTCATGCATTTACTTCTGATTACTTCCATGTAATCTTATGATCAATTTTTTGAATTCCATTTCTGGCATTTCTTCAATCTCACTCATCATCTTCACAGTTTAGTATTGAAGTGTTGTGTTCTTTTGGGGGAATCATGTTGTCTTCCTTATTCTTTTTTCTTGAATTGGCGCATTTGTTATTTGGCATTTGTGGAGATACTAATTGGTTTCTTCTTTGTCATTGTGGCAGCTTTTATCTTTGTATTATTCCTCTGTAGATAAGTGAAATATCTGCTTTCAGTGAGTATCTAGAGGCATATCGTGGGTGTGGCCAAGGAGCTCAGTTCAGTTCTCTAGGGTGAAGGGTGTCTCCAAGGTAACAGCCAGGTTTGGATCAGTAAATCTCCTCTTTTTTGTTTTTTTATCAGAAGGGAGATTTATTCTGCTCAGCTGAGCTCCTCTCCTCAAAAGAGACCAGGGCCTAAGCGCTAGGCCCAGTGAGTATAATATTTGTCCACCCTGCCCCAAGGACCACACAAAAGAACTGTGCAGTCATCAGTGTAAGCTCAGTTTCCCCAGCAATGTCCCTCACCTGGTAACCAGGAAGCCCTGAGAGTGTATAGTCTCCCACAGTGACTGCCCAAAGTCCCAGCCATACCATGAGTCCTCCCACACAGCCTCAGTTTTTGTCACAGTCCCAGCATACAAGCCTCCCATAGTAACGAGCACCCAACCCTCTATTAGTTCTCCCCACCAGAGTAAGGAGTCTGCATTTGGCTGGTTGCTGGGTGTGGACACTAGCTGGCGCAGATATTACACGTATGTCCAAAATGGTGCCCACTCTATTGGCTTGACACAAGATGCCATTTTAAGGTGATCAGGGAAAGAGAAACGAGTCCCTCCTTTTTTTTTCTCCTCTTGTTTGGCAGGTACACTATCCCCATGGGGCTCCAAGCCAGGTTCTCCATAGGCTCTTCCTGCAGCTTTATTGCCAGTGGATTTGGCTGCTGCAGTCTGGTCTCACCTCACTCTCCAATGCTGATGTGTAGGCTCTCAGCTGCTGAGGTCCTGAGTTGTGAGCGTCCTTTAATGTGATAACTGAGAACATAAAGATATGTGCATGGTGATAACCAGATACAAAGAGACTAGAAACAATTGTGCCTGCAGAGATCAATGAGGAAATTTATAAAAGTGGTGAACTTTGGATCTTTTAGAAAAACCATGACTTGTTTAATTAAAAGGTATGGAAGGGGGCCAATGTTCTTGCATAACAGGTAAAGCAGCAACCTTCAACACCAATATCACATATGGGAGCTGGTTCAAGCTCTGGTTGATCTTGGAAACTAGTAGAGGAGTACAAATTACTTGGACCTATGCCACCCACATGGGAGAATGTGATGAAGGTTCTGGGCTCCTGGCTTTATCCTGGCCATTGCAACCATCTGGGAAGAGAACTAGTGAATGGAAGATTGATATTTCTCTCTCTCTCTCTCTCTCTCTCTCTCTCTCTCTCTCTCTCTCTTTCTCTCTCTCTGTTTCTCCTTCAATCTATGTAACCCTGTCTTTCAAGTAAATAAAGTCTTTAGAAAAAGAGCATTCTAAGCAAATAGAACATTAGAGAAAGATTTTGTATGAAAATGGAAACTCTCCTTAGAGTTTGCAATGATTAGCTACTTAGAAAGTAGCCACTTCATACACATATGTTTTAACTAAGTAAGAATTTACTTTACAGATACTTTCATAGCTAAAACAAAAAACTATCTTATGGATACACTCAAAATATACATGAGGCCATAGATTCTAGATATTGTTTGCCACTTATTTGTCTTAGAGAAAGGATGGACAAAACCTAAATATACATCGTTAGTGCACTGGAAGAAACAGGTGTGTGGATTCATACTATGGATTACTATGCGGTTACCACAGAATGAGGCAGCTTTACTGTTATAGTTATAAAATATTTTCAGTGAAAATAACAAGGTGCAGAGTGGTATAGACAGCACACTGCATGTGCTGGATATGTGTTTCTGCTTATTCACTCATTCATCAAATGCTTATTGAGCTCTTTCTATATCTCAGGCAGAGTTCTGAAAACTGGAAGTATAGTGCTGAAGAAGGTAAAACGGAGGACAAGGTGCTTATGCTCTAATGCATTCCATAGGTATTGACTTTCTCTGCAAGGACAAAATTAATTGGGAAACAATTGTTGCCTACAGCAGGTATAAAATTAGGTGGATATCACTTTGACTTCATCTTTTGGTACTGTTTGGATTATTTTTTACCATGTTCAAGAGTTATCTCTCTCCCTATTTTAAACAAGGAAGTAGACATTTCATGTCAATAATTCAGGTTTTGCATTAATCAGACTTAATGCTACTTCAAAGCACATGCATCTATACTTATTCAGTTCTTTCTATATAGACAAATTTAAGCTAAGAAATGATCCTGGAAGTATCTCTCAGACTGATGGTTTCTGGGCTGAGTTTATCTCTAGACTAAAGAAGACTCAACTGTAATCAAAATGTGTGATTTTTAAAGAAAAAATCTGATCTTTCACCAAGATAATTAAATTGATTTTTGTGATGGACTGAGTTGGTAACTAACACACAGTCCTTGGTGTGAAAGAAATAACTGTTGCAGATGATTAGTATCTTTGTAGCATATTGCCACAATGTAACTTCACAAATGATTACTGGCACTGAGGCAGAAAGAATGTGCCAAGATTCCAGGAGCAGCCCTAATAGTTGGGTTTTGCAATGGTTCTGACCAGAGAGAGCACTTGCTGAAATATTAGACCTCATGTTTTCTTTCAGGTCCTATGGGAACACTCAAGACTCCCTCCTCCAGCTGACTAGCCTGCTGACAATATATTACCTTCATCTCAAACCAACATAATTCACTAATAATGTTGCAGCCTGAGAACTGAGTTCAGGCATGTATTTGGATAAGGCGTGATGTGGGATGATAAAGGTTCCCAACCCAGTGAAAATAGCAAGGATGGATTTACGCAGGGAAGGATGCTCATTACGGTTATTTATCACAGTTACATCACTTTGCTTTGGGGCAGGGGAAGGGGGATCAAGAAGCTTGCAAAATGAGCTTCTGGATGCAATTGGGTGGCTCTAGCCATTACAGAGAACAGCACTGTTTGAATGGCTCCCTGTGTCCTTGTCAAAGCACTCCTGACATCCTACATCCTCCTGGCTGGTGCTGTCAGACATCTGTCTTTAAACAGAGGCTGCCATTCAGACCTGGTTAGATGAGAGTCTTGTGATCCCTATCCATGTCTCTCCAGAGCAAAATGAGGTCACCACATCCCTGAGAGTGTCACCTCTGTGCTCCAAGGCAGCAATCCGACCTCAGATTCCAGAATTTGAGCCTTTATCTGCCAGGCTCCATTGAAACTCCCTCTGAGTTACATTGACTTCAATGTCTCTTTTTGTTCTTATCCATTGAGTTTTATGGGCAGTGGGTTCCCCTCCCTGTTGGCTATGAGGTGTTGTGGTCTCTCTGGGCCAAAACCACTCTTGGCCCAGAAGGCTTCTAATTTGGCTTTCAGACAATCCTGGCAGACACTGCCCAAGATTTGGCTCACAGCCTGCTCTACAGACTTGTTAAAGCAATAGAGCCAACACAAGGAGACCTTAGAATGCAGTGGCTAAACATTGTGGGTTCAGTTCACCCAGTCTAAAGGATAACAGAAATATTGTAGTCAACATCAGCTTGCATACATTTATGTGTCATGTACAATTGCTCTAAGTGTCTGTGGCTTTCTGGAATCCTGGAGATCTCCCCTTAGATTTCAAATGGTATCTGAAACACCAATAAAAAGCACAGTCATGGTGGGATGGACCTCAGTCTGAGAGAGGAGAGACCAACCACCCTTGAATGGATCAGTAAATACTTCAGCCCAAGCACAGTCAGTCTCTGTATGAAGCTCTCTGAGATAAAGCTGGCATGGATAAGGGAGTATATAACTGTCTCTCACCTCATAATAACCTTGCATGGACAGAATATGGAAAATGCTACAATGCCACTCCACATAAAAAAGCAAAGTAGAAGATCATTGGTTTACTCAAAGTTACAAAGCTAAGAATCCACAGAAGCAGATTTGAACCTGTTCCCATGACCCCAAAGAAAATGCTCATCCCCTCAGCCTTTCTGACACCAGCCTTAATAGAGTAGTTGCTTGTGTTTCGTGTACACAGAGATGTGTGAGCAGCAAGCAGGCACAGTCTAATCACAAACCTAGGCACTGAGCCCTTTATTTCCCCTACAAGTCATTGATTAATTTACTATCTCTGCCAAGAAAATTTCAGGAAAGAAAACAAGGAGAATTCAGAAAAGTGGAATTCAAAATAACTAATGGACTAAAAACCTAAGGAAGTTAGGATGGTTTAATCCTGAAATGAAGACAATTATAGACATGTAAAAAATAATATATCATTAAATAAAAGGTGAAGACAAATCATACCAAAAGACATGATACGACAGAAATTCCCTCCCCCCCCAATCTCTTCCTTGATGAATATGTCACTTATAGTCCAAAATCCCCTTGCCTGAAGCCAAGATTGGTTTTAATTTGCATCACTGTGTTAATCTGTAGTGCCTTGTCAGAGATTAAAATCCACTAGGCACATAGAGAATCATGGCCCTACAGGGAGAAGAGGAGGCTAGCTAGATTTGTTTTAGACAGAAGGTGAAGGAAGTCTGTGAGACCAGGGAAAGCTGAGGGCAGGCAGGTGCGCAGTTGGGGTAACAATGAAGCCAATGACAGTGTGGCAGCAGGTGACAATGACGCTGCCAGTGAGGACAGCAACAGGGAAATTTGGCCAGCTGGGGCCAGTAAGGATCCTGTAGTATGAACACAGAGCCTAAGTGGTGTGCAAGATGAGTACGCAGATGGAACATGAAGCTTTAATTTGCATGCATTCATGTTCATGTATACCAGAAAAAAATCACTGCCAGTGGAGCAAGCCTTGTTAGGTTAGGTATTTGAAAAGTGATGTGGTAGAAATGGAATCAACTTAAATGCCCATCAACCGAAGATCAAGGATCTAAAACCAATCCCTGGAGTAAGGAAAGTCTATTCAATAAATGGTGCTGGGAAAATTGGATTTCCACATGCAGAATCATGAAGCAAGATCCCTACCTTTCACCTTACAAAAAAATTCACTCAACATGGATTAAAGACTTAAATCTATGACCTGACACCATCAAATTATTAGAGAGCATTGGAGAAACCCTGCAAGATAGAGGTACCAGCAAAGACTTCCTAGAAAAGACCCTGGAGGCACAGGCAGTCAAAGCCAAAATTATCTATTGGGATTGCATCAAATTGAGAAGTTTCTGTACTGCAAAATAAACAGTCAGGAGAGTGAAGAGGCAACCGACAGAATGGGAAAAAATATTTGCAAACTATGCAACAGATAAAGGGTTGATAACCAGAATCTACAAAGAAATCAAGAAACTCCACAACAAACAAAGAAATTATAGGATATATACACTATGGAATACTTAAGAGATGAGCCAAGGACCTCAATAGACATTTTTCAAAAGAGGAAATCCAAATGGCCAACAGACACATGAAAAAATGTTCAAGATCACTAGCAATCAGGGAAATGCAAATCAAAACCACAATGAGGTTTCACCTCGCCCTGGTTAGAATGGCTCACATTCAGAAATCTAACAACAATAGATGCTGGAGAGGATGTGGGGAGAAAGGGACACTAACCCACTGTTGGTGGGAATGCAAACTGGTTAAGCAACTATGGAAGTCAGTCTGGAGATTCCTCAGAAACCTGAATATAACCTTACCATACAACCCAGCCATCCCACTCCTTGGAATTTACCTAAAGGAAGTTAAATTGGCAAACAAAAAAGCTGTCTACACCTTAATGTTTAGTGCAGCTCAATTCACAATAGCTAAGACCTGGAACCAACCTAAACTCCCATCAACAGTAGACTGGATAAAGAAATTATGGGACATGTACTCTATAAAATACTATACAGCAGTCAAAAACAATGAAACTCGGTCATTTGCAGCAAGATGGAGGAATCTGGAAAACATCATGCTGAGCGAATTAAGCCAGTCCCAAAGGGACAAATATCATATGTTCTCCCTGATCGGTGACAACTAACTGAGCACCAAAAGGGAAACCTGTTGAAGTGAAATGGACACTATGAGAAATAGTGACTTGATCAGCTCTTGTGCTGACTGTTGATATACAATGTAATACTTTATCCATTTTAGTATTTTTCTTTATTTTGTTCTAGTACTACTGGTTGAATCTATAATTAACACACAATTATTCTTAGGTGTTTAAATTTTAACTGAAAAGTGATCCCTGTTAAATATAACAGTGGGAATAAGAGAGGGAGGAGATGTACAATTTGGGACATGCTCAATCAGACTTGCCCCAAATGGTGGAGTTAGAATCATGCCGGGGGATTCCAATACAATCCCATCAAGGTGGCATGTACCAAGGCCATCTCACTAGTCCAAGTGATCAATTTCAGTTCACTATTGATCACACTGATAGGTCTAAGAGTCAAAGGGATCACACAAACAAGACTAGTGCCTGCTAATACTAACTGATAGAATCAAAAAAGGGAGAGAACGATCCAACATGGGAAGCGAGACACACAGCAGACTCATAGAATGGCAGATGTCCTAAGTAGCACTCTGGCCTCAGAATCAGCCCTTAAGTCATTCGGATATGGCTGGAAGAGCCCATGAGAATATTTTAGGCATGGAAAGCCAAGACACTCTGGAAAAAAAAAAGACCTAAATGAAAGATCTCTGCAAGTGATATCCCAGTGGAAAGAATGGGGCCATCAAAGAAGGAGGTACCTTTCTCTGAAGGGAGGAGAGAACCTCCACTTTGACTATGACCCTGTTGGAATAAGATTGAAGTTGGCGAACTCAAAAGGATTCCATTGCCTTGGCAACTCATGACTAGAGCCTAGGGAGATTACTGACGCCATAAACAAGAGTGTCAAATTGTTAAGTCAACAACAGGAGTCACTGTGTACTTACTTCTCATGTGGGATCTGTCCTTAATGTGTTGTCCAATGTGAAGTAATGCTATAACTAGTACTGAAACAGTATTTTACACTTTGTGTTTCTGTGTTGGTGAAACTGTTGAAATCTTTACTTAATATATACTAAATCGATCTGGCAATAATGATATAATTAAAAAGGAGGGAATGTTCAACATGGGAAGCAGTCCACACAGCAGACTCATAGGAAGACAATCACTGACTGTCAGAGCAGCTGCTCCTCTTCTAATCCAGCTCTCATCTTATGGTCTAGGAAAGCAGTGGAAGTGGCCCAAGTGCTTGGGCCCCTGCACCCATGTGGGAGACTTGGAAGAATCTCCTGGTTCCTGGCTTCAGATCAGCCCACATCTGGCCATTGAAGCCATTTGGGGAATGAACCAGCAGATGAAAGACCTTTCTCTCTGTCTCTCCCTGTCTCTGTCTATAATTATACCTCTCAAATAAATACATAAAATTAAAAAAGAAAAAGAATATGCCATGGTCACTCTAGCTGTAAGAGGCAAGGTGCCCAGTGAAGCCCAGAGGATGCAGGGAAGCTGCCTACAAGAGGAAACATGGACGCTGAGTCCAGCAGCATCTATGGGAATTTGACAGGAAAGGGAGAAGGATGGTATCCCCGGATATTCACCCATCCCAAGCTTCAGAAGTACAGGGTACTGCTTCCAACCCCTCTGCCTCTGAAAGCTTCTGTTCCTATGAAGTGGGCTCAAGAGGAAGAGGTGGGCAGGAAGACACGTGCAGAAACTTAACTGCCAGCCAAGGCCACCAGTGCCAGCAGATGCTCAAGACCTCCAGCGCTACTTCTCAGTTGATCTGAATCTAGGTCCTCACCCTCTTCTGTCCCTACAGCCTGAGCTGTGACAGTCCCCAGGTGCTCTGGGTACTTACCTCCTGATGTTAGGTGGCTTCCTCAGAATTGCCAACACCCCCAAACCCTACTTCTTGATTGCTTGTGTGTTTGATTATTCAGTCTTTTCTTCTTTACCTTGGACTCTACCATAAGTAGAATAACCCTCCCTATTGAGGCTGAGAACTCAATTGCCTGATGCCTACCCTTATCCCCACCTCAAAGTAATGTACATCTGAACAACAGAAAGAACACATGAACAGCTGCTGGTTGATTGTACTGTCCCAAAACCAGTGCTGTTCATTTCAGAAACCCTGGAGAACTTGCACAATTAAAAAGGGAAATTAATTAGAATATGTAAAATCCACCAGCAGTCACATTAAAAACAAAAGCCAAACCTAAAACAGCAGCCACCTCTGCTGTCGCCATGGCCTCTGAGTGCTCCAGTGGGCACAGCCAGCTTAAAGGGGGTTAACCCAGACAGCATGCAGGAGGCAGTAGAGGACCATGAGTGGCCCCAAGATGCCAGAGGAAACCCAGTGCAGCTAGGAGCTGACTCATTTGTTATCGGTGTCATTGGATATCTTTAATAGCACCCAAATACACTTTCCAAAAAATTTTATAATCATGGTTTTCTTACCACCAGTGTATTTCTCCACCTCTAAACAGGACAATTAATTAATTAGTTGTGCAATAATAAAAATGAAAGCGCTTACTTACATACCTTTGAATCTCTTGCTTTGGGGAAGAAGAAACTGGAAAAGCATCTGGCATATAGTAAGTACTAAATAAGCACTAACTTTGTAAGGGAAAGAAAGAAAGAAACAGGGAGGGATCAGGAAAGTACCATTATATTCTTAGAATTCTATGAACTACATTACATCTGTTCTCTTTATATTGATAAAAATATAAATAAAGTATATGATGGGAAGGAAATCACTGTCCAAACTAGAATAACCATTGTTACTTTCAAGGGCTTTGCAATTCTGTAAAGATCATCAACTTCTATAGAAAACATTAAAAGCTTTTCCTTTAAATGAGGCAGTTGTGAATGTCACTAAAGTTAAAGACTAATGGAATTGAGTTTGCATTATATTATCCAATTGGCCACATATACCAATATCACCATCATTGTAGACTTATATGTGGCTGGGTTTGAAGTGCTTCATACTTTCAGTGACGAAGCAGTAGTGTAAATACATAGACGTATGAAAACATACACATGCTGGCTGACCACAGCTCACTAGGCTAATCCTTGGCCTGCGGCGCCGGCATATCAGGTTCCAGTCCAGGTCGGGGCACCGGATTTTGTCCCGGTTACTTCTCTTCCAGTCCAGCTCTCTGCTATGGCCCAGGAGTGCAGTGGAGGATGGCCCAAGTCCTTGGGCCCTGCACCCCATGGGAGACCAGGAAAAGCACCTGGCACCTGGCTTCTGCCAACGGATGAGCGTGGTGCGCCAGCCGCAGCGCGCTGTCCCCGGCGGCCATTGGAGGGTGAACCAACGGCAAAGGAAGACCTTTCTCTCTGTCTCTCTCTCTCACTGTCCACTCTGCCTGTCAAAAAAAAAAAAAAAAAAAAGAAAGAAAAAAACATACACTTGCACATTTGAAAACAACTTCTTTGGTAGCCTCTCTGCCTCCTTTAGTTGGGAAAGGTGCATGATCAGCATTTCATCTTGTGATGTTCATGTATTCTCTTTTCCAGAAAGATGACTCTGGGTGTGGTTCTGATTTTCTCCCTCCTAGTGACAAATTTCATTAAGCTTTTTGTCTCATGTCTTTGAGAAAAAATAGTTCAAAAGCTTTAACAGCAGAAACTTTAAAAAAAAAAAAAAACTTTTAGAAGAAAGAAACCTATTAAAGCACCAAGACCTGTGTCTTTCATGGTCATTGCACAAGTGACAGCTAAATTCATCAGAGGACAGCAAATTCTTTTTTATTTTTAAGATTTATTTATTTGAAAGGCAGAGTTACACAGAGATAGAAGGAGAGGAAGAGAGAGAGGTCTTCCATCCACTGGTTCACTCCCTAGATGGTTGCTACACTGATCCTAGGCCAGGAGCCAGGAGCCAGGAGCCAGGAGCTTCTTCCAGATCTCCCACACAGGTGCAGGGGCCCAAGAACTTGGGCCATCTTCTGCTGTTCTCCCAGGCCGTAGCAGAGAGCTGGATCAGAAGTGGAGTAGCCAGGACTCACACTGGCACCCATATGGGATGCCTGCACTGCAGGTGGCGGCTTTACCCGCTATGCCACAGTGCCAGTACCGCCCCCCCCCCCAAATTCTTAAATACAGGCAGATAACGTTGGAAAATAAAATTTCTTTATAAAACATCTAATTTTATTATAGTTTCACAGCTATCTAGCCTGAATTTTAATATAAAAATTAACCTTTATGTGTGTAATTGAACTCATCAATTTCCATTGCTTTATTCAGAAAACATGCACTGAGTATCATTAAGTGCTGTATTTATAATCAATACATTTAGCAAGACCTATCATAATTCATTTTTAGAATAGTAGTTTTTATTTGCTTTAGGTAAAAATCATATATACATTTTACATGAAGAGGACATTCTATGTAAAAAAGATTAAAAGTTAGAAATGTACAATTTTATCAAAAATGAATTTACTTGTTTCAAATTATTTTTTGAGGTCCTCAGTCCCATTTTTAGTGTTCTAAGGGCCAGTCCAAGTTGTTTTATTTCTCTTTCTTTAAAATACTGCTCTTCTTCTCAACTGTTCTTTATTTTGTTCACATATCAGCATTTACTGTTCTCTTTTTCTGGGTTTAAGCTATGAATGCTTGTTTTAAAATTCATTTTGTTGGAAAATAAAAGGTTCATTGTGTAATCTGGCTCCCACCATGTAGCTTAAACATTCTAATAAATTTTTTTGTGTTATGAACCAAGGGACATGAAAATGCAGCATTTAATTCAATGCTGAGATGAGTATTTTCTTACAGATAGTGGTGGTAAGCATTTAAATGAAGACATTGTTAATATCTATCATAGATTTTTATTAAGAAAATCACTTTTTAGTTCTCAGAGAATTTTCTCTTATATGATTGTGCTCCAAAAAGTACATGGGGAAGTAGAATTAAAGAATAAGCTTATTCTGGTGCAAAAAATTTGAAATCCATGCCCAATTTTTTTCATAATTTGCATTTCCCCATAAACTTTTGGAAGACTCCCTCAAATGGATGAATTTCAATTTTGCTTGCACAAAAAAAATCTTTTAATTCTATCGTTTCCATAAGATTTTTGAAGTCGTTTCCATAAAATTTTTGATTTTCAGTACTCCACAGTCACGTGTTTGGAACCATCTGGTCCTGTTAATTCCATTTCACAGATGAAGAAGCTAAGGGCTAGAGGAGTCGACAGACACATCATGGTCTCAGAGTTGGCTGAAACACCCCGGATTCTGCTGGTTCCTCTCCTACATTTCATTTCCAGTGACAATTTGTATGTCAACCCCTGGTTCTCAATTTTGTGGAGACTCCTCACATTGATTTTCCTAAATGAGAGGAATGAATTCATGGAAAAGAATTACCCTGAAACTTGTTTCTGAAGAAAATCTATTTTACACAGCCCCTGAGCGCTCAGCCAACTACTCAATTTTGAGTGAGAGCTCTGATGTGCAAGTCATTGTGCTTCTAGAAAGACAGAATTTGGAGGGAAGATAAGAGCTGGAAATCAAAGCGTGACCAAGATTGCCTTAGTGGTCAGCAGCACTTCTACTTCTAACAGTGAAGTGGCATCCCCTGGGAAAGACAGTTTCCACCTGAATGTTAGAATCCACTGTGGAGACTCGATTGTAACAGGACACCTGCTCCCATCGGCTCTCCTTCATCACTGTGTCTGCAAGGTGCCATGGTCTTCCCAGCACCCAAATTCCTTCCACAAACTGTCCACCTAGGCCCCAGCAAACTCCCCGCTGTACACTATTTTACCAAACTTGAACATCATTCATCCTCCGACATTCTCCATCAAAACGCAGCCCTCTAGGAACAAGTACATTCTGTGCTTTTGCGTAATTGACATTTGCTTTAGTGTATCTTAGCAAATTCCTCCCGGTAGCCAGTGATGATTTATTTGTCCTCTTACAGCATCAGTTCCCTAGGGTGGAAATCAAAGCTGCATCCTTTCTCCATCAGCTTCCTCGTTTCTCTCCAAAATGCCTCATTTACTTGGAGATACTGTTGATTCACTCATTCTCTCCCTCTCCTTCTCCTTTTCCTTCTCCCTCTCCCTCTCTCTCCCTCATTGTCACTCTGCCTTTCAATAAATAAATATTTTTAAAAGATTGCATTACTGCTTTTATTACACTTTGTAGTTTAAAAGCTACTTTCACAGATAATGACTTCTCATTTCACAAATTCCAGGTGTTCCTTCTCACTAAATCCCCTGTATCCAAAAGGTAAAGAATGAAGAAAAGTATCTTTAATTGTTGAATTCATTTCAGCTGCTTAGGTATTGCTCTAATCCATACCGTTTTCTTAATATCACTAATGAGACATTTAAAAAAAATGGCCAGGTTCTATTTGCCCAGGTGGCAAGATTGTATTTCAGGATTAAAAGGCAGGGGATAGGGGAGATGGTGAAGAGAATGATTACTGCTTCGCTAGGAACACTAAGGCAGCAACTGCACTGTTTTCACAGGAATTTCACCAATTTTCGGCTTGCTGGCTAATCATCTTACTGGGAATTAAGAAAACACAGAAAAGGCTTAAATTGTTCCATCCACCAACTGTTTCTGAAAGCTCTTAATTTAATCCTGGGGGGTACCTTTTCACACCAAGTAATCCTGTTGAGAAACCTCTTTGTGTATTTCCTGAGCCACTCTCATGCTAAGGTTGAGGAATCTAAAACTGTGGGTGCAGCGCTCTCTAGCGGGGACAGTGGGTGCAAGATCCCTTGAATCGCGTTGCTGCCAGTCCCATCTGTCTCCAGCTCAGGCAGGAAGCAGAAGACAGCTTCTGTTTCTTAAGTGGAGACACTTGGTATTGTTAGAACATCTGAGGAGCAAGTTCTTAATGGCAAGATCCTCTCCTATCTGCCCACCCCCTCATTAAGGCTTTCTCTCCAATTATAGAGATGAGCTCCAGAGGTGTAGCTTGAGGGGGTCATGAGTATTGTGGTGCAGCAGGTTAAGCTGCCTCTTAGGATGCCCGTATCCCTTATCAGAGTGCCTGGATGCAGTCCCTGATCCACTTCCCATCCAGCTAGATGATGGATATGCCATGCAAGTGAGAGAATTGAATGGAATTCCTGGGTCCTGGCTTTAGCCTAGCCCAACCCTGGCGCTTACATACATATGAGGTGAAACCATGGAGGGAAGGTCTCTCTCTCTTTCTCTCTCTCTCTCTCTCTCTCTGTCCATCATTCTGCTTTTCAAATAAATCAATATTTTTTCTTTAAAAGGATAGACTGAGAGCTGCTTAGGGAAAGACAGTTAAGAATGGAAAAGGGAGAAACCAGACCTTTACAATGAGCTATGGTAATGGTGTGAACAAAAAGCAGTGTTGACCCTTCCCAGGTCTTAGTAGAATTGGATTTGGAGTGACATTGGTGGTGGTGATGGTCATGGTGGTAACGAAGATGATGATTATGGATGCTTGTTAATGTGCCCAATTCTAAAAATTTATAAACACCGAAATAGGTTATTTAATCCACCCCAATTGCTGTGATTTCCATTTCATTGATGGGGAAACTAAGGCAGAGAACATTTAAGTCATTTTTCTTGAGCCACACAACCAATAAGCAGCAGATACAGGATGCAAACCAAAGCAATTCAAACAGAGAGGAAATGCTCTTGATAGGATGTTCAAGAAAAGCTCTTATTTTCACATGTAGAAAAATAGTCACTTCCTGAAGTAGCATCTGCAAAGCCAGAACAGAGAGGAGTAGAACACCAGCATCCAGGACCCCACAGTCCACTCAGTTCAGAGAAAAATCCAGGATACAAGAATCTACCACCACAGGCAGAAGGTACCGTGAGACCGAAAAAAAAAAAAGGACAATTTTAACATTACATAAAGTGAAATTTATTGCGGTGCTTTGAGGCAGAAGTGTGGTCTCAGGTATTACAAGACACGGAGCTCCACGCCTTGAGGCAAAGGAAAAGTAGTATAGACAAAGGTACCCTGCAGCTATTCTAAGTGTACCCAGACTTCTCCAAGAAATATTAGCTTTCCAAGCATTAGATACGGTACATTTCAGGGTCCAATGATCAAGACAAGCCCAGCAAATCATCTTAATGGCTTTTTGTATCCTATAAGGCTTAGGGTGACCTTGAGTCACCTAAAGGGCAGGGAGGCAGTTACATCCTAAATGGCTGTGGTCATGTCAAGCTGAATCCAGACACTTCTTTTGCAGATTTTGTTCTATTTTGGCTGATTGGCCTTGGTTTCTTATGTATCGACACACAGACAATCATGCTGTACCATGACCAGTGGGCAATGTTTGTGTTCCTCAAGTTCAGGGAAGCCTTATTGAAATGCGTTCTCATGGACTGGTGTGCTTAGAGCAAGAAGGGGACCTTAGAGATGATTTAGGGACAGTTGTCTTTCCACTTTACAGGTGATAAAAAAGAGATAGAGTCTGCTTTTGTGAATTCCGATTTATTAAATGTTTCATGAAATATGGACCACCTGCAAAGAATTGTGATGGTCACAGGAGGGGGG
This sequence comes from Sylvilagus floridanus, assembly GCA_949820135.1. Lineage (NCBI taxonomy): Eukaryota > Metazoa > Chordata > Mammalia > Lagomorpha > Leporidae > Sylvilagus > Sylvilagus floridanus. The sequence continues at coordinate 75,523,697 of OX463236.1, forward strand.
AGCACAAAGATGACCAAGTCCTGATCAGGTCTGTCAGGAGGAAGGTGGTTCAGTAGAGAAGGGAGACAGCTGCAATGGATGACATGCATTAATGACACGGGAGCATGCAAGTTGGGCTATGATGATAATAGTCAACAATAATACTAGCAAATGGAATTGAATGCTCACTTTATACCAAGCACATTGCTCCTATTACAGCATTAATGTGTGCAAAACTCTGAGAAATCGGTGTTATGTTCATACTCATGTTCTAGACATGAGATTAAATTGCTTTTCCTATCTACAAGCAACAAGGAACAGCCTTAGGATGTTTAACTCAGCTATGTTGGATGGCTTCACCTCTATGAGAGAAACACAGATTATCACCCAGAAACAAGGAGATAACTATCGTCTTGAGAGATCGGGCGAGGCTTTGTGGATGATGCATGTGTGATTCGGGCCACTAAGGGTAAATAAGATAAGACTGCAGCCAGTAAATGAGGTTGGCAAGGGAACTACAGGCAGAGAAAGTAAAGCAGCATATTAGTTTTGTTGTTTTGTTTTGTTTTTTACTACAATACCAAATTAGCCTTAAAAGACAGGAAGTTATATTGTCACAGTTCTGCAGGTCAGAAGTCCAAAATCAAGGTGTTGGCAGGATTATGTTTCTTGTAGAGACTGCAAGGGAAAATCCTTTATTTGCCTCTTCCAGCTTGTGCTCTGCCTCACTGTAGTAAGGACATTTTTCACTAGGGCACACTTAATTATATAGAATGATCTCCTTATCTCAGCAGCATTAACTTCATTACATCTACAAAGACCCTTCTTCAAATTAAGGCAGCATTTGTGGGTCCCAGCAACAAGGCTGTAAACACAGAATTGGGATGAAGGTAGGAGAGCACCATTCGGCCCACGACACGCAAGCAAGGGAAGTGAGAAAGCACAGGACCAGTCTTGGGAAGCAAAAGCACTCTGGTCTCCGACAGTGTAGTGAGCAAGGCTGGACAGGTTAGCCATAGCTGGACCTTGAGAGCTATCTGCACTGTGCTGAGGAAGGGACCCCTCGCTCTATAAAAGGCAAACAGCTGCAGAATTATAGGCCAAGGGGTGACAGACTCGAGATTCTGCCTGAACATCATGCAGAGTGGCCAGCAAAGACAGAGGGAGGGAAACCGTTTCAGAGGCTGGGGCCGTGCCCAGTCCCAGTAAAATAAAGGCCTGAATGAGAGCAGCGCCCTGGGAACTGGGAGGGGGAAGTGATTACAGCATGTTGTTTATTCTGCTGTCAGACCGCTGGCTTCTAAAAATACCCTCCAGCAACGCTTTCCAAGAGCAAGGCCAGAGAGAAAAGTTGTACCCAAATGCCATTTCACTGGGGGTTTCTGGGTAGAGTTGCCCGTGGGCTATTGTGGGAGGAGCAAGAAAGTTGCTTCCAGCTTGTCTTTCTAACTCTGATGGCAGGGAGAATGCTGGTACCATGTCTTCAGGGGTTGATGGGCCCTATCAGTCAGCATTTTTGGTCCCTGGTCTTAACTTAGCTGTGTGTTATATGCTGCGAGAAATACTGGTGAAAAAGAATGCACCACCTTTATCTCAGTGTTTCTGAAGTAGTAACATAAGTAAAATAGCACTGAAGAGGCTTGATTGGCCTTAGAGGCATGCTTACGTGAAGCAGCATGGCACTGGGGAGCTGGAATGCAATCTCAGTCGAGGACATGTACATCCCTGCACCTTGGCTGACTGTGGCTTGTCTCATTCTCTTTATATGAAGCATAGGACTACAAATCCCTTCCTAGTAGAAGAAGTACGAGGATGGGAGGCAATAATGGCTCATGCATTCAGCAGTGCCTGGTGGACAGCTGCTGTCCAGTACAGCGCTGCCACTGTTGGGAGCAGAGTGGGGAACTGCCATGAATGTGGGTAGCTGGAGTGGTGGGTGCCCTTGGCATGGGTTTCAGCAGTGTCCATGGGGTGGGTGGGCTCTGGGCAAGTAGAAGAATGTGAAGCTGTTTCTAGGTGAGAACTCAAGCTCAGGAAGACATGCTGCTGAGGTTGCTGATGTCCCATTGCTTATTTAAAGCTCCTACAAGAACAGGGCATGGGGTGGGTGTTGGGGCACAGCAGATTATGCTGCCACCTGTGGTGCTGGTATCCTGCATGAGCACTGGTTTTGTTCCTGGTTGTTCCGCTCCCGATCCATTTTCCTACTAATATGCCTGGGAAAGCAATGGATGATAGCCCAAGTGCTTGGGCCCCTGCCACCCACATGAGAGACTAGGATGGAATTCCTGTCTCCTGACTTCAGCTAGGCCCAGCTCCAGCTGTTTGGGGGAGAAACTCAGCAGATAGAAGATCTCTCTCTCTCTCTCTCTCTCTTTCTCTCTCCCTCCATTTCAAACAAATACATTTTTAAAAGGTCTCCTACAAGAATAGGCCCTATAAGGGAGCCCAGGGATGTCATTGTCCTGTTTCATCTGGGAGATTCTTCTCTTCCTTGGTGCGACCTGAGCTCCATGTGCTGCAACCCTGGAGACCCCCATCACCTCTTTCCACCACTGCCCGGCATGCCTTTTTATTTACTAGATAGGTTGGCTCAGCTCTTACTGAAGTATCCGTGGATGATACAAACATACATAAATTATATGAAGGCACTGCCAATAATTCATGGGAAATTTAATCTAAATGTATGTTTACTTTGGTGAAAAAAAAGTTTTGAAACCCATGCATGTGGGAAATCTCCAGAAAGTTCATGGAAAACACATACTATGAAAAAACTATGCATGGATTTGGAAGATTTTGCAGTGAAGTATATTTATCACCTAGTTCTGCTGTTCCATTGTTTTGAACAGCCATCAGATATATACAGACGCATGCACACATCTGTGGTGGGTCTCCATACCACTGTGTTCCATGTCCCAGATCCAACCAACTGTGGACTAACAATCTGTCTCTCTCAAATAAATTAGTTAATTAATTGCAGTTTATGGGAGGATGGTCTAGGTTTTATGCAAATACTACCTCCATCATTTTATAAGGGCTTTGAGTATCCCCAGATTTTGATATCCAAAAGGGGGGCCTGGAACCAATCCCCCATGGATGCCGAGGGGTGACCAAACTTGGGTGAAGACACATGACCAGAGACAGGAAACCTGCTTCTGCCGTCCATGAGCTATCCGGCCTATCACACACCCTCCCAACACTGTATGCCTCGCTTCCAGTTTTGTTATTGTTTTTGTATAATCCCCTGCCTCAGCAATAACTCTGCCTCTGGTCCCAGGGCTTCTGATGCCCATGGGAAATTCTGTGCTGCTAAATGAACCCATTAAATGACAACACATCACAGAACTAAACCCAGGAGGGTGGATGAATTTCCCATTACTGCTCAAATCCGTTGTCTGATGATGTTTCTTTCTTTCTTCTTCTTCTTCTTTTTTTTTTTTTTTTTGACAGGCAGAGTTAGTGAGATAGACAGAAAGGTCCTCCTTTTTCTGCTGGTTCACCCCCCAAGTGGCCGCTATGGCCGGCGCGTTGCGGCCGGTGTGCTGTGCAGCTCTGAAGCCAGGAGCCAGGTGCTTCTCCTGGTCTCCTATGCAGGTGCAGGGCCCAAGGACTTGGGCCATCCTCCACTGACCTCCCAGGCCACAGCAGAGAGCTGGACTGGAAGAGGAGCAACCGGAACAGAATCTGGCGCCCCAACCAGGACTAGAACCTGGGGTGCCAGCGCTGCAGGCGGAGGATTAGCCTAGTGAGCCGCGGTACCTGCCCCTGATGATGTTTCAAAAATAAAAACCCAGCCGATCAATGCTCGCATTGTGGGAGTATCAGTTCTGACTGAAGGTCTATATTTTTGGATTTAAAGTATTTCAAGGGCCATGGAATGTTTTGAAATCTCTGGGAAACTGGGAATGAAAATGAAGTTCTGGGTAACAAATGTCTACTCAGGAACTGAGTGTAAAGCACTGATGGGTGGCTCAGACTTGGTGTTAGTAAAGATAAAGAAATAAAAATGGAACTTGTAACTATGTCAGGCTTTATGGCAGGCTGCTAAACCTTAATTAAGACAATTGAGACACAGTGAGCTGTACCAAAAAGGTGTCTATCCTACAGAACCATCACCAAAGTGACAAAAAGAGAAATAAAAGCACTGATAGACGTACTGACTTTCAGAGCTTTTTGATTTTTTTTTCCAAAATGTATATTTGAATCTTGATGTTGCTTCTTGGTTTCAAGAAGTATCAGACACTTTTATTAAACATGAATGCCTCTTCTTTTTTGTAAATTTATAATTTCCAGTATTGGAATGTCCTCAATTGCTGGATATTTCATTTCACTATTTCTTTTTTTTTTTTTGACAGGCAGAGTGGACAGTGAGAGAGAGAGACAGAGAGAAAGGTCTTCCTTTGCCGTTGGTTCACCCTCCAATGGCTGCCGCAGATGGCACGCTGCGGCCAGCACACCGCGCTCATCCGATGGCAGGAGCCAGGTGCTAGGTGCTTTTTCCTGGTCTCCCCATGGGGTGCAGGGCCCAAGCACTTGGGCCATCCTCCACTGCACTCCCGGGCCACAGCAGAGGGCTGGCCTGGAAGAGGGGCAACCGGGACAGAATGCGGCGCCCCGACCGGGACTAGAACCCGGTGTGCCGGCGCCACAAGGCGGAGGATTAGCCTGTTGAGCCACGGCGCCGGCCCATTTCACTATTTCTTAAAATAATTATTTTACTTTGTCACTGGAGAAAATATTAGCTACATATGACAAATCATAGTCCTGTTGAATGTTTTATTGCTTGACCTGGAAGAGAATAAAAACCAGGTCCATGGAACACAAGGAAACATTAACTGCAGTGGGAAGATCTCAAGGACTCGGCATGTTTCTGTCTGGTAAAAAAAAAAAAAAATTGTGGTTGATAAGAAGTAGCTTACATCAAGAAAACCTCAAAAAAAGGTTGTGGTCAAAATGAAACTAAGATAAATATTAAGGAATAAGACTAGCATAAGTGTACCATAGCAAAATCCTAAGAAAAAATACATATTATTGTATGTCAGCTATGACATAGATAAACCAATTTAATCTTCACAAAAAAACCTCTTGAGATAGGAATGAATATTATGCCCATTTTACAGATAGAAAAATTGAGTTTCAGATTAAGTAACTCACTCGTATCCCACAGACAGTTTAAATCTCAGAGCTGGGATATAAACTGGAGCAGTCTGGCTGCAGAGTTCATGCTTTTAACCTCTTTGGATCAGCCAGCAAATATTCTGCGGGTAATCATGGATGCTATGTTTTCGGTATTCTCTAGACTGAATGAGTCAGTTTCACTGCAGTAGCAGACAGCCCCTTGTCTTACAGTCTTACAATAAATGTTTCTTGCCCATATTGTGTAAGGGCTGTGAGCTGACCATGACTGACCTGTTGCTCTGGACCCATCGAGGCTCACCTCAGCTCAGCAACGCATGTCTACTCATACAGCCAGGTGCCGGGTGCTTCATGCCATCCTTGTTCCTATCCAGGACCTTCATATGTGCCTTTCTCCCTGCCCAGAGCCATCTCTCCCAGATCTTCACAAGGCTGGCTCCTTCTAAGCATTGAAATCTCAGCCGCCATTTGACCTGTTCAGGGAGATGTCTGTGACCAGTCAGCCTGAAGGAAGGATTCCTCTCTGGGATTTGTAGTGGGCAGGAATTGGACAGTGGTAGGGAGAAGCTAAGCAAACACACACATTTACCCCTCTATTCGAACATGGTAAATGTCTGGTCTGCTCGCATTCCATTGGCCAACACAAGTCAAGTGATCAGATCTGACATCAGTTAGAACAGGTGATCTAATTCTCCAGCGGGCATAACACTAGGCACACAAATGGAGGAAATGGTTAATAACAATAATCCAAAAGCAAAAAGTCCCTGCACCCTGTTCAAACAATCTAGCAATTAAATCACAAAAACAAGACTAGGGTAAAAATAGAGAACCACAAAGAATACAGGCCATCCTCATCTTATGTGACTCTTGCGTATGTACTTAGGAGTTTACACCATTGCTTTGCCAGCTTGAATGATAACTAAACTCTGATCATGCAGAGCCAGGTAAAACAAAGGATGCTTACATAATAGCAATACTCAATAATAAATGTTGAATTGTGAAATAGGACCCTGAATGAAAGTTCTCGGGACATGTAAAATGAAATCCAAACCACGCCTGCAAGACTCTATGTTATATTGCCTTTGACCACTGTCTGCCCTCATCCCCACTACACTCAAGCGCCGGGTGCTTCATGCCATCCTTGTTCCTATCCAGGACCTTCGTATGTGCCTTTCTCTGTGCCCAGAGCCATCTCTCCCAGATCTTCACAAGGCTGGCTCCTTCTAAGCTCTGAAATCTCAGCTGCCATTTGACCTGTTCAGGGGGATGTCTGTGACCAGTCAGCCTAAATCAGGCCTTCACAACCCCTTCACTCTCAGGTCTACAATCTCAGTTTGTCTCCTACATAAGCCCCATCACTGTTTGAGACTCTCCTTTCAGCACAGATGTTTACCTGATAGTGGTTTGTCTCTTCTATCAGAATGTAAGCTCCCAAGTGTAAGGAACTTGTGTGACTTACCATTCTACCCTCATCACCTAGGGCATTGCCTGACACATATGGGACACGTGGTGAACATTATTGTGTGCATGAATAAATGTGGACAAGGGCTGGATCACTTAAAGCATTGTAGGCTTGATTTAAATTTTTAGCTCAAATGCCTTGGAAATGTTTGCACAATTTAATAGTTATAGTCTTAACATTGGTTTTCTCATTGTTCCTTGTGCTTTCCTACCCTCCTGTATCATTTTGTGGGTGTGGGTCACCATTCCAGACAACAGTCCCAACCATGGCTACATTTTAAAATCAGTTGGGAGGTAAATGGGAAATGTTTCACAAATATTGCTGCCCTAAGTCCCAAGAATTCTGACAACCAGTCTAGGCTGAGTCCTGGATGAAGTCTTTGTGACCCATCCCCCACTTATTGATTCTAACATCCAGTCAAGATTAAATAGGCTTCTCTCAGTGGTGCTGAAAATATAGGAGAGACCCAGAAGATGCTCGTTGGCTCTTTAAGTGTGGTGAGTTGAGCCTTTGGCTGCACTTTGACAGTGTCTGACGTGTAACCTGTCACTTTGTTAGCTGGCTTCCTAGTAAAGAGTTGATGAATGACTGACTGATATACTAAAGTGTATAGGACATTAGAGGAGGCAGAACTCAGGTTGCCTGGTGCAGTTGGAAGATTTCTAACAGGCAAACAGTGTTGACTGAGCCTGGCATCCGCTTTGCTTTGCAGTAAAATATTCTAGAAGCCTGAAATAGACAGGTTGGGATAGGCCATGGAGACCACACAATACAGTGGCTTATAATTTTGTCTATTTACACAGTCTTCAGAATTTGATGAGTAGTTGAGACAAAATACAAAAGCAAGAAACAAAGAAATCTGTAATTGTGTATCCAATCTGAGCAAGTTCAGAAAGTCCTGAAAAATGGTTTCCCAAGTTAAAATCCTGATGGGTACAGCACGAAGTACTTAAATTGAAACCAAGGCCCAGATAGGGCAAATGCATGCTTAAAGCGGAAGTTAAGTCAATAAAAGCGCATGAAAACAGAACAGTTTCTCTGAGGTTGAATGTAGCAGCTGATCATACTTCACCTAGCCACTGAAGATAAGTGAAAATGAGGAGCTCACACCTGATCAACTCATGTTTCCTGCATCAGTCCCTGGGCATCTCAGACTTCATACACTACAGAGTTCCTACAGCTAATCTAACCCCACTTTGTTAAAAGAAGAAGGAGGAGGAGGAGGAGGAGGAGGAGGAGGAGGAGGAGGAGAAGGGGAAGGAGGAGGAGGAGGAGGAGGAGGAGGAGGAGGAGGAGATGGAGAAGGAGAAGGAGAAGGAGAAGGAGGAGGAGGAGGAGGAGGAGGAGGAGGAGGAGGAGGAGGAGGAGATGGAGAAGGAGGAGGAGGAGGAGGAGGAGGAGGAGGAGGAGGAGGAGATGGAGAAGGAGAAGGAGAAGGAGAAGGAGGAGAAGGAGGAGGAGGAGGAGGAGGAGGAGGAGGAGGAGGAGGAGGAGGAGGAGAAGGAGAAGGAGAAATGCTAGAACAACCAAGTCTTCCAACTCCGCCATGCTTTCCTGCCAAACTCTGAGAATACAGTGAAATAACCTCAAATGAATTAGAGCAAACTTGAAATAAAGGCCAGCCTGTGGCAGGCCCCAGAGCATGACTTCCTTCTGCTAATCTTCTGGGGGGAGGGAGTCACACTTGCTGCCAACACTTCCTGTAAATGCCAAGGAAAAGAAGGAAACCATGTTAATCACTAGGTTCTTTGCAAGAACCGTGAGGAGAGAGCTGGTGCCTGCATCCAAACTGGTACTTAAGAATGTCAGATACACACCTTCTCCTAGTTACTGATATACCAAATAAGCTTGTTGCATGTGGCGGAGACTCAAAACAAAATTAAATGGTCAGACCATAATCCACCGGCCTAGAAAAGAGCCCAGTAAACAGTGCAAAGGAAAGTGGCATTGCCTGGTTAATAACCAAATTCTCCTGAATGTCCTAGACAATGCTATAATGCCAATAGCCAGCTATTTAAAAGCATTCTTTTAAGAAGTTTTATTTAGTTATTTTTATTTATTTGAAGAGCTGGGTGATAGGGAGACAGAGAGAGAGAATCTTCCACCCTCTGATTCACTCCACAAAGGCCTACAACAGTCAGTGCTGGGCCAGGTTGAAGCCAGGAGCCAGGTACTCCATCTGGGTCTTGCAAGTATCTCAGTCATCATCTGCTACCTCTCAGGGTGTGAGTTCTCAGGAGACGACATCAAAATGGAGTAAAGACTCAAATCCAGGCACTCCAAATGGGGTGCAGTCATCTCAAGTGGCAACTTAACCACACTGCCCATCCCAAAGATGTCTTAGTTCACTCAAACATTGTTTTCTAACTTCTTGTTTTCGGTATATCATTTTTAATATGTATTCTTTTTTAATAATTAGTTCCACAGATTTATTTCACTTCCCTACTCACATGAACTTGGATTGGATTAATTAATAGTATGCAGCTCTGAATGTACCAGCGAGATCCAGCATAAAATTAGATACTTTGAGCTACTCTTCAGAGTGTACCCTCATCACTCCTTGGGACTAAGTATACTGCTCCATTGAAATAGCTTAGTTCTTAAATATGGCAGTTAGGCCAAGTACATAATTTGTCATACAGTTTAAATGTGAAAATTATTTCAGCCAAATTGTGGAGAATATAGACTACATAGCTGCAGGCACTCTGAGTTTCAACGGGTTATGCTAAGATTCATGAAGGAAGGCAAGTACAAGTGACAGACCAACCAATGTGAACTGTAACCACACTTCACCTCTCAGCATCAAAGCCTTATCCCATAGCTCGGTAAATATATGATAATTTATTAAAAGTTGTTGAATAATTGGCCTCCTCTACTAGCTAAGCATCCCAGCCACCTACCATGGCCACAGCCACATGTTCTCTACAGTTTCAGGCATCCCAGGTAAGTCCCTATTCTGCAAACTTTGGCGAAGGTTTTGAGGGCTTCAGGACCAAAGCTCAGTATGATTTCTCCCTGTCGGCTGCCTAGGCACATGAGACAGGGAGAGGGAGCAGTGGACCTTGATTAGAGCTGGCACTCGGCAGCTTCTGCCCTCTCAGCCCTACTCTAGTCATTTCCCGGCTTTCCAAGGTTAAGATCATTGCATCAGCTACATTGCTGACTGTACTGCAAGGAGAATTCCAAGAAAGCATTTATCCCTCATAGTTTCATACAGATTTCCTTTCTCACTTTTCCTCCTAAAAATTACTCCCCTGAAGAAAGAGCCCCCTTTGCAACCCTGCACATTGATTGTGTCCTTAACCCACATCAGAGGCTCCCTCCATGGTGAAGCTCTTAGAGCACGTAGCTTCTAGAAACAGTGGTCAGCAACAGTGACTTTCCTAAAAAAGACTTGCAGTAGTGACCTACAAATTGAAAGAATTCAGTTCCCCCAGACATGACAAGCAGCTGTGCTTTTCCACCAACCTACACCCATAAAACAGTTGGAGGGGTCGGGAAGCTTGCTGAAGACTAAATGCCTTATGGGTTTGGCCAAGTCATGATCCTTTCAGAAGGCCTGAAGGGAAAACACAAATTCACAACTAGCCACAGTCATAGATAGCTGTAGAATTTCAGCAATTCGATATCCAGCCTTCAGGCTGAGAAACCTGTATTTGCATAAGGATTTTGCAAATGAAAATGACATTTTCAGTCTCATTTTCTCATTCCCAAAGCTCCCATTTATCAAAGAGACTCTCCCTGATATTTATCTGATGTGAATGTTTGCGATGGACTAATTAATGTAGGCACCTCAAGGAGATCTCAAGGGGCAAAGATATCGGAAACATCTGAGGCTCCTGCCAGCCACCCTGCCTGATAAGAGCCAGTCAGCCACAAGCATCATTAGCCATTCCTCTCTTTGAGTCCTTCTCATTCAGGCAGATAGAGGGGACCTTTCGGAAGGACGGACTACTGATTCCCCATAACTTTAAGGAGACAGGCACATTATGCAGCTCTCATTTGAATTATATGACTCCTAGATAAGCAGTTTCTCTCTGAGATAAGAGTGGAAGCTCATCTTAGCCATAGAGCTATTTCCATGAAAGGGTTCTCATCTACACTCTGAGCAGCTGCTGGGAGAGACATGAGCAGTCATCTGGAGTCGAAAGTGAGCTGGACCCGCAAGCTTGGCAGAAAGACTAGGGAGCCTAGCCACTGGGGAAGGCTGGCCACTTACTAGATACCACCATGAGTTATGGGATGAATCCCCAGAGTTAGACCCATTCCTTCCAGGACCTTACTGAGACCCAAATAATGCTAGAATAGGAATATTCCTAAATATGCAATCCAAAAGGAAGGGTCACAGATGTTAGTTATTTAGGGTGATAAAGTTTCCCAGCTTGAAAACCAAAGCAGCCAGCGAAATGCAGATCACTTTGTAATGAGGTCAGACTTGTGAGGCCGTCTGACTCAGGTGCTCAGTGGACCAGCCAGGACTTCAGTGTGTCTCCCGTGTACTCAGGCACGGAGTGGCCTGGGAGAGTCTGAGGGCAGCTGGGCTCAGCACAGCCAGCTTCGCTGTGGCAGAGTTACACAGAAGCCCAGTGATTAGCTCTACCTCTCTGTCTTCCCTCTATCTGCAAAATTACAGAATAGACTCCCACTGAAATTGGAAGGACATATGTGGTATTCAAGGAGTGAAGAGCTGATCTGGATCCACGCACTTGGATCAATTTCAGTATATATGTAGAGCGGGGTTAGAATTGTTAATCTGTAACCCCATAAGAAACAACTTTATCAACTCGAGTACAAAGCTTACCTGTTTGTCATACCTTTCTTTCTTTTATTATTTCTTTGACAGATAGAGTTAGACAGTGAGAGAGAGAGACAGAGAGAAAGGTCTTCCTTCCGTTGGTTCATCCCCCAAATGGATGCTACAGCCGGAGCTACACTGATCCGAAGCCAGGAGCCAGGTGCTTCCTCCTGGTCTCCCATGCGAGTGCAGGGCCCAAGCACTCAGGCCATCCTCCACTGCCTTCCTGGGCCACAGCAGAGTGCTGGACTGGAAGAGGAGCAGCTGGGACTAGAACCCAGCACCCATATGGGATGTCAGCGCTGCAGGCAGAGGATTAACCAAGTGAGCCACGGCGCTGGCACCCCCACCCCCCCCACCCCCCCGTCTATCATACCTTTCACCTTAAGTCTTAGTCTCCATTCATTTCCGGAGATACCTACACCAGCACTCCCCTCAATCTCTTCAGTGAGGCTGTTTCATACATTTGTAGTGCAATGAAACTCTAATCACATTATTCTTTCTTTCCTGAAATCTCCCAGCCTCCAAAATTATTTTTAATTTGCATACATTAAAGTTCACTCTTTGTGCTATAAAATTCTATGGGTTTCAACAAAAACATAATGTCCTAGCCAAGATCACATAATCGTACAGGATAGTTCATCTCCAAAATCATCTGTGTTTCACCTACTCATCCTGATGAAATCACTGATCATTTTTAGTATCTGTATCATTTTGCCTTTTCCAGAGTGCTGCCTGGGTAGAATCATACAGTCTGTGCCTTCTTTCACTTTGCAATATGCACTTAAGATTTTCCAATGTCCTCTCATTACTTGATAGCTCATTTGCTATTGATAAATAATATTGTATTTTTATGGATGTGTCACTATGATGTATCCATTCAATTAATGAAGAACATTTTAGGTACTTCGTGGTTGTGACAATAATAAATGAAGCCACCATAACATTTCTGGTCAGAATTTTATGTGGAGAAAAGATTTCAACTCAAGTGAAATTGCTGGATCATATGGTAAGATTATGCTAAACCTTGAAAGAAACTATGAAACTGTTTTCCAGAGTGACTGTATTATCTTGCATCCTCACCAGCAATGCATGAGAGTTCTTGTTGCTCCACATCCTCACTGATATTTGATATTGTCAGTTTTCTGGAATTTAGCTGATTCTAATAAATGTGGATGGTGTCTCACTATTGTTCAAAATAGAAATTCTCTAATTAAAAAAAAAGATACTGAGCATACGAGTTCTTTGAATATTTTGGATGTAAGTCCTTTATCAGATGTGTGTTTCTTGCAAATATTTTCTCCTAGTTTCTAGAGTCTTTCATTCTTCAAAGAGTGTGTTAAAACAGCAAAGTTTTAAAAATTTTACTAAAGTCCAACCTACTTTTACTTTCATGGATTATGCTTTTGGTGTTGTATGTAAAAATTCATTGTCAAACTCAATGTCACCTAGATTTTCTAGAAGTTTTATAATTTTTTATTTTATATTTATAACTATGATTCATTCCTAATTAATTTTCATGAAAAATATAAAGCCTGTATCTAAATTTACACACTCACACACACATATATATTGATGTTCAATTTTTGTAGCAGCGTTTGTTGAGTAAATGATCCTTTCTCTATTGAATTACCTTTACTCTTCTGTGAAACATCAGTCAGCTATATTTATGTGGATCTACTTCCTGGCTTTCTCTTCTTTCCTTTGATGTGCATAGCTATTCTTTTGCCAACATCATATCTTCCTGGTTACTGTAGCTTTATGGTGGGTTCAGATAGTATCAACCTACTTCCTCTTTTTCATTCTTATATTTAAGATGTATAACTTGATATTCTGATATATATAAATCATAAGCACAATCAAATTAATTACCATATACATGACCTCACATAGCTACTCATGTAGTTGTGAGAACACTTAAGATCAAATCTCTTTGCAAATTGCAAGCATATGTCCTGTTATTAATTATAGTCACTGTAATGCACATTAAATCTCCAGATCTTACTCATCTTATAACTCAAAGTTTATATCCTTTAACCAAAATCTTCCCCATTCCCTACCCACCAATCCTTCTATTCTCTGTTTATGTAAATTCAATGTTTTTAGATCCCACATAGAAATGAAATTATGTGGCAGTTGTCTTTCTGTGTCTGGCATATTTCACATAGCATAATATCCTCCAGGAGCCATCCATGCTGCCACAAGTGGCAGGGTTTCCTCCTTATTTAAAGCTGAATAGTATCCCATTGTGTGAGTATGTGTAACACATTTTCATTATCTATTAATCCATTGACAGACATTTAGGTTGTTTCCACATCTTGGCAATAATGCAATAATGATCAGAGAAGTACAGATAGCTCTTTGACATACTGATTTCATATCCTCTGGATATATACCCAGTGGTGAGATTGCTGGATCATATAGAAGTTATATTTTCAATTTTTTGGAGGGATCTCCTCTCCATACTGTATTCCATAATGTCTATACTAACTTGCATTCCCACCAAAAATGTATAAGTGTTTGCTTTTTATCACATCCTTATCAACACTTGTTATCTTTTCACTTTTTGATAAGATCCATTCTTTTTTTTTTTTTTTTTGACAGGTAGAGGTAGACAGTGAGAGAGAGAGACAGAGAGAAAAGTCTTCCTTCCATTGGTTCACCTCCAAAATGGCCACTATGGCCGGAGCTACGCCAATCCGAAGCCAGGAGCCAGGTGCTTCCTCCTGGTCTCCCATGCGGGTGCAGGGCCCAAGCACTTGGGCCATCCTCCACTGCCCTCCCGGGCCACAGCAGAGAGCTGGACTGGAAGAGGAGCAACGGGGACAGAACTGGCACCCCAACCGGGACTAAAACCAGAGGTGCTGGTGCTGCAGGCAGAGGATTAGCCTAGTGAGCCACGGGACTGGCCTATATATTGTGAATATTAATGCCTTATCAGTTATGTGATTTGCAATTGTTTTCTTCCATTCTGTGGCCTGCCTTCTATTTTTAAAATTATTTCTTTTCCTGTACAGAAATTTGTCAGTTTGATGTAGAACCTTTGTTTGTTTTTGTTTTTTGTGTTGCCTGTGCTTTTAGTTCTAAAATCTCATTATAAAAACCAAAGTCATGGAGTTGCTCCCTCCATCCCTGGCCATGTTTTGTACCAGGTGTTACACAGTTTAAATTTTCCCATTTTAAGCTAATTTTTGTGCAAAGTGTAAGTATCCAATTTTTTTCTATTGCATATGGGTATCTAGTTTTCCCAACACCATCTATTGGAGATACTATCCTTTCCCCACTGTGACTTCTTGTAGTCTTGTTGAACATTAGTTGATTGTGTATACATGGATTTATTTCTGAGCTCTCTATTCTATTCCATTGGTTTATGTGTATGTTTTTTTGCAGTACTATGTTATTTTTGACTTATAAAGCTTTGTAATATAATTTGTGATACCTCCAGCTGGTTTGTTCCTGTTCAAAATTGCTCTAGGTATTCAGGATATTTTGTAGTTTTATACAAATGTTATGATTATTGTTTCTATTTCTATGAAACAATGCCATTGGAATTATGATAGGATTTGCATTAAATCTTTGGGTAACTTTGGGTATACGGAAATTTTGACAGTTTTGACCTTGTAGGTCATGAACAGAGGATATCTTCCCATTCATTACTATCTTCTTCAATTTCTTTCAAAGGTGTTTTATAGTCTTAGATGTACATATATTTACCCTTCCTTGGTTGAAATTATTGCCAATAATTCTTTTTAAAGCTATTGTAAATAAGATGGTTTTCCTACTGTCTTTTTTCAGGTAGGTTATTGTCAAGTGGATAAAGGTGTGACTTATTTGTGTATGTTGATTTTGTATCCTGCAACTTTACTGAATCTATGTAGTAATTCTAACAACATTTTGTGCAGTCTTTAGGATTTTCTATATTGAATAACTTTTCATCTGCAAACAGAAACAGTTCTAGTATATTTTCCTATACTTTTCTTTCCTTATTGCTCTGTCTAGGACTTCCAGTACTATGTTGAGTAAAAGTGGCGTGGCCAGAATGAGCATCTTTTTTTTTTTTTATTTTATTTATTTTTTATTTTTTTGACAGGCAGAGTGGACAGTGAGAGAGAGAGACAGAGAGAAAGGTCTTCCTTTGCCCTTGGTTCACCCTCCAATGGCTGCCGCGGATGGCGCACTGCGGCCGGCGCACCGCGTTCATCCGATGGCAGGAGCCAGGTGCTAGGTGCTTTTTCCTGGTCTCCCATGCGGGTGCAGGGCCCAAGCACTTGGGCCATCCTCCACTGCACTCCTGGGCCACAGCAGAGGGCTGGCCTGGAAGAGGGGCAACCGGGACAGAATCCGGTGCCCCGACCGGGACTAGAACCCGGTGTGCCGGCGCCGCAAGGCGGAGGATTAGCCTGTTGAGCCACGGCGCCGGCCAGAATGAGCATCTTTGTTTTATTCCTGTTCGATGGGGAAAGCTTCCAACTCTTTACCATTGAGTATGGTTTTGTCCTTCCTATTTACTACCATGTGGCTATTATGGGTGTCTTACTTTTCCATATAAACTCTAGAATCTCAAAAGAGCTTCCTGGGATTTTGGCTGAAGTTGCCTTGAATCTGCAGATTACGTTGGGGAAAATTTACATGCTAACGATAGTGAGTGTTCTAAGCCAAAAAGAATATTTATTTATTTAGATATTGGTTTCTTCATCAGAGTTTGTAGTGTGCTACAAATATTTTGAACATATTTTTGTTTGATTTTTGTTGCTTGTTAACATACTGGAAATCAATTGACCTTTGTAAATTAACCTTATATCATGTGGCCTCTGCTTATTAGTTTCCGGAGTTTGCTGTTTTTACTGTGGTTGATTCTTTGGGATTTTGTACATAGACAATCATGTCATCTGTTAACAGACAGTTTCATCTCTTCCTTCCCAATCTTTATTCCTTTTATCTCCTTTACTTATCATGTTGCATAAGCTATAACTCCCAGCAAGATGTTGAATCAGAATGTCAAGTGGGTGTTTTCTCTCTGTTCCCAATACTGGGGGAGAGAAATTCACTTTTCTTTTAGCATATTATTGAAACTTCAAAATTTTTCTTTGCATTTAAACTGCCTTGATTCCCTGGTTTGTGGATGGACCAGAACTGAAAGTCAGCAGTAGGAAGGAAGACTTAGTAAGAACTTCCTTGTCCTCCCCATCACCTCCTTCCTTCCAGCTGAAATTTGGTGCTGCTGCTGTTTCGGCATGGGGTAGGGAGAAGAGGGAGAGAGCAGTTTTACAAGGCTGGTGCAGCTGTGATGGGCCTTGAGCCTTGAGAGCTTGAACAAGTGGTGATTCCTTCTTGCATGAAGCATTCTGAGGGTTCGTCAGAGGACAGTTTCCATGCTGGAAGACCTCCCACACTCGGGTCCCTTGCCATTGCTGATGTCACCTCTAACTGTCCTTTTCTGATATCCCATCAACTCCTGCTTCCCTGTGATGTTTCCTTTAGTTAGGATCCCCTTGTCCTTCCATGTGGTCCCATGGGTAACCTCCTTTTAAAGGAGATCAGCGCCTGCTTCCCTCCCAAACGATCTACACAAGGTCTGCAGAAAATACACAGGACTATGTTTTTGGCCCACCAGTTCACGGGGAGTTTCTAGTGCAACCTTGACTCTCTCTCTATGGGGCATAACTAAGTTTTATTTGTACTATTCATTATGTCCTGGGATTTTGAGTGACATATAGCACGTCCTCCAAACTGTTTCTTAAAATTTGACCTAAAGTGAAAGGAAGTCTCCTATCTACCCTGATCACCTCCTCACCTCTGATCCAGTCAAAACAGGGACTACACACAAGGCACATGGACAACTCTCTCTCTCTCCAGGAACTCCTCACACCTGGGGCATGGCCAGAGGTAGGTGATGAGCTAATGGAAGCAGCTCCTGTTTTGTCATCTCAGTGATAAGTTTATCTCTGATCCCCACATTAAAACACTTCTCAAGAGAAACAGGCAATAGGAAATGCAAAAACAAACAAACAAAAACAAAGCCATAGATGTCACAGGGTGTGATGGTTTTCCCCTAAGGGAAGTGAATATTTCCACATCCATAATCCCCCATCTACACACCAAGTCAACCCTGTGGCAGGAAATGAAGATTCCCTACAGTGAGGTTTAGCCTTTGGGACTATTGAGATTGGAACTCTGAAGCACAGAGGCCACGGAGCACCCTCAGCGAAAGGGAAAGCTGTTCCCTACCATGTGAGCCAGGCCAAGGAGGGTCCAGCTATCCCATGGGGAAAGTGGGCTCTGTTCATGGACTCTGTGAGAGGGGTGCATCTGGTTACCACTGAGTTACATCGTCCTTCTAGCATACCACAACTTTCAATTAATTATCAAAAGTAGTCTGGCCTGGGCTTTGCAGTGGAGAATCCAGAGAAATACCTGCTTCTTTCTTGGACAAAATAGGTAACAGAGACAGTAATGATCATTCTCTGGCCACAGCTGCCGTCCAACCGAGGCCATATGAATGATGGCAGTCAAGGTCACCAGGGAGATTCAGCTGCAGCAGTATGGTAGAGCAGCCTGGAGTGGATGATACAAGAAAGCAGCAACCTGCTTGCCAAGTCCCGTGAGACAGGTCCTAGAAGGATTCTCTGTAGCGTCCAGGGAGGTACAATACACATCTGGGCATAGCTGTTGGACCTGCAGCCTTGTTTCTAAGCCGATGTAGACCTACCAGTTATAGCTACAGAGAAAGTCAAGAACATAGTTCCAAACCATGTGAACTATCTCAAGCTTGTCACTTCCCCATGGAAACGGTACTTTTCTGTCTTTTCTATGGAGAACAGCAGTAAAGTTCTCGAAGCAAAAAAGGTTTGTCTTTGATGAGCAATAGCAATCTGAGCCTGTGGGCCTGAAGTTTTAATTCAAGCTCTTGTCCCCACAGAGATAAGAATTCTAAGCAAAGGCATATATATATTTCACAAGTGAAAACAGCATTTATTTAAAAGCTAGAGAGTATGTCTGCATTCCTGTGTCACTGTAGGCTACCTCGCGTAGAGAAATGCTATGAAAGAGTGTGGTCCATGGCAGAATAGACATCTCTCCCAATCTCAGCCTCTTTTACGAGACAGGGGGTAGTAACTTAATCAGATAAACAAATAGGGTGGGGTCTTAACACGTGGTGAGCCCTCTGGGATTTTCATGACACTTCCATGTGGGATTTAAATTCCTTGTGGGCATTCTGGTGGCTCCTCCTTCCTGGTCCCAGATGAGACCAGGCGCATCCTGGAAGGTGGCGTATCAAGCTGACAGTTAAAGAGGTATATATCCCATTGCAGAGGTGCAAGAGTCCCAGCTCGCCTAGTGCAACTAGCTGCCTAGTTACACCACGTTGATGACAGGGGAGGGAAAATTGAGGAGGCGTGGCTGTTGATGGGTTTTGCAGAGAAAGGAATTCTGAAGGGGTAGGGAGTGGCAGCTTCATCATAAAACACAGGAACGTGCTATCCTTAAGAAGAAAAGGAAAACAAGAAGAGGCACTGGGCCTCAGAACACTTCTTGCTTCCCCAAAGATAATGAAAAGAAAACAACAACAACAACAAAACGAAACTCCCTCCCTGCAATCTTGCCATCTAGCACCTCCAAAGCTTACTAGCCGTGTGACCTCAGGCAATTTGTCTCTGCACCGCAGCTTCCTCATTCAACATGCACTGTCTACCTACCATTGGGTTATTACAGAAATTAAATGAGGGAAAATACATAAAACACTTCAAAGAGACTGAGCACTCAGCAAAGAGTGGTTCTCAAAGAAAATCTTATTCTATTCAGTATGCCCTAGAGATAACATTTATTTCCACACAGCGCATTAATTGATGTGCTTAATGAAGATAATGAAATATCAAGAAGGAGCTAGGCATTTTAAAGAAATATGCCACAGATTTCTAGAAAACTCACTAATTTTGGAGGATTTGTTTTAATGGCTGAAAATTCTTTGCTGTATCTTAATTTATGTACTTAAGATAGAGAGAGAGAGAGAGAGAGAGAGAGTTCGTTCATCTGCTGATTCACTCCCCAAATGCCTAAAACACCGTGGCCTGGGTCAGGCTGACTACAGGAGGCAAAAACTTATCCACATGTGTATCCATGGATGGTAGGAAAGCAACTACTTAGGCCATCACCACTGCCTCCCAGGGTCTGAGTTAACAGGTAGCTGGAATCAGGAGACAGAGCTGGGAATCGAACCCGTGTATTCAGCTATGTCTGTCCCTGGCAACAGATTCTTCACCAGAGAAGGGCTTTGTGTCTTTGTGGGCTGATAATGGCTTCAACAACTAGAGTCTGGTAAAAGTGACGCTATCATAGGACCCTGAGGCTGGGCCATCCAACACAGTGCAGCTTTCACCTGCATCACTGGAAATGGTAACCCTCCGCCAATAGAAGAGAAGCGCAGCTGCCCTCAAATCCCCATGCTGGGAGATCACATCAGGCAGTCACAGCAGTAACAACACTCACAGGAACACCAGTGTAGAATACCTGTTTGCAGAGACAGAGATTAGACCTCATATGCCAGCACTCCCATTACGAAAATTCAGTAACAAGGTTAAGAACCCACAGACACAGTGCTTCCAGGTTCTTCCCACATTTCCCTATCTCCTGTCTGGTCAGTGAACTCGAGAGAACCCTGAAAATACAATAAGCCTCCTTCTCATCCCCATTTCTGTCATCTGCTCCACCGTTCTGATGTTGATGAATGATAATTCTGTGTTTCTTGCATTTGTCCAAGTGCGATGAGTGGCTCTCATCCTCCAAACCAGAACAGAGCACCTGTGTCCCCTGCAGGTGGGACTAGGGCCTGCCAGGGCCTCCCAGACAGGCGGATGCAGGCCTCCCTCTGTCAGCATCTGTCTGCATGGGAAGCTGATCATTGCTGGCAGAATTCTTGAGCCACCAATTTGTCAATAGTCACGCCTTTGAAGGGAGGAGAAGGAGGGTGGGGAAAAGAAATACAAATCCCATTTTTTAATCCTCTGGGGTTTGATGTCTGTTTCACTGCTGTTAAGATTTTCAAGAGATAGAGAGAGCCTGAGAAAAATACCGTGGCAAAGAGAGAAGAGTACAAATCGGTTTCCATGGCAACTTCTCTGATAAGAGTAATGGTTCTACGGAGCCTAGGGGTAAAGTAGTAAGACTGAAATATGCTCAAAATAAACACTTTCATAACTTTAGTTTTTTCCTTAAGTGTTTAATGTGAGTGTAACTTGTGCTTGCTTTTTGCACATATTCTAACTTGGACCATAGGGAAGTAATTCCCATGATCCCTTGTTTCTGGAATCTCATAAATTGCAAAACTCACTCAGATGCATAAAAATAAAACACAGCAGCTCCCTTTAACCAGGGGATTATGTGAAGGCCCCAGTGATGCCTTAAACCACAGATTGTATTGAACCCTAAATATGAGAATATTATCCTTTTTTATTACGTTTTCCCCTATAATTTTGTGCATATGTTAACATGTAATTGATAAATTAGGCACAGTAAGTTTAAAAAGAGAAGCTGTTAATAGAATAGAACAATTATAGCAATAGACTATTATAAAAGTTATGTGAAGGTAGTCTGTCTCAAAATAAATTTTTTATTTTGATTTTTTTAATTTAAGAGACAGAGAATGATTCATCTACTAGTTCACTCCTCAAATGCCATAATGGCTGGAGCACCAAAACTGTGGGCCCAAAAGTCAATCCAGTTCTCCCACACGGACAACAGGAACCCAACCACTTGAGCCATCAGCACTGCTTCCCAGGGTTCATATTAGCAGGAAGCCAGAGTTCAGAATGAAACCAGGAACAAACGCAGGCACTCTAACATGAGACATGGGTATCCTAAACCAGCAGTTTAACCACTAGGCCAGATGTGTACTGTCCTCACCTTTCTTATGATGATGATGTGGGGTGATATGAAGCACACATGATGAGGTGAAGGGAAGTGAATGAGGTAGGCACTAGGACATGGTATTAGGCTACTCCATAAGGGTTGCTTAAACACAGGTACTACAACCTCATGGCACTTGATCTGATGACCAAGACTGCTACTAAGACAAGCAGACAGGAGACGTGTATAGTGTGGATTTGCTGAACAAGGGAATGATTCAGATCCTGGCTGGGGCACGGCAGGACAGTGAGAGACAGTGAGAGATTTTATTGCACTACTCAGAACAGTGCCCAATTTACAACTCATAAGTTTTTTTTTTTCTGGAATTGTCCTAATATATTTGCACCCTGGTTGGTCAAGGATAACTGAAAATGCAGGAAGTGAAGCTGTGAGTAAGGGGTGATTGCTGTTTACCTTACATAAAAAGTACAGTGCAACATTGATAATTTTATAACATCAACAATGTAAGTGGGTCTTAGTGCAGCCCCAAGAGCTAACATGACCGGCCTTGCCATTTGTGATTAAATCATTGAAAGCATACTGTGTGTTTCCTTACTCCCCTGAAATGTGGGCCAGCTGATGTTCTCCTATTTCACAGAGTAGTGAATAGTACTTGAGAGGAGGAAAAAGATGCTTGTAAAGTGAGAACCACTAAACAAATGTGAAGTACAGAAGCAGTGGTGACATTAACATCAGTAGAAGTGGTAGAAGCAGTAATAGTATGTTTAATGGCAGAATGAGATTCCAGGTCTCCTGAGTTTACCACTAGCACTGGTTTCTTTCTACCAACCACCTCCCTGGTATCGCAGTCTGGTACTCCTTAATGAAAATGTAATGCCACACAGAATCCATCTAGTCACTTAGTCTCATCCAAACCAGATCTCGAAAAGGGTTGACAACAAGAAAAAAGATAGAAGAATCAGTACAGAGTGAAGTCCTGACCACTTTCTATGTACCGATCGTCAGACCCTGTCCAGTTGTTAGCAGGGCTCGTCTCTGCACAGAGGGTACTTTAAAGATCATGGATTTGAGGAGCCGGTGCTGTGGTGTAGTGGATAAAGCCATCACCTGCAGTGCCGGCATCCTATATGGACACAGGTTCGAGTCCTAGCTGCTCTGCTTCCAATCCAGCTTTCTGCGATGGCCTATGAAAGCAGTAGAAGGTGGTCCAAGTCTGTGGGCCCCTGCACCCATGTGGGAAAACCCAGAGGAAGCTCCTGGCTCCTGGTTTTGGATTGACACAGCACTGGTCATCGTGGCCAACTGGGGAGTGAACAAGCGGATGGAAGACCACTCTTGCTCTCTCTCTCTCTTTCTCTCTCTCTCTCTCTCAAAAGAGACCATGGACTTGGGATTTAAGCAATGCTAAATGGATGGGGAGAATAGGAAGAGAAAATTAAAGTCCCATAAGGGAGAAAAAGAAGTTGAGAATGTATGTTTTCAATCAACACCAGGGACCCAACTTTATATTGTTAAATAATACACACACAAATATGAGGATATGTATACACGCACACACACACACACACACACGTAGAAAATGGAATTAAAAGATAAGTTTATTTTGGTGCAAAAATAATTTGAAATAAATGCATATAAGGTCTTCAAAAAGTTCATGAAAAATGTATAACATAAAAAAACTATGCAGGGAATTCAAAACTTTTTCCACCAAAATAAACCCTTTTTGTTTTCTTTTTTGGGCAAACTTTTGAAAGTACTGTAAATATCATATGTAGTAATACACACATGCCCACCCATATGTGCGTGCACACACAGTATAGTCTTTTCTTTTAAATGTTTCCACTAAAACCTATTGATTTTCGACTTCAAAGTAATTACCACGGGAATGTGTGATTTGAGGCTCAAACATTTCAGTACTGTTTCTTTAAAACTAACTTCAGAGCGAGGAATTAAGCTGTAGTACTTCAGAATTTAAAACTATTAATGGTCAAAATTGTGTAATCTCTCCTATTGCTGAAAGCACTCATGCAACGTGGCTTTGAAATGCTTTGAAGCTTTTTTTTTTCCTAGAAATCACAGTTACTGTTAATAGCTGAAAAGTCACCACTGCTATCAACGCAAATGATTCCTGTAGGAGCTCAAAACAGCCCCGGCAATAAAGATACTGTGGGAATAAATCAAAATTGATCAATCTGAAGCAAGCAAAACTATCTGTAAATAAAAGTCCCAGCATATTTGCCTTTAAAAGCATACTTTCTGCTCATTAATAAATTCATTAATCAGTTCATGCAACCAATATTAAGTTCCACAGTTCATGCAACCAACATTAAGTTCCACCTCTACACTTGCAGTGAATGACTGTAAAGATCAGTTAGATAGTCTTACCTATATGTAGATGGTTCACAGATTTGTATTTCCACCCCTAATCTCCATTGTATCTTAGGTCCATATTTTTGTCTGCCTTCTGGACTGTACCTCGACATTCTACAGCAACTTACAATTTGATAAATAAAGATTTATATATGGCCTCATCAACCTAGGGACAAACAGTTTCTTCTTGTTTTTCCCAGATAATCTCGGGAGTGCCAACCTGTTCTTACCCATAAGAAATCCAGATATCCTCTCTGAAGACCAACATTTACTATGGTTCTTGGAGGTCTCAGGGCCTTTGTCAGGCTTCAGGGCAACTGTGACTTCCAAAAGCCCATGAGACAGAAAGAACTGGAAGATTCAATTTGGCCACCACCACCACTGCCTCTGTTACAGGCACAGCACCCTGCCACCTATTTTTCTGTGACACCCACAGAATGAACATCAGTTCCATACAGGTCAGCAGAGATTTGCCTTGAGTACTGCTTGTGGGCATCCAGATCATGTTCAGTGCACCTAAGTCATGCTTTTGGCTTAGTTTATGGGTGCCATCTTGCCTCACTGTATCCCCCCATGCTCAACAAGTTTCTAAAACATGACACCATGCCAACCTGGCAGGCCAAAGTCTCCTGGTCTCAATCACTCACTGGTTCCTTCACATAAAAATCTCAGGCAGCTCAGACTCCCCACTTCTTTGTGATATTTCCCCCCTCTGTGCTGTCACTGTGTCTCTCCTTTGTATTGGAAGAACAACTTTCAAATGTTGCTATGCCAGAATTTGAGCTACCCATTTTATTACTGCAGTCCCAGTTAAGAATTTTGAGCACCTGCCTCAGAGTAGGCAGTTACCCTAGTGAATACAATCAAATTATCAAGAATCCTGGAGTTGAGAGGACACAAGTAAACATTCTAGGAGCTTTAGCAAACAAGGCACTATGAGAGGCAGAAGAGGGATATCTGTAGTATTTAAACTACTCAGTATTTTCCAGAGACCTGAGCCGTGTTGCTCCAAACCTTTAGGTTTGTAGTCTTTGAACAACACAGATTAGGAAAGTGATTAGATATATTGGAGTCATTTCCTTAAAGCTACAAATATATAGGATTCCTGCGGCACTAAGGAGAGAAAAACCAGTAGCTATGACCTTATTTTCCCCTTCCTTGGAGTCCTCAACCTTCCCACCACTATTTCCTTTCTTTTCCCCTGTGAAATAATTTAATCCTGTATGTGCAAAAGTGCCTTGTCAAAAGCATAGCACATGTAGCCGTGATAGCTCCTGTGGGGGATTATACACGAGCGGAGGAGCTACTGGATAGATGTAGCAAACGGATTAAATTTCTATAGCCATAAGCAATCTGCGAATCAGCAAATTCTGAATTATCAGCTGTCAGGTGGCTGATTGGTTGAGCTAATTGGTTGGGCACAAACATCTTCAGAATGAATCTGATTCAGATAGACACCAAAGTTGATATTATTTTAGAAAGGAAGCCATTAGCTTTATTTATTGCTGAGTCTCTTCCTTTGGTCACATTCATGTTTTTAGAACCTGGGTGCTCAGTCCTAATACACATGCACAAACACACTTTCACCTCCCCCATAGGGCCTTCAGGGATGGCGGAGGACCCCACACAGTGTCGGGGAGCAACACCTGGATCCTTTACCCAGCCACACAATGAGAAGTTCAGTACAAAACTGTCATACCCTAGGCCCCTAACATCATTTGGGGAATGTTGCAGGGATAAGACAGGTGGAAGAAAATGGGAAATGGACAAACAGATTGCAGCAGAATAAAATCAAAAATGCACTATAATCAAGCAATATAGGTAACTGAACAAGGCATGTCACTTCTTTTACAACTAAAAGTGCATTTGTCCAGAAACACTGCCTAACAGCTGGATGTTGGCTGAGGAGGGCACATGGGATTTTCATTGTATTGAACTGACTTTAGAATTAAGAAATAAAGACATTTGCCTGAGAAAATTGCCAGTGTGGAATAACCCAGATAAGATGAACTCGTGCATCATTATGGGTGTTAACAACAAAGTTCTTGGTCACCTAACAAGATCTCGGAAAAGCTACAACGCATACATGAAAGCTTTTGTGAAAAGAGGTGACAGGTAAGATCTAGAACACAGAAAAGAAGACAACCCTAAGTGCTCCACTTATTGTTCAGTCACTTACCCATTCACCAGAAGTTGTTCCAGGCACTATGTGTGGAAATGTGAAAATGAACAAAGCCCATGAAGAAGACAGGTGTGTGTGTGTGTATTGCAGGTGTATAAGGGAGAAAGCTTTTCACTTGTAAAAGTGCCCTAACAGAACATTCCAAGTGCAGAGGCGCCCAAAACTCAGGAGCAACTCATTCAGCCCTGAGAATAGGGAAGTCTGCACGGGGCTGAGGATATTATGGAGAGAAAAAGCAACTGCAACTGGAGTGCAGAGAAGGAAGGCCATGGACTGAGAGGGCCAGACTCAGGTTCCAATCTAGGGAGAGCTTCTTCAATGCATTGCCAGCAGCCCTGCCACCACACATACACAGAAAACCCTTTTTCTCAATAAATTCCCAGGAAGAAGCACATTGGCCAACCTCACCCTTCACGGTCATGACTCCCCCTTCTAGCTGCAACTCAGCAGAAAAAAACCTCAGGTAGCCGAGGAGAGAGACAGGCCCAGAAAAAGCAGTGCAGTGGCCACTGAAGCTGCCCAGCTGTCAGGTTATAGGCAGGCTGGTGGCCCGAGAAGCCCCTGGAGTGCCCTGTCCAGGAAGCCCCACACTGCAGGGGAGGGCAGGCTCTAGGTCTCCTTCTCTCTTGTCTCCAAGCTTCTCTCCGTGGCCCCTCAAGTTTGCTGTTTGCACTGCCCCTGTAAAGTCATCTGGCAAAGTACCCTGGCTTTCAGGTACTTCATTCACTGTCTTCTGACTGTCTGGGACAGGGAGGCCCCCTCCCAGGACCTCCATTGTTCCCTTTGCTGGTTGCTCACCATGAAAAAGGAAGTTATTCTTTGGGAAACACAGTAGGAAACGTTGTATGTTGGCCGATTTCTACTGGTCCTTCCAAGTCAATGGGCTCTATTTCTTCTGATTCAACTGGGTTTGATCAACTTGGAGGTGAGAGAAAGAGCCCTGCACCTGCCCCCTAGAGTTGGGGAGGGCTGCCTGACTCCCTCTTGCAAGGGTCACAAGTTCAATCAGGTGGTCCCCTCCAGTCCTGTCCATACCTTATAAACAGTGTCTTTTCATGCAAACTCTCCACACATCACCCAGGGTACACTGCTGTGTATCTCCTCTGAGACACAACTGATGGACCTGGACTATTCTTCTGGAGCAGAGACCAGGAGGAATTGTCTGCTTTGTTGGCCCAGGATTCATTCCTTCCACATGAGAGCTTGTTGAGATTGGTGAATACTACTATGACTATGACTACGACTACAACTACGACTACTACTAAACCACTAATGTGTCCACATTCGTGGGTCTTGCACCCAATAGAGGGAGAAAAGGCAGGAATATAAAAGATAAACTACGTCAGATGGTGGCTTCTGCCACAGAGAAGGAGACAGAAGTCCAAAAGAAATGAGGACAGAGAGTGCAAGAAAGCACAGATTTTTATTAGTACAGGGAAAGACCGGCAGGCTACATAAGGAAAAGGAAAATCTCAACTTCAAAAAAGTATAGAGAAAATTTCTTGAAAGAAGATTTTAAATAACTGGTCCAAGGCAGCGGGCTAGGGTTTAACATGCCTCTGTATGAGCAAAGAACCAAGATAAAAGAATATTGAAATTAACAAAGATAAAGGTTTTCATTTTTAATTTTAAAAAGCACTTTAATACCTTTATGTGACTTTGTATATCACCCAAAACAGCACTTTACTCTGATAAGATGTGAGGATAAGAGGAAAAGCTAAAGAACATGATCAAGTTAATAAATCACCATTTCAAGAGAAAATCCAGGACAAAATGGTTTCTATCTAATATTTGCTTCTCCTGATAAACTCTCTGCCTCCTGTCCATGTAAGAAGATAAAAATCTGCCTATGTTCTTTGCTTCAAAGAGAACGTGTGCCAGGTGAGGAGAGTTTAGTAGAGTTCAGAAGATGTGGATTGTAAACAATATGTTTGGGAGGAGCATTGTTCAAGTGTCTTCCTCCCACCCTGCCAATGCCTGCTGGAACCAGGCAAGTCAGGAAATGAGTAAGAGGCCAGGCAGAGTGTGGCTAACAGAACAGCACGGGTCTGCAAGCGGAGGCACATGACCCTCAGCTCGTGCAGCCATTCAGAAAGCAGGTCCAGCTCCACCTGAGCTTCAATTTTAAGGGAAAATGGAGAGAGCTGTATCTTCATCCAAAAGCTCCTGATTTTCCAAATGCTGGCAACTAATTCAAAAGCCCTAGTGTAGCCCTAGACCAGTGAAGCACAGGGCATCTGTGGGCTGCCTTGGTTTCCTGGCCAGATTTAGCTTGTTGACCACAAGTTGGGCACCTCTTCCTTAGAGAGAAATGAGATCCACACAACATCATGGAGATTTCAAATCTCTCATGGGCCCAGATCCATCAGCGTAGACTGTAACAAGCTTTTGTGTGTGCAGGAATCCAAGAATGCAAAAATGAAAGCAGGAAAGAATGTGGTGTAGACTGAATTCTGGTGCCTCACAAAATTAATATGATGAAAACCTAACCCTCCAGTTTGATGGCATTCAGTGTTAGAGCTTTGGGGGACCACTGCGCTTAGATGAGGCCATGATACTGGAGTTTCCGGATAGGCTTAGTGCTCATAAAAAACAGACATCTTGGGGGCAGGCATTGTGGTGTAGCGGGTAAAGCTGCTGCCTGTGACACTGGCATCCCTTATCGGCACCGGTTCATGTCCTGGCTGCGCCACTTTCAGTCCTGCTCCTTGCTAATGGCCTGAGAAAAGCAGCAGAAGATGGCCCAAGTGCTTGGTCCCTTCCAAAACATGGGAGACCCAGTTGAAGCTCCTGGCTCCTGGCTTTGGCCTGGCCCCCTGCCAGCCATTTCAGCCATCTGGGGGTGAACCAGTAGATGGAAGATCCTTCTTTCTTTCTGTCTCTCCCTCTCTCTATAACTCTGACTTTCAAAATAAATAAATAAATGTGAGGAGAGAGAGTGGGAGAGAAAGATATACAAGAAGTCAGCCAGGCACAAACGAGGAAGAAAGCACTCCCTAGATACTGAACTGGGCAGTGCTTTCCTCTTACACTTGCTCCCCATAATGCAAGAAATAAATAAAGTCATCCCATCTATGGTATTTCATGATAGCAGCCCAACTAAGATAGGAAGTAAGAAAAGTGAAGCAAGAGAATGAGCAAAAGAGAAGGAAGCTAGGGCATACAGAGAGGACATGAGGAAGGAATTGTAAGAAAATTTCAAGAAAAACTTGAGTCGAATAAAGAAAAGCAAGATGAAAACAAAGCAGGGAAGGGGAGTAAATAGGGATGACAACGAGGGGGAACGAGGAAGGCAACTGACAGGATGCTCAGAGGAAGGGAGGGAGGAGAGAAGAGGCAGAGAAGAAAGGGAAGCAAAATAGAGATGTGAATCAGGGAAGCGAGATCAGGGAGGAGAAGAGGAGAAGCAGAGGCAAAAGCAGGAAGAGTGGAGTGAAAAAAGAAACCAGAAAAGCTGAGGCAGAAAATGGAGATCAGAGAGGGAAGGGAGAATCAGAGGAAGAACAGGAAATAAAAATTGAGAAATAAGAGGCAGGAGGGAGAAAGAAGAATCCAGAAAATGAAGCAAGAAAAATGAAGAAAAGAGGCCGGCACTGTGGCGTATAGGATAAAGCTGCTGCCTGCCAGCGTCCCATATGGGTGCTGGTTCCAGTTCCGGCTGCTCCACTTCCAATCCAGATCTGCTCTCTGCTATGGCCTGGGAAAGCAATAGAAGATGGCCCAAGTCCATGAGCCCCTGTACCCACGTGGGAGACCCGGAAGGAGCTCCTGGCTCCTGGCTTCAGACCAGTGCAGCTCCAGCCATTGTGGTCATCTGGGGAGTGAACCAGCTAACAGAAGACCTCTCTCTCTCTCTCTCTCTCTCTCTCTCTCTCTCTCTCTGCCTCTCTATAATTCTGCCTTTCAAATAAGTAAATAAATCTTTTTAAAAAAGAGAGAGAAAAGAAGCAAAGTCACACAGGAAGCAGGAAAGAAGAGAGGAAAAGAAGGGAGTGTGAATGAGAAGAAAGAAACATGGAGCAAGA
This sequence comes from Sylvilagus floridanus, assembly GCA_949820135.1. Lineage (NCBI taxonomy): Eukaryota > Metazoa > Chordata > Mammalia > Lagomorpha > Leporidae > Sylvilagus > Sylvilagus floridanus. The sequence goes on from OX463236.1 coordinate 75,553,510, forward strand.
GAAGGGAAACAAATGAACCAAGAAAGGGTGAGGGGGTGGGGAAGGAAGCAGAGGGAAACACGATAGAGAAGGCAGAGAGCTAAGCATAGGAAGTCAGGGACGGAAAACAGGAAGGGCAGAAAGGAGACGTTGAGGCAAGGGGGAAGAAAGAAGTGAGGAAGAAAACTAAGAGGTCAGTCCCAGGAAATACAGAAGGGAAGTCAGGAAGGGAATCCAGAGAAGAGGAGGAGGGGAGGGGAGGAGAAAAAAACAGAATCAAGAAAGGACACTGGAACAGGGAAGCAAGAGTGGGAGGTAGGGAAGGGGACATGGGAACAGGACGTGGGAGAAGAGGAGCAAACGAAAACAAGGAGGGGGAAAGAACAAGGAGAAATGAGAAAAAGGAAACCACAAATAGGGAGGGAAGAGATAAAAGTAAAAAAAAAAAAAGGTGAGAAGATACAGTAGGAGAGTAGGGAAAAGGAAAGAGGGACATGCAAGCAAGAAAGGGCAAACAAAACAGGGGAACAAGAATGGGAAGTAAGAAAAGGAAGTCAAAGAATAGGAGCAAGAAGTCAGCATAAGGAAAGCAAAGCAAGAAAAGGAAGCCAGAAATCAAGGGAGTCGGGAAAGAGCGGTGATGAGAGCGGTGATGTCATAGAGACGTCTGCGCTCGGATGCTCCTTGCAGCAGTGGTCACAGCAGCCAGCCAAGGTATGGACATGACCTGGGCATTCATGGACAGTAAGAGAATAAGGAGAACGTGGCACATTAACACACCAGAATATTTCAAAGTCACAAAAAAGCATGCAACACTATTATTTGCAGGAACACAGATGAACTGGAGGACATGTTACATGAATGTCAGGCACAGAAAGAAAAATACCACCTCTATGTGGAAACTAAAGCTGACTTCAGAGAAGGAGAGAATAGGATAGTCATTAGTAGGGCCTGGAAAAGGTGTGGGGAAGGGAGAAATGGAGAGGATGGTTAATGGGTATAAGGATGCAGTTAGATAGAGGAATAATGTCTCATATTCTGGGACGTGGAAGGATAACTACATAGGGGACTTCAAAAACTTGATAGAAATTGGAATTAAAAGAACAGTCCATTATGGTGCACAAAAAATTGAAATCCATGTGTAGTTTTTCATAATATCCATTTTCTATAAACTTTTTGAAGTATTGTGGTATGCTTGAAAACAACTAATTGGATATTTCAAGATAGCTAATAAAAGAGGATTTTGAATATTCCCAACACAAAGGAGTGATAGATGTCTGATGTGACTGAAATGACAATTACCCGGATCTGACACTGTACATTATATGCATATGTATGGAATTTCCTCACTGCAACCCATAAATATGTATCATCATCATGTGTCAATTAAAACATTAAAATAAAATTTCAAAATTGGACATGAGAAAGGATGGTGAGAAGTGGAGATGAGAAGAAAGGAAAAAGAAGCAATAAAAGAGAAGTAAAAAAAAAAAGATAAGCAGAAAGGGGGGAAAGAAAATGGAAACGAGTAGAAGGGAAAGGAAACCACAAGGGGAATAAGTTTGCAAAGAAAAGATAGAGAAGCAAGACAAGGGAAGTAAGATAGACAAGGCCAGAGAGGGTACACAAGAAAGGGAAAATAAGGAAAGGGAAGTGAGAGAGGAAACAAGAAGAAAGAAGCATGAACAATCCACAAAAAGAGAAAAAAAGAGAGAGAGGTAGGAACAAACAGAAGCTACAAAGACAAAACAGAGAAAGGGACAAGAAAAGAGTCACATTTAATGCGAGAGAGGAAGGAAAGCAATGACAAGAAAAGTCAGCCTGATGCAATCATTTACACACTTCTAAATGGAGCTTCTCCCCAATTTGACAGCCAGTTGCTCAAGAATTAGCCAGAAATCAGAGAGGAAGAGAGAACACAAAGAACAAAAGTACTTTGCTAGAGTACGCCTTGGGGTGCTGTGGGTTAAGCCACTGCTTGTGACAGCAGCAAGCCATACTGGAATGCCAGTTCCAGTCCTGGCTGCTCCACTTCCAATCCAGCTCCCAAGCATTTGGGCCCCCGCTGCCCATGTGGGAGACCCAGATGGACTTCCTGATTCCTGACTTTAGCCTGGCCAGCCCTGGCCACTGACACCATCTGGGGAGAGAACATGAATGGAAGATTCTCTCTCTCTCTCTCTCTCTCTCTCTCTCTCTCTCTCTCTCTCTCCCTGTGTGTGTGTGTGTGTATCTTTTTCTCTCTGACACTCTGTCTTTCAAACAAACTTTGATTTTTGTGCCAGGCCAGTGTGAGGAATGGGTCTGTGCTGAAGGCCAAGGGGAAATCAGGCTGAATGAAGGACGTGTGATGAGAGCCAGGTCAAGCAACTCCACACAGAGAAAGCTTTGTTTCCCCAAGCATCAAAGACTGAAGGAATTTGCTGCATTCATTCATGTTTCTCCAGGTGGCGGGAGCTCTGGGCACCTGCTCCTCCCTCAGAGGATGAATGGGGCCCAGTTCTGAAGAGCAAGATTGGAAAGCAAACTGTTCCTTGTTTGCTCCAAAGCTTCAGTGTCTTATGAAGAAAGTTGGAAGATGTTCTTCAGGATGTGCAAGAGATAAACTTTGGCATAATTTCTGCTCGGCCATTAAGCACCTGACCTCTCTACCACCAGCATCTATGTGGAAAGACATGCAAAGCAAAAAAGCAGAAAACACCCTTTGCACAGTGTTCAGCTCATAGCTGAGGTTCCAAAGCACGAGTGGGGCTGCAGGAAGCATGACCGTGTGCCTGCCTTCAAGGCCCCAGGTTCTCAGAGTATTCTAGCTGTGCTTCTGGAAGTCTCCACCACATTTTGCCTCACGGCTTTCTGCACCTAGCAAGTGAGGGTACCATCTACGGCAATCAGAGGGTCAACAATCACATTTTTTTCTTTCTACAGAAAGGGATGGATGAAAATGATCATTTCTTAAGCACATCATGGATTTTTTCTTTTTTTCTAAACTCTTCTTTTTAATATTTATTTATTTGAAAGGAAGAGTGGCAGAAACAGAGGGAGAAGGGGGGAGAGAGAGAGAGAGATCTTCCATACATTGGTTCAATCCACAAATGCCAACAATAGCCCAGGCTGGGCCAGGCAAAAAGCCAGGAGCCAGAAACTTCATCTTGGTCACCCACGCTGGTGACAAGTGCCCAAGTACGTGGACCATCATTTGCTGCCTCTCGGGGCCTGCATTAGCAAGAAGCTAGAGCAGAAGCAGGACTGGATCCCAGGTACTCTGACACGGGACATGAATCTAAGTGGCAGCTTAACCCACTATACTGCAACACCTGCCCTGGCATGAAGATTTTTAATGATCTTGTTCATAAGGTGAGTGACCGCTTTGTTCTCCCCTACAAACCTGAAAACCTAACAGAGGGTTCACAGATCACAGCTGTCTGCCCAAAATGGAAGCAGTAGGCTGTGAACAGGTCTAGCCTGAGACATGTTTTTCCTCTGCTTTGACAATAACCAAAAGTGAACACTCATCTGGATGTCTGTTTTTCCTTGCCTGTGAAATTAAAGAATTGGTTGACTTTAAGGGTCTCTAACTGTCAGCACTCAAGCTGAATCTGGCTAGAAGACCTGCTGGCTACAGCAGGAGCCGTGTCTCACCAGTCCTGCCTGGTGCCTGAGCTCTGGGCTTGTCAATCCGAACGTCCTTTGTGTAAGAGTGCAGCACCTGCTCCGCCAAGAGAAAAAGGCACAGGGCAGCATCATGCTACCCTCTTCCACCTCCCTCCCACCTTGGGGATGTCTCTCAGTCTCCTTTGGGGCTTCTCTTCTTCTGCTCATCTCTTAAATGTTGGAGTCCTTCCAGTTTCTCTTCTCCCAGCCTACTCACCCCATTCTAGGTGCTCCCTTCAATGCCCGATGCCTGCAAGCCTGAGTGGTCATCATGCCCCATCCTTCATTTTCACCCCCAATCTACTCCAGATCCTGGACATGAATTTCCATTTTTTTTTTCTGAGCACCTCTACTTCACTGGCCCTACCACACCTCAATGTCAACACATATGAAATTAAAACCAGATTTCCTCACCTCCTCTCCACCACTCCATGTCCGCTTGCTCTCACCTACCACCCTCCTCAAAACTCTGAGCTTTATGATCCCATTTGCTGGGAACACTTCCACCTCTCTCCTAGCCTGGCACACTCCTCACCCTTCAGAAACAAGATTCCAGCAGGCATTTGGTGTTGTGGTTAGGCAGTCATTTGGGACACCCATGTCCCAAGTCAGAGTGCCTGGATCCAAGTCCTGACTCTGTTCCCACTTGCAGCTTCCTGCTAATGAACACCCTTAATGGCTTTAAGTAGCTGAATCTCTGCCACCTACATGGGAGACTCAAATTGAGTTCCTAGCTCCTAGATTTGGCCTGGCCCAATCCTGGTTATTACAGGTTTTTGGAGAGTGAGCAAACAGATGGGAGATTTCTTTGTGTCTCTCACTGTCTCTATGCTTTTCAAATATATTTTTAAAAAAATTAAGAAATCAATAAAGAAACCAGCTTCAAAGGAGTTACTGGGAGAATAACTCTCCCTGACCACCACAGTGGTGCTACTCTGTACTCTCATGCATGGCACCCTGGGCTTTTACGTGTCTCCCAGCACAGTCTGTGTGATTGTTATCTAATCATGCATTTACTATGATTTCCTTAGAGGCAAGCACAGCCTCTTGGTCACTGTTGTTTCTTCTGCATCTAGTGCACTACGTGGGCCAGTAACTGTTGAATAAGAAAATCAAATTACTGACACTCATTTCATCGTTTCTAAGAATGTATAATCAGCCTCTGAGGGTCCTTTGTGTTCGTTTCCTCCTCCTAAGCTTCCCCTGTAAATCAATGACCTGTCTCGATGCGCTCTTTTCTAGTTATTATCCAATGATGTAATTTGTGCATTGAAAGCAAAAACTCTCCTCTATGTGGATTCCCTGGCACTTAAATCACTGCCTCCGTGATAGCAGGCTGACCACTAAAAGAAATGTTTAGCTAAGAAGGGAGTAAGTGTTTACCCTTGACTTCAACATTGAGTGGATTTGGTGGAGTTGAATTCCATAGGATAGTTCATCTCCCTTCCTTTCCGTGCCCAGTTAACACACACAGCATGTTTCTGAGGTGACTGACATTTGGTCCATCCTGTCCTGTGAATGGGCCTTTATCTCTCTCACCTCCCGTTTCTGACCCCTCAATATTCAATGCCACTTCCAATGACACTGGCATGACTACCTTGGTCTGTGAGCCTGATGATATATTTGCAATTCACCTGCATCCTTAACTTGACCTTGACAACAAGACTAGGTGGTTGAGGTGAAGATTAATGAGACAATTATTTTTACAAGGAATATAAACAGCCTAACTCAGCTGTGTTAACAGCAGCCATGACATTTGTTGCTCCCTAGCAACAGGATTTTGCTCCTTGAATTCTGAGCAGTGAAAAGTCGATGTAAATTGCTCTTTGAGGTAATCACTTAAAGTGCAGAAAAGTAAATTAAGATACAGCTTGTTATGGCTACAACAAACACTATTAACTTTGAAGTGTCTTGAAAAATAGAAAGATAGAGTGGAAAACCTCAGAATATGGCTTAGCTCTCATACAAGTCACTTAAAGCCACAGAGCCTCAGTTTCCTTATGTGGAAAATGGAAATAATTATTCACTAGCAGGAAAGAAAAATTAATATTTTGTAGTAAGAATCAGCTACAACCAGTTTTGTTTAGTTAGGATTTCAAATGTGGGGAGGTAGCCCTTTATGAGTGTTCAAAAAGTTCATGGAGGGCTGGGCATTTGGTGCAGCAGTTAAGACTCCAGTTAGGATGCCCACATTTTACATCAGGCTGCCTGGTTCTAGTCCTGGATCCTCACATCTGTTCCAACATTCTGCCAGTAGGCAGTCTGGGAGGTGGCAGGTGCTGGCTCAAGTCCTTGATTCCCTGCCACTCACATGGGAAATCTCAATTGAGTTCCAGACTCCTGACTTCAGCCTGGCCCAGCCCAGCTTTCATAGGCATTAGGGAGAGAACCAGTTGATGGAAATTCTTTCTTTCTCTCTCGCTCTCGCTCTCGCTCTCGATCTCTCCCTCCCCCTCCCTCCCTCCCTCCCTCCTCTGCTCTCCCTCTACCTTTCAAATAAAGTAAAAATATTTTTTTATTTTGAAAATCTCATAAAAATAGAAATAAAATATAAGCTTATTTTGGTGCAGAACATCTTGAAATTCATGCATACAAGGGGTCTTCAAAAAGGTTATGAAAAACGTATATTATGAAAAAGCTATGCATGGATTTCTTTTTTTTTTTTTCTGGCACCAAAACATACTTATCTTTATTTCCGTTTTCTGTGAATTTTTGAAGTACCCTCATATTTAGAAAAGCACTTTAATGAGCTTCTTTGAGAATAAAAGATGAAAACTTTCAGAGTGTGGCTTGGACAGGGGAGGCGTAGGGGAAAGGAGAGAGGAATTGTTCTGCGAACCATAATGGGAAAAAATTAAGGCTCAAATAAAGGGGCTGAGATGCATCAGCAATGGTAGAAAGGAAAGCAGTCTTTGTCAGCAGCAAGAAGGCTCCCAGATACAGCAGCAGGTGAACAAGAAACTCCTATGGTGAAAAACGCTTAGTGGATTTCTATGAACAAGGACATCTGAATGGAATTTGAAGCAGTTTTCTGCCTGTGGTGTAATTTCCCTACCAAATATCAATAAAACCTGCAACACACAACAACCTGATGGGCGTGGTGAATAGATAGAATGAAGGAAGGCCATGGACAGGCACCCCAGGTAGGGAAGGCATGAGTGATCCCAAGGACAAATCATTTTCCTGGGAGCAGATGACAGCAGCAGAGGCTGCCTGGGTGGGACTGGGAACTCCCTAACAAGTGCTCAAAGCAGAACTCATCATCCACCCCTCCCCAGCCCCAGGCTTGTCTGCCCTGGAAATTCAAGGAAACGTGGAGTGAGTCCACATACAACAGCCTTTACTAGTACATTAAAGCCTGGAGATTCTGCATGCATCCAGGTTCTGTAGCTGTCCTGAATACCTTGCTGAGAAAGGCAAACTCATGCCCACAGTCTTGGAAGCCCGTCTTAATGGTGGGAGAATGGGCCTTTGGCCCTAGCACAGTTCCTCGCCAAGGGATAAGCAGTCCTCATAGTCTGTGCTGGACTTGTTGCCCTGTTTGCAAACATCACTCCCTGACAAAGATTCCATGTGTACCCCTTTGTGCATCCTATGGTACCTGGCCACACCCACTGCTACAATCGGTCCCCCTGGGAAGAGGACAAGGTTCTCTTGCTGCAGCCCAACAGGGGTGCATGCAGGCCAATTGCCCTGACCTTGTGGACTGACCCATACTCTCTCCTTTCTCTACTTGAGGAAAGTAGAGAAGCCCATTCAGGGCTTGTCCGGATGGTGTTTTCTTGGCAACTCCAATGCCAAGATTCAAGGAGCAGAAGTATTCAGACTTCTCCCAAGAGCAGAAAACAGGTGCCATTTGTCCAGCATACCTCTGAGAGATGCACTGAAGACCACATGAGATAACAGATGTGAAAGCAATTAGCACAGTTTACAACGACACACTAAGTAGGGTACTGATGTAATGACAAATGGATTTTGAAAACTTGGTCTGTGATCTGCTTCTTCCAAGCACATGGAAAGCAACATGGTTTGCTGCTCACTGGAACTCATTTTAAAGAGTGCTGGAAGGTTAGATCCTACAGTTGTTATGATGTTCAGATGACCTTGCATGTGGCTTCCAATATGTCTTATTGATCATAAAATCGAGTATTCTGGGGAGTGATCCTGTAGAGGGATTAAGCTGAGAAGCATACAAATACATGGTCATTGAACACAAGGATTATAATGAAGAATTAAGTCAACAAACTTAGGGAATAAGAGTCCATGGCATCTGTATTCCAAGTCCGACTGTAGCACAAAGTAACAGTAACCTTACATAAATCACCCAGCCTCTTTGACTCTTGTTTTGAGCTATAAAATAACAATAAATATGTCTGCTCACAGCACTGTCTCAGGGCCACAAAGAGAATGAGATAATAAACAGGCAACTACTTTAAACACTGTGGGAACCTTTGCAAAATAAGACATTCTTGTGAATAAGTCTTTCTTGAGAGTCCGCATCTTTGTCTATTTCATATCTGTTCAACAGTAGGTGCGCTCCTCATGAGGCTCCTTGCTCTGCATAAAACGTCTGGTCCCTTTAAAAATGCTCAGTGATAAATCATTCCCCCTGCTATCCTCCAAGGGAGTTAACGCTGCTCCCTTCCCATATGGTGGAGGACAGAAGGACAGGGGGCAGCCTGGAGGGAGAAGCAGCTCAACTAAGGATCACTCTGATTGGTTTTATGTGGGTAAGAGCTGGAAAAGAATACAAATACTGGAAATGGTTTTATGTGGGTAAGAACTGGCAAAGAATACAAATACTGGAAAATATGACTGCACGTGGGATGCCTAGTGAGAGGGAAGTTCTCATTTTTCTGTCTTCGGCATTTCATTTTTTAATGCTGAAATGCTCTTGTACAGTAAGTAGGAGAAATAATCCTATGTGCCCTTGGCAATATATTGCAGTTTACAGAGCATTTTCATACAGAGCACTTTGATTTCCATTACTGTGATGGCCCATGTTACAGCCAGGGAAACTGAGGCTTGGAAAGAGAAAACGGGCTGCAGAATCAACATATTCCTTGTTACCCAGAAGAGAGGAACCAAGGAGAGTATGACTAAGCAAAAAGCTTCTCATAAGACCGCTCTGGAAAGAACCAGGATAAGGCTGTGACTCAGGATGAGACTGGCCCCGTCTCTGACAGCCATGGTGAGGATGGTGAGAGACATCTAAGACTGCGTTGAGCTCGCCTCCCTGTGAGCAGCAATCTTTGTAGATTCATAGTAAAGAATGGAGAAAGCTCCTCCCAAGGCGGGGTGGGGATGGAGGTGGGAATGATTGAACCCCAGAGCAAACAGACATGGTAGGGATAGGTGGGAGCACTGGGCCTTCCCAGCTAAACGTGCCTCGGAGCCATATTTTTATTGTAATTTTATGACTTTAATATGGATCAAGATTCTTTCTAAAAGAAAGAATTGTCCAAGGAAAATATTAACAAGCAGCATCTTCAGGGTCAGTGGCTGCAAAGGGTAGCCACGCACCTCTCATCCAGGCTCGAAATGTGTTATGGAACTGAGGTGGGGGAAAGGCTGGGTTGTCACTGAGAAATGAGACACCAAGCCATGAGGCAGAGCTGCACACAGGCAACCCATAGCCTAACCCCTGCTCTTGGATGTGTTATTTGGAGTTCCTAGAACTTTCAAGGATGTTGTTTCTATTTCGATGTGAATTATCTCCCAACATTTTAATGCTGTAGAATGTAATGTACAAATGTACATTTCTAGCTCATCTTGAAAATCACAAGTTCCAGTCTCCTGGGCCCAGGAGTCCCCCTGCCTGGCAGCACTTGGCTGGAGATGGAGAGGGTCAGTGCTCAATGCTTCTTCCTCAGAACCCCTATCCATGGCTTTATCTGGATCCCTATAGGACCCCTACCCTACAGCTGAAGAAAAGCTTTAGATAATGAGCAGAGAGCTGAAGGATAAGCCCACAGGGGTGTGAGGCAGCTGCGAGACCTAAGGTAACCCCAGCCAGGACTTACATTAGCGCACCTCATTCACACTCCTGGTTTCTTGGTTCCTCACTGGCCTTCCTGCCTGAGACTGAAGGATTCGAGGTTGACCCTCTCCTTCCAGGAGGAGGAGCATGGGGCTGGAGTGACCCTGGGGCCAGGTTTCCAGAAGGGTTACCAGGAGACTCCAGGCAGAATCTTCAGGTATCAGAGTTACCACCACCAGGAACAAGTAAACAGAAGAGCAACAGCTGTGAAGACTCAGCTGGGAGCTGCCTGGAGTCAGTTCCCTCCACCTGGGTATTGTTGCAGCCTGCTTTTTGAGGACTCTGCATGCTCTCGTGGGGAGCCCCTTTCATCCACAAAGCCTAAGTGGAGGACTGCGAAACGAGTCTGCTGACTGCATCTGACTCAGTTCCATGCCTGTCACGTAGAAGGCACTCAAAGTTGCTTAAGAAATGAATGATTACAGCAAGGCTGCCTTGCACAGGTGTAGCTCCAAGGAATAGCAACTTGGCCACAGCCAGCAAAACCCCTGAAGAAGTGGTTTCCTTCCACCCTACTTCTTGGAATGTGTTTCCTAGGTATAGCTACATTGGTACAAAATGTGTGTACAAGGTTACTTTCAGGAATTTTATTTATATTATGAAAAAGATAGGAAATAATCCAATGTTTCCAAGAGAACACTAGTTAAGTAGTCTACAGTATAAACAAAGAATGGAATTATTATGCAGAGTGTTTTTAATGAAGAAAAGTGTGGTCATTTCTATGTATTAATTTGGAACAATTCTAAAGGTTAAGTAAAAAAAGGTACAAAATAGTAGAGATAGTATAGTTTTTATATGAAATCAGGAAAAATTAAAATATTTCTACCTATATTCTCCATTTTTAAAAAATTCTGGAATGCTCTCCAATAAACACATTAAAAACACATACAATGAAAGTAGTTGCTTGTCTGGGCCATGGTGGGGATATGAGATAGGTGGAGGTCAGGTGAGAGAAAGCCTTCCAACGTCAGCTTTATTGTTTTGCATTTTGAAGTACATGGATGTGTCACTGTCCAAAACACAAATATGTTTATTTTAATTTATTTTTAAATAGAAACAGAACATATTTAATATGGTTAATACATACAATTCTGAGAATAATGTACCTCACTCCCTGCCTCCCTCCCCTGTCTTTCTTTTTCTTTCTCCCTTCCTCCCTCCCTTCATCTCTTCCTTCCTTCCTTCCTTTGTTTCTTTCTTGCTTTTACATTTCTCAGATAATATATTTTTAATTTACATATGGTCAAAGGCTTAGTGTTCTACTAAATGAAGAATTCAACAAGTAACAAGACCCTAGTTCAACAGGAATCAGCTCAGGGGGTGGAAGCATGAGTGGGCTTGGGTCCTGAGAACAGCATGGGCAGAGACAGGAGACACAGTAGAACCTGATAACAGATAAAACAAGGCCCCTGCCTCTTGAGATCCATGACTCTCACATGACTGAGCACCATGCAAGGTGCCTGCCTGAGCCTCAGCCTCAGTTTATCTGCAAGGTGCCTGAAGGAAAGGCAAGAAGAGCCCAGGACAGCATTTGACAAACTCCTTGGATACTGAGAATGTAGATGGGCAATAAGAAGACTGTATGACAGAAACAGAGCTCTGACCCTCAACGTGCAGCAATGGCCAGGAGACCATTCCGTCCTCTGGCTGGAGAAACAGCCTGCTTTCTGTAAGGTATCTGATTATAAGTCCAGGAAACTCCACAACTGGTCCCAAACAGCCAGCACTGGCTTAATAACTAACAACCTCCCTCATTTCTGACCACATTTCCAACTTAAGACCAAGGAGAGAAGCCAAACACATACCCCTAACCAAGCACACAGGAGGTCCCAATTCTTTTTAGCTGCCTGAAGCTTCCCAGGCCAACAGTCTCCAATCTCAGCACATGAGAACATTTCCTGTTCTTCCACTCTACAGCTTCCGACTCCCCTGCCTGCCTTTGAGTCTCTGCCAGAACACAAGTGACTGTGGCAGACTCCCTCATACAGCAAACTCTGAAGCAGTAGCTTTCCTCATTCTTATTTGATTGCTCATCATCTATTTCCATGCTCCTTTAGAATATCTCTGTTACTCAGCGTTTGGAATATTAACAATTTTGGAACATGACATCCTCATTATTATTAAGATATAACTAATTATTCACATATACCTATAATCAGTAGCATTCACATGAATAATTCCATCTAATTCCCAGGGTACCAAAGAGACAGCACTGAAAGCCTTGTGTGTTTATGCATAAATATTGCAGAGTGTGTGAAGGAGTTTGTTAACTTCAAATATATTTCTTGCCCTACAATTCTCCCCACCATGATGTTTCTAGGCAAAGGTCTCAGTACTTCAGGGAGCGGTTCGCTCCCAGTAAAGCAAAGTCAAAATTACTCCTGGTTTGACAAGAAGCTTGAAAACTCAACAGTATTCAGAAAAAAAGGGATGTCTAAATTTATTTTAACATATCAGAAATGAAGACCGAAAGACTCAGATAACAGAATTTCTTCAGTGAGGAGAAGGGAGAGCGATAAGGATGTCAGATGCAAACTCAGGGTATTCATTTCATACACTTCTATGGAAGGGGCGGACAGAATAGAAACATCCAGACAGGTGTGGGAGAGCCAGGGAACAAGACACTTCAGTGAGTGGCAGCCTCCATAAGTATAGCAGAAGGAACCCACAAGCCTCCAAAAGAATTTTCCTGTTATGGACTGAATCACCTCCTCCCAGAATGCATATGTAGAAACCCAATCCCCAAAATGACTATGAGTGGAAATAGGGTCTTTAAAGAGATCATTAAGATTAATAATGTCATAGCGTGAGACCAGGAGTGTGCACACAGAGAAGAGGCCCTGTGAAGACACAGCAAGAAAGTGGCCAGATGCAAGCCAAGAAAAAGAGCCCTCACCAGAAACCCAAACCTGCCACCTCCAGGACCACAGGAAAGTGAATTGCTGCTGTGTTTAAGCCACCCAGTCTCTGATATTTTTTATTCAGCCAAAGCGGACTAATGCAGCCCCCCAAAATCTCTTGGACCCCTGCTCAGTGGGTGCCAGCATGAGTCGGTTTTGTGTGTTTCACTAATGTGAAAGTCAAGGCCCCAGTGCAGGGACTTGGAGGTACTGCAAGCTCTGATGGTCCAGCAAAAGCCTGGGGACGTTGAAAGTATATACAAAAAGTGGGAGCCAATGGCTGCTGCAGTGAATGCAAGCACACCAAGTGTTCACAAGTTCAAGTAATGTCTAATATTCCTCCAAATTTTCATCACCCATTGTCTTTCATTCTTTCTTACTAATGCGTATGACAAATATGGGGAAAAAGTCATGCTGTGAATGGTTTACAAGAGTCATAAAAATAGCATCCCACTCACCAGGGAGATGTTGAGTATTTATGCTTTTTTGTCTCCGCCCACACAGTCTCTTTGTATAGAGAACACAGCTGTTCATTTGTAAATGATTCGTGGTGTTTGGGTGACCTCTGGGGTGGTCTGCAGACATCATCCCCCATTAGTAATCCTAAATGTTTTGATAGATATCTCAGTGGGTTCACATAAAGCAGGCAAGGCATTACTATAGCCCCAAATAAAGCCTTTGAATGTACCTGCCTCATTTTGCATTCATAAATCAGCCAAAAAGGTTTCACAACGTCCACCCTGGTGTTGGCAAACTACATAATGAAGAATGATAAATGATCTCATGACTGCTTAGAAAGCCACCTGCAGCTCATCAGCGGTATCGGAAACCAACCCTTCAAAGAACAGCCCTGTTGATCTCAGATCAAAGAAAAGGCAGGGGGAAAAATCCAGACAAATCTTTCACTCCATTGCCTGATGGCTTCCTACAAACACACCCATAATAATAAGTCACCCAGTGACATCGTGGCAATATATTTTGTCCTCAGTCACTTTACAGGACTCTTCAGCAGTCCTTCCATCATTAGCTCTCCAGCTTGTGTGTGTTTCTTCTATGAATGAAATGATTTATCTCTTGGAACATGATTCTTCTCTCATGTCATGAATATACAGAATTGTGATTGATTCTGAGCTCTGGGGACCAGATTAGTTGGCTCTGTTTCTGACACAGCTCCCCACCAAAAACAACAAAATAGCAATAAAAAAAAGAGTGCCTGTCTTTGAAGTCCCCACAGGATGGTGGCTATAACTATCGGCTACTATTTACTCATTGATTATCATGTCCCTGGTACCATGCTAAGTAATCTTTGAGTGTGCTCCCAGTGAATACTCCTAATAGTGGTCCATCTGGAGGGGACACTGATATCCATATTGGGAGGTGAAAGGAACTGAGGCAGGGAGGGGTAGAGTCGCACAAGTGGTAAAGCTAAAAGTTGAACCTGTAAAGTCAGATGCTAAGCCTGGTCTCTTGTCCACCAAACTGTACTCATCTCAGTGAAGCTACGACATTCTTCTCCCAGAGAAAAATGAGGGTGAGCAAAAGGAATGGCAACCAAGTTGGATGCTGTCATGGAAGCCTCTGAAGGTGTGCCTGGGGAGGAAACACAGGAAAATAAAGCTGGCACCCTTCATTCGGCAGTAGGGGTTATGCCCACCAGAGCTTGGGAGTTGCCTTAACACTATATAATTTATCAGATAGTTTGCCTTTTGATTAACCATTTTCTGCTTCTCTGTGCTATACAGAAATACAGATTTTGAGTTGGTTTATAGACACAAAGTGAGAAAGGGGACAATACTGCCCTCTCCACTGCCATTTCATAACTAAGGGGTGGGCCATGTGCCAGGGGCCCACAGGAAAAAAAAAAGAGAGGGGAAAGGAATAGAACTCCCAGAACAGGGCTTTCCCTGAGGAACAAGAGGAGCTGCATGGACTCACATAGCTCCTGATGGCACTGCTGCAGGAGCGTGGATTTGTAGCCATGGCCAATGCCCTAAGGATGAATCAACTTTCATTGGTTAGTTGATCTCCCTTGTTTTCTTGATGCTTAAAATGCCACTATGAGAACTACTTCCTAATAGGACAAGGAGAGTAATAAGACTTCAAACTAGGAATAGTAAAGGCAATATGTAAGTAGAAAGATTTAAAATAGAACACATCTGAGTAGAAAATTTGCCTCCACCATTTAACCAATCCATGATTTGGGATATATAGGTTAGTCTTTAGGAGATTCCTTGTTCTCATCTGTAACTGGAGATTCTACCTTCACTTCATCGTTTTCTCTGAGAATAATGACCTAATGTCTAGAAAACATCTGGTCCCTGTGGTTTGGAAAGAAGAAACATGTATTAATTGAAATATCTATTATGTGTCATGCTTTCATAGAAGTTGACTAATCTCTGCGAGAACCTATTTTTACAAGTAAAGATGATGGATTAAAGAGGTTGAGTGATTTGCCTAAATTCCTATGACTGAATGGTGAGAGAATCTCAATCAAACCCATATTGTGACTTACTGGTGAGTGTTCCTTTCCACTTCATCATATAAACCATCAAATAAGAAAAAAGTAAGAGCCAAACTGTGACACAGCAGGTTGACCTGCCACCTGTGATATCTACTGGCATCCCATGTAGGAGTTCTACAGGTATGTGTACTAAGACCTCCACTTCTGATTCAGCTCCCTGCTAAAGCAAATGAGAAAGCAAAGGAAGATGCTCAAGTCCTTGGGCACTGACACTCACATGGAGACCTAGATGGAGTTCTAGGTCCCCCGGCTTTGACCTGACCTTGCCCAGCTGTTGCTATTATTTGAGGAGTGAATCAGCAGGTGGAAGATCTCTTTAACTCTTTGTCTCTCCCTCTCTCTCTATCACTCTACCTTTCAAATAAATAAAACAAATCTTTAAAAAAAAAAGAAATAAAAAGAAGACAGAAAGTTTCTTACCATTGCCCTTGTCAATTACATCACAGAGGTGGCACTTTCCCTACTGACACAGAGAGCAAATCCTACTGGATAAACTGGGATAAATTCCTATTTGTCGTGGTGCAAACTGGCTGACCTCTTGAGTTTCTCTACAACCCCTAGAACCTCTGACTCCATGCCAGGCAGGCAATATTGATCACATTATTATGGGATAACAAGCAGATCCATGAAGCAAGCACCAGAACTAATTGGGTCAGGTTTACTATAGATTCAAGTTTTCTGGCTGAACAGCTTGTGAATTGAATTAGACCAAACACGTGTGACATTTCTGGCTTCCTGGAATCCTGGGTTTTGGTGTGTTCTTTGAGATCCTTCTCATTGCACTCTGGGTTATGAATCAAAGAGCTGAAAATCTCGGTGCTGTTACAATGGTTTTCACTACTAGCATAAAGGGGGAAAAGAGAGAGAAATAATAGGGGGGATATAGTAGGAAAGGGGTCCTAATATCCATTTGATGCCGACCATGTGTTAGACATTGCATTCGATCCTTGGGTCTGTGATCTTCATGTATTCACTCTAGTCATTTCTATTGTTATAAGCTTTTTATGCACTGCTATGGTTTGTCTCCCACCAAAACTCTTGTAATGACTTGGTCCCCAACATAAAAGTGTGGTGGTGTCCCCAACATAAAAGAGAAGTGGTAGATTTTCCAGTGGTGTTTAGGCAACTAGGTGGAGCCCTCATGAATGTCATAGTGTTTTTCTCACTGGCATGGGTTGGCTATCTCAGGAGTGTAGCCACCATATCTCTCCTCTGCCCATGCCTGTTTGCTCTTTAATTTGCCACCCATGAGGGTCTCACCCTAAACTGAGAATATATCAGAGCCATGCCATTGGACCCAGGACCATGAACAATAATAAATATCTTTCCTTGGTGGGAGAACCATGCTTACCCAAGGAAAACATATCCCAGAAATGTAGAAGGCATGCTGGGCAGGCAAAAGTAACAAAATCCACTGCTGAGATGCTCTTCCCAACCTATGACCTCAGAAAAAAATGTTGAGCACCAAGATACCACATGATTCTGTTGTGTTGTCCACAATGTTGCTCCCTAAGTAAGGTAATACCAGCAAATTCCAAGAAAGAAACATCAAGCAGCAGAGGTGAGAGGTGGCAGAAGCAGACTATCTGATGGAGCACACATAAGACACTACCAGAGTCTGGTGTATTTGAACAAAGAATGGAGGCCAGGGTCTGTGCTGTCAGCTTTGTTTACTCATATGACTCTATTTGTACCCATGACCCAGTAAGAACAGTGACTTTGACCATGGTCCAACAACTGGTGAGTGCCGGTCTTGTGCATGGTAGTTATTGGGCCAGGTCATCATGAGGGCATCAACAAAAGAGTACAGGGTGGGGCATTGTGGTGCAGTGGGAATAGCCACTGCTTGTGATGCTGGCATCCCATAAATCGGAGTGCTGGCTTAAAATCCCAGCTACTCTGCTTCCAGTTGAGCTTCCTGTTAGTGATCCAGAGAAAGCAGCAGAAGGGCCAAGTACTTGGGCCCCTGGCACCCACATGGGAGACCTGGATGGAGCTCCTGACTCCTGGCTTCAGCCTAGCCCAGCTCAGATTATTGCAGCCATTTAGAGAGTGAGCCAACAGATGGGAGAGCTCTCTTCGTCTCTCCGTGCCTCTTTATTGATCTGCTTTCAAATAAATAAAATAAGTGTATGATTTTTTTAGAAAAAGTAAATATAGAATCTTAAAAATAAAAAAAAAAACTAGAAGATATACCATCCCTCTAAGAGAATTTATCTGAACATAGCTAATAATGCAAAGTCAAACTTGCAGGGAGCAGGTACCAATTACACAGATAAGAAACATGCCACCAAAAGTTGGGCATGTGAAGTATGAACCCTATGAAGGAGGAATGAGTTTCCAGATTTCAGGAGAGACTTCTTTACTATTGAAAGAATACTCTTCTACATTTCAAGACTTTTCTCTTGCAATTTCTACTTTCCCAATACATCCAAGCCATGTTTGATTTTCCAAAATGTAGCTGCTCCTCAGACCTGACCCAAGTGGGGGCAAGCAGGAGAGCCCCAGGTGGAATATGCACCACCATGGGTGGGCCAAGACCATCCCTCTGGATCAGATACAGAGGTCTTCAAGGTCACACAGGGAACACACATGGAGCCAGTCTGCAGGTCATCCTGCTCTCATGGGATGCAGTCAAATAAACAGTGGCTGTGGGAGGAGAGAGGCAGCTATGACTCAAAGGGCACATGGGAGCCAGAGGAGGACACTGTGTTTTCTTAGGATGGTGGAGATGTGAGTGTTTTCACTGCTGAGAGAGAGGCTCCACTCAAGAGGCCATTGTGTGTACACAGAGGGGTGATTGATCAGAGCATGCCTCCTGAGCAGGCTGGCAGGTGCAGCCCCAGCATGCACAGGACTTGGTCCAGACAGAGGAGGATGCCTGAGGAACGCCCCTGCAGCAGAAAAGCAGCTGGGGTTGGCCCACCCAGAGACTCAGTTGTCAAGAGCAGGGGGTTTTAGAAGCTGAAAGAGATGAGCTCAAATCTCTGGTCACTACTTCTAAGCAGGATGATCTTGGACCAATTTCTTTGCCCAAAACAGAAGAACTCTATACTTCCATCACAGACTTGTCTGAAGGCCTATACTAAATAATGTAAACAAAAGGCTTAGCCTAATAGGAAAGAGTCTATTATAAACTCAAAGACATAGGCTCACTTACTGTGTCACACTCAGTAGTGATGAAAAGGGATGAGATAGATCTTTATGTACAGGCATGAAAAGATCTGCAAGTCAGACTTCCGAAATTTTGGGACATGAAATTGCCAAGTAAAATGTATAATAGGATAGCATTTATATTTAAAAACCCATGTAACTTCAGTAAATTGGAAATCATGATGTATGGATAAATTCCTAAGCTCATGGTGACACAAAAAAAAGCCCTAACAAGATCAGGAAATATTAAAAGATGCTAGGAAACCAACTCAGTATTTTGAAAATGAGTAAACAAAGGATAACATCAAACCTCTCTTTTTCTAATTCCCTACACAATCTGTACTTCAGGGTAACCAAATAATCAACTGGGAAATTTCTCAGAATATAAAAAATATAATAAAAAAAATTGAAATTTTAATATTACTTGGCAACTCCCAATGAGTTAATAGCTCTCAGAACCATGGCCAGCACTGTGGTGCAGCAGGTTAACACTGGCCTGAAGCACTGGCATCCCATATGGGCGCCGGTTCAAGACCCGGCTGCTCCTCTTCCAATCCAGCTCTCTTCTGTGGCCTGGGAAAGCAGTGGGAGATGACCCAAGTCCTTGGACCCCCGTACCCACGTGGGAGGCCTGGAAGAAGCTCCTAGCTCCTGGCTTCAGATCAACACAGCTCTGGCCATTGCAGCCAGTTGGGGAGTGAACCATCGAATGGAGGATCTCTCTCTCTCTCTCTCTGTCTCTCTCTCTCTCTCTCTCTGTGAGTGTGTGTGTGTAACTCTGCCTTTCAAATAAATAAATAAATAAATCTTTAAAAAAAATAGATATCAATGGGTGCCAACTGGAAAGTGGAAACCCACTGATGGTAGAACACAACCTGATTCCTCCTACAAAGATTAGCAAAATAATCAAGTTTGAATCTGACACCAACTGTAGAGGTGATCATCAATTTATGAGAAAAAAAGAGGACAGGGGGACACAACAAATACACCCACAGACTCCACTCTACGGAAAACCCTATGGACAAACAACTGTATTTCTCAAAAATGAAACAAAACAATTCCCTACCTGTCCCACCCCACCTCCTCCTGAAAAAAGAAAGAAAGAAAAAAAAAAACCAGAAGACTAAAGATTGATAGGGATTTAGAAAGTTATCCCATTAATATGCATGGACCACAATGCATCCTGACTCAAACAAGCAAACTATTAAATTTAAAAATAAAAAACAGAAAAATTGTAATATGAACTAAATATTTAAGAATTGTTCATAATTTCTAGTTGCCTGTCTGGGGTTAGGGTACCTGGAGATAGCCTCTGAGATAATTCGCATGCCCGTGATTTATTAAAGTAGCCCCTCTGGATAAATGGGCAGGGAGAGGGGAGAGACAGTGGGGAAGCAGATGAAGTAAGGCAAGAGTACAAACTGAGGCGAATTCTCAGCCTCAGCCTGACCTTGTAAGGGAGCTCAGGAATGGAAACTCCACTGCAGAGTTTTTGCCTTCTTGAGGCAAAGGACGAGCTCTTAGAGCCCAGCACTCACCCCTGGTTCTGAGAGGAGTGTGGGATACAGAGGCACTGTCTCCTGAAGAGTTTGCAATATTGTCTCCCCTGGACAGCACAGTCTTAACGAAAATGTGGAAAGGCTGACATTTTCCCCAAAGCCCAGGGCCCCTTATGCATCCAGTGGCCCAAGCTCCCTGATGCATTTTTGCAAATATGGAGCTAAAAATGCCACTTCCTTGAGCACTTTTTAGTGGAACTCCTACATACTATGGGACTAAGGTCAATGAAAAGGGTATAATAATTGAAATTTAAGCTTTTCTAATGATTTAAGATGACCCAAACTATGATCCATCGAATACAAGTTCCCAAGAATGCTATAGAAAGTGCCCTCTGCTTAAGTAAGTCTAGGAGAGGAGATCTCACTCAAAACTAACCAGGTGCACTTACAACAGCATTTTCCAGAGTTGTTAATATGCTCATGGGTTGTGTAGATCTCTAGGAGGCCAAGACTTCCCAAATCAATAATCTAAGTCCTTGATTCTGAGATGCATGTGTATTTTCCTGTTTTATCACCAATGAAAGCCAGAGGCATGCTGCAATGCCTCCGATAAAAATCAAGCTACAGTAACTATGAAACTGCAGATTTTCATGTCCCAAGTCTGAGTCCGTTCTAAATAACTTAACTCAATTAGAACAGAAGGAAACAAAAACTGAAGACCTACTATGTGCTCAGTATATTGTGTACAGTGTTCAAAAATGACTTCCACCAAATTCAGAGGAGTTTTCTCCCTGTGCTGGAAGGAGTTTGAAGTGTGCCTTATCTATTGGCACTGGAACTGGAGCAACAGTCTGAGCATCATGCCACCTTGATTGAGCACATCACCAACTGCTAGAAACAAGCATCTCTCACCCAGAGGCTCCTGTGCAACACAACCTGTCCTCCACTGACTGTTGGGTCCAACAAGGGCCCACCCATGGGGCTCCAGGAAGACTCTCAGCCAGGCCCATGTGCTTTATGACACAATATCAAGATTTTTCAATGTTTTTGTGTTCCACTGTCTTGGCAATTGTCTCTTTTGCTCCTGGATATCTTTCATCCTGTTCCACAACTTGTTTTTCATCTGCTGCAGGGTGACTCACACAACCAAGGCTGCCAGACCAGAGGCACAGCAAATCAACACGTTCTGAACATAAGGGTCCCTTGCAAAGTTCATGGGAAATGCATCCTATGCAAAAGCTATGCCTAGATTTCTAAACCTTGCACATCTAAGGAAACTTATCTTGTAATTCCATTTTCTGTGGACTATCTGAAGTCTGCCTGTGAGGGTCTGAAGTCATGGAGGAGAGTTCCAGACTTGCTCCATGGTGTGGGCAGTAGGAAGTAGAGGCAGGGGTGGTGAAGTGGGGGCAGGAGATCTGTGTTCACCTTGAGCATGGGCCCTGAGGGGGTATGCTTGAGTAGTGGGCCAAAAGATGGACCATCATGAAGGGGTCTTAATTCAGGCAGATGCTTCTAGGTAAGGAGCCCAGGGATAGGAGTCAGAATAAGAAAATCCAGATGATAGAGGATTCCTGAAGACTTTCTGGGAGGAGCAGAGGGTGCAGTGGTCAAAGCTGGAACAGGCACGGGAGTCCAAGGGGCCTCAGGCGGGGCAGGCACAGGGAAACCTGGTCCCTGACGGCTGTCAGGAGACAAAATAGGAGCTATGAAAACACATCTTGTGGTTTAGTTCAGTTTGGTTACAGTGTATTGACACTTGCACAATACTCAGGATTGTCTCCACGTAGAAACAGAGATCCCAAGCACCCACAAGAGTTGGCAAATGCCCTGAGCATCAGGCAGTGGCTCAGATGGTAGGAAACAGCTAAGAGGTTGAAGCCATGTCCCCACCATGTGCCCCAAAGCATGCCAGTCTGAATTCTACGGAAGGACTCTGCCAACCCAACCCAGGCCCTCTCAGCCAGTAACATCTGAAGGTACCCGAATCCAGGTACATCTGAGAAGCCGAGGAGAGCAGCCCAGGTGGCACAGGAGAGAGCTGCAGCCTTTGCTGGGGCCTGCTGCACTCACCTCTGAGCCACTGCTCACGTGGAAATGCCCAGCCTGGGCAGACTTCCGTGACAAGGACACGTTCCTGAGCCAAGTTCTCAGGAATGCTTCTTTGCTGGAGGTATGGCCTAGACCCCCGGTCCCGGCAGCTGTACCCCCAAGTGAAAAGCTATGAGACCTGCGAGTCCCCACCACTTCCTCATTCATCTCACACCCACTCCTCTCCTGCTACGCCAGGTGGCTGACCTGAGACTCTCAGATCTGGACTTGGAATTTCACGTTTAACTGGGGGATTTCCTTCCCCAAAGTGAAACTGGAGTTGAAGTGCAAGGAAGGAAATGAGTGGAGAGATGCGTAGGATGGAGTCGCCTGACCCTTTGACTGGCAGACTTCCTTCAAAGAAACCCTGTATTAAATACCTTTTCTGTCCTTCTGTTCCATTGAAGAAAAGCACGCAGACATCCTCATGTACTTCTCTGTCTGTGTGACCAGGTGAACTGGAACGTTCTCTACTGACACTGGAAGAGAGGCTCTCCCTCATTCATGCTTCCCATGTGTCCACTACATACCTATGCCTCTGAGCCTGCGGATGCTACTCCAAGTGGTAGTGCACCCACACACGGGCACACTGCACCGCTCTCACCTCCCGAGTTCAGAAGCACTAGTCTATGTGTTACCATGAACTGATTTAATCCTCATCATAATCCTGTGAGGTGAGTTATTGAGATTCTCCCCATATTCCAGATGAGGAAACTGGGGAACACAGAGGTAAAGTAAATCACTCAAATTTCCCAGTAGTCAGATCTTACTGGTTGTAGATCCTCAAGAATTATTGAGCAAATTGAAATCTTACTGACTGTATATGCATGAATGTGTGCATGTGTGTGTGTGTAGGAGGGAGCAGCTTACATGTGGATTGCATAAAAATGCTCCTACAAAGCCAGAAGTGGAAGTTAGGTTGTGTGCACAGTTTCTCATCGGCAGTGGTACCCAAGCATCCCAAATCTCTTCTTGGAGTCTTGTCATTAATGAGGGGTCTGTCTGGCTTGTATTAGGGGCTTGCTTAAGGCAAGAGACAGACCAGGTGACATCCTGAGGACCCTCTAAAAAGTATTTGTTGACAGTACACAATGTGAAAAGTGCCATGGTAAGTAAATCCCCTAGATTTCTTCACTTAAAAACCACAACAATCCAGCCATGGAAGGATTTTTATGCCCATTCTATAGGAGAGAAAACAGGGATTTACGTGACTTGCCCAGGGCCTCACAAACTTGGTCCCTGACTGAGACTAAGCTCTTAAGCCTTCATGTTGCAGAACAAAGTTGTAAAACATATCAAGGGGCCGCAACCGTGGCTCACTTGGCTAATCCTCTGCCTGCGGTGCTGGCACCCCAGGTTCTAGTCCCGGTCAGGGCGCCGGATTCTGTCCCGGTTGCTCCTCTTCCAGTCCAGCTCTCTGCTGTGGCCCGGGAGTGCAGTGGAGGATGGCCCAAGTCCTTGGGCCCTGCACCCGCATGGGAGACTGGGGAAGCACCTGGCTCCTGGCTTTGGATCAGTGTGGTGTGCCGGCTGCAGCAGCCATTGCGGGGGTGAACCAACGGAAAAAAGGAAGACCTTTCTGTCTCTCTTTCTCTCTCTCTCACTGTCCACCCTGCCTGTCAAAACAAAAACATCAAGGTTTGCTGAAGGTGAGGATAAATGCTGATTTCCCTTACTGTAAACATTAAATTCCCTTATTCAACTGGCCAAGATGAAAAATGGTTATAATTCTCAACTGTTTGAAGCAGTCTGTAAAAATACTTTCTTAAATACTTCTTGGGAGAGAATAAATTGGTACACATTCTCTGGAGGGCAGTTCAACACAAAAGCCCTTAATATGTGACTAAGTTTTAATTCGGTAATCTCACTTCTAGGCATTTTGCCTAAGAATATAATTGGACAATTATACACGCATATGTGCAAAGCTGTTTATTATAGAAGCTGTGACAACAGCAAAAATCTGGGGAAACCAACATACAACAGGTGATTGATACAACAAGGTAATGCAGATCAAATACTTGGGGCCCCTAGCAATGTTGAATCAGGCAATGCACTAACAACGAACAACCTTTGGGATATAGTTTTGGTGGGAGTTGAAATGTGCAGATGAACAGTTTTATGAAAAAGGTCTGTAAAACAAAGTGTTAGTATTGGTTATTTCTTGTTAATAAGATTTTAAATAATATGTCTTTTTTTGGTTGGTTGCATTTTTTTTCTTTAAGTGGTCAATTTACAAATTCCTCAAAAGTAAAATTTTTTGAGTGGGGCCATGGAGCCCAGCAGGAAGGTGCTGGAAAGTTCCTGAGGAATCAGCAGCAAGGGCTGTGTCCTGCGTTGCATCGGGGAATTCCGTATCCACACCTGCTAAATGCCGCCAAGACCAGTCCTGGCCTGCCAGTCAAGCGCTAGGGAAAATGGATGAGAAAGACATAAAAAAAGACACATTAACTCAGGAACAATAAAACCCTTGATATTAAACTAACCATAAAAGCAAATGTTGAAGAAATCATTGGGGAGGGAGCTTCTCCTCTTCTCCCCCCTGGGAGGCCCAGAAGACAGGAAAGGGGACCATAAGGCAACGTCATTGGCACAGTCTCAGGTCAAAGAATCAGTCCCCACCTGACCAACGGGAGGCGCCCTGCCTGGGTTGTTAGGTGGCATCAGCACCTGTGGGCTGCTGGCAGCCTCACCATATCTCCTTGGGAGCGCAGGGCTCTCAGAAGCTGAAGAGGGTTCACCTGGGATGCTGGGAAATTAGACTGCAAGAACGCCAAGGTCCCCAGGGGCTTGCAGACAAAGTGTTCATTTCTTATCTTGCCCAAAGAAATGTGAATGGTGACAGCTGTTTTGTAAAGCTATCTGGAAACAGCTTATCAAAATCAACTGCGAACATATCCCCCGGCCCAGCAGGTTTACTCCTGGAATCTGCCCCACAGAAACACCAGCAGCAGCTCAAGGAAGTGCGTCCCAGTGGGGCAGCTGCAGCGTGTGAAGTGTGTGCTGTCCTCATGCCTCGCTTCTAGGCATTCCGCCCTCTCCCTGAGATACCTGTAAGGTGTCAGTAAAACATTAACCCGTGGGAAGGGGTGATATTCCAAGCAGAAGGCTGGGAAGGCTACAGAGGACAGGAAGCACCAGGACTGAGGGCTCCATGCTAGGGGTAGGAATACCGCTGTTTTAAAATGTATGCCAGGAGGGGAGAATTTGACACTGTGGTTAAGCTGCGGCTGGGAAGCCTGCATCCCCTATCAGCATGCCTGGGTCTGATCTGATTTCTGATTCCACTTCCAGTTCCAGCTTCCTGTTGATGTGTGCCTGGGAGGAAGCAGGTGATGGCTCAAGCACTTGGGTCTCTGCCACCCTTATGGGAGGCATAGATTGAGTTCCAGTTTCCTGGCTTTGACCTAACCCAGCATCAGCTGTTGTAGGCATTTGGGGAGTGAACCAACCGATGGAGGATAGTGCGCTCGCTCTCTCTCATTTCCTCGGCCTTTCAAATCAACAACCTTTTTAAAAATAAACATTTTGAAATAAATAAAATGTACCCAGGAATTTGGATTAATCAGAGAGAGTAAGACATGCAGACATGGAAATGGTTGTTCATACAAAAAGATTTCATACTCACAAACTCCTAGACAGAGGATGCACCCAGATTGGGCCACACAGGGCCACGAAAAGCCAGGGTTGGTCAAGAGGCAGAGAAAGGGAAGGAAGGACATGGCCAAGAGCCCTGCCTGTGGCTTCCCTGGGAAGGAACAGGAGGACGAGTAAACAGGTTTAGGATGACTGGTTTGAATAATTTGCAGTTACTTGGGTTTACAGGGCCTATCCCTAGTCCTCTGGCACCTGGCCATGGGATGATCCTTGGTCTGCAGTATAGGAGCTGATGTGAGGTGTGAGCTCTGGATTTATTAGTTTGCATATGAAAGTCACAGTGACAGATGGGTCCCTCACTTTCTCCAGGAACCGGCTAACCCTTGGAAGGTAGGCTCTTGGAATCAGCAAGACTGCTTATGTCAAACAAAACATTCACGGTCCCCTCAACTGGCCTAGACCCAGACAGGCTTTGGGCTCAGATGACACCCCCTTAGTGCAGAGAAGTAGGCTGCTGACCAGCCAGCCTGCAGAGGTGGAGGCAAGGCAAGGCCTCAGTCACACAGGGAGGGTCAGAGTGAAACTGGCTGATTGCAGCAGCATCGGATTGTGCCTGGGGAACTCAGACACACAGAGAGACTCAGATCACTAGGGACCCTCACTTCCTAGGCTCTGCACTAGGCAGAGGCGTGGCGTGGTATGCTACAATTTCCTCTCAGTGTGACATTTCTGACTAGGTCTGTCTGGGTTCCATGTCTGATCCAGTTCCCTGGAATGCACATCCTGAGAGGGAGCAGGTGATGGTTCAGGTACTTGGGTCCCTGTCACCCATGTGGGAGACCCAGCTGCAGTTTCTGGCTCCTGGCTTCAGCCTGGCCCATCCCTGGAGATGAGCCAGGGCTGTTCACTGGTCAATCATCTCCTCCCTTTTTTCTCTTTCCCTGTCAAATAAGTAACATAAATAATTTTTTTAAAGAAAACTTAAAAGAAACTGGAGCCAGATGAGTAACCAAGGCCTGCAGGGGACTGAAAGAAGCCAATAAGGGAGAGAGACTCTTTCTTCCCTTTTTGCCAAAAGCAAATTCCAAGGACTTGGGTGGCCTGAGAGACCCAGGAGGTAGGTCAGGAAATGAGCCACGCACTGAAAACCTGGAGCCTGACTTCCAGCTATGCGATGTACAATGTACGTGATGTATGTGTGTATAGGAGGAAGGGTGAGTCACTGCCTCCCCCCAACACCACTCAACTGCACGCCCCCACCCACGCTGGAGAGCATGCCCCTCCGCCCTGGGGAGCGCCCCCTCCCCCCCTCCAGTGACTTCCCCAGCAGGGGAACGTGATACTGCTCCTCTTTTAGCAGAAGGAAAACCAGACCAGAGAGGTTCTATCCAGGGCAGGAGGAGTCTGTCTCCATCCCAGCTGAATCTTACTGAAAAGCGCTTACTGTACTGCTCTTGCACTGGCATAGAAACAGATTTTGATCTGGCTCTGTTTTATGACTGACATTTGTGATGGTCAGGAAAAGAACGGCAGTAGCTCCCTTGGGCCACCAATGGCCTTGTTTTATGCACATGAGTGTCTCTTCCCTGGGAGGGCTGCACATTTGCATACTGGCTCCATCTGCCTCCAGACCCAGTCAGCCAAATAGCTTCATGCAGCAGGAGAGGCCCTGGGCTGGGTCCCTGAGCAGTCAGCTCAGGCAGCAACTGGAGCCTCAGGGCCAAGGGAATTCCTTCAGGCCAGAAGCCCCACGCCCAGCTTGCCCAGGCCACTCTCAGCTCAGGGGATGCCTTCTGATTCCTGGGGGTCTTTTACTGCCTGAATTGATTGTGTCTGTGCTGAGAATCCCCTGAGTTCTTGCCATCCCCTGTCCACTCTCCCTCCAGGACACTCTGTGCCCACCACTTGTCCTCCTTCTCCATTTGTCCCTAATCCAAAGTACCCTACTAAGGCATGATATGTAGCCCCTACCTGTTATTCTCTATTGAAACATGCTGAGACGCACCAACCAGATGCTGCCTCTGCTCAGCCAGAACAAAGGAACAGAGACAGGGTGCAAGGAGATTAGGAGTAACGTGTGTCTCCCCCGGACCCCACCCCAGGAGCCCGGGTCCAGCCCAGTGGCTCTCCTGTCCCCTTCCCCAAGAGTTGAGGAAGCTTCTAGATCTGGCTTCAAAAGGGGCTTCAGAAGGCAGTGGTTCTCAGACTTTCAGGACCAGGGGGATCTTGTGAAAATGCAGATTCTGATGCAGCAAGTCTAGGGTGAGGCCCAAAGCAAGCAGGTGCCACAAGCTCCTGGTGACACTGCTGCTGCTGGGCCGGGGACCACACTTGGAGTAGCAAGGGTATGGGGGGAATGAAGCTCTCAGGGTCAAATGCTGTGTGTGTGTGTGTGTGTGCGTGCGTGTGTGTGTGGTGGTGTGTATGAATTGGAGGCGGAGGTCTATGTGCCAAGGTTCTTCCAAAAGTTCATGTAAAATGGAATTCAATGATGTTTATTTGGCATAAAAAATTTGAAATTCATGCAGAGTTTTTTATAATATGCATTTCCATGAATTTTTTGAGGACCTCCTCAGATGCATGCATTTCCAAATGTTTCTCAACCAAAATAAACTTACGTTTTAATTTCATCTTCCGTGAGTTCCTGAAGCACTCTCATGCATGTGTGTGTTTTTAAGAACATCACTGACACTTTAAAAGTGGACTCCATTAAAATAAAAAGTCCATTTCTGACTTGAACTGCTTTGAAGATCTTTTAAGTTCTCCACATAGCTTCAAGCTGCAAGTTGCTATCACTTTGATAACATTTATAAATATGTCTGCTTTAAAAAGAAATCTTCTACTTATACTAAATTCAAAACACACTTCCTGGAGAGAAATAGCAGCCACTGAGGGAAGGGGAATTACCTTGGGGGTCACTGGGTAACTCCCCAGGACCTGGAAGCCCCAGGAGAAAGCACGGACAGGGAGGTGTGGAAAATGAACCGGGGCGAATGTCGCTGTAAGGCAGGTAACTGACAGCACCTGACAGCTTGGGGCAGCCAGGAGCCCGGCTAACAGCAGGCTTTGCCCTGGGCTGTGTGCAGCTGGCTGCTCTCAACGGAGGGCAAGCGGGGCAGATGTGAGGGGACCGGCCATGTCTGTAGCCAGCAGTTTGGGAGAACAAACGTTAACCTAATTTTACAAGGGAAAAAAAACCTGTTCTGGATTGGGGTGCTTAGTTTTGGTCTCTTGGCTTTCTCTGCGTTCTGTCTTGGGAGCAGAAGCACCTAGAGAGGAGACCTGGTCACTACTCCATGCGTATGGGCCCTTGGCATCCTGCTCCTCCTCTGAAGATGAAGTGCTTAGGTAGGAAGTGATGCAATCGCCAGGCAGATGCCACACAGGGACCTCACCCCCATAGAACCAGGTTGAGTTTTTTTGTGTGTGTGTGGTTTTCCTTCCCAGCTGTTTGCCAAAGCCGGCCGGCCCCACCTGTAAATGGCCCCTGCCCAAACCTCTCTCACTTCCCAGGTCACCTCGATGTTCAGAGGGCTGCTCGTCTCAACCACCCTCAGATCCTGGGTGGATCCAGCGCCTGCAGTGCCCAGGTCTCCACTGAGATCCCGCCCCTCTGGCACAGGCCTGCAGCTTTGCTGTCAGGTTGTCCGGATCCTGCTCATCCGTCTGTGGACCTGATTCTCAGCTATCTGGTGCCATCTCCTGGAAACCTGCAATCATGGCTAAGCTGAAGAGCAGGTCCCCGTGGAGTGCACAAGCAGAGGGAATGCTGTAGCAGGTCAGTTAAACTCTCTCAACCCCAGCCTCCTCCCATATGTGCTACCAAGGTTATAGGCGTCTTATGAGGTTTGTTTTGTGTGAAGGGAGGTATGTAAGCCTAGGCACCAGCTCATACTCAGCGAAGTCACCTCGCTGTGTGTCCCAGGGCAAACTGGATTGGGGCAAACCACCTTGCAGGTTTGTCACTAGATGAAATTTGTTAATAGATATAAAGGTTCTGGATGGAATAGATACAAAGATGGAAAATAATTCTATTTTTTAAGAGATTTATTTATTTGAAAGGCAAACTTATGGCGGGGGGGAGGAGAGATCTTCCCTCTGCGATGGCCAGGAATGGGCCAGGCAGAAGCCAAGAGCTTCATCTGGGTCTCCTATAGGGATGGCAGGGACCCAAGGACTCGGGAGATTTTCCACTGCTTTCCCAGGCACATTAGCAGGCAGCTGGGTTGGAAGTTAAGCAGCCGGAACTCGAACCAGCACCCATAAATGATGCTGGCATAACTAGCAGCAGCTTTTCCCGCTATACCACAACGTGGGCCCCAAGAATTCTATTTCTATGCCTGTCATTCATGACCTTATTAAATTTTATCTTAATGTGTATATTGTGGTGCTTAAAACCACCTCAAAAATCCTTCTATTACTAGGCAGGAGTGTCTGTTTCCTCTTTGTGTCCCCAAATTGCATCTCTCCTATAGAAAGGACTTTCCCTGCACTCACATTCCAAACACAGTGACGATCAATAGTTGATCAATGCTTTCTAAAATGATCTAACATATTTTACTTTTACGCAGAGGGTGGGATGTGAGAAGTGCCTCTTGGTCATTATCCATTCTAACTTGGCACTCTCAAGATGTGACTGCTCAGGGCTGGTGCTGTGGCTAAGCCTTCACTTGCAGCTCCAACATCCCAAATGGACGCCAGTTCATATCCCAGCTGCTCCTCTTCTGATCCAGCTGTCTGCTAATAGCCTGAGAAAGCAGTGGAAGATGGTCCAAGTGCTTGGGCCCCTGCATCTCTGTGGGAGACCTGAAAGAGGCTCCTGGCTTCTGGCTTTGAATTGGCCCAGCTCCAGCCATTGGGGCCACTTGGGGAGTGAACTAGCAGATGGAAGACCTTTCTCTTTGTCTCTCCCTCTCTCTGTCTCTCTGACAACCAGATAAAGTCTTGGGGGGAAAAAGGTAGGAATGCTGTACCAGCCATTGGGAGGCCTTTATAGTTCTAGAAAAAGCCTTGAGTGATTCTGGAGCCATCCACTCTTCCCCAGCTAAGCACTCCTGGTCTTTAGGAGTTTTCGTGCATAGATGCAGAGTTCTCAGATGAACTACGATGCCATTAGGAAGGTGACAAGGGGCTCAGACATGCTGCTTCCTGCTTTGGGCACCACCTGGCTCTAGTACTTGGCCCCTGAAACTTCCAAGTTTTCCTTGATCAGCACCTTGCAGACAGCTCCTGAGTCCACTTACAGCTAGATCAGCCTTGTCTTGCTCCAACTGTTGCCAAGGTGTCTATATTTTGATATTTGAAAAGTTAGTGACCAGATGAAATTAAAAGGTGAGTTTAGGGGCCAGTGCTGTGGCACAGTGGATTAAGCCACCACCTGTGATGCTGGCATCCCATTTCAGAGCACTGATTTGATTTGAGTCCCAGCTGCTCCACTCCAATCTAGCTCCTTGCTAATGTTTCTGGGAAGGAGTAGATGATGGTTCAAGTACTTGGGTTCCTGCCATGCAAATGTGAGACCTAGATGGAATTCCAGCCTCCTGGCTTTAGCCCAGCCCAGCCCTGGAGGTTGCAGACATTTAGAGACTGAACCAGCAGCTGGAAGATCTCTCTCTCTGTGCCTCTCTCTCTCTCTGTCACTTTGCCTTTCAAATAGATAAACAAACAAATCTTTTGTTAAAAAAAAGGTAAGTTTATTTTGGTACAAAAAATTTTCGAAATCCACACATAGTTTTTTTCATAATATGCATTTTCCATGTATTTTTGAAGTCCCCTCATATAAATGATTTCAAACAACTTTTGCACAAATTCATCTTTCCTTTTTCTGCATCATACATACAGAAAGAGAAGGCTCTCATTTGTTAGTTTACTTCCCAAACACCTGCAATGGACTCTTGGAGGTGGAAACTCAATTACTGGCTCCCACATGGTTGGCAGGAAATTTAAATCATCACTGCTGCCTCCCAGGGCCTGAAATATCCAGAAACTGGGGTCAGGAGCAGAGCTGGGACTCAGACACAGATACTGCATTGTGGGTCATAAGCATCTTAGCCAGCATCCTAACTGCTGTGCTAAATGCCCTCCTCTAAACTTACTTTTTTCTCCCCCACAAACTCTGAAGCTCCCTCATGCAGTCTTTCCTAAGCATTTACAGAGGATTGGCTCCAGGACCATTGAGGATACCAAACTCTGGATTTACTCAGGTTCCTTACATAAAACATCATAGTATTTGCGTAGAATCTTGTGCATCCTCATGTACTTTAAATCATCTCTAGATGACCTGTAATACCCAACACAATGCAAATGCCATGTAAATCATTGTGACATTGCATTGTTTGGTGGATAATGACAAGAAAACGTCTATACACGTTCAGAAGATAGATGTATTCTTGTTCTGAATATTTCCATAACAAGTTGTCCAAATTTATGGATGTGATACAGTCTGAAAGCAGCAAATCAAAGCTCAGAGATATGTTTCAGACTCACACATCCCTGCAGACGTGACAGTCAACTTCCCTGTCCCAAAAGTGTAACTAATTTACTCAGCCACCCTTCCTGTCTAGAGTAATGTGTGGCACACATCTGGCCAACAAGAAGCAACAGGAAGATCATGGGTGGCACTGCTAGAAAAGCCTCACAAAAGAGGGCTGACACAGTGAGCAAGTGTCCACCAGCCCTCGTCATCTCCCCCCCCCACCTTTTTTTTTTTTTGGACAGGCAGAGTGGACAGTGAGAGAGAGAAACAGAGAGAAAGGTCTTCCTTTTGCCATTCGTTCACCTTTCAATGGCCGCCGCGCACACCACACTGATCCAAAGGCAGGAGCCAGGTACTTCTCCTGGTCTCCCATGGGGTGCAGGGGCCAAGGACTTGGGCCATCCTCCACTGCACTCCCTGGCCACAGCAGAGGGCTGAACTGGAAGAGGGGCAACTGGGATAGAATCCGGTGCCCAACCGGGACTAGAACCCGGTGTGCCGGTGCTGCAAGGCGGAGGATTAGCCTATTGAGCCACGGCGCCGGCCGGTCATTCCTTTCTACCTGCCAGACTTCAAAGGAGGTGGTTGGAGGTTAGAGACCACAAGACAATTGTGGAACAGAAAGATGGAAGAAGTGTGATAATACCCTAGGGACCCTTCTAGTTCTGGACTGGTCATGTCCTGACATCACATCGTGTGAGAACAAGAGAACCCTTCACTGGAGTAAGCCACTTTTAAAAGTATCTAATACTTGCAGTTGAAAGGGTGTCCTAGGTGATATGGGGCAGTTATTATTGAATTCTACTAATAATATGATAATATTATCAACTATGCTACAATGATAATATAAGAGTCATTCATATAATGTATTATTGATGTTGATATTATATTAATAATATGAATATAATTGTAATATTAAATAATAAAAATAATAATAGTAATAATATTGAATGGCCAACTGCCCATGGAGAATGGAAGGATGATTTTCTCATTTTCCTAATCAATGCATTTTCAGGTACTGAGTAGGAATATTGACATTTAGTAGGCATCCAGTATTCACCTGCCAATTCTACAGTCACACAGAAGACTTCCTAAGTTACTGAATCACATCTACATTTCCTGGTTCCAATTTCAGTCTTGTACCTTTCAAGTTTGAATTACAACAACTGAATGTGATAAATTATGTAAAAATCTCCACACACCATATGTCACACAGCCTACCTTATTCAATACAGGGAATATATCCTGTAAAGTAGAGATTTAACTAATCTGTGCATTTAGGGGAAATTATATGATAGGACCAATGGAGATGTGTTCATGGGTTTATTTGATTATTTAACCAATAGTACAAATGAATTGATAAAAGTATTTTATATGTAAAAAGAAAATTAAATTCAGAAAGCTACGTCCAACATGGCACATGTAACCACAGGAGGATGGCTTTTGGCTTTTGTTTAGTGATAGAAGCTCAGGATACAAAAAGCAAAGCATGTTTCTCAGCGAGAGTGTGGAGCTGTGCTTCTGACTTGACACCCTCATGTGTGGTTCTTCCCTCTGGAGTTCAAAGGCACAGTGGCACGTACTTTCAGTAGCGGTCAGGTTTATACACAGGCATCAAGCTGGGATGGTGAGCACCTCCTCGGAGCCTGTGGGATCCAAACACAGCTTGCTGCTCCACACTAGCACTGCCTCTGCCCCCTTTTGCACTGCGTGGGTGGCAGAGCATTTGAATTTGTGAAACCAAACAGGTCTGGCTGAAGATATTTTTGGTTTTGAGCCTTTTCTTTGTTGCTGGATGTGGTTGAAGAGGCCCTTGGATGTCTCCCTGCTGAAGAGCTGCCTGTAGAACACGATGCTTCAGAGCTGCACTGCGGTGGCCCTTGCTTGGTCTACTTCTAAGTCCCACCCCCACCTTCCGTGCCTGGGTTTCTTTGAGACAGGATGAAGCCCTTAACTTACACATGTTTTCTTTCTCTCAATGATTGTGGGTCAAAATGATGTACTAGAACACACAATAAATGGCATAAAGAGGTGACAGAGGAGTCAACAGCTCTCCCTGCAGAATAATTCAGATCGAGAGTGAGGGTAGAGGGCTCCATGCAAGAGGGGTTTGCATCATAGGTGCCAACTCTCATCGTTTAAGACAGGATGGAACACTTTCTGCTCCCGCTTTTTCTGAGTGAAAGGATGCAAGATTACTCACAGCACTGAGAAAATAAGTAGCAGTAAACCACAAAGGGTTTTGCATGTGTGTACATATATATGTCTCTTTTTCTTAGCAACATAATAAACTAGTACAGTGCAAATTTCATGAAATGGAATAGATATGTACTTGCTCTAAAATATCATTCATTCCTTAACCTTTCTAACAAATAAACACTGTATTCTTTCTTTCAAGGTCATTTGTCAAAGTTTTGCATTGTCCAGATCGGGTAATTAGAAACTAGAAATTAAAGGCAGAGCTGTGGTGTAGTGGCTTAGGCTGCTCCTGCAATGCTGGCATCCCATATGGGCACCAGGATGGTTGTAGTCCCTGCTGTTTCACTTCTGATCCTGCTCCCTTCTAATGCATCTGGGAAAGCAGCATTAGATGGCCCCTGCATCCACATGGGAGACCTGGAAGAAGCTCCTGGCTTCAAACCTGCCCAGCTCCAGCCATTGTGGCCATTGGGGGGGTGGGGTGAACCATCGATGGAAGATCTTGTTCTCTGTCTCCCCTTCTCTCTCTCTCTCTCTCTCTCTCTCTCTCTCTCTCTCTCTCTAACTCTACCTTTCAAATAAACAAACAAACGGCTGGTGTAGCACAGTGGTGAAGACTCTGGAGCCAGATTTGGGTGAATATAACCCTTTGATTTATGGGATCCGTGGCTATACTTAACTAACCTCTTAGGAACTCAGTTTTGTCATCTGCAAAGTACACCTCATTATAATACCTACTTCATAAGTTTGTCAATGTTAAATGAGTTCAATATTTGTTAAGCAATTGGAAGAGTTAAGACACATAACTGCTTTTATTATTTTTATATATTTATTTGAGAGAGAGAGCGCGAGCGAGCTCCCATCTTCTGGTTCACTTCCCGGATCCCTACAACAGCCTCCTTACCAGGATCGGAGCTGGGAACCAAGAGCTCAGTAAAGTCTCCCACATGAATGGAAGGAACCCAATTACTTGAGCCATTGCTATTGCCTCCTAGGATCAGAAAGCAGCAGAAAATGGCCCAATTTCTTTGTCCCCTGCACCCATGTGGGAGACCTGGAGAAAGTTCCTGGCTCCTGGCTTCGCACCAGCCCAGGTCCAGCCGTTGAGGCCATTTAGGGAGTAAACCAACGGATGGAAGACCTTTCTCTCTGTCTCACCCTCTCTCTGTAACTCTACCTCTCAAATAAATAAATCAACAAATATTTTTTTAAAAAAAAAAAAGAGGTTTATGGTTCAGAGGCAAAAGTAGACATGTAAACCAAGTGATTGGACCAGTCTAGGAAGTGGGGTGATAGAGACGTATCCTGGGACCTCACAGAGGGAAGAGACCAGCCCAAGCAGGAGGTTCAGGTAGGGCTGCTCAGAGAAGACAGGAGGAGTGATCTTAGCTCAAAATCTCACAGTACAAGCAGGAGTCCTCTGGGGTGGGGAAGAAAGAGGAGAAAGAGCTCCTGTAGTGAGCACCTGTCTTGGCATGTCTGGGTCCTCATCCTTGCCCAGGCTCTGGAAGAAGGGACCAGCCCCACACAGGAGGAGCCCCTTGGCTGGGTGAAGGACAAGGGATTTCCCTTTCAAACCCTTGGCCTTGGCTCCTCAGTCCTCAGACAATGGGTCGGCCAGCACATCTAACTGCCAGCACATCTCCTGTGTGACTCGCATGATTCACCCCATTTCTCTACTAGGAATGTGCTACAGTGGGACTTCCATGTGGGGACATCAGAATGGCTGTGTCTGCCCTCAGTCTAGAGGGCTGCACATTTCAGAGAGAAGAACAGCTCCCAGAGGGACTGGGGGAAGAGATGACAGTGAACTTCAGCACTCCCATGCCTCACACAAGTCCAGCCTGGCAGAAAACCAAGTTCAAGATGGACTGGACAGTTAGGACAAGGTATGTTTTCAGGGTTGTGCTGCAAAATCAGGCTTGCTCTATTAAAATTCATACTTTCTGAAGATCAGCAGAGTCCTTCCCTTATAGCTCAGTTTCACTGTAAGCAATCATTGAGCAGCCTCCATTTTTTGTCTACATCATTTTTTTTGTCTACCTCCATTTTGTCTGTCCTGGTCTGACCCTTTATTCTACCACTAACTTATATGCCTTTTCAGTAACAATCCCTAAACCACTTAACCAGTGTCTCAGAGGAGACAAGGGGTGAAGGCAGAGAAGGTGGTTGGGGAGAGGGTTACTAAATTTCTTAAAAAGCCTGTCTAGGGGTCAGTGCTGTGGGTTAAACCACTGCCTAAGGTGCTGGCATGCCATATGGGCCCTGGTTCAAGTCCCAGCTGCTCCACTTCCAATCCAGCTCCCTGCTAATGCACCTGGGAAAGCAGCACAATATGGCCCAAGTACTTGGACCCCTGAACCCATGTGGCTTCTGGCTTTGGACTGGCCCAGCTCTGTCACCACAGCCATCTGGGGAGTAAACCAGCAGATGGAAGCACTCTCTCTCTCTCTCGCTTTCTCTCTAACTTTGTCTTTAAAGTAAATAAATAAAATTTTAAATAAATAAATTAAATTAAATAAACTCTCAATCTATATCAAAAGAAACACAAGGGGACTTAACAAAAAAACATGCATGTCTACTATGCATGGTTTCATTTCCCATGGACTAGTTCCCAGGTTCAGTACTGGGCAGTCATCAGAAAGAAGTGATATTGGATGAATCACACGTTCATCAGGAGTTCAGTAATTATGTAGCTACAGGCTGGTACCTGCCAGGTTTACATAAGGGAATTTTGCTCTGGGCACTGCCCACAAGTAGAAGGGTTGTTTCATTGGGAGCTTTATTCATAGAGTTCCCCAAGTATATATACAGTGTGAACTCAGTAATCATTACACTAGTATCATGGTTCTGTGTATCCCTGGTATAACCCCTCTGTTCTTCCATCTTAGCTGAACCCAAGATTGATAGAGAAGGAGGTATCTACACTGCCTCTGCCTTCAATCCTGTTCTGGAATTTGGGGAACAACCCCATGCTCAGCTGGTACCCCTCTTGGTTCCTGGAGAATTCACCCCATGTGCATCTCTTGCCAGCTAGAATTTCTAGTTCTACAGTTCTCAAAGTATGGTTCCCAGATAGGCAGCATCAGCACCTAGGACTTGGTAGAAACCAGATTCATGGACTCTCTCCATCAGTGCCACCAAGCAGGAAATCTGGGGTGAGGGCCCAGAAATCTGTGTTTCAGTTTAATCATCAGGTGGTCCGATGCACATGCAAATTTGAAAGCCACTAATTTAGTCTTGGCCCCAACAAATCTTTGCTATAAATGACCAAATCCTTCATATATTAGGCTTTGCCAACCATTGTTATGGTTGCAATTTCTCAGCTCTGCTGTTGTGTGGTGTAAAAGTTGCCATAGACCCTATGTAAAAGGAATGAGATTGACTGTGTCTTAATAAAACTTTACTTACAAAAATAAGCAGCAGACCAGTTGTGGTTAGCAGGCTGGTCCCTCAACTGGTCTATCTCAATATATCCCTGGGATTTTACACAATATTTCATCAGTCAGAATTTTGATTTCAGCCCCATCCCTGATCCCAGGTTCTTTTGAAGTCTTTCTTGGATGGTTTTAGAAATATCTATCCATGATAAGCAAGAAAAACTAAAATCATATAGAAAAGTACAATGCATTTTATCTTTTCCAAAGGCCTGGCAAGTGTATAGTAGCCCCATTTTTCAAAGAGGAAACTGAGGCACAGACAAGATGCACTCAGGGTCCAACATCCTTCCCCTTGAATGTGCATGGTGTGCTCCCGAGTAGTGCAACAGTGACCCAGGGCATGTAATCACCTACAGCAGCAAGGCTGGTCCCAGACTGTGGTGCCTTCCCTAGAAGCTTTGTGAGCTCTGCCTAGATGTCTACACTATGCTACCTCCACTTATGCAAGACCATACAAATAAGAAGCAATGAAATGGACAATGGCAGATTTTCAAAGTAGTTCATTGTTGGCTCACGTATTTCTGTAGACTTTAGCAATAAGAGATCCATCTGAGACCTTGATCTCTTCACAGGGAAGCACGTAGTCTTTCCTTTCCATTAGGAAAACATGTGCATTTTTCAACACAGTGGAGATAGGTTTAGTCTAACCTATGTTGAAAATCAACCTTGATAGACCGGTAGGGGTTCTCAGCAGTGCGGTGATGCATGTTTTTAGCTAGTGCCCATACTCCACAGGATAAAGTACTCTGCTTGCCTAATGATGTCTCCACAGCTCCCTGCCCTGCTCGTGGCACAATGGTGGCAGTGTGTCAATCATATGCCAAACCCAATTACACTGTGTCCAGCAGCCCTGAGGAGGAAAGTTGAGATGATGCTGTAACCACCAATGAAGGCAAAGTTATCAAGCACACATTAAAATCACAATGAGGATGCCAGCCCCACTGCATGACCAATTATTTCTCTGGCAATGTTGAAATTTTACTCTTCACAGCCTCCTTTTTCCCTTCTCCTGGTGGCAGGAGGTATGTTCTTCCAGTATGCTGGGCAAAACCTTTAGCCATGGAGCTTCATCCAAGAGCGGAATCAGAGTGCTTCTGAAAATTGTTCAGAGTAGACTTGAGAGGAAGAAGTTCTTTGCCTCTCTGGCTGTGCAGACCTCAGTACAGGAACCCAGAGCTTAGGGGGCTGAAGTGCAGCCATACTTGCTGCCAGGTCGAAATGAGAAACTAGAAGATTAAAATCCACTAGAGGGAAAACCAAAGACAAGCAATGAAAAAGCAAGAACCCTGATATCCATGCAGGCTCTCACTCTCCCATCATCACAGTTGAACTTCACGTCTAGAGTTTGATTATGCAAGCAAATTAATTCCAACTTTCTTTATCGTTTACTTTTGCTTTTTTCTTTTAACTTCATTCTGAGATGGCTTGGGCTTCTGTCATTTGTGTCTACAAGAGTATTGATTACTATGGTTACTCAGAAGAAGAAAAAGAGTGGGAAGGAGAGGCTCTGGACCAGAAACTTGATTATCAATAAAATGATAAACTGAGTCTGGGCTCCTATACTGACAGCACAGTTGAAGTATCTTATAGAACTCTAATAAGAGAAACACATGAAAAGACTTGCAGCATTTCTCAATAATTTCTTAAAGATTGATTTATTTACATTGAAAGTCAGAATTACAGAAAGGGAAAGGCAGAGACAGAGAGAATTTCCATCTGCTGGTTTTACTCCCCCAGATGGCTGCACCAGCCAGCATTGGGTCAGGTCAAAGCCATGAACCAAGAGCTTCATCTGGGTCTTCCACGTGGGTGGCAGGGACACAAACACTTAGGCCATCTTCTGCTGCTTTTCCCAGGCCATTAGCGGGAAGCTGAATCAGAAGTGCAGCCGCTGGGACTCGAACTGGCACCCACATGGGATGCCGGCATTGGAGGTGATAGCATTACCCCCTACTCACAACACCAGTTCCTCTCGTTGATTTGTGTATTAGAATGAAGAAGGATAATAACACTCAAATTTCAGTGGCTTAATGCAATGAAGAATTTGGGGTGATCCAGGTGACTCTTCATGGCAGCTTTCCCCCATATTATGACTCAGGGGCTCCCGTTGCTTTAATATTGGAGTTCTATCCCTAAAACAAAGCCTTCTCCGGGATCACATAGCCTAGGAAAGACAGACAGAGAGTGGGACAGTGGTTTGCCCTGTCATTGCTCCCAAGTGGCCAGCAACAGCTACATTATCCTCTCCAATATGCCTGGGAGGGGAAGACAACTTGATCCAATGCTGGTCACAGGAGAAGATGTAATGCCTTCCATGTTATGTGTAGTGTGTCTTTCCACAGCTAATACAAAAACTAAACACAGACCAGGGGAGGACTAAACAAAGAGTATTTTTCTAATAGCCCTGACATGTCATTTGTACATAAATAAACCATAATGTCATTCCCAAACACCTCTTAAACACAGAGCATGAAGTCATGGTTCTCAGCACAGGCCTGTTCAAGTTTTACTGCAATTACATGCACCGTTTGCCAAAATAAGACCAGCTAATAGATACAGACAGAGAGGGTTTGTGTGGACTAGGGCACACAGTTCATTGAAGCAGACAAATGGAAACAAAGATCAGACAGGTAGGGAAATGTTCCCTGTATCTGTCTTACCTCTTTTTTCTCTCTCTGCTGTTTCTCAAACAAGACACATCTTCTACCCTGTAGACTCGTTTGCTTTATCCCACATCGACACTGCAGGCTAAAATGTGATGTTGGTCAAAACTATAGATAAGTACTCTAGACCTCCTCTCCCCATACCCATTCCCCAACCAAGCTCTCACCTGCCCAGCACCTGGTTTCTTGCACTTACAGATACTATAGTCTTAGTATAGTCTTAGCATCTATCACACACTAAGTGGTGTGCTAGGAACTTTGTAGGCATTACCTTCAATTCTCTGCCTGTTTGGTAGATGTCTATCATCCACAACAACCCTAAAAGGATGATAATGTTGTATCTATTTTGCCTATGAGAAACTGAGCATGAATTAGGTCAAGGAACTCCTGTGCAGGATATGCAATTAATAAATGACAAAGCTGGCACCTGCTCTCGGGCCTGATGACGCCAAAGTCAGACACTGTTCTATCGATTGTGCCATGCTGCCTGGCTCATCACTGCTTTTGTTTTTCATTTGCCAGTCATTCAGAGAGAGCATACAATGTGCTCCCACATTCACAAGAGGGAACAATACAGAGAGCCAAGCCCGTGAGTTGCTCACAGCCTAACTCTCTGCCACAAGTGTGTTGGTAAAGCTGTGCCCACGGTACACAAGGATGTTCCAGAGGTGAAAGCTGTCATCTAGCTGCATGGGGAGGAGATGGTTTCAGAGAGGAGATCTTGAAGGCCTGAGGCTGGGATCAAAGAGAGTGTCTTCCTTCACTCTATTCCCTTTCATGTCTTTTGAGTGTCCAGATCCTGACAGGATAATCCTGGGTATTTGATATCCAGGGCTGAGAGGCCCCTTCCTGGATACCCACAGCCATCACCAGCTTGCAGCCTTTGAGCATCCCTTAGTTTCAAGCCAACAAAGCTGGGTGTTGGGACTTCAGTCAGTATAAACTGTCTTCAAACAAGTTCTCATAATGAGAATGCAGCCAAGGCTGCTGAGAAAAGATGAGAACAGATCCTGGATCTTGAGCCAGGATCCTCGAATCTCCTAGATGAAAGCCACTTACGAGAGTCGCCCTGAGGCAGAGGAAGGCTGGCTCTAGAAACAGAGGAATCATCTGGTGCTGTGGTCTCCAGGCATGGTCCCCAGGCTAGCAGCAGCATCACCACCTGGCTGGAAATTGATAGAAATAAAAATTCCTCAGCCTCCACCCAGACCTTCTGCATCCAATTCTGCCTCTGTTTTTAATCTGTAGAGGGAGAAATTTTACTCCAGAAATGCTTTTACTCTCTTCCAAGATGAATGGGAATCTGAAAGACCTACTGGGATTGGTCAGGCAACCCTGGCTCTAGCCCATTCCTCCTGCCACGCTTCTCCAGGACCAGCCTGATCACTCTCTGAGAGTCACAGGTGCCCCTGCCCTCAAGGAAGGGACTCCCACACCAGATGATAAGTTAGAAGAAAGCAAAGGAAGAGCTGTTAGGTGTTCTCACAAGCACAGCAGCAGACTGTTATAGGGTGAGAAGGAGAGGAATGGGCATGAGGTCCTTTTTTTAAAAAAGATTTATTTATTTGAAAGACAGAGTTACA
The DNA here is from genome assembly GCA_949820135.1 of Sylvilagus floridanus. Lineage (NCBI taxonomy): Eukaryota > Metazoa > Chordata > Mammalia > Lagomorpha > Leporidae > Sylvilagus > Sylvilagus floridanus. Next base: position 75,595,298 of record OX463236.1, read on the forward strand.
GACAGAAGACAGAGAGAGAAGTGTTCCATCCACTGGTTCACTCCCCAGATGGCCCGCAATGGCCGGAGTTGCGCCAATCCAAAGCCGGGAGCCAGGAGCTTCTTCCAGGTTTCCCACATGTGTGTAGGGGCCCAAGGACTTGGACCATCTTCTACTGATTTCCCAGGGCATAGCAGAGAGATGGATCAGAAGTGGAGCAGCCAGGACTTAAACCGGTGCCCATATGGGATATCAGTGCTTCAGGCCAGGGTTTTAACCCGCTGCGCCATAGTGCTGGCCCCGTGGGCATGAGATCTTAATAGAAAAGTGAAAGGGAACAGATGACCTGCAGCAGAGACAAGGCCAGTTAAGAGCAGTTGTGAGAGTGTAGTGCTCTGCTCCAGCAAAGACAAAAGAGACAGAATATAAGGAGTATCCTTCTGTCGAGAGATGACTTGGACAAAAGAGCTCTTCAGAGCATCACCTTGTTTCTTGAGCACCCAGTGTATTGTGTGCCAGGCACATTAGGGTGGTGAGAAGGTGGACTCTGCAGCCGCCCTGGCAGGGATTCAAATCCCAGTGTGGGGGCTGGCGCTGTGGCAGAGTGGGTAAAGCAGCTGCCTGCAGTGCCAGCATCCTATATGGGTGCTGGTTTGGGTCCTGGCTGCTCCAGTTTCAATCCAGCTCTCTGCTATGGCCTGGGAAAGCAGTAGAAGATGGCCCAAGTCCTTGGGCCCCTGCACCCACATGAGAGACCCAGAAGAAGCTCCTGGCTCCTGGCTCCTGGCTCCTGGCTTTGGATCAGTACAGCTCCAGCTATTGTGGCCATTTGGGGAATAAATCAATGGATGGAAGACCTCTCTCTCTCTCTCTCTCTCTCTCTCTCTCTCTGCCTCTCTGTAACTCTGCCTTTCAAACAATAAATAAATCTTTTTTAAAAATCCCAATGTGGGGTGATACACACAGGAGGACTGCTTAGTGAAGCCAGCTGTGTTTCCAAGTAGCATGCATGCCAAGTAGTCCCCTCCTGGTCTCTCCATGGTCACTGCCCAGATCATCCTAGTTATAAAAATCTCTTGAGTAGCACCACTATGGCCATTTCCTAGTAGGGCGATCTTCAGTTATTAAGCCTCTCTACATCTTCACTTCCTTATCTGCAAAATGGGCACAGGAACAGCAACTACCTCAAAGGCTATAAGGATTAAGTGATAGAACATAAAAACTGTGCTTAGAACAGTACCTGGTGCATAAGAAATTCTCAGCAAACATTAGTTGTGATCATGTTTCTCTCCCAAATCATGAATGATGCCTGAAAAAACTCCAGCTTCCCAGAGTTAACAGATCCGGATGCAGCAGCCTGAGTTGCTCAAGCCAGAAGCTTCATTTCCATGATGACTTAACTCCAGGTGGTGTGTTCCCAGCCATTGGCCTACAGCCTGCTTGGGAGGCAGCTGGACGGCTGCAGCCAGTAGGATGGAGATGACAGCACTATGGTCCATCTCCATCCAGATCCACTGCACACACAGACAAGCTGGCTTTCCCCCTCAACATGCAGATGTTCTGGCCCAGTGCTGGAGCAGACCCTTAGAGCCCATTCAAAAGTGGGGAAATATTTAGATCCAACCCAAACCACTCTAGATTGTTGGCTCTTATTTTAGAAACAGGATAAGCAAACTTGGCCTTGAATTAGAACCAGTCACAACTCTCTTTTCCTGTTCTTCTAATTGTTCAAAACCAAATGCTCCAAATTCAGATGTCTCATGGGACATGCCTGAAGGGTCCCTGGAGTGCTTGTTTATTTGGTTAATGGCAAGAATTCTGTGTGTGATACACACCTTTTACACACACACACACACACACACACACACAAATGTCATATTTACACCGTCACTGAAGGCAAAGCAGGACAGATGGGCTGAAGTTCATACTGGACAGCTGGGAAATGAGCCCAGGGAGTGCAGGTGGTTTGTCAGGAGGCTCATGACTATCCTTTGGGAAAAGGGTGATCACTCAGTAATTGATCGCTCTAGAAATATATAATCCTTCCTAGTCACTGGCCAATTGGAGTCCTTGCTTAGCACACTGCTTCCACAACTCTGAGCCCACCACAGACTTCTTGAAGACATTCACAAGCACACACCCACACATCGTAACAACCACCATCATTTTGGTTCAGGCCAAGGGCTGCCTGCTTTGTGCCTATCACAGCCAAGAAGGGAGACTCTGCTTATGCCACTACCACCACCTCCTCCCTTCACTACAAACCATGGTTAAGTTGTTTCCGTACATGTTCGCACGCCTTATGGACACAAGAAAGATTTAGGTGCATAATTCCTACACCTGAAAATGAATACCTGGGGATGAGATAGCATGGGTTTAAAAAAAAATGTTTCAAAGAACTGCACACATGTCTAGAGAGCAATAGTCAGCTTCCTGTATAAACAGGATGAGAAGCGAGCATTCAAATAAGAAACACTTTGATGTAGTAACTTGGAGATTTTTCAAGCAGAGCTGTATAGGAAGATAGCAGTTGCAACAAAAAGAAAAGGAAATATATAAAATACAGTATATCATGCAGTAGGTGTAAATGTACAATAAATTTAATATATTTTGAGGTTCTAGACTACCGCAGGAAGCTTCATATCCTCACTGGAAAGAAAAAGAAAGATGACCTTTGTTTTCCATCTTAAGAAATCCTAAGATAACTGGAAGACATCCAAGAACTTTCATTCTGTACCATTTTTCTGTATTTAGGCCCAGCAGGCACTGCCACAGTTTTGTTAGTCTACTAGACAGCAATTTCATGAGGTACCTAATATGCTGATCTTTATATAGTCATTCTACAGCAGAGGCAGGGAGTGAGCCAGCCAAACAGTAAGATTGCACAGTGGCTCTCCAGGAGCAGTGAAATCAGGCAACCCAGCCAAGGCACCTGATGGCCTAGAAGAGGAATATGATCATGACCGGTCAGTCCCTCCTGCCAAATGTGTCTCTTTTTCAGTCTTCTGATGCTTTCCTGAACCCTAACCCAAGCTCTCCCTCCCTCATCCCTCCATCCTCCCTGGAACAGCTTTCCCCATTTTTTTCCTTTCAGCCTATGCTGCCCAGATAATTCTCCTAGATCCCCAAAAAAGGCATGAGCAATCCAGTGGTATTCATAGCCACAGGGAATCATGCTGCCTGTTACCCTTCAGTGCAACACCCATCTTCCCTGGCAGAGTCCTCACTGCGGCCGGAATAGCTTTGGCCTGATGCCTCCGTCTAAGCCACTAAGGAAGCCCTTCCACTCTCTGGCCCACTTTTGCCAAGTTCTTCAAAATCTAACTCAAATTCTGCCACTTCCATCATGCCTCCTCTGATTTCTCTAGTCTCAAAGGCACTTCTTTCTCAAATTCTAACATCAGTAGAATTTTCCGTGGCTCGACTTATCATCACGTGGAGCAAAATGGTACAAGAGAGTGCAGTACTGTACCGAGAGAAACTGAGACAGGAAGTGTGTTTTATGCATCAGAACCAGTAAATATTTTCTGAAGTAAGCAGAAAATAAATCATTTTTATGTAACCCTCTACAACTATAGAAACACAGGAGGTAAATCCAATGCTAACCAGAATTAAAAAGCAATTGGAACTCTCATATGCTACTAGTTGAAAAGTAAGTGGATTGCTAACTGAGACGCTCACAAGCACCTACCAATGGATGCAGAATCTACAGCATGAGCTTCCTGTCTCAGCCAGCAATTCCAACAAAACAAGCGCACACAGACGCACCACAAGACACACGGGAATGTTCACAGCTGCACCAATTGTAATAGCCTTCTAACCCAAATACTCCTCAACTGCAGAGGGGACACATAAATCTCACAGGGATAAAATTGAATGAAAGATGCCAATCACAGAAGAAACAGGGTAAGGGCTGGAAAAGGACACAAAATCATTTCCAAAACTCTGGTTATGTTCTGTTAATTGACCTGCAAGTTGGTTATGAGTGGGTTCATTTTATGAGACTCAGTCAAGCTGTATATTGTTGATAAGTGCCATTTCTCTGACAGACATACATAAATTGCATTTAAGGGATGTGTGTGTGTGTGTGTGTGTGTGTGTGTGTGTGTGTGGGTCGGGGGGGGGGGGAGAGAAATACTCCTAATTGGAGAATATGTAGAGAATGAAAGGTAGTCCAGATACCATCAGCAGCACCCTTAAGCACAGGCAGGACTCGCTTCGTGGGCATGCAAGCTATCTCATCATGCAAACCCCTGTATTTATAGAGTCCCAAACTTGATTCCACACTCTCCTATCATTGCCCTGTAATTATTAATAATTTTTGAACCAGAAACTTGCATTTTCCCCCTTTACTCATGCCATGGCCCTGAAAATAATGCAGCCGGTCCTGAGTATGAGCTCATTACCAACTCAATAGTATCCAAGATCCAAATTTCATCCAGTAGATCCAAGATGGGGGCACTGAAGTGACCACTCAACCCCTGAAACACTTCTGGATGCCCTCTCAAGGAAACTAGAGTGGCAGCTGCCGTTCTTAGCATAAAATCCCAGAGAAGCCAGTTGATCTCAAAGCCCATGGTAGGCTCACAGAGTGTGGGAGGGGAGAAGGGGAAGGAGCTGCTGCCCTTTGAGTCCTTGGGGTAAGTTGCTGAACGAATCAGGAAAACCACTTGGTTCAGCAAAAGAGCTGAACATAGTAATTAACAATAATAACCAATGCAGGCTACCTTTGAGAACAGTTGGACCTACTTATCTCAGCTTCGGACCTACTCTTTTCAGCTTCTCCTTCTCCCTTCTAGGGGATAAGCCGTCCCCTCCACCTGCAGGGTCTTACTAGCATGTTGGAGGGTAGAGGGTGCTGCCTTTCCACATGCTACAGTGCCTAATAAAGGCACTATCACACCTAAAGCTATGGCCTGGCTCCTGGTTCCTGTTGGCACTAAGCAGACTCAATCATTCAGAATCTAAGCCAGAGGACAGTTGACAAGGTGTTTGACCTTTTGGAGAATTATTGTACTTTCCCATCAGTCTGAAAACTGCAGAGTCAGAGCCACATACAAAGGATTCCAGGACCACATCCAAACAGGGAAAACCAGTCTCCACTTGGCTTCAGTGTGCCTCCAAGCAGGAGGCCCCGAATCTCAGACACTAATGAGCTTCCTACCCCCATCCCCCACATTCCCTCCTGCTGTTGGGTTCTTTTGTAGAGAAAATTCCAACATATCTTCCAAGGCAGCCAGGCCATCACAGTAACTAATTCTCCTGGAGTCCTGGGAGTCCACCAGGTGGGCATCTCAGCCCGTAAATCATTTTCTGCTGAATTAAATCCAACTCCACACCCTGGGTTAAACAGCTGACACCAAAGCCTGGCTGTTTGTCATTTCTGTTTTCTGCCTGAATTTTGCTCACGGCTAATCTGCTAAAGGCCCAGGAGATTTTCTGGGGTTATTTCACATGAAAAGAAAAGAGCTGTTATTTTCAACTAAAACTAGATAAAATTCCCAGGGGACACCAGTCACCCGACAGCTCCTGCTGACTTTGGGTACCCAGGCTGGTGGCTGTGTTTAATTCCAATTAGCCCCAAGGAATCCTTTTCTTTTCAAGTGAGAATAGCAGTAATAACTTATTTTTCTTTATATGCTAGTAACTGACAGTTCCAAATAGAAGCCACTCATTTACGTGGCCTGTTCATCTTTGGAAAAACCTGTGCCCCTATAACTCATTCTATCCATGTGAACTTTCACCTGAATAATTTCTTTCTTTCTTTCTTTCTTTCTTTCTTTCTTTCTTTCTTTCTTTCTTTCTTTCTTTCTTTCTTTCTCTCTCTCTCTCTCTCTCTCTCTCTCTCTCTCTCTCTCTTTCTTTCTTTCTTTCTTTCTTTCTTGGTAGAGTTATAGACAGTGAGAGAGAGACAGAGAGAAAGGTCTTCCTTCCATTGGTTCACTCCCCAAATGGCTGCTACGGCCAGCGTTGTGCCAATCCGAAGCCAGGAGCCAGGTGCTTCTTCCTGGTCTGTCATGCAGGTGCAGGGGCCCAAGGACTTGGGCCATCCTCCACTGCCCTCCCGGGCCACAGCAGAGAGCTGGACTGGAAGAAGAGCAACCGGGACTAGAACCCGGTGCCCACATGGGATGCCGGCCCCACAAACGGAGGATTAACCAAGTGAGCCATGGCGCCAGCCCCCTCTTTTTTTTTTTTTTTTTTTAAGATTTATTTATTTTCTTGAAAGAGTCACACAGAGAAAGAAGAGGCAGAGAGAGAGAGAGGTCTTCCATCTGCTGGTTCACTCTCTAGATGGCTGCAACCGCTGGAGCTGCACCGATCCAAAGCCAGGAGCCAGGAGCTTCTTCCAGGTGTCCCATGCAGGTGCAGGGGCCCAAGGACTTGGACCATCTTCTACTGCTTTCCCAGGCCACAGCAGAGTTGGATCGAAAGTGAAACAGCCGGGTCTTGAACCAGTGCCACTACGCCACAGTGCCAGTCCCGTCACCTGAATAATTTCACATAATCTTGCTTTCCTTCATTCATTATAATTCTCTCAGCAATAGAGCACTAAGTAGACACTCATTCTCCTCCCACCCCACCGATCCCTCCACAATCTTTCCTTGCTCCCAGTATGTATCCCCAGAAGTCTTCCTGGATGAGGTTCATCCTATTCTGATGGAGCCCTCCAATATGATAGTTTTCTTTGGTGCTCAGTCAGTATTAACAGCTTAGTCTGAGTCAAACCTTGCAGTACCAATCCCATGACTCTCACATACTTATCTTAAGGCTCTACTCAAGCCCAGTAATTACTGCATGGAGAGGAGGATAGGTAGTGTGTCAGAGTCTCAAGGGAGTTGTTTATAGCTTATAAAAAGAATATCATGGGGCCAGCATTGTGGTGTAGTGGGTAGAGCCACCGCCTGCAGTGCTGGCATCCCATATGGGCTCTGGTTCGAGTCCCGACTGCTCCACTCCAAACCAGCTCCTTGATAATGTGCCTGGGAAAGCAGTGGAGGATGGTCTAAATGCTTTGGCCCCTGCACCCACATGACAGTGGGAAATAAGTCCCTGACTCCTGGCTTTGGCCTAGCCCAGCACTGGCCATTGCAGCCATTTGGGGAGAGAGCCAGAGGATGGAAGATCTCTTTGTCTCTCCCCATCTCTCTGTAACTCTGCCTTTCAAATAAATATATAAATCTTAAAAAAAGAGTATCTCTGTCCTTAATGTGCTGTACATTGTGAATTAATACTGTAACTAGTACTCCAACAGTATTTTCACTTTGTGTCTCTATGTGAGGGCAAACTGTTGAAATCTTTACGTAATATGTACTAAACTGATCTGTGTATAAAGAGAATTGAAAATGAATCTTGATGTGAATGCAAGGGGAGAGGGAGCGGGAAAGGGGAGGGTAGCGGGTGGGAGGGAAGTTATGGGGGGGGGGAAGCCATTGTAATCCATAAGCTGTACTTTGGAAATTTATATTTAAATAAAAGCTTTATATAAAAAAAGAATATCTAATATTATCTCCTATTTCAAATAATAAACACGTGTTTATTTTTGTGACATGAACTACATGATATAGCTTGATAAAATAGCTTCGATTTGAGATATATAATGAAAATGAGAGATTCTCAGTGGGAACATGTCCCTGTAGGTGGTGACCAGACCCTGAGCAGAAAGAGGTGGGGGTTTCCTTCCTCCCTCCCTTCCTTCCTTCCTTCCTTCCTTGACAGGCAGAGTAGACAGTGAGAGAGAGAGAAACAGAGAGAAAGGTCTTCCTTTTGCCGTTGGTTCACCCCCCAAGTGGCTGCTATGGCAGGTGCGTTGCAGCAGGTGCCCTGCGCTGATCCGAAGCCAGGAGCCAGGTGCTTCCTCCTGGTCTCCCATGCAGGTACAGGGCCCAAGGGCCTGAGCCATCCTCCACTGCACTCCCGGGCCACAGCACAGAGCTGGACTGGAAGAGGAGCAACCTGGACAGAATCCAGTGCCCCAACCGGGACTAGAACCCCGGATGCTGGCACCGCAGGCGGAGGATTAGCCTAACGAGCCGAGGTGCCGGCCAAGGTGGGGGTTTTCTGCCAATCTTCCCTGGAAGTAAAAGAGTAATCTCTTTTTCCAGAATGAGGCCCGTGTTTCATAAGGTTTAGTTCAAACTCTCTTCCCTATTCAGAATGTCTTTCCCTTGCCTCTATAAAACCCCACATGGTCTTAAGGACCTATTTCAATTACCAACCCCATCCTGCACCAGGCAGCTTCTTGTTACTACAACAAATTCTTGAGAGGAGCCTTTGAGGAAGAAAGAGGTTTATTTTGCCTTACAGTTTTGGAAGGTCAGAAGACCCTGTTAGTCTGGCTTCTGATGAGGGTGGCAGAGAGCAAATAGTTGGGATGAATTTGGCTTATATGACCACCCCTCTTGTAAGAAGTACTTCTCAAGGGCAAGCTCTCAATTACCTAAAGACCTACCCTTGGGCTCTCTCAGACACCATAACTAAAGGAGCCTCCACCCATTGTCCATCAAACATTAAAAACTAGCCCATCAACCATTGACATGTTTAAAACCATATATAATGTGGGAATCTAAACATGTTCAAAAATAGCACATCCTTAAAGACTTCCCTAATTCTTCTAGTAAGAAGTCACCATTCCTTTTTCTGAATACCTATAAGATATTTTACCTACTGTGCTAATAGAAATATGACAAATGCAAACACATTTTTATCCATCTGCCCTCCTAATAGGATAGGAACTATATACAACCAGTGTGACCTTTACTTCAAAACCTTAACAGTCAACAAAGATCTACTCAATATTTCCATATACCAGAGTAAATTGATTCTGATCCCTACCACCCAGCTGAACAAACTACATTTCGGCCACAGTGGGCTTCCTCCCACTACCACATTGAGACTACACATGAATTGGGCTTACTTGGGACTAAGAAACATGGACAGGAGTCTCTGTCTTTGAGTAGTGTATTGTGAGCTACCAGGCTCACTGTCCAAATCGATGCGGTCAGATTAAAGTATCCGGCTCCATCTCTTCCTGACCATTCTCAAAGTCAGTCCAGAACCTTCTTTTTTTTTTTTTTTTTTTGACAGGCAGAGTGGACAGTGAGAAAGAGAGACAGATAGAAAGGTCTTCCTTTGCCGTTGGTTCACCCTCCAATGGCTGCCGCGGTCGGCGCGCTGCGGCTGGCGCAGCGCGCTCATCCGATGGCAGGAGCCAGGTGCTAGGTGCTTTTTCCTGGTCTCCCATGGGGTGCAGGACCCAAGCACTTGGGCCATCCTCCACTGCACTCCTGGGCCACAGCAGAGGGCTGGCCTGGAAGAGGGGCAACCGGGACAGAATCCGGTGCCCCGACCGGGACTAGAACCCGGTGTGCCGGCGCCCCTTCTATCAATGAAACCTCCCCAGCCTTCCAACAAGACAACTATTGTCTCTGCTGGGTTCTATCTCTTCACTCGACATTTGGTGTTGACTGCTTTCTAGCACCTCTTTGGTATACATTCACCACTCCACTTAACCCGACCCCAGCGTTCAAAGGAAGAAACCATTTCAGGCCAGCACCGTGGCTCACTAGGCTAATCCTCCGCCTTGCGGTGCCGGCACACCGGATTCTAGTCCTGGTCGGGGCACCGGCTTCTGTCCCGGTTGCCCCTCTTCCAGGCCAGCTCTCTGCTGTGGCCTGGGAGTGCAGTGGAGGATGGCCCAAGTCCTTGGGCCTTGCACCCCATGGGAGACCAGGAGAAGCACCTGGCTCCTGCCTTAGGATCAGCACGATGTGCTGGCTGCAGTGCGCTGGCCGTGGTGGCCATTGGAGGGTGAACCAACGGCAAAGGAAGACCTTTCTCTCTGTCACTCTCTCTCTTACTGTCCATTCTGCCTGTCAAAAAAAAAAAAAAAAGAAAAAAGAAACCATCTCATTATATCTGCATCTCCTACTAGTGGCTAATGTAATGCTTGAATATTACGATATTGAAAAAACAGTTTATTATCTTCTGCCCTTTCCTCTTCAATCCAGAGGGGACATTCTGGGACTTAGCACCCATCCTCTAGAACTCAGCCCAAAGATAAGAGGTTTTCAAAAAGTTCATGGAAAATTCATATTATGAAAAACTACATGGATTTCAATTTTTGGCACCAAAATGAACTTATTTTTTAATTCCATTTTCCATGAACTTTTTGGCAGTGGCTCATCTTCCTTCCTCAGAAAAACTGGCCTCTACCACGGCACCCAGTAATTCCCTGATGTGTTCTCAGAGCTGGCTGCACTGCGCTCTAATCATGTTTGCCTGAGTCAGCAGAGGGCATGCTCCATGCGGCCAAACAGCAGCCTCTATTTGTGTTACACCGCATATCCCCTGCCTACACGCCTGTAATAGTGGCTTGAGAAATAAAAATCCACACCCTTGCCCCACGACCTCCAAAGAACTCGTTCTCACCCAGTTGGCTTCTGTTGTCTGAAGTGGTACAATTGTTTGGGGTTTGGGGCCATGGGTGATCATTTTCCCCTTTGGTAAAAGCAGAGCCTCCTTTCTGTCCTGCCTCCTGCCCTTGTGAAGCAATGAGTGAGAACCAGTGACTTCATCCACACTCTTTACCCACAAGGTCCAAAGCCACATTGTCACATCTCAGATCCTATTAGGAAAAATCCTCAGTAGGTCCAGATCTTCCTTCTTAACAAGATACCCATGCAAACCTGTGCAAAATTAAAACTTAAAAAGAAAAGCTCTGGGGCCACTGCCTGCAGTGCCGGCATCCCAAATGGGTGCCGGTTCAAGTCCCAGCTACTCCACTTCCAATTCAACTCCCTGCTGTGGCCTGGGAAAGCAGTAGAAGATGGCCTAAGTCCTTGAGCCCCTGCACCCATGTGGGAGACCAGGAAGAAACTCCTGGCTCCTGGCTTTGGATCGGTGCAGCTCCTGCCGTTGCGGCCATCTGGGGAGTGAACCAGTAGATAGAAGACCTCTCTCTCTCTCTGTGTATCTCCCTCTCTCTGTAACTCTGACTTTCAAATAAATAAATACATCTTAAAAAAAAGAAAAGCTCTTTAAGAGCCACACAGGCCTTTCTTTAAATGCTATTTTCCACAACTAAAGTGTAGCCATCGGGGATTTTAACATGTTCAAATGGGAACTGTAAAGAATTCAATTAATTTAATTAATGTGTTGGGCATTCAGGAATTGAGCTTGTTTGATTCTAATAGAGAATAATGTTCATGAAATCATAGATGAGCTCACGGGACTAGGAGGAAGGAGCCTGCTACTCAGTGCTGAGGGAAGATTTCATATTTGAGCCATTTAATGTATAAACAGGCTCACATAAGTAGAGTCTAGATGTGCACTGTCCAGAACAGTTGCTACTAGCCATTGGTGGCTATTTGAACTTCAATTTAATTTAAAAATTAAATTTCTCAGGATCACTAGCTGCATTTCAAGTGCTACTATGTTGAAGAGTTGCTATCAATATAGAAAACTCTATGGACCCAATCTGTGCCAGATGCCTTGAGCATATACCACATTAAAAAATCATCTCAGCTGGAGGACTTGCACTCAAAAAGGATAAATAGGCACACTGTCCACTAAGAGCTAGATTCTGTTATACCTGCTTCCCATGGATTATCTCACCAACTCCTCACAGCGAGGGGGCCAGCATTGTGACACTGCAGGTAAATCCCCTGCCTGTGACACTGACATCCCGTGTCGGTGCAGGTTCAAGTCAAGGCTGCTCCTCTTATTTTTTTTAACCCAGGAACCTTTCATTTAAGGTATACAAACTCTGTGCATTTCATAAATATACTTTTAGTAACATAGTGATTCTTCTCACCATACCTGCCCTCCCACCTGCACTCCAGCTCTCTGCTAATGGCCTGGGAAAAGCAGCTGAAGGTGGCCCAAGTGCTTGGGCCCTGTACTCACATGGAAGACCAGATGAAGCTTCTGGTTCTTGGCTTTGACCTGGCTCAGCCCCAGCTGTTGGGGATCTCAGGGGAGTGAACCAGAGGATGGAAGATCTCTCTGTCTCTCTCTGTCTCTCTCTGTCTCTCCCTCTCTCTCTGTAACTCTGACTTTGAAATAGATCTTTTTTAAAAACCTCTCACCACATAGGAGATGGGAGTTCATAACTCCTTGTATTAGTTTGCTAGGGCTGCCATAATCAACTACCACATAATCAGGGGCTTCGTAAACAGGGTCTATCTCCTCATGGTTCTGGCAGTTTTTAGATGGCAGTCTTCTCCGTTTCTGCACATGTTCTTCGCTTTCTGTGTGATTATGTCCTAACTTCTGATAAGGACACCTGTCATTTGGATTACAGCCCACCTCGGTGGCCTAATGTAGATGTATTACTTTAAAGACCCCCATCTCCAAATATAATCACATTCTGAAGTACAGGGGTGGGGATAGGACTTTGACATAGAATTTTGAGGAAACGCAATTTATCCCATAATACTTGCATTTTGCAGATAAACTAATGGGCCCAGAGAAATACCAACACTGCATTAAGTGGCAGAGTCAGGATGTAAGCCTGAATCTGTATGACATCCAAGTCCATGCATGCAACCACTTCGTAAGTCCCTCTCTAGCCCCTTCCCTCTGACCACATCCCACCCAAGAGCTGATCTACCTGCGTGCAACATTATAAGCTGATGATTTCAATTCATCCTGTTGTGGCCAAGAGCACCCGCTGAGAACTGATTTATAAACCAGTAGATCAGAAGAAATCAACTTGCTCACTTGAAGATCCAGTATCTCTCACTCAGCACTTAGCTCCAATGGAAATCTAACCTGCTGAGCTAGAGACCTGTAACAGATGATACCGGTTCCTGCATTCACTGAGATGCCCTAGGCTATTTACATGAGGCTTCCCAGTGACATTTGGTATCTATTAATGACCTCAAAGGGTTAAACTGGCCTGACCACCCACTTGTCCACATCTGATCTCCATATCTTACCAAAGTAAGCATACAGTAGATAATAAAGCAGACTTAATTGTCCCCTTCTAAGAGCCCCTGGACCCATTTATTCTTCAAGGTTGTCTACTACCCTGCTCTTGATAAAACTGGCACTGCTGGTGGGATCGCAGGAGGGTGGCAGTGGTGGTTGTCTTGTTGTGGGGAATGGCGATTTCCCCAGCTGCATTTATTCTGAGTTCTTGTTTCAGCATGAGAGATGAACTTGGAGCAGAGACACAGTACACTGCAAGTAGGAGAGCAAGATTCAGTTAAAGAAGTTAGAAAGATGGTACACAATGAGAAGTGAATGCAGACAGCCTCTCTCCGTGAGGCTGCTACTACTGCACCCAAGTAGGGGGTGATGCCCTAATTGACTGTACAAATGACTTGGAATTTGAGCAGTGTGTCAGTGCAAGTGGTGATCTCTAGGCATGGATAGCATCATGGCATATCCACGTGTAGCTCAACCTACACATGGTCATCATGGTGTATTGTGCATGATGAGAAGGTGAGGCTTAGGTGCATGGTGGGAAATGGGTGTGCTGAGCCTGCAGTCTTGTTGGCTTGGGTTTTGGCAGTGCATGGCTAAGGCACAAAGACCTCTGGTAGTCTCTCAATTCTCTCACTAACAAGCTCCCCACCAGGCGCATATCAATATGACATTCATGCCAGATTGCTTTCTTCCCCTAGAATGTGCAGCCTTCTTGTGCTGATAGGGAAAAACGAACAAACAAACAAACAAACAAAAAACAGTAAATGAGACAGCTGCATGGCTGCACTTGCCCACTTCATGTTTCTTTCTTTGTCTACTTGACCAGTTGGACAAAAACATCTCCTGGTAACATGGGTTACTACTGCAAACCCAGAGAGATGGTGATGTGGGTGAGAAATTCTCCCCAGAGCTGTCCCTTTTGAAAAGGCAACCTCCTGGAAGAAGAATAAGCTACCACCTCTCTGATCCAGGCCAACTCCATGCTGTGTGCAGTTCCAAGGGAAACAACTCAAGAAAGCCATTGTCATCCAGCGGCACTGAAGTGCATCAGTGACCAAATAATAGGCCAAGAAAAGCACAAATTTTCCTTCACCAAACAAAAATAAAAGCATCCAGCCAGCTCTCTGTTAACAATAGATACTAGGACAGGTAAAGTATGTGTGAAAATCACAGCTAATTCCAATGCTTTTCTCTAGCAAGCAAGTCACAGTCAGCTAGCTCATTGTCATTGGCTTCAAGGCCAATTCTAATGTACTAAAGAGAGATAGGAATTATCTGAACTGTGTCCACACACAATTCACACACACACACCCCACATAAACACATAGCCCGATTTGGGAGGAATAAGCCCACAAGCCCATTCAGGCTGGATATGTTCTCATTGAGCCCTTAGATCTTGTGTTCATAAACTCACTGCTCATTCAAGACCTTTGGGTCTAATGCAAATTAATTAAACTGCCACGCAGCTCGTTTGATCATTATTGAGGCTTTAAAATAATTAAGAGTGAAGGCAACTGATTAAACCATTTCCAGGCTGCTATAGCAGTTTATGAATTATCTAAGTTCCATATTAATGTGAATCCTCTATGGCTGCAGATTAGCTGGCAGATATTCATTAAGACGGAATCAAAAGGCAGCAGTAGCCATGACATCCCTTTGTTTCTCATTCCCTGGTAGCTTTCCAAGGAGCTCCATGTGCAGGCATGAAAATAATGGACTTTATAACATTTTACAAATAGGATAATATTTTCATCCCATTTGATCCTCACACTAATCCAATGAGTGTCAAAGACTATAGTTCTCTTTGTCCCACAGGGGGAAAAAAACCAAAGCTCAAAGAAGTTAAGTGCTTCACACAGACAATAAGGAAGGGACATAGACCCATAGACCAGTGGCCCTCTCCCAATGTTCTTCCAGCGTGCCATGTTTCTCTTCTCTCTCTCTCTCTCTCTCTCTCTCTCTCTCTCTCTCCTTTTTTTTTTTTTTTTGATAGGTAGAGTTATAGAGTTATAGACAGAGAGAGAGACAGAGAGAAAGGTCCTGCCTCCACTGGTTCACTCCCCAAATGGCCGCCACGGCCGGCATTGCACTAATCTGAAGCCAGGAGCCAGGTGCCCCCTCCTGGTCTCCCATGCGGGTGCTGGAGCCCAAGCACATGGGCCATCCTCCACCACCTTCCTGGGCCACAGCAGAGAGCTGAACTGGAAGAGAAGCAACAGGGACCAGAACTCGGCACCCACATGGGATGCTGGCGCCGCAGGCGGAGGACCAACCAAGTGAGCCATGGAGCCAGCCCCCATGTTTCTCTTCTTAAGAACCATGACTCCCCCAGTATCTCCTCCATTCTCCCGTCTTAGTTCTGGAGAAATTATCATCACTTTGACTTGCATTAAATCAGACAAGAAGGGTTTTCTTTGAGAGAGAGAATAGACATATTTTTTGTGCTATAGTCTTTTCTTACAACTCCATTAAAACCACAAAATTTTCAAGTAAAACACCATCTTCAATAAAACAAACACAAGCACACAATAATACTATGAAGCCCATCTGCCAACATTATAAGACCTAAGTGGGGGCCAGCACTGTGGCACAGCAGGTAAAGCCACCACCTGCTGTGCTGGCATCCCACGTGGGCACCGGTTCGAGTCCCGGCTGCTACACTTCAATCCAGCTCTCTGCTATGGCCTGGGAAAGCAGTAGAAGATGGTCCAAGTCCTTGGGCCCCTGCACCAACATGGGAGACTCAGAAGAAGATCCTGGCTCCTGGCTTTGGATAGGTCCTGCTCCAGCCATTGATGCCATCTGGGGAGTGAACCACCAGATGGAAGACCTCTCTCTCTCTCTCTCTCTCTCTCTCTCTCTCTCTCTCTCTCTATATATATATATATATATATATATATACATACCTCTGCTTCTCTGTAACTCTGCATTTCAAATAAATAAATAAATCTTTTAAAAGAAAGAAATAAATGGCCGGCGCCGTGGCTCAACAGGCTAATCCTCCGCCTTGCGGCGCCGGCACACCAGGTTCTAGTCCCGGTAGGGGCGCCGGATTCTGTCCCGGTTGCCCCTCTTCCAGGCCAGCCCTCTGCTGTGGCCCAGGAGTGCAGTGGAGGATGGCCCAAGTGCTTGGGCCCTGAACCCCATGGGAGACCAGGGAAAAAGCACCTAGCACCTGGCTCCTGCCATCGGATCAGCGCGGTGTGCCGGCCGCAGCGCGCCATCAGCGGCAGCCATTGGAGGGTGAACCAACGGCAAAGGAAGACCTTTCTATCTGTCTCTCTTTCTCACTGTCCACTCTTCTTGTCAAAAAAAAAAAGAAAGAAATTAAAAATTAAAAATAAATAAAACATATGCTCCTCTAACAGGGCAGTGGCATAGCCCAATGATGAAGACTCTGGAGCCAGCATGGCAAGGTGTGAATACAGCTCTTTGATTTACAGGATCTGTGGCTATAGTTAACTGGCCTCTTTGGAACTCAGTTTTGTCATCTGCAAAGAACACATAATAATTATACCTATTTCATAATCTTTTACCTATATTGCTGGAATTCTTTTTTGTTAACACTTTGCTTAAGATTTTTGAATTCTAGTGTTCAGGATTCTTGGGATATGTAATTTTCCTTTCGAATTACCTCCTCTGTCAGGTCTTGGTGTCAAGAACTTGCTGGCCTTACCAAATGAACTAAGAATGTACTTACAGTATAACAAGAATCTCTGAAAGGGGAGGGTGGCTGTTTTTTCCTTAGTGGCACTTGTTTTTGGAAAAATCTGCATATTCTATAAGTCTGCAGTAAATGAGTTAGCTTCCACCATGCTCCCTCAACTACACTTAGGTTTTTTTTTTTTTTTAAGATTTATTTGCTGGGTCCGGGGCTGTGGCGTAGCAGGTAAAGCCGCTGCCTGCAATGTCGGCATCCCATATGGGCACCCATTCAAGTCCTAGCTGCTCCTCTTCCAATCCAGCTCACTTCTATGGCCTGGGAAAGCAGTAGAAGATGGCCCAAGTCCTTGGGCCCCTGCACCCACTGTGGGAGACCGGAAGAAGCTCCTGGCTCCTGGCTGGGGAGTGAATCAGCTGATGGAAGCTCTCGCTCGCTCTTTGGCTTGCTCGCTCTCTCTCGCTCTCTCTCTCTCTCTCTGCCTCTGTGTAACTCTGTGTTTCAAATAAGCAAATAAATATTTTAAAAAGACTGATCAAATTCAATACTCATAATAAAGTATGAGTAAACTAACAACAGAAGTAAACTTGCTAATATGACAAAAACTATAATAAGCTGAATTTCTATATCATACTTAATGTTGCAATGTTGGAAACTTTTCTGTGAAACTAGGAATGAAACAAGAATGGAATTTATGCAGTATTAGTCAAATTTGTACTAGTTCAATCTAATATGTACAGTATATTAAGATAAAAAAAGATCAGAAGGAAGGAAAAGTGCCATTATTTGCTGAAGATACAATTATGTGCAAATTATCGCATTAATAAGTGGGCTTAGCAATTATGCTGGATAAGAAGATCAATATACCAAAAAAAAGTATTTCTTCATTCAGACTAGGAACAAAGAATTACATACTTCCAATGTTTTAATTATGCTTTTTATAAAAATAAAATACCGAGCAAATAAATGACAGGTTATATACAACATGTCTACACAGAAAATTCTAAAGTATTGTTGAGAGGAATTAAATAGAGCTGCAATAAATTAAGATATTGGAAACATCGATATTGTAAATGTGTGAATTATCCCCAAGATAATGTATAGACTCAATTCCAATCAAAATGTCAGTAGGATGTGTGTGTGTATATATAATTTGACAAATGGTATATAAAACTGATATTGCAGTATTAGATACCAAGAAAATTCAAGACAAATTTAAGGAAGCGTGAAAAGGGTACATGTATTTTTTTTTATTTAAAAATCTTGTGGTAATTAAATCAGTGTGGTAAGTAGTGTAAGAAAACACAAAAAGATAAGTCCAAAAGCAGACACAGAGTACGAATGCTTGACTGATGACGCTGAGAGCAGCTGGACAAGACAGCGTCGTTGTTGTCTTCCTGATCAGTTAGATGTTATCCATGAATATCTACCAACACAAATGAAACCCAGCCCCTACTTCGTACCTATAAAACAATCAATTTCACTTGGATTGCATAACAAAATGTGAAATATAAGCAAGGAATCTTCCAAAAGATAAAAAATAACAAAATATGCTTATGATCTTCGAGTGGGCAAAGATATCTCAAACTAATACAAAATCTACCAACTAAAAAAGAAACAAGGATAGAGTAAGCTTAATTAAAAATAAGAACTTCCATTCATCAAAAGATCTATGGTCTTAAAAAGAAAAGCCACAGAATAAGAGAAAAAAATTATAATTAAAGTAACTAAAAAGGATTCATATTCAAACTATAAAATTTCCCATCAACACATACTAAAAAGGCAACCTTATATGGAAATAGGGAAGATGTTTAAATGGGTATTTCACCAAAATGAATATACAAATGGCCAAAAAAATATGCAAATGTAGCCAGGTTCATTAAGGGAAATGCATATCAAAACTACAAAAGATGCCACTGCTATAATCCTGAACATGGCTAACATTAAAAGGCCTGACAAAACCAATTGTAGACAAGAGTATAAAGCAACTGAAACTCATATGCTATTAATAGAGGTATAAATTTGTAAAACCACTTTAGGAAACTGGCAATATGCACTAAACTTAACATATGAGTATGCATAGTCAATAACCCCGAAATATATATCCCTAAATATATATATATATAACCCCTGAATATATTTCCAACAAAAAATAATACAAAACTTTAAAGTTAAAATTAAAAGATAAGAGAAAAAGAATTTCATGATAATGTGCATCAAAAACTATGTACTGGAAACTTCACAGAAACATTATTCATAACAGCCCCTAAATGGGAAATAAGACAAATACCCTGCCAATAACAGAAATATGTCTAAAACATTAAAATGCAGCATTAAACTCCTGCCTCAGAATCAACCCTTGGGACATTTGGATCTGGCTAAAAGGTCCATGAGAGTCTCACATGCATGGAAAGCCATGACACGGTTGCAAAAAACAATCTAAATTAAAGATCCTGGTGAACAAGACCCCAGCAGAAAGAACAGGCCACCAAGGAGAGAGGCACCTTTCTCTGAAGGGAGGAAGGAACCTCCACTGTGATACGGCCTTGACTAAACTCAAGGGGCTTCCATAGCCTAGACAGCTCATAGCAAGAGTCTCGGATGATTGCTGACGTCATAAATAAGAGCGCCATTTTTTAAATCAACAACGGGAGTCACTGGGTACATGCTCCCCACATAGGATCTCTGTCCTTAATGTGTTTTACTATGAAACTTAAAAACAACACTACTAGTCGAACAATACCCTATACCTTTCACAGTTGTGTGAGTGCAGCCTGTTGAAATCCTTGCTTAGTATATACTAAGTTGATCTTCAGTATATGAAGGTAATTGAAAATGAAACTCAATGAAGGGCGGAATGGGAGAGGGAGTGGGAGAGGGGAGGTCCACAGGAGGGAGGGAGGTAGGGGGGGAGCCACAACAATACGAAAGTTGCACTTTGTAAATTCACATTTATTAAATAAAAAAAAAAATAACAAACAAAAAAAGAACTTAATACTTTACCCTTTTAGTATTTTTTATGTTCTACTTAAAACTATTGGTTGAACTCTGTAATTAATACACAATTATTCTTAGGTGTTTAAATTTAACTGAAAAGTGATCTCTGTTAAATCAACAACAGGAGTCACTGTGCTCTTACTCCTCATGTATGATCTCTGTCCTTAATGTGTTGTACATTGTGAATTAATGCTATAACTAGTACTCAAATAGTATTTTACACTTTGTGTATCTGTGTGGGTGCAAACTGTTGAAATATTTACTTAATATATGCTAAATTGATCTTCTGTATATAAAGATAATTGAAAATTAATCTTGATGTGGATGGAAGGGGAGAGGGAATGGGAGAGGGGAGTGTTGTGGGTGGGAGGGAAGTTATGGGGGGAGGAAGCTATTGTAATCCATAAGCTGTACTTTGGAAATTTATGTTCATTAAATAATTTTTTAAAAAATGCAGCATTAAAATTATTAAGAATGCAGCAATAAAAAAGCCTATGGCTGCATGAAGCAACATGAGAGAATTTCATTTACATATACTATGCATAAGAAGCTAAAAAGAAAAGAACATATGAGAATAATGTAACAAAGTCTAAAAACTATGTACTTAAAAACTACAATACTTAATTGAAAGAAACTGAAGATGATCTAGAAAAATGAGAAATCATCTTGTGCTTATTAATTGGGTGACTTATACTGTTAACATTATAGTCATTCACTAATCCATCTACATATTCAGTGTAATCTCTATCAAAATCCCAACTGACTTTTTGTTTCTTTCAACATTGCAAGTCATGGCTTAACTTACTGCACCACAATTCTGGCCCCTAATTTTTGCTTCTTAAAAAACCTTGAGTCCTTGGAGTAAATTTTTTGGTCATCATATATAACCTGTTTAAACTTGATGGATTCTATAGAAGATTTTTGATCTGCATCCATAAGCATACTGGTCTACATTCATAAGGACTAATTTGCTTGTGCTGGTTCTGCCTTGTTTTAAATGATTTTCTTTTATTTTTCATAAGATTGAGAAAAATTGATATTAATGTTCCTTTAAATGTTTGTTGGGCTTTACTAGTGACACTATCTAGTCCTAAGCTTTTCTTTTGCAATACATTTTTAGTGACTAATTCAACCTTATTGTTTATTGTAAATCTATTCTGATATTCCACTTCTTTTTGAGTTGGTTTTGTAGCTTTGTTGTTTTCTAGCACTGTATCCATTTCATCCTAGCTTTCTAAATTGTAGAGAACATCCATGTGCAATTGTACCTAGCCTCATAATCCCTTTTAGTTTGCTAGACTCAGCAATAATCTCCTCTTCCCTTGCTTATTTCAGTCATGTGGATCACCTCTTAATTTTTCTTTGTCTAGCTAGAAGCTTGCCAATTTTGTGGATTTCTTCGAAAAAAATAACTGGCATAACCAAGGAAGAGTTACTGAATCACATTACAAGAATTCTTTTTGTCATATTCATTTATCACTTACTTGAAAGGTGGAGTGATAGAGAAAGGGAGACAGAGAGGGGGAGAGATCTTCAATCTGCGTGTCCACTCCTCAGATGCCCACAACTGCCAGGGCTGGGTCAGGCCAAAGCAAGGAGCCAGCAGCTCTCCAAGTTTCCCACATGGGTGGCAGGGGCACATCTTGCACTACATTCCCATTAAAACAGAGATCGGGGGGTGGGGGGGGGGATCTGATTGGGAGCAGGGCAGGCAGGACTGGTCTGGCACCCAGTGTGGACTGATGGTGTAGGAGGGCGCAGCTCAGCCTGCTGCACACAACAGCCCCTTTTGCATGAATCCGTAATGTACAAGGATCTGGTGAGTTCATTCAGCAGCTGCAATGCCATGTAGGATGCAGGCCCCTTCCCTGGATCCTCCCTGTGATTCTCTTGCCTTGGTCCTTACTTACCCACGCCCCAGGCCTTCCACAACTGCAGAGATCCACATGGAAGTGACCGTGACCAACAGACTAAGGGTAAACAGCTGTTTTCAAAAGACACTCTGGGAGACTCTCCTCCATATGCCAGAACTGAGTCATGCGCTCACTGGGTAGATGGGACTACCATGATGGGCACAGATCAGGACACAAAATTATAACAACAAAAAGGGGAGTCAGCAGATACTAGCTGCCGTTGAAACAGGTAGTTATACAAATATGACTAATTCCTGCCAATTTTTCATAATCTTCTTTATAATTTTTACAAGGCTTTTAAAGAAATTAATGTCTCATGCTGGAAGAAACATTAATTTCAGTAATTATCTGAGATTGTTTTTCCTTATTCACATCATTAATGATACTTTTTATCTTAATAGTGTGGAAAATATAATTCCAAGTGTCTTTTTTAAGATTTATTTATTTCGGGGCCAGCGCCGTGGCACAGTGGGTGAAAGCCCTGGCTTGAAGTGCCGGCATCCCTCATGAGTGCCAGTTCTAGTCCCGGCTGTTCCTCTTCCCATCCAGCTCTCTACTATGGCGTGGGAAAGCAGTAGAAGATGGCCCAAGTCCTTGGGACCCTGCACCCATGTGGGAGACCTGGAAGAAGCTCCTGGCTCCTGGCTTCAGATCCGACCGTTGCAGCCATCTGGGGAGTGAACCAGCAGATGGAAGATTTCTCTCTCTCTGCCTCTACCTCACTCTATAACTCTGTCTTTCAAATAAATAAAATAAATCTTTTTAAAAAAGAGATTTATTTATTTATTTGAAAAATAGAGTGGCAGAGAGAGAGGGAAAGACACAGAGAGAGAGAGAGAGAGAGAGAGAGGGAGTGAGATAGAGAGATCTTCCTTCAATTGGTTCACTCCTCAAATGGCTACAATGGCCAGAGCTGGATCAGGCTGAAATCAGGAGCCAGGAATGCTATCCTGATCTCCCATGAGGGTGGCAAGGGCCCAAGAACTTGGGCCATCTTTACTGCTTTCCCAGGGCATTAACATGGAGCTGGGGCAGAAGGGGAGCAGCCAGAATGTGAGCTGACTCTCATGAGATGCCAGTGTTGCAAGTAGCAACATAACCCACTGCACCACAATGCCAGCCTCCCAAGTTTCTTTTTAATCTCTCGTGTAGTAGTGATTTTTACTAAAACATGAAAACCATCAACAGCAGCTATATTACATAAATGTAAACTTCTTGTAGTTGCTATTTTTATCACTATTAGCCATCAATACCTCTGTCCAAACTAGATAAATGAGTTTAATCTTTCATATTGGACAGCAAAAGAGAGCACAATTTGGCAGGAAAAAAAGGGTTCATAAAGTTTATAGAAGTGGAAGGGATGTGGTTGGGGAGAGACACCGGGGTTGCTGAGCAACTCCCAGACAGCAAGAGCTGTCTCGGAGCTATGCGGATGGGCAGGCAAAGGCTGCACTGACGACTTCCTGCTTCTCTCCCTACTAATGCACAGAAAGGTTCCTAAAAATATTCAAGGTCTGAACCAGAGTGTCTCTTTAAAATGGACATTATCGCCTTGGGCCACAAGTTGATGACAAAGATGAATATGACTCAGCTCCTGCCCTCAAGCACTCGCTGTCTACTGGGAAGGAAGAAAGTAGAAAAAGCAATTTCAAGTTCAACAATAGACATGCACTGGCAGAAGCTACAGCGATTGCCCAGAGAGGGCGATGATTCAGTTTGCAAAGTCAGGGAGAGTTCTATGGAGAAAAATCAAAATCAAAGGCAGCGCTTGCGTTCATCAAGCATACAGTAGAGGAATAGAGAGGTATGGTGTAGCCTGACCTGTCTGGGGAACCACAAGACTACTAGGGTGATGACAGTGTGGCAGTGGAGGGAAGCAAAATTGGAACGGAAGGAAATAGACCTCAGAGTGCCTGCCTTACCCTCATGGTGGTGGTGGTGGGGGGAAGGAGCAGCAGGCTTTCGTGTTGGTTATTTTGGCCACTGCCAGTTCTAAGGGGGCACAGAAGAGGTCACCAGCCCCTCCTTGCCTACACCAACAATAGCCAGGGCTGATGCTGTGAGCAGGAACCACAAACCCTGTATTGCACATGGGGGGGGCAGAAACCCAAGCACTTGAGCATCACTGTTCAACTGAACAGATACAAGGGGGCTGTTGACTTAGGTGTCCCCGAAAAATCAGCCTCAAATGCTACTTGTTCAGGGGAAAAGTTTTGTTAACTTGTGACAACAAGGAGGAATTGAGAGGGCAGAGTTCCCTAAAGAAACTTCCTAATTGAGAGAGGCAGTTTGCCAGTAAATAGCCAGGATACAGGGCCCTACCACCTCAAGTAACACGTATCTATCTGCATACTTTGTGTGTTTGAGACTCTGACTTAGATTGATTTCCTTGGGTGATGGTGCTCTGGCCCCTCTGAGTGCATTCTTGAGTGCTATGCTTTCCTAAAATATGCTCTGGAAAACCGGTCCAAGCAAGTGAATTCTTTCACATCTGCACCTATGCTCTTGTGCCCTGTCTGGTCTGAGGCGTTCACTCTTGGTTACAGGGTCTGCATTGGCAGGAAGCTGAAATCAGAAGCTGGAACTGGGAACCCAACCCCAGCACCCCGTTGTGGGACTCCAGCTTCCTGCGTGGTGCTTAACCACCAGGTCAAATGCCCACAGCAGGGAATGATCTTCAAGCATCATGGAACTCTGCTGCTGGTAGCCCTCTCTTTTCTCTGACACACATGTGGTCAGGTGAGGTCCATGTTCCAGGACCCTTGGAGCAGGCAGCAGCCCAAGCAGCCCTTCCTCTCATTCCATCTGGCCTGGAACAGGGGAGCTTTCCTGGTCAGCTTTGTATGTCCAGTAACACAACTAAATATTAGGGACTTCTCAACCTACCAGTGTTTCTCCATCATGACTCGTCCTTTTCCTCCACTCTGACAGTGCAGTAGGGAACAACCAGGGACCCTCAAAGCAGCTTGAAGAGATGCTCAAGCAGTAGCCTTCCCTCCGATTCCTCCAAACCTGAGGCTATGCACCGAGACAGCAGGACTCGTGCAGCCTGAAATGCAGTCCCTTCCCTGGCTAGCTCGGAGGCTGGAGGCCGAGCAGGTCTGTTTCCAGGTACACATACAGTCCACCTCCCAGTGAGTATATGGCCCCACTCAGCTCCTCAGAAACAGGAAACAAACTTTCACTGAGAGCCAATACAGTGCCAGGCGCTGGGCTGGAGCTATGCACCTGTTAGCTCATCACATAGCCCGGTAGGGTGTACAGTTTCATGGCATAAAGAAGACTCAGATCCGCATGGGTTTGAGACTGCATGTGTTCCAGAATCCAGGATTGGTCCATATTTGAAGAAAGTCCATTTCTGTATTTCTGATGTCTTTTTATTCTTCAGGTTCCAATAGGCAGATGAGCTTAAGAAATACGCGTGTCTGGTAGTCTTGTGTACAGTTTTTGCACCTCTGTTCCAATTTCAAATATCTGAGATTCCATGACAAATCCTTTTTCTACATCAAAGAAGCCCTTTATTCAGCAAGAAGTCAGTCCCTAATTTATCCACAGTTTCACATGACAAATGTCCTTAACGTCGAGCTCATTTCTGCCACCGAAGAAACTTTTCACCCTGGACTGACACCAAGTCCAAAGTCTCGCTTTGTTTTCAGTGAGAGCCAAGAGGCAGGCAGCCCCAGAGTGAGACCCTGGGCTCCCATGTGGCGCCTGCAGGAACCTTCTCCCAGCTGAGGAGCCAGCCAGACTCCAGCCCCTGCTCAGGAGCCTGCTCTGTCAAGAAATATCAGATTTTGGCCTTGAACTTCTCAGGGAGGCATGGGAAGCCGAGGTGAGGACAAAGCCACCAAGTGCTCCTTGGCCACCTGGGCCTCTCAGGCACAGATAGACTCAGAGGGAAACAGGCTGTGAGACCGAGTCCCATTGCCCATGCGAAACTGAAGTCTGTGAGCAGGCATCTCCTTGTCTTACCTCCATGTTGCTCCCCAGGAATTAAACAGATAAAGCCCCAGCTTTGTACGCTGCCAATATCATAGGCAATGAGATTTATCCAAGGCATGATTATTGCTAATTAAAGATAAAGCCTCCATCTGCAGTGCTGGCATCCCACATGGGCATCAGTTCAAGTCCTGGCTGCTCCACTTATGATCTAGCTCTCTGCTATGGCCTGGGAAAGCAGTGGAAGATGGCCCAAGTCCTTGGGCTCCTGTACCCACGTGGGAGACCCAGAAGAAGTTTCTAGTTCCTGGCCTTGGATCAATGCAGCTCCAGCCACTGCGTCCATCTGGGGAGTCAACCAGCGGATGGAAGACTTCTATCTCTACCTCTACCTCTCTGTAACTCTGTCTTTTAAAGAAATAAATAAATCTTAAAAAAAAAAGAAGAAGAAGAAGAAGAAGAAGCAGTCAAGGACAAGCATGGGCTTCCCTGCCCTGGCCCTGCCTCCACCTGCACTGAATGGCAGATATATACACAAACGGAAAAGGGCTGAGCCCTGAGTTGTCATCCTCCACTTAGCTTGGACTTCAGCTTTCAGCAGGCTCCTCTTTGTGTTGGTCACCTGCTCCATCAACTGAATATGTCCAAGCCTTCGCCTGGGCACAGGAATGATTGTGCTTTCCCAGCCCCCTTCAAAGTCAAAGTCAAGCATGGCCATGTGTCTTGTTGTGGCCAAAAATATAATGTGTGTCATTGCTACGCGGAAACTTTAGGGCCCAGGATGCCAAGCAAGTGTGTATCGAGAAAGAATGAGAGAATGTCAAATAGAGCTGCCTGCTGACCCTGATGGACAGGTAGCATATGAAGCCCCAAATGCCACAGGAGTACTTGGAAGGAGGACCAAGCAGAACTCTCAGTGTAGGGGAAGCTAGTCAGGGGAGACTTCCTGGAAGAGGCTGTGCTGGTGCTGGATAGGAGCAGAGGAGGCAGTGACACAGCAAAAGGTGGAGTGTTATGGAGTGGGCAGGGGCCTTGCAGGAAGAGGAGACAGCATGCGCAAACCCTGGAGAGCAACAGCAGAGAGGGGGCAGGGGGACGAAGACAAGTCTGAGGAGTCCTCAAAAGCTTGGCTTGCCTGAGAACTCCTTCCCAGGTAACCTCTGGACCACCTGACTCTGCGCTCACAAAAGGAAGACAGAGGGAAAAGAGCAGGAGAAAGAGAAACTGTAGAGGAGGTGAGAGAAACAGAAGGAGCATTTAAGGAAAAGAGGGATGCAAATGACCTGGAAGTTCAGTAAACACAGACTCGGGATAAAATACAAACAAAAAAAAACAAGGTGCACCAGGTTAAACAGTGGCCCCCAGAATGCCAAGCCCTCCACCCTGGAACTGGCAAATACCAACTTGTTTGGACAAAGGCTCTTTGCAGAGGTGGTTGAGGATTTGGAGATCAGGCAATCGCCTTGGATTGGCCCCTGGGTGCTAAATTCCATTACAGGTCCCCCTAAGAGAGGGCCAAAGGGTTGCATACAGAGGAGAGAGATGGGATACTCCAGAGGCAGAGACTGGAGCCTAAGGGTCACAAGCCCTACACCACCTGGTGCTGCCAGAAGCTGGGAGAGGCAAGGACTGGAGGCTCTCTAGAGGCCCTGGAGGGGCACGACCCTGCCCAAGCCCTGTCCTCAGCTCTCTGGCCTCCCCTCAGCACCCTGGGAGAAAACGCTCCCAGTGTTCCCAGCCACCCAGTCTGTGGGCACTGGGGACAGGAGCCCAAGGAATCTAAGATGCAGATGACAGGAAGATTCACCATTCGGTCTGATGGTGACCCCACCTTCCCCTAAGGAACCTTCAGCATCAGCCTTCCCATAACCTTAGCCTCCCTCGGCTGGTCACTGACCTCACCTACCTGTCTCCTCTCCTTCCATGCAGGCCAGGGCTCTAGCAGCACAGATCCTCCTGCCAACTCTGCCCTCCTTTTCCACATTCCTGTACCAGGCAGACACACGCCCTTTTCTCGCCTACGCTTCTGCACTCAGATGAAGTCCATGCACTCGGATGGGAAAAAAATTGAATATCTATCCCCTGAATGCTTTGTTCAGTGCCAGACTCGAGGCACAGACTTGAAGGCATAAAAGGTGATTGGTAACTAGTTGCTAACTTATTAATAACTTTGAATGGACCGTGATTACTCTCACAATCATTAGCAAGTAAGTTCCTATTGTATGCCATGCACTCTACAGGTACACCAAGTAATTGGAATAATACTAATACCCATGACAACAAATGAGCTGTCACTCTGCCAGGAGCTGTGTTTCCATGTTTTCCATATATAAAATTGCCATTTTATTTGATCCTCACAATATTATTATTATTATTATTATATCCTTTTTATGGACAAATAAGCCAGGCTGGGAGACATTAAGTAATGCAATTGGTGTCACCCAGTGAGCAAGCTTTAGAGTCCAGGTTCAAGTTCAAGTCCAAATCAGAGAGCCCTCCAACTATGTTCTAATAGAGTCTTTGGAGGGAAATCCTTCACACTCTTCTACCTGGTCACGTCCTTGAACACTGTGTTAAGGTACCTCAGTTTTCCAAATGTGTGGGGTCTTCTTTAAGCACAATGAATCCAGGTTTGCCAGCAAGATGGCCCAGTCACAATTCGACGTCCTGAAGTCAACCTAATTGGCCACTGGGTGGCACCAGAAAAGTGTGTCTGAGAAACAAAAGGCTGCAAGTGTGAGCGGTTTCCAGTGCTCAGGTGTTCCTGAAAGTGAGCACCCAGGAGACAAGCCAAGCCAAGCCTAGGTTCAAAGAAAGATTGGAAAATACGTTTGCTCAGGTGCCTACTGCTCAGAGAGAGATGGCAGCAAATCTACATTTGTCTTCAGTTCAAACACACACACACACACACAATTCTAAGTAATGCAGACTATTTAAATACATCTGTTTAGGAGCGCACAGAAATCCTGTGGGTGCCTCAAGAAATGAAAAATTACAAGCACAACAACTCCCCCCACCCCACCCCGCGAGGATGCCCAAACACCTTATCAAGTCCTCGTGGAGACGGCAGCTCTTAAATGATTCAGCTGCCGCTTAGCCCCAATGCATAGCAACAGCCAGAATTACGCTGTAATTAACAGCACAGGCAGAGCAAAGAGAACTTGGAAAATATTTCATTTCGCATCTCAAAGGAGTCGTAGATATTCTTCCTCGTGAATGAGGACATTGTCGAATTATTTATCCAGATCCAGCTGTGAGTGCTCCCTGGTGTAAAATGCCTACAGATTAAGCTGTGCTTAGTAGGAGGAACCGCAGCTCACGGGCAGCTGTGCTTAGTAGGAGGAACCAGAGCTCACGGGCAGCTATATTCCGCCGGCTGGGGACCAGGCTGGGGTGCAGTTGCTAAGTTCTGCACCACCGTCACTCTGAGTGTGGTCTGCAGGTGCCACCCAGGTGGGAGCTACCAGGGGCCTTCAAAAATTTTGCAGGCAAATGGAATTAAAAGATAAGTTTACTTTGGTGCAAAAGATAACTGAAATCCACACATAGTCTCTTCATTGTACATGTTTTTCTGAAATGTTTTGAAGACACTTCAGATAGATACAATTCAACTATTTTTGCACAAAGATAAAATCGTATTTTAATTCCATTTTCCATAAACGGCATAATATTTATTTGAGAGACAGGGAGAAAACTCCAAGTTCCTGTAAGAGCCAGGGCTGCACCAGGCTGATACAAGGAGCCAGGAATGCAATCCAAGTCTCCCTCCCATGTGTGTGTCGAGAACCCAGCGACTTGAGCTGTCATTGCTGCCTCCGAGGCTGTGCGTGGCAGGAAGCTTGGGCTCAGGCACTGAGCTTGTGTGTTCTGTGTTGAGCTTTACCTGTGTGTTAACCACTGGGCCCAAAGCCTGTCCCTCCATCACCTTGACATGCTCTCATCTGGGCTATTGTTCCACCAGGAGACAAATACAGGAAGTGACAGAGAGCAAGAGAAAGTTAGGTAGCAAGTTGGCATGATGATGCTAGCCAAGGCTGTGATCAGCTCAGCCCAGCCGAACCTGTAGGGAGGTGGCAAACCAGCTACTGAGTCATTTGTGGCAAGGGTTGTGCCAAACTAGTCCCGTACAGTAAGCACGTATGCATCTCAAAGAGACTGGAGATTCATCAGACTTGCCTCCGCCCTGAGCAGCTGGGATGCACTGTCCTAGGGGCCGAAGGCAGAGTGCTCTGATCTTGTCCATCCAGTTCCCTAGCCTTGACAGGCAGTGTCTAGGAGTCAAGGGTGTGAGCTTGGTATACAAGGAGAACTCAATCTAATCTCCTCTCTTCAGCTGTGTTGCCTTAAGCACGCTGCCTAACCTTTAGTTTTCTTAGTACTAAAATGTGGCTAATGATATTTACTTTACAGAGAGGTTGGGAGAATGATATGAAACAGAGCAAGTGTGGTAAAACTGAGCACTCACATGGTTTCCACGCCTTCTCTCCCCCTCCCCCAAACAATACTCTTCTTTGGAGGGCTTTTCCAAATAAAGTCTTTCCATCCTCAGAAAACAAGGCAGACAGGGCAGCAAGAAGGAAATGGAG
This sequence comes from Sylvilagus floridanus, assembly GCA_949820135.1. NCBI lineage: Eukaryota > Metazoa > Chordata > Mammalia > Lagomorpha > Leporidae > Sylvilagus > Sylvilagus floridanus. Next base: position 75,625,306 of record OX463236.1, read on the forward strand.
GGTTTCCAGTGTGTCCCGGCAGCAGGTTGTTGGCATGTGGAAGCTGGAGATGGGCAAACCAGAGGCAGAGCATTCTCGACCATAGGTTTGGAGAGCATTTTTGGCTTTCTCTGGGTGGTTCTGTTATGGGAAAACCACGCGGAGAAATTATTGTTACCTTGGTTCTTTGTCTCACATGGAAGAAAAATTTCCAGGCGGAAGGCAAAGAGATTTAAAAGTATTTATTAGAATCAAGGACCTCCAGCCAGAGTGGCACGAAGGGGGGCTTCCAAGAGAGGGAAAAAAAAAGCTCTCTGGCATTCGGGTTTTTAAGTACAGTGTAGAAGGAAAAAAACTTGACAATAAGATTGGCATTCAGTTACCAGGCTGGAACAAAAACCCATCAAAAGGCCTTCTAAGGGTGGGATAGGTAACTTGTTTTCACCATAACCTATGAGCTCAAGAAGAGCTCCCTTGCTATTCTCGTGGTAAATTTGGAGATTCCCAAGGAAGGGGGGGCACCTGCTTGTTCTTGCTAAAGATAATGTTTTGGGGAAGGAAGTAAATATTTTACACCCCAAATTCCATTGGGACCTGCTGACTACCTATTAACCCATCTGACTCCTCACAGTTCTAAACTGGAAGGGAGGGAAAAAGGTAAGAGGGATGTGGACAGTCATTGGCCGAGTCCTGGCCACTCTAGGTCAATGGCTGCAGAAGTGGTGATTTGACTTCCTGGACTGGCTGCTGCAGGTGTAGGTCAAAGCTTTTGTTTTTGCTGTAGATAGCCTGGCCACTGTCCCTGTATGCGTTTAGCCTGTCAAGGCCTATCCATCTCTCATGCCCAGCAGTGAGATATTAGGGATGTCTACCAAACACAGGACTATGGAAGGCCCATCAGCACAGGTCCACTTGCAACAGGCCCATTTGCACCCCAGTGTCCCGAGTCCAGGTCAGGTCTTGGGTAGCCTGGAGGGTGGTGGAACCAACTCTCCTTACTTTGTCCTGGAGCAGCTCATCTTCCCCTGAGCTGCTGCGGTGGGTAATGCCACCGAGTCAGGCCAGCAACACTCCAGACACAGCACCTGATGCAAGCACAGCTCTCAGGAAAACACCCCTACTGGGACTTTATTTTGTTACATTGCATTTGGTTTTTTCTCAAGGAGAGGGAGCCTTTTTCCAAGGAGGTGGGATGCAAGCCAGTGCTTCTTCAGCAGGAGCCTTTCTGCCCCCTAGAGGACATTTCCTAAAGACTGGAAACATTTTTTTGTTGTTTGTCTCAACTGAGGCTGGAGATGCCATTCCATCCGGTGGGTGAGGTCCAGGCAAGCTGTCAAAGAGCCTACAATGCACAGGAAGTCCCACGGCAAAGAATGGAACAGCCGCAAATGCCAGTGCTGCCGAGGTTGCCTGCGTATGGAGAGATGGAGGAGAAAATGCACAGCAGCTGCAGGGTCCAGTGTCGGGACAGCACAGGGACGCACAGAGTGGACTCCGGATTAAGAACATGACTTGGACCCTTGCTCTGCCCCCTTCTGGTGACGAGGGGCAAAGTGCTCAACTCTGAGTGGTTTCTTAGTCACAGAATGTATTATTGCCTGACCTAAGCCAGTTTCATCATGTAAATTTCCTTAGTTTCCTTTGGGTAGATATGGGTAAGCTAGAAAGGTTGAGGTAGGTAAGCACTAACCAGTACTTCCTCTGCAAGCTACTGGATTAAAAAGGAAAGCCACTTCAAATTCCCACCACTATTTAGATATTTATTTGCAAGCAAACCCAAAAATAGTTTTGGTGCTTATTCTTTTAAGGCCCATGAAGTCCCAGCCCTCTGTCACTTGAGTACCCCAAGTTGCATTTTGCATGGAAGGCTCCCTGGAGGCAAACACATGGTACCTGCAGAAGACTGGAATTGGTTAATATTATAACTGACGTCGGACGCCAGAATACTCCTGGTTCATGGCTGGACACCAAGTATATTAGGGAGTTAGCCTCCTGAGCTGTTTCTATGGGCTCAGGCCACAGTTGGCTGGAGTTTTATGCAATATTCATGTAAGGGTAGAGAGAATTTTTAAAATATTTTATCTAGTCTTATTATTTTGAAGATCTTTATTTCACCATTAAAAACCTATTCCTATGAGTAGGGTTTTTTTAATAGTATTTTTTTAAGATTTATTTATTTACTTGGAAGTCAGAGTTACACAGAGAGAAGGAGAGAGAGAGAGAGAGAGAGAGAGAGGGAGAGAGAGAGAGAGGTCGTCCATCTGATGGTTCATTCTCCAGATGGCTGCAATGGCTGGAGCTGCACCAGTCTGAAGCCAGGAGCCAGGAGCTTCTTCTGGGTCTCCCACATGGGTGCCAGGACCCAAGGACTTGGGCCATCTTCCACTGCTTTCCCAGGCCATAGCAGAGAGCTGGATCAAAGTGGAGCAGCTGGGCCTTTTACCGGCACCCATATGGGATGCTGGCACTGCAGGCAGCCGCTTTACCCAATAAGCCACAGCATTGGCCCTGGTAGGGTTTTCTTTTAAGATGTACTTATTTATTTGAAAGTCAGAGATATGCAGAGAGATGGAGAGACAGAATAGATCATCCATCTGCTGGTTCATTCCCCAGATGGCCCCGCTAGCTGGGACTGGGCCAATCCTAAGCCAGGAGCCAGGAGTTTCCTTTGGGTCTCTTGGGTGCAGAAACCCACGCACTTGCACCATCCTCTACTGCTTTCTCAGGTGCACTAGCAGGGAGCTGGATGGGAAGTAGAGTGGTGGGGACTGGAACTGGCACCCATATGGGATGCCGGTATTGCAGGCAGCAGCTTTACCTGCTTTGCCACAATGCCAGCCCCCGGCGGGTGTTTGGCATAGCAGTCATAATGCCTCCTGGGACATTCATATCCCATACCAGAGTGCCTGGGTTCAAGAACAGGATCCACTTATGATTGTAGCTTCCTCCCTAACCTGGGAGATGGCAGGTGATGGCTGAACTACTTGGGTCCCTGCCACTCATGTGGGAGATCAGATGGAGTTTCTGGCCCAGCCTTGTCTGTTTTAAGGAACTTAAAGAGTAGACCAGGAGTTCGGATTGTGGCATAGTGAGTTGAGCGGGCACCGAAATACCAGTATCCCATATGGGCACTGGTTTGAGTCCTGGATGCTCCATTTCTGATCCAGTTCCTTGCTAGTGCACCTGAGAAAGCAGTGGGAAATGGCCCAGGTAGTTGGAATCCTGTACCTATGTGGGAGAATCAGAAGAAGCTTCTGGCTTGTGGTTTTGGCCTGGCCCATGCCCTGCCATTGGTGCCATTTGGGGAGTGAACCAGCAGATAGATGATCTCACTATCTCTACTTCTCTCTCTGTTTCAAATAAATAAACTCTGCCTTTCAAATAAATAAAATAAATCTTTCTTTAAAAAAAGTGAGCCAGCAGATGAAAGATCTCTGCTTCTGCCTTTCAAATAGAATAAGGAAGCAACTATTGCTTTAAGACTCACTTCTAATGCTTTCATGCTATTTAACAAACCACTAATGTCACCCATCAGGAAGCATCTCTGACATGCTCTAGGCTAATTGGCAAAGCAGCTGAGGTTAAGAGAGACCCTGGTAACAGAAGCTCACTCCAGCCTTCTGCGGCCACATCTTGATTAGAGTACTGAGCACCCCTGAGAGTTCTGTCCACGCCAAAATATGGCTGCACTTGGACTGAGGCTTCACTAGGTCAGCACAGTCAAGAACAGTGAGTGGTTCAAAGGTTCAAAATAAGTCGCAGCCAATATACTAGAGTGGTTAAGAATACTCCAGGAAATCACACACACAAGGCACTTAGCACTATTCCTGGCACATTAATCGATCAGGAGTACATGCTTGCTATTATTGTGATTATATTTTAAAAGCTTATTGAAAAAAGAAAGAAGAGAGAAAGGGAATCTTATTAGCTAAGGGTGGTACAGGGGAAGGAAGGCGGAAGTAGCATTTGTTGAGCAACCTCTGGGTCTCAGGAATTTCACGTGCTTCTCTCTAGCACGTGGCAATGTATGATGATTACAATTCCCACATGAGAAAGCTGATAGTACGAGTGCGTCATGCAATGCCACACACCCAGTGGGTGCCAAGCCCAGCACTCAAGCACTCTTGGGTGGGAAAGTGGACACAGCAGCCCCAGCTGCCACCCCTGCATAGCACGTTGGACTAGCAGCCATGGGGAGAGAGTACAATGCACAGGCATCAAGACAGTGCAAGTTTCAGGAGAAGGCAGGTGGAAGGTGCAAGACCCAGAGTTGTTACTAGAGACTGTCAGCTCCTGGGGAGATAGGGCTATGGTCTGTCCAAGAGAGGGCTCATTTGGGAATTGCCACCTGGAGAGAGGCAGGGGGTAAGTTCTCCCAGAAGCAGAACTTGAGCCCAGGCTTTGGTGCAGGTGACAAGAGCTCAGAGAGACAGAAGGCCAACAGGTGGGAAGGGGCAGGGGTGGACTTGGGCATGGGGCCAGACATGGGCATGGGGCCATGACCCCAGGAAGTCAAGGCAGGCCTTAAACTCTTCAGGCTCTTCTGAGCCCTGAAATTCTCACCTCGGTGAAGTGGCTGTAGACCCAAGCAGTCCTCTGAAGACACCCAGAGCTGGAGAAAGTGGTTCCAGAGGCTCCAGCCAAGGCACTGGCAGTGTGCTCTATGGTAGTCAGCGCCCAAAGGAGTCCGCACTTCCAAACAACCCAGGTCCTTCCCTGGGCTCCACAGCCCTCCTGACTGACCCTGCCAACGTATCTAAGTCAGGCTCCCCACACTGACCTCCTCTGAGCTGCTCCAGCCATGCCAGCCTCCCCACTGTCAGGCAGAACCACCAAGCACACCCAGCTGCAGGCCCGAGTCACTGCTTGTCTCTCTACTCAGCACTCTGTTACCAAGAGACTGTGCCCTCCATCCAGGTCTCACCCCCGATGGATGTCACCTTCTCCGAAAGACTGGGTCATCCTTGTAAAAATCGGCACTCCTGCCTCTCTATGCCCTGCTTCCCTTGTCCTTCCCACCGGCCAGAACCAGAGTATACATCTCCTTTGTTGATGTGCTTACTGTCTGCCTAAGACAGAGAAGCATAAGCTCCATAAGGTGAGGACCAGACTCCTGCCTGTTTTGATCACTGCTCTGTCTCCTGTGTCGAGAGTGGAGGCTGGGACAGAATAGAGGTCAATGCCTTCTTGCTGAATGAAAAAATGAATCAACCAACCATCAGTCAGTCCAGAATAGACCCTCAAAGGCATCCAAGCCAGGACCCCTTAGGTCCAAATTCCCAGGATACTTGTTATAGATGCATATTTCCGAAGGTTCTCTGCCCAAGAGGGAGCTGGGGCTCTCGGAGTTCTGCTCCCACACAGCTCTCCAGAGTCCAGTGGAGAGCAGAAGGCCAGGTGGGGAGTGGAAGCTTAGCCACTCAGCGAGGGTGCATATTTAGCAATAGGACTTGCAGCCAATTCTGTCTCCCAGCCTGGTTCCCAGGCCCCGAGCCTGGCTAGGTGTGGGGAATCCCACAGGGATCCCAAAAATAGAGTCACAGATCACCGCTTACCTGACCAGCAGAAGGAGGTGAACTGTGGAAACTCCACATAAAACCCTAGAGTCAAAAACTACCACTGTCCACAACATGAAAGTAAAGAAAAATGGAGTCACTCATGCTAAGCCAGAAGCTGATGACATCACTTATGTCAAGCTCAGGGCTTGCCAGAAAGATGCTCCTCATCAGACTGAACAGACATCCCTGGGCAGTCTGATAACGTGTGTGCTTGGATGATAACCTCGAGTTACCTTCCTACTCGCACGGTGAGTGGATGCACCCCGAAAATGAGCTGGAAACACCCTGTCCCAGGCATTGGATTGGTGGCACCCCAGGAAACTCCGAGAGGGAGCACAACTGATTGGTGACACCGGGACCCCTACTGGAGACTCCACCTTCAGAGTGACAAGGATAAAAGGAGAGCCTTTTCCACAGCTCTCCATCCTCTCTGGGATCATGGCCCAGTGTGTGTGAACTTCTGGCTCTCCACACGTTTGGAGCAGAAGAGCCAGCTCACTAGCTAAGTGACACAAGGCGACTACAGGATCAAACTCTAGTGAATCCACCGCCTCACTGCCTGCCCTGGACCCCTTATCAGCCTGCTGCCAGGCCTGACGGCAGAGTTGGACCAGGGCTCTCAGCAGGGGACCTCTCCAAATCCTCTCCTTGCTGTCCGCCCGGGGAACACTGAACCCACTGCCCAGAGTGACAAGTCCTTGTTTGTAAGGGGTTGACTTGAGATCCATCTCTGCTGAGATGTTGAGAACCGGACCTTAAACACTGACTCTTCATGACCACGATATGAACCTTGAGAACACAGCCTTTATAAGTAACATTAGCCCTGTGTTATAGGAATATGCTTTGACCCTATGGCTAAAAATAATGTTAGATACCTTGCTGTACATATACTATTATAATTGGATAGCCCTCAAAATTACTTTAACACTGTATACTGTGATCTGTGGGTTAATGAATAAGCTCAAGTAGTATTATTGATATTGATATTAATGGTATTAGTGTTAAGATTGGTATTAATGATATTAGTCTTAAGATTTAGCTCCAGTAATTCTTTAGTATTGCCGTTAATGGAATAGTGTTATCATAATAGTTGAGTCAAGTGCTAGTAGTTAAGTATTGTTATAATAGTTAAGTATACTGAGAGTGATAAGCACATTGATACTGAGGAATGTGTTAACGGTGATACTGATAAGTATCTTGACCTTAATGAGCCTATTGATATACAGTGTGATAAAACCCCTGGTGTGTGAGCAATAAAGTCTTTCATTGTACAGGCAGAATTGTGTTCTTGTGTTCCTTTCTTCCCAGTGCCCTGTTCAGCTGTGTGACAGCAGGTGCTCCGGACACTAGGAGGCAGCAGAACTGCCAGATTTCCAGGGATACCTGGGAGCTTGAAAACAAGGCTATTGGATCAGTGTTGTGGCGCAGCGGGTTAAACCGCCCCCTACAGCATTCCATATCAGAGCGCTGGTTCCTGTACCAGCCACTCCTCTTCTGATCCAGCTCCTTGCTAATGTGCCTGGGAAGTCAGCAGAAGACTGCTCAAGTGTTGGGCCCCTGCCACCCAAGTGGGAGGCCCAGATGGAGTTCCAGGATCCTACCTTTTGATATAGGCGGGCAGACAGGATGAAATCAATTAGACTCATGAGCTGGAAGACCACAACCCCCACTTCCCGGCCCCTTGTGTGATCTCAGGCCCCTACTGACCTCACCTGTATGCCCACCTGCCAATCAGATGATGTAAGCCCTCCCCTTTTGGAAGCAGATAGAAGGTGTGGAGCACAGTGGGCCCCTCTGCTGCCTAATGCCTCTGGGCAGGCACCCTTTTGGCACCCCTCTCTCTACTTTCCTGCCCACGCTCTGCTACCTGTGGCTACTCCTAACTGCACACTGCACACTTTGCTCCATGTGGCTCCTGGCCTGCTCTCCACCCAGTTTATGCTTTTAGACTTCTTTCTTCCTTAAGTAAAGCCCTCACTTTCCTGTGTACTGCTCTCAATAAAAACTGAAACCTTACCATGTCACCTGTTTTATTTGAGCCAATATTCAGAATTCTTATCTGAATAGATGGCAAGAACTCTCGAAGTATTAATATTGAAATTATTAATAAAGCTAATCCACAATGCTTTGACCTAGCTGAACCCTTGCAGACATTTGAAGAGTGAGCCAACAAATGGATGTGTGCACTATCTTTCTCTCTGTCACTCTGCCTTTCAAATAAATAAATCTTTTTTTTAAATGTGGCTGTCAGGATGACCATATCGGGGGGACAGCAGTGGAGAACCAACTCCTCTTTTTGAGACATCATCTAGCCCTCCTTGAATCTACGACCCTTGGGAAGGAAGGAGTCCTCATTGCTGACTGAGATTGAGGCTTAGTGTCAGATTACTCTTTATTTAATACATGCAAAACCACAATTTGGTTTTTTGATTGTGTTTATAATTACTATATAATGTGGGTAAATTATATCTACATCATGTAACCTTTTATAATATGCATTCTTCAATTTATTTCCCAGGAGTTTTAACATCTAATACTTATTCTATTAAATTCCAATTATATACAAGGAATGTTAAATCATACTCTTGAAAAACTCATTACTAACACACGCTCTCACATTTTAAAAGTGAAATAAATCAAGCTATTTCTGTCATCAGAATCAGGTATGGGTCAGAGAAAACAAATTGCTGGAGATGTCATTTAAAATGCAGATTGCAGCTCAGGCATTTGGCCTAGCAGTTAAGATGATGCTTGGGATGTCTATGTCCCCTGTTGGAGTCCCCGGTTGCAAGTCACAGATCTACTCCTGATTCCAGCTTCCTGATAATGCAAATCCTGGGAGACAGCAGGTGATGGCGTAAGTCCCTGCACCCATGTGGAAGACTCAGATTAAGTTCTGAGCTCCCAGCTTTGGCCTGGCCCAGACCCAGCTCCCAGCTATTGTGGGCATTTTTGGGCACCGAAACAGATTTCTCTCTCTTTCCACCTTTCAAATAAAATGCAGACTCCTAGGACCCATCCCAGATGCAGTGAACCTCAGTGCAAAGCCTTGGTATTTGCATTCTTACCAGGCTCAGGTTTCTGGTACCTCCTGTGACCTTTGACACTCTGCAAAGTCTGCCATGGGAGAGGGCTAATAGCTGAGCCCTCAACCCTCCCTGCTCCAGGTACCCAATAAGGGATAGTGCAGCTCAAAGCCTACCCCCATTTCTATTAGTGTCTGAAGTGTCTGTGCTCCTCGCTAGCCTCGAAAACCCCAATTCCAGCGTTAACAGCTACACAAACTACATGGAAGGAATGCAGGCTTGACTACATAAGCAAAAAGCCGAAAAAGACTCAGGAGGAGAATGATAGGATTGCTGAACACTGAAGGTTAATTAGTGCTAACTAAAAGTGGTATCTTTCTTCCATGGTTCTTTGACACCAGAGGAAAGGGCAAAGAAAGGAGAGAAACTTCCTTGAAAGCAGGCAGCCCAACAGCTGGATGCAGAAAGCATTTGGGAGGCTTCAAGGAAAGAGCAGGTGGCTGAGATGGAGAAGACTTGGGTCCAAGCCCTGACTTGCACACTCATTTGCTCTGTGTCTCGGGGACAAGCCTCTCATTGTTCAGGCCTCCGCGTCATCATTGTTGCTGCCCTGCCCTTTTGTTTTTGGAAGGCTGGACTGGCAGAGACCAAAATCTAGGAGATAATTCTCCCCATAGATGATCACACCCAGACCTGGCCATCCAAAGGGTGGAGCAGAGAGCGCTCCACGCCAGGCGCCAGCCTTGCTGTCTACTTCCCATTGCTTCACCGTCCCAAGTGCTCGACCATCAGGACTGAATTTGTGTTTCTCCCTTGGACCAATGTTTGCCTTCTTCATGTTAAACCTTTTTGCCCTTTTGTTTGTTTGCTTCCTTGTTGGGCAGGTCTCAGCTTGACTATCAGCCCTTCAGAGAGACTTCCCAGGGCTCCTTATCCAATTTCTCTCCCTCTACTGCCATCCCCTGGGCACTTGCCATTATTTCTTTCTCTTTCATCATTGTCTTAGAACTTATCGCCCTTTGAGATCACTGGATTTGCCCACAGTGTAGGTGAGCTTTTTATAAATGCCTTTACTGCCATGGGAGTTCCTGGAAGGCCGGGCATCCTTTCCCGTGGGCACATTCGTGGAACCGCGTTCACATCCATCAGCATCCACGGAATGAGAAGTGAATTCCCTGCCTCATTGAGCCGTCTCTTAGCCCACTGCTCTACCCTTTTCCCCTACCCCCTTTTTCCACCAGACTCCTGACTCTGGCTGTAATTAGTTTCCCTTGGATGATAATGGAGAGGGGGGTTTTAGGCTCCTCCCTTGCTTGGGGTGGATGCTGTTTATCAGGTTGAAGTGACCTAGCCTGTTTAGGAATCACAGAAGACAACCAACCTTTCTCCAGCTAAAACGTGGCACTAATGCATCATTTTGTAGACATCTTCTTCCCATCCAGGAGAGTCTTCTGGTCACCCAGTTTGGAAAGGGGGAGAGAAAGCCCCACAGGCAGCACTACCTGACAGGTATCTGGAGGTGCTATATGAGAGCCCAAGGCAGAATATCCCCAGGGAACTGCAAAGGAGGAGAATGAGATTACCTTAGGGAGGTAAATAGAAAACTGGCAGGCCTGGGCCCAGGGCTGAGTGCTTGGGCAAATCCCAGATGGAGGCCCTACCCTATCTACAGGCAGAATCTCCCCCTCAACAAAGGAGTTGGCAGGACCTGGGATTAGAGTAAATATTTGTTTAGCTTCATTACTTGCCCAACCTCTTGTTTAGAGATTGCCTTGCATTGCCTCCTGCAATCCTCACAATAGCCCTTTTCTTTGCTACTATTGGTTTTCTCAGAATGTGTCTTTTGTTTCTCACCATTCTTTTGCTGAGTCAGAGCCTAACCCTGAGAGAAGCAATCAACATTGGTTGATTGATTAAGTCTTCTACCTTGGAGTTTTCATCCCTTCTGAAAATATTCTCCAATCTTCTACTAGTGATGGAACAAAGACGTAAGCCTCAGCTAGTCTCACTCCTTGCCCAAAAGATAGATAAACACTGGAATGTATTCCTTGCCCTTGAATCTGAAATGGGTCTCACACCCTATTGCCTTCATACTCCACCCCCCCAAGGCCACTTGAAAGATCAGTTCCAGGAATTCCCCTCCGCCTGCTACCCCCTACCCTCACCCCTTTCCCTAGCCCTCCTAAGATATAAAAAGGCCCTGAGGGTCGCTGGCGGCTGGTCACCCACCTCTATGAATTTATTTTCTCTGAATAAATTCAGTCTGGCTATACATTCGTACACTGCCTCCTCTCTATTCTGCACCTCTTTTTCTAAATTTATGGTGCCCCGTGTGAGGAACCTCCAATCTGCAACTCTTTCTGTAACAACTACAATACTTCAAAATGTTTGTGTGAAATCAAATTTGAAAAAAAAGTTTTGGTGCAGAAACTTTGAAATCCATGCATACACTGGTGCCAGGAAAGAGGCTGAGTGTGAAGCCAAAGGCGGGTGAGGTTTACTCAGAATAAAGCCTGGGAGGGGCTCGCTCCCAGGTGAGCGCAGGGCAGACAGTTGCCAGCGAACACACAGCAGAGAGCGCCTTCCCTGACAGACTAGTGGTTTATATAGTACAAAGCAGCGGGAAGAGGCTTAGGGGACTAAAGCTGGGCTGCCGAGATAGAGAGAGAGCTTGGGCTGGTTCTAAAGGTCCTCAGAGATTACAGTGTGAGCTGGGAGGGGTCTGGGATGAGGCTGAGGCTGGATTCAGGGGCTGAGCGGCTGAGCTGCTGAGCTGGGGGAGAGAGCTTGGGACGAATGGGGAGAGCTCAGGCTGATGGCTGGACTCTTCAGATAGTGCTGTGTCCAGCAGTCCAGGCAGGGTGGAGGTGGTCCAGGCAGGGTGGGGGTAGTCAAGGCAGGGTGGGGCTGTAATAGCAGGGCAGAGAAATGGGGGCCTGCTTGTTGTATGTAGGTGAGAGGTCAATGTAAATTTAAGAGTTTTTGTCCTTGCTCCATCACTGGGTCTTCAAAGAGTTCATGGAAAATGTATATTAAGAAAACCTATGCAATGGATGGGCATTTAGCCAAGCAGTTGGTTAAGACACCTGCATTCCACATCACAGTGCCTGGTTTTGTTTCCTGGCTCTGTCTCCTGACTCCGAACACAGACCTTAGGAGACAGCAGTGATGGGACAAGTCGTTGGGTTCCTACCATCCAGGTAGGGGACCTGGATTTGTTCCCAGCTGTCGGTTCCTACCTGGCCCAGCCCTGGCTATTTGGGGCTTTTGTGGAGTGAACCAGCAGATGGGAGAGCCCTCTATCTCTCCCTCCCCATCTCCCTCTCAAATAAAGGAGGGGGAAAAAAAAACAGTGTATGGGTTTCAATTTTTTTGCACTAAAATGAACTTTAATTTTTAATTCCATTTTCCATGAACTTTTTGAAGTATCTTTGTCTACAACAATTACATAGCCTCTTCTTTGCCTTGACTTTATAGTCTCCTGTTTTCTCTGTGAAGAATACTTTTATCTTTATTTGATTTGCTATCACTCATTTTAAAGTGATGAGCAAAAGGACTTTTGAAAATAAGAAGCCCATGCTCCAGTACAGGTGCTACTAATGAATAGGTACCTCTCTGTTTCCCATCAGTGAAATGGACCTAGTAATAGTGATCCTAGCATTCTTGTACAAATTATTATCAAGAATTAAAATATATGGGCCAGTGCTGTGTCGAAGTAGGTTAAGGCTCCACCTGTAGCTCCAGCATCCCCTAATGGGCTCCAGTTCATGTCCCGGCTTCTCCTCTTCCAGTCCAGCTCTTTGCTATAGCCTGGGAAAGCAGAGGAGGATGGCCCAAGTACTCGGGCCCTTGAATCCGCATGGGAGACCCGGAAGAAGCTCCTGGCTCCTAGCTTTGTGTTGGCCCAGCTCTGGCCTTTGGGGTCATTTGGAAAGTGAACCCACAGATGGAAGACCTCTTTCTCTGTCTCTCAAATAAATAATTTTTTTAAATCAAAATATAAAGAGTTACTTATTGTAGAGAGTTAAGATGAATCAAAGCACATAGCACAACCCTGGAAGGGAAGTCGAGCTGGAGAGAACATTTGAGAAAGAAAATGGTTAAGTACCAACAAACGACAGCTGCCTAAGTTTTCAGCTGTAAGCAAAAGAAACTGCGTTTGGCTAACTTAAGCAAAAATGAGGTTTGTCAGAAAGATACGGGGCACTAATTGACTTGAAGGGAAGCCAGAACGATCCAAGTTGGGAAGGATGGGCCTATGGGGAACCCAGCTGTCGACATGCTTGACGAGCCTTCGTCTGGGTGTTGTCAGTGGGCTGATGAAGCTCCAATTACCTTCCGTCCTATTCTGGTCTCAGCTCACTTAAAATTCAAACTCCAGGAGAGAAAATCTGGGTCGCGTCTTCTTGTGGAGAGAAGAGAGTAGGCACTGTGACTGATTGTCCCACGAACATGACGTAGAACTGGGCAGCAGCTGGAATCCGTGTTCCCATGGCTGCTGAAACAAACAGGCACATGAGTGGTGGCTTCTAACCACCTCTACCTTCTGTAGTTCTGGGGGCCAGAAGTCCATCGTCGATGTCAGAGGGCTACGACCAAGGTAAGGCCTGCCCGCCCTTTACTTTGGCGGTCTGATAGACTTACATTAAGTGCAAAGTGCCATCCCTTTACCTCCCCCATCTCAAGTCACCAGTCACCTGAGTAATGGCCCATTACACGCACAGGTGCCACACACACTCTAGGGAGAGACCTGCACACACCAGTTGTGTCTAAGATCTTTCAGCAAGGTGAGGACAGACAGGTAAGCTGACTGTGGTGCAACAACAGAGGTGTTGTGACGGGGACACTGTGTGGGACTTTTTAGGTGATGATTAGTGAAAGTGTTGGGGAAGGGAGGGGGGGCATGGACTCCTGGGTGTACATAAAGGAGATAAACTCTGAGCTAGGAGCTGCACACAGAGACCAAGGGGAAACCACACTCCAGTTCTTAGGGGAAACACTAATGCTTTCCTTTCTACCATAGCTGAGTTCCAGAAAAGTCAGAGATTAAATCCAGACAGAAGCAATCATTTACTAAGCCAGTCAGGCCACCTTGACTCGCTCAGCAATATAAAGGAGCTAAGATAATGCACCTGGAGCCGTTTCAAAAGCTTGCTGCATCTAGAAATTCCTCTTAGGGTTTGTAGTAAATTCTCAGAATCTGTTGGCTAAAAAATGCCATAGAAGAGTATTTTTCTGTGGAGAAGGAATCACACGGATGCCAAACAGGGTAGTGGAATTCACCAATCAGCCAGTTGCCCTGGGCTCATTCTGTCCTTGTGCTTTCTACAGGACCTTTCTACAGAGCTACAGGACCAGGATCTTGTGGAATGTGAAGAAGAGGAGGGATGGAGGGAGTGAACATGATTAAAGCAAGCACAGAACAGACCGGGAGCAAGTGGGAAGCCGTGTGTGGAGTTCTAGCTGGCCAACAGTGACCAACCACAGCCCATTTGCTGGGAGGTTTGTGGATGCGATGGTGTCGGGTCTCTTTATTATCTTGACAGCCCTTTGTCATCCATTCTAGGGTTGGCCCCGCCTCAGGGAAGCCAAGCCTGGAAACTTAAAATATTCAATGATTTGAAGGGGTGGAGCAGGGGAGCCTTGTCAATTGTTAGTCAAGTACTACATGCACAGGTTTTTTTTTTTTTTTTTTTAATCAGGGTTTATAGAGGAAATAGCAATGAGAGAGAAACATTTTTATCTGACCTACCTGCAACTAATGTATTTGTGTCATTCTTTCTTTGTGTATTAATTTGAGTGATCTCTGGACTGCTCTTAGTAGATAAGTGTAGCTCATCTATACCATCACACCAGCTCCTATCTCCTATATCAAAGTTTTATCACTATTTGAATCCTTTATTATTTTTTGCTCCTTTAAGTAGTATGTCATAATGTTTACTTTTTCTTTTAATGTGCATAAACAATAGTCTTAAATTACTTTTTCTTTGTTGTGATGAAAGGATGTTTTTTTAACGGAACAATGACAGGTGAAAATAGTTACACAGTATGTCAATGAAGGGGCCATAACAAAAGCATTTCATGTATAAGTACATTTAAGACATTCTGGGTGCAGAGAATAGAACAAATTTCTCCATCACAGGGCCTTTCAGAAGCTTTGATGTGCAAATGCGTGCTGTGACGCTTCAAAAGGACGTGTAATGTGTAGCATTTCCCAAACTTTTGATCATAGAAATGTGTTTAGCTGTGAGGGTCCCCCGCCCCACACTGTGCTGGAACATTGATTCCCATTTGGGGAAAATGTGTATAGAAAGGAAGAGGAGGCAGTCTCCTGCTTGTTGCAATGTCAGGAGCACACACACACACAAAAATCTCCTTTTGCTAAAAGACTATCCCTTGAGCACCTGCAGCCTGCCTAGGCTGAACTGACAGCACATAGCAATGTGATATTCGTGCTAAGTGTCTCCAACTATACAAAGAGGAAAGAGTGAGACGTAAACAATGCCCCACAGTTTAAAAGGTGGAGTCTGGAGTCTCCAAGGTCCCTAACTGTACCATACCACCTGCTATGGTTTAGACATGATTTGAGGGCCCCGCAGGGGTTTGTCTGCGCCAGGCTTTGTTCCAGGGTGGTGGTGCTGGGAGACATTGTGGAATTTTGGAAGGTGCAGTCTAGTGGAGGTCCTTAATTCAGTTGGGGATGAATCCTTGAGAGACTTTAATAACTCTGGGTGTTTGTTATAAAGTGGCTAGAACTGCCTGAGCCTGGCTTCACTCATCCTCTCTCTTGCTCCCAGTCTGGCAGTGTGGTCTCTCCTTCCCACAGGAGTTCCCACCAGTGCCATCTGACACAGTGAGACGACGCTAAGAGGGCCCTCTCCACAGCTAAGCCAGGCCTTTGGACCTCCACGACTGTGAGCCGAGTAAACCTCTTTTCTCTGTAGTTTGCTTCAGAGGCTTCGTTATAGCGTGGAAAGCGGCTGACACACCAACTCTCCAACAGATTGCTCTGCTCCTCAAAGTGAGAAGAAAGGGCCTCTGAAGGTCCTGAGCACTTTGTCTAGGTTATTGCTGTAATCAAAGGCTGCCTTTGTCTCTGTACAGTGATGTAGAAAATAGCAACAGTGTGTGTATTCGGTACCTCAGTGAGGCCCTGTCAGCAGAGCTGACAAGGACACGGAGGTTGACTGTGCTGCTCACACAATATAGCTAAGCATGGACTAAGAAACTTAGGGCTTTGCCTTATATATACTGGCTATAGCCAAGTGAGGAAGGTTTCCAGATGTATTTATTTTATTTATTTGAGAGACAGATAGAGCTCCCATCCACTGATTCACACCCCCCCATGTCAACCAAGGCATCTAAACAGGCAGAAGCCAGGAGCCCAGAACTCTGTCCAGGTTTCCCATGTGGATGGCAGGGACTGAAATACATGACCCATCACGTGCTATCTCCCAGGGTGCACTCCCAGGTGGAACCAGGAGTGGAGCTAGGACTTGAACCCAGGCACTCTGATGTGGGATGCAGGCATCCTAGCCACTGTCTTAATGGCCAGGCCAAATGCCTGCTCCAGATTGCCAGAGTTAGCAAATAAAAATACAGGATTCGCAGTTAGAATTTCAGATAAAGAATGAATAATTTTTAAAAATATTTTATTTATTTATTTGAAAGGCAGAGTTACAGAGAGGCAGAGGCAGAGAGAGCCCCAAATGGCCACACTGATCCGAAGCCAGGAGCCAGGAGCTTCCTTTGGGTCTTCCCATGTGGGTTTAGGGGCCCAAGGACTTGGGCCATCTTCTACTGCTTTCCCAGGCCATAGAAGAGAGCTGGATAGGAAGTGGAGCAGCCAGGACTCAAACCAGTGCCCATATGGGATGCTGACACTGCAGGCGGCAGCTTTACCTGCTACGCCATAGCACTGGCCCTAGAATGAATAATTTTTGAAGTATAAGTATGTCCCATGCAGTATTTGAGGCACTTTTTTTTTTCAGCATGGTGAGGTTTATTTAGAAAGTGAGAGAATGCACAGGCACACGAGGGCTTCGTTTAGGGAGAGTGGGCCAGGAAAAGCAAAAGGGGAATTTCATACCCTGCTCTGCTCATCCTGGGTCCTTGAGGTGGGGAGAGAGAAAGTTGAGACATTCTTATACTAAAACACTCTTAAGCATTGTTTATCTGCAATTTTAATGTGTGTAGGCATCCTGCATGCTTTCTGGCAGTCTTACAAGTAAAGCAGAGCTCAGAACATGAGATTAATGGACAGAAAGCAGAAAGGCTGGGAGACCTGGGGCAGAGTGGGGTGCGCTCTGTCTCTGAGCTCCCCGATTGGTGTGCTGCAGGTTGGAGAAGGTGGACGTGGAGATGCTGATTCTACTAACCCTCAGTGCAGCTGCAAGAAGCCTGGAGTGGCAGGAGCACAAAACCAGAACATGTAGCCTCAAGCAGCCTCTTCCAGGACTGTTTGAAGGGTGGCCCACCTGCAGCCAAGTCTGCCATAGTCCATAGTCTCTCAGGCGGCATCCGGAATTGTCATTCTACCAGAACCTCCACAGCAGCCCACAAGTGAGACGTAGCCCCACACTTATGATGTCCAAAAATCAGAGCCCCTAGACCAAGATGCTTCTTGTTGGGGTGAAGATGGGTGGGGACTTGGAAGGTATAGCTCCAGTCAGTGTAACCCCATGTCTTTTGACGTTTTATTTTTCTTTTCATTTTATTTGAAAGGCATAGAGAGAAACAGAGAGATCTTCCATCTGCTTTTCTTTCCCCAAATGCCAGATCATTTGGGGAAATGATCAACATCTCCACAATGGATCAGCATCTCCAGAATTCCCACATTCTACTCTCTGTTTCTATGAGTTCAACTGAAACTCTGCACTTCCATGAGATCATAAAAGATCTGTCCTTCTATGCCTCACTTGCTTCATTGAGCACAGTGTTCTCCAGGTTCATCCATGTTATTGCAAATGACAGGACTTCCTTCACTTTCAAGGCTGAGTTGAATTCCAATTCTGTATCCATTGATTCATTAGTGGACACTGAGGTTTATTCTGTATCATGGTTACTCTGGGTAATGCTGCAATGAACGTGGGAGTGCAGGTACATCTTCAACTGCTGATCTCATTTCCTTTGTAACCCCAAACCCTATTTCATGTACATCAGATGTCTGTTCCTTCCTGGCTGATGTGCTTTTACGAGCAACTGGGTTAACATCCTGCTTTGACCGCTTTGCCTTGTGAATTCTGGAAACTAGAGCCCAGTTTGTTGTTTTCAAATAGTGGATATTTGGAAGATAGTTTGCATTTGAATTTTGTTTGCATTATTACAGAATAAAATTTAACATAGCATTTGGCAATAAAAAGAAAGCGCCATTAAAGTTAAATATAACTTTAACTCTCGCAAATGTTTGGTTGGTTGTTAAGAAATAGTTTTAAATATTTTATCAGCTCTGTGAGAGTCCCTGTTCTCAGTGATGATCAAGAATTTGAAGAGAACAATTAAAAAGTCAATTAGGACTTGCTTGTAACCATTTCAACATAAAACTGGATATAAAAAGCTATGTTGAATTCCTCTTCCTCTGGAGATATAGAAAGTCACAAGGGAATGTTGCTCCCAGCCTGATAACAAGAAAAAGCCTGATAATCTACATAATCATAATTTTTAAAAGCCTATAAGGGAATCCAGCCTGTAAAGAAACCTAACGAACCAAAATCCAAAAGATGACAACAACCTCCCAGGAGACAGAAGACCCCACAGCTGCATTTCTCCTTGGCAGCACAGTGAAACTGGGATTCAAAATGTTATAAAAACAAGAAGGCTCTAGAGTAGCCAAGGCACTAATGAAAAAGAAAAACATACGTGGAGGACTTACTCTACGTGACTACGAGAGACTTACTGTTAAGCTTGTTTATCAGCATTGCCCAAGGAGGGACAAATAGTTTAACACAACAAAACAGAGCGGCCAGGAAATTACCCAGCTTGTGAGATGAAGTGACTTCCAACAAGGACATCTGAGGGATGTAAAGGGAGAACGGGGGACTTTAAAACAATTAGGGACAACTGGGTATCTCCCACGAAAGCAGCACTCTTGACCTCTACTTCTCGTCACATACACAAAAGTAATTATTTGTGATGAATTATAGACCCTGAGTTTAGAACCTAAAGTTTATAGAATAAAATATAATACTTTGATGACCTTGGCATGAGCAAATACTTCTTAAAACACAGAAAGCTATAATCATAAAATAAAATATTACTAATTTAACTGCATTAAAATTTAAAACTTCTGCATGACAAGATGGCATTAAGAAAATAAACACAGAAGTCCCAGTCTAGGAGGAAATGTTTACAAGACATGTGTCTGACAAAAGAGTTGTATCAAGCATATAAGGAACACTTACAACTAGAACTAAAAAGACAAATTACCCAAATAAAAACTGGGTAAAATCTGGAACAACTATCTTATAAAAGAAGATTTATAAGTGGACTATAAACACATAAAAAAGGTACTCCACATCAATTATCAAAGAAATGAAAATTGAAACAATTGAATCTCACTACAAACCCACTCTGGATGAAATTAAAGTCATGAACACCACCAATACTGGAGTGTCTGCGTAAGCAACAGAAACTCTCCTACATTGCTGTAGGCTTGTAAAATGATGTGAGTACTTTGGAAAAATGGGAGTTTTGGAAAAAGGTCAACACATACCTACCATATTATTCAACCATCTTACCCTAGGTATTAATCCTTAGAAAATGAAAACATGCTTACAAAAAGCCTTGTGCAAGAATGTTCCTAGTAGCATTATTCATAAAAGCCCAGATATAGAAAGAACCCAGATAGCCATCAACATAGGAATACATTTTTAAAAAGGTATATTCATGATGAAATATTATTTGCAATTAAAAGTAACACTACTATTACATGTGACAACCTGGATGAATCTTAAACATGCTATTCCTTTTTTTTTTTTTTTTGACAGGCAGAGTGGACAGTGAGAGAGAGAGAGACAGAGAGAAAGGTCTTCCTTTACCGTTGGTTCACCCTCTAATGGCCGCTGCAGCTGGTGCGCTGCGGCTGGCGCACCGCGCTGATCCAAAGGCAGGAGCCAGGTGCTTCTCCTGGTCTCCCCTGGGGTGCAGGACCCAAGCACTTGGGCCATCCTCCACTGCACTCCCGGGCCACAGCAGAGAGTTGGCCTGGACGAGGGGCAACCGGGACAGAAGCCGGTGCCCCGACCAGGACTAGAACCCGGTGTGCCGGTGCCGCAAGGCGGAAGATTAGCCTATTGAGCCACGGCGCCGGCTAGTTAAACATGCTATTCTAAATGAAAGAACCAGGGACCAGCATTGTACCTATAATGCAAGCATCTCATATGGAATCCCACATGGAAGCTCCATTCGGATCCAGCTACATGCTAATGCACCTGGGAAAGCAGAGGATGATGGCCCAAGTGCTTGGGCTCCTGCCACCCATGTGGAAGACCCAGAAGGAGTTGCAGGCTCATGGCTTTGGCCTGGCCCAGCTTTGGCCATTGCAGGCGCTTAGAAAGCTGATGAAAGAACCTCTTCCCTTCCCTCTCCCTCTCCCACTCTGAATTTTAAATAAATCATCTTTTATTTTAAAAAAAGCATAAATAAATCTTCCCCCAAAAGTGAAAGGAGTCAGAGGCAGGGCGTACAGTTGTCACTCAGTAACTGCAGGGAACTGGTTCCTGGATCCTTGCCAATGCTAAAACCTATGGATGTCTAAGTCCCTTACAGAAAAATACATAGTATTTGCATATAAGCTGTGCATATCCTCCTGTATATTTTAAATCATCTCTAGGTAGCTTTTAATACTTAATACAATGTAAGCTCTTTGTATAGTTGTTATACTGTGTTTTTTTTAGTGAATCACACCAAAAAGTCTATTTGTGTTCAGTCAATATTGATGAAGTTTTTCAACAAATCCACAAATTGTTGAAGCAATGGATGCAGAGGGCCAATTATTACTGAAAATATTATTTATATTTTATGCATATTTATATGAAGTTCCAAAATAGACAAAACTTTCTACAGTAACAGATCTCAAATCAGGGGTTTCTTCTGGGGACTAGATAATTTGGACATAGTGTCAAAAATTATCAAGGAGTACACTAGTAATCTGTATATTTCATTGGATGTAAGTTAAATCTCAATCAACAGTTTTAATGAATACCAAAGCTAAGTTCACAAAAGCAGACTTTGCTTCTCATTTTAAAATTCAAGATGTTTTCATTTAGAATGTGATACAAATATAATTTTCAGTATCCTCCCCAAGATACATATTTTCAAATTACACCAAACCTATGTAAGTGCTCCAGAATACTCCTCTGTTTCAGTACAACATGTAAATGTTACACTTTTTTACATGAGCCACAAAGGGGAAAAAACTGGGAGGCAATTGCTCTGTATGTAGCTGAAGCAGAGGAAATGATTGGAGAAAGACATATGACTGGGGAGCAGGATGAACGAAAATGGGCAGGGACATCTATGCCTAAGGTAGTTGTCAGGATGAAAATAAAATATAGCTTGCAAAAATGCAGTGGGATTATGCATCTATTGTCCCTGCACAAAACCTGGTGCATAGCAGGTGCACTGTGAACATCATTACCCTCTCCCTTCTAGGATACTAGTATTTGGGGAGGTGTGGTTTTGTCTGTCTGTCTGTCTGTCTGTTACATGTGAGAAAATACTGCTCATTCTTTCCATACCTCTATTTCCTAGAAAAGAAGGCTGGAATTATCAAGGGATCCAGCGCTGGCTGCTCTTCAAAAATGAGCTGATTTATGAAAAATAATGTTCTGGGTTTTCTTAGTGATGGCCTTAAACAGTATGCAAATAAGGAATTCATTAATTGATGTTTGTGCAGCCATGTGAGTTGTGAAAAGAGCAGTGTTCCCACGAAACTAAATACTGTGTCATGATGAAGATGGCAGCAGGGAGCTTTCCAGCGATACAAAAAGACCGTCCTCTAGACAATAGCCAAATGCTTAATTAAAAATCCCAATATTAGAAATTCATTTATTTGTTGAGATACCAAGCATTCAAGAAGATTAAAACATTAATTTTCTTTAAGCAGTCCTCAAGAACTTGCTCCTCAAAATAATTTAGAAAGAATATGTCACTGTTTGATAACAAGGTCTTTCAAGATTCTTTTTTAAAGGGTACACTGTTTCAGTCCTTGAATAACAGTCAAAACCTTTCCTTAAATAGTATTTCATGCCTTGAACAGGACGCTGGGAAAGCTAGATCTCTCTGACCATGATGTATTCTATATTTCTTCAACATTTAACTTTAGAATTAAAAAAAATTTGAAGACACTCATGAGAAGTGACATTATGTCACATCACACAGATTCCTGCGTTTAATGCTCACAGCACTCTGCATGCCCATTTTATAGATGTGGGGCCACATAGGTAGTTGATTTATTCACTCAGCATCCATATCTGGTAGAGCTGGGGTTTCAGTCTCCTGCCCTCTCTGCTCCCCACTGTTTCTAACATTCCATCCTGGCCTGTGCACCCGGACCCCATGAAGGAGAACAGTCACCACGATGTCTGGGCCCTCAGCCTTCCTTAGGAATGCTGAACTGGGCAGGGAGACCTCAGGGGCCCTGTGGCTGAGACAGAGACATCCAGCCAGCTCACGCTCCCATTCTCCGCAAGGGAATGGGGGTGTTTTCTGTCTACTCCCACCTTTGTGCTCGAAGGAAATTTCTTTCTATTTTTTTTAAAGATTTTATTTATATATTCAAAAGGCAGAGTTACATAGAGAGGGAAAAAGAGAGAGAGAGAGAGAGAGGAAGGTCTTTCATCTGCTGGTTCACTCCCCAAATGGCCACAATGCCTGGAGCTGAGCTGATCCAAAGCCAGGTCTCCCATGCAGGTGCAGGGACCCAAGGACTTGGGCCATCTTCTAGTGCTTTTCCAGGCCATTGCAGAGAGCTGGATCAGAAGTGGTGCAGCCAGGACTTGAACTGGTGCCCATGTGGGATGCTGGCACTGCAGGAGATGGCTTTTACCCACTATGCTGCAGCACTGGCCCCTGAAGGGAATTTCTAACCACAGATTCCTGATCCACACCTTCCATACCATCCAGTGCACCACCACCTGCTTTGGCAAGGACTAGAGTGTGAAGAAGGGAACTGGCCACTTGGGCGTGAGAATAAGCGGTACCTCCCCTGCCACTTTTAAGTGACGCAAAAGACACGCTGGGGAAAAGACCTCACAGTCAATAATCTGTTGCAAAGCCATAAGATGTTCACCAATTTATTCTCTCCTCAACAGCCTTCTGGATCCCTTTTCTCTTCTTTTCTTTCTTTCTTTCCTTCCTTCCTCCCTTCCCAAATTTAAATTATTTTCTTTTTAAACTAAGTCTCATCTCTTAGCTTACTCAAGAATTAATGTTTAACATGATTCCTGAGAAAGACAAGCAACAGAGAAAGATGAACTTTTGCTTCTCAATCTTGGAGTTGAACACAATTCAGCCATCCAGCCATTTAGTCCTAGGCAAAGATCACATTTGTCCTAACCTACAGCCTTTCGTTTAACCCTGATGTCAGTTTACCAAATGGTTCGAGGGGATATGGGAGAAACTTCCCACATAGAACTTTATTGTCACTAAGAAGGCTTATCTGGGGGTTGACTCTGTGGTCATTGGATTAAACCACAGCTTGGGATGCTTCAATTTCAAATCTGAGTGCTGGTTCAAGTCCCAGCTACTCCCTGCTAATGTACCTGGGGATCAGCAGTGTTTAATTTTATGTGCTTCAAAGCAAATGTTTTACATCATCATTGTCATGAAACCCTGTAAAATTTTGAAACCGTTGTATTTATGAAACCACAAAATTCTTCATCTTTATTTATTTATTTGAAACTCAGAGTTACAGAGAGGCAGAGGCACAGAAAAAGAGAGAGAGAGAGAGAGAGAGAGAGAGGTCTTCCATCCACTGGTTCACTCCCCAGATGGCTGCAATGGCCAGAGCTGGGCCAATGCAAAGCCAGGTGCCAGGAGATTCTTCCTGGTCTCCCATGTGGGTGCAGAGGCCTAAGGACTCATGCCATCTTCTGCTGCTTTCCCAGGCCATAGCAGGGAGCTGGATTGGAAGTGGATTAGCCAGGACTCGAACTTGCACCCATATGGGATGCTGACATTTGCAGGCGGCGACTTTACCCACTACGCCATAGTGCAGAAACCATAAAATAGCCCATAGCCCCAGAAACCATAAAATTCTTGTGTTCATGGAACAGAATTGTCTTCACAGAATGTGGTGAGTGGGATCCATCCCATGTTCTCTTGGTTCTTTTTTTTTTTTTTTTTAAGATTTACTTATTTACTCAAAAGGCAGAGTTATAGAGAGGGAGAAGCAGAGAGAGGGAAAAGTGGAGAGAGGGAGAGAAGTATCTTCCATCAACTGGTTCACTCCCCAAATGACCACAACAGCCAGGGCTGGGCCAAGCTGAAGCCAGGAGCCTGGAGCTTCATCCAGGTCTCCCATGTGAGTGCATGACCCCAAGCACCTGGGCTATCTTCTCTACTTTCGCAGGTGCATTAGCAGGAAGCTGGATCAGAAATGGAGCAGCTGGGAATTGAACCGGTGCCCATGTGGGATGCCTTCATCACAGGCAGAGGCTTTACCTGCTATGCCAAAATGCCACCCCTCTCTTGGTGATTATTATGTTTGGATCCTTATGATTACAACAGAATAGATGTAAGCATTCTGAAGTTTCATCACATAACAAATGAATGCTTGGAGTAAGGCTTCTACTGTATTGAAATATTTCTTTTTTAAACAATAAGAACTCTAAGGAAGGACATATATTAGAAGAAAATTGTGTGATAAAATTTGTGATAAAAATCATTTCCTCTTGGGCTTTGAAAAATGCCTCCTCAGTTGCTTGATCACATTGGTGGGTGGAATCTAAGAAGGTCAAACTCACAGGAGCAGAAAGTGAGCTGGCAATCAGCAGGGTCATGAGTGGGGTTGGAGAAATGGGAGATGTTGGTCAAAGGAGTTAGACAGGAGGAAGAAGGCCTGGAGATCTAACATGTAGCGCGGTGATGCTGGTTCTTAATCTACTGTATCCTCCACAATTGCTAAGAAAGTAGCCTGTAAGTGTTCTTACTCCCAAAAAAGCAAAGTATGTGAGGTTATAGGTCTGTTAATTGGCTTGATTTAATAATCCACAATGTATATGTAAGTGTGTGTGTATATACATAAATTATATACATTCAAGATATATTCAATTTTACTTGTAAGCTAAAAGTAGAAAGTCGGGGGGGCGGGGAGAGGAGAGTGGGTAAGGGGAGAGAAGGGAAAGGAAGAGAAAGGAAGAAAGAGAGAGAGAGAGAAAGGGAGGGTAGGAGAAGCAATTCCAGGATGCTCAATCTTAATTTCAGGATTGTGGCTATTTCTACAGGCAGGCTGGGTGGAGGGGTGGGGGAAAGAAATACAGGAGACTCTAAGGCATTGACTACACTAGTATTCATTTGCTGTATTTTAAGTACTATCAAAAACATTTTCAGAGGCTCCTTCCTCATTAACCTCCAGCGTACACTTAAAAAGTAACCTGTATGAAATAAATTCAAGTGATGACAGTGCCATCTGGTTTAACATTTCTTACGGGAAAATCACCATCCTGCCTTCATCTAATTGATTTCTGTTCCTGGCTGCTCTGGCAAATGGCCGCGTTCAACTACAAGTGAACACACACGTTCACCCATATGTAAACATGCACCACATCACAGCGCAGGACGACTCGCTTCTCTTGTGTCAAGACAGTGTCTTGATGGAGCTGGCACAGTGGCGTAGTGGGTGAGGCTTCTGCCTGCAGTGCCGGCATCCCATATGGACACTGGTTCAGGTCCTGGCTGCCCCACTTCTGACCCAGCTCTCTGCTATGGCCTGGGAAAGCATAGAAGATGGGAAAGCGTAGAAGATGGCTCAAGTCCTTGGGCCCCTGCACCAGCGTGGGAGACCTGGAGAAATCTCCTGGCTCCTGGCTTCAGATCAGCTTAGTGCTGGCCATGGTGGCCAACTGGGGAGTGAATCAGGGGATGGAAGACTCTCTCTCTCTCTCTCTCTCTCTCTCTCTCTCTCTCTCTGTATAACTCTGACTTTCAAACAAATAAATAAATCTTTTTTAAAAAAAAGACAGCATCTTGAAATATTCAGGTCATCAGTTTCTATGTAAGGTCATACTACAGGGTCAGCTCACAGACTGCAGCCAGATGTAAAGGCAAAAATATGATGTATTTTCACAAGAAAATTTTCTACTTTAATCCATCTGAAGAAAAGTTGATTATCTTAATTATTACCACTGTGTAAGGAGTAGGAAACAGACTTAATATTATGCTGTCACTAAATCATAATTAAAGGATTTCTCCTTTAGCTGATATTATAAATACCAGTAATTGTCCCAAGTATTAATTTTGCAAAGAAATTTTACAAATTGCAATAGCAGTTCTCTTCTGTATAGATGGAAATGAATGATTTAACTTAATTTCATCTGTACTTTCATTTCAAATCCTTCTCACAAGCTTTCATTAAATAACTCAATTTTATCCAGATGAGAACGAATGCATCTGACTTCATCCCTGTACCCCGCATAGGCACGTGTTCTTTTGTTAGGACAACTCAACCACCTGGCACTGAATATTTAACATGAAGAGCATCCTCCGCACCTGGAATTAACTCTCGTCCGCATCTGGTTTAGCCACAGTCTTTAGATATTCATGTGTAATCTCTTTGCTGATATTTTCAAAGAAAAAGAATGTGGGACCAACTAGGAAAGGAGAATGATTACAGTAAGGCAACAATGATGTGATTCTCTGTAGCAGAATTTTTTCCAGTGTCTGCTAAACAGTAAATTCAGGATTAAATAGAATAATTTAGAAACTGTTTTAAACTACAAGAACACATATGATTAATGCTATATACAAGAGTTTCTTAATTTTTTTAAAGGCTTGTTTATTTATTGATTTGAAAGGCACAGTGACATGGCGGCTGGGGAGAGATCTTCAGTCCACTGGTTCACACCCCAAATGGCCACAGCAGTGAGGCTGGTGTGGGCTGAAGTCAAGAGCCCAGAACTCTGTCCTGGTCTGCCAAATGAAAGGCAGAGGCTCACTGGCAGGGAGTCACATGGAAAGCAGAACAGCCAACACTTGAATCAGCACTCAGATACAGGCTGCCGGCAACGTATGCTGTGGCTTAACTCC
Source organism: Sylvilagus floridanus (assembly GCA_949820135.1). NCBI lineage: Eukaryota > Metazoa > Chordata > Mammalia > Lagomorpha > Leporidae > Sylvilagus > Sylvilagus floridanus. The sequence goes on from OX463236.1 coordinate 75,652,115, forward strand.
TGAGCCACAATCCTGGGCCCCAGTTTTTCTTATTTCAATAAAGAATATTATACTTTGAGTTAGTATTTCACTTGGGTTAATACATTCCATCTAATGTTAAACAAACCCTTACTGCCTTCTCATTCCACCACATCTTACTTGGTAGTTTACAGAATCTATGTGGAGCAGATATATTTTGGGATAGGAAGCAACAGTAAAATTGTCTTACCCACTATGAAAAATAAAGTAACTGAACTTGGCTATGAGGGAAGATTAAGCCATCAAAAAGGCAGCTGACTTGCCATATAATAAATGAAAGGATATTATCTACTAGGATGTGGAAAATGTACAAAGTGCTATTGAGTAAATACAATTGAATGAAAATGCAATGTTACTTGAAATTCTAAAAAGTCATCATTTCCTATAGCACTGAGTCAAAAATAAGAATTATGTATTAACTTAAAATTTACTATGTGAGATTAGCATTGTGGCACAGAGGGTTAAGCTTCTGCATGTGACACTGGTATCCCATATCAGGGAGCCAGGTCAAGTTCTTGTTGGGCCACTTCTGATCTACCTACCAGCTAATGGGCGGGGTGGGCAGGGGGCTTGAAGCTGCATAAGACAGCTTAAGCCCTTGTGCTCCTACTGCACATGTAGGAAATCTGGGTGGCGTTCCTGGCTCCTAGTTTTGTCCTAGCTCAGCCTCAGCTGTTGCAACCATCTGTGGAGTAAAACACCGGCTGGATTTCTCTCTCTCTGTCTTTCAAATAAATAAATAAATAATCTTATTTAAAAATAAACAATAAAATGGTAACATTAATGCATACTAATGACAAAGGTTGAAATCAATTATATAATAACTTTATGAATTATATTTCTAATTTGGCATTTTTAATGACCTAAACATTGTCCTATGCTTAATATTTGCTAAATATTTTAAGTGATTATAATAAGTATTCATGTGATTATATATAAGGATTAAATACATAGAATCAATTTACATTAAGTATACAGCACACATAGTGTTCACACAGAGAAAATCTCTGATAAATAAGAGCTATCAGTAGCTACCTATTTGTGAAAGTCGCAGGTAGGTGAACGTTCAGGTTCTGATCCAGACTTCCCACTGATGAGATAGCTATGGTTTCGAAATGGTTTGTCCCCCAAAGGCTCATGTGCTGCAGATTTGGTCTCCACTGTGGTGGTGTTAGGTGGTAGAACTTTTAAGAGGTGGGCCTAGTAGAAGCTGATTGGTTGTGGGGACTCAGACCTCATGAATTGGTGCTGGTCTCTTAGAGTGGATTGGGTCTCAAAGGAATGAAAGTGAGTTGATATAATGCAAGACCACCCCACATTCTTGGCAGCTTCTGCACGTGTTTGGTGTCCTTTCTGCTTTTCTGCCATGCTGGGACACAACCAGAGGACCCTCAGCAGGATATGCACCAAGACATTTAGACTCTCCATTCACCAGAGTCATGAGCGAGAGCCGCCTCTTCTCTACACATTACCTAGGATTTCTGTTATAGCAGCACACACTGGTCTAGAGCAGAGACCCTGATATCCTTCACTAAGGCATTCACTCCATTGTTGGCTAACTCTAGTACACAGAAAGCAATTTTTATATTCAGCAGAAATCTGCATTGCAATGTTGTTGGAACAACATGGGATATCTACTCTGTCTTCTACATAGCTATTCTTTAAACACTTTTAAACACACATCTTCCTCTTGAATGTTATAAAGTTGAGCCTGAAAATGACCACATAGCTTATACCAGCAGCTCCAACGAAGAGTGTAGATGAAGCCACTAGATAGTCACATTACAATTATCCTACGCTTATTCAATGCACTCTGGTTGGAGGTCAAGTTTAGGTGGTACTACTTTGCTTTGCAAATGACAGAAACTAAATCAGCTTGAGTTCAAAGAGAAATGATTAGGTTCTATTACTAGGTTTCTAGAATAGAAAGGCACACGACTGAGCCACAGCAACAACCAGCCAAAGGAATCGGAATTTACACAGGAGCCTTTCTTTATATCTTTCTTATCTGTTCCTCTCTCCATAGACCAGATTCCTTTACTTCCCCAGAGGTGCAAGCCATGGCTGCCTACAAACACAAAGTTTTATTGCTCAGAGTGTTCAGGCTCCCAGAAAGAAACATTCTCGATTCTTATTTTAAAATACTCAGAGGCAGATTCCCACTCTTGAGTCACCCACCCACTCCTGCTCTCGTCAACTCTGACTTTGGACCCGGTCAAATGGTGACTTAAATGCATTCATTTCAACCATTTTGACAGGCAGAAGCGACAATTTCTAGAAAAATGAACCTGTGCAGACAGACCTGCAGACGATTACAACAGAACACTTTGAGTTCTTGTTGTCTAACAAGCAGGTAATTGAATCCCTGTTCCCTTTATATGTAAACCCAGTGTCATCTCATGTACCCTGTTCTGTAGTTGTCGCCTAGGCTACTTGAACCTGGGATGTCATTTATGTTTAATGAACTTCAGCACCTTTGCAGCCTACTGAGATGTCTCATCATTTCCCAAGCAACATATATTACTGACACTTTTCAGCTGTTTGTCTGATATCTGACTTTTCATCTATTCATGAGTAGATGACAAAATGGACAAGGTTGATTTCTTCGTTACACATTGTTTCCATGTATCAAAATATTACACTGTGCCCCATAAACTTGTACAATTCCTATGTACCATTTTTAAAGATTAATTTTTTTGAAAAATTTAAACCTTAAAATAAATGGACAGGATCCCAGGTGGAACTTTGTGGCACTCCATCAGAAACTCCCTTCAGGATTGACCTGGACCCACTAATCAACATGTGTCAGGCACAATCATTCAGTCCACCACGATGGCTTACATAGGAGACCGTGGAAGCAGGTGGATCTGTCAGCGACACTAAGGGTGCAGGACTCACCTTGTCCACATCCCAGGGGAGAGCTTATCTGAGAAGCAGTGTTCCTGCAACACCAAAAGGGAGAAGTTCTTATCAGTGACCCTCCTTCAAACAAAAGGGGATGCCTGAAACACTTGGGAGCATTGCACAGATCCTGATCTCAGTAAATCAGTGAAAACAGAGCTCAGAAAGAAGTTTTAAAAAATAAAAACTCACCAGTCCTGACAGGAGGGGCAAAGGCTCTGAACCCCGCAATGAAGGAGTTGGGCAGCATCTCTGCTGCCAGTGTGATGCCCAGACGCTGGCCCTGGGACCAGCACTCATCTGAGCTGTCTGCACCTGTGCTTTGGAATATGTTCAGCACACACTGGAATACAGCTGGCCCCTTCCAACTCTCATGTTGAAATGCAATCATTATGGTGAGCTATTAAGTAGGTGAAAGCTCATCCCAACTATGGGTGCAGAAGTGGAGTTTTTGGGATTGATTAGAATTGGAAAATGTGATCAGAGCGGAGCCCCCAGGACTGAATACTGTGGCTTTATGAGAAGGGAGAAACCTGAGATCTGCATAAACACACGCCCTGGCTCTCTCCATGTGACTGCACCTCCTCAGGACCCTGCCAAGAAGAAGGCCGTCACCACATGTGGCTCCTTAACTTTGGACTTCCAGAATCATGACCCAAAAGAAATCAATTTCCTTTATAACTAAGCCAATCTGTGATATTGTGTTATTAGCAGCAGAAAATGGACCCAAACCATACTCCAAAGCAAAGCCTTGCTTTGAACACCATGGCTTCCTATTGGGAAAAGCAGCAGAAAATTGCCCAAGTACTTGGGCCCCTGCCACCCACCTGGGAGACCCACATGAAGTTGTTTGCTCCTAGCTTTGGCTGGCCCAGTGCTGGCCATTGTGGCTATCTTGGGAGTAAGTCAGCAAATAGAAAATATCTGTCTCTCCCGCTCTCTCTCTCTAATTTTGACTCTCAAATAAATAAATAAATCTTAAAGAAAAATAACTGGTACATTTAGACCATTGATATTGACAGTGATTACTGAAATACTTAGATTAATATTTATACTGTTACTGTTTTCTATTTGTTGCCCTTTCTAGTTTACAGCATCGGAATCTCAAACATCCATCATTAAATATATTCCTAGGTTTGATGGCTTTATACTAATATAAATCATACTTTTAATTTTAATTTCACTTGCATTTTTGCTACTGGCATAAAATATACAATTGATTTTACATATTGACCTTACTCCCAAGAAAGTGGCTAAATTTATTTATTAATTCCATTAGTTTGTCTTTAGATTTTTCTTTTTGATTCTTGATGTGCACAACTTGTTGTCTGTAAATAGCAACACTTTCCATTTCAGCATTCTCCAAACTTTGTCATTTATTTATTTATTTATTTATTTTTGCCTTCTTGCATTGGTTGATCTCTATTTTTATTTTACTAGAAGTGCTGGTAGACGTTTCTGTATAAGGCACTGAATCTCAGGAAGAAAGTTTTCATTAATTCACCATTCCATCAACTGCCTGGTTTGCTAAGAGTTTTCAAATTAAAATCATGTTTAATGAAAATTTTTTTCTATACTATTAAGACTTCCATTTTGTCTCCCCTTTTCTGTTAATGTGGTGAATTATGTTGATTGATTATTAATGATAAACCATCATTAGCCTTCCAGGAATAAAATTCATTGGTTGTAACACATTCTTCACTTATATGACATTGAATTCCATTTGCTAATGTATTTTTTAGCATTTTTGCACATATGTTCATGCTACATATTAGTCTACAAGTTTCTTTTCTTACAATTCCTTTAAATAATTGGCATCAAGCTTATACTGGTCCCACAGAAAGACTGAGAAGAGTACCTTGTTCTCTATTCTGGAAGAGTATACATGAAATCAGAGTTATCTCTTCTTTACTATTTTCTGGAACTCACCAAAATAATTATCTGAGCTAAGAGCATAGAGTTTTTAAATTAAATATTTAATTTTCTAGTAGATATGATATTCTGATTATCCTTTTTGTGTTTAAGTTTGGATAAAGGATGTTTTTCAAGGAATTTCTTTCAATGGAACTGGCATAAAGCTACTTGTAACGTTTTCTTTTCCTCTAAGTGTCTATAGGATCTCTTCCGATGGCTCCTTATTCATTACTGATATTGGTAATTTGTTTTCTCTGTCTTTTATGTCAGTGTTGCCACTGCTTTATCAGTTTAATTCATCTTTTTCAAGGTTTAAACTTTTATTTTGCTGATTTTTCTTCTTTATATTGTGTTATCTGTTTCTCTTCTGCTTTTTAAAACTTTTATAATATAAGGAACAGATTTCATGTATTTCATAGATACAGTTATAAGGAAATAGCCACACTTACCTCACTGTTTTCATTTTTATCATTACTTCCCTTTTTTAAAAAAACTAGCTTTTTGTGTGTGCTGTTTTGTTGTAATGTTTTATCTTTGAGATGGAAACTTGAATCATTGATGTATAATGTCATTTTTTTCTTCCTTCCTTCCTTCCTTCCTTTCTTCCTTCCTTCCTTCCTTCCTTCCTTCCTTCCTTCCTTCCTTCCTTCCCTCCCTCCCTCCCTCCCTCCCTCCTTCCTTTCACATTTATTTATTTATTTGAAAGTCAGAGTTACACAGAAAGAGGAGAGGCAGAGAGAGAGAGAGAGAGAGGTCTTCCATCCGCTGGCTCACTCTCCAATTGGCTGCAATGGCCAGAGCTGTGCCAATTAAAAACCATGAGTCAGGAGCTTTCTTGAGGTCTCCCTTGCAGGTTTAGGGGTCCAAGAATGTGGGCCATCCTCTACTGCTTTCCCAGGCCATAGCAGAGAGCTGGATTGGAAGTGGAGCAGCTGGGACTCCAATCGGCGCTCATATGGGATGCCGGCACCACAGGTGTTGGCTTTACCTGCTATGCCACAGTGCTGTCCTCATTTTCTTTCTAATTTATAAATTTAAGAATATAAATTTTTACTATGCTTCTCATCAATTCTTCATTTTTACCTATCTGAAAATATATTCATTTTACCTTCCTGCTTGAGGATATTTTTTAGATTATAGAACTCTAGGTTGGCAAATGTGTCCTTGAGATAATATAGCTGTTTTCCAAGTTTTGATATGCCATATCATCACTATCATTTAGTTCAATATATTTGCTACTATCCATTGATGCTTTGATTCATGGGTTACTTACAATTTGATGGCTTAATGTTCAAGCAGTTGGTACTTCTCTGGCTGGTTTTTGTTATGGATATTTAGAGAAATTGCACTATGCTCAGAGAACATATTCAGCATGTTTTTGGTCCTCTGAAGTATACTGCAACTTGCTTTATGATCAGCTTGTGGTAAATATTAGTAAATGGCATTTGGAATACACTCTAGTCTGCCATTATTGGGTAAAGTGCTCTAATATTAGACATTTAGGTTGTCTCAAATATCCCCTGTTATAAATAATGATATAATACACGTCTTACTGTATTTATAAGTTTTTGTTCCTGATGACTTCCCTTATTGCCTTACAGTAAATTCTTAAAAGTGGCATTACTAAATCAAGGGGTTAAGAATATCTTTATGGTCTTCCTATTTATACAATATTGTTACTGAAAATACTATATCTAATTTCACTTTCAGTTATGCTGTGTGGAATCACCAAATTCCCCATAGTTGCATGCCCTCATTCTTTTATTAATAAAGGGGACTCTAGGGCTGGGTGTGGTTGGACAGTGAGTTAAGCGGCTGCTTGGGATGCCTGTATACCACATCAGAGTGCTGGTTTGAGTATTGACTCCCCTTCTGATCGTGCTTCTGCTTAGAAGCATCCTTAGAAGCAGCCAATGATGGATCAAGTACTCGGGTTCCTGCCATCCACGTGGGAGACCAGGATGGAGTTTGGGGCTCCTGGTTTATGTGTGGCGCAGTCCTGGCTGTTGTGGGCATCTGGGGGAGTAAAACAAAAGAGGGAAGGAAGCTGTTTCGGCCTCCCTCTCTCTCTCAGTCTTTCACGTAGATGAAAATTAATAATTGTTTTAAAAAAGGAAATATTAACTTTTAAAAATAATAAAAAAATAAACAGAATACTAAATTGTAACAAAGTTGACAGTTATTTCCATTCCTTTGATAAACCAGCAAGATGAACATCTTTCTGGTGTTTGATTTCATCTCATATAAATTTCTTGTTCAGGGCCGGCGCCGTGGCTCGGGCCGGCGCCGTGGCTCAACAGGCTAATCCTCCGCCTTGTGGCGCCGGCACACCGGGTTCTAGTCCCGGTCGGGGCTCCGGATTCTGTCCCGGTTGCCCCTCTTCCAGGCCAGCCCTCTGCTGTGGCCCGGGAGTGCAGTGGAGGATGGCCCAAGTGCTTGGGCCCTGCACCCCATGGGAGACCAGGGAAAAGCACCTAGCACCTGGCTCCTGCCATCGGATGAGCGCAGTGCGCCGGCCGCAGCGCGCTGTCCGCGGCAGCCATTGGAGGGTGAACCAACGGCAAAGGAAGACCTTTCTCTCTGTCTCTCTCTCTCACTGTCCACTCTGCCTGTCACCAAAAAAAAAAAAAAAAAAAAAAATTCTTGTTCAGTCTACTGGGTTCTTGATACTTTTGGAATAAATTTAATTTTTTTTACCCATAAACCTTTTATTTAAGGTATACAAACTTCATGCATTTCAGAGATACAACTTTAGGAACAAAGTGATTCTTATAGGCAATTCAACTTTGGCTTATGTAGACTTGGTGCAAAAGTCTTCTAAGTCTATTGTCTTTGATTTTAGCTTTGATGTTTTTCGACATAAAATCATGCTCAATCTGTCTGGATTTAAATATATTCCTTTGTTTGTGATTTCTGTGATTTCAAGTCTGTGTCAATGATCAATTCTTTCCCACTTGTATACTTCCCTTTTCTCCTTTTCCTCATGTTTTTTCTTTTTTCTTTCTTTCTTTTCTTTTTTTTTTTTTTGAAAGGCAGAATTAGACAGTGAGAGAGAGAGACAGGTAGAGTTTTAGATAGTGAATGAGAGACAGAGAGAAAGGTCTTCCTTCCATTGGTTCACTCCCATATGGCTGCCACAGCCGGCACTGCGCCGATCTGAAGCCAGGAGCGGGTGCCTTCTCCTGGTCTCCCATGCGGGTGCAGGGACTCAAGCACTTGGGCCATCCTCCACTGCCCTCTAAGACCACAGCAGATCACTTCCCTTATTGCCTTATAGTAAATTCTGAGAAGTTGCACCTGGTACCTGTTGCCCCAACTGGGACTAGAACCCAAGGTGCCAGTGCCGCAGATGGAGGATTAGCCTAGTGAGCCACGGCGCCAGCCTCCTAATGTTTTTTCTATGTAAGATTTATTTTATGTATTTATTGAAAGGCTAAGTTACAGAGAGAGAGAGTGGGTTGCTGCAGGGGCGGGGTGGGGAGACAGAGAGATCTATCTGCTGGTTCACTTCCCAAATGTCAGCAACAGCTGGGTCTGGGCCAGACCAAAGCCAGGAGCCAGGAGCACCTTCCGGGTCTCCCATGTGGGTGCAGGGGCCCAAGCACTTGGGCCATCCTTTACTGTTTTCTCAGGCACATTAGCAAGGAGCTGGATAGGAAGTGGAGCATCCAGGACACAAACCAGCAACCGTATGGGATGCTGAAGCTACAGGCCATTGCTTTAACCTACTGTGCCACAGCACCGGCCCCAGGTTTTTGTTAATATACATACAGAGCTGCACTATCCCAAAAGAATACAGTGTAATCCACACCTAAGATGTAAAATTTTCTTTTTCTTTTTCTTTATTTTTGTTTTTATTTTATTTTGTTTTGTTTCATTTCATTTCACTTCATTTATTTAAAAGGTAAAGTTGCAGAGAAAGAGGGAGAGGCAGAGAGAGAGAGAGAGAGAGAGAGAGAGAGAGAGGTCTTCCATCCACTGGTTCACTCCTCAAATGTCCTCAATAGCCAGGGCTTGGCTAGACTGAAGCCAGGAGCCAGGAGCTTCATCCAAGTCTCCCACATGGGTGCAGGGGCCCGAGCACTTAGGCTATCCTCTGCTGTTTTCCCAGGCACATTGGCAGGCAGCTGGATTGGAAATGGAGTAGTGGGGACTTGAACCGGTGCACGTATAGGAGGCTGGCCCTGCGGACAGTGTCTTATCCGGCTGTGCCACAGTGCTGTCCCTCTAATGTAAATTCTCTTAATACTCACATTTAAAAAGTGGAAAGAAACAGAAACAATTAATTTTATCATATATTTTATTTAGTATATATCCAAAATACAGATAGATTTTGCCTCATTCCAGTAGGCATGAATTTGTTATTTTACCATTTAAGTAAATCATACTAGTCCCCCATCAATATGGTTCAAATTTGAATTTTAATTAATAAATTATCTGTGAGTAATTGAATGAAGTACAAACTTTGTTGCTCAATTTTCAGTCTGCAAATCGCCACATAAACAACATCATTACCCATCATGAATCATGCGCTTTTGTTGCTAGGCTGTCTGGGTGTGTTGCTGACTTCATGCACATAGTTGTATTGCTGTCTTGTATCCCAATGGTAGATCCTTGTGAGACCTTTCAAAACTGGGTGATCTGAAGAAGGAATTGGCCAACAAAGATGAAAGGGCAGTGAATACGTAGAATGTGCATTGTGGGAGTGCATGTAGATGTGATAGAAGATGGCTCACTGGAGGGATGTTGACCTATGGCTGAAGAAGAGATTGAGATATGCAGCCAGAAAACTTTATGAAGGCAAACTCACTGGTGTAAATGAGGTGGGTGGCAGACACAAAAAAGAGGAAGATATCTCAAAAAAAAGTAACCTCAGCAAAAAAAAAAAAAAAAAAAAAAAAAAGTCACATTGAAGAATCCTTCAGAGATATTCCCTGACATTAGGAGAGCAAAGGATGAAATGTTGCAATGTGATCTTAGATAGGGGTGTGACAGGGGCCTAATGTACATGGGAAAGCAGCCCAAGTACTTGGGCCTCTTCCACCCATGTGGGAAACCAGAATGAAGCTCCTGGCTCCTGGCTTCAGCTTGGCCCAGCCCTGGTAGTCACGGCCATTTGGGGAGTGAAGCAGCAGATGGAAGATCTCTCTCTCTGTCTCTGTGTCTCTCCCTCTATCTCTGTAACTACCTTTCAAATAAGTTAATCTTTTTAAAAACATAAGAGTTTGACAATTCACCAAAGCTTAGAAAAGATGCTCACTCCACACTGCAAGTTACACAAGAAGGCAGGCACCATTCAAACTTCTCTTGATATATTTACTACAGAGAAGAAAACAATACTTTGTCTCAACATTTCTTTTTAAAGATTTATTTATTTATTTGAAAGGCAGAGTTACAGAGAGGCAGAGGCAGAGAGGGAGAGAGAGGTCTTCCATCTGCTGGTTCACTCCCCAGATGGCTGCCACAGCCAGGGCTGTGCCAATCTGAAGCCAGGAGCTTCTTTCAGGTCTCCCACATGAGTGCAGGGTCCCAAGGACTTGGGCCATCTTCTACTGCTTTCCCAGGCCATAGCAGAGAGCTGGATAGGAAGTAGAGCAGCTGAGACTTGAACCAGCACCCATACGAGATGCTGGTACTACAGGTGGCAGCTTTACCTGCTATGCTACAGTCCCGGCCTCTCAATTTTTCTAAAATTTGAAATTACTGTATACTGTTTTTGATATTTTTTCCTTCCTGCACACATTTATAACATTCTTATGAATGTTTAGTGTTGGGAAAAATTTTTAAAGTTTGTATACAAATCATATCCCTCCCCCTTAATCACTATAATCACTAGGAAACCATCATTGAACCTGCACAGTCATTTTTACCCTCCTGCATCACGTGCAAAATGAGGTCTGCCTGTATTACCACTTCAATACATAATCAGCACATCACCATAGGCAAGTCTCAAGGTATGCAAGAGTGCTTCAGAAAGTTCACGAGAAAGTAGAATTAAAATAACTATTGTTATTTCTGGAACTTTTGAAACCTATGCCTACTTCTTCCACAAAATGTGTGCTCTATGAACTTTCTGAACACCTAGCATATGCATTGATTTCAAAATGTCTTGCACCAAAGTGGCTTCTTTTGATTCCCCTCTCTACAAACTTTTTGACACACACGGATATTCCATTCTTTTTTTTTTTTTTTTTTTTCAGAATTAACCTTTGAAATCTGAGGTGCATTCTACTCGGCCAGAACAGTCCTGTCAGACTCACCACGTCTCTAATGCTCAGTAACCATATGGGCCGGTGCCTATGGTTTATGAAAGCAGAATCTAGGGTCTCTTTTTTTTTTAAGCCAGAGTTGAAAAGTGTTGATGGGAATACAAGCAACCGACTAGAAACTCCTGTCCAACGGGGACAACAGAGTGACACGCTTTCTCCCTCTGTCGTGATGAAGGCACTGACATGCCTGCAAGAAAGACTTAGAAAACGACCTTGAGTTTTTCCCATCAGCTCATGGGAAGCAGCCTTGCTAGAACAGCCAGGGCCTGGGAGGGAGGGAGTTAGCCAGCCTTCCTGTGATAACACTGACCCCTCAGTCCCCGGCATGAGCTAAAGCAGCACAGCCAGGCCAAGTTCAAGGAGATTGGTGCAAGCTTCGGGGCTCACAGGTTCTCTGTGAACCGTCACAAGGCTCTGAGGGCTGCTCACGAGTGAGTAATCTGCTAGGAGTTTGGGAAACACCTTTGCAAGTTACAGGAGTCAGCAAACATTTATCTGACTTGCCTTCAGCCTCCTGCTCCGGGAACTCCCAGCGGCCTAATAGGACCGCAACAACACCTGCTCGGCTGCCGGCGTGCGGGCATCTTTCTTCCTAATAGTCCCCAGCTGATCGCCCTGCCTGTTGTGCTAATGTCTCTAGATTTTTCTTGGGTGAACAAGATTGAAGCGTTTCTACATCCCTGTCTCAGCTCTCCCCGACTAGCGGCCCCTGAATATCTGTACAGAGTTGCCGTCTGAGGTCCAGTGTGGAGTGTGTGTGTATGCATACACGCAGACAACCTGCCTTTCTAATTAATTCTTGGTTCAGAAAAGCTTAAAGTGGCTACAAGCGCGAACTTTAAAGGTAAACACAACTGAACTCACATGTCAGTGCTGTCACCCGCCAGCTATGTAATCGTGAACACGTGTCACATCACCTTTTCATGCCTCTGTTTCCGCATCTGTAACATGGGAACAGCATCAGCAACTTCCCACAGCTGATACAGGAATCATGTGAGATAATGCATGCAAAGCCTGTGGCTGATGTCTACCGCATTGCAAATGCTAAACTCACAGCTTCTTCTTCATTATTATTCATTATTACTATTATTCTGTTAAGTTATTTCCTTTACCTTTGCTCCAAAAAAAAAAAAAAAAAAAAAAAAGGCCTTGCTTCTGACATCCTCATCCTCTGCTAACAGTGTAACTCATAACAAAGGACAAGGACTCCAATGGCACAAGTGGCCTTTTTTTTTTAAAGATTTGTTTATTTATTCAAAAGTCAGAGTTACACAGAGAGAAGGAGAGGCAGAGAGAGGGAGAGAGAGTGAGAGAGAGAAAGGGAGGTCTTCTATGCGCTAATTCACTCCCCATTTGGCCGCAATGGCCAGAGCTGCACTGATCTGAAGCCAGGAACCTGGAGCTTCTTCCAGGTCTCCCACATGGGTGCCAGGGCCCAAGGACTTAGGCCACCTTCAACTGCTTTTCCAGGCCATAGCAGAAAGCTGGATTGGAAGTGGAGCAGCTGGGTCTCGAACCAGCGCCCATATGGGATATGGGCACTGCAGGTGGCGCTGGCCCCTCCCATGAGGGAAGACTCTTATGATAACATCTTCATCCCACAACTGCTCTCTTTGACTCCTGCCTCCCACCTCTTTATATTTGCATTTCCTTCCATCTTCAACACGTTAATTCTTTCATGTGGTATACAATTGTTAAGGCACTAATAAGTCATGCTATAGACAGACAAAACATCTCCCATCTCTTTCCCCAGTTATTCAGGTCCCCAGAAATAACCTCTGTAGGATATTTCATATATAGACACAAAATACAAATACACACAGAGACCTTTTTCTTTTTCTTTTTTTTTTTTTAAGGTTTATTTTATTTATTTGAAAGACAGAGTTACAGAGAGAGGTAGAGACAGAGAGAGAAGTCTTCCATCTGCTGGTTTATTCCCCAAATGGCCACAATGGCTGGAGCTGAGCTGATCCAAAGCCAGGAGCCTCTTCTGGGTCTCCCACGTGGGTGCAGGGGCCCAAGGACTTGGGCCATCTTCTACTGCTTTCCCATGCCACAGCAGAGAGCTGGATCAGAAGAGGAGCAGCCGGGACTAGAACCAGTGCCCATATGGGATGCCGGCGCCTCAGGCCAGGGCTTTACCCCGCTGCACCACAGTTCAAGCCCCACAGAGCCCTTTTTCTACATCACTGTACTGTGCTTTTTCATTTAATAAAACTTGGCGACTATACCATACCATTAGCTAAACAGTTGCTTCAGTCTCTTTAACAGTCACACCATTTTGCATTGCATGGAGATGCCATCATTCATTTCTCTAATTCCACAGATAGACTTTTAAATTGTTTTAACATTTTGTTGTAAATAATCCTGCAATATGTGATTCTGTACATATATAGATTTGCACATCAGTAAGACAAATTCCTCTGAGTTTAGTCATTGGATCACATTTAAATTTTGCAAATTTGGCCAAGTTTTGCTGACTTACACTTCCAGTAGTAAGAGTAGAGAATATTAGTTCCCCCACCCTCAGTCTGTGCCTTTCTCTCTTCTTTCATAGGCAGGGTAACCTGAGCATCTTCAATTCTACATCTCCACCCATGACGCCTGATGAAATAATTTTGTGTGTCTTTCATATTTTCCCTGATGGATCTTGCCATCTCCCTGTGACCCCAGGATGTCTTCCACCTCATAGACCCAGATGCTCAGCTCTCCTTCTGTGTATGTAAACATAGCCTCTGTGAGCCTCCTGGGGCCTGAATTGTTGGGGTCAGCCTGCTTACTGCTGGGAAGTTTCTCACTGGCCTGGGAGCCAACAGAGTGGGTCAGGGTGGGACTCCCATGCCACCAGCCAACAGAGGCAGAGGACATCCTCTAACAATCCTTTTCCTTGGTGATTTAGCCATATGTCATTGACTAGATCTTCCCATATTTATACATGGGAATAACATGCTGCCCTGAAAAAATGAATGAACTACCACTGTATGCATCAACAGGGATGGATCTCAGGAATATACAATGAGTACAAAAGCAAGTCAAGGAAAACATGCAGCATGATATGGTATTTTTTTTTTATTTTATTTTTTTTTTTTTACAGGCAGAGTGGACAGTGAGAGAGAGAGACAGAGAGAAAGGTCTTCCTTTGGCCGTTGGTTCACCCTCCAATGGCCGCCGCGGCCGGCGCGCTGCGGCCGGCGCACCGCGCTCGTCCGATGGCAGGAGCCAGGAGCCAGGTGCTTTTTCCTGGTCTCCCCATGGGGTGCAGGGCCCAAGCACCTGGGCCATCCTCCACTGCACTCCTGGGCCACAGCAGAGGGCTGGCCTGGAAGAGGGGCAACCGGGACAGAATCCGGTGCCCCGACCGGGACTAGAACCCGGTGTGCCGGCGCCGCAAGGCGGAGGATTAGCCTGTTGAGCCACGGCGCCGGCCCATGATATGGTATTGACTAAGTTCTAACATGAGCAAGCCAAATGATTTTGCATTTATGAGTACATAAATGCATAACAAAACCATGTACATTATAGGACAATGATAAATACAAAATTCACGATCACAATTTCCTAGAGGTGAGGGGAGGAAGTAAGGTAATGTGATAAGGGAGGGTCACATGATACACATGGTGCTCTATTGCTTAAGTTGTATGTGGCTTCCTTGATGTTCATTTATTCATATCCTTAGCAACCTCTATATTGTCATGATCCTACTTTGGTTTAAAACAAACACTTAGGGGCCAGTGATGTGGCTCAGCAGGTTAAAGCTGCAACCTGCAGCACTGGCATCCCATATGGGCACCAGTTTGCATCCCCACTGCTCCGTTTCCAATCCAGCTCCCTGATGATGTACCTGGGAAAGCAGCTGAAGGAGACCTAAGTCCTTGGGCTCCTGTACCCATGTGGGAGACCTAGATGGAGCTCCTGGCTCCTGGTTTTGGCCTGGCCCAGCCCTGTCCATTGCAGCCTTTGGGAAGTGAACCAGCGGATGGAAGACTTGTGTGTGTGTGTGTGTGTGTGTCCTTCTCTGTCTCTCTATATATAATTCTGCCTTTCAAATAAATGAATAAATCTTTTTTAAAATAAATAAGTAAATAAAAACACTTAAAATCCAGACTTTTAGTTTAATAGTTGAAACACGTTCCATATCAGAGTTCCTAGCTTCAGTTCCTGGCTTATAGCTCCTGACTCCAGCTTCCTGTTAATTAGACCCTGAGAAGCAGTGGTGACGCACAGGTCAGTGGATTCCTGCCACTCATCAGGGAGAAATGGATCAAATTCCTTGCTCCTGGCTCTATCCCTCTAACAACTACAAGCACCTGGGAAATGAACTAGGGAATGGGAACTTTCTAACTATCTATTTGCTCGATCTCTGAAAATTTTTAAATTTTTTAAACTTCAACAAAGTGATCAAAATGATAGTAATGGTAGTATAGGTTATGAAATTATAATTTATACATGAAATATATTTTCCATTTTTAAACTTTCTCTTTTTTTCTCAAAGAGAGAGAGAGATTGATTTCTCATCCACTGATTCTGCAGATGCCCACAATAGCCAAGTCTGGGCCAAGCTGAAGTCAGCAGCCAGAAACTAAATTTAGGCTCCCACATGGTTGGCAGGGACCCAACTACTTGAGCCATCGCCTATTGCCTCCCAGAGTGCACATTAGCAGAAAGGTGGATTTGGGAGCAGAGCCAGGACTTAAATCCAAGCACTTCAATATGGGTTGAGGGTATACTAAGTGGCATCTTAACCACTATGCCAAATGCACACCCACTCTGAAATGTTTAACAATGAACATTTTTACCCTTGAAATGAGAAAATATGTTTTTAATATTGTGCTAAGTGCTACTGCCAAGTAGCTAAAATAACTTACACTCACTGAAGTTGCTCTATGTCAGGTTCTCTTCTGAGTACATTACACACATTTGCTTATTCGGTCTTCATGAGAAGCCTATGTAGCTGGCCGTGTAATTCCCATGCCACAAAGTAGACACCAGAAGGCGAGAGAGGTAAAGTAACTTCTTCAACATCATGCAGATAGCCAGTGGTGCAGAGAGGACTCAATTCAGTTTTATCCAAGCTGCTATGTGACATCAAGTAGCCTCAGGAAGCCCAAAGGTGTTTTATGGTGTCAAGAAGTGCTAAGGACCTGGGTTATTTAAGGCAGCCTGAGACTTTTTCATGGATGTTGGCAGAAGACACAAGCCACCTGGGTCCGAGACAGAGGTGCTAGTCATGACCCATAAGAGGTGTGCGCGTGCTGTGGGAAGCTGCTCCTCATGGCCCCAGCCCCACAGAGGCAGCACAGAACAGCCTTAATGAAAGCCAGCGTGCACAGCGGGTTGTGTGGCAGAACAGAACACTGACCTTGGGAGAGCCGCTACTGTTGTCGCAAGCAGAAGCAAGTTTTGTCCTTGTGGGAAAGCCCACCTTGCTCTCAAGCTTGTCTGGTGCACACACAATGCTGCGAAAACTCTCAAGAGAAGCGTGTACTCAGGATACTGAATTCCTTGCATACGCAGCCCGAATGTGCAGGGCCCACGGCGACCGCTCTCCCAACTTAGGGCCAAGACTCTTCTGAGCTGCAAATGACAGAAACTCAGCTTCAACGGATTAAATAAAACAACGGAGAAACTGAGGGTAAAGAAAAACTGACTCACACCGGCGCTGTGGCTCAATAGGCTAATCCTCCACCTTGTGGCGCCGGCACACCAGGTTCTAGTCCTGGTCGGTGCACCGGCTTCTGTCCTGGTTGCCCCTCATCCAGGCCAGTTCTCTGCTGTGGCCCAGGAGTGCAGTGGAGGATGGCCCAAGTCCTTGGGCCCTGCTCCAGCATGGGAGACCAGGAGAAGCACCTGGCTCCTGGCTTCGGATCAGCACAGCGCACTGGCCGCAGCAGCCATTGGAGTGTGAACCAACGGTAAAGGAAGACCTTTCTCTCTGTCTGTCTCTCTCTCTCTCTCACTGTCCACTCTGCCTGTCAAAACAAACAAACAAAAAAACAAAAGAAAAACTGACTCACAACGTTTCTCTCTTTCTCTTTGCCTTTCAATTAAATATATTCAAGATGCTTTTATTCCGTAAGCTAGCTGGGCTGATGATAAAACACGCAGTATTCCAGAAGATTTGCAAAGCCCTGTCAGTCCCAGTGGCGCTGCCGCAGAGACATTGGCTGACCGCTGGGCTCCCTGAGACTTCTGACAGATGAGGCAGTTATCAAGAGGCTGGAGCAGTTTGACTGCCCCCAGTTGCAATGTGCATGGGGATTTGCCAGGCTAATCGGTTTATAATTGATTTCAATGCCTCCCTTCAATCTGATGCATCTTTGATCCTGAACTCACCCAAATTAAGAACCAAGAATAACGTTCCAATATAATCATACCCAAAGGAAAAAATCAATCTGCAAAGAAATTACCTGGGCACCCAGTGTTGTTATTGTTAGGATGCAATATTACCATATTGTGGATGAAGAGGGACTACACCCACACGGATTCACACATCCTGGGCTGCAACTAGTAGGAGGGAAAGGATTGCCCTGTGCCCCATGCCATGTGTAGGCTGGGGTTGAGCTTTTCAGGAAAAGCAAAGATCCCATTTCTCCTTCACAGTCGCCTCCCCCACTACCACCCCTTTCAATAAAGTTGCCCTGGAATGTATTCCAGCTACAGTGATGGCAGATGGCGGTTACGGTCTCCCAGACCTGCCCTCCTCATGCATGCGAGCAGAGCATCATGAACAAGCACAGGTCCTTGTGGCAAGTGTGGTGGCCTCGGTGAAGGGTCATTCAGCAAGGGCTGCTGCAGAGTTTGTATGTGTGGGCTTCAGTGGCGACTGCACAGGCCTAGGTCAGCCAGGAGGCTGTCCGTGCTGGTTCCCAGGTAACAGGACCTCTGAATACCCCTCAACTGTGACCCAGGAATCCTCCACTGGGGCAAGAAACCATCTACCGTACCTCAAGGAGGACTGAGCTCTGTGTCTTAGGGCCACTGTAGCAAGAGTGATTAACAGCCCCATTGTTTGCCTCTCCCTGCGCGTGGGTCACCTCCAGCATAAGAGTGAGTGTGGGAATGCTGTGCACCTGCTTAATCAATAATCAAGTCTGTTAACCGTTCCGGGTTTTCTTTGACTTTCAATGTGATTGATAGCCACACATAAATCTCCATTGTTTAGAGCTAATTCAGGTCCTGTACTCATCTTGTAAGTACAAAACCTCAGGCTTGCGCAACAGCCAACTCAGGAGCCTGGCTGGGGGTTTCCAGGATTAAATCCTCAGTTTCACTAGGTCGAGAAGCTTGAACTCGGAGTTTTCAACCAGACACAAATTCTTTCAGGTCGCTGATGAGTCAGGAGAGAAGGACACGTGTGAGTACAGAGTAGGCACCTAGAAAATAACTGTTGATCTGAGCTAAAACCAACAGCACAGCCTGCTCTCTCATCTCCACCATGGGATGCTATTTCTCCTACCTTGCTAACCCACTAAATTCTTTTTTTTTTGACAGGCAGAGTTAGACAGAGAGAGAGAGAGAGAGAGAGAAAGGTCTTCCTTCTGTTGGTTCTCTCCCCAAATGGCTGCCATCGATGGCTGGCACACTGCACTGATCTGAAGCCAGGAGCCAGGTGCTTCTCCTGGTCTCCCCTGGGGTGCAGGACCCAAGCACTTGGGCCATCCTCCACTGCCCTCCCGGGCCACAGCAGAGAGCTGGCCTGGACGAGGAGCACCCAGGACTAGAACCTGGTGCCCATACGGGATGCTGGTGCCCAGGCAGAGGATTAACCTAGTGAGCCACGGCGCCGGCCCCCAGAGGGAGCCCTTTCTACGCCTGTGGCCTCTCTTGCCTGTTGAGCTTCCTGAGTCTCTCCCAGCTCTCTTCTGGCCACCTGCAGCCTCCTTAACAGAGTCTGAGTCGTTCCACCCAGTTCTTCAATTTTACTTTCACAGAATCTCTGCAGAGGTTGTCAGAGTGGGAGTTCCCAGAGAGCCCGGACCATGTACTGCTTGCCCACTGCTACATAACTAGTCACTCCCAAACACAGCAGCTTTAAACAGAAAACTAATGTTATCTCATTTTCTGAGGGCAGGAACTCTGGGGGCTTAACAGTGGGGTGCGTCTGGCTCAGGATGTCTCTTGAGGCTGCAATCAAAATGTCAGCTGAGTCAAAGTCATCTCAAGGTTCAAGGCTCAAAGAAGCCAAGTTCCCCTCCATGGCTGTTGGCAGAGGTTAGTTAGGGCCTGTGTGGGTGCTGGCAGAGACATAGGTTTGCTCCCTCTGGAGCCATTCATCAGGCAGCTCACAGTATGGCAGCTGGCTTCTTGCAGAGGGAGCTGGAAGAGAGAATGACAAAAGTGAGCAAGACAGAAGCCTGAGATGCGAAGAGACTTCCCACGACTTTTGCCGTATTCTGTGTTCGCTGCAAGTCACACAAATGGAGAGAATTGACAAGGCCCTGAGTCCCAGGGGGTGGAAATGACAGAGACTTTCTTAGGGGCTGCCCACCACCAACCATCCCTCAGTCCCATGGCTGTGCCCCATGCCCAGTAGAAGTCCAGGCAAATGGTAGGCTCAGTACACACTTTGGCTGCATATTAACCCCATGTAAAATATTCACATTCTGCAGATCACCTCCTGAAAAGTAAGACATATACAAAGAACAGAGAATTGTGGTGGGTGTGAATTTTATTGCACTGACTTGAGTGGCCAAGAGCTACAGTATGTGGGGCTGGTGTTGTGGTACAGTGTGTTAAGCTTCTGCTTGCGATGCCAGCATCCGGTATCAATCGGAGCCCCAGTTCTAGTCCCAGCTGCTCTGCTTCAGATCCAGCTTCCTGCTAATGTACTTGTGAAGACAGCAGAGATGGCCCCTTTTCACCCATGTGGGAGACCAGGATGGAGTTACAGTCTCCTGGCTTTAGCCTGGCCCAGCTTTTTTTGTTGTAGCCATTTGGGGAGTGAACCAGTGGGTGGCAGATTGATCTCAGTGTGTGTGTATGTGTGTGTTCCTCTCTCTGTCACTCTGCCTTTCAAATACATAAAATCATATTTTTTAAAAAGAAATACAGAATTGCCATATCATAAGCTGATTTTTATTTGCATTCTTATCCTGCCACACTGGCAAAAAATATATCCCAGTTGCCAGAAGTTCAGTCCCCATTTGCCCAGGACAGTTCACCAATCGAAGAGAGATTATTTAGTACCCAGATCACATGGGCCGATGGGAGGGTCCTGGGGTCCAAAGGCATGGGTATCAACAAAGAGTACTTCACCCAGTTGCTTTTCTCTTGCCTGTCCGCAGGCTGAGGTCCGTGTCCATGTGGCCCCATAGGGCCTCACTTCTCCGTCCTACTTCTGGTCTATTGTGAAGTCCTTGGGCCAGAACTGGCCGGGATTCTCAGCCAGGCTTTCTGCAGCCCACCTTGTGATCTGTCTGACTCAGACCCAGCCTGTGGAGGCTCTCCCAGGCCCCCAGGGCCTATGGCCACAGAGGGAGGCTGCAGAACCCCGCTCCTCTCCAGCACTCCAAACTCGCCACAGCTGCACGGGCCCCAGGGCCTCTTCCAATGGGGTGCACGATGACTGAGAACTGCTGGCTTTTCTGGCCCCCTGGTTGCCTCTCCCTGCCTTTCTCCTCCTCATAGAGCCTGGTCATCCAGCCCAGAGGATTTTTTTTGCTAGTCCTGGGTCAAGAGAGCAGGGGGTGCAGAGGCTCCTCTGGGTTGACCTTGAGCACCTCCCCCAGAGGCGCTCCCACTTCCCCTATGGTCATGCTTTCCGCTCTCCCCCCAACCCACACTCCTTCCTGGGCCAGGCTTCAGAAGCGTGGAGCCAGAGACTGGCAGACCACTTTGTCCTGTGCAGCTCACCCCTGAGGCACTCACCACAGAAGGAAATCCAGCCTGCACACAGCGGAAGGGAAGCAAAGATGGATTTAGAAGGGATTTTTTTTTACTGGTGAGGCTTTCAAAAAAGATTATTTCCCACAAATGCAAATACCATGTGCCAAGCCAGAGGTCTAGGTAATGTTAGCAAACACCCTGAAAAGAGAGGAGACACAGGTTTCAAAGGGCACTCATGAGAATGCAAGCAACACGGGTTACATGGACAGACTGGAAACAGAGGGAGGACACTAGGGCTCTGCTGCTCTCTCAGTCAGGAGACCCCGACTGGGACTCTCAGGACATGGGAAGCTCATGATTGCTTATGCCAAAATTACACACTAGTACTAAAACAGAGCACTTAAGTTATCCAGCTGCCTTGCCATCTTCTAGTTCTTCAAGTGTCTCTGTAATTCTCACATCCAACAGTTAGTTATTGCTAAGTTGTTGAACTGATAGAGAAATAAACCAGCAGGACAAGGAGGTGGGACTTGAGTTCAGGTATTCTAATGCTGGAATCACTCCTCTTTCTGCTAGAATATTGCAAAAGGGAGCTTCCCAAGTAGAAGAGAGTGAAAATATGAACAATTTTGGACTAGTATAGGTAATCGCTTGAATTCATTCTTCTCTTCAAAAGGGCATCTACCCTGAGGGGGAGAAAGGACAATTTTTCATTTGTCTGCTTTGTTCCAAATATAAAGAAAGGCAGTGGCAGCAGGAGAGATTAGAATTTTCTCATGAGATTTCTGTTTGCTTCTTTTCTTTTTTTTTTTTTTAAAGGTTGACTTATTTATTTGAAAGGCAAAGTTACAAAGAGAAAGAGGCAGAGGCAGAAAGAGAGAGATCTTCCATCCATTGGTTCACTCCCCAAATGGCTGCAATGACTGGGGCAGGGCCAGGTTAAAGCCGGGAGCCAGGAACTTCTTCCAGGTCTCCTGCATGTATGCAGGGGCCCAAGCACCTGGGCCATCTTCTACTGCTTTCCCAGGCACATTAGCAGGCATCTCAATGGGAAGTGGAGCAACTGGGACTTGAACTGGTGTACATATGGGATGCTGGCACTGCAGGCGGTCCCTTTACCCACTACCCCACAGCGCCAGCCCCTTGTTTTCCTTTTCTATAAGGAGTAGTAATTGTTTGTGGCTGGATTTGCTCAGCTGAGCACATTGCCAGTTAGCTTCATTGTTACAGCATTCCAGGAGGAGATCCCCAAAGCTAGGGAGAGGATGGGCTCAGCCAGCTTCAGACAAGAGGGGAAGCAGCTCAGTATACCATCTCCTTTCCCCAGAAGAAAATCAGCTCAGCCCAAGTACCAGAGTGCCTGTGGCCTAACTGGCATTCTCCTTTAGTTCACAGGGGCCAGTTTGGGTCCAGCCTCCCTCTCGTGTGAGTCAGGTATTCAGAAAGGCGGAACAGCTGCATAGGAAGGGCTGGTGCACTGGCCAGAGATCCCCAGAGTGGCAGCTGAGGGTGCCTTTGCAAGGGGTTCGATGAGTCCATAACTACACCTAGCAGCTGCTGGAAGCAGAGTTTTCACATTCCTCTACCTTATGCTCTGTAATTTCCCAATTACATAGAGATGCCACTCTGAACTAATACAACATAAACTCACTTCAAAGCATTCTTGAAATCCTAAGAGTCGTCTTCCTGTGCGTGGGTAATAAAAGGGTACTTGTAACAGTAAAGTTGAATTGTCATCCTCTGGGAAGGTCAGGGCTAATGTTTTCTGTTAGAAAGGATCTGCAAGCTTAAAACTGTTAGGAATCATGGATGGAAGTTACCCTCATGACCCTTTGGGAGCTGAAGGATTAACCCCAGTCCAGGAATACTCCCTGGGCTGATCCACACCTCAGTACAATCTGTCAAAATCCTAGGGAGCTTTTTTCTTTTATTTATTTATTTTTGAGAAAAAAATCAACAAAGTTAACCTATAATACATATGGAAATATAAAGAATGCAAAATAGCTGAAATAATGCTTTTGTTTTCCAGTGTACTGGTGATTAAGAGGAGGGATGCGGGGTGTGAAGGCTGGGACAGTGGCATGTGGGCCACCCCGCCCTGCCCCCTGGGTCATCAGTGGGCAACTCAGGGGTGGGGCTCAGCGGTCTCACAGTGAGACTTGCTTGCTAACAGGCCCAAGCCCTTCCAAAGGCCCAGATGGCTGCCCTCACCTCCCTGGTGGCCTGGGGCTGCCCCTCCAAGCAGGAACCCATCCGAATGTTCTCCACCAGGCCCTCCCATTCTGGACAACTGGGGCTGCAGCCTTGCTGGCTGCAAACACCACCAAAGGAGGATGTGAATTCTGCCAGAAGGGGTCAGGTGGAAAATCCCACCATGCTGTTGCAAAAGCTGCAAGAATACATCTTTATATTTTAAAGATTTATTTATTTATTTGAAAGTCAGAGTTACAAAGAGAGAGAAGGAAAGGCAGAGACAGAGAGGTCTTCCATCCTTTGGTTCACTCCCAAATTAGCCACAATGGTCAGAGCTGCGCCAATCCAAAGCCAGGAGCCAGGAGCTTCCTCCCGGTCTCCCACATGGGTGCAGGGGCCCAAGGACTTGAGTCATCTTCTACTGCTTTCCCAGGCCATAGCAGAGAGCTGGATCAGAAGTGGAGCAGCCGGGACTCGAACCGGTACCCATATGGGATGCTGGCACTGCAGGTGGAGGCTTTACCTGCTACGCCACAGCGCCGCTGTGTGTTTCCATTGCAGCTTTGCGAGCTGTGGTGCTCCTCTCCTACCCCTCTCCCTTTCCCATGTCCTTCTTTACTCTCCCTCCCTGCATCTCCCTGGCCTTGCCCTGCCTTGGCCTTCTGGTCAACCTTCCCTTTCTTACTTCCATCCTCAAGTTTCTGAGCCCTCTCTGTGGTTGCTTCTTAGCTTTCCTGTCCTTGCCATCTGCAGCACTGGCTCCATCATCAGTCTCTCCTCCAAGGTCTGAGAAAGCTGGTAGGAGAGTTCCACGGCTCTGGGACTATTGGGATTTTTGTCTGAGTGGCAGAGAAGGGCTTCTGCCTGTATGTCCTCTTCTCAAAACTTAGCCAGGTGTACAGGACCGTGACTAAGAGCTCCTTGGTCACCCTGTGTAGGTTGGTACCACACCTCCCATGTGTCTCCAGAATAATCTAGAAAGGGAAGAGCCAAGCTGGAGGTCTCACATGTCCCAATGTCAAAGGAGACTAGAAACTTTAGTCATTAAGACAGTGTGCTACTGGCATAAGGATAAACCTAGAGATCAATGGACTAGAACTGAGAATCCAGAAATAAATCCTCAATTTATAGTCAACCGATTTCTCACAATGGTGCAAAGAATGGGGAAAAACAGGTTTTTGTAACATGCTGTAGAACTCCCAGAACTGTGCCCTACATAAAGTTCTTTTTGTTATAAAGTACTCAGCCTCAAGTATTTTGTTATTGCAACAGAAAATGGACTAAGATACTTTATTTTCATGCAACAGTTTTCTGCTAAAGATAGGAACCATGGCCACTATTAGCCCTGAAATCCCTTGAGAGAATAAATTTTAACATCTTCATTTGAACTCTTTAACTTTATACCAGAGCAGATGATTTTATGACAAAACTATTTAGTAACAAAGAAAGGAAGTCAGAAGTTTATAGCTTCTTTTAAAGAACGTATTATTGCTTTATCTTTTCACCCTGTTTTGACATGAAGAGAAGGGAAACTAGAAACAGGAGTATAGAAATTCTTGCTAGTTCAAGTCAGGACAGGATCTACTATTAAATATATAATTTAAAAACTTGGATTACAGAGTTAGAGGATTTCAGAATAATGGTTAAGACTGTACATCTGTACTGCAGATGTATGATGATAACTAAAAGCTCAGACTACTGGTTCCCAGTGTTAGAGACCATCTCTGGCCAAAGCTGGGGCCTGTGATTGGTTGAGCTAGTGCCAAATGCCTGCTCCTATGTCCCATACTCTTTCTGCCAGCCATGTCTCCACCATCAGGTGTTCCCCAGTAACTCCTGCCTCATTGCTACCATCTCTCCAAGAACCTGCTTCCAGGAAGGAGGCTATACTTAGGATACATTGTCATTATTGTTCTGATAGGGTCATTGGTGCCACGTCCGTCTGGCCCTAAATTTCTGTTTTCCAAAGTCACCACAACTTTAAAGCTCCAAGACTTTCCATCTGAACTCAGACCCCCGTAGTGTTAAAACATCCCCTAATCAAACCTAATTTCCCACCCCTGTGAACTCTTTCACTGTGCCCTCTGGAACTCTCTATCCATCACTGCCAAATCCCTCTACTCTTCATTCCCTGTATGAAGATGAATATCCTCTTACTCGTCTCTGAACACTTCCTTCTTGCTGAACTGAAGCCAGTCTCTTCTCTAGGACACTTCGTCCCCACTCAGTCCGCTCACAGGATTCTCAAGTCATAGATTATTGTATGTCACCCCGCTTATATTCTCTGGTCCTGTGAGTGTATGTGTGGAAAGTGTCCTCTTCATTGCAATTTTCAGACCTTCATCTGTCCCTCCTAAACTGACAATTGCACTTATAATAAAAAATGCACATTTGGTTTTCATCCCTTTCCCCACCCTGGTACACAGCTGCTGAAACTACTGGAATCTCTTGAGTGATAAGTGCCTTTTGTATGCTAATGAGGTGCCAGGGGGCTGGAGTCTCCTGGGTAGCCTCAGAATGGGACTGGTTGCCAGAGAAACCAACCATGTGAGATGAGGGTTAGAACCTACAGGGAGAGGAAAGAGACTGGCAGTTGAGTTCATCTCCCATAGTCAAGGATTTAATGAATCATGCCTATTCATGAAGTTTCCATAAAAACCCAAAAGGATAGGGTTCAGAGATCTTCCAGGTTGATGAACCATGGAGGGGCCCAGAAGGCATGGCAACTGGAGAGGCCACTGGAAACTCTGCATATCTTCCCACATCCCTTGCCCCATATGCCTCTACCTGCTCATCTGCATCCTTTATAATAAATGGGTCAATGTAAGTGTTTCCCTGAATCCTGAGGGTTGCTCTAGCAGACAAACCCAACCTCAGGAGGGGGATCCCCTACTTATAGCTGATTAGTCAAAGTGTTACAGGAAACCGGCAGTGGAGAAATTATTATTACCTCGGTTCTTTGTCTCACGTGGAAGAATTTCCAAGCGGACAGCAGAGAGATTTAAAAAGATTTATTGGAGTTAAAGGCCTCCAGCCAGAGTGGCATGGAGGGGGGGTTTCCAAGAGAGGAAAAAACCCAAAGAACCTCATAGCACTGGGATTTTTAAGTGCAATTTGTAAGGAAAAAAACTTGACAATAAGATTGGCATTCAGTTACCAGGTGGAGACAAAACCCATCAAAAGGCCTGATTTACACTTCTCCATCCTGCCTGGCCTGTTCCTGATAAACTAAAAAAACATCCAGTAGGGCAGGACAGGTAACTTGTCTTCACAATAAGCTGTGAGCTCAGGAGGAGCTCCCTTGCTATTCTAATGGTAAATTTGGAGATTCCGCAGGAAGGATGGCAGCCTGTTTGTTCTTGCTGAAGATAATATTTTGGGGGAGGAAGCAAATATTTTATACCCCAAATTCTATTGGGACCACCCTGACTACCTATTAACCCATCTGACTTCTCACAAAAGTGCAGGTTGGTACCCACCCAAAATTGTGGCCTAGTTCTTGGCAAATTGTAAAAAAATGCACCCAAAGTAGTTGTCATGAAGATTTATTTGCAACAAATAAGGGGATAATTTCCAAAACCAAGATTCCAAGTGCACTGGTGGGGAAATGGGTATCTTCTACTTTATTTTTTTAAAGATTTTATATATTTATTTGAAAGAGTGAGTTACACAGAGAAGGAGGGGCAGAGAGAAAGAGGTCTTCCATCCGCTGGTTCACTCCCCAATTGACTGAAGCCAGGAACCAGGAGCTTCCTCCGGGTCTCCCATGAGGTTGCAGGAGCCCAGGGACTTGGGCCATCTTCTATTGCTTTCCCAGGCCATAGCAGAGAGCTGGACCAGAAGTGGAGCAGCCGGGTCTCGAACCGGTGCCCATATGGGGTGCTGGCACTGCAGGCCAGGGTGTTAACCCACTGCCATTGCACCACAGCACTGCTCCATACTGTCTACTTTAGATGGAAGTGGATACGGAACTGGACTAGTTCTTGTCATCACATGTAGGGCTGTGTGCAAGTCAAGAAACAAGCTCGAACAAAGACTGAAATGTTATTGTAAGATGACATAAGCTCCTGGGGCAGAGATCCTAGTATTAAGATAAAACAAAAAGTGACCTTTTGGCCGATGCTACGGCTCACTAGGCTAATCCTCTGCCTGCGGCACCGGCACCCCAGGTTCTAGACCTGGTCGGGGCACTGGATTCTGTCCTGGTTGCTCCTCTTCCAGTCCAGCTCTCTGCTGTGGCCCGGGAGTGCAGTGGAGGATGGCCCAAGTGCCTGGGCCCTGCACCGCATGGGAGACCAGGAGGAAAGACCTGGCTCCTGGCTTTGGATTGGTGCAGCGTGCCGGCCGCAGCCCGCCGGCTATAGCTACTGGGGCATTAGCCAGTGACTGAATTACAACTTAGAACTGAGAATCAATGTCTGTGGTTGGGGGCAGACTTGTGGGACTGAAAACGTAACAGGTGGGATCTGATGCCAACTCCAGGCAGACAGTGTGAGAATTGGATGAAATCATAGGATACCAAGCTTAGTACACTAGACAGTTTGTTGTGAGTAGAGAGAAACACTCATTCAGTGTGGTGCCCGGAGGAAAAGTATTCTAGGTTAACTGAATGTGTTTGTCTTATCTTTTATAACATGAACACAGACACACATACACATACCCACATGCGTGCATGCATCTTCTTTGAATCTTATGCACCATATAACGCCATCTATTGCTCCTCCTTGTCAGAGTCTCCCCTGGGGTTTCTCCCCAGTTTCTCCCCTGGGTTCCCCTTTCTCCCTCTGATAGTACTGCTGTCACAAGACTGCTCATCACAAGACTGATTTCCGTCTTCACATAGATGTTAACACCAGGAACTTTTTACTTTCAATGTCTTGATTATCTCAGCCCCAATTATCTAGTCCACCCTACCTCTGTTCACCCCACATTTTTCTTTGGCATTACCATGTACTGTACCCCTCCACATTTTGTAATTCACACATCTCATTCACCAAAAACTGCCTGTTTGTCCATTTGGCTTGCTGTCTCTGCATCCCAATGCCAGTGATTCCTAGACACATTGGAATCTTTAACATGCTATCACTTCGCATCCACTTGTACCTGAACTTCCCTCATTAGACTCCAGAGCCCATTACTATGTTCAGCTCCTTGCAGACACAATAAACTCCTTTGCTCAGTCTTGCTCAGTCATACTCAGTTGGCAAAAACCCAGCCCTGGTGAAATCCAACTTTTGCCAGCTCCACGTCCACACAGCTGTAAGTGGCAGAGACCAAGAAAGCAACTAGGATGACGGCAACCTTCAGTAGGTCTGTAGTGCTGTGTGTCACTCCTACCAGCCGTGATGACTCCTTTACTCCTCTCTTCACGCTTCGCCTATGCATTCCGTTTCCCACCCACAGCTCAAGAACCTGCCTTTTACTTCACTGAGAAAAGAGAAACAATCAAAACAGTCTTTGC
Source organism: Sylvilagus floridanus (assembly GCA_949820135.1). NCBI lineage: Eukaryota > Metazoa > Chordata > Mammalia > Lagomorpha > Leporidae > Sylvilagus > Sylvilagus floridanus. Next base: position 75,680,696 of record OX463236.1, read on the forward strand.
AGCCTCCCCACACTTTTCTCACCTTTTCCTTTTCAGACTCACTTCCTTCCCCTGGTCCCGACAGTCTTTCACTTCAGCTTTTATCTGCAGGTTTAGTTTGAAAGTTTGATTTTCTCCTTCATGAGAACATCATTCTCATCTCTTTCTCATGACCATGGGTTCCATCACAATTACTGCAAATGGTCTCCTCTGCCCCCAAGACCCCCTGACTGACTTCTCAGGTTCCAAGTCCAGATCCCCAGTATGGAAAACCTGATCGGCCCAACTCAGGGAGGGTGTTCACCTGCACATGATCACCATGCCCGTGGAGGAGACCTTACATTCCCTGCCAACCCCCACTCTGAGAAGGGGATGTAGAACAGTAGAAAAAGAGAGGGCAGCTACTAGCCCAGAGCAATCACCAAGACAGACAGTGCTCCAGAAATCTGTCTTCCCCTGGAAAACACTGCAGCAATACAACAGGGTACTTAAACATTTAGAGAGCTAAGCTTTTCAGAAAATTGTTGAAGAGAGATCATTATAAAAAACAAATCTAAAGAAATCATGGCTATGTATTTTGCCCTGTATTTCGTAGAGCATAAGTGTCCCATAGCCTCTAACCAGCTCCAGCACTCAGTATTTGCTGGATTGAACAGAATCCCCCAGAAGACAAAGAAAATAAAAATAACAGTGTGTTGGGCACTGAAGTTCTTAACTACAGAAAGGGAGGATTCAATTCTTCCTCTAGAGTCAAATGTTCCTCTATTATTTTCTTTTACTATGAATTGTACAGAGACATCTTCATTTGAATGGCATTTGGTCTTGTAATAGACAATGGCTTCATCAAAGGCTTTGCAAAGGATTCAGAAATGCCCTTCAACTGTCTTTTTCTTCTGTGCTCTCCCTAAAAGCCAAGGCCATAACACTACCTCATAGCTTGGGGATGGCATTTCCAAGGAGAGATGAGCTCATCTGGCAGAGTGGGCTGCTTTCTGACCAAATGCAGGAATAGAACTGAGAAAACCTAGAAACGTGGCTCTGAGCCATGGTTGGGGGAACATCAGAATATTCAGAGACCCCATAGTAGGGTGTCTCAGACAAGTCTTCTCTCCACCATGGTTCTGCTATTCCCTGGGTCTCTGGGAGTGGACCCAGGAAGGGATCAGATTACTGATGTAGGAACATTGAAAAGTACGGCTCTCTCTCCCCCTCATTCCCTTAAATACCAATGACCTTGAGGGATGCGTTTGTGCATGCTATGTCTTTCTCAAATATCAGTGTATATTTTATGTATGCATGTATATATGTATTTATATGCCATCTCACTCCAGAAAGGCTGGCAGATGGCTTACAAGGATCCATGAAATAAAAAAGGGAGTGTGTAAGAAATAGGAACAAAATGCCAAAGTGGGGTGCCAAGAGGAGTGATGGAAATTCAAATGTTAGTAGCCCTAAGTGTACACTCATAAAGATCAGCTGGTCACAGTCCAGGAGAGACTGCAGGCACTGAGAGGAGGCACAAGGACTCAGGCAGGGAGCATCCACTAGAGAAGGGGTCCCTGTGTTTCCAGGATGAAGACCCCTGGCTTGAGTCAGGGGGGCATCATTTGAAAGGGAAGAGGCAGCAAGGGTCCCATGTTAACAACTGAGGTTGTCAGAGGGTCCCCACAATAGAGCATGGGCAGGTCAGCACTTGGTTCTGAAAATAAGGTAAAAGATTCTTGATAGGTCTTCTTGCTACTTCTCCAACTCAGAGAGAGGGCCCAGGTTAATGTCATAGGAATTCAGCCTCCTATACTCCATTTCTGTCTTGCCCAGTGATTGTGTTACAGATTGGAAGTATGGACTTTTCTAATCCTGATTCTGTTTTTTATTTTAAATTATTATTTAAAAGATGAGAGAAAGAGAAAGAGAAAGAGAGAGAGAGAGAGAGAGAGAGAATGAATGAATTTCTGGTTCACATCCCAAATGCCAGCCATAGCCAGGATTGGAGCCAAGCTGAGACCAGGAAGCTGGGACGCCATCCGGGTCTTCCAGGTGGTGTGAGGGAGCAGGTAGTTGACACATCACCAACTGCTTCCCAGGGTGTGCACTAGCAGGAAGCTGGATCAGAAGCAGAGTGGGGACTCGAACCCAGGTACTCTGATGGGTTGTGGGCATACCAAGTGGCTCTTAACCACTGTGCTACAATGCCTTCCCCAAGCAGATTTTATTTCACTTTACCTTTTCTAGGTAAAATTACAAACTAGTTTTTATTTTTTCCCTAATATTAATTTTGTTGTAACTTAGTCTGTGAACTACATATGCCACTCCCTCTATGAGAGAAATTTTCTTCTACCTTCAAGGATGCCCAAGGAGCTTGCTTTTGTCGGAATCCATTTTCCCTTGGGTTTAAGTGGGAGGAATCAGGAAACCCCTCTTTCTGTCTCAGCCTGGGTTCTCAAGGTCTGCACACTCCTGGCTGGATTAGCACAATTACCAGATCCACGGGAATCTGCATGTATCCTTCATCTTAATGTCTTAAAAATTGTATTCTCGGCCAGTGCCACAGCTCACTAGGCTAATCCTCCGCCTATGGCGCCGGCACACCGGATTCTAGTCCCGGTTGGGGTGCCAGATTCTGTCCCGGTTGCTCCTCTTCCAGGCCAGCTCTCTGCTGTGGCCTGGGAGTGCAGTGGAGGATGGCCCAGGTGCTTGGGCCCTGCACCCGCATGGGAGACCAGGAGAAGCACCTGGCTCCTGCCTTCGGATCAGCGCAGTGCGCCGGCTGCAGTGCACCGGCCATGGCGGCCATTAGAGGGTGAAACAACGGTAAAGGAAGACTTTTATCTCTGTCTCTCTCTCTCTCTCTCACTGTCCACTTTGCCTGTCAAAAAAAGAAAAGGAAAAAAACTGAATTAGAAGACTATATGCAGAGCAGGTGTTTGGGATAGTGATTAATACACAGCTTGGGACACCCACATCTCCTATCTGAATGCCTGGGTTTGCATTCCAGCTCTGTGCCTAGTTCCAGCTCCTTGTTAATGTGCCCCTGGGAAGCAACTACCTGGGTCCCTCACACCACCTGGAAGACCCGGATGGAGTTCCAGGTTCCTAGTTTCAGCTTGGCTCCAGCCCTGATTGTGGCTGGCATTTAGGGTATGAACCAGTGTGTGAAAGCTTCTCTCTCGTGGGCGCACTCTCGCTCTCTCTGTCAAATAAATATTTTTATTGTAATTTTTAAAAATTTTTAGTTAGTTTTTAACAGATTCAGTGTGCTTTGTTGATACAATTCTAAGAATATAATGATATTCCCTTCATAAACAAATCCATTTTTAAATTTTATTTGAAAGTCAGAGTTACAGGATGTCAGAGGAGACAGAGAGTGAGAAAGTTTTTCCATCTGCTGGTTCACTCCCCAAATGGCCACAGTGGTCTGGCCTGGGAGGGCCTGGCTGAAGCCACGAGCCAGAAGCTTCATTCAGGTCTCCCACATGGGTGCAGGGGCCCAAGCACTTGGGCTATCTTCTGCTGCTTTCCCAGGCACGTTAGTGGGGAGCTGGATTGGAAGTGGAGGGGCTCAAATGCAAACTGTACCCATATGGGATGCCAGCTCAGCAGACGGTGGCATAAGCCACTGAGCCACAGCACCAGCCCCATAGTACATACATTTTAAAATAAAAGTACAGCTGCTTTTCCAGGAACTGTAGGGTGTCCCCTTGCAGCATCCATCATGTGTGCTGCTGCAGGACTTTATCTGATACTTGGACCATGAACATGACAAGGAAGTCATCTTTGAGATTTCTAAGACAAACGTGGTAGATGTGTACACCCATAACCCCGACCTCATACACACTTCTGAGGAATCATTGCTGAAGTCCCCGTTAATAATTGAAAGAGACAGAATGATATCCCTCACAGCTTTCCCCTTGGGGATTTTACACCCAAGTTGCACTTCCTTGAAAGTTTAATTAGTTACTTTCTAAGTAGCTAAAGCTGTTTTAATGAACAGTTGGATCTTGATAGACTCTTGTTTTGATTAACCTCGTGACCAGCTATGCTGTGAACAAGACTTGCTTGAACCCCATCGTCCTCAGGTCATGATACTAAGAGGGTGGAAACCTGACCGAACGATGGTGATTAGATGAGGGACCTAGCAGGAGGTCCTGGGGTCACTACCCGCAGGATGTAATTTTCGTGAGAGGGGTGATTACAAATGCTGAGATGCCCAGCCTCTCCTGCTCTGCCTCCTGGCTCTCCACATGGCCATTGGCCATGTGCACCAGATGCCCCGCCAATGGAGCTGCCCAATCTTGGACTTGAACATCCAAAATTGTGAGCTACATTACCCTTTTCTCTGGATGCAGAGAGTTTCCCCAGATATTTCTATTTCATTGTAGGAACAGAAAGCTAACTAGTATACAGCCCCCCGTTTACAACAGCACTTGCAGGAAACACACATTTTCCTAATGATGGAGAAGGGCTATCTAAGAACAGGTGCAGGCTGTGGAGTCGGGAGATGTGTGCATTGGGTTTATTCTTTTCTGTGTAACGTGGTGTTTTTGAAATAGTTTAAGACCCACATGAAGGCCAGCGCCGCAGCTCACTAGGCTAATCCTTCGCCTGCGGCGCCGGCACCCCGGGTTCTAGTCCTGGTCGGGGCGCCGGATTCTGTCCCCGTTGCTCCTCTTCCAGTCCAGCTCTCTGCTGTGGCCCCAGAGTGCAGTGGAGGATGGCCCAAGTGCTTGGGCCCTGCACCCCATGGGAGACCAGGAGAAGCACCTGGCTCCTGGCTTCAGATCGGTGCAGCGCGCCAGCCGTAGCAACCATCTGGGGGGTAAGCAACGGAAAAGGAAGACCTTTCTCTCTCTCTCTCTCTAACTCTGCCTGTCAAAAAAAAAAAAAAAAAAAAGACCACCATGAATTTGCAAATACAGTTCCCACAGTTCCAGTACCCTTCCCCCAGCATCCACCATGATAATACATAACCACAGTGCACTGAGAACACCCGCCTCAATGGGCAAACACTTACTAAGCACACATACACTGTGCCAAGAGCTGTTCAAAGAGATTTAAAACATTTGTTCCTTTAATCCTCACAGCCAACCTTTGGGACAGGCATAATAGTTCCTATCTAACAGCAGGGGAAACCAAGAAACTGGATACATTGCCCTTAGCCAGACCATTTGGCTTTAAAGCACTGGACTACCCTGGATTTTTTGTATTGTACTATCCCATTTATTTATAAAATTATAATGAATTGTGGTATTTCTGAAGACATTTTTAAAACTGAGCAAGGAAATACTACATGTAGGACCCAGTAATCATTGGATGGTTCCTCCCTGGGTCCACACCTCATAGTCACTGAGTGATTATGGAAGGTTGTTCTTTATGCATGGGAAGCTACATGTAGAGATGAAGAGCGAAGTCAGGGATGGTACACACCACTCGCCACACAAGTGCACCTGCATGGAGTTTTGCCCAGGAGTAAGCCAGTCATGGCTGAGCCTGGAGATGCCAGAGACAACAGCTCTGGCACTCTCCAGGATGTCAGCTCTGAAGGAAGAACAAAGGGACAGGAAAGACTTACTTTGCTGATTACATAAAATTTAGGCTATATAGGGAGACATTAACAAACTGAAAGCAAAAAAAACAAACAAACCAACTCTCAAAAGCATTCAAGCTAATAGGATGAACATGGATTTTACACTCCCTTGGTTAGGTCTAACAGTAAGAATGGATTCCAACGATTTATTGCAAGCCTACTATGGGCCAAGTGCTAACAGTCCCTTCAGGCCTCACAAGTTTCATAAAGCAGTGCCCCCTGCACAGAAGAGGAAGCTAGAGATGGAGCTGCTCTGCTGACAAAGAGAAGAAAACAGGGACAAAATCCAAGTGACAATGGCATCCTCTCCCAGGTTACTCACCTCAGTGCAAAAATGAGCTGACAATACTGGGATAAAGTAATTAAGGGGAAGTTAGCCTCCATGACATAATATTGTCTTTGATGAAAGTGAGTTCTTGAAGAAGGAATCTCATCCCCTTCAAAAATTTATACTCTGTACTGCTGTCCTATTTTTTTTCTAAAAAGCTCAGTGGGCACTTACCAAAGTGTGCATTAGGGAAATAGAAACAATCAGACTTTTCAGGGATTATGAGACACTGGGTCTAAACCTGCACTCATTTCTGAATGTCTGAAATGTCACTGCAGTCCACCAGAGCAGGCGTTTCTGAAGGACAAATGACTAATAGAGCTTTGGTTCATTTCCATCTCACAGTGATCCCAGTAGGCTCTGAAATCCACTTGCTGCCATTCCTCTGCAGTTTTGGAGAGCAGAGTTAGCACAGACACACCGAGCAGAAGCTCCACACCGGTTCCCTAACCCTGCAGCATGGACTGTTATGGAAGCCCCACATGGAAACCACTAGTGCTTCCTCTACTTCGAGGAGCAAACCACACCACATTGCTGCAGACACAGTAAAGATTAGTGTCAGCACAAAGAACCTGAAAGATACAGGATGTGATTACCTACCACATCCCCCATACTTACCACATCCACCATACAACCAGTCTAATAGAGTTGGCCTGTGTAGAAGACAGATGGAGCTTGGAGAATGACAGTATCTTAAACTTAATCAGGTGGTGCCTTCAATTGCAGCTGCTCTACCAGATGGAATTTGTTGTAGGAGCAAATCAACACATCCTCTGTCACCTGATATGTGTCTGTTGATCTGGCAAACGCCATTTTCTCTAAATCTATTAATGAGACCATCCAAAGCATGTTTCTTTGAGTCGGCAAGGCCAATGACAGAAGTGAACTATTCTACTTCAGGGCTAGGGAAGCTTGATCTCTACTCCATGCTCTAGTCCGCAGGGACGTGGCCAGTTTCCCATTCCCAGGTCCTTCTTCTGGCCCAATACGTTGATGATCTTATGCTGATTGGACATAGTGGTCACTATTTTAGGCACATGGAGATAATGGTTGCATCAGTGGGAGAGAAATAAGCCCCACAAAAACATTTGCGGAATTCCATTCTCCGAGGCATTTTGTGGTATCTCATTCAAGGTGAGGAATAAGTTGTTGCACTGGGCTCACTTCCCAAGTGACTCAAAAACCTGCTGGTTTGGAGTGGGTTGCAGAACAAGAGAAGGATTTGAAGGATATCCCAGGCTGCTCTGCAAGCTGCTCCACCCCTTGGACCATATAAGTCCCATGTTTATGCATGAAGTGTCAGTGATTGATAGCAATGACGCATGGAGGCTTCCAAACACAACACTACACGAATCATAGAGCAGACCCTTGGGATTTGGGAGCAAAGTTATGTCATCCCCTATGGATAACGACTCTCTTTTTGGAGAAATAGCTATCTTTTCTGACTTGGAGCCCTGGGACTAAGCTACTAACTGTGAACTTGGGGTTGTCTGACTTATCAAGCCATAAATGTCATCATTCACAGCAGCAGCCCATGACCCAGTGGAAGTGGTATGTATGAATCAGGTTTGGAAAGATTCTGAGGACTCAAGTTGTATGAGAAGGTGGCCCAGATCCTCATGGCCCCTATGTCTGCTACATTGCCTTCTCTCTTTCAACCTCATGGGGAAATTCCTTAAACTTATTTAATTTAACAGGCAGAGAAAAAGGCTTCAGGAATGGGTTAGAGATGACAAGCCACATGAAAGAGGGCGTCTGCAACTACAACCCCACACTGGAATGGGCCAGAAGGCCAGTGAAGAGAGGAAATACTGTCACTGGGTAGCACTTTGGTCAGGGAATGTTGTTCATTTTGCCAGGAAGGAGAGATGGTATGGATCTAAACTGCTTCATGGGCTGTAGCTGATGTTTTGACTGGATAGTCAGACACTTAGAAGGAATAAGATTGAGAAATAAATGGCAAGGTCCGGGTGGAAGGGCGTGAGGAAAGGCCTCCCCAGATGTAAGTGGAGTGAACATACTGGTAACTAATGCATAAATGCTCACCAAAGGGTAGTCCTACCAGAGAAGAATTTAATAATCAAGTGGATAGGAGGAGGATGACCCATTCTGTAGATGCTAGTTAGCATTTTGCCCAAGCCACTCCTGTCATTGGCCAATGGATGTGCACCATGTACCCTGTAGCTCAGGAACATGGGATTCTTTTAAGTTTTATTTATTTTTTATTTGAAAGACTTAGAGAGATATATCTTTCATCCACTGCTTCACCCCCAAAATGGCCACAATGGCCGGGGCCGGATTGGACCAAAGCCAGGAGCCAGAGACTCTTCTGGGTCTCCCACTTGGGTGCAGGGGCCCAACCACTTGGGCCATCCATCACTGCTTTCCCAGGTGCATTAGTAGGGAGCTGGATTGGAAATGGAGCAGCCAGGAATTGAACAGGTGCCCATATGGGATGTCAGTGCTGCAGGCAGCAGATTAACCAGCTTTTCCACGGTGCTGGCCCCAGGAATAAGGAATTCTAGTCACCAGTACTAATTCTAGTCACTAGTCACTAGTCTACTAATTCTAGTCACTAGTACTAATCTGTTCGCAACCACTGCTAGATGGCCAGTCTTCCAACAGCAAAGATCAATTCTGAGCCCTTAATATGGCACCATTCACTTTGTATAAGGACTGGGTGGCAGATTACTACGTTGGTCCACTTCCATTAGGGAAGAGAGAATATTCTGTTCTTAGCCATTTACTCTGGACAAAGTCTTGCCTTCCTTGCCTGCAATGTTTCTTCCAACTCTACCATCTGTGAACTTAACTGAGCGCCTTACCTCCCTTCATTGTATTGCAAACAGACTTCCAAACAAGGAACTTGCTTAATAAAAAATAAAGGACAGGGCCAGCACTATGGCTCAACAGGCTAATCCTCCGCCTGGCAGCGCCAGCACACCGGGTTCTGGTCCCGGTCAGGGCGCCAGATTCTGTCCCGGTTGCCCCTCTTCCAGGCCAGCTCTCTGCTGTGGCCCGGGAGTGCAGTAGAGGATGGCCCAAGTGCTTGGGCCCTGCACCCCAGGGGAGACCAGGAGAAGCACCTGGCTCCTGCCTTCGGATCAGCGCAGTGCGCCGGCCGCAGCGCGCCAGCCATGCTGGCCATTGGAGGGTGAAACAACGGCAAAGAAAGACCTTTCTCTCTGTCTCTCTCTCTCTCACTGTCCACTCTGCCTGTCAAAAAAAATAATAAAGGACAACAATGGATCTATTATGTTCCTGGACTTCATAAAACTCATCAGTTATGTTCTCTATCATCTTAAAGGGACTGGCTTGGCTGGATGATGGGATGTTCTTTGGGAGACTCCTTAACAGCACTTCATAGGTGGCAAAATATTGAAGGGGTGGGGCAATAGCCTCGAAGATGCAGCCAGTGCTCTAAATCAGCACCCAACGAATAGGGCTCTTTCTCCCCCAGCCAGGAGCCACAGGTGTAAGAACCAAGTGCTGAAAATGGGAGTAGCACCATGCAATATCATACCTAGAAATCCAGTAGCAAAATTTTGCTTCCCTTCAGCTTTAGGTTCTGTGGGGCCAGTGGCTTTAATATGTGGTTTGATGCTTTGACTCCTGAACTCATACAGAGGTTTAGACCCCAAAGTTTTAAATTCATGGCTCTAAGGGGACGGAAATGCCATGCAATTATGGTATTTAGGAGGTGAGCCCAGAGGAAAGTCTTTAGGTAATTGGAGCCATGCCCATGGAAGGTAATTCTCGCTGCAGAGTTGGCTATAAAGTCTGATTTGCCCCCCCTCCCCCGCCGTGTCTTTTTTCTCTACTTCCTGGCTCACCATTTGTCTCTCTATGTAACCCCCACTACTGCCATCATCAGATACTGAACCAAGGGGGCCATTCAGTCATGGAATTGAACCCTTTCTCTTTATTAGGTTAGCTGCCTCAAGTATTTTGCTGTATAGATGACAAGCTAAGCTAGTTCTTAAGGGAGAAATCCTTTACTAACTGTGAAACAATGATCCCATTGAACTGGAATTTTAGATTTCTATCTGGCTGGTTGGGGCTCATTGCTGATGAATCAACGGACTACAAAAGAGAGTGCTCCACAGGCTGGGATCCTCAATCCTGCCTATCAGGGAAATGGGGCTGCTATCACACAAGCAAGGAAAGTAGGATTATCTATGGAATACAGAAGGTACTCTGGGACATCTCCTAGTGTTCCATGGACTGTGATTTAAACTGAGCTGCCCAACTGTGGCAGAGGTACTGATGGCCCCAAAACCTGCAACAGTAAAGGCCTGAGTCCCTGGCTAGGCAAGGAACTGTGACCAGCTGAGGAACTTGTTAACGACAGCAGGAATGTGGGACGTGCAGTGAAGCGTGGTACTTAGAAATAACAGCTACGGCCCCGTGACTAGTTGCATGAAAGATAGAAGTGATGCATAGTCTGTATTTTGAAATGGAAGTTTATATATGTATTCACTGAACTTTAAACATTTCTTTGCCTTTCTCTTATCTTACCTAAAATGTGTTCATTAGTGTTAGTTTCATGGCTCAGTATTTCAGGCTGAGGTCATTAAAGGAGTGTATGAGTCTCTTAGGAGAAGAAAGAGCGATTCTAGATGGAAGAGGACCCTGTTTGTTCGTTTAGAGAGTGCGAGTGTGGCTGTTTATACACCACATAGCTGTATCATGTTAGGGAAGCATGACTCGTTCACATTATCTGGAGACTAAGTCTGGATTTGACAGGTGCATTTCAGTGACAAGTGTTCGGGAAGAGGGGTACAGCGACTTTGTAATATGTCCCCCTTTAGGCTGAACCACACTTCTGAGAGTTTCCTTCTCTGTCTATCTCTGGTCAGAGCCACCCACAGAGAAGTTCCTGTGGGCAGAATGGAGGCGGCAGGTGTTCCTTAGCTCACACGTGTTTGCACGTAGCTGCCGGCTCAGCTCCTCGTGTAGGGCAGTGGTTGGGTCTGTGACTGCCCCTCCTTCTCCAAGATCCTTCGACTGTAGCTGCTTCTGACCAGGTGTGTTTCATTCATTAACGAGGGGCTCAGCTTCTGCAGGTTGTCCATACCACCAGGCCGAGGCAGTGAGCATGGACGGGCAATTCACCCCTCCTCGTGGGCTCCAGCTCGTCCTTGCTCTCTTGTGCTTTACACGCACAGAAACAGTACATGTATTTTGTGTAGCAGTGACTTGACTTCCCCAATACATCATTAAATATTTAATAATAAATTATGCATACAAATTGATTGACAAGATTTGACATTACCCTAGGAGCTCAGGTGGGGCTGCAGCCTGCAGTGCTGGCATCTCATGTGGACACTGGTTCGAGTCCTGGCTGCTCCACTTCCGATCTGGCTCTCTGCTGTGGCCTGGGAAAGCAGTCCTTGGGCCTCTGCACCCCTGTGGGAGACCTGGAAAAAGCTCCTGGCTCCTGGTTTTGGATCAGCACAGCTCTGGCAGTTGCAGCCATCTGGATAATGAATCAGCAGCTGGAAGACTTCTCTCTTTCTCTCCTTCTGCCTCTGTCTCTTTGTAACTCTGCCTTTCAAATAAATAAATCTTTTAAGAGAAGTAAATGTACAATACAAATAGAGTAATATCAAATATTATATATAGCACACATATAATTTGGGTGCAAGAATTTGACAAACACACTTGCAAGTATGGAAGTACTTCAAGAAGTTCATGGAAAAATGGAATGACAGGAAGTGTATTTTGGTGCAAAAAAATTGAAACCCATGAACAGTTTTTCATAATAAACATCTGTTGTAACCTTTACAAAATTTATTTGAAATGCAGAATAACAGAGAGAAAGGGAAATCTTCCATTGGCTTGTTCACCCCAGATGACTGCAGCAACCAAGGATGGGCCAGGCTGGAACTAGGAGCCAGCACATCCATCCGGGTCTCCCAGATGGGTGGCAGGAACTCAAGTACTCAAGCCATCATCTGCTGCCTCCCAGGCACATTAGCAGGGAGTTGGATGGAAGTGCAGAAGCCAGGACTCAAACTGGCACTCTATTAGGGGCTGTGGGTACCCCAAACAGTGGCTTAACCCATTGTGCCACAATGCTCGCTCCTCATGAACTTATCGAAGACCCTTCAGATATATGGGTTTCCATTTCTGCATCTCTTGTTGAATCCTGATGGGTACACATATCTAGCCCAGAGGGTTAGTGACTTGTGACTACCAGGCACTCGAGCCAGGAGCCTTTGATGAGCTCTAATCATGGACACCTGCCAGTGTGAAGGCCCAGTTGTGTCTGAAGAAGTAGCCCTCACCTCTTCATAGTCTCATCTTCGTCTTCTAAACCGACGCTTATCCCTGCTGCACCATCTCAGGGAAGGTTTTATACAATGACAGCAACAGAACAAGAAATGCTCAAGGGATGTGACATGGCTGTCAAGACCCTTGAACTTTGCCCCTGGCCTGAGGCAGTCAGACACTAGCTGTGCTTCTCAAAGACAAAAAAAATAAATTTTGTAAAAGTTACAACAGATGTTTATTATGAAAAACTGTTCATGGGTTTCAATTTTTTTGCACCAAAATACACTTCCTGTCATTCCATTTTTCCATGAACTTCTTGAAGTACTTACATACTTGCAAGTGTGTTTGTCAAATTCTTGCACCCAAATTATATGTGTGCTATATATAATATTTGATATTACTCTATTTGTATTGTACGTTTACTTCTCTTAAAAGATTCCTGCCTTATCTCCGCACATCTGGGAAGGATGTGATTTTTCTGCTAATTCTCAGTGAACTGTGAACCTTCTCTATTCCCCAAACAGCACAGTTTCCTGTCGTGGGAAATGGCACCTACCCCTGCTCTCACCCAGAGAAGCTGTGTGAGCCCCCTCCCAGGAGCCTTTGGTCCTGCCATTGGAGGTTCTGTCACTTTCTCTTTGTACTCGACTGAGCTGACCTCTCCAGGAGGCCACTGACACCGTCCTCTGCCTTGACCCACCCTGACAACGCGCCGTTCTTCATGTCCTGGAGCTCTTTGTCTGTGGCTCAGGTGCAGAGGTAGAGACAACAGTCTTCTGAGGGAGAAGGAGCGATTCTTCTGTCCCTGCCCGCCGCTGAACCCGGGTGCTCACAGTGGTGGATGGTGGGGATCCTCTGCCCCTGCAGGTCATCGCTACAACTCAGTTCCTCAAAACTTCCTCTTCCTGTAGAAAAGGGCCCCACTGAGCCGTGAGCAGAGGGACCTGGCTCTCAGTGACCATGCTGCACGCTGCACCCAACTTCAAAGCAGCTTGAGAGACTGAAGGAGACAAAAGTGGGACCAGAGCCACAAGCCCTGAACTCTTGATGCTGGTTCCTGTCATCCAAGAGCCAGTAACTGACTTCTTAGAGATAAAAGCATGTTGTGTTTTTAAAGATTTATTTATTTGTTTGAAAGGCAGAGTTACAGAGAGAGGTAGAGCCAGAGAAGGAGTTGTCTTCTATCCTCTGATTCACTCCCCAAGTGGCTGCAATGGCCAGAGCTGTGCTGATCCAAAGCCAGGAGCTTCTTCCAGGTCTCCCACACAGGTGCAGGGGCCCAAGGACTTAGGCCATCTTCCACTGCTTTCCCAGGCCACAGCAGAGAGCTGGATCAGAAGTGGAGCAGCCGGGACTTGAATCCCTCCCCATATGGGATGCTGACTCTGCAGGCAGTGGCTTTACCTGCTATGCCACAGCACCAGCCCCAAAGGCATATTTTAGAGTGTTCATTTCAGCATTTTTTAGAGTACAAAAACTGGCAAACAATAAATATTCAATAACAAATATTGAAAAACTATGAGAAATCCTACTTTGGCTATTTTTAGAAACTAACACAAAAGTGCCCATAAAATGTTGACTCTTTTTAGGAAGATCAACAGAATAATGTAAGCCAATTTGTTTGCCTTTAAATTTAAATTACTGGGACCAGTGCTGTGGCATAGCAGGTCTTAAAGCCGCAAAATGCAGTGCCAGCATCCCATATGGATGCCAGTTCCAGTGCTGGCTGCTCCACTTCCAACCCAGCTCTCTGCTATGGCCTAGGAAAGCACTAGAAGATGGCCCAAGTCCTTGGGTCCCTGCACTCGTGTGGGAGACCTGGAAGAAGCTCCTGGCTCCTGGCTTCGGATCAGCACAGCTCTGGTCATTGCATCCATTTGGGGAGTGAATCAGTGCATAGAAGACCTCTCTTTCTCTCTCTGCCTCTTTCTCTCTCTGTATAACTCTTTCAAATAAATAAACACATCTTTAAAAAAAATTTAAATTACTATGTGCAGATATTTTCAAAGGTTTGGCTTGCTGGGGAGTAGACTGGAATTTGAGAAGATTCTTATTTGAAGATTTATTTATTTATTTGAGAGGCAGAGTTACAGAGAGGTGTTCCATCCACTGATTCACTCCCCAAATGGCTGCAAAGGCTGGAATGGAGCTGATCTGAAGCCAGGAATCAGGAGCCAGGAGCTTTTTCCAGGTCTCCCACCTGGGTACAGGGGCCCAAACACTTGGGCCATCTTCTGCTGCTTTCCCAGGCCATAAGCAGAAAACTGGATTGGAAGAGGAGCAGCCGGGACTAGAACCGGCGCCCATATGGGATTTCGGCACTGCAGGAGGCAGCTTAACCTACTACACTACAACGCCAGCTACAGTAGAAATTTTTCTTCTTCCTACAGCATACACTTCTGATTGCTTTGGCTTACTTAGAACAATATTTTTGTAATTAAAATGTGGGGATTACAGACATGTGTTTGGCTGGCAGTTAAGACTCAGGTTAAGATGCAAGTGTCCCATACTGGAGTGCCTGGGCTCACGTTCCAGCTCTAGCTCCTGACTTCAGCTTCCTGCTAATGCAGACTCCGGGAGGTAGCAATGATGTGCAGTAATCAGGTCCCTGTCATCCACATGAGAGACCCGGGTTGGATTGCATTCCTGGCTCCAACCTTCACCCCTTGGCCATTGCAGATATCTGGGGAGTAAACCAGCAGGTGGGAACTCTTTCTCACTGTGTGAGTCTTTCTCTACCCTTCAATTAAACAAATCCAGTATAGAGGTAGATATAAACAGTCATACTTTTTGATGGTTGGGAAATAATTGCAAAATGTTCATAATATTAGGTGACTTGTTCAAGATGGAGCACAGAATATATAAAGGCTAAAACTCCACAACACATTTCCCAAAGACAAAGATACTGGAAGGAAGGAAATACTTTGACATGCAAATGCTGGTATTTTTCCGGGCATGAAGATTATAGGTAATATATCCTTCCGGATACTTTGGTTTTCTCAGAACTTCTGAATGTTGAATTCATTTTGTACATTAGAGAGGACAGACAGCAGGACTGTTTATAGGCAGGCTTCATGTTAGCCTCCGGTGACACGCTAGGCCAGGGCAGCTGCGAGGGGGCCCACAGTTCCTGTTTTTTTCTCCACCCAAACTGAAAGTCTTCAGGGAGCATTTTCTCACGAAGGCTTTGGTCGCTGTCTTCTCATGGGGAACATGACACAGCACGAGCTGGATGGGTTCTGTGCTGTGGACAGCTCTACAGGCCACCTGCTTCCTTGCTGGCAGTTTGGCCACCACACACGTCGGTAGCAGCAGCCAAAGTGCCTCTAGATTATGGATGAAGACTGGTTATTAATTAACCTCCCTCCCAGCCTGACTTTTTTTCTGTCTCATTTTCTCTCTCATATCTGTTGTCAGGCACCATTCCTTTCATTCCTCCAACAATAAAAACTGAGTAGCAAGTATTTAACTCATTGCCAAAAAAAGAAAAACAATTCAATACCGGGCCAGACCCTGGCATGCAACTCAATCATTCGTACTTATTCAAGTTCCTGGTGTGTGCCAGTTGTTGCCGACAATGAGAATGAAAAACCCACATGCGTGACTCTTGTCCTTTGGATGCTCATAAAAGGCAGAATAGGGAAGGGGAAGGGGGCCAGGAAGGAGCAAGACACACATTTAAAATGCACAGGACTCAGCAGTCCCAATGCTAATGAGCAAAGAAACCGCCATGGCCAAGGCTGTGGCCACAGCCACAGAGATAGGGAGAAAATGTAAGAGAACATTCATATAGGAAAACAAGGCCCAGGGCACCGGTTCTCAAAGTGTGGTCCCCAGATCAGCACTATAGCATCTCCTGGGGCTTTAATTAGAGATGTCCATTCTTGAGGAAATACAAAGGGCTAACTGACGCGTGGAAAAAATGCTCAGAATCACTAAACATCAGGGAAATGAAAAAAGGCACATTGGAGTATCACCAACCCCAGTTAGAGTGGCTGTTATCTAAAAGTTAAAAAATAACAAACGCTGCCAAGGATGTGGAGAAAAAGTACCCTAATACACTGTTGGTGGGAATGTAAATTGGTACAGTCATTATGGAAGAAAGTATGGAGATTTCTCAGAAATTTAAAAATAGATCTACCGTATGACCCACTCCATCCCACTCCTGGGAATATATCCAAAGGAAATGAAATAAGTATATGAAAAAGTTACCTGTGCTCCCATGTTTATAGCAGCTCAATTTATAATAGCTAAGATACAGAATCAACCTAAATGTCTATCAACTGATGACCAGATTTTAAAAAAATATGTATACAAATACACACACACACACACACACACACACACACCAGAAAAGGTGCCCAGGTCTGGTTGCAAATTGGGATGCAGGGCTGTTTATGATACACTAGTTCCAAATGTAAATTAAATTCCTAGTCAGGCAACAGTGGGAGAGAGCTCTCTGCTGTATTTCAGTCATTCCCAGGAGTGCCAAGCCAGAGGCAATGGCCCAACAGCAGCCAAATTTCATGAATCTAGAGAACTGTGTGGCTATGAACCTGCCCAGGTGTTAGGATGTGATAAGTCCTTGGTTAGAGATTTCAGCCGGGTGCAGAGTCACACACAGGAAGCAATCATTGCTGGCTGGAGACAGTTAGAAGAAGGCCGTATCAAACAGACAACATTGAAGCTACAGCTTGACTATTGAATAGGGTTTTACCAGCAGGGAAAAGAGTGGGGGCAAAGGTCAGAGATCATAGGGCGTCCTGGGAGTCAGAGATGGCTGGGAAGCCAGACTGAGGTGGGTGACCGGGCACTCCTGCGCCCAGCAGCCGGAGAGCAGTCTTATAATGAAAAGGAGAGACCCCTGGAAGACTATGGCTCAGAGCGGTGGGGTCATGAAACTGACAACAAGAAAGAGCACATTGTATGGGTGGCAAGAAGAGATTGAAGAAGCAGCTGGGAAGGTGGGATTCTCCAGCATTTCTCATTATTTATTTGTGCTTTTGTTTCCACCTTGAGGGTGTTGGATTCACCACTTCCTTTGCAATTATGAAATGTGACCCTGAAGCAGTGACAAGCAGAGGGACGCCGTGGCCGTGCAGACCTAGTGGACAGGAAGCCCTGCGTGAAGGATCAGTGTGGGCCGATAGAAGGTCACCTGTCCTGTATGATTGGGAGAGGAGGATAAGAATGCCTGAGACACGAATATGTGAAGTGGAAGGGGACTGAGGCCGTCTGTGGCAGAGGCCACTGTGGTCTCGGCGGTGAGGACAGCAGTGGGCGCCTGAGAAGGCCTTGTCAGGGGCGAGGTGGGAGCTTGGGGAGCTCCACAAAGGCTGGGAGCAAGTGGCAGCAAGCAGCCTGTCCTGCCTCCTCATTCTGTCCTCCTCACACCCGGGAGGACATGCCGTTAGCACAGACCCATCTGACAGAGGGGGGATCAAGGAACAGAGAGTTACAGTCACATAGGCAGGAAGTGGCTAAGCTGGGGTTTTGCGCCCAGGCTGTCACTAACCATGCTAGGATTTAGAGAAGAAATAGCCCAGGAACGGCTGAAAGATTGGAAAGCAGTTTAAAGCCATGTCATTAGGGGCTGCCGTCGTGGCTCAGCATGTTAAGCTGCCACCAGTGACACTGGCATCCCAAATAAGCTCCAGTTCCAGTGCTGGCTGCTCCACTTCCAGACCAGCTCTCTGCTAATGTGCCTGGGAAAGCAGAAGATGGCCCAAGGCCGGCGCCACGGCTCACTAGGCTAATCCTCCGCCTGTGGCGCCGGCATCCTGGGTTCTAGTCCCGGTTGGGGCGCCGAATTCTGTCCCGGTTGCCCCTCTTCCAGTCCAGCTCTCTGCTGTGGCCCAGGAGTGCAGTGGAGGATGGCCCAGGTGCTTGGGCCCTGCACCCCAGGGGAGACCAGGAGAAGCACCTGGCTCCTGGCTTCGGATCAGCACAGTGCGACGGCCGGGATGCACTGGCCATGGCGGCCATTAGAGGGTGAACCAACAGCAAAAGGAAGACCTTTCTCTCTGTCTCTCTCTCTCACTGTCCACTCTGCCTGTCAAAAAAAAAAAAAAAAAAAAACAAGAAAAATTAAAAAGAAGATGGCCCAAATGCTTGGTTCCAACCACCAACATGGTGGAGCTCCTGGCTTCCGGCTTTAGCCCAGCCTAGTTCTGATCATTGCAGCTATCGGGAGGGGGGTGGTGAAGATTTGTCTGTCCCTCTCTGTGTGGGTCTCTCCGCCTTTCAAATAAATAAATCTTTCAAGATACTTACTTTCCGTGGCGTCGGTGACATTTTCGGAAGAAGCGAGCAGGCCCACGCTCACCACGCTGTCCAGCGACTTGAGCTGCAGCACAGCACCACGTGAGGAAGGCGCAGCCGGAAGGCTCCCCGGAGGAGGTCTGCGGTGGGCCGAGGGTGCCCTGCCGCGCCTGAGGCCAGTCCCAAACGGCAGGAAGAAGGCGGCTTCCCAGCCCCCCAGGCTCTGCCTCCTCCGACTGTGGGACTGGAAGTTCTTCAAGTGTTTGGGGGAAGAGCAGCTGCCAGCAAAGCAGAATCGAAGGATCTAAAAATAGCCAAAGAAAACACCAAGCCAGAACGTGCACATCAGATTATTTGGGAAGCCAAGCCAAAGTTAGAGAAACTACAAGACGTGCAGGGAAACAAGAAAGCCGAACCTCAACCTCAGGCCGTGGGATAAGCGCACCCCTGGCCACTGATGGTCCACGGTACTTCAGGCTCTCCTGCTGCCTCTTCCTGGTCAAAACCATCTCAGGTCACCTTCCCCAGACTCAGAGCACTCAGATCTGCTAAGCACACCGCCTAGTCTAGCAGTCACCTCGCATCAAGGACAGAAAGATGAGCCCCTTCCACTTCCACCAGCGGTGGGATGGGACTGAGATGACAGCAGAATCTTTTTAAAAAAGATTCTTTTTGAGAGGCAGAAAGAGCTCCCATCCACTGGTTCAAAACAGACAGGGCCAGGCTGGGACCAACACCAGAAGCCAGGAATGCCATCCAGGTCTGGCACGTAGGTGCCAGGAACTTGAGCCTTCACCTTTGCCTCCAGGATCTGCGTGGTTGGCAAGCTGAAGTCAGGAACCAGAGCTGGAAATAGAGTCCGGGCAGTCTGAGTTGGGATGTGGACATCTTAACCTCCCAGGGTAATCGGTCCCTCCTGCAGAATTTTAAGTATCTCCCCAGATCCCTAACCTCTCAGTCCTGGCATACGATATTTTGAGGTAGCCAGAGGAAGCCCAGTGACGTTGGTTCTGTTAAGATACATTTGGCCACCAAACTACCAGAAACCCCTCCTAAAACATGACTTCACCCAGAGGACATTTGAAAAATGTAGTTTGGGGAACATAGTTCGAGGGTCAACATCATCAGGGCGTCAATCAGGGCAAACAGGGTGTGGGAGGATCAGCCCCAGGACGGCACAGAGTTAGGTAGAGACGCTCCCTCTCTGCCCACCGCAGGCGAAGGTAACCTGCTCCCCCCAGGGTCTGTATTTGTTTCCCCAGGAGCTTGCACTCCTTAGCCTGTGATCCCCTATCCCATCTCCCGAGTGTTTCACTGTCCTCTGCTTCCACCACCACAGCTCGCTCTCCCACCCTATGACCCTCCTGCCTCCTCCTTGCAAGGATCCCTGTGGCTACCCTGGGCCCCTCAGACACTCTCCCCATCTCAAGGCCCTTCACCTGATCACATCGCGTTGGCCACAGCAGGTGGCATATTCATAGGTTCTGAGCATTAGGATGTGGACAACTCGGGGGGCCACAGTTTAGCCCACAGCAGGTCCTCTGCTATGTCCTCTGTGCCCTCGCTGACTCTAAGGAAACAAGTCAGCCCACTCCCCCAGATTTCTGCCTGATAATTCTGGAAGTTTCCAGATGTCTTCTTCAGCGATCCCTCTGAATCTTCATGGCACTTGCTATTTCCCTTTTCATTTTAGTTACCATGGTACCACAGAGATGCCTCTTGACAGCAGGAATTAGGGCTCCTACAGAGGAACAAAAGACTGGAAGAGAGAGGTAGATGGATGGATGGATATCCAGATTAAGATGCCTTTTGACTTATGATGGAGTTATGCCCTGATAAATTCATCATAAATTAGAACTATCCTAAGTCAAAAATATGTTTATCACACATACCCTACAGAAGCACCCTAGCTTAGCCACACAGAATACTGCCAAGTACCAGCTGTTAGCCCCTGTGACCACAGGGTCAAGTGGGAGAAGGGGCTGTGGCCACACTCCTCAGTTTCAGAATGCATACTGAAAGCCCAGGAAAGTACCCTAGTTTAAAATTTACAAAATGGTTTCTGCTGAATGCAAATCACTTTATCATCCGTAAGTTGACTACCATAGGTCAAACCAGTAAGATGACTATGTACACACACACACACACACAAATATACACCATACATGTATGTATCTTCACATAAAGGTGGACATACAAATGTATATGAGATTTATTATGAGGAATTGTTTTACACAATTATAGAGGCCTATAAATAGAAAAATCTGCAGAGCTGATGTCCCAGTTTGAGTCCAAAAGTTGGGAGTTGCTGCAGAACCAATAAGATGCCTCAGTTCAAAGGCAGTCAGGCAAAAAGATCCTCTTCTACTGAGGGTCAACTTTTTGTTCTAGTCAGGTCTTCAACTGGTCGGACAAAGCCCACCCACACTAGGGAGGGCCATCTGCTATTCAGTTTACCCATTGAAATGTTTATTTTCCCCCAAACACCCTCTCGTACACATCTAGAATGACGCTTGACCAACTCTCTAGAGACCCCCATAGCCAGCCAAGCAAACAGAAACAATTTACCATTGCACAGGGCCAGTGGCAGCTGCAGTGGTCCTGCTCGTCTGGAGCAGGTATCAGCGAGTACTGCCATGGGTGGAGGGGTTCCTGAGTACACAGCACCATCGCCCACCCCTGCCTAGTCACACACATCAGCTGGAATCAGAGGACTGATGCAGTGCAGCCCAAGGGCCCTGTAGAGACAGAACTTGAAGTGTTAACACCAAGCTCTCCCTGACGGACGGTGTGCACCTGCCCATCTCACCTTTGTCCCCTTCCACATCCTTCAGCCTTCTCTTCCCTTAAGGGAGCTCTTTATTTTTCACAAGAATACCTTCCCCTGGCAGACCCCTCACACCTTCTTCCCTGTTGTTAACCTTTCACGTGGTCGTGCAAGCCTGGAGCCTAAGATGAGTACAATCAGAACTCAAACCCAGCTGGGGAACCTGCTGAAGCTCTCACAGCCTTCAAAATGGAAGAAACAAGCCCGATTATCATCAGTGGCCAGGTGTCTGGGAGCAGTGAGATAGGCCTGGGACCTCAGATTAGATCGAGGAGGCCTTGTCCTGTCTCTTGGCCGAATGGTTTTCTTGAGAGTCATCTGGTTTCCATGCCACCGCCCATGGAACCTGTCCTGGACAACCTTTCTCTTCTGAACTGCCCTTGAAACGTGAAGATGCTGTGGCCCAGAGGCCCTTTCTCTTTACACTAGGTGGGAGACAAGGCAGAGAGAGGACCAAACACTTCTTATCAGCACCCTTGCAGATCAGACCAGCTGATCTGAACAGACACACTTTCCAGGGCCTCGGGAGAAAGCATGCATATTTCATGGAAACCCAATCTAGCTGAGCTGCTGGAGGCTGGGAAAGGAGCCCTTGGGGGTCCCAGGCTGACCAACACCGGGCAGGTGGTAAGCAGCCAAGCCGAGAGCTGGCCCAGCGGAGCCAAGGGCACAGCAATGTCCCCAGTCCAGCTTCGGAATCATCAGGGAGCACAAGCCCCTCCAGGGCCTTGACAGAAATGCTTTCAGCAGCGTCAGGAAAGGAGCCGACTTTCTGCTCTGTCCCAGGAGGCACCGGGACAGCAGGACCAGGTAGTAGCTAAGAGTGCAGCTTGGGAATCAGACACGCCTGGGCCTTAATTCCCACTCTGCCTGTTCTGACTTTATCTCTCAGAGTCACAATTCTTTATCTACAAAGACCTGTCTTATGTGCTGTGGTGAGATTCATAAACAGCTCCACGGTGTCCGATTTCCATCTTTCTACTCTGTCTTCCTAGGACACGGCTTCCATCCTCAAGGTCACCTAATGATGCTGGATGATCTTGGAGCTCAGCATTGGCAGGCTGCAAGGAGGGAAGTCAAACTTGTAGGACAAGAGGTGAATGTCAGGTTAGTCAGCTCCTTCTAAGCAGCCTTTTGTGCCTGCATGACGTCACTTTCGCTTCTCGTTCTCACATGACCACACCAGGCTATGAGGACTCGTGGATGCACCCCAATATTTACTCTTATTTAACTGGGTCCATTGCTCACCACCCCAAATATATCTGATTTCTGTTACCATGGAGGAGGGAGAAATGAGTACTGCCCCAAGAGCGACCATCCTCCCAGTCCCCTTCTCCATCCTTCCCCAGTGCAGACAGGCATCTGTGTTCTTTCAGAAGGGATCAGAGCCAGGCATCGGAGAGCTGCACTGGGACCAGAGCACACATTTAAGGAGACCCTCACTCTCAGGCTCAGGCAAGTACTTAACCTATTCTTGCCCAAAGCTGGAAGTGAGGGCCACCTTAAATTTTGCATTTCAGTCACCTTGCTTGACTCCTGCTAGTGGCAGCCCTGACTTAGGTTTTCCCACATGGTAATGCACACCCCCTCCCCACCCACCCACAGCCTCCCCACTGAGGAGGGCAATTTCTTCCCTTCACATCTGATTTCCCAAAGCAGGCAATCATCTATGTAAGGCTCACAATGTTGATCAGTTTAGGGTTCACCAAGCTTCCCAAACCACTCCTTTATTTGAGGATTTCAGATCCTGTAGAATACACAGGTTGTGCCTGCAGGGCCGTGCGCCTGCATCCCCCAGAGGGTAGGCATGCATGTCTGCCAGGGCATGGTGAACATCCCTCTAGCAGGAAAGGCAGTCACACCCACATCTTACTGCTCATGGCTTTAGGTCTTAGAACTCTGACCCCAGGCCTGGGAGAAGCGAGGGCTGCTGCTGGCACTCTTCCTCCACCCCATCTCTGCTTTGAATTCTTCTAAGAAAGCACCAACCATGCTACCACACAAGAATTTTGCAAATCAGCTACCTTGAAACACGTTTGGATACGTTGTAGGTTCCACACACAATGGGTTAATTTCCAGCCCAATTGTAATAATGGTATTAATTGACCATGCTCTTGGAGCTGGCAATTATCCCTTTTTAACCTGCATCACTAAGGGAAATGGTTTTACATACAGTAGGGTACAAGAGGGCTGAGCTTTCTCTGGCTGGGAAAAGCACAAAGCAGAGCAATGCCCATCCTTGATTTCACTGATGTTCTTCTCCCACTGTGTCATGATCTGCAAGGCCCAGGCTTGTGGGGCCATCAGCCGGTTACTGCCTTCTTGCCCTTCCATTCTCAGATGGCTCCGTAAACCCGTGGAGATCTAAATCATCACATCCTCACAGTGGATACCCGGGTCTCTTGAACTCAAGGCCCCTGTGCCACCATTCCCTAGAAGGTGCATATTCCTAAGTTCATTCTGAGATGACTCTTTTTGAATCCTGGCATGGGTCTCCAGCTCTGAGTGGTTTTCTGACATCACCATGGGCCTGACCGCCTTGTTTATAACCTCTGCCAAGAGATGGCATTGACAGGACATCAGGAGGACCACGCCTATTGGGAAGCAGGGTAGAGGGAACAGGGCTAGGAGAAGAGTCCCTATCTCTCATCTCTTGTCCCATAGATGTGGAAGAGGTGATCTGTAAGATTCTTTGCATTCAGGAGCAGACAAAAAAAATCTCTGGGGAGCATGACCCTTGCTTTGCACTCTTTCTGTGGCTCTCCTATCTGCCCTACTATGTGCCGAGTCCCTTGAAGGCAGAGCCAACATATTTGATGTTGCTGTTCCAGCACAGTGTCTGAATTTATTGATGCCTAGTACATACTTGCTTAATGAGCAAGTGGTGGTAGGCACTTCCAGATATGTTCAGACCTCACCAACTGGGGAATCAAATAAAGTCACATTAATTTTTTTAAAGATTTATTTATTTATTTGAGAAGTAGAATTACAGAGAGAGAGAAAGAGAGAGAGAGAGAAAGGTTTTCCATTTACTCGTTCACTCCCCAAATGGCCACAACAGCTAAAGATGACCAGATCTGGAGCCAGGAATCAGGAGCTTCCTCTGGGTCTCCATGTGGGTTCAGGGGCCCAAGAGCTTAGAACATCTTTTCTGCTCTCCTAGGCCATTGCAGAGAGCTGGTTTGGAAGAGGAACAGCCGGGATATGAACCAGGGCCAATATGGGTTGCTGCCACTGTAGGTGGAGGCTTAACTTACTGCACCATAGTACTGGCCCCAGTCACATTAATGTCAATCTCCTCTCCTGATCACAATTATTTTGGTCCATCACAAAATTCTCCGCTGTCACCAGGAACATATGGGAGATCTGCCACACAGTATCGCTGATGCCCCCAAACCAGCCCAAATCATAGCTGCTTGGTGCGGTTGTTACAGGATTGTCATTCAGCCATCATCTCTCTGCTGAGAAGCTCCTGGCCCATCCTTGGCTCTGCTATGAAAATGTCATCACCATGGCATTGCTTGAGCAGGAGACATCTTGATGGTGTCACCATAGCCACTTCCAAGGTTGCTTTGCTCCTGGAGGCTCAAATCCTGCAGATTCTTTCTCCCTGGCTGACCCCACTGTCTCCTAGCACTGTCCAGTGACAAGACTGCAGCCCTTTATGGCATGAGATCACACACTCTCTGTTGGAGGAGGCCCATTGGCGGGGTGACATGGACTCCCAAAACATTATGGCAATCAGTAAAATAACTCTTGAATCCTGTGGGTGGGCTGGGACAGTGACTTCGATACCACTGCATGCATCTGTATTGTGAAACACATCTAGATCCTTCTTGCATTAGCATGAATTCTCTCTCAAGGGATGTACAAGTTTTCTGTTGCTCCTCGTAAGTGACCACAGATGTCATAACCATTGCACATCACTGGCCCAAGCCAGTCTTGTTTGACACCACATCCTCACATCATCAATTAGCTCACTGTTTGGCTGGTCAGACATTCAGATGGGATAAATGGGCTCTCTGGTGTGGGTCCCCCAAAGTTAAAAGCGAGGTCAGGGCTCTTGTCTGGAGGCTCTGGGGAAGAATCCACTTCCAAATTCACTCACATTGTTGGCAGAACTTACTTCTCTGGGGTTGGGGACTGAGGTGCCCGTGTCCTTGCTAGCTCCTCAGGACCAACAGCTTTCCTTCACATGGGCTCTTTCCTTCTGTAAGCCAGGGCCACCACCTGGAATCACCACTCACTGGGTGGACTGACTGACTTTCTCTCCCTCTCTCTCTCTCTCTCTCTCTCTCTGTTTCTTCTTCTGCCATCAACTGGAGAAAGCTCTGTTCTTTCACGGGCTCTTGTGGTTAGATGAGACTCGTCTGGATACTCCTCTCTCAAGGTCAACTTTGCCATGTGACTCAGTCACTGGGGTGTTACTCATCATAGGATGAGATACTGCAGCTGAGGGGAGGGAGGTGGATTTAAGGACCTCCTGCCATGGGGGTTGTCAACCATCTCTACACCCTGTGTTTTCTAGGTGCCTTGTCCTCTTGCAGATTAAAAACCTTTAGATACAAATGCTTGTCCTTGAAGTTAATGGCTAGGAAAATTGGGGAGAGTTCTTTAATTTCCCTGAGTTCTCTTATTCCATTTGTACAGCTGTTGTGGGGATTTAAAATGACAGTTTATGTAAGGCACCTGTGCTAGGACCTGCTACATCCCAGGACCCAGCAATGTTAGTTTCCTTTTTTCCCCTCAAGGACTACTCATGGTCCCCAGAGGCAGTGGAGTAAACATATGGATCTGTCTCATCTGTCTCACATGCACAGCAGATGGTTTGGAGAGAAGACTTGGCTGTTTGGAGAGAACACAGCAGCATCTCCCTGGAGCATGGCCTCTTTTTATTCCCATGAAACTCACCTGGGACAATGTTGCAATGTTGGGCTCAACCCTGTGGCTCTGAGGTCCTCACTCCTAGAAGCCACACAAGCTGCAGTCGGAAGAATTCTAAGGTGGCCCCCAATCTCCCAGCCCAGTGCATATATCCCGCCTTATCTCCTCCTCCTGAGCATGGGTAGGATCCCTGAATACGGTGGGGTAGTCACTCCCTTGCTTAGGCTTTGAAGAGGGACACATTGAGAGGGGATTGCAAGATCAGATCCCAAGAGGCACCCCCAGTTAACTTTCTTAACAGTAAGACAGTAGGGATATCAGTCCTTCAGCCACAAGGACCTGGATTCTGCCAATAACCGAGGACTTCAAGCTCCACCTCAAAGTGCAGCCCTACGAGTTGAGAGTGCAAGACCCAGCTGGGCTGTGCCCAGGCTCTGCTCCGGCTCTGCCCCACAGAACCATGAGCTAAATGGCAGTGAAAAGTTACAGGGCAATAGAAAGCAAACACATAAGCTGACAAAAAGTAATAGAACTTATGCATGGTTATAATTAGGCATCTGTGTATCAGAAAATAATTACCATACATGACCAACCCCAATAGTCAGTGTGCTTCCTGTTTGATGCAGAGATTGTATCATTGTTTGGCATATTTATAGTCAGACTGTCTAAATACCTTTCCATATTAACTGGCTCTGTAGCTAAAAGCTTTTGTAAGCTGTCACATATTTTTGTTAACTCCATTGCTAATGGTTGCATAATAGTCCATTGAGAAGGTTCGTCATAGTTTACTCAGCCTTCCTCTGTGATGTGACTTCTGGTTGTTCCCAGACTTTTACTATTCTAAATAACACTTTAGTGAACACCTTGGTGTGAGAAGCTTTATTTTCATATTTGGAATTATTACTTTAGGTTAACTCCTGGGCTTGCTATTCCCTCCATTCGCAGTGCCTTCTTAACTGTTCCCTATTATACTTTTTCCAAATTTTGTTTATCATTCATATACCATATGTATCATATCAAAAGGAGTGCATAGACCATCTTCCCCTGTGTGTCCTTCCTCGGTTTATTACTTGGGACAAATGAGATGACAGAGCTAGTAGCAGGGTGAGGAGAGTAAGGCACAGAACCTGGGTGCAAAATTCAAGGGGGCACCATGAAGCTCAGTAACCAAGCGAAGTGATATTTGAATAGAACAGTATTAATTTCCTAACACTGCTGTAACAAAGTGCCACCACTTTCTTATGGTTCTAGAGGGCATAAGTCAGAATTGGGGTGTTGTAGGACCACACTTTACAAAGGCTTCAGGGAAGAAGCCTCGTTCACCTCTCCTGGCTTGGGGTGGTTGTTGGCAGTCCGTGGAGTTCCTTAGCTTGAGCAGGAGTTCAAAGTCTGCCTCCATTGCACATGGCTGCCCTCCCTCTGTGTTCACATGGCCCCCTGTAGGTTCAGCACTCCTTGGGTTTAGAGTTCACCCTACTCCAGTATGATCTCATCCTAAGTAAGTACAACTGCAAAGACTTCACTTCCAAATAAGCTCACGTTCTAAGGGCTTGGGTAGACACAAATTGGAGGGGAACACTATTGAACTCAGTGAAGCATTTTTAAATAGCAAAATGCAAAAGAAAATTCCATGAAATTGTGGCACACAGCCCCTATCCCGGTGAGGTGACCTCTGTAAGAAGCCTCTAGAACAAGTAGCTGGAAAGACGTGGTAGACATTGATGGCTTTGCCCTCTTTTTCCACATCTTCATGGGTTTGATTGTTTTTTTCTACCACTTTGCTCTGTATATATTTTCTTTTTTTAAAAGATATATTTATTTATTTGAAAGGCAGAGTAACAGAGAGGCAGAGGTAGAGCGAGATCTTCCATCTGCTGGTTCACTCCCCAGATGGCCACAACAGCTGGAGCTGTGCCGAACTGAAGCCAGGAGCAGAAGTTTTTTCCAGGTCTCCCATGCAGGTGCAGGGGCCCAAGGACTTGGGGGCCATCTTCTACTGCTTTCCAAGGCCATAGCAGAGCTGAATTGGAAGTGGAGCAGCTGGGACCTGAACTGGTGCCCATATGGGATGCTGGCACTGCAGGTGGAGGCCCCTCTGCATATGTTTTCATGAGGACAGTGAAGCTGTTTCAGGGACGGACCTCCCAGGGGCCTATGAGCATGGCTGTGGTCCACTGTGCATGAATTCAGTCACCGAGGACTTGTAAACAAGCACAGGCAAACTCCTTAATCTCCTCCTGGCATCCGCAGCACAAGCTGAGATGACTCCGTCCATTGAGGAGAGAGGCGGAGCCAGTGCTTCATGCCAGAGATCTGATTACTGCCAAGGAGCCTCTGAGACAGAATCCACTCCAATGTGGAGAAGGGCAGCCCTCCCTAGGGTTCCGGCCCCGAGTGGAATCCTAGCAAAACAGACCAGCAGGTGCAGAGCAGCCTTGCTCTATCACGCGGGGCACTTGTGCCATGAACTTCGAAAGGTCCCCAGAGCTTACAAAGGGAGCACCGATCCCTGGACAGAAAAACACAGAATCTCTGCTTGTACACAGCTTTCTCAGGGAGAGAACAGAAGGAACAGCCCAGCCCTGGCTGTGGTGATTCAAAAAGTGGGTCACAAATATCCTTGAATCAATTACTGCGGCTGACGGCTGGCAGTGCACCCTGCAGCAAGCTGGTTCTACGTGGTTTGTTTTTCTTTCCTTTGTGGAACCGTGGAGAAGAGAGTAATGAAATCTTCAAGTTTCTCTCACACCGAGACCAGCAAGGGTAGAGAATCCAATATTATTAACATCTACAGATTTTTTTTTAGTCCATACAAAATCCACACACTTTCTAAATGTAATTTCCATGAAATCAGACTGACAATGTGGATATTAAATCAGCCTTGTTTTCTGCAACCAGAGAAGTCACAGAGGGATCTGACTCGCCCAATGTGCCCCACCGCGTGGTGTGATAATTCTGTCAAATGCTGGGATCCTCCTTCTGGATCACACACAAGGCATACAATAGCGATTCTACTCGTCATAACCCTTTCAATGACTGTTCAGATTTACAGCATAATCACCCTATCCCAGGCCTTTGAAAAGTTCATTACCATCACCCAGGGAATTCCTCTCCTAGAAATTTGCCCCAAAGAAGGCATCAGTAATGCACCCCAAATCCTGCCCCTAAGGCTGCTGATAGCAGGGTTAAGGGTAACAGTGGCAAAAGGAAAAGAAAGTAAAATAGAGAATGGCTAAATGGATTAGGGCGCATTTATAACTGAAGTACCCCAGGACTTTCAGCCTTGTGTGATTTCCCTGTTGGGAGCTATTCCATAAAGTAGCTGGACGGCCCATTCTTTATGATGCATGGTCTCCAGATCTATCCATAATGTGTGAGAGCAGCTATTGGGGCTGCTGGTGGCTGTCACCTCTCGGTTTTGTGCTGCTTCTGGCATCTAACATTTTTTGACCGTATTTTTACTCTCTCTCCATTTGACCAGAAACATGAAAGCAGCTCTCCTCTTTAATTTCTCAAGGCATCACTTAGGCCTATAACTGTATTCAACAGTCTCTGCCAAAGAAGCAAGACAGGAAAATGAAACTTAAATCTCAGACAGATGTCAGTGTTTCTAAATCCATGATTCATACTCCCATGCAACCTATCTACTGTTTCACTTGTGAGTCCTGGCCTGCCAGTCCCTGCTTCGGTCCACTCTTAGATGTGCGCCAGCCCTTCCACCTGGCCTGGCTCCTTGGCCTGAGGTCCTGCCTGGCATGCAGCCCCAAGAGGCAGCCAAAAATCTGCAACAACCAGATCAAGTCAAGGAGCTGCTTCACAGCTGTTTGCCTTTTCCTTATGTCAGATTTCAGCTCCGGTGGAGCCACTGGTTCTCGCCTTTGCACAATCAAACAGCCAGTTGAAGTGTTACTTCTATCCCAACAACAGCAGAGACAGACCTCTAGCCAGCGAATTTTGCTGCCACACCCTTGGGAAACCAAGACAAACTGCCAATAGGTTTTAAAAATAGCGATTTATTTGCCCTTCCACCACACATCGAACTGAATCCCTCAGAACTATTAAAAGTCATGTTGTAGAAAAGTATTTAATGACATGGAAACAGTGTTCATGGCATATGGGTAAGTGACAAAAACAGAGAGAGACCTATCAAAAAGTATGTGGAGTAGAATCCAAATGGTATTAAAGTTGTGTATATATTGGATTTTAAAAAGCGGGGCAGGTTTGGAAACATATTGTTGTATTTTTCTGGTTTGCCCTCCTCCATCCATCTGCCTCGGGGGCGAGCATCATCCCAGATGCCAAAAGACAGAATTTCTGCTTAGCTTTTGACATTTGAAGTAGGATGTACTCCTGCGATGGGGTTGACAGCCGGGAACTGGTACAACAAGGGTTGATGGTTTTGCTTGAGGGGTGAGAGGGAAGAGAAATGGAGACTGACCAGGGCAAATATCGGAGAGGGGAAAAAGGCATCCTCTGAACGCAGGGGTCTCTGAGGGAAGACTGTCCCCACGTGGGACCTGGGGCCAAGACCACTGTGTAGAGCAAGCCAGAGCTGGGTGGCTGGACCCCAGCTTGGCTGAGAAGGCAGAGAGACAGCCTAGTGAAGTGAGTGTCATTGGCATGGACTTTGAGTGAAGACCTAGGCAGATGACAGTGTGGGTGGACAAAGGGTGTCAAAGGCCAGTCGAAGAAGGCAGAAGCTCAGGGTCCATCATGTCCACAGAAGGCAGGAGAAGACCAAAGCAGCAGAGGGAGGATCCTGAATCCTGGAAAAGCTGAGAAAGAGGAAGACAGGATTCAGTGGTCACTGATGATGCTGGGCTAGCTGGGTCTCAGAAGCAGCAGCAGGGAACCCTCAGGCCACATGGGTGCATAAGCTTAACCGCCTGTGTTTCCAGCTGCTTTGACATCAGCAGAGGAAGTCTGCTAGACTGAGCTTCTGTCCCAAGCAGATGACGTAAAATCTAAAGACGCTGTATGAACTACTGACTTAGATTAAGCGTAAACTCCAGTGAGCTAAGTTAGGAGTCTTTTCTAACAATTCCTCCTCCAGCAGTTGCAGGGGTAAGAAGACAGCACTGGTAGAGAGGGTCAGACTCACTGCAGGGCGGTCATGCTCTGATGTCTGTGTGAGAGTCACCTGGAGGACTGTGCTATCACAGATCCCTGGGGATACAGATCGCAGGAGGTCTGGGCTGGGGCCTGAGAATTCGCATTGCTAACGTGCTTCCAAGTGATGCCCATGCTGTGGGCCCAGGAATGACACTTAGAGTGTCACTGATCTGGAAAATTATGCAAGGGCATTGTCTTGGCCCAGATAAACACTGCAGTGATGAGGCTTCTTCATTTGTCCGCTGATCCATCTGTGAGCAAGACCACATGCACCGAATGGCAGCTATGGTTCTAACAAGGCTGTAGGAGCGTAAATGTCTTCCATAACCTCGGCAACTCATGACTAGAGCCTAGGGAGATAACTGACGCCATAAACAAGAGTGTCAAATTGTTAAATCAACATCAGGAGTCACTGTGTACTTACGTCTCATGTGGGATCTGTCCTTAATGTGTTGTCCAATGTGAAGTAATGCTATAACTAGTACTGAAACAGTATTTTACACTTTGTGTTTCTGTGTGGGTGCAAACTAATGAAATCTTTACGTAGTATATACTGACTCGATCTTCTGTATATGAAGATAATTAAAAATGAAAAGAAAACTTGGTGTTAAATTGGAAATTGCATAGAAAATTCATCAATTTAAAAAATATATCATGTAGGATCTCTGTCCTTAATGTGCTATACATTGTGAATTAGTACTATAACTAGTACTCCAACAGTATTTTTCACTTTGTGTTGCTATGTGAGGGCAAACTGTTGAAATCTTTACATAATATATACTAAACTGATCTTCTGTATATAAAGAGAATTGAAAATGAATCTTGACGTGAATGGAAGGGGAGAGGGAGTGGGAAAGGGGAGGGTTGCGGGTGGGAGGGAAGTTATGGGGAGGGGGAGCCATTGTAATCCATAAGCTGTATTTTGGAAATTTATATTCTTTAAATAAAAGCTTTATAAAAAAGATTTATTAATTTATTTGAAAGGCAGAGCTACAGAGGGGCAGAGACAGAGAGAGAGAGAGAGAGTTCTTCCATCCGCTGATTCACTCCCCAGATGGCTGCAACCGCCAGAGCTGCACCAATCTGAAGCCAGGAGCCAGGAGCTTCTTCCTGGTCTCCCACATGGTGCAGGGGGCCAAAGACTTGGGCCATCTTCTACTGCTTTCCCAGGTCAAGAGCTGGATCCATTCCTGGCCCTGTTCCCAATTCCAACTTCCTGCTAATGTGCATCCTGAGCGACAGCAGGTGATAGCTCAAGTGCTTGGGTCTCTGCTGCTACTCTGGGAGAGCTGGATTGGAAGTGGAGCAGCTGGGATTCGAACCAGCGCTGATGTGGGATGCTGGCACTGCAGGTGGCCGCTTAACCCACTATGCCATAGCGCCAGCCCGGACTTGTATTTTTTTTTAAAGTTGTACATTCTAAACTTTTACAGTTGCTTAACATGAGCGTGTATTACTTTTGATGTCTGGAAAAAAATATATAACAAAAGTGTCATTTAAAAAGATAAAAACACTAATTGGTTAGGATCTATTTAACCTTAACTAAGAAAATGAGACTGACCACAGAGCCAGGCCCTCTCTCTTCCTGCCTGACCTATGCCTGCCCTTCCCAACCCTGGACATTTTTCTGTAACTCATTACAACAAAGAGCAGTCCATTTTAGAGACAAAAACCACAGCCACCAAATAGCGAATTGAGGGATAAAGAAAATTCTACAGGCCCTTAAATATTTCCCTCATGCACAAGCTATGGCATCAGAAAAATTGCACAATAGACTAATTCCTAAAGGATTTTTGAAAATGGTCACTGCTGCTAGCTTCAGCTGCTATGTTGCCTGCTCAGGATCACTGTCCACGTTCCAACCACAGAGAGTAGTGATATTATGTAACGCCTGCATTGACGTCATGTCTCTAGGAGACTAAAGGATTAGGACAAGTGATAGGTAGATTTATATGGCAGGTGCAATATCAAAAGATCTGGGGCACAGTGCCTACCCTGGAAGAAATCATGGGCAGCTGTGCCCATCCCAGGCTCAGCCCAGGAAAGGGGACCCAGACAGAGGGAGCTCAGGCACCCTGCAAGATTATTACTAAAGCCACAGAGCCTGCGGCCCTGCCTGGCTCAGGGCTGCCAGGAGGCACTGCAGTAGCCAATGCCCATGCTACCCATTCTGGACACAGGGGCTTGACTGAAGGTCTTCCCACAGGGCCCCATGGCTAATACAAGAGGAAATAGTAAATTTCACACACAATGAAGCTTTCAAAGCAGTCCAGCTACTTTGGGAAAATTGTCCTTTGAATGTCCTGAGCCATCTAATTTTCTAAAGGCCAAAGTTTCTGGACAAGAAGTGGTAACACAGGCCCAGATCTAGCTCATTATGAAAATTTTCAGATCTACTGCCTTGTTTAGATAAAAATGACTCAAACATACAAGGGTACTTCAAAAAATTTTTGGGAAAATGGAATTAAAGGAAGCTTGCTTTGGTGCAAAAAATTTGAAATCCATGCACCATTTTTCATAATACAACCTCTCCATGAACTTTCTGAAGTCCCCTCACGTGCATGAGTTTCAAAGTTCATTGCACCCAGAGCCAGCGCTGTAGTGTAGCAGATAAAGCCACCACTTGTAGTGCCAGCATCCCATATGGGTGCCAGTTTGAGTCCCGGCTGCTCCACTTCCAGTAAAACTCTGCTATGGCCTGGAATGCAGTAGAAAATGGCCCAAGTCATTGGGCCCCTGAACCTATGTGGGAGACCTGGAAGAAGCTCCTGGCTTCAGATCTGTGCAGTTCCAGCTGTTGCAGCCATCTGGGGAGTGAACCAGCGGATGGAAGACCTTCCTCTCCCTCTCTGACTCTGCCTCTCTGTAATTCCACCTTTCCAATAAATAAATAATAAATAAATCATTTTTTAAAGTTCTTTGCACCAAAACAAACCGATCTTTTAATTCTATTCTCAACAAACTTTTTGAAGTACCATCGTATATTTTATTTGAAAGAACGAGATCAATCTCTCATCCACTGTTTCATTCCCCAAATGCCCACAACAGCTTAGACGAGGCCAGGCCAGGAGCTAGGAACTTACCCAGGCCTCCAATATGATTATCAGGGACTCTAGTACTTGAGCCATCATGTGCTACCTCCCAGGTGAGCATTAGCTGCAAGCAGGAATCAGAAGGTAACACTAAGACTTGAACCCAGCACTTGCATATGAGATGTTAACATCCCCTGCTATGCCCCATGGACTTTTAAACTCTGCTTCAGGGGTGTTCCCAGCTCTGAGGCTGAGCACACTGACAGCTCTGCACAGACTCAAAGCACCCATTTACTGAGAGGCATTGAAATCCATGTTCTGGGCTAGTACACTCTGCTGCTGCCGTTCCCCTCCCAGCCCAGGGACAAAGTCCTTCAGTGTTCACATTTACAAGCCGTGGATGTGGTTCTCTTCAACCCTACCAGTGTCCACTGTGGCTGTGTACAAGGTGACACATGTCATTGTCACAGAGGACCAGTTTACTGTGAGGTGTGTGTCCCTTTGTTACTCAACCTTGATGTCTGTGAGCTTGAGAACAATGATCTTGTCTGAATCATCACAACAGTGCCTAGCACTATACCCGGTGCATAGTAGGTTCTTTGATATTTGGTGAATGACTGAATGAGTCAGTAAATACATAATAATTAAAATGATTTTTATAGGAAGCACATTTATATATATATATATATGTATATATATATAATATATATCCAACAATATGTTAAACAATTTACATTTTATTTTATTCATTTCAAAAACACACACACCATCTGGTGATTCACTCCCCAAGTTCCTACAACAACTGGGGCTGGGCCAGATCAAATCCAAGGCCAGAAAATCATTCCAGGTCTCCCAGAGTAACAGCAGGGACCTAAGCACTTGAGCTATCACTTGCTGTCTCTCAGGATGCACATTAGCAGTTAGCTGGAATTGGGAACAGGGCCAGGAATGGAGTCAGGCACTGTGACCCAGGGTGCAGGCATCGCAGGTGGGAGCTTACCTGCTGCACCAATGCACACCTCCACAATGTGCGTTTTCTACTTCCACGGAATCTTCATAATAATCATTTTGCAGGCAAGAAAAGAAGGAGGGAGCTGAATGGGAAAAGAGGAAAGAAGAATGAAGGGAGAGGCAGGGATGATGGTTAGGGCAAACTGAGAGGAAGGCAGGGAAAAGGAGAGAGGAATAGGTTAGGATGGAAAGGGAGGCAAAAATAGGACTACAGATAGACAGACAGCGAGGGGAAGGGAAAGAGCTAGTGAGGGGGAGATTTAGAGAGTGATCAGCAGCATGGGCAAGAAGCCTTGTCCCAGGGGAAGTTCAGGTGCAGCGGAAGGGGCTGAGAGGATGGCAGTTGAGCTGGAAAAACACACCATCTGGAGCGGTTGACCAGAGGAGCTTGGTGCAAAGCCACAACAGCAGTTGGCACCAGGAACCTGACAACCATGGCCTGCTGGACAGGCCCTGGCAGAAGGACTCTTGTCGCAGGCCAGGTTTGAGAGCTGAGCAGGAAGGCTGGGAAGCAGCCGGTCAGTACTGATGATGGAGACACTGGATGGGAACAAGGAGACTGGAGTTTGATTCAAGTTGCCCAGAGGGAGAGCAGCACAGGGCAGGAATCCAGGTACAGAACAGAAGCAAGTGGAACAGACCAGGCAGACACCTGCGGTGAGACTGAGGGAGACCATTGAGTATCTCACAGCACGGGATTTGCACATTTGCTGGAGGGAAATGTGGTTGCCACAAAATAAAGCTAAGTATACAAGCAGCGTAGAGGTCATGGAGCAGAGCTCACTGGATTGCATTATCTAGGAATGAGCCTTGTTGCTATTGATGGATCTCACTCTAGGCAGCTCTAAGCATATATACAGAGAGAAGTGTGGATAAATGGGAAGATAGACACTCAAATGCAAAGTAGATATTTACCAGATGCTAATCTACAGTATTAACTTTACTTAAACTTTAGCTAAATTTGTGACCCAAATGTAAACCTCCCCTCATAAAAAGCATGCCAAAGATCTGAGATCATCCAGGTCAGTGATGAGGAGCAATGCAGGGTCTACCCTCACCCAGCCCTCTGAGGATTCCTGCAGATCTAGTTCCAAGGAAAGCAAGCAGCTCAAATTCAGTATCATGAAATACACAGGAAAACAACGTGCTGAGGTTGAGAGTAAGCCAGGGCAAGAAAGGGAGGAGACATCACCAAATAGTCCAGACTTGTCAGATGTGCTATTTGAAATCATGTTGAATATGCTTGAAGAAATGTCTAACATACCTGAAGAGAGATTTGAAAACGAGCATAGTAGAAATATGAAGACCATCCAAGCAGGTTTCCAGAAGAAGCAAGAACTTCCAGAAACAAACAAAATCTAATAATTTTGACTGACATCTGAATGATCGGATACAAACAGGCCAGTTACAGCTGGAGAAAGAGAAAGTGATCAACAAGTGAAGAATGAAATCCTATCTTTTGCAACAAAGTGAATGCAACTGGAAACAACTATACTTAGTAAAATAAGCCAATCCCTAAAAGACAAATAGCATACATTTTCCCTGATGTGTGGTATCTAATAGAGTATGAAAAAATGTAATGTATATGAGTGAAGTTGACATTTTGAGATCTGATTATTGTTTGCAGTCCTGGTCTGTGCTGTTGAGGAACAGTGTTTTGTTTTTTTTTTTTTCTTCTTACTAATTGTTGAGCTCTTTCCTTAGTGGAGGGTTAAGCTTATGATTATAAAATAAACTGAAAGTATGTCATTGTAAAAATTAAAAGAGCCAGCGCCGCAGCTCAATAGGCTAATCCTCCACCTTGTGGCGCCGGCACACCGGGTTCTAGTCCCAGTCAGGGCGCCGGATTCCATCCCGGTTGCCCCTCTTCCAGGCCAGCTCTCTGCTGTGGCCAGGGAGTGCAGTAGAGGATGGCCCAAGTGCTTGGGCCCTGCACCCGCATGGAAGACCAGGATAAGCACCTGGCTCCTGCCTTCATCGTGGTGCGCCGGCCGCAGCGCACTGGCTGCGGCAGCCATTGGAGGGTGAACCAACGGCAAAAGGAAGACCTTTCTCTCTCTCTCTCACTGTCCACTCTACCTGTCAAAAAAATAATAAAATAAATAAAAATTTTAAAACATTAAAAGAAAGACTAAGGAAGGAAAAAGGAGGGAGAGTGGGAGCATGGAAGAGATGGAGGGTGGGGCAGGAAGTATCACTATGCTCCTAAATCTGTAAATATGAAATACATGAAATTATGTATTTATATATATATATATATATATATATATATATATATATATATATAAATTTAAAAGTTCCCAGTGGAAGGGGCTGAGAGGATGGCAGTTGAGCTGGAAAAACACACCATCTGGAGCGGTTGACCAGAGGAGCTTGGTGCAAAACTACGACAGTAGTTGGCACCATGAAACTGACAACCATGGCCTGATATAATTTAAAAGCTATCCAGAAAAAAAAAAGATTTCAAAAAAAGGAGTGAGGACTGAAGAGATTATTAAAAATCAAGCACACACAGCTAGAAAAGTACCCAAAAAAGTTAAGACATGAAAGATAAATAAACAAGGTACAACATATATGTATTCACAATTTTAGAAAGAGGAGAAGGTAATTGAAACAGAAGTGATCGACAAAGTAATAAGAGCAAAGCATTTTCTAGAACTGATGAAGTGATCTCATCTACAGATTTAAAATCAAGAAATAGGATAAGGAGCCATCATATAAGCTTGATACATTATAATCAAACTTGGAAATATCAAACACAAAAATAGCCAGAAAAAAATTAATTTCAAAAGCATAAAAATAAAGCTACAGGGTGGGCATTTGGCACAGGGGTTAAGCTGCCGCTCGGGACACCCAGAGCCCATTTTGGAGTGCCCGGGGTTGAGTCCCAGCTCCACTTCCAACCCAATGACTGCTAATATGCACCCCAAGGAGCAGCAGATGATGACTCAAGTACTTCAGTCTCTGTCACCCATGTGTGAGACCTGGATTGAGCTCCTGACTGCTAACTTTGGCTTGGCCCTGTCCAGGCTGTTATGTGCATTTGGGGAGTGAACCAACAAGTGGGAAATCTCTCTCTCTCTTTCCCATTGCCTCTCTGCTTTTCAAATAAATTTGATTAATTAAAATGTATAGAAAGAGTACTTTTCAAAAATTTAGCATATGAAATCCAAGGAGTGGCATGGCTGGGTTGAATGGTAGGGTTATATTCAGGTTTCTGAGGAATCTCCAGACTGACTTCCATAGTGGCTTCACCAGTTTGCATTCCCACCAACAGTGGATTAGTGTCCCTTTTCCCCCACATCCTCTCCAGCATCTATTGTTGGTGGATTTCTGAATGTGAGCCATTCTAACCAGGGTGAGGTGAAACCTCATTGTGGTTTTGATTTGCATTTCCCTGATTGCTAGTGATCTTGAACATTTTTTCATGTGTCTGTTGGCCATTTGGATTTCCTCTTTGGAAAAATGTCTATTGAGGTCCTTGGCCCATCTCTTAAGTGGGTTGTTTGTTTTGATGTTGTGGAGTTTCTTAATTTCTTTGTAGATTCTGGTTATCAACCCTTTATCTGTTGCATAGTTTGCAAATATTTTTTCCCATTCTGTCGGTTTCCTATTCGCTTTCCTGACTGTTTCTTTTGCAGTACAGAAACTTTTCAATTTGATGCAATCCCAGTAGTTAATTTTGGCTTTGACTGCCTGTGCTTCTGGGGTATTTTCCAAGAAGTCTTTGCCAGTACCTATGTCTTGCAGGGTTTCTCCTATGCTCTCTAATAATTTGATGGTGTCGGGTCATAGGTTTAAATTTTTAATCCATATTGAATGAATTTTTGTGTAAGGTGAAAGGTAGGGATCTTGCTTCATGATTCTGCACGTGGAAATCCAGTTTTCCCAGCACCATTTATTAAACAGACTGTCCTTACTCCAGGGATTGGTTTTGGATCCTTGATCAAATATAAGTTGGCTGTAGATATTTGAATTGATTTCTGGTGTTTCTATTCTGTTCCATTGGTCTATCCAGCTGTTTCTGTACCAGTACCATGCTGGTTTGATAACTACTGCCCTGTAGTATGTCCTGAAATCTGGTATTGTGATGCCTCCAGCTTTGTTTTTGTTGTACAAGATTGCTTTAGCTATTCGAGGTCTCCTGTGTCTCCATATGAATTTCAGCATCATTTTTTCCAGATCTGAGAAGAATGTCCTCGGTATCTTGATTGGTATTGCATTGAATCTGTAAATTGCTTTTGGCAGAATGGACATTTTGATGATATTGATTCTTCCAATCCATGAGCATGGAAGATTTCTCCATTTTTTGGTATCCTCTTCTATTTCTTTCTTTAAGGTTTTGTAATTTTCATCGTAGAGATCTTTAATGTCCTTGGTTAAGTTTATTCCAAGGTATTTGATTGTTTTTATAGCTATTGTGAATGGGATTGATCTTACCAGTTCTTCCTCAGCTGTGGCATTGCCAGTGTATACAAAGGCTGTTGATTTTTGTGCATTGATTTTATCCTGCTACTTTGCCAAACTCTTCTATGAGTTCCAATAGTCTCTTAGTAGAGTTCTTTGGGTCCCCTAAATAAAGAATCATGTCGTCTGCAAAGAGGGATAGTTTGAGTTCTTCCTTCCCAATTTGTATCCCTTTAATTTCTCTATTCTCAACATATAGTAAGATGATGTCTTCAATAACAGAAATTATCAGTTATATGTTACCTATAAAGTACCTAGAAATGGTGTAAGGATTTTTACTGGCATTAACCCAATTAAACTTCAAAACCACAAAGAGGTGGGTGTTACTATTATTAATATATGCAGGAGAAAATTGAAGAAGAAAACTGAAATTTGTTCACATTCACACAGCTAGTAAGTACCAGAGTTAGAGTTCAAGTCAAGTTAGCCTTGCGTAAGAGACAAGGCTCTTGACCACTATGTTCAGTAATTCTCTGGGCTGAGGAAAGTCGTTGTCAGCTTGGATTTTTTTCCAGTCCAAGTATTTCCATGGGTAATTTTTCATTCTAGTAATATCAGACTAATTCAATTATGTGAATCCATAATAAAAACCTTCCCGTAAGAAAATTTCAAAACAGATGGATTCACTAACAAATTCTACCAAATACTAAAAAAAAAAAAAAGCCACCACTATGCAAACTCTACCAGAGAAAGAAAATTAAAACACAATAAATTTAATTTTTCAGGGCAACACAATTCTAATATCAAAACCTGGCAAAAACATTATAAGAAAACAAAATCATCAATCATTATCACTCATGAACATAGATATAAAATCTTAATAGAAATATTAATAAATCAAATCTACCAGGGAAATTCAGCAAAATCTGTCCTATTAAACATTCAGTTACCAGGGCCGACACTGTGGTACAGTGGGTTAAAGCCCTGGCCTGCAGTGCCAACATCTCATATGGGCACCAGTTTGAATCCTAGCTGCTCCACTTCCAATCTAACTTCCTGCTAATGCACCTGGGAAAGCAGTAGACAATGGCCCAAGTCCCTGGGCTCCTGCACCCATGTGGGAGATCAGGAAGAAGCTCCTGGTTTCTGGCATACTACTGGCTCAGCTCAGCTCAGCTCTGGCCATTTTGGCCATTTGGGGAGTGAAGACCTCTTTCTCTCTCTCTCAGTCTCTACCTCTCTTTGTAACTCTGTGTTTCAAATGAATAAAATAAATCTTTTTTTAAAAATGCAGTTACCCTGTGGCCTGTCAACTGCAATTCCAAGAACTCATCCTACAGATTGAACTACCCTTGTATAGACAAATATTCACTACAATAGAGTATTTATGACATCATTGTATTAGGCAAAGATGGGAGACAACCCAAGTTTCCAGAAACAAAGCTCTTGTTAAAAAAAATTATTGTATATCCACATAAAGGACCATTGTATAGCAATATGAAAAGTCTCTAAGATACATTGTTAAATTTAAAAAATCAAGTACAGAACTGATGTTGGCTGTTACATTTGATGGTAGAAAAATAAGAATGTATGAGGAACCTTCAAAAAGTTCATGGAAATTGCTTATGATAAAAACACTATGCATTAATTTCAAAAAATTTTGCACCCAAATAAACTTAGATTTTAAGTACATTTTCCATAATCTTTTTTTGAAGTACTGTCATAAATTCCATAGTCAAATGAATGCTAAGTAACACTAGACCATTACGAAAGTTCTCTGTGAGAAAGTAGATTGAAGTCAGTGGCAGGAGAAAAAAAATTGTTGAATTTCCCCCTATATATTGTATATTGATTTCTGAACCATGGGACTATATTACAAAACCAAACAAAATTGAGGCTGGTTTTGTGATGTAGTGAGTTAAGCCACTGGCTGCAAGGTTGGCATAACATGTGGGCATTGGTTTGAATTCCAGTTGCTCCATTTCTGATTCAGCTCCCTGCTAATATTGCCTGTGAAAGCAGCAGAGGATAATCAAATCCTTGAGCCTGCACCCACATGGGAAACCTGGATGGAGTTTAAGGCTCCTGGCTCTGATCTAGACCAGCCCCAGCCATTGTGGTCATTTGAGGAATAAACCAGCAAATGGAAGATCTTTCTCTCTCTTTGTCTATCCTCTCTCTGTAACTGTCTTTTAAATAAATATTTTCAAAAATACATAATATAAAGTAATAATGTATTATGAAGAGCAAAACAAGATTACAATGAAAATATAATATAAGCAAAGAAGGTCATGACTGTAAATAAGATATTCCAAGGTCCCTCACTATGTGGGATGGTTAACATACATACTTGACTTCAGAAGGTAGAAAGTTCTGCATTAGTGTTATAATTGACTTAATTCATAGGAGCATAATTCTAGTAGCACAGGTACAAAATACATAAAGCAAAATTTGACAAGACTACTAGGAAATATAAGTATATCTCAATTATAATGAGATATTTTAAGATACCTATCTTAGAAATGGATGGTTTCAAGAAAACAAACAAAAAATGAATAAGGACATGGACATTTGAATAACACAATAAGCAATCTTGATCCAATAGCCATATATGAATATATAAGTTTAGGCCCAATAATAAAGAAAACAGATAAGGTACACGTAAAGCATTTACAAAAATTGACTGTGTCCTAGGCCATAAAATAAGTGTCAGTACATTTTAAACAACTAATAGTATCAGGCAATGCTTTCCTAACTGCTATACTATTGATATATGAATTCCCAACTAAACTATAATATTTATAAAATTGTAGCATTTAAGGAAAATTACTTTGAACTTCATCCAAGCTATTCAAGGATTATAATATAAAAATAATATACTCCAGCTCCTATTATGAGGTAAATGTAACCTTGATTTAAAACAATGGGGAGGGGGGCTGGCACTGTGGTACAGCAGGTTAATGCTCTGGCCTGAAACACCGGCATCCCATATGGGTGCCAGTTTAAGATGTAGCTGCTCCACTTCCAATCCTGCTCTCTGCTATGGCCTGGAAAAGCAGTGGAAGATGGCCCAAGTCCTTGGGCCCCTGCACCCACGTGGGAGACCTGGAAGAAGCTCCTGGCTCCTAGCTTCAGATTGGCATAGCTCCGGCCATTGTGGTCAATTGGGAAGTGAACCAGCAGATGGAAGATCTCTCTCTCTCTCTCTCTCTCTCTCTCTCTCTCTCTTTCTCTCTTTCTCTCTCTCTCTCTCTCTCTCTCTCTCTCTCTGCCTCTCCTCTTTCTGTGTAACTCCGACTTTCATATAAATAAATAAATCTTTAAAAAAAATGGCAAGGACAATATGAACAGAGAACATTGCAGTCCAAGCTCACTCATGAACATAAATGCAAAGCCCTGTGTTACATAGTGTATTCTATTGCAGAGCAGGAAGTTATCAAAATCAAAGTGGTGGTGATGCCAGAAGAGAAAATGACACAAATACAGCAGTGGTCCAAGGAAGAAGGCCCCTTAGCCCCTGCTCATTATTAGAGGACTTCGCTTTGCTCTAGTTCTGGGTCTAAGCACCAACTCCAAACTCTCACATGGATGTGTTAGGGGCAGGTGAGAGTTGACACCTTTCTACTATAAAATCAACTTGACTGTAACATTCTCAAATCACATTTCCTTTACCTCAGAACTTGGTAGATATTATTTCAATATGTTCTTGCATGTATCAAGCCACTGGTTTTTTCCTAAGACCTCTCCATTCATGTCTTGGTTGACTAGAATTTTGTCACATTGTAGTTGGTTTCTTTGTTTCTGGAATGGCCCATGTATACTTATTCCCTGATTCTTTCATGTTTGATCATTGCTGCTAGAAGTTATTGTTTCATACTTTTCTTTATATAATTGTAGACATTTCTGCATTGATTACATTATTGCTTTGGAAAGTCTAATGGTAACCTGGCCCTTAATCAAAAGGGCCAAGTTACCATTTCTCTGTGTAGTGACCTAAAGAATGATACCTTTTTCTTTTTCCAATAAATTTAGAAAGGTTATCTCATCATCTGCTATCTAAACCAATCCATTCCTACAATGTAATTTGTCTTCTTTTTTTTTAATTTTTTTTATTTTTATTTTTGACAGGCAGAGTGGACAGTGAGAGAGAGAGACAGAGAGAAAGGTCTTCCTTTGCCGTTGGTTCACCCTCCAATGGCCACCGCGGCTGGCGCGCTGCGGCCGGCGCACCGCGCTCGTCCGATGGCAGGAGCCAGGTGCCAGGTGCTTTTCCTGGTCTCCCATGGGGTGCAGGGCCCAAGCACCTGGGCCATCATCCACTGCACTCCGGGGCCACAGCAGAGAGCTGGCCTGGAAGAGGGGCAATCGGGACAGAATCCGGCGCCCCAACCGGGACTAGAACCCGGTGTTTCACCATCTAATTGTGAGTCTTCTAAAATTGAATCCACATTCTTCTTTAGTATGGAATATTTGCAAGGGATTTTCTTGTGCTCCTTAGATTATTTTCCCATAGAATGGATTCTTCAGCAATCAGCAGCATTCTGTGTTCCTTTCACGCTTTCTACTCTGAACACCATTTTTGGTCACTCTACTCTAAGAGCTTCAGTCTG
This sequence comes from Sylvilagus floridanus, assembly GCA_949820135.1. NCBI lineage: Eukaryota > Metazoa > Chordata > Mammalia > Lagomorpha > Leporidae > Sylvilagus > Sylvilagus floridanus. The sequence continues at coordinate 75,725,007 of OX463236.1, forward strand.
ATGCAGTCTTTTGCTCCTGTGGAACAAAGCAGCTCTGTCCTCTGATGGAGGGTAGGTAAATTTTTGTTGATTCCTCTCCAAATTAAAGCACAATTCCCATGACTCCAGACTTCATTTGAATAACCCAGTGTGGAGGTGGATGTGTGCGATGCAGCAGGTGCCGTCTCAAGTGATTAGGTCCCTGCCTCCCACACAGGAGAACAGCATTGCATTCTGGGCTCTTGGCATCAGCCTGCCCTAGCCCTGGCTGTTATGGGGCTTTGGAGAGTGAACCAACAGGTGGAAGATCTCTCTTCATGTGTCTTTCTACATTTCAAGTAAAATGAAGATAATTAAATAAATACAACGTTTAAAATGGTCTAGTATGAAATTCCACCCACTTGAAGATAGAAATCAGCTTGGACTGTGTGAGATTTTTGTTGGGAAACTTTGCTCTGAGGTCTCTCATCTGGGACTCAGTTAAACAGCCTGTGAAAGGATCCATTGCTCTTGATAAAGCAGACATCACTAGTCCAACCTCTGAGCTTGACTCATACCTTGAATTCACTGTGAGGTCCTAGAGACTGTCAGACAGGGACCTCAATCCCAGCTGATTGTTTCCCCTTTTCACTCACCTCTTCTTGACGCAGCTTTTACCTCCCTAGAAGGAAGACAGCCCAAGTTTTTTGCTTAATCATAATTTTGCCTTGCCAACTGGAAGATATTTGCAAAAATTCTTGACTTTGTTTAGTTTTCTTTTTTCATGTCCTATCACTAGGGTTGGAAAGAGAAGTGTTCATCTTCTTGTCACCTTACATTTCTTTGCATGTTGTTTACTTATTGCTATTGTTTTTGCTACTGGTTTTACTTTATTAGACAGAGAAATAAAGTCTGTGCACTAGCTTGATTACAATACATTTATCTAAAAGGCATATTGAATACATGGACGTTAATACTATTGAATTAAAAGGTAGTAGAGTGGGCTTTTTGGCACAACAGGCTTAGACACTGTTTGGGATGACCACATTCCATATTGGAGTGCTAGTTCTTGATCCACTTCCGATCTAGCTTCCTGCTAATGCAGCCTGGGAAGTAGAAGATGGTGGCTCAAGTGCTGTGCAGTTTAGCATAGTCCAGCCCTGGCTGTTGCAAATATTTGGGGAGTGAATCAGCAAATGGAAGATCTCTCTCTCCCTCCCTCCCTGTCTCTTCCTCTCTCCCTTTCCCACACCCTCTCCTTAGCTCTACCTTTCAAGCAGACACAAATAAACATATAAACTTTAAAAAGGTTTAATTATATTTATAATTATTTTTACTATTAAAATATATATTTGATCAATATTAATATATACATATAAATGCATTAACTATAATATACAATACAAAAATTGAATATAAAAATATGCAAAGGTATTTATCAAAATGTTAAAACTAACATTCTCTAAAAGAATAATCTCACTTTCTTCTTTTTATTTAATTGCATTTTATATCATTTTCATAGCAGATATGTATTGTTTCCAAAGCACGCTATTATTTATTTTTTCCTTTGTCTGTATTTATAGGCTGCCATTTTCCAAAATGTCTTTGGCCAGATTTTTAGCATCAGCAGTCTACAATATGGTTAATGAGACAGAAAGATCAAGAGCCAGGGAAAACAAAGAAAGCAAGTAGGGAAAGAGGGAGGGACAGGGTGCTGAAGGGTGCCCTGCAGGTGGGGTGAGGCCCGGCCCTGGCGGGGCCTGTACCCTACAGCATCTGGCTTGCTGGATGGAGGGGGACTCCAGTCAGGGAAGGGAGCACCGCACCAGGGAGCGGGGCAGAGACTGGGCCAACGCGTCCCTGAGCTGTGCGGTGTTTCCCCACCTGTCACGGAAGATAGAACCACTGTCATCACTAAGCAAGCTGCTTTGCATACCTTGAGCCAGCTGGTGAGGCCATCAAGACACATCTGTGGACATGCTTACAGGATGATTTAAACATCCAATGCTTGGAGCACTGACTTGGACATTAAAATTGAAAGCCGGCATGGAGACAATTCAAAAATTGGCTCATTGTTCTTCTCTGCAGGAAGAGCACTTTCGCGTGAGCATCGGCAGTGTTTAAGAACCAACACAATGCAGGACCATGCGCCCCACATGCAACCCAGCTGCCACTCCCGCCCCCACACTGACCTAGACTGTTCTGTTTGGCGCTGCCTCATTGATTAAACTGTGGCAGAGTCCATTTTAGCATCTAACCCATCCAATTCCAATCCAAATGCCTCCCCATTGTCTGCTGGGTAAAATACAGGTTCCACAAACTGGTATGCAAAGCTCTCCACAATCAGTTGTCCATATGAACTATTTCCAACCCAAATCAGCAAAGAGGCACTCAATCAAGTAAATGCGGGTGCATAACTACATAAGCTTCCCCCCTAAAATCAGACGGCCTATAGAGAGATGGACATGGGAGTATAAACAAAAGCTAATAACATCATCTGGAATGGCATTTACAACAGGAACCCAAATAATGGAATCATTTATTCCTTTGAGTGAGGCAAGTGGCTCAGAGCAAAACCTAAGGAGGCCGGTAGCCTTCTGAGCTGGGCCTTGGAGCAGAGGGATGAGTTTTGCCAAACTATTAAGCTTAGAAAGGGTACTCCAGGTAGAAGGAGGAAAAGGATGCAGAGGTATGACGTCACCTTTGCAGGAAACAGAGTGCAATGCACAGCTATGGGAAAAGAACTAGGATGCTGCATTGCCAAGTCCATGGGCACTGAGGATATTGTGTCGTGTGGGTGCCACTGATGGAGGGAGACAATGTGAATGGTTCCCCAGATGCTGAATCTGTCAGTGGCCCCAGCACCTATATGAGAATGAGGAGGCGTGGGTCTGCAGACAGGCTTGGCTAGGTTGTGAGGGACTTTATTTATTTATTATTTTATTTAGTTATCTGAGAGGTAGGGGCCAGAGATAGACAGCCAAGGCTCCCATCCACTGGTTCACTCCCCAGTTGCCTACAACATCCAGGACTGGGCCAAGTCAAAGCCAGGAGCCAGGAACTGAATCCGGGTCTCTTATGTGTGAGGCAGAAATGCAACTACTCGAGATATCACTGCTGTCTCCCAGAGAGGGACTCTGAACTCCAAAAGATTTTTATTTTATGCTGTAGAAATTAAAAGGGTTCTTAAGAACTATTTTAAAATTTTTACTTACTTATTTTCACTTTATTCAGAAGAGAGAGAGAGAGAGAATCTCCTATCCACTAATTCACTATTCAAATGCCCCTAACAACCAGGGCCGGGCCAGTGCAAAGCTAAAAGTTCAAGGTTCCATCTGAGTCTCTCATGTGGGTGCCATGGATATAAATATTCAAACCATTATCTGCTGCCTCTGAAGGTACATCAGCAGGATGCTGGCATTTGAAGTAGAAGAGCTGGAATTTAAAGCAGGCACCCCAGTGTGTTATACAGGCATTCCAAAGGGTGTCTTAACAGCTGCATTAAACACCCACCCCAGATATTTTTTAAAAAATTGTGTATTTGAAAGGCAGAGTGACAGAGAGATATATGGATCTCCCATCTGCTGGCTCACTCCCTAAGTGAACACAACGGCCAAGGCTGGGCTAGGCCAATGCCAGAAGCCTGGAGCTCCATCCTAATCTCCCACATGGGTGGTGGATCCTAAGCACTTGGGCTGTCTTCCAGTGTCTTCACAGGCACGTGAGCAGCAAGCTGAACTGGAGGCAGAGCAACTGGAACTCCAACCAGCATTCTAATATGCGCCAATGTCACAAGTGGGAGCTTAACCAGCTGTCCCATAATGCTGCCCCTGATATCAGGAAGTTTTATGTGTTGGAATGATTTGATCATGTTTGGGTATTCGGACAGATATTTATTTTTAAAGATCCTCTTTGAGATAGGAAGATGATGTAGAGACAGAGGCGGGCAGAGACACACCCTAGAGTTTAGTCAGAAGGCGATCGCAGCGGCTTTGGCAGATGATCATGAAAGACATGTGCAGGGGAGTCAAGGCCAGACTCCAGGGAAATTAGTGACCCACGCATGTGGGCCATCAGAGAAGAATCAACAAGTCCAGGGCTTAGGTGATTATGTGGGTAGGAACGGTTCTTACCAAGATAAGAAATTCTAGGTAGGAGCTGGTGTATGGAGAAAGGCAATGAGTTCCAGCCAAGATATGTAAATGTAAGATGCTTATGGAACGTTAATAAAAACTAGAAACAAGGCCTTGGATTCATTAGCGAAGTCCTGGCTCAGAATAAAGATGTGAGAGTTACCTGTATGCCGGTAGCAGTTGAAAGTATCGAAACAGGGTTTCTAGCTTTAGGTCATGATGTGGTCACTTGGAATGGATCATCTCAGGAGTGTAACAACTGGAAAAGAAAGGACAAGCTAAAAGGCTCCATGTGTGTAGATGCCACTGGAGACGGACACAGAGCCAGCAGGGTCTGGAGAACCCAGTGGTGGAAGGACGAGGCCTTCCCAGTGAGAAGCCATCAGACACTGCTTTCCCGCAGCAGAGCGACGTTGTGGAATGAGAGCCAGCCGGGCTTAGGACAACCTTGTGGGCTGCAAAGAGACACTGGTAGGCTGATGGGCTTTAAACACAGAACATGTTCTGCACGCCCGCCACTTCCTCCCGTCTAACAATTGCTGTGCAGGCAAGAGGGCCAGCAAGAGGAGTTGAACTGGGTCTGATGTGGAAAAAACATCCCAGTCATGCAGTGCTCAGAGTACCGGTCCTACAGGGGGCTGGGCCTCTAACTGCACAAGACTGGATATTGACCCTCAACTCTCATTATATGCAAGAATTAATTTGACATGCATATGGGAAGTGTAAAAACAAATTATTTTTAATTGATAAATTGCACTTGGTCCAGATGAAAATCTTTTGTTTGTGAAAAGATATCATTTAGAATATTTTAAGGAAAGCCATAGGCTGGAAGAAAATATTCACCACACACGCACACACATATCTGACATAACTTGTTTCCAAAATATGTAAAGAATTCCTGGAAATCAATATAAAACTTCCACTGCTCAATTAAATCAATGTGTAAAAGACTGAAGAAGATTTTTCACAAAGGATATTCAAATGATCAAAAAGCTCATGAAAAGGTGCTTAAAATTACACACAAAAATGCAAATGAAAACCACAAGAAGATACTACCACATTAGCACTAGAATGTGCAAAAATAAAGAGGCTGAGAGCTGCAGACATTAGTGAGGACAGGGTGCCATTGGTATTCTCCTAAACAGCTAGTGTGAGCACAAAATGGGAAAAGCACTTTGGAAAACTACTCAGCACTTCCTTAACGTAAGTTTTCTCTATGGCTTAGCAATTCTACTCCAAGCTAATTATCCAATATATATAAAAATACATATCCACAAAAGGCACATAGAAGGTTTTTGTTAGCAATTTTATTCACAATAACCAAAAACTGAAAACATTTTCCATCAAAAGGAAAATGGATAAACAAACTGTAGCACACCCATATGATGGAAAACTGAAGAGCAATGAGGGGAAGAATGGATGACGATACACGGACACAAAAGTTTAAAAGAAAGTGGTAAAACATAAAATACGGACTGGATTATTCAAGATATGAATAACCAATGATAGGATAAATAGTGGTCACCTTAGGGCAGGGAAGTAGGAGTGGGATTTACAGCACAACAAAGCTACCAGAGCTGATGAAATTCTAGATTTTGACCTTGTTGGCTAAATGGGTATGTGAATATACAAAATGGGGCCAGCGTTGCGGCGTCATGGATACAGTTGCTATATGCAGCACCAGCATCCCATATGGGTACCTGTTTGAGTCCCGGCTGTCCATTTCCGATCCAGCTCCTTGCTAATGCACCTAGGAAAGCAGTGGAGGGTGGTCCAAGCGCTTGGGCCCCTGCACCTTTGCGGGAGACCTGCATGAAGTCCTGATTGGTGCGGCCATTTGCGGAGTAAACCAGAGAATGGAAGTCCTCTCTCTCCCTCTATCTCTCTGTAAGTCTATCTTTCAAACAAACAAATAAGTCGTTTAAAAAAATCATCAGGCTACACTCATGCCCATTTTCCTTCAGGTAAATCGCGTCTGCAGCCATGCTCCCCGGAAGAGGAGACAGCATCACCCATCAACATTCTGGCAGAGAATGCAGAATCTAATCTCTCTCACCACTAGAAGCTTTCTGCTTTCAATAAATGTCAGTATCATAAAATACAAAGTGAAACTGCAAAATTCCAGATTAAAGGAGGCTGTGGAGACGTAACAAGTAAATACAGTGCCTGACCCTAGCTTGGATTCTATACTAGAAGGGAAGAATTCTATAAAGGACATTATTAGGAGCTGCCTGTGTCTATCTGGCAAGCAGTTAGTTAACCAGCATTTGGGATGATGAGACCCTGGACTTGGCTTTATTATCTACCTCCTGTATACTGAAACCTTAGGAATGTGGATGAACAAGAGGCTAAGTCGTCTCCCACAACTGTCCCCCCGGGAGGATGAAAAATAACTGCAAACCAGCTCAGAAGGCTAGATATATGTACAGATACAACCAGCAAAAGCTTGGCCACCTGCTGTGGGCCTTCCACTCTTCGCGTTCAAGGGACTATAGAGAACAAGTCAGAAACAAATGTGCCAGTTCTGCAGACGTGAAGTTCACATTGCTGCCGAGGTTTGTAACTTACTGATATAACCAGCCCTGGAATCCGGAAGGATCCCTGGAGGCACTGACATCCTCAGCTCAAATTCGAAGGACTAGACAGAGGCTCACTCAATAAAGAGCTTGGAGAGAAAAGAATGTTCCGGGCAGAAGGTATAAAAGCTAACAGTGGGAATTTAAAAGGAACTAAAAAAAGAATCAAGAATGTGAATCAAGATTTATCTATAAGGATGTTCAGTATAATATAATTTATGAGAATGACAAAAACAACTCAGTGCCCCCAAATAAGAGGGCAATTTAGCTATGTGATGGGATGATAGAATCCAAACAAACCATTACAAAGAATGCTGTAGATGACAGTGCTCGAGATAAATTAGTTAAAAGTCCAAGGATGTACAATCAACGGAATGCAGAATGTACCATCTCTGTACGACATTCTATGTATGCTTTGAGTATCCAGGCAGAGGGCCCCAGAGTTCCACCTATGGTCCTGCCTGGGCTGTGGAGCGGCAGATAATAATGTTCCTCTTTGTGCTTTCAGTATTTTTCCAATGTCATGCCTTTGTTGTTTTCACAATGAGCATGTACTACTTTTGTTGAGAGAATAAGGTTTAAAAATAATTAGGCCTGCTTTTTCTGTCCCTCTCCCAAGGTGTTCTGTGCGAGAAACATCAATGAGCCCCACAAACCCAGCTAGCAGCGCACCGCAGGCAGTGCCCTGAGCAAACCCTCCTTTTTGCTTCCCCCTTTCCAACCACCTGAGGTTGGAACTTCCCCGTGCAGGAGGCTTCTTCCCTCAGGAGGGTTTGCTTTGCCTTCACTGCCCAGAAAGGAACTTTGTTCCGTGAGAAGAGCTCTGGTACAGGGCTCGATGCACTCCCAACGCCAGAGATGGAGCCGAGCGGCTCTTAGCAAGGAGTGTGGCTAAGGCTGCTCCCCCTGGGGGCTTCAGCTCCAGACACAGACAAGACCTGCACCTCTTTTCGCAGGGACAAAGAGCTGCAGCTTCTCTGTCACCCACTGGGACTGCCCTCCAGGTACACAAGCCAGCAGCCCCCTCTGCCAAAAACAATGGAGTCCCACCAAGGTGGGGAAACTCTGCAAGCAAGGCAGGGAGAGAGAAACAGCTCCTGCGACTTAAGGGCTTGCAGGCCGTGGTTGCCGGTACTGGGTCTCAGTCTTGGTTCCCCGGGGCTGGTATTTGGCAGTGAAGTTGTCCTTGTCCCACATCCTGAGTGCATGGGTGTGGTTCCCAGCTCCGATGCAGACTCCAGTCTCTTGCTATGCAGGCCTGGGGAGGCAGCTGTGACGGCCTAACTGGGTCCCAGCCATCCACATGAGTTCTTAGCCCCAAGCTCCTCCTGCCACAGGCCCCAGCTCACTCCAGGCCATTGAGGACTGAGCCAGCAAGGGGAGCATGCTCACTCTTGCGCTCTCTCTGTCTCTCTCTCTATCTCTCCCTCTCTCCTCCCACCTGCCTCCTCCCACTCCACCCTCTCAAATAAGAAAGGGATGGATGGACGGACGGACAGACAGCGGGTCAGATGGATAGATGACAGATGTCTGACTGTCGTGCCCAGAGATCATGATTCAATCTGTCTGGGCTAGGGGACCTGGGCAGAGGACCTGAGGCGTTTTCCTCCTTTCTTCCAAGCTGTATACCTGCATGGCATGTTCCCTGAGTGTGTTCCCTAAGCAAGAGTGGCCTTCCACCACTGCCATCCTGCCGTGTTCTCTCCCTTCTTTTAAGTCAATTCTGAAGGTCCCTTTCCACAAAGAACTGCAGCCGAGGCCTTGTGGTCTTAATCAAGTCTCTTAACCGCTTCGAGCCTCATTTCTTCACTCATTCAAAGGGTCCTGGTTCACAGTTTTCCAAGGCTGTCATCCCCTCCCTGAGTGACACTGGTGGCAGCCAGGCAGAACCAGCACCTGCCCCTCAGTCTGACTTTGGACCCATCCAAGCTTCAAACTGTAGTGATCCCAGCCCTTTGTCTTCGTACCTCAGTTCCGCACTTGGTCTTAGCCAAAAGGCCAAGGAGCGATTACTCCCTCAGTTCTGGAAACAGAATTAGCTTCCTACAATTGCTACCTCCTCAATACCTTGCTATTTCACAAAGAGCAGCAAACATTGCCAGCAGATGGATGGGAAATGTTTCATGCCTCGTGGACTATTTAATTGTTGAGACTATTCCAGTTTGTCAGTGTAGCACCCCCCCCCCCAAAAAAGCCGTAAGTAGAATACAAGTAAGTGAATATGACTGTGTTCTCATAAAACTTTATTCATAAAAACAGGCATGGACAGCATTTGGCTCTCTCAGGTTGCAGTCTGTACACCCTTGCTGCGTTTTTATCTTCTTACCATTTTGGCTTCCTGCTTAACAATGCTAGGCCTAGTTCACAAGTCTTTATATTAAATTGTCTGGGCCCAAATCAACTATTGTTATTTCTGTCCCTTGGCTGGTGACTGCCCAAGACATTGCCTCTGAAGATGTATTTTTATCAGATGAGGGGGAAAATTTAAATTATTCTCTTCAGCGGTTCTGTATTGTTTGAATTTTTTATAAGCATATTTTTGGGGAAAAATATGACCTAAAAATATGTTCTCCTTTAATAAGCTCTGTACTGCCTTTCCTTGGCTTCAGCACAAGAGCTTATTTATATGTTGAATGTTTCATTTCATTTAAATACTCCTTTTGAGGACAGAATAGTCCTCAGAAATATAACTGCTTATTCCATCTTGAATTTCTGCTCAGATTCTGGTAAATTTGTGTTTTAAACATATATTTTTAGAAGAAGCAGCAAAAGAATAATAGCAGCACTGCCAACCCCAGTGTGGTAGTGAAAAACAAATTAGATAACGGGTGGGAAAATGCTGCGGGAAGTTGAAAGTGCTGCTCGGCTATGGGAGATGGAAGGAGTCGCAAAACCCTTTCGGCCTTCCTAAAAAAGACCGGTAATGTGCCCTAGGCAAAAATATTTAATCTACTTATTTCCTGGTTTTTCAATGAAATTCCCTCATAAGCAGATATTTATGGTGTATTTTTCCTTGCCACTTGCACTCTGCAGGTCCAGGATGGCAATTGGGTGTCGTGACTCCGTCCCAGCAACCAGTGCCACGGGCCACTGGCAGTGAGAGCTGGCAGGAGACAGGTCTCCACCCTGCTTTCGGCTTCCATTCACGTGGGACCATTGCACCCCAATATGATCTTTGCTAGAGACTTGCAGTGGAGGACATTAACACTACACCCTAGGTAGTGCAGAATATCTTTATCTTGGGTCTGCAAGCTTGGTTGGACAAAAAGACTGAAGTTAAGTATTTCCTTCCAGTATTAACATAGACATCAGTGCCAACCATGCCTATGGCTTATAAAAACCTATGCCCACCCCTACTTCAAAATCCATAGTGGTTATAAGACCCAATCTGAGATCTTTATGTGTTATGTTGCTAACGAGGTACATATGTTACACTGTCTCAAATTTGTTTTTTATGTTTTGATGACTATGCATCAATATTAATCCTGTGTGTTTTATCTTCTGCATTTAAAGGAGTATTTTGGCTTCATTAAACTGCCAAAGGGTTCTACAGCCCATAAAGGGTCAGAGCGTTCACTGTAGGACAACAGATACTTTTTCCCAGGGTGTGTGGCTCTTGCTGATTTCTCAGTCTCTGTCTCGATTCTTTCTGGTTCTTCTCGGTTTACTCCCAGATTCTTACCCACGCTCATCACAGCGTCACACATTCCATCTCAATCAGCTCCATGGAGCAGGTTCCCTCAGCAAGCTACTGCAGGGCTCAGCGAAATGGGGGTCTCTCCAGGTACAAAGCTCACCTGCCTTTGAAGGTAGTTCACAGACATCATTTCTGCCCTGGAAGAGGACTTAGCCCCCTGTCATGGACTTATGAAACTGCTCTGCTCTAGAATAATTTTGCTAAATGTTTGCAGGAAATTATACCACAGACATCAAATTTTGAGATAAACTTAGTTATTTACTAGAAAGACTCATAAAAAGGAATGAAGCAAACACGTACAACCCCAAATTTCTACCACTTTGTCAGTTGCACGACTGGCTTTTCAAGGCATATAATTTAAATCACAAAAGGAGCAGTGGATTCATTTGCATACATTCAATCAGCAAGCAAGGTGATCATAGCAAAATATTCTATGACATTCTCTTAAAATAGAGCTTGGTTTAGCAATTTCCAAACAGCCATTTGCAAAGTACGATTGCAGCTGATTTTGAATGGGATCGTAGAATTTGTTTATAAGTCACATATTTGTTAATTTGTTTTCCAGAATGTAAACCTGGAGGCTTTGTGGCATGTAGCTTTATTATCAGGCAATAAGGAGGGAAGGCAGATTTTTTTTTCCCCTACAGAATTGTGTCTCTCTATCTTAGTATACTGATTTTACAGTGCTCTTTCTGTCTCTGAATGCCACAGAGAAATGTCACGTGGTAACTATCTGTCATGTTAGCAGTTGCAGAGTAGAGAGGGAGAAGATCGCCCTGGCATGTAGTAAGTACAAAAGCAAGCAAACATTGTTCAGAATCACACGGGACATATTAAAATTCAGTGGCCTCCTACGGAACCCGGGATATTTGGCCTGCATTTGGGTACAGCTCTTGAAGACTTTGTGACAGTCTACACCTGCAGTGGATGCCAGATGTTGACACCCCTGATTTTTTCTTCCCTGTGTACAGAATTCCAATTTAGCTGCTGCTTTCTTCTGCAACACTGAGGGTCTATTTTTCTGGCTTCCATGTTTGAGGTTGAGCCGTCAGATGTCAGTCTCCCAAAACCCCACTGGAGGTGATCCATTCTTTTTGCTCGCTCTACCCTCCAGTCATTCTCTTTACTGAGAGCTTTCTATGGATCTGTGTTTCTTCATTTTCTTTTTCATCTTACCTCAGATTCACTGTTCTTCTCGAATCTGAATTGATGTCTTTCATCAGGGGACAATAGTTTCAATTGTTATCTCTTAAAATATTGCCTTTATTCCATTCTCCATCTCTGATGCTTCTGGAATCCCACTTACATGTATACTAGACCTTCTCGCTCAATTTGCCATGTCTCTTAATGCTTTTTTATGTTTTTCCTCTCTAGGTCTCCCTTGATTGATTTCTGTGCTTTTGCTTTCATTGGATTTTTACCTGAACATTATGTACACCCTCACTAGCTCTATTTTTTAAGAAGATTTTAGCACTATTCTGGATACCGCATTTCTGTTATTTATCATTAGTATGGTTGTTTTGTTTACCATTGTTTTAGTCCACCATTGAAGTAACAGCTTGACAGTAGGGACTCCTTTTTGGAGAACCTGAGACTCCATTCTGGGAAGGTGCCGCCCCACACACACACCATGAGACTCTGGTCTGAAACTATGATCTAAAACGGTTGAACAATAGCAGTCCACTGCATCACACTTGGCAGAGCATAGAAACCCCCTAGCATGATCGCTCAAGCTTGGAAGTAGATAGGCTGCACCTGGGTTAATGATAAAAATGTAATTTGTCTATGTCCTACATATGATTAAAACCAATACCTGCATTAATGTCAAGATCATAATTGGAATTGTTAAGATTGTAACTGGTATTGTCAAGATTATAACTGATACTAGTTTCGCATAGGTTTTAGGTCAGCTTGACCCCAGTAGCCATGTATTCCCCCGGATCCTAGCAACCATGAATTCCCCTCCTGATTTTGCGGTTTTTGCCTTTATAAACCCTGTTGCTTTGGGCTTCAGGGTCGAGAGTTCTTTAGGGCATGAGCCCACTCTCCACCGCCGGCAATAAAGGACCATCAAATTTTATCAATGTGTGTTGCTCCTTTGTTTACACTCACTCAGGTACAACACCATAGTCCCAGAAATCGATGTCTGTAGTTGGAAGTGAATGAGTATATTCTAAGATGTTAGAAAATTTATCCTATAAAGTGTGAATATATTGGCATATGTGATTTGTAGGGATCCTAACATACATAAATATCTTTTGTATGTAATACTAAACATCTCTTTATTTGATGGAATCTTGCATTCTTTCATATTCCCAAATGGATTACAACTGTTACTGAATTTTGACAATTATAGAAAATTTCATTTGGAACATTTCCTACAATATATGACACCATCTGCCATGAAAAATAAAATAATGCCTTATAATGTATGTATGGCTAATTCTGTACTAAATTCTTTCATAGCAATTTATATTTTTCTCATAATAAAGATCTTTTTAAAAAGATTTATTTATTTATTTGAAAGGCTGTTACAGAAACATAAGGAGAGACAGAGAAATCTCTGTCTGCTGGTTCACTCTCCAAATGGCCACAATAGCTGGGGCTGGGTGAAGCCAGAGGCAGGAGCCAATAGCTTCATCTGTGTCTCCCATGTGGGTGACGGGGGCTCAAACCTTTGAGTCATATTCTGCTGCTTTTCCAGCACATTTGCTGGGAGCTGGATTGGAAGTGGAACAGCTGGGACTCAAAACAGTGTCATGTGGGATGCTGGCATTGTAGGCAGCAGCTTTAACTCACTGCACCACAATACCATTCCCAAAGTTCTTATTCTTACAAACTGACTTATTTGCTTTAACTGACAATAGATGATTTCTAAAAGAGCAATACAAATGTTAATACAAACAGAAATGCTACTCACTGACATTCAGTTGAGTATCTGCTGTGCATTTACCTTAGAATGCATTCCACTAAAACTAGCAGCCTGATTATTTTGTATTTTGGTGTATCCCCAGAACTCTCTGTGTTGGTGCCCAATAATAGTCCTCACTTACTAAATATCATTGAATAACTAATTTCTTTTTTTTTATTTGACAGGTAGAGTTACAGACAGTGAGAGAGAGAGAGAGAGAGAGAGAGAGAGAGAGAGAGAGAGAGAGAGAAAGGTTGTCTTTCTGTTGGTTCACCCCCAAAATGGCTACCACAGCCGGAGCTGCTCTGATTGGAAGCCAGGAGCCAGGTGCCTCTTTCCTGGCCTCCCATGCGGGTACAGGGGCCCAAGCACTTGGTTCATCCTCCACTGCCCTCCCGGGCCACAGCAGAGAGCTGGACCAGAAGAGGAGCAACCAGGACTAGAACTGGTACCCACACGGGATGCAGGCATTGCAGGTGGAGGATTAATCAAGTGAGCCACGGTGCCGGCCCCCTGAGTAACTAAATTCTAAAATCACTCATTATCCTACATTATATGTATTCCTTTTAAATATTAAACTGAAGTTTTAAGTTTAGTTTCATTGTTTCCATTTATTTTCCACTTTGAAGATATAGACACTTTGTTTTCCACTTTGAAGATGATACTTACTAATTCTTAAAAGAGCATAGCTTTGACTAAGCAACATTCAACTAGTTGAATAGAGTAGTAGTTAGTTCTGTCATGTTTCTTTAAAAGATGTGTGAAAAGCTGTGTGTACAAGTTTTATTTAGCACCCCTGCACTATCTGCAATGGTTAAATGCATGGCTATATCTCAACATTCATAAATTTAAATTTCTGGATAGGCAAAACAACTATGTTTTCTATTGTTCAATTTCTAGCAATACTAGAACTTCCATGTTTTTACATATTCAATTGAATTTTTACTTTACAGCATTTTAAGCTGATATTAGAACTTTTCATGTTATTTTATAGCTTTTCTGAATTATTTTCCTTTCTATATCAATAAATGCTCCATTACTTAAATAGAAAATTGCACCATGTATTGTTATTTCAAAGTTTTCAATTCATAGAGCAAGAGCATGCTCCTAATTAGCATTAGGTTGCACTACTACCAGTTAAAGACTTCAACTTTCCCTTGGGCCATTTTGAAGCAAATCCCTAGTTTCTTGGAATTCTGTTTGATTATGAAGGAAGGATACTGCAAGCGCGGTGGTTATGATTATGTATGAGCACGCACCTTCATGTAGTACATCAAGGGTGCATTCTAGTGAATCTTACTTTTAATTAAAAGTAATCCTAGAAAGGAATGCCTTATTGTGGGAAGCCTTTAGATAAACACAAATGTTCAGTTCCCTAACACCATATAAATTCAAGCTTCTAAGAGCAAATTAAGAAAATATCAAATATAACCAGATAAAATACATTGTTCAATAAAGAGACATTAGAAAAAATATGATAGAAATCCTACCTTAAAGTTTTACTTGGAACAAAAGAAAGAACACATATAAACGCAGTCTAGTTGCTTAACCAGGAATAGGCAAAACCCATAGCAGAAAACTCAGACATTCCTGAAGGGCATAACAGCCAAACACGAAAGACAGGCAACACCCAGGAAGGAGCGACTGCTTGAATCGAGCATGGTGAAGCCTCACAGCACAGTGCAGAACCACTGAGGAAACATGTGAAGCTGTATCTCAGTTTCCATAACAAAGAACAATTTGCACGAAGTGCAATAAAGCAAGAAAGCAGAGTATCTAACAGTGCTTTTACCATGCTACCTTATCTGTGGAGAATGTAGGAAATCTTACATATGCCTATGGCTTATATTTGCAAGAGGAAACATAATAAACATGCAATTAAACAAATAGTAACTTACGGGGAACAAACAAGGGAGTGAACAGAAACAAGGATGAGAAGAAACAGTTTATGGCAAACTATTTGTAATATTTTGGTTCTATTTAGCTGTGAAACAGTTGCTACCTGTTCAAAGAACATGTAATGTATCCAAAATGCTCAAGTGGAAATATCTCTCCAGATGCATGTATTCTTTACATTATCAGGGTTTGACTAACACAAGGTCACAAGAGACACCATTGCTTACCATTGTAACCAGTATAATGCCATTACATTATTCCTATTGAAATCCAATATTACTTTATATTTGCTTAAAGCAATTGCTCTTTTCTTGGCAGATAAAAACAGCAAATCACATCCTTAGTATTAAAGTAAAACTATGTAAATTGTATTAGCTTTTTGTTACTACAACTAAACTTCCTGTGAAGAGCTGAGATAAGAAGTAAGAAAGTTACTGCTGCTCTCAGTTTTGGAAGTTCAGAGTCCAGGACTGGGTAGCCCCTTGTCAGGCATTTCTGAGTAGGGCAGTGGCAGTAGAACATGAGGAAGGTGAGGATCACATGGCGAGCTAGGAAGCAGAGGGAATGGCTGGGCCAGATTTGGCTTCTGTAACCAACCCTCTAGCAAGAAATCTCTTCCAAGGGCACTCCCCTAATAACCGGAGGGCCTACACTTAATCTGACTTTTGAGACATCATAATTAGAGCAGGCCTTTGGCACGGGAGCTCTGCTGGATACCCAAGCCATAATCAAAGCCATAACATATGCGTGTTTTACCCACTGTTTGGCATTTAAAAGGAATATTACACAAAAGCCTCCTTATTTGAAAAATATGTTTTAGAAAACTTAACAATTAAAAAAAAAATGAACCAAAACCCACCCTCATATTTTTGCTTTTTCTGAAATCAGAACTTTTTATTCCCTGGCCTGTGTTCTCTTATAAACAGATTTAAAAATTTTGAGCAGGCCTGGTGCTGTGGTGTAGGGGGTAAAGCACCAACTGCAGTGCCGGCATCCCATTTGGGCGCCAGTTCAAGTCCCAGCAGCTCCACTTTCCATACAGCTCTCTGCTATGGCCTGGGAAAGCAGTAGAAGATGATCCAAGTCCTTGGGACCCTGCACCATTGTGGGAGACCCCGAAGAAGCTCCTGGCTCCTGGCTTCAGATTGGCGCAGCTCCAGCAGTTGAGGCCATATGGAGAGTGATCCATTGAATGGAGGAATATTCTGTCTCTCTCTCTCTGCACCTTTCAAATAAATAATACATCTTTTAAAAACGTTACGAGCATAAGACAAAATGAAAACATAGTATTTTTGCTTTTAAAAGCAGTTTAATTCATAATATTTGGTTTTATATAGAAAATAATCATACATTTTTCAGTTCCACAAAAGTACACAGACCTTCAAAAATGTGCCAGAAGTATTTCATCGATCTATCAATGAAAGCTTCCTATTTGAATCAAGTATCTTTTAATTGCTTGCTTGTAGAGAGAGTTCCAAATGGTAAATAATTCTTGAGATTCTGAAATCACAAAACATTTTTATTTAGTACTCGAAGAAGATCCATTTGTTTTGCTAAATGTGTGTGTCTTTGGGGAATTTGCTGTGATTCAATATTCCATTAGCAGACATTCACAGGAGATTGAGAGGCTGCACATGTGCTACCAGCATGCTGGCTGGTTTTATGTCGCTCCTCTGCAGCTTGTAGTGTCTATAAGTGACTATTGTGATAGACATACTACATTTTTTAAAAGATGTTTTATTTATTTGCAAGGCAGATTCATAGAGGGAGGGGTGGAAAGACAGAGGTGGAGGGGGCAGGGCAGGGGTATCTTGGTTCACTCCCCAAATGGCTGCAATGACCAGAGCTAGGCCAGTCCAAAGCCAGAAGTGTTTTCTGGGTCTCCCATGTGGGTACAGGGGCCTAAGGACTTAGACCATACTCTGCTGCTCTACCAGGTACATTAGCAGGGAGATGGATCAGAAGTGGAACAGCCCATGTGGGATGCTGGCGCCAGAGGTGGTGGCTTAACTCACTATGCCACAGCACCAGACTGACATGCTGTATATTGCTAAAAACATTTCTCTAGTTCTGTTTCTATCTGGAGGAGTTCACTCACCCCAGGGAATTGCTCCAAAATGAAATGTTTACAGTAAGGTCATAAAGAAAGGACTCACCACCTTCAAGAGGGCCATGTCCACAAACCCAGCACTTATTTTCCAATGCAGCTGCTAAGTTCCCAGAGCTGGTTACTAAACAATATACTGGTTGCTAAGGCATTTGCTGGAGTATTGAGAAAGGGTAGTCCAGATGAGTAAGAGCTCAGAGACATCAAGAAACAAGGGACATTGCATGGAGCCAAGACAGAAGGTCTTTCTAGCAGACATGGCCAACTGCAATGCTGGCTAATAATCCTAAGGTAGTACTGAAGCCAGGATTCTCCACTCCATGCCCCAGGTCCTGAGGTCATTAGGCCTACATCCCTTTGTGGGCTCCATGCAGTCTTCACTCAGTCAAGCAGATGTCTAGAGCAGGCGTTGGCTAATATCTTCTATAAAGGGTCAGATAGTAAATGTTGCAGCCTTTAAGCGGTTGCAGCTACTCACCTCTTCCACACACAACATAAAAGCAGTGAGTGTTACTATGTACCAATGCAACTTATGGGAAAAAAATTTTTAATTTCAGATCATTTTCACATTTCATGAAATATTCGTTTAGCAACCTTTAAAAATGTAAAAATGGGACAGTGTTGTGATGCAGCAAATTAAGCTGATGCTTCTGACACAGGCATCCCATGTCTGAGTGCTGGCTCAAGTCCTGGCTGCTCTGCTTCCTATTTAGCTCCCTGCAAATGCACCTGGGGAAGCAGCAGACGGTCATTCCTGCTACCCACATGGGAGATGTGGATGGATTTCTTGGCTCCCGGCTTCAACCTGGTCAAGCTCAAGTCATTGCAGCCATTTGGGGAGTGAATAATTAGATGGAAGATCTCATTCTCTCTCTGTCTCTCTCTGCCTTTCAAATAAATAAAATATTTTGCTTAAAAAATGTAAACATCATTCTTAGTTTGCATGCCATAAAGATGGGCCATCATTTGCCAATCTCTGTGCAGGGTATTGGAGGAAAACTGCTGGACTGCAAGCTTCATCCATCCTGGGCCTCCCCTTACAGTTTCATATAGACTAAGCTCCATGGCTGCATAACTACGTATTCATCATGATAATTGGGAAGGCTTTAAACTACTTAAGTTCTTCATTAAAATGTCCACTTAATCCTGTCTTGATGTCACATTTTTTCCTCTCTACCTTAACAAATATTTCAAGCTTATGGACAGTGTAGTTAGAATTTAGTGTTTAAGCCATTCCATAGAAATTGGAAAACTTGGCCCATCACACTGGAGGTAATCTGATTCTATACTGAGGAATCTATTTTTGGTGCAATGTTTTGGTAAAGTAATAATGCCGGCTTTCCCCTAGGGCAGTGGTTCTCAAAATGGGATTTCCAGATCAACAGCATCGGTATCACCAGGGAACATCCCGCCACAGAGATTCTTAGGCCTCAGGTTGGCTGCAGCTGTGACCCAGCACTCTGTGTTGTATTAAAAACCTCTCAGGTGATTCTGATTCATACTGAAATTTGAAAACCACTGATCCAGGAAAAAGTCCTTTATACTCTCCGGAAAATAAACTCATTATAACTAGAATATGGAGCTACTGCTTGGTAGGAGATAATCAATACAATCAATCTGCTAAGGGGGGAAAGGCACCTGACACTGGCTGGGCCCTGGATGGTTCCTGGATCCTCTTCCCTGTATTACTAGTAGGGAGCCTTTGCAATGACAAGCCGTTGTGATGGATACTCAGGGAACTCACAGGCAGTTTTGATTTGTTCTGTCTCCTTGGCTTTCCTGGGTGTCTCCTCCAACTGATAGATTGACTGGCAGAAGGGACTTGGGAGTCAGGGATGTCTGCAGGGGCATAAACAGGTTGTAAACAGGATGAAGGAAGCCACTGCTGTTGTCCACACAGCCTTTTCCTAATCAGCGGCCTCATTCTTTAAGTCATACAGTTGTTTTATGGTCAGTAAGTTGCAAGAGGAAATAGATGGTCCTTGAGAGAAGCAGCTTTAACAGCTGCAACAGCACAAGCAGTTCCAGCTAAGCCCATCTGTGTGATTGATGTGGGCTGTTGGTCATGGTAGAAAAAGCAACAGGAATTAGAAACCAGAACATTCTGGAGATAAGAAGTAATGCACAGGCCAGGTAAATAACAGAGAGCTGAGCTGGGATTCTGGAGCTGATGTATTAGAATTAGGAGCTACTGGATGAGCAAGGTTGACATGCCTATTAAGGTGCCATAAGTTCTCATCAAAACAGTAGACTTGTCTGCCTTCAGTTAGAATTTCCTGACTTTTTTACCATGTGGCTAGAATTATATGGATCTGGACTAGAACTAAGACACCTTGTTGAAGGAGGTGATTAATTAAGAATTCAACTCCCTCTTCTGCTTATTTGGAACACAGGTATTAGGGCATCATTGTAGCCACCTGGGCAATTCAACATTGGCTTTAACGGGAGGCATTATAAGCTTCTTTCCTATCTTGTTAGGACAGTTGTTCACAGACAGGCAGAACTTCTACAAGAACTAAATCTAACTAGACAGTTCTTGTGGTCCAAACACACCGTGTTTAACTTGCTGTCCATCACTGTATTTAATCTTCAAAGTAAGCTTCAAATCAGTATTCATATGGGCCAATGAGGGAAGCATGTTCCTTCATGGAGGGCTCAGGAATGGTTTGAGGTCATTTACTAAGATGACAACTGATTGCTTTTCCCCCGTTCTTATAGCAGTAATCATCCAAACAGTTAACGGGTAGAGTAAATAAATGGCCATGTTGAGTAGGTCGCCCACTGTGTGTCAGGATTGGTAGGTGAAAGGGGAAAGTGTTATAAGAGTGGTTGAAGGAGCTGGGACATTCTATATCCTGATTAAATCTAGCAGAACATGGGATGATTTTTCTAGGAACTTGCTTTTCTTTAAGTGCCCTAGATTTTAAAATAGAAGCAAGTTGTTGGGTGAGATTTAGGGCATAAACCTTTAACTTTTAGGAACCTAAGACCAGCTGCCTCCCCTTTCTTTAGATTGTGAGTCTTACCAAGCTCACAATCAACTGCCTGAATTCATTAGTCAGTATTGGCATCTCACTGATACCTCTTAGTCTCTCCTGAAACCCTGGGCAATAGTCCACAGACAAAAAATTTGGAGAATACCCCTGAGAGGACCTTCAAAATTCTCTAGCATGGAAAATTGCCTGTAGAATTTTCCCAAAGTGATTAAAAGTACCTGAAGGGCATTCATCAGACTTCTACTTATAAGCTATTAATTTTTGTATAATCAACTGTAATATGAAATTAATGAGTATACTCTCATTGTGTCATGCATTAATTCCTTTCAATTCCAAGCTAGCCTGTCACAGAGCTAAGGGATTTTAAAGGGATCTAGAAGGGGCCTGGCTGTGGCTCACGTGGTTAATCCTCCACCTGCGGCGCCGGCATCCCATATGGGCGCTGGGTTCTAGTCCTGGTTGCTCCTCTTCCAGTCCAGCTCTCTGCTGTGGCTCAGGAAGGCAGTGGAGGATGACTCAAGTCCTTTGGCCCCTGTATCCACATGGGGCCAAAGCTGGCTCCTGGCTTCGGATTGGCGCAGCACCGGCCGTGGCGGCCATTTAGGGAGTAAACCAACAGAAGGAAGACCTTTCTCTCTCTCACTCTCTGTAACTAAGTAAAAAAAAAATACAATGTGACATTATATTAAAAAATTATATTAAAAAAGGGTGATCTAGAAGCTCTTCAAATTAAGGGACAAGTACTTGGCTGTTCAGTCAAATCTCACCCTTGCTGGGGCTCACCAGTACTGCCGGAGCTTTTAAACAACCCCCAAAGTAAGGTCTGCTACGTGAAATGTTTTCTTAAACTTAGTTATTAATGGTCCCAGTTGCTCTCTAAGTTTTGGGGGCATTTGAACCATGGCCTTGACTTCAGTTCCAGTCCAGGAGACCCAGGATCCTGAGGACAGCATGAAAACTGGATTTTGACAAGGGGATTCTGGGAAGATAAATGAATGAACAGAATTATTGAACTTCCTGCAGTGGAGACTTCCAGGTCTGTGTAAAGCCCATATACCCTATACCCTGTTCTTCTTCCTTGTGGGAAAGCCTAGATATTTTGGACTCTTGCTGTCCGGTGTTGTCCTCTTAGGGTCCTGGGGACAGTGTCCAAAAGTTCTTGGTCCTTGTCAAGATGCAGAAGCCCGGATACCTCTGAGGCCTATCCTGGTGGGGGCCCTGGAGAATGAATATTCTGGCAGTGTTTCTCAAGTAGCTTCGAAGTCTTCTTCCTCATTGTGGACCCGAATTTTGCAGGCTTTCTAGGGTATTTGTGTGGGAGGATCTCGAGAATTTTGCCTTTCATTTAAGCTTCTCTTCTCACTCCCACCTCAACTCCATCTGCTCCAGATAAATATTCTCCAGCTTTCCCTACATTGTGGTCCATCCCAAAGAAAGCTAAGTTTAAAAGCTTCTTCCCCACTCTACTTGTTGTACACACCAGCGAACTAGAAAGACCAAGTAGCCAAATAGTTTAACATTGACTAAACAATGTTGGGATCCCCTTGGCAATCCTTGAACCAGGTGGTTTCTTGTGGTTAACTGACTTAGAGCCACTATGAAAACAAGACATTCAAATGTTTCCTGTGGTCTTATAGAAAGATAGCCCAGGTGGACACAGATGACACAGAGACTAGATAGACAATGCACAGCCTTTGTCAATGACCTGAAGTGTAAATGAGAAAGACTTCCAAAAGAATACTGGTCAGGTCCAGCCCAGCATGTGAGCTCCAGACGATGAAGGGAAGTCAAGAGGAGGAACTGAAAGTGTGACAGCAGGAAGCCTCCCATGTGCCTCTGTCCCCATAGCATAGCCCTCTTCACTGGCCTCTGGGGACCCATGGCTACAGCTCCCACTGACTCTGCCAGATAGGTGGGAAAAAAACAGTGGTTGATATTTCATGCAAATGACATCATTCGCTAAGATCAGCAAGCAAGACCACGAAGAAGGGTGCATATATTTCCCAAAAGCAAGTGGTTCCACTCCCAGGTCTTGTTAAGACTTGAGAGCAGGGTCAGTAAACTGTTCTGCAAAGGATCCCGTAGCAACTGTGTTGGTTTTTGGGGGCCACACGCTGTCCGTCACAAGTGCACAGGTTTGTTGTGGCAGCAAGAAATCAACTGCATAGGAAATAAGGCTGTGTTCCAACAAAATCATACTTAAGCACATTACATGTAGTTTCTGCATGTCTAGAAATACTAGGCTTCTTTTGATGTATTTTTTCATCACTGAATTGTACACTTTAGCATGGTTGGTGGTTAATTTGATGTTATGCAAATTGCAACTCAAAAAAATTAGTTTAAAAGCCATTTTAGCCTGAATGCTGTACAAAAACAGATGGTGGCCAGATTTGGCCCTGGGTGGTTGTTTACCAGCCCCTGCCTTAAATATACAGTCTGACTAAGTCTGTTTTCTGTTGCTATAACTGAATACCACACACCGAGTAACTTATAAATTTCTTTGGCTCATGGTTCTAAAGGCTGGGAAGTTCCATGTTGGGCAGCCATCTTCCAGTTGGGAGCCATCATGCCTACAGGCACACTTACTGTCTGCTCACCACACTTGCCTACCCAGCGCAAATCCTGGCACATAGCAGGTGTCCAGGAATCCTCACTGATGACTGGATTCTTAGAGGCAATCATCTCTAGGACACAACTAAAAAAAATAAACTAAAATAATGCTAATGAGAAACTGAATTGGAGAGACAATTTTTTTAAAAAAACAAATCTTCAAGCATTTCCTATGTGGATCAGTTTGTGACAATCCCATTTGGGTGCAAATGTGTTCAAATAAGGAAAATGCACACAGTATCAGAGACAGAGTCATGGAAGAGTTTAGCAGTCAAGCAGAGATGGAATAAGATCATAGCTAAGGTCTTCCACTAATTATCCCACAGAAACACCAATTTGATAGCTACCCCCTACCTATCTTCCTTTATAAGACTTGGGGAAGCCAGATAAAAGACCACAGTATCAGGCTTTAATAAAATAAGGAAAAAAGATGCCTTTTAGAAGGCAGGAAGGTAAGAGTTACCAGCACCACAATTCCAAGCAGCATGGTGTGGAAAGAGGTGTCTCCCACTAGGAAGAGAGAGAAGGAATTCAGTCCAGGTCATGGTAGTTTTCCCAGTACCAAGCTGACCATGGTGCTGAACATGGCCCTAGTCACTGCCCCCAAGCCAGTGCCAATGGTCTGAGACCGTAGCTTTAGCCAGGTGGCCAAGGTACTATCTCCAGCACCACTCTCCAAATCCCAAGCAGCACAGCAAAGAGGAGGAATCACCTGTTGGGGAATTATGCAGGAGTCTCAACACAGGACTGGACATGCAGAGCAAGGAGATACATCATGACTTCACATAGAAGGAAACAATGCACACAGCACCTGCAGTTCCACCTCTCAAAATCAAGCCTGAACCAAGGGGGCTTGTCTCAACAGGGAAGAGATAAGCAGGAGATCCCCAGAAGTCCCCGTCACCACAGACACCTGCAGCCGTTAGCACTGGAGAATGTGGAGGCCCTTACAAATTCTGTGCTGGTTGGGGAGTTTCTGTGATAGCACACTACTGCATTGCTGCTGCGAAATAGCCTCGCCCACACTGCACCATCCCCCACCCATGCTCTTGCTGAAAGAGCCATCTTGAGACCCCATCTACCCAAGATCCCATGAAGCTGCTGTTCCCAACAACTCCACAGACTCAGCCCTGAGAGCCAGCCAGGAGGCCCCACCCACACTCCCAGAGCATCTGTGTGAAAAAAACTGAGATCTTGCACAGGTGTAAATCTACCCTAGAAATAGATGGATGGCCTCCCCCTTGCACTCTCAGCCCTGCCAAGAAACCAAACAACTAAACTTCAGTAGCTTGACCCACAGAGACCTAGAGAAGCAGGTGAGCAGCCCTGCCCACATGACCTTAATCCCAGGAAGCAACCACACACAGTTTCCTCAATGGTTTGAGCTCCCAGGTTTCCCAGGAAGCAACTGGGCAGTCCTGTATATCCTCCTGAGGCTGCCAAGAAATGGAAGCTCATTCTCAATAGTTCAGTCCACTGATGCCTGAGCCTCACCCACCCACCCTCAGCCTTGGAAATCACCTGACCAGCTCTCCTGAGCATGCTGACCCCTGAATGCTCCACGAAGTTACTGTAGAGCCCTAGGAAACTGATGGGCATTCTACCCCAGTACTAGTCACACTGTACCACACACACCAGGCCTATAGAAGGAGCTCCATGCTCACACAATCCAGAGAACCTGATGCGTGCTCCAGATTCATACTGGACACACCACACCCAGAGCTGCCAGTGAACCTGTCATACCCTGGGGAGCTGCATGCCAACAATGGCACAATCTCAACACGCTGCCTGAGTTGCTGGGATACCTTCAGACATCACCAACACTGATTAAAGGAAGCTATGTGGACACCGTGCGTACCAAAGTGCCCAACTGGAACCAAAAGACAAGAAAGTACATCCGACAAATGCCCTAGGACACATGGCAAGCAGAATCTCTTTCACTAAAATAGCCACCCTATGGCCAGCGCCGTGGCTCAATAGGCTAATCCTCTGCATGCAGCGCTGGCACACTGGGTTCTCGTACTGGTTGGGGTGCCAGATTCTGACCCAGTTGCTCCTCTTCCAGTCCAGCTCTCAGCTGTGGCCCGGGAGTGCAGTGGAGGATGGCCCAAGTCTTTGAGCCCTGCACCTGCATGGGAGACCAGGAGGAAGCACCTGGCTCCTGGCTTCGGATCAGCACGGCAGTCGCAGCGACCATTGAGGGGTGAACCAACAGAAAAAGGAGGACCTTTCTGTCCTCTTTCTGTCACTCTGCCTGTAAAAAAATAAAATAAAATAGCCACCCTATAAAATTGATAGGAGTAACTGACCCACACATATGAATTCAGGAGCACAAGAAACACAAGATAACATGATACTTCCAAAGGAACATGATAATCCTCCAGCAACAGATCATAAATAAATGGAAATTGAAAAATTGAGAAAGAATTCAGAAGAATAATTTTAAGGAAACTTAATGGGATACAAGAAAATATAGATTGTTCAACAGCATTAGGAAGATAATCTATGAAATGAATGAAAAAGTCAACAGAGATAGAGATCATAAAAAGAACCAAGCAGAAATCTGAAAGCTAAAGAACTCAATAAATGAAGTTAAAAATAGAATTCAGAACCTCAATAGAACTGAGCAAGCAGAAGAAATAATTTCTAAGCTTAAAGATAGGCCTTTAAAATAACTGTTACAAAAAAGGAAGAAAAATTAAAAAAGACTTGAAAACTTGTTAGACACCATTAAACAAGAAAACATTCCTATTATGGGTATTCCAGGATAAAAGGGAAATGCCATATCAAACCTAGTCAACGAAGTCATTGTTCTAAGCTTTCCAAATACTGGGAAAGAAATACACAGACCTCCAGGTCCAGGAACCAAAAGGAACTCTAACAGATTAACAGGTTGGATCAAAAAAGATCCTCTGAAGCATATTACAGTCAAGCTATACAACACACACACACACACACACACACACACACAAACACACACACACACACACACACATTCAAAATCCTGAATGAAAAAAATAGGCAGCCATTAATACTATATCCAGACAAGTTACCCTTCAGAAATGAAGGAGCCACACTTTCCATGACAACCAGAAAATGAGACAGGCAGGTTAAGCTGTTGCTTGTGATGTTGCCATTCCAAACTGGAGTGCTGGTTCAAGTTCCAGTTGTTCTACCTCCTGCTAATGTGCCTGGAAAAGCAGTGGGAGGTGGCTCAAGCACTTAAGCTCCTGCAATCCACCTGGCAGATGAGGATGGATTTCCTGGCTCATGGATCTGGCTTTAACCTGGCTCAGCCCTGGATGCTGTGGCCATTTGGGGCATGAACCAATGGATGGAAGCCTCTGTGTGTATACTCTCTCTGCCTTCCTCCCTCCGTCTCCCCTACATCTCCCTCTCCCTGCCTGCCTCTCCCTCTAATCTCGCTTTCACCATCTCTCCCTCTCACACATACCCCTGCCATGTTGTTCTACCTTTTAAATAAATAAATAAATCTTAAAAAAAAAAAACCTGGGGTCAGCATTGTGGCATAGTGGGTTAAATTACCACATGCAATGCTGCCATGCCATATGGGCACCAGTTCATGTCCCAGCTGCTCTACTTCTGATCCAGCTCCCTTGTAATGTCCTGGGGAAGTAGTGGAAGATGGTCTAATGTTCGGGCTCCTGTCACCCATGTGGAAGGCCAAATGAATCTCCTGGCTCCCGGCTTCGGCCTAGCCATTATGACCATCTCAGGAATAAACCAGTAGATGAAAGAACAATTGATATCTCTCTCTCTCTCTCTCTCTCTCTCTCTCTCTCTCTCTGTAAATCTGACTTTCAAATACATAAATCTTTAAAAAAAAAAAAGCAGATGAAATTAATCACCACCACACCAGCCCTATATAGAACTCCTTAAGAATGCTTGGGAGTGAAACAATAGCTACTCATATACTGAAGAACAAATCTCAAGAACAGGACAGATGCACAAAAATAAAGAAAAGAAAAAAATCTAATGATTCATATTTTACTTTTAGTTTTTTCTGGATTTGATTTTATGTGTTAAATATTTTTTTCACTTTTATTAATTAGGGCTATAGTTATATAATTTTTCTTTTATTTTTCATTTTTTATTTATTTTAATTTGAAAGACAGACAGAGGCAGGGAGACAGAGACCTTCCATTGACTGATTCATTCCCCAGATGCCCACAACTGTCTAGGCTGAGCCAGGAGCCCACAATACAATCTCCCAGGTAGGAGGCAGGGACCCACGGCATTGACCATCACTTGCTGCTTGCAATAGTGTGTACTATCAGGAAGCTGGAGTAGGAAAGGGGGTACAGACAACCCAAGTGGCCTCAACCACTGTAGCAAACACCCACCCCCACCCCTGGATTTTGTTTTCTTGTACTCATTAGTTTTTTTAAAAAGATTTATTTATTTATTTATTTATTTATTTATTTGAAAGCATTACACAGAGAGAGGAGAGAGGTCTCCCATCCACTGGTTTACTCCCCAGTTGGCCACAACGGCTGGAGCTGGGCCCATCC
Source organism: Sylvilagus floridanus (assembly GCA_949820135.1). Classification (NCBI taxonomy): domain Eukaryota; kingdom Metazoa; phylum Chordata; class Mammalia; order Lagomorpha; family Leporidae; genus Sylvilagus; species Sylvilagus floridanus. The sequence goes on from OX463236.1 coordinate 75,752,423, forward strand.
GAAGCCAGGAGCCAGTAGCTTCTTCCAAGTCTCCTGCATGGGTGCAGGGGCCCAAGGACTTGGGCCATCTTCCACAGCTTTCCCAGGCCATAGCAGAGAGCTGGACTGGAAGTGGAGCAGCTGGGACTTGAACTGGCATCCATATAGGATACTGGCCCTGCAGCAGCAGCTTTACCAACTACGCCACAGTGTCGGCCCCAAACCCGTTAGGTTTTGATGACAGGGTTATATTGCCTTCCTCAAATGAGTTGGAAAGCATCTGGCCTCTTTATTTTCTCAAAAAACATATTTTCTTCTTTAAATATTCAATAGAATTCAGCAGTGAAACTATTTTTAAATTTTTTTATTTATTTAAGGTGAACAAATTTCATATATTTCATACATACAGATTTAGTAGCATAGTGATATTTCTCACCCTACACTCCCTCCCACCATGCTCCCACCCTTTTTCCTCCTCCTCTTCTATTCTCAATTTTTACAATGATCTATTTTCAGCTTACTTTATACTCATAAGATTAACCCTACACTATGTAAAAAGTCCAACAAGTAGTAAGTAGAAAAACTAGTACTCCTCAAGAGTATAGACAAGGTCTATAAAGAAAATCAAAGCTCAAAATGTCAATTTCACTTATATACCTTACTTTTTTATATTCTGTATGTTAGTTATCACAAATCAGTGAAAATATATTTGTCTTCTGAGAACTGGCTTATTTCACTAAGTATAATGGTCTCCAGTTGCATCTATTTGTTGCAAAAGATAGGATTTTATTCTTTGTTATGGCTGAGCAGTATTGCATAGTGCATATGTATCATATTTTCTTTATGCAGTCATCAGTTGGACTTCTAGGTTGATTCCATATCTTAGCTATCATGAATTGAGCTGCAATAAACCAGGGGGGTACTGATAATTCTTTCATATGCTGATTTCATTTTGTTTGGATAAATTCCCAGGAGTGGGATGGCTGGGTCATATGATAATCAATTTTCAGATTTCTGAGGAATCTCCATACTGGCTTCCATTTACATTCCTATCAACAGTGGATTAGGGTATCGTTTTCCCCACATCCTCACCAGCATTTATTATTTTTTCATTTTTGGATGATATCCATCTAACTGGGATGAGGTGAAGCCTCATTGTGGTTCTTATTTGTATTTCTCTGATGGCTAGTGATCCTGAGCATTTTCCATGTGTCTGTTGGCCATTTGAATTTAATCCTTTGAAAAATGTCTGTTTATATCCTTTGCCCATTTTTTGACTGGATTGTTTGTTTCATTGATGCTGAGTTTCTTCAGCTCTTTATACATCCTAGATATTAATTCTTTATCAGTTACGTATTTTGCAAATATTTTCTCTCATTCTATCAGTTGCCCCTTCCTTTGGCAGTGCAGAAGCGTCTTAGCTTGATGTAATTTCCTTTATTGCCTTGCTCTTATGGCTGTGCTTCTGGGGTCTTTTCCAAGAAGTATTTGCCTATGCCAATGCCATGCAGAGCTTCCCTGATGTTCTCCTCTATCAATTTTATGGTATTGGGTCGTAGATTTAGATCCTTGATCCACTTAAAGTTGATTTTTGTATAAGGTCTAAGGTAGGGGTCTTGTTTCATACTTCTGCATGCAGAGATCCAATTTTCTGAGACCCACTTGTTGAAGAGACTGTCCTTTCTCTGGGGATTGATTTTGGCTCATTTGTCAGAGATTGGTTGGTGGTAGCTGCATTGATAAATTTCTACTGTTTCCATTCTGTTCCATTGGCCTACATGTCTAATGTGCTCATACAAAGGCTGTTTTGATGATAACTGCCCTGTAATATGCCTGAAATCTGGTATTGTGATGTCTGCAGATATTTTTTAAAGATTTAGTTTATTTATTTGAGAGCCACAGTAAGAGGAAGAGGAGACAGAGAAAGATATTTCTTCTACTGGTTCACTCCCCAAATGGCTGCAAGGAGCTGAGCCAATGCAAAGCCAGGAGCCAGGAGTTTATTCCAGGTCTCCCACATGAGTGCAGGGGCCCAAGCACTTGGGCCATCTTCTACTGCTTTCCCAGACCATAGCAGAGAGCTGAATGGGAAGAGGAGCAGCCAGGACTAGAACTGGCGCCCATATGGGATGCCAATGCTTTAGGCCAGGGCTTTAACCCGCTATGCCACAGCTCTGGCCCCGCTAACATCCTTAAAAAAATAAAAACACAGGGACCAGCATTGTGGCCCACTTGGTTAATCCTCCGCCTGAGGCACCAGCATCCCATATGGGCGCCAGGTTCTAGTCCCGGTTGCTCCTCTTCCAGTTCAGCTCTCTGTGGGGCCTAGGAAGGCAGTGGAGGATGGCCCAAGTTTGGACTCCTGCACCCGTATGGGAGACCAGAAGGAAGCACCTGGCTCCTGGCTTCAGATCGGCACAGCACAGCCGTAGCAGCCATTTGGGGGCGGGGGGTGAACCAACAGAAGGAAGACCTTTCTCTCTGTCTCTCTCTCTCTCACTGTCTATAACTCTACCTGTCAAATAAAAAAATAAAAATAAAAAAAAGCTACCCTATGATCCAGTAACATACTAAGTATATAGAAAAGAAAGTAAATCCATCTGTCAAAGGGACATCTGTACTCCCATGTTTATTGCAGCACTACTCACAACAGCCGAGATATGGAATCAATAAAAGTATCCATCATAGATGAACAGAAAAATAAAATGTTGCATACGTACATAGTGGAACAATAGTGAATCATAAAAAAATTCAAATCCTATCATTTACTACAACACAGATGACCCTAGAGAGCATTCTCTCTGTCAGGTGAAATAAACAGAAAGACCCAGAAAGACAAATATCACATGATCTCACTCACATGTGGACTCTAAAAATGTCAATCTCATGGGAGTTAAGAGTAGAAAGGTAGTTACTGGAAGGTAGGGAGTTTTGGGGATGGGGAGAGGTTAGTCAATGTGTACAACGTCACAGATAGCAGGAACAAGTGCTGGAGTTTTACTGCACAGTGGAGTGACTAGTTAACAATAACATAATGTAGATTTCAAAATTGTAGAAAAAGATCTTTAATTTCTTACTGTAGAGAAAATGTTCCAGATGAAAGATGTACAAATTACTCTATTTTGATCACAACACAATGTGTATGTGTATGATAGATCTCATTGTACTCCGTGAATACACATTTATAATTATGCATCAGTCAAATATAAATTCAAAAAATAAAGGCTTTAAAAAAATGAGGTCTCTGAATTTGTTGGGGTTCTTCTGGCTGATTGAAACTCTCTGCAGAGTCCTGAAGTGGTGCAGGGCATCCCATAGTGCTTGGGACTGAGCATCTGGCCGCTGCATTAGAGCCCATCCACATAGCCTTGTTTAACCCTGGCAGCCTCCCTAAGTTCCACCTCCAAACACCATCATCAGATTATTTTTTCACTCTCTTATTACTTCCCAGGAGGGATTACATTTCAACACATGTTTTCGTGGGGATATTCAAATAATAGCACGGTCATTATTTTAAAGACCCCTGTGCAGTAAGTTAATAAGTATTAAGTAAGTTAATACTCAATATGTTGTTTTATTTACTATCTACTAAGTAAGACATCTGTGATAATCAATAATGTTTGCAGTTGGAGAAGGCAAAATACACAAAAATTAATTGATCTTTCAAAATTAGATCCCACAGGCAGTCAATGACAATACAAGAGATTCAGTCTCCATTTTTTCTGTGTACTTTTCGTTAATGAAAATTACAAATGCCAACATATACTGAGTGTTTAACATCAGCCAGACACTGCTCTAGATGTTCTCAACCAGTGCTTCTCAGCTAGGGCTGAAGGGGATGTTTGGCAATGTCTGGAGGAGTTGTTGATTGTCACCGTGTCTACAACGGGTGCTGCCATGATGATCAACATTGAGAAGGTGGGTGGTAGGTAGGGGTCAGGGAAGCAGCTAAACATCCTGCAGTGCAGGACAGATTCATACTACAAAGAACGACTGTGCTGACATTAGGAATTCCCACACTAGTCTATCATCTCACTCAAGCCTCACAACCTAAGAGGTAAATGTCATTATACTCCCATTTAACAAGTGACGAAAGTGAGGCTTGAGAGAGTTAAATAACACCCCAGTGTCACGTGTCCAGGAAAATGAATTTGGACCTGGGAAAGTTGGCCCCACAGTGCCATATTTCACACTTACGGCAATTTGGAACCATGCATTCATTGCTGTAATTGGTTTATTACACCTGCTAGACTAGAAGGGCCATGGACCACATTGGTCTCTTCCTGCCAACGTGTCCTCTGCACCTATCTCAGGGTCTGCTCCCTGGTAACTCGCTGGTAACCATTCGGCAAATGAACCAACGAGTGAATCAACCAATGAATGACTTGCACGTGTGACTCCAGGACCTCTGTTTACCACTTTCTCCCTATTAAAACAAAATTTCACATAAGTAAATCCTCTAACCAACTGAAAGCCACCCATTTCAACTCTAAAATATTCATTTTCTTCCATTTTAGAGAGAACTGATTTTAAATCTTGCTGCATACACTCCTTTCTCCTTAAACATTGAGCTGAATAATTAAACTCAAACATTTATTTAGTGCTTTCAAACTCACAGAGGACTTTACATCTATATTATCTTGTCTTCACAAGAAGCCTGTAGCAGGTGTCCTACTGTTATGTACCTAATCCCTGTTTGGCAAATACAAAGCTGGAATTCTGAGATGGACAGTGACTGGCTGAAGGTCACATGCTGTTAAGTGGAGGAACTGGGGCTGACTCCAGGTCTTCTAAGTCATCTTTTCAGTTAGACACACTGCTACCTCTTTCCATCAGTTAACACAGCCTTGAGAAGGCAGGCTTTTCTTCCTCCCATGGGTACCCATGCACAGGGTACAGACGGGCTATGAAGTCCTGCAGTGGTTATGCCCCCAAATTTCTCCGGGCACAGGGTTTCCTATGCGTATGCGTATGCGTATGCGTATGCGTATGTGTTATGTATAATGTCTCACTTCCTCGTAGTCTTATTATATTCTACAATCTTACAGTGCTTCTCTTTAGCAGACTCCTCTCCACCCCAACAAACAGACACAGCCCAATTCCTTCTCATTCAGGTAGGTTTCTAATCTTCTCTGAGACAGAAAGGCAGGTCGAAGCCATCCCTAATAATAGAGTTAGCAGGCTCTGAGTAGGGGCCTGAGAGGTGACCTCTGGAGCGAGGGTAAGAGCTATCAGTCAAGGTCTTCAGTTAGCCATCATGCGGCTGAATGTGCAGGCTGAAGACTGGTCCACTTCACAATCTACGAGCTGGATGAGAGGGGTCAAAGTCAAGCTTCCCAAATCAGCCACCAGGAACCACATAGCCAGCATGCGGCCTGCGGCTTCTACAAATGACCAAATTAGGTTTAGAAGGGGGAGATTTTCAGGTTGCTCCTCAGGGTGGGGGTCAAATGTTTACCCCAGAAACTCTCTCTGCAGCTACAGTAACAGGCCCACCTTCGGTGTTGCTCCTTAAGGATGTACTAACTCACTCGAGTCTGCCAAGAGCCTTCTCTCTCCATGAGGAACCCCCTAATCCCTGTCAGCAGGCTCCTGGTTAAGGCAGAGGTCTTCCTGGGAAGGCTCCATACAGAATCCAGATAGGCCAAGGGTTAGCTTGAATGACTGAGTGTCTGACTACAACTACTGATTAGATGAAAGATGCTCAAGAAATGCTTAGTAGCACCCTTGGCCCCTCAGTGAATGCTGGCTGCTCTCATCATGGCCTTCACTGTTTTACTACTTACCTTTCAATACAGTAGTCCCTAATATTATTCTCCATGACATCATGTTTTTTTAGGAGCTTCTCAGTGCAAGGTGTCTTCTGTTTGGTATTTTTCAGCTATGGTGCGAATAGGTGGAATGTCCAGATAAGTGGTCCTTCTAAGTTATGTGAACATAAGAGTTAGAATTGCATATTTCCTTTGGATCAGGCACTTTTCCAGTTAATGGTTTAGTTAATTTATTCCTCACACTGCTAAGAGGTAGTTACTATTATTTCCATTTTACAGATAAAGAGATGGAGGCACAAATTCATTCAATTAGTGCCTTGTTCGACCCTCATGATCCTAGCTGTTTCATCTGCCTGGATCATCTTCCATTTAGCCCCACACTTTCTCCATCTTATTCCCTACTCTCAATTGAAATCTCATTGAAATTGTTAGACAAATTTCTGACAACCACTTCTCCCTAGAGAGCTTCCCTGATCTTGCTGACTCGAGGATCTTCCTCCCACTTGCGCACCTCCCAGTACTTCCTGTCTCTGACTTGTGCTGCAAACCTGACTCTGCCTTGAACTTGGCAGACAGTGTTTCAAACTGCAGGCATGAAGCCAATTAAAGTACATGTAAATTAGTTGTTGGGTCTTGACTAGCGCTTTCTTCTTTTTTTTTTCAAGATTTATTTATTTACTTGAAAGTCAGAGTTACACACAGAGAGAGGATAGACAGAGAAGTCCTCCATCGTATGGTTCACTCCCAAGTTGGCCACAATGGCCGGAGCTGTGCCTATCTGAAGCCAGGATCCAGGAGCTTCTTCTGGAAAGAGGAGTGGGATGGATTGGAAAGATACTCTGACATTGTCATGCAGGGCAACAAAAACCATCTTCCCGGGGTTGGCATTGTGGCCCAGCGGGTTAGGCTGCCACTTGTGATGCCAGTATCCCATAGCAGAGTGCCAGTCGGAGTCCCAGCTACTCCACTTCCAATCCAGCTCCCTGGGGAAGCAGCTAACGATGGCCTAAGTGCTGCTCCCTGCCTCCCCTGTGAGAGACCTGGATGGAGTTCCTGGCGCCTGGCTTCAGCCCGGCCCAGTCCCAGCTGTCGCAGACATTAGGGGAGTGAACCAGCAGATGGAAGGTCTTTCACTCTCTGTCGCTCCTTCTTTCAAATAAATCTAATAAAAAGAAAACAAAAAGAAATGGGATGGGAATCAGTGCACGGGTAATTATTCTATATAGAGAGACATTTTGCTTTATCTATGTGGGCTACAGTGACTGTACTATCTGCATGAATCTGTGTGTGTCTTAGGGAGTTTGTGTATTCGAGTCAATAGTCACTCCCAGAATAGAAGAAATAATGATCTGTGTGAATAAATCTCAGATCGGCAGGAAAAGCCCAAAAGGGATCCAATTCTAGTGCCAAGTTCCGTGAGGGCTGCCTGCTTGCTCTGGGCACAGCTGCCCCCAGAGACAGGAAGGAGCTGAGGGAGCCAGGCATGGAGGGGCCCAGCCCCTGGGGGCAGGGCAGTGGGCTTTCCCAGAAGCCTTTGAGGTTTGAAATGTTTCTTTCTAGACCTGCTGCACTGCACAACTGCTCCAAGGAATGGACATCCTCTGGAGTTGGGTCACGAATGCATGTCGCAGCCTGGTCTTTGTTTGTTTGTTTGTTTGTGTCAAGGGTGATGGACTTGAGGTGTGGCACCAGGCTGGGAACGAGGGCCTGCCACCCTCTATGAGCGAGTAGCTCTGCTTTTCTCTTGGTCACCATACACCAGGTTATACGGTCACACACCATACACCTGATCCAGTCAGATCAAGTGCCATGCCCCAAAGGCCTCCTGTCTGTGTTGTCATTCCCTCTCTTTGTCCCTCCTAGGAAGTCAGTGCCCCTCCTCTAGTGCTGGGGTGGTCACTGTGAGGAATAGAGGGATGGGGCCATAACAAGAAGGGACTTTGTGCATTCGCATGCCTTCTGCAGAACAAGACAGGACCAGGCAACCCCTGCAGGAATTTTGCCTGCATCCGGGGAGCAGTGAATCCAAATCTCTGCTCCCCAGGGGAACTGTTGCTCCGTCCAACTGCAAGAGGGTGCCCGCCCCAGCCCTGGGGATGCCTTCAGTATTGATCCACACATTGTGATAAATGAGAGCACACAAAAGGAGCCCCATCCCAGCCTTCCGAGAAAGCGCCATTGTAGCAGTCTTAAAGCTGCAGGAGATGTTTCTCAGGGAAAGGAGGCAGGGGAGCGTGGTCCAGGCAAGGAACGTCATAGGCAAGGGGACAGACTTGAGAACGCCACGCATGCAGGAAACTTCTGGAGGTCAGAGAGTGGTTAGGCAGGACACAGGCAGGAGTGATGGGGAAAGAGACTGAGCAGGTAATGCCATGGTCCAGGCAGGTTTAGAAAAATGAAGGAGTCCTTTCAGCACTCAATTAGTTCTTCTGTATTTGCAGCAAATTAATTTTTCTGTGCTTGGAGAATATTAAGTGTTCAGCTGCCAGAGACGGGGTGGGGAGAACTTGCAACAATGCTAAAAGAAACCCTTACCTTGACAATTTACTTTGCTATCTGATGAGCAGGAAATTAATTTCCATATTAACGCATTATGTGGAGATAAGACACAGAAACATGAACTACAAAAGACATGGCGGTCTCATTAAATTTCTGAGGAATACAGGACCTGCGTTAGGCTGAAGCCAGCAAGTCTAATGCAAGAGAGGCTTGTCGGGAGGGGTGGATTACCCAGGAAATAGCTTTGGCTCTGGCCACTCATGTTTTTTCTGTCTCTGTGAATGAAGCAAGATAAGATACATTTCTTACAAAATGTAATTCTTTCCTCCCCAACCCCCAGGTGCTGTCAGGCTGCAAGGCCAGCTCTCAGCACAACAGGGGACTTCATTATCCAGAGGCATGGGGCTCTCCAACCCCTGCCCCAGCAGCCCTTGCGGACACACTGCAAAGCCAGGGAAAACACTAGGTCTGCATCCTCCCAGCTTGCCTCTATTCCCTGTCAGCTTAGTTTTGGATGTTGAATTGATGAGTCTCCCATGTGGCCAAGGTGTTATCACCACCAAGCCTAATCTTAATGCAGTTTTACCCCCAGCCTCCACCTCGCTAACCAAGCACCAAGGAGCAAAGATTGCTCTGGAAAAGATTCCTTAGACAGGCTCACAGCAGCCAGCAAGGGTGGTGCCACTTTGTTGGAAAGGTTGAAGGCACTGGGAATAAAATGGTTGGGAAGAACCACAGCTTGTGACGTCCCTGGGGAAATGTGTGGCCTGCCATGTTCTCTCTACACTCCTATGGAAAGGGAGATCACCGGCAGGTGTATAGCACGGGAACCGTCCTGTCCCGGAAAGAGACAAGAGGCAGGCAAGGACTGGGTTGGCCAAGACCTTGCTGTATGGCCTTGGACAAATCACTGAACCCTTCCTTTTGCTCCCCCATACAATGAAGGGTTGAGCTTAGGAGTCTCTACTATACTTAGGAATGCTAACGTCCCTAATTGCTCTCATTCTGTACTTGATTAACAGCAATCTCATGCACTTAACATTGATTAACAGCAACCTCATGCTCATGGTGGTGGGGTTGGTGGTGGAGGACCTTCTGGATGACCCTTTAATGAAGACTTTTTTTTTTTTTTTTTTTTTTGCCCGGCAGTTGAAAGCCTCATTGGGAAAAATGGTCTCTGCTACAGAGAGTTGCCAGGCCAGGGTCCCTGCCAGGCCAGGGGTGACCATACCGATAGAAATCGGGGATAAAGGGCTGCCTCTTGTGCCTCTGTTGATACCACACGAAAGGGTACTCTAGCTCCTGAGCTCTCCATGAGGTTAACTGAGGCTGAAGAGGAAGTTAGGCTGTGACTAGGGACAAGACCACTGAGGAGGGCAGATGTTCTAATCTCTGGTTACTGGAACCCCTGTTCCAGTTCCCCTAGGTCTGGACATTCGTTCTGTTCCCCATAGGTGTTGACATGTGTGGGTAGGTGTGCTAATCTCTGTTCTCTGGGATCCCCCTGCTCAAGTTCCCCATAAGTATGGTCTCAGGTTCCTCACCGGTGGTCCTGAGCCCTACAGGCTGCAACTAAGCCCACCAATGCTGTAAGTGCCGATCTGTGATGCCGATGAACCTATAAATATTGTCAACACCTGGATGGCATGCCCAGTCTTGGGAAGTGATTCCACTGGGCCTGTCAATATTAATAAACTGCCTCTGCGGATCCTCCACACAGCCTCTGGTGCCTGTTTGAACTAAGGGAATTTCTCCAAGCCAACTCTCTGCAACAAGGCCAGCACTGGGCTCACTTTCTCCTTCTGCCTAGTTCTGCTTCAGATCCTTGTTCCCAAGCGTCCCCTAAACAAGCAGCCTTCTGGTAACCCCTTCTCAGAGTCAACTTCCTTTGGAATCCATTTGACAACACCCATTGCCATAGGCTCATAGAATTTTGATTCTCCAGTGACTCCCTCCCTCATTCGTTTTCCAAACAAGGAAATGAAGGCCCAGGGAAGGACTCACCCGGTTCACTTAGTCCACAGACCCAGGGCTAAATCCTCAGTTCCCTGAGTCTTGGCTGCGTGTCCTTGAATCGCATCTCATTGCCTTCCCCAACCTATCTCATTCTCCATGCCTGGCAGACAGAGATGTGTAGGCAGAGAGATAAATCGATTCATCCATCCATCACCACTGCAAGAGGGAATAATGAGCAAATTCATGCATTTGTGAGTTATTTGCTGCCTCTACTCTAAACAGCAAAACCATTGGCTCTCATTTGGGGATTTCTTTCCTTAATCTCCCTGCACCGTGTAAAGACAACAGAAGCTCTTGATTAGGAACTAGGAAACGTGAGCTTTCATCTCAGTTCCAGTTCCTCGCTCTCATATTGCAGAGATGCTGCTGTTTGCTCTTAGGCTTTTTCAGATCCTAATACTGATTGCTGGGCTTCCCCTGGGGAGTGGGGCAGGGTTAATCACACTGTGAAATAACGATGTCAGTTATGTAAGAGGTTATCACTGGGGGAAGCTGGGCAGAGGGCGCACAGGAACTCTGCATGTTATTTTTGCAACTTCTTAGAGTCTAAAAATATTTCAGAAGAAAAAGGCTTAAAATAATCATAAAAATAACAGATGATGGTCTCATTTATTCTAACAGGGAAAGGATGACTCTGGGTCATCCAGTGAGACAAAGGAGGAAGAATCTTGTTAAAGCAGACTTGCACATTTTTTATTACGATCATTTTAGGTATCTAAGAGGCAGAGAGAGAGACATCCTCCATCTATTGGTTCACTCCCCAAATGTCCACAACAGCCAAAACTGGGAGCCAGGAGCTCCATTCATGTCTTCCCTGTGGGTGGCAGAAACCAGATAACTTGAGCCATTACTGCTGCCTGCAAGGTTCCGCATTAGCAGGAAGCTGGAGTCAGGAGCCTCAAGTGCTTGCATGCGGGACACAGATGTCCTAACCAGCATCCGAACCACTAGTCCAAATGCCTACCCCCAGCCATGCACTCTAAAGACACGTCCTCCACGGCTGAATAATTGAAGACTGGCATTCCTTAAGGCGAAGCCCTGGAAAACGCCTAGTATGGCACCTGCTTCCCTGCTTAGGTTGGATCTCCCCAGCTGAATTTCACACGCAGCCTGTCCACTGGATCTAACCGACTCTATCATTTTACAGGTGAAATAAACCAGAATCCAAGAGGTGAACCACTTGTTCAAGTTGTCCAGAGAGTGGTTGATGTCGTAAAAGTAGGCAGGTCCAAGTTATAAGCAAGCACCCGGCCAGGAGTCTGTCAAACAAGCATCTTGTGCTGTTTCGTGATCCTGGAGCTGGGGGAGCAGCTGGGAAGCTGTGCCCTGTGGGATGCGGGATGACACCAGGGATGGCCCCTCCAGCTGCAGGCTCCTGCCATGAGCACAGGTGGCACAGTCGCGATGGCTGTCCGGGGCAGCCACCTGGACAGTCACACACCGGGAAAGGATCCCGAAAGCCAGCGCTGTCCCCGAAGAGCTTAAGAATTGAGCATTTTCTGTTTTGAAATGAAATGATGTTCTCTAAGTCAAATATTGCCAACTATAAATCAAATATCAGCTTAAAGAAAAAATAGAAGAAAAAAGTAATTAAGCAGCGAAGTGGAGATTGCTGCCTCCTATCATAATGTCTTACAATAAAGGGTCCATTTCTTTTGTAAGTTCTCTGTCTCCTAGGAAAAGTGAATGTTTTTGCAGCTATCAAATGAGAGAGCTAACAAAAATTGCTGTTGATTCAAAACATATGTTATTTTAGTGGTGTTTCTCATCCAATAATAATAAATAATTTCTAGTTTCTGTTTCATAGTCCAAAGTCATAAGGAGAACAGTTAGACATTTTAATCCATTGCCTGGATATTTTGAGGTTGTGTATATTCTAATTACTTTTCAATTGAAGTATGCTTTATATAAGTCAGGTGTACAAAACTGATGACTTTGCATAGAGTTGTCCCTTGGGACTTTTGAGGGCTTGGTTCCAGGATCCCCACAGATATCAAAATCTTTAGATGCTCAAGTCCTTTATATAAACGGATGTAGTACTTTTTTATAATCTATGCACATCCTCTGGTATACTTTAAATCACCTCTAAATAACATAATACCTAATACTGGTGTTGTGATATAGTGGGCTAAGCTGCCACCTGTGATGCTAACATCTCATATGAATGCCAGTTAAAGTCCCAGCTGTTCCATTTCCAATCCAGCTCCTGGGAAGCCACAGGAAATATCCCACATGCATGGGCCCTGACACATGTGAGATCCTGGCTCCTGGCTTCTGCCATACCAAGTCCCAGCTATGGCAGCCATTTGGGGAGTGAACCAACAAATGGAAGATCTCTCTCTCTCTCCCTTCCTCTTGCTCACTGTAACTGCCTTTCAAATAAACAAATAAATAAATATCTTTGAATAGAGACATAATACGCTGTACTGTACTGTTTAGGGAACAGTGACAAGAAAGTGCATCTATACGTATTCAGGATAGATGCAACTTCTTTTATTCTGAGTATTTTTGGATCTGCAGTTGGTTGAATCCATAGACAAGGAACCTGGGGATACAGAGGACTGTGTATTGTGTACCTTGAAACCATCACAGACCCATAAATATTCATGGGTCTTGAAGCCTGCAGCCTGCTGCATGTGGTGCCATCCCAGCCCTGCGTCAGTCTGTCCAGGAAGGCAGCTGAGACAGAACACGCTTTACCATAGAGGCAGGCAGGAGACATCTGGGCACGCTTTTGCAGAACTGCCCAGCTTCAACTCTGCCTTCTCCAAGGCTTATGCACAAGGGACCCCTTTCTAGACAAGTTAAGAGAGATCTTAAAGCAAAGGACCAGGGAGCAGGGGCAGGCACAGAGAGCAGTGGCAGAGAGATTCAAGGAAAACCCAGGATCGGGTACCAGGGAGAAGGTAGCAATGAAAGCAGATAGGCCCAGCTTGTAAACTGGGATTTTTAACGAAGAATAATAGTGCTTAGCGGCTTGTCTCACAGCCACTGAGTGTTAGAACTTTGATCTTCAAGCTGAAAAGATTTGTTTTCGATGCTTTCAATCCCTGAACGGATGCTTGCAGGGAGTACCTTTTCTCTCCCATGATCCTACAGTTAAGTGCCAGGTATCAGATCTCATCCACTTTTTCCAGGAAGAAATTGCGTTCAACTCCTAAGTCAGGATTTAGTAACACACAAAGCAGACTTCAACCCAGGATTCTGGCCCTGATTCACCAAACTTCTAGGACACATTTCAAAACCCTTCCTACTTTACAGTCGCCTCCCCTAGGACATTTCCTCTGTGACAAGCTTATCCTTCACCCTCCAAATTTGAAAGGTATCTGGATCTTCCAGAATTCAAATTCTAGTCCAAGAAAGGGGCAGTGGCTAGATCAGCCTTGAAGCAAAGCAGCTCACAGTCCCAGGCCCAGCCTGTTCCTGCCACTGGGGCATTGAGGGGACCATCGCACCAGCCCTGGTGTGGCCAACAAGAGACCCCAACCAATAACTACATGACACACCCCTCCTCTGGGGTCCAAGCTGTCTGGAGGGCATGAAGATGAGACCCAAAGACCCTTCCATGCTCTGCCCCCTCTTACAATCCCCCGAAGGCCTATTTCTCATCGTCCTTGACTTCTGATAGGATTCCTTCCAGCCCCTGCCACTCCGTCAGACCACTTACTACTTCCAGGAGTCAATGCGTAGCTATACAATGGGCCACATCTGCCTCCATGAAAATTAAGGAACCAGCAGACTGTTTGCAACTCTTCCCACGAAAGGGATTTCTTCCTCCTCCACAGGGCTCCTGAGCGGGGCTATATGCAGAGAGGTCTGTTTTCAGTCCGCACCAAAGCATGGAGCTTTCTGTATCAGTTGATCCTAAGAATCACAGCACCCATGGCTGGCGCCGTGGATCAACAGGCTAATCCTCCACTTTGCGGTGCCGGCACACCGGGTTCTAGTCCCGGTTGGGGCACCAGATTCTGTCCCGGTTGCCCCTCTTCCAGGCCAGCTCTCTGCTGTGCCCCGGGAGTGCAGTGGAGGATGGCCCAACTGCTTGGGCCCTGCACCCCATGGGAGGCCAGGAAAAAGCACCTAGCACCTGGCTCCTGCCATCGGATGAGCGCGGTGTGCCGGCCGCAGCGCGCCAGCCGCGGCAGCCATTAGAGGGTGAACCAACGGCAAAGGAAGACCTTTCTGTCTCTCTCTCTCACTGTCCACTCTGCCTGTCAAAAAAAAAAATCACCGTACCCCACCATGAGGCTAAGAGTATAAAATATGGGAAGGCAATAATTAAACAGAGCTACCTGCTCCTAGCACTGAATTGTGCCCTGTGTAATCCACAATTGACCATTTCCTTCCTGTGTTGGACTGACTGTTGTGTCTGGTCAACCTAATGGTTTGGTACAGGCCCTAAAACCTAACATGCAATTGGCATTTCAGGTCAGATAGTTACTTGACCAAGAGCTGCTTTCCTGATGGCGAGTAGTTCCCTGCTGTAGAAGCCATGGCCTTGTTCTAGAACCTTGCCATTCTATGCTGGGATTCTCTGATTCTCCTGTCGGGATTTTCCAAGAGCACCACACAGCATCCCTATCTATCAGGGATGTCTGCAGCATGCTTGGATCTGATGGATGCTAAATTCCAAATAGCAAGCTAGCTTGTACAGTTTTGGAGAAGTGCTATATAGACTTCTCAAAGTTCATGGGATTCTGAGTCACTCCAGAAGAGTCAGAACAGTGCTGCTGTTTGGATAGGGTTTAATTGTGTTCATATGATTGAAGGCTTTGTACCCATGGTGGCAGTATGGGAGGTACTGGGGAACTGTTAACAGTGGGGGCATAGAGGCCCTGTTGTCATTGGGGATGTGTTTGCAGAAGGTAGTTCTCGTGTGACCCTGGAAGTTCTCATGAGAAGGTTGGTAGCAT
Source organism: Sylvilagus floridanus (assembly GCA_949820135.1). Taxonomy (NCBI): domain Eukaryota; kingdom Metazoa; phylum Chordata; class Mammalia; order Lagomorpha; family Leporidae; genus Sylvilagus; species Sylvilagus floridanus. Next base: position 75,767,601 of record OX463236.1, read on the forward strand.
AGAAGCAGGCCTGGCCTCACCCAGCTCTCTGCTTCCTGGTTGGAGATGCAATCTTCTCGCTCCCACCACTGGAGCTTCCACATTGCCACCCAGCATCCATCGTGAGGGCCTCACCAGAGCTGAGCCAGTGCAGGTGTCATCCCCTTTCAGGGTCTGAGTTACAGGAGCCTCTTTTCTTCATGAGTAGCTTGACTCAGATGTTTCGTTATAGTATTGAAAAGCTGACTAATATAAGAATTAATTCTCACATGTGTTTAATACAGCCTCCAAAATTCAAGTGTAGGACCTCTTAGGAATAGGAGGTACAAGAAGCAACAAATAGTCCTTTCTCTTGGACGCCATGTTTTTCAAATGCCCAAAACCAATGGGCCCCAAATACTTCTTGAATGCACTAGAAGCCAGAAGTTGCTATCATGTCACCTATCACCAGCAACAGAGTCTCCACAATCTGGACAGTGAACGAGCCGATTCCACAGCCACATCTTGAGGTTCTGCTTCCTAAAGCTAATTCTGGAACTGAATGTCTTAACCTAGATTTCCTCCTGAGAACAGACACTGCCTGAGAACATGGCTTACACTCAGGTTATTTATTTTGGGAAATTATGCTAGGGAACAGGATTGTGGAAGCAAAGAGTGACAAAGCTGGAAAGAAAACTCGTTCTTCCAGTTGTTGAAATTACCACCACTATAGGTACCTGGGTCAATCCCCCTGGCAATACTGTATTATTTTCCTGTGGCTTCTGTAACAAATAAGTGCTAACGTGGTGGCTTAAAACACAGCTCTATTATAGCTCTGGAGCTTAAAATCTAAAATTAAGGAGTCCACAGTGCCACATTTCCTCTGACAGATCTGGAGACGAATGCTTCTTCGCATCTTCCAGCTCCTGGTGGGCCACTGGCATGCCTGTTTGTGGCTGCATGTTCCTCTGACTTACCTTCTCATCCACCTTTTCCCCCTTTTCTGCCTCAAACATTCTTCTGCTTCTCTCCTGTAAAGGCGACTTATGATGAGTTTATCAGAATGCAATCCCACTGTAAGTCAAGGAGCACTTACATGTTTTACTCTTAGGTATAAATGAAAAGAATTATGGCAATGATTCAAGAGAAAGGAAGGAGAAGTTGGGATTATTTTTGTTATTTTCAGATATTTATACTATCTGTGAGGCAGTTTGGTTTTATTTGAAACGGACTTGGGCTAGTTGAATATGCATATTGCAAAATCCGGGGCAACTGCTAAAAATGTCAAAAGAGGGGGGCAGAACAATTGATACACTAAGAGAGGAGAAAAACGGAATCATATAAAATGCTAAGTTAAAATAACGGAAGATAGAAAAAGAGTGGGAGACAAAAACAGAACAAGGGCAACAAATAGAAAATAAATAGCATAGGTATTAATCCAAGTATTTCAATAATCACTGTGAATATCAATAGTCTCAGTGTACCCATTATATATTTTTTAAGATTTGTTTATTTATTTGAAATTCAGAACTACAGAGAGAGAGAGAGAGAGAGAGAGAGAGAGACAGAGAGAGAGACACAGAGAGACACAGAGAGACACAGAGAGAGAGAGAGATCTTGCATCTGCTGATTTACTCCCCAGACAGCCACACTTTCTCATGCTGGGCCAGGCATAAGCCAGGTGCCAAAAGCTTCATCCAGGTCTCCCATGTGGGTGGCAAGAGGCCCAAGCACTTGGGCCATCTTCCACTGCTTTTTTCAGGCCCTTAGCAAGGAGCTGGATTGGAAATAGAGAAGCAGGGACATGAACAGGCGCCCATATGCGATGCCGGCTCTTGGATAGTAGTTCTACCCATTATGCCACAACACCGGACCCCTAAATGACAAAAATTATCAAAATGGATAAAAAAAAACAAGATCCAATTACATGTTTTCTACAAGAAACCTATTTTGAACATAAAGCTTTTAATTGATTAAAAGTAAATGGATGGCAAAGCGAACACCATTCTAACACCAATTAAAAGAAAGCAGGCTTTTCTCTATTGATTTCAGACAGAGCATACTTCAAACCAGTAAACACCACCACAGATAAAGATGGGCATTCTCTAATGAGAGAGGTCAATTCTCCAAACAGCATCATAATCCTTAACACATATGACCTTAACCACAGAGCTTAATAATATATGAAGCAAAAATTGACAGGCTGAAAGGAAAAATAGACGAATCCATTATTATAGTTGGAGACTTCCACACCCCTCAGTCAGAAACAGACAGATCCATCAGGCAGGAAATCAGTGAAGACATAACTGAACTCAACACTACCATCAATCCACTGGGTAGAATTGACAGATTACTGCATCCTGCAACAGTAGAAACTCTTCTCAAGAGCGCTCACAGGGAACTTTCAGCAAAATAGACCACATTCTGAGTCATGCAGCACATCTTAACAAGTCTAAAAGTATAGATATTACATGATTTCTGTTCTCAAACCACATCAGAACTAAAATAGAAATCAACAACAGATACCTGGACAAACTCAAATTACACAAAGATGAAACAAGACACTTCTGAGGAACACATGGGTCAAGGAAGAAATCGGAAAATCCGTTTAAAAATGCTTTGGAGCTAAATGAAAATGAAAGCACAGCTTATCAAGATTTGTGGAACATATGAAAAGCAGTGCTTTCAAGGAGACGTACAGCTGTGGGTGTAGAAAGATCTAAAATCAGCAATCTCAGTGCCCACTAGGGAACTGGAAAAGGAAGAACAAATGCAATCCCAAGTAGATGGAAGAAAAGAAACAATAAAATTTACAGCAGAAATTAATGAATCTGAAAACAGAAATTCAGTAAAAGCACAACTGGTTCTTTGAAAAGATAAATAATATTTACAAGCCTATAGTCAGGCTAACTAAGAAAAAACGAGAGAGGTTGCTAGTATCAGGAGAGAAGGAGGGGACAGCATTACAGATTCCATGGGTATTAAAAGGTAAAAACAAAGACTGTATGCCCACAAACTTTATAATCTTTATAAAATAGGCCTCTTCCTTGAAAGACACAATCTACCAAACTCACACAAAAATCAATAGATATTATAAATAGGCTGAGATCTATTAAAGCAATGATTACTAACTATACAAAACAGAATGTTTCAAACACAAATTCCACCAAACAATTAAGAAAGAAATTACACCAGTTTTCTACAATTTTATACAGAACGTAGAATCAGAAGGAATACTTTCTAGCTCATTCTATGAGGTTATTCTAATACCAAAGTCAGGCAAAGATATTATAGCAAAAGAAAAATACAGGGCAATATCTCTCATGAACATATATTTAAAAATCTTCAACACAATACTGACAGATCAAATCCCATAAGGTATAAAGAAAAAAAGTGCATTACACACTGAGACCAAGTAGGATATATCTCAGGTATTAAGGTTGACTCAGCATTTGAAAATTGATTTATGTAATACATCACCATATCAAACAGGCTAAACAAAACAAAAACACACAGTCATATCAACAAATGCAGAAAAAGCAATTGACAAATCCAACACCTATTCATGATAAACACTCTTTTCTTTTCTTTTCTTTTCCTTTCTTTTCTTTTCTTTCTTTTTTTTTTTTTTTTTTTTTTTTTTTTTTTTTTGACAGGCAGAGTTAGTGAGAGAGAGACAGAGAGAAAGGTTCACCCCCCAGATGGCTGCCACGGCCAGCGCGGTGCACCAATCAGAAGCCAGGAGTGCAGGACCCCAAGCACTTGGGCCATCCTCCACTGCCTTACCGGGCCACAGCAGAGAGCTGGACTGGAAGAGGAGCAACCAGGACAGAACTGGCACCCCAACCAGGACTAGAACCCAGAGTGTCGGCACTGCAGGCGGAGGATTAGCCTAGTGAGCTGCCTCACTGGCCAATAAACACTCTTTTCAATAGCTAATGGAGTAAGACAAGGAAAGAAAACAAAATGTAAATTGGGAAGAAAGAAAGCAAGCTGTCTTTGCTCACAGATGAGATAATTGTCTACGTGAAAGTCTGAAAGAATCCACTAAAAAACTCCTGCAACTACTAAACAAGGATAGCAAGGTTGCTGGGTAGAAGATTAGTATACAAAAGTCAGTTGTTTTCCTATATACCAATAACAAAGAAGGAGACTTAAAATTAAAAGCACAATACAACTTACATTAACACTGTAGAAAATTAAATACTTAGGTATAAATCCAATAAAGTATGTGCAAGATATATATAAGAAAAATTGAAGAAATAAAATAGCCAAGTAAATAGAAGGTTATTCCATGCTCATAAATAACAAGATTCAGTGTTGTCAGCATGTCACTTCTTCCCAAAATAATCTATACATTCAATGAAATCTCAGTGAAAACCCCAGTGAATTATTTTGTGGATTTCAACAAACTGATAGTAAACTTTATATGGAGAGATAAGTGACCTCGAATCACTAATACAATATTGAAGGAAAACAAAGTTGGAAGACTGACATTTGATTGTCACAATTTACTATACAGCCACAGTCATCAAGAGAATGTGCTGTTGGAGAAAGAATAGACAAATAGATCGATAAAGCCAAATAGGGAACCCAGAACTAGCACAATATAAGCAGAGGCCGCTGATTTTTGACAAAAGAGCAAATGGTACAGGGACAAGTGGACACAAACACACACACACACAGTGAATCTAGGCAGAGACCTTAAAGCCTTCAAAAAATGTAATTCAAAGTGAGTCACAGATCTGAATGTAAAATAAAACTACAAAACTCCTAGAAAAGAACACAGGAGAGAAATCAAAATGACCTTGTGTTTGGCTACGATGTTTTAGATACTGTGTCAAAAGCATGATCCATGAAAGAAAAAGTGATAAGCTGGAATTTATCAAAATTAAAAATTTCTGCTCTTTGGGAAAACTGTCAAAAGAACCAAAGACAAGTCGTAGATCGAAGAAAATGTATGTAAAAAACATATCTGAAAAAGACCATTTTTCAACAAATATAAAGAACTCTAAAAATTCAGCAGTATGAAAATGAAACAACCACACTGAGAAATGGGCCAAATATCTTAACAGACACCTCAACAGAGAAGGTATACAGGTGGCAAGTAAACAGAGAAAGATGCTTCAAACCACATATCTTCAGGAAATGCAAATTAAAACAGTGAGAGGCCAGTGTTTAGTGTTGTGGTTAAGACACACTTAGGGGGCTGGTGCTGTGGCGCAGCGGGTTAACGCCCTGGCCTGAGGCACCGGCATCCCATATGAGCACCGGTTTGAGACCCAGCTGCTTCACTTCCAATCCAGCTCTCTGCTATGGCCTGGGAAAGCAGTAGAAGATGACCCAAGTCCATGGGCCCCTGCACCCATGTCAGAGACCCGGAAGAACCTCCTGGCTCCTGGCTTTGGAACGGCGCAGCTCCAGTGTTGTGGCCATTTGAGTAGTGAACCAGCGGATGGAAGACCTCTCTCTGACTCTGCCTCTCCTCTCTCTCTGTGTAACTCTGACTTTCAAATAAATAAATAAATCTTTTTTAAAAAAAGACACACTTAGGATTCCTACATCCCACATCAGAGTTCCTGGATTCGAGTCCATCGTCCATTCCAGATTTCAATTTCCTGCTAATGCAAACTCTGGGAGGCAGCAGGTGATGAGTTAGGAAGGTGGGTCCTTGCCACCCTCGTGGGAGACTTGCATTGAGTACTGGGCTCCTAACTACAGCCTGGCCCAGGCCCAGTTATTGAAGGCATTTGAGGAATGACAAAAGATGGAAGATCTCTCTCTTTCTCTCTCTGTCTCTCCCCCTCTCCCTCTGCACTATTTTGTCTCTCTGCCTTTCGTATAAATTGAATAAACAAATAATCTTTGAAAAATTAGATATAATAACACATATATTAGAATGAACAAAATCCAGAACGCTGACTACACCAAATGCTGGCGGGGATGTGGAGCAACAGGAATTCTCATTCGTTACTGGTGGGAATGCAAAATGGGACCACCACATTGGAAGATGGTTAGGCAGTTTCTCATGAAACAGAACATGTGTTTACTGTATGATCTGGCAATCATGCCCCTCAGTGCTCATCCTGCTGCTTGGTACTCTTCAGAAAGAAACCTGCACACAGATGCTGACCGCAGTGTTATTCATAAGCATTCCAACATCTCTAATTTGCAACCCAAATCCCTCCGTGTCATTTGAAATACGTCTAATTCATCCTGATGTCTGCATATGATTCCATAATATAGATAGATCACAGTTTATTTACCCCATTTCTTCTCTTGATGGGAAATGAGTTTATTTCCAGTCGTTAAATAGTAAGACACATCTGCAACACACGGCCTTATGCATATTTCTGATGGCCAGATGCTGAACTCTATGGAGAGAGGAATTGGAGGCCGAAAATCATAAGGGTTTTTCCAGGCTGAATATCAGCAGTGGTGCTTTGGGGCCTTACTGATAAGATGCTAGAGCTCACCATAAACCACCCTTCTGCCTTGTTCTCTGAAGACACAGATGGTCCAGGGTCAAAGGACATCTCTGCCCTACAGAGGGCATCCCTCAGAAGCACTGGTATCAGACACTGGATGTGAGCAGGCCTGCCCCAGAGCCCGGGTAAGGCACTCTGGAGACTCCCAGGAATCCTGGCGAAAACTCTGCCCAGGCTTCACATCACTGGTCTCCCCCAGGGACGTATAGCCTCAGGCTGCTGTAGCCTGGAGGCATCTGGGGTAAACGGAGGAGGCTACCATGTTCCTTTCCAAGGTAGTGAGGATGCCTGGATTTGCTCTGAGGAATTCAAGGGATTGGGGATGATTAAAACCGTCACAGCAGTCCTGCATTTTGCAGAGCAAGCTAGAGAAATACAAAAGCAGCTTTCTGTCTCTTCAACAGTGACAGCACAACAAATGTGGCAGGAGAGGACACGGGGGATACAAATGGCAAGTGTCAGAATGATAGAAGATTCCATGAAGCGGGTGGTATGAAAGAGACAGAAAAGAATGTGGACACTTTGCTCATTTCACTCCTTCTCATTGAATCTTAATTCTCCACTTTATTATTATCATTCATTTGAAATTAAATTCCCTGTAAGAAGAACTTCCAATGGAGGAACTACGTCCAGATGACCCTGCCAGGGGCCCACTCGAACCAAGTACACCAATTGCCTGGGTTTAATCGTAAGCTCACCACATGCATAAATAGGTAAGTGTTCACTCCAGGAACTCTAGCTGTATTACTGCCAAGTCATTTACATAATAATTTCCATGCCATTTCCACCTGACTCTACATTTTTTATGCATTCAGACAGGATTACAGCATTCTCGAAATCTTTAAAATGCAGAAGGGAGAGAAAAAGGCAGGGCAGAGTGAGAGAAAGAGAATTAATTTCTGGAAGGGCCACAGGTTTTCCTGCCCCACTGTGCACTCTGCTGTCATGGCCGCTCCTCTTTTCAATGGGAGCTTGCCTCACTTCCCCAAAGTTCAGTTATGCTTATAAAGTCCTGGCTCCTCCCCCACCCCGCCCAATTCTTCAATTCAGCTCCTATAACCTTTCCCTCCATTGACTTCTGGCTGCCCCCAGTACCCACTGTGCTGGCCACTCCTCAAGTCTCCTCTTACTGTTTCCTGCCGTCAGCATTTCCTGTCTCTGAATTTCCTACATGCTGTGCCCCCTCTGATGTTGTCTTATCTCTCAAAATCAACGCCCGGCTCGCTTTGGGATCCAGCTCAAGGCCTACTTCCTCCTTGAATGTTTCCAACATCGGCTCCTTTTTGGGTCAGTTTTGTTCATGGATGCTCCCATGGTGCCTGTAACATAGTAGCTGCTAAGTAAACATTTGTGGAATGAACAGAAAGCTAAGTCTGCTCCCGACTCAGTCCCCCTGCCGGCTAAGGCGACATCTGTAGTTCCTACTACCTGCTCTTACATCCTTCCTGGTTTGTTGCCTCCTCTGACCAGGCAGCCATTACACATGTTACACATTTTGTTTACCTTATCTCCAGGAAACTGCTGGATCACATTATTCAGTTACACTCTCAGCTGCAAACTTTACTTTCAAATTCTTTAGCATCCGCAATGTAATAAGTCCATGTGACAATTCTTATCCTCCCCTACTCCCAGACATAGGAGTGGGTTAGAGTGAACTCTAAATCAGGCACCTAAATACCATAAGCCTTCAGCCACTATTACATATATTACAGAACCCTTAAGGGGTACAAGAAGTTATTTTTCACCCACAAGACAGGTGATGGTGAATCTATGTGAACACTGCCTTTGCTTGCACACATCTCCAACCGGCATCTCGCTCTCAGAGCGCTGCACCGGCTCCTTCAATCCCCTGACCTTCCTTTGCTTGCACAGTCCTGCCCCAAGTCCTGACACGCAAACAGATATTTATAAACACAAAGCGAATTAGTCATCTCTCTCTCTGAAAGCTCAATGTGTAGCACCTGGAGTTTCAAGGCCACTGACAATTTGTCACCTGCACACCCCTCGAGCGTCACCTTTTCAACATTCACAAGCTCCCTCCCCCCACCCCCATACACCATTTTATGCTCCATGTCCACTCTTGGGTGGACCAAGTCTGGGGACTCAGATGAATGCAATTTCTCACTTTACTTGCATTTGCTGAAGAAGGAATAATGACCTATGTCTACAGGGATGTTTCAGAAATTCACAGGATAATGAAATGAAGGTAAACGTATATTGGTACAAAAAATTTTGAAATCCATGCATAGTTTTTATGTCATAATGCATATTTTTATGAACTTTTTGGAGACCTTTCAAAGGTATGGATCTATAAAGCCACCTCACCTAAAAGAAGAAATCATTTTCTCACTGCTAGATCCTCCCTGCAGGGATTTCAATGTATCCATCAGGGATTCTATAAATTCCATTTCTTAAAGATTGGAAAATAAGGTGATTAGAAAAGGACTGGTGAGCCGACAGAAAGGCTTAGGAATGATTCTTACATATGAGGGGACTTTAAAACATTCATGGAAAATGGAATTAAAGGATAAGTTTACTTTGATGCAAACTTTTTTTTGAAATCTATGCATATAAGTAGTCTTCAAAAGTTCATGAAAATACATATTATGAAAAAATCATGCCTGGTTTTAAAAATAAATTTATCTTTGAATTCTATTGCCATGAACATTTTAAGTACCCTCTATCTTTGCTTTGTGGTTAAAAAAAAATCTCTACGGTCTTGGGATGCAGAACAATGGACCAGTCAGGAAATGAACTCTTAAATCACAGGGCTTGGGGCCAACTGTGCCTTTGTCACTCATTTCCCATGAGACCTTGGGCAAGTTATGTAATCCTTCCATGTACTCCATTGCTGAACCTATTAAATGATGATAACATCAGCACCTACTTCTCTGTATTTTTGTGAAAATTAAATAAATATTTGTGATGTGCTTGGCTATGTGCCAGGACTCAACAAAGTCTTTTACTACATTCCAACTTGCAACCCAAGGATCACCAGTGGCGCAGAGGGTGATGGAGTGTGGCTGAAAGAACACTGTCATTCAGAACTGGCTTCTAGTCTCAGCCCTGCCACTCAGTGACTGTATGATATTTGTTTAACCTCTCCCTAGCTCAGAGACTTGATTTTTTCAATGAGAATGCTGAACATGGCCAGGATTTTGCATTTTACTCATTAAAACCCTCTTCCTAATGATAACTCTTTGGCACTAGTAATATAGATGATAGTTAAAAATGAAATTTGGATGGAGCCACAACTCTGAGGCCTTCGTCTTCTTCCTGGTTATCCCTTCCAGAGTCTTCTAGGACCCACGGGTACTGCTAAATTTCTGAGATAAGATCGCTGTATACATGGCTTCTATGGGGCTTTAGTTTATGAACAACTCTCCCTTTCAAAAGTTCTGGCCACATAGTAAGTGCTCAATAAATATTGACTGTCGTTATTGTTGACGAGGGTGGTGATGGAGCATTCTCAATGGCTAGTTTGTTCACATATGTATTTAACAGTCAGTTTCGGAGAGTCGACAGTATCCTCAGGTGCTGGTCTAGTTCCAGATCATTTGATGCCTATCATCATTCTCCATTGCCTGGCTGCAATCACAAGTCTGTGATGAACCTAACACAGTGATAGGCATCTGTAGGGACCAACCCAATTCCAGGCTCATTCTACATCCACTTTCCAGACTGTTCTGCAGCAAAACCCATCTCTGCTCAGTAATTATTTTTTTCAAGAATAGCATTGTGGGGTAAGCATTTGGCCTGGCAGTTAAATGCCCATGTTCCACATTGGAGTGCCTGGGGCTCAAGTTCCCACTCTAGTTCACCGTTTTATCTTCCCACCAATGGAGAGCCTGCGAAGTAGCAGGTGATGGCTCAAGTAATCGGGTTCCTGACACCTATATGGGACACCTGGACTGAATTTCCAGCCCTTGGTGCAAACCCCAGCAGGGCCACAGTAGGCATCTGGGGAATGAACCAGCCGATGGGAGCTCTCTCTCTCTCTCTCTCTCTCTGTCTCCCCAGTAATTTTAGTTAAGAATTGCATTGTGAGAAGTAGCACTGAGCTCATCAGTCTCCCCTTACCACAAGGGATACTTTCTAAGATCCCAGTGGATGCTTGAAATCACAGAAAGTACTGAGCCTACCAATACTATAATTTCCCCGTGCGCATAAATGCATATGATGAAGTTGAATTCATACATTAGGTACAATAAGATATCAGCGACTATAACTTATAGTAAAATAGAGCAATTACAATAGTTTGCTGTGATAAGTTATATGTCATCTTTCAAAATATACTATACTCACACTTGTGATGATGCAAGATGACCCAATGCCTACATAATGAAATGAAGTAAGATGAATGACATATTCAGAATGGTGTGCAATTTAAAACTTAGGAGTTGTTCATTTCTGGAATTTTCCACTTAGTCTTTTTCAGCTACAGTTGACTGTGGGCAAGTGATACTGTGGGAAGGGAAACCACAGAGAAGGGGCAACATTGTAGATACAGTGACTTGTCAACCAGGCTGACCCACTCTGAGCACGAGGTGCCTGCTATTCCACACACAGCCCCTCCTAGAGAGCCTATGGTTGACTGTGTGTGCCAGGGAACTGAGAGGAAAAAGCCAAGAATACCTTTAGATAGAATCGTAAAATGGAGCAAAAGTCAGGTTGCTTGTCAGTAGTAACTTTGGAGAGATTTGTGGAAAATAAATAAACCTCTGGGTCTCAAATCCCAGCAAGCCCCACACATCTGGAGCTTCTGGCCTTATTTCTTGCTTTCCAGGACTCTGTATGGTTAATTAAGGAGGCCAGAGGGCTTTGCTTCCAGGTGCCTTCCCCGCAGATGCCACCTGTGTACTCTGCACCACCTGGCCCTTCCCTCCGCCCTGAACCCCACAGAGAAGAGGCAGACTGGGCTCTCACTGGAATTCACCTCTGGGGGCTGCTAAGGGCTGATTTACATTCTCCCCACGATTCATATGTTGAAGCCCTGTTGTGGCTACATTTGGAAGAGCGGTTTGGGGGAGGGAGGTAACTAAAGTTACAGGATGCTAGAGGGTGGGTGCCCTTCTCTGACCGGCTCAGTGTCCCGGTGAGTGTAAGAAGAGACATGGGAGGGCTGGCTCTCTTGCTCTCCCTCTGCAACATACAGAGGAGAGGCCAGCTGGCTATAAAGCGATAAGGCCACTCTGTACAAGCCAGGAGGAGCACCCTCACCGGAGAGCAATCCCCACCCCATCCCTGCAACCCTAGCACCTTGACCTTGGAGCCTAGAGCCTTCAGAGCAGGGAGGAAATAGGTGCCTGCTGTTGAAATCACGCAGGCTGGGATTTTCTTATACAAGATGTTTGTGTGGCTTAAGGAAGGCTGCACATCAGGCCTTGGGCTGCTGAGCTGCCTGGGGAATGTCTACTCTTCCTAGACAGATCCTTTATGCTCCCTGTCGGAACCAGGGTCATTGGGGATTTTCCTGTGCAATACAGCAAATGAAGCCTTGAAAGGCTTTGTGCAGCCAGCCTTTGGAAACCTAGACTTGGAGTTTGTATGACTTTTTCCAGGGTTCACCCTTCCACCAGAAACACAGCTTCCAGCCCAAAGCAAACCACATCTAAAAGTTTGTAACGCACTAACATACATGATCGTCTCGTTCTAACATATACTGATTGTAGAAAAATGGAAAAATGAATATGAAGAAGAAAACAAATTAATTCTACTGCCTATATGCCTTTCCTTCTGGTCTTGTGTGTGTGTGTGTGTGTGTACCACATACATTTACATATCCGCCTTTGTCATGTAATAACATAAGCTATGGGTACTTGGGCAGGTTATTAAGTATTCTCCAAAATAATAGAATACTCTTTTAGGGCCAAGTGTGACTTTCGTGGCATGCAAGTTTGTCTGTGTTTAATATGTGAGTTTCACCCATGTCCATGAACCCATTACTTTTTTTTTTTTTTGACAGGCAGAGTGGACAGTGAGAGAGACAGAGAGAAAGGTCTTCCTTTGCCGTTGGTTCACCCTCCAATGGCTGCTGCGGCTGGCGCGCTGCGGCCGGCGCACCGTGCTCATCCGATGGCAGGAGCCAGGTGCTAGGTGCTTTTTCCTGGTCTCCCATGGGGTGCAGGGCCCAAGCACTTGGGCCATCCTCCACTGCACTCCTGGGCCACAGCAGATGGCTGGCCTGGAAGAGGGGCAACTGGGACAGAATCTGGCGCCCCGACTGGGACTAGAACCCGGTGTGCCGGCGCCGCAAGGCGGAGGATTAGCCTGTTGAGCCACGGCGCCGGCCGATGAACCCATTACTATACAAATGCCAGGGGCTCAAGGGAAAGCGGCTGGTGTGGCCTAAGTGCCCTGTGTTCCACGTTGCATAGCAGTGGTTGCCAGATACGGAGATGGGCTGTTCCTGAGAAACTGGCACCTTTTTTCTCTAGACAAAGGTGGTAGCAGGAGATTCCCATCCAGCTGGGGTGCTGTCTTGCTCTGTTAACTGCTGCTATTGCAGAATACTTGAGATTGAGTGATTTAGGAAGAAAAATGGCTTATTTTACCTCACAGGTCTGGAGGCTAAAGTCCAAGCTCAGAGGGAAGTTACCTGGCTCAGGCCTCATGCTGCATGTTCATGTGGCAGGAAAGTAGAAGGGCAAGAGGGCGCAGGTGGGAGAAAGGAAACCTGGGAGTGGTCTTGCTTTGTAACACCTGCTCTGGCAGTAACTAACGCAGCCCCAAGACAAAGGCAGAAGTTGCTCTCAACAGTCTCACCCTCTCTTAAAGCTTGGCCTCTGTGCAACATGGTTGCATTTTAGCATGAGTTTCAGGAGGGACGAACCATACTCCAACCATAGCAGATGGCTTCAACAGGTACTAAAAAACAGCAAGTCAGAGCAACTTAAAAATTCAGACAGGCAGGACTGTTGGGGTCATAGCCAGTCGCTCTAACTTTGGGAAGACACCAACAGACAGGTGCACTGGTCTCTCCCGCAGGCAATGCCTGAAATTCTGGACAGCTGAGTTCACTTCTTTCTCACGGGAGAGGGCGCTGAGGCTGGAGAGCTCAGAGCAGCCAGCACTGACATGACAACTCAGGCCTGGTGTTTGCCTCCTTGCTTTTCCTTTTTTTTTTTTTTTTATTATAATGAAGTTCTTTTCAAGCACATACAGACATCTACCAAAACAAGACAAATGCTTAGTGCCCAGCACACAACTTCAGAAATAAAAATCCCAATGAAATCTCTTGGGTTTCCTTTTTCATTTCCCGCTCTTCCTCCTGGCCTCATCCCCTGGGGCTCACCACTGTCCCGAATCTGTTGTTCTTCATGCCACAGAGATGTTCGTATCTTGACTACACATGTTTATATTAAGTAGTATAAATTTCATATGCTTACTATCATACTTTAGGACCATCTGTGACTTTCTTTTGTTTTTACTCAATGTGTGTTTCTTAATTTATCTGTTCTTTTTTTTTTTTTTTTTTGACAGGCAGAGTGGACAGTGAGAGAGAGAGACAGGGAGAAAGGTCTTCCTTTGCCGTTGGTTCACCCTCCAATGGCTGCCGCAGCCGGCGCGCTGCGGCCGGCGCACCGCGCTCATCCGATGGCAGGAGCCAGGTACTAGGTGCTTTTTCCTGGTCTCCCATGGGGTGCAGGGCCCAAGCACTTGGGCCATCCTCCTCTGCACTCCGGGCCAGAGCAGAGGGCTGGCCTGGAAGAGGGGCAACTGGGACAGAATCTGGCGCCCCGACCGGGACTAGAACCTGGTGTGCCGGCGCCGCAAGGCAGAGGATTAGCCTGTTGAGCCACAGCGCCAGCGCTGTTCTAACATCTCTTATGTCCTATACTCTGTTTCATAATGTATTTTAGTCTGTTAATGTATTCATCCATGAATCACCTCCCCGAAGTACCCCCCGTCAAATATCATTACCAGGACTTTGGAGGTTGAGTTTCCAACACAGGAAATTTGAGGGACACATTCAAACCATGGCACAGAGCCATAGTGGAATGGAGGCATATGATTCATAACTCGGCAGGTGCAAGTCCAACTCCCTAGTAAAAAGAAACTCCAGGAAAAACTGTGCACCCAAAGCCCACCCCTTGGTTGGTCCCCAGACTCCTCTCCTGGAGGAGCCCCAAGACGCAAAGGAGATTTAAGGTCATATATGGGTGCACTTCCAAAAGTTTGTGGAAAATGGAATCAAAACATAAATAAATTTAGCCTTCAAAAATTCATGAAAAGTGCATATTATAAAGAAACTCTACATGGACTTCAATGTTTCTTTGCAACAAAATAAACTTTGAATCCCATTTTTGTCATGAACTTTTGGAAGTACCCTGACACCCAGATATTTATTGATTGAAAAGGAGTTGAGTTTGTGACTCTTTGACTTTTTGATCAATAGATGAAAAATGTCATGGAGGTTTAAATTCCTCAGACATCTTTCACGAATTGTCTGGGTTTGGAACAACTGTGCTTTCCCCCACCACTGCCTCTGAGTTTGTCGTTGCTGTTGTTTCTAAGAGAATGCTCATGACAACCTCAAGCAACACTGTCAAGAAATATTTACTCATCTGGAGTTCTGACCTCCCTTTCTGTTTTTAAGACTCTCAAAAAAGGTTAAACACTTACTCTTTCAGTGCGGTCTGTGTTAGCAAGTGCTAACATTGTTGCCCTGAGTTTTGATATTTTTTTCTTTTAACAAAGCTGAAATTAACACTGCTCTCTTGACCCAATTAAAAGGGCTCTTCCTTTACAAGATAGATTTCACCCCAAGCTTGTTAGTCAACCACCAGCCACAGAAAATGAAATTCCCTCAATCTCAATGAAATGTCTGTCTCTGGCTCTTCTTAACTAGAAGAGGGAAGGATTTAGACACAAAGAAAACAGTTGAAATCTGGGCTCTGTTCCTCCCCCGAATGTACTTGCACCAAAGTAGGTCAGGCTGTGTTGCTACAAATCTTAACAGCTCTCTCACATTCTTTCACTGGCTACACTTGAGAGCTTAGAGGGAGGAGAATCATCCAATTAATTAAAGAAAAAATCGCAGTAGGGAAAGAAAAGCTCCTGAAGTGCTGATGATCTCCACCTCCAGCCCCCATGCGTTCATCAACATGAAAATGATTATCAAAAGAATTACTGGTAGTGTAGTGATTAATAGATAGTAGACATTCCAGTAGCCTGCCATGCTTGACCACAAACAATCCCTCTTCCTGCTAGTGAAGAGCAGGCTGACACAGCTGAGGACAGGCCAAACAAACCCAAACTGAACCTCACACTCTGAGTTTCACGTCCTTACACAGAAACCCCAGGAAAGGGTTCTTCAAGCTGGGAATTCAGCAGAACCTTCCTAGGAGACGTGCACTTGACAGAGGTGTGTGTGAGGATGCAACACACAGAAACCTTCATTTCCTAAGTCTTTGTGTGTCGCTCCTGAATCCAATCCCTTCCTTTCTCTTTGGCCTTGAACATTTACTCTCCTATCTTAACCACAAATGGTACACTTGTTCCCAAGAACGTCCTTGCCATAAAAGAAACAGTACCATTTTGCGCTTAATCAAAATGTTGCCTGTTTCATTTTTTTTAAATTATACTTTTGTGACTTCAAAAATCCTTAAACTCCCTTTGGAACACATCATAGACTAACAAAATCTGTGAAGCCTGAAGGGGTTTTAAAAATGACTTCTAGTTTATTCTTTGATCACATCTGAATCTCTGCAACAAATTGTTCCAGAAAGATAACTCTTCATTAAGCTATCCAGCAGAAAAAGTTCTCCAGAATTTCCCAATGAACCAATCTAGGACGACACAGATCCCACCAATGGATTCTTTTTTTGTCTGTGCATCTAAAAGATAGAGGCTTTTTTTAGCCCTCACTGGGGACAAGACATTGTTCTTATACAAGGCTACTTCAAAAAGTTTGTGGGAAAGTGGAATTAAGAAACAAGTTTATCTTGACACCAATTTTTTTTGAAATCCATGCATACTTTTTAGTTTGTTTGTTTGTTTTTGACAGCAGAGTGGACAGTGAGAGAGACAGAGAGACAGGTCTTCCTTTTGCCGTTGGTTCACCCCCCAATGGCCGCCGTGGCCAGCACACTGTGGCTGGCGCACCATGCTGATCCGAAGGCAGGAGCCAGGTGCTTCTCCTGGTCTCCCATGGGGTGCAGGGCCCAAGCACTTGGGCCATCCTCCACTGCACTCCCAGGCCACAGCAGAGAGCTGGCCTGGAAGAAGGGGAACCGGGACAGAATCTGGCACCCTGACTGGGACTAGAACCCAGTGTGCTGGCGCCGCAAGGCGGAGGTTTAGCCTAGTGAGCTTCGGCACTGGCCATGCATAGCTTTTTTTAATACTACACATTTTCCATGAACTATTTGAGGACCCCCTGTGTTATATTTTATGTCTCTAACATTACTTTCTAAATTGCATTTGTCAGCTATTGCCAGAAACAGGCTGCATAAGAAAGAACCCCAAAACTCAGTGGCAAACAAAAAGTATTTCAACTCAGACACTTGTTTCACCTCCTCTTGATTGACCTCTGCTACGTTGGCATTCAAATTGTGGCTGGGGACTAGCTCCATTCTACTGTCACTCATTCCCCTCGTATGAGCGGTTTCCTATGATCTGTTCTCCCAGTGGGGAAAGGTGGAAGTGCAAAAGAACAAGCCCAATCCTCTGGCAGACATAAAGCCTGTACTTGCTTCCCATACACTAACAGTCCCTGAGCCCAGGGAAATCATGCAACAAATCCCTCATCCCCATCCACAGAGCCACAGAATAAATCCCACCTGTTGTAGGAACTCTTGTGACAAAGGGTGTGATCAGAGGACAAGTGGGAAAAATAATGCAGTCTATCACCATAATCTCTCTGTTGTGAATGAAAGAAGTGACTCACAACCCTTCTAGGCATTTCAGCAGAAGCACAAAAATCTAATAAAGATTGGGGGATGCTGGCTCCCGCAGGAATGGGCTAGGTAACTGTGGCAGCTGATGCTTCCCAGGCCCTGGTTTCCAACTCTGTAAAATGGGAGAAAGAAATCTACCCTACAGGACTCCTGGGAAGACTGAGAGAGAGAGGTTATAGGTTACGTATAGAGCTCAGCAGAGGGCATGGCACACAATGAAATGTGCTCCGTAGAAAGCATCTCTCTTAGCAGCTGTTCAGCGGTTACTAAGAATTTGCCATGTGCCATGCATTTTGCTAGGCTGTGGTTGCCTAAGGACAAATAGCATAATCCTTAACACAGGCAGTGGTCACTAAGATATCACAGGGTGGAGGCCCCTCACTCAGCCTGCAGCACCAGGAAAAGTCCCCTAGTACAGGTGACACAGGGGGCTTGGAAAATCAACAGGAATTTGCCAAATAGGTGTGGATGGGGGCACATGGAAGGCATTCCTGGCAGAGGAACCCACCAAAAAATCATCTGTGGGTATGCAGGGTGTGGGGGAAGTGAGATCCGCAGGGGTGTGGCTAGGACAGCAGTCATGGTCAGTTATTACAAGCATGCTTTCTTCAGGAGCTGGATGATATCCCAAAGGCCATTAACCACCCAATCATATGCAAATTGGAATCATTCATTTGATGGCGTTGTCTCTAATCTACATTAATGCACACGGTCTCATTTAAACTCCTGGGAGCAGTGCATGGAGAAGTCTGGAGTCTGTTGGAAATGAGATCTTCAGTCAGCTGCTGGGAGGGAGAAGGGACTTGGTCTGCACTTTGAACCCCACACAGTTCAGCGAGGGTTGAATTAAACAGACGTTTGTGCCCAGCACTGCACTTGGCACTCAGATGGAGTGAAAAGTGTGCACAGAACCATCTCTACTTCTCGAAGAGCTGCCCTAATGCCTGGATTCCAGCTGAAGGTCAAATGGGCCCCCCAGAATGGCTGTAGCTATGACATGTGTCCCCCACCCTCACCTCCCATTTCTGGCCACTTCCTCTTTAGGGTTATGCTTCCTGGTTCAGTAAGGCAATCCCCCTCCCCTCTTCTCCCTCCCCGCAATGGGCTTTTCTGAGTTTCCTGGGAAGATGGAGTGAGGGGGGCAGGTAGAGGAAGAGGGAGCTTGATTCATCGTGTGTTGCCTCTCCTCCAGGGAAAAGCCAACCAGCATGGGAAGCCGGAGCCTGCATCTCCTGAGCATTGAGGAGAGGAATTTAAAACAGCAGATTCTAGGAATGAATTAGTAATGAGTTTCTGTTGAATTTTTTAAAGTTGTGCTTGTCACACAATTCAGCGGTCACTGCCCCTCTTTGATGAATCCACAAGGTTTAGTTAGTGTAATTTGCCAGGAATGTAGAGTTTCTGGAGAGACTGCAGACTGGAGAATTCCTCAGGCCAAGGTTGTTCCAACAGTCGATAAACATCTGTCCCCCACCGCAGGGAGCTCCAGCCTGGAGGCACCTGGGGGTGCAGCCTCTTCCCTCTGGATTCCCCAACTGCACATGCCCCCAGCCTTCACGCTGCAGCCTGTGGTCTTTCTGCCCACTGCCCAAGGTCAGACTCCCATACACTTTCTGCCCTCTAAGCCAGGGCTCCTCCCATCTCTTCTTGTGGGGATCAGGTGCCACTTCCTCTCCCCCCAGGACACCAGGAGACAAAGGTCAGAGTCTCCTTCTCACACCTGCCTGCTGCCCCAGCCCAGAATCCACGGGTGGGATGCAGGTTCCTGCGTGGGTAATGATGATGAAGAGCCACTAGGAAGGCTCTGTGGCAGCCTCTGTCTTGCCCCGAGCCAAGCAGGAACCAATCTCTACTTCATTCGTTTCCCATGGCAGCCATAACAACTCACCACCAGCTGGCTGAGGGAAACCCTGCCCAACTGCTGATGTTGCCCTTCTGAGGGTCAGCGTCCTCAGTGGGTCTGCCTGGGCTGCTGTCAAGGTGTCAGCAGGGCTGCACGCCGGGAGGTTTGGGGGAGGACCCTTCTCTGCCTTCTCCAGCTTCTCAGGGCTGCTCGGAGCCCACGTGGCTCACGGCCACGGCCATCTGTAGGCCGGCTGTGCCTGGCTGAGCCCTTCTCAGTCAGCCACCCCAACAAGATTCCTGTGCCTCCCTCTTCCCAACCTGAGGACAGCATGAGCCCCCTCCCCCGGCCCACCCTGGCAGGCCACAGCCACCTCCTTTTCCGAGGTCAACGCATCAACAGCCTCAACCCCATCGGCTCCCTTCACTCCCCGTTGCCACACAATAGAACACAGGCAGAGGATTCTGGGACTGGGACGGGGACACACTTAGGGGGCCATGATTCTGCCTACTCCACTCATGGAGGTGACGGAGACGTGAAAAACGCGCATGTGCATACACACGCACTTGCACACAGACATGCACACACACGTGCACAACACAGACGACTCCCAAGCAGACACAGGGAGAGCCACTGGCTGAGACGCCGTCAGAGGGCTGGGAAGAGGAACCGCTATAGAGAAACACTCATTTCCTCCACGCAGCTTCTTTTAATCTCGCAGCATCTCCAGCTGCCAAAAAGGTGCGGGCGTCGCCTGTGTTTCTGGCTGTTGCTCTGAGGCGCTAATGACAGGGGACTTCTGCAGCCCTGACAGAGTAGGGAGGCCAGCTGAGACAGGAGACAAAAGCCTGCCTCTCTTCCATCTGCCGCCGGCCTATCAGAGCTGTTTCCCCAGCCTCGTTCCGCGGAGGTTTTCCTCGACTCTTCCACGAGGGTGAGGCCATCTGCTTCTCCGTCTGTAATTAGCCGCACACGTGTGCTCTGCTCTGACACTCTGTTATTATGTTTGGATCTGTACAAGTATGATGTGTGCCTCGCTTATTGGAGTCAGGATTTCCTCTGAGAGTGGTACTTACTTGCAGGGCTGCAGGGAGCTTACTGCGTAGCAGCCCGGCCAGGGGGCGTGGCCCTGGTGGATTCAGGAGTCTTGGGGATGTTCAGGATCCTTGAGCGGCAGCCAGGGCCCTGGCTTGCACTGACCTCCTGGGAAGGGGGAGTGTCAGCTTTCGCCTGGTCTTGGATCATCCTGAGTGTCGCGTGCAAGCTGCGAGTCTGTATAATTCACGAGAGTATGGAGGTTGCGCGTTACAGGACAAAATGGAGACCAGAAGGGAAAAATGGATCTTCAGCTGAATGTGGGTGTCCTCAAAGAGGACAAAATGCTGGTGGTGAGAGCCAAGCAGAGCAACTGGCAGATTCTAACCTACAGAATGGGGAAGAGAGACTTCAGGAGGCTGACAGCCTGTGCGACCAGCTCATAGAGGATGGGAGAATGAACAGGTTAAAAAAGCAAAGACAATGTCACGACCCTTTTGCCAATCTCATCTACTGTCTGTCAGTGCTCTCACCAGTATAGTTTCTTTTTTTTTTTCTTTTTTAAGTTTTATTTATTTTGGCCAGCTCCGTGGCTCAATAGGCTAATCCTCTGCCTGCGGCACTGGCACACCGGGTTCTAGTCCTGGTTGGGGCACTGGATTCTGTCCAGCTCTCTGCTGTGGCCCGGTAGTGCAGTGGAGGATGGCCCAAGTGCTTGGGCCCTGCACCCCATGGGAGACCAGGAGAAGCACCTGGCTCCTGCCTTCGGATCAGCGTGGTGCGCCAGCCATAGTACGCCGGCCACAGCGGCCATTGGAGGGTGAACCAATGGCAAAGGATGACCTTTCTGTCTCTCTCTCTCTCACTGTCCACTCTGCCTGTCAAAAAAAAAAGGAAAAAAAAAAGATTTATTTATTTTATTTGAAAGAGTTACACACACAGAGAGAGAGAAGAGGCAGAGAGAGAGGTGTTTTGTTCCATCTGCTGGTTCACTCCTCAACTGGCCACAATGACCAGAGCTGTGCCAGTCAGAAGCCTGGTCTCCTACATGGGTGCAGGAGTCCAAGGACTTGGGCCATCTTCTACTGCTTTCCCACCCAGGCCATAGCAGAGAGCTGATCAGAAGTGGAGCAACCAGGACTCAAACCAGTGCCCATGTAGGATGGGCACACTGCAGGCAGAGGCTTTACCTGTTAAGCCACAGCGCCGGCCCCACCAGTATATTTTCATCATGGTCTCAACAACTATCTTCCAACAAGCTGCCTGGTAAAGAAAATACTGGAAAATCTTTCTTTTTAGAGAATCTGATCAAAGAAAACCACTGCCCCCAGTCCCATACCTACTTCTGGGACTGGGGAGATGAAGGAGAGCCGGAGTGCGTGGCCTGGGGATCCCTAAGAGGGATGTTCTCTTGCAGTGCCAGGAGCCACAGCTCCTGCAGGCACAGGTGCCTTGTTTGGGCAGATGTTGGTGAGAGAATGGCCTGCAGCCAGCTGCTCTGCCACTTTATGATGGAAAGGCAGGGTATTTAGAACTCACCTGCATCATTAGACTTTAACATAGAAGCACCTGCTAGATGTGGCCATGGTTCTATCAGTGAGCTATTTTATTTTTTAATTAGCAACATAGTCATCTGGCACAAAATTGAAAAGCAGCAAAAAGGTACATGATAGAAATCTTCCTCCCATCTTTAACTCCAGGAACCTGATTCTGCCATTGGGAACAGCCTGTATAATTTATTACCTGATCAGCCAGAAATAACTACATGTTCCATTGTCCCCTCATTCTCTCTTGGATTTGGCCCAGACATGGAGGAAGGTGCATCCTCTGTGTCCTTCCAGAGTGAATGGTCTCATGTGATTGGTCTTCTAGTTCTCCAACCTCCTTAGGTTTTGAACACGTCCTTTTACAGTATAGTAGTTCCCTTTTTCCTAAGGTTTTGCTTCCCCAAGTTTCTATTAAGTGAAAAATCTAAGAAATAAACATTCCTGAAGTTTTAAATTGCACACCACCCTGAGTAGCGTGCTGAAATCTCACGCCACCCCACTCCATCCCCCAGCTCCCAACTCATCCCTGTGTCCCATGTATCCGTGTTGTATACTGCACCCTCCTTAGCCCACTTAGTGGACATCTCGGTCCCCAGATCGACTCTAGTGGAAGCACAGTGCTTGTGTTCAAGCGCCCTTTATTATGAAACACAAAATATGTCTTATAGAGAATGTCTTAGTCCGCTCAGGGTGCCGCATACCTAGGCATGGTATGAAACCTCACGATTCCAGAGGCTAGAAAGTCCAATATCAAGCTGCCCGCTGATTCTGCATATTGTGACAGCTCACTCCCTGCCCGGGAGAAGGAGTCTTTATGTGTCCTCCTACAGTGGGAGGGGCAAGCAGTTTCCATCAAGGCTTTTTCTTCAGGGCACCAATTCTATTCATAATAGCAGAGCCTCAGCACCTGATCACTCCATAAAGGTACAGCCTTATTGTGCTTACAAAGAACCCCAAAATGCAAGAGAAGTGATGCTGCTGATTCAGATAGGTCTAAAGAGAATCTATAAAGAGCTTCCTCTAAGTATCACCTCACAGCATCACAAAAAGGCTGGATACAGTACTGCAAGCTATTTTGAGAGGGAGAAGAAGAATGCTCACATAACTTTTATTGCAACATATTGTTGCAATTGTTCAGTTTCATTATCAGTTGTTAATTCCTTCTTGAGATTTATTTTATTTATTTGAAGGGCAGAGTGATGGCAGGGGTCAGGGGGCAGAGAGAAAGAATGAATCTTCCATATGCTGGTTCACTCCCCAAATAGTCACAAGGGCCAGGGCTGGGCCAGCCCAAAGCCAGGAACCTGAAACTCCCTTATGGTCTCACACATGGGTGACAAAGACTCAAGTTTGGGCCATCTTCTGCTGCCTTCCCAGGATCAGAAACCGGCTCAGAAGCAAAGCAGTTGAAACTCAAACTGGCACTGATAGGGGATGCAGGCATTGCAAGCAGCAGCTTAAATCCTTGTGCCATAATGTCAGCCTCCAGGTGTTATGAATTTCTTGTCTTGCTTAATTTATTAATTAAACTTTATCATAAATAGATATGCATAGGAAAAAATGTAGTATGGAGTGGGTTCAGGAAAATCTGCTATTTTAGGCATCCATTGGAAGTCTTTTTTAAAAGATTTATTTATTTGAAAGGCAGAGTTACAGAGAGGGAAAGAAGGAAGAGAGAGAGAGAGAGAGAGAGAGAGAGAGAGAGAGAGGTCTTCCATCCACTAGTTCACTCCCTAAATGGCCACAACAGTTAGAGCTGGGCGGATCTAAAACCAGCAGCCAGGAACTTCTTCTGGGTCTCCCACCTAAGGACGTGGGCCATCTTCCACTGATTTCTCAGGCACATTAGCAGGGAGCAGGATCAGAATTGCAGCAGCTGGAACTTGAACCAGTGCCCATATGGGATGCTGGCACTGCTGAGAAAGGCTTCACCTGCTATGCCACAGAGAGGTCCCTACCAGGAGTCTTGAAAGGTCTCTTCAGGCCCGTGCTGCAGCCCACAGGTTAAGCCACTGCCATCACGTATGGGTGCAGGGTGAATTCCCAACTGCTCCACTTCTTATCCAGCTCCCTGCTCTTGCACCTGGGAAAGCAGAGGAGGATGACCCAGGTGCGTGGGCCCCTGAACCCCATGGGAGACCCAGAAGAAACTCCTAGCTTCAGTCTGGCCCAGCTGTGGCCTTTCCAGCCACTTGAGTAGCGAAGCAGTAGATATAATATCTATTTCTCTCTGTAACTTTTCCTTTCAAATAAGTAAAAAATCTTTTTTAAAAAAGTCTCTCTCAAAAACAAGAGGGAACTGCTGTGCTAGCAGACCTATGTACGTATGTTCTCCTTCTCCTCTATTGTTTCCTTTTTTCAGTAGACTTTCATTTCGACAGCATTTCAGGTTCCCAGCAAGACTGAACAGAAAGTGCAGGGGTTTTCCCTGTACCTCCTGCCCCCACACTGTCCCAGCCTCTTCTACTACCAACCTCCTGCCCCTGAGGGCTGCCTTGGTTACAATCAATGAATCCTCTGGACTCATCACCTTCAACCAAACTCCA
The DNA here is from genome assembly GCA_949820135.1 of Sylvilagus floridanus. Taxonomy (NCBI): domain Eukaryota; kingdom Metazoa; phylum Chordata; class Mammalia; order Lagomorpha; family Leporidae; genus Sylvilagus; species Sylvilagus floridanus. Next base: position 75,791,919 of record OX463236.1, read on the forward strand.
CAGTAACCATTCGGGGGAGCCCTCATGGGCCTGTCCATTCTTTGAGTTTGGACAAATGTATCATAATGACAGGTATCCATCACTGTAGTGTCACGCAGAAAAGTTTCATTGTCTTAAGAATACTCTCTGCTTGGGTTTTTCATGCCTCCCTCTCCCTAGCCCCTTGCAACCGCTGATCTTTTGACTGTCTCCAAAGCTTGGCCTTTTCCAGAATGCCATACAGCTGGAAGCCTACCACATGCAGCCTTTCCACTGAATCATGTGCATCTCAGTTTCCTCCACGACTTCATTCTCTCTGCAGTATTTGCACAGGCCTGCTGTGCACCACACAGAGTCCCAGCAACAGGGATACTGAAGACCCCATGAGGCTTGCCTTCTAAATGCATGGAGAGAAAAAGCAAGGAATCAAGTAAGAGATGTTGAGATATAATGCTATGAAGGAAATGATTCATGGGGATTTGGCAGTGAGTGGTTGGATGGGGAGTCCAACGGACATGAGGTCAGGCTTACTCAAAGGGCTCCTGTAGAGCCAACCCCACCCAGTGCAGAGAAGGAAGGTGTTGGGACTGTGAGTCAATCCTCTGTGCCCAGCCAGCAGCAGGGGAATGGTAGCCTCAAAGAGGAAAGTTGGTAGAGGGCCTGTGGTTTTCTCCCCCTAGTCCTTTCTCTGCCATCAGGCTTGTCTGGGGCTGGTGGCACCAAGCAAGGAGTGGGGGCTGTGAACCTGCTATGGCTGCTCTCCTCTGTACTCAGATCTGGATCAGGTAGGCAGAGAGCCCTTCCAGTCCTGCAGCTCCCTTCTGCACTGCCTCTGGCACTGGGCAAGCTGTTGATTCCCTTGGATTGTGAAATATTTTCTGCTAACATCACACAGCAAGCATTGTGAGATGGAAGGAAAAAATGTGTACAGTTGTGTACTAGTGTTTCTGAGCTCTTGCTGTACTTCTAAATACAGTGAGAGGTTGACAGGTTCACCCTTCATTCAAAACAAAGATCAGAGCAGCCCATGATAGGGTGTGGGGTGTCTCCAGCTGCAGAAGCTAACCCCCAGGAGGTACACTGAGACCTGCTATCCTGCATGCCCCAGATGTGACTGAGGGGCTCCCATCCCAAAGCCAAGGTATTCTCAGACCACTGTGTAAATAGAGGTAGGAATGATCATCCTCTGTTGAAGAAATACTGTGTGCAAAGGACCACAGTAAGTTTGTTCCTCGTAACTCTGATTCTTACAGCAACACTACCCAGTGTTTCTGAGGTGGATCTCAGGCAGGAGAAAAGTAAAAGCAAAAATCTAGGCCATCCTCTGAGAAAGTCCTGATTAGACAAAGATCTGTAGCCCTACTAAAGACACAGGCCAGTCAGCTGCAGAGCTGGGATCCCCACATGAGTGCATCTGCCTCTAGATCCCACATCTGTCAACCAGACCCCTTCCATCAGCAGCTGTTTCCACCCCATAAGACCCCAGCATGCTCCAGTGTCTGGTCTCAGGGACCCAACTAATAGCCACCAAGCAGATGCTAAGCAATGCCTATGTTCTGGCTACTGGGGGTGAGAAGTTCCTGTTTTGGAGCGTGTTGCTATGCCTAGTGCTGTCTCTGTTGCTGTCTCACTCATGTTCCTGCCCTCTGTATCCCTCCACTGGTTAGCATTAGCAGCGAGGAAAACCAGGGTAGAAATCTGTTCTTTTTTAATAGCCATCTTTCAAAAGCTGCCTACCCCAAAGACAGAGCAGAGTTTGCCATGGCTGAGCAGGGAAAGGAGGGAATTGGGGTGGGTAATGACCACAAATGGGTTCAGAGTTCCTTGAGAGGGAGACTAAAAATGTTTTGCCATGAGATAGTGGTGATAGTAGGACAGCAATATGACTCGATTAAAAACTACTGAATTAAGCACTTTAAGTTGGTGCATTATAGCATATACCAATTATACCTCAAGCAAACTGTTAAGAAAAACATCTGGGAACAGCATTATGTTGCAGCTGGGAAAACCGCCACCTGTGACACCAGCATCCCATATGGGCACCAGTTCAAGTACCAGTTACTCCACTTCTGATCCAGCTCTCTGCTATGGCCTGGGAAAGCAGCTGAGGATGACCCAAGTCCTTTGTCCTCTGTAATCACGTGGGAGACCCAGAAGAAGCTTCTGGCTACTGACTTTGGATCATCCCAGCTCCAGCTGTTGAGGCCATTTGGGGAGTGAGCCAGCAGGTAGAAGCTCTCTCTTTTTCTCTCTCTCTCTCTCTCCCTCTTTCACTCTCTGTAATTCTGTCTTTCAAATAAATAAATAAATCTTTGAAAAAAAATCCTTACTGGTCTCATTTATTGTCTTTCTCTCACTGTAGATTGCATAGCTGTGGTGGGTTTCAAGTATGTGTGTGAATTCTTTGGTGCTCAGCCCCTGAAGAGATGGAATTTAACTGCCATCCCTAGAGAATGGGCTAGACTTGGGGCTATAACTTCCCGTCATGGGTCACAAAAGGCATTCCAGCTTCCTCCTTGCCTCTCTCCCTGAGACCACTCATTCCTGTGGGAAGCCAGCTGCCATATTGTAGACACTCAGCACCATGGAGAGGTCCCCCCATGAGTGCCAACTTGTGATCAAATCCTCCATTCAAGCCTCCAGGTGACTGCAACCCTAGGGACATCTCAACTTCATCCCAGTGAGAGGTAAGATAATAAATGCTGGTTGTCTTAAGCCACTAAGTTTTGGGATGATCTGTTAGGCAGCATCGATCATAATAGATAGAGTAGAAGCTAACTATCAGCTAGGTTGCATTGGCTGATAATTAGCCAATGTGAGTTCCATTTTGGACACACCGGTGGAGGCATGCTGTATCCTTCCAAAACAATAGCTTTCTGTGTTAACAAAGGAACCCCGAGGGTGCAGTTCCCCCAGTTTAAAAGCACTGTGACAGGGGTGAGAATTTCAGGCTTGGGGATGAGCCTGACAGGAGGCTATTTTTGGTCAGAACTGGGAAGTTTCTGTGGCTTTCTGATCATGCCAGGCCTCCGGCTGTCTGTTCTTCCTCCCGACCTCTTACCCATCCCTCATGCAGCCCAGAGAGACGATTTCTGTCAGAAGCAATGCCGGCAGGCACTTGATAATGTCGCCACCACCCAAGTGACAGAAAAAAATGCCCCCTGCTCTCGAGAACTCTCATTCTCCTTTCCTTTCACGCTGCCACATCCTTTTAGACTAGGTGGTCTCCCACCTCGAAAGGTCAGTCTCTCTCTCCTTTATCTCTGTCGCTGAGGGGGGCTTTCCATTCTGGGTAAGTGTGTCTTTGCTGCCTGCTGACTTCTCCTCTCTGCTTTTTTTCATCGCTTCTGTCTCCTTTGACATTTGTTGCTGCTGCAGCCCTTTGGAAATCCTAAGGCTCTTTCAAGAATGTAATTAGAGTTGAGGATCAGCGTGCACGAGTGCTGAGGTCGACAGCCATTACCTCAGACTGTTGTTATGCTTGACTGAAACAAAGAAGTGCACACACACACACACACACACACACACACAGCACACCAGCGAGCAAACAGCAACAAGGTGAGTGGAATGGCCAACCTGGTGAGCCCCACACCCACAGGCCTGGAAGGCAGGTGGGTGATTTGATTCCATATGTTATTAATAGGTAACAGAAACCAAAACTGCTTATAAAGGATTCATAATAATCCCACAAGTACACAATACTGCCTTTACTGTCATCTTTACCTTTGAGGGTTCCATTTCTCTACCTGCTTTGTGTGTGCCTGAGAACTTTCTCGGTCTTTCACTAGCATGTGGACAATTGCTTTGTATCCCCCATGACTAAATCCAAGTTTTGAATTTTGCACTGTCACTGCTGTGTCTCTTCTAGGACCACGAACTCCGCTGAGGCCCCTGAATTCACAAACTGGACCTCAAAGCACTGTAGGGAGCTCATAGTGATCCCCAGAAAAATTGAGGTCTTTGGGCCGGCGCCGTGGCTCAACAGGCTAATCCTCCGCCTTGCGGCGCCGGCACACCGGGTTCTAGTCCTGGTCGGGGCACCGGATTCTGTCCCGGTTGCCCCTCTTCCAGGCCAGCCCTCTGCTGTGGCCCGGGAGTGCAGTGGAGGATGGCCCAAGTGCTTGGGCCCTGCACCCCATGGGAGACCAGGAAAAAGCACCTAGCACCTGGCTCCTGCCATCGGATGAGCGCGGTGCGCCGGCCGCAGCGCACTGTCCGCGGCAGCCATTGGAGGGTGAACCAACGGCAAAAGGAAGACCTTTCTCTCTGTCTCTCTCTCTCACTGTCCACTCTGCCTGTAAAAAAAAAAAAAAAAAAAAAAAAAAAAAAAAAAAAAAAAAAAAATTGAGGTCTTTGAAGGAAATATAGCCATACTTGGCCCTGAGGAACACCATGTGAGCCACTAGCCTGAAGTAGTTCAGAGTTCAGCATTAACCTGGTTGATTCTTTCTGATGATATTGAGTCTTTGCATATCTAGGCTTTTGGTGGCTACCATCATAAACAGAAAGTGTTACCCGAAATTCAGTGTGGAACAGAAAATGAGGGTGGCAGTCTGTCTGATTGCAAGGTTGGATAAATTGTGCAGTACCCAGCAGGTACACATATATTCTGTTAAATAATTGTGATTGTTTAAGAATGAAATAGTATTAACTTTTCTTTCAATGTATGTGGTTTTCTCCAAAAAGAATGTAATTGTTAAGACATAAATACCTATTCATCTATTTTGATCCAGCTACTCAAGAAAAGGAACTGGGAAATAGTTCTTTTGACCACAGGGCACCATGAAAGAATAACTGGACAGCAATGAACAGAGAAAGGGTGTGGCCTGTTGTGACCTGGCCTCCCCTACCCATCTGTAGTCCCCATGCTGCCTCGGTCTGTCTCTCTTTAGTGCACAGGATGCTGTTTGCCAAACTTGCCACTGTCCCTCCCCAGTGGGACTTCATACACACTCATTTCTCTGTTAGGATTGGTGTTTTCCCTCATTCCTTCAATGCCTGCTCCCAGACCACCCAGACATCTGCCACAGAGCCCATCTCCTTGAAGTGTGCTCATTTGCTTGTGTACTTGTGTTCCTCTCAACGGGGAGCCTCTTAAGAACCAAGGACAGGCTTTGCTCTCCTCTGCACACCCAGCATGAAGAAAAGAAGATCCCTGTATCAATTGGAGCTTTGCCTAGAATTCTGCCAATGGTACAGATGCGCTACCATCTCTAACCTCTGTTGCTCCTCTGTTCTGAAAAGAGAGACCAATCATGGAACAAGAGGCCTTCCTTCTTCCTGAAAACATCCATGTGCTAGAAGCTTATCTGTGGATGGGGACAGGGAGATTTTGTTGGGGTATCCTGGTCTCATTTCAGGAAGTCTGTGCATCAGGGGTGAAGGTTCTAGAATAGGGGATCAGCCCTGGCACATCCGATTGCAAGCATCAGGGACTCCTAAAGTGGGGAAGGAAATTTGGTTGTGTTGTATTATGTTATGTTGTGCTTTGATTTGATTTTATTTGGTTTGGTTTGCATTGGTAGGGGGTGCTTGACCTGGTTTTCAGAAACATGGACTTATATATATTCCTCTGCTAGCCCAGGACTAGCATCAATACCATGATCCCTGGACAACTGGGCTTTGCAGAGCCTCAGACTCCAGTCAGGAGCTCAATACTTGCTCTGAATCCAACGGAACATCCCAGTCCAGGTCATGGTGAACATCATCCCGGTACTCTGTTGTTAGTGTGACAGCAGTTCTCCCTTTTCTCTGCAAGGCCTCTCTCTGCAGAGTCCCATTACCCTAACCTGACTACATTCTCTGCTTAGCCCCAGTTCAAAGTCCAACAGGAGGATCTGCTTGGTCCAGGTGATCAGTGGAGTACCTGCTCAGAGATTTAGTAGTAGTCTCTAATCCGGCTGTGCTTGGGTCAGCTGTCTGCTTTTTGTCCAATCAGCCGAAGGGGAAGGAGAGGGGCTCTGAGCACACTGGCATCACCACTCACTGAACAAAATCCTTGCAAAGATCCTGAGAATTTGCCTATCTGACCCCTGTGGTCTTTACTGTTGTACAGCGCTAACTAGCTGTTTGTTCAACAACACTGATTGTTCTATTTCGGGATTCTTCTTTATCATCCTGAAATTGTCAGCTACAGTCTATGCTCTGATAATGCCCAGACATTCACTTATGGAGTCATCAGTGTCAAGCTCATTATTTAATATATTAACAACAAATGGCTCCCTCTGCTTCCTCAAGCAGGTCTCTTTCTCTCATGGGAGTGCAGCTGAACTGCCTGCGAGTGTGAGCATAAATATATTTCATTTGCCCACAGAGAGGGCACCAAGAAATCTGGGATTCTACGGTGATTTATGAACTTTGAGTTTCCAGACCACTGAGTTGGGATCAATGCAGGAGATAAATGAGTCAATGAGGTAGAAATAGAGAACTTCTTAATTTGAGTAATGAAACTCATTAACTAAAGGAAAATCCTTTTAATTGGTATGTCCAAATAATTGAGGACGAAGTACCTTGTCCTTGGCCTAGATAGGTAGGTATTTTGCCTATGCATAGGCAGTGCCTGAAACTTTGATGAGACCCTGCCAGAAACTAGACTCATTCCCAGGGCTGACTTGAACCTCAAAGAGTGAGCCTTTCCTACGTCTGACATGGATCTGTGGTGTTCACCCAGCAAGGCCTCCTGTACCAGATTTTTTTTTTTTATCTCTTGGGTCATTTATTCACAAATTTCACTTTCATCTAAACTGCTTCTCTCTTAGATCTTCTCTTTTGGTCCTTGGCAGGTTTTTTTTTAAGATTTATTTATTCAAAAGTCAGAGTTACACAGAGAGAGGATAGACAGAGAGAAAGAGGAGAGAGAGAGAGAGAGAGAGAGAGAGAGAGAGAGAGAAGCCCTCCATCCACTGGTTCACTCACCAATTGGTCGCAATGGTCAGAGCTGTGCTGATCCAAAGCCAGGAGCCAGGAGCCAGGAGCATCTTCCGGGTTTCCCATGTGGGTACAGGGTCCCAAGGACTTGGGCCATCTTCCATTACTTTCCCAGGCCATAGCAGAGAGCTGGATCAGAAATGGAGCAGCCGGGTCTCTAACTGGCACCCATATGGGATGCTGGCACTTCAGGCCAGGGTGTGAACCCGCTGTGCCACAGCACCGGCCCCCAGTACTTGGTAGTTTTTAAGTCCTGTTCCCAATGGCTCCATTGCTTGAACGCATACACATATTCAAACCTCAACCAAAAATAAATCACTCTCCTTGGATGCTGCGTGACCTCTGACCTCCCATTCCATCCTTGCTTCCGCATTTCTGGGGGAAGTGATCTGGACTGAGCTGCCACTCATCCGGTCCCTCACCTCTAACTGAAGACATGGCAGCTTCTTCCTTCATCCCCATTCTCTTGACCTCACCTTTGGCCGTGTTACTGGAGTCTCCTAATACCCATCTAGAACACATCGCCTTCAGTCCTGACATGCCAGGCCTTGTCCTCAGCATCTGACCTCAGCAATTTCTCCCGCTCCTCTGCAGCCCATGGTGCACAAACATTACTGAGCACCACTCAAGGTGGAGCTCATTCAGAGATTGCTGGGCTTCCCCTCTGTGTTTGGAACTTAGTACATCTGGTTTAGGACCCTGTGCATTTCTCTTTTTTAATTCAACTTTTGACTTTTTTTTTCTTTGAAAAGCTGAGAGACAAAGACAGACAGAGCTTTCATCTGAAAATTCACTCCCCCCAAATGCCCATAGGTTCCATGCCTGGGAAAGGCAGAAGCCAAGAGCCCAGAGCTCAGTCTGGGTTTCCTAGGTAGGTTGCAAAGACCCAAGTGCTTGAACACTCCTGCTGCCTCCCAGGGTACACATTAGCAGGAGGTTGGATTTGAGCGTGGAGCCAGGTCTCAGACTCTGGGCACTGCATTATGGGATGAGGCTGATCCAAGCAGCATCTTAACCACTAGGCTGAGCATCTGAGAGATTCCCTGGTGATGCCGATGTGCCTGGGCTGTAGACCAGGGCTGTGCCGGGAGGTGGTTTTGCATCACTCACACACACACACACACACACACACACACACTCTGACATTTGACAATGCCTTGAGACATTTTTGGTTGTCAAACGGGGTGAGGGGGGGTTAGGAAGAAAAGCTACTGGGATCTAGTGAGTAGGGACCTGGGGTGCTCTGAACACCCACAAAGCAGAAAGCCCTATCTTTCCTTCTTCCAACAAGGAATTATCCAGCCCCAAATACCTGCGGGGCCAAGCTTGAGATACTGCTGCAGTCTCCTCCCTGGGCTGGCCAGTCTCTGGCCACGGCCCCTCCACTTGTCTGCAACACCCCAGGCCTGATGGTTCTGTCTCTGTTACGAATATGCCTCCCCTGTCCTGTCTTCTTTCCATTGTCCCTCTTGTTTCCTACTTCAGCACCTCCCATGTGGATTCCTGACTGCATCAGCTTCGTCAGTAGACTTTTTTTTTTTTAATCACAAAGTGGTCCAGCTGAAATAGACAAGAACTTTCTGAGCTAGAAGCTTCCCTAGTTAAAAGCCACCAATCCTTCTCCTGCTCAGAGCATGTATGAGGCGATCTTGGAGCCTGGGAAGACAGGAGCCCCTGTAGCGTGTGAGGGGCCTCACCAGCCTCGTCTGCCCTACCGCCCACCCGCAGTCCGTGCTTCTGCCTCCCAAGTCACTTGGCGTCATCTGAAGATGCTGCCTGCTCTCTCATCTCCTGGCACCTTGTTTGTTCCCTCCACCTAAATAACCCTTTCCTCTCTTCATTTGCTGAGTCTCTTTCAAACTTGAGGACTCATCTCAAAATGCCACCTCTTCCACGAAGGCTCCCATGACCAGCCTCACATGCTGAGTGAGAAGCTTCAACTTGGGATCCCATAGCACCCTGTGCCAATGTCTGTACCACCTGTCCTGACACTTATCACACCAGAGGGGCAGGAGAACAATCGTGAAACGCGAGACTTGGAACTGGAATTCCAGTCTAGCTGCTTCCTAGCTGAGTGACCCCTGATGATCTACTTAACTTTCTGTCCCTCAGTTTCTTTGCCTATAAAGGGGCTGATATGGCGTCAGCCTCATTAGCCTGTGGGGATCAAATGAGCTAATACACACTCAAAGCACTTAAAACAGGGCTTGGCGATTACCAAACAGTGTAAGTGTTGGCCACTCTTGTTATCGTTTGCTTGTCTCTTCATTTCAGCTGATTGTAAGCTCAGTGAGGACAGCAAAATGTCTAGGATTCTGTGTCCTCTTAGTCTATAGCAGGCACTCGATAAACACAAGTTAGACTTGTAGATTCCTTGAAAGCAGAAGCCAAAGCAGATCAACACATTTCTTTTTCTTTTTTCTCCCTCCCTCCCTCCCTCCCTCTCTTTTCCATCTCCTCTTCGTAACTCCATTTATTCATTCAAGAAACTGTTTAGTGAGCACTTTATGTATGAGTCACCATCGTCCACACCTTTGATGCCGAGGAGCAAAATACAGGGCGTGAAGCTTTAGGAGCTGCAAAAGCTTGAGTTCTGGCAACCTCTTTGAGGCATCGCACATCAAACAGTACCAGTGTCCGTCCTCCTCTATTATCACAATGCTGTGAGACCATCACGAGATTCTGAGTTTATGGAAAGTATAAAATAAGTGTAGAAGATTTAATTCTCCAGCCCATCCTTTTTTTTAATGACTCTGGGACAAGGGGCACTAGTCTGACCTATAATTATTTGTGTAGTACATATAGTATTCTTTGCAGAAGAGTTGGAGAAAATGTTGTGAGAAATAAATGGCCCATGGCTATGAAAAATAAGAAAACTAAGGAAGAATCTTGGTGGGTTTCAGAACCATGCAGTCGGCACTTTCCAAGGCGTGTTTCAAACAATACCCACTCCAGGTGATGGTCCAGTGGGAGGGGCAAACAAATGAGGAGAATACTGCACTGAAGGAATGTTGTGCTAAACAAATCAAGCTTCTATGTGTTAGAACTTTCCAGCGCTGTTAGTAAGCTGATGGGCAACGTGAGTCTCCAAGAGGGGTATCTCGAAGGCCTCTAAGGTGCTGAATTCCCAGTCCTTACGGACTTCAGAACGCGTTTCCATCGAGGGTCTTGGGAAACAAGTGTTTCAGGGCACATACTTCAGACACAGAGGGCAGGAAATACTGATCCAGACCCTTTGGCGTATTCACAGATGCTGAAAATGAGGTCCATAGAATTAAATGATTTGCTGCAAGTGACCCACTCCGTGGGAGAGTCTGGCTGCTGGAGCAGGGCCTTTTCAAAAATAATTATATTAATGCCAGCCTCTTCCAAATTCTTCAGACGCAGAGGCCTGAGGCTTCTGATTTAGGTCCAAAGTGGTTTCCAAATTCCAATTCCAGAAGCTCAAGAAAATTCAAAGGAAAGTTCGTGAAGAAAGTAGAAGAGAGTGAATCTCGTTTCCTTTCCATTTAGAAAGCGAATGGCCTCCTCCCTTTTCTGATATTCTAGCCCAGCTATCCCTCAGATACTGTTTATTAATACTCTCCATGCAAGAGGACCTCAAATAATATGCAGTGAAAACTGAGTCTTCCATGGGTTCCTCTATCATTCTCTCCACCTTAGTCCCATAACAAATTGTCCTTACTATTTCATGATAGTTTTCATAATTTCTCCTGTAATAGCTTATACACATTCTCTTCTTTTTTTAATCTTTATATACAGAAGATCAATTTAGTATATATTAAGTAAAGTTTTCAACAGTTTGCACCCACACAGAAACACAAAGCGTAAAGTACTGTTTGAGTACTAGTTATACCGTTAATTCACATAGTACAACACATTAAGGACAGAGATCCTACATGGGGAGTAAGTGCACAGTGATTCCTGTTGTTGATTTAAAAATTGACACTCTTGTTTATGGCGTCAGTAATCACCCTAGGCTCTTGTCATGAGTTGCCAAGGCTATGGAAGCCTTTTGAGTTCGCCAACTCCAGTCTTATTTAGACAAGGCCATAGTCAAAGTGGAAGTTCTCTCCTCCCTTCAGAGAAAGGTACCTCCTTCTTTGATGACCTGTTCTTTCCACTGGGATCTCACTCGCAGTGATCTTCATTTAGGTGTTTTTTTTTTTTGTTTTTTGTTTTTTTTTTGGTTTTTGGTTTTTGGTTTTTTTGCCATAGTGTCTTGGTTTTCCATGCCTGAAATACTCTCATGGGCTTTTTAGCCAGATCCAAATGCCTTAAGGGCTGATTCTGAGGCCAGAGTGCTGTTTAGGACATCTGCCATTCTATGAGTCTGCTGTGTATCCTGCTTCCCATGTTGGATAGTTCTCTCCCTTTTTAATTCTATCAGTATTAGCAGACATTAGTCTTGTTTATGTGATCTCTTTGACTCTTAATCCTATCATTATGATCAATTATGAACTGAAACTGATCACTTTGACTACTGAGATGGCATTGGTACATGCCACCTGGATGGGATTGAATTGGAATCCCCTGGCCCGTTTCTAACTCTACCATTTGGGGCAAGTCCAATTGAGCATGTGCCAAACTATACATCTCATCGCTCTCTTATTCCCACTCTTATATTTAACAGGGATCACTTTTCAGTTAAATTTAAACACCTAAGAATAATTGTGTGTTAATTAAATAGTTCAACCAATAGTATTAAGTAGAACAAAAAAAATACTAAAAGGGATAAAGTATTAAGTTGTTCCTCGACAGTCAGGACAAGGGCTGATCAAGTCATTGTTTCTCATTGTGTCCATTTCACTTCAACAGGTTTCCTTTTTGGTGCAAAGTTAGTTGTCACTGATCAGGGGGAACATATATTTGTCGTTTTGGAATGGGCTTAATTCACTCAGCATGATGTTTCCAGATTCCTCCATTTTGTTGCAAATAACTGGATTTCATTTTTTTTTTTTTTACTGCTGAATAGGAAAGAGCTACTTTAATCATCTATCCTATAAATTAATGTGCGTCATTTCTCATACTATGTTAAGACTGAACAGATTGGATTTACATTACAGTAACAAACAGCTTCCAAATCTCATTGATGCAACTCAATAAAAGTTTGTCATATGTGTTCCATGTCTTGCATAGATCAACAGAAGGCTCTATTCCATACAGTCACTCAGCGTCCAGCTCACCAAGGCTTGAACAGTCATCTCCTTAGTTGTAGCAGTTACATAAAACAGAACAGGAGATCTCATACTGCATATCTTATACATTAACTCAGAAGTGACACAGGCTGCTTCTGATTAAAGCCCATTAATTGAACTACTTTTGTGGTCCTTCCCAAAGACAGAGACATTTAATCATCTCATGTAAATAGAAGGAAAGGAAAGTCAGATGTGGGTGCTCCCTAGACATCTCTACCATAGAGTAGAATTGTAAAAATTAAGCTAGCTTGCTTGCTGTGGTTGTTAATTTATTTAAGAGGTAGAGAGAAAGAGACAGATGAAGAAAGAGCACCCTAAGTGCTGATTTACTGCCAGATACCCACAGTGGCCAGGGCCAAGGCTGAGAGCTGGAAACTCAATTCAGGTCTCCCATGTGAGTGGCAGGAACTCAGTTACTGGAGTCATCATCACTATTACCCAGGGTGTGTGAGAAGGAAGCTGGAATCAGGAGCTGGAGCCAGAACTGAAAGCCAGGTGTCTGATATGTGTTGTGGCTGTCCTAACCTGTGTCTTAACCAACAGCCCAAACAACCATTCCTGAGCTTTATTTCTGATAGTGATATGAAGATAGATGTTTTAAAATAATGTTAAATAGGATGGAAATTAGACATATTTCAAAGTCAATGTTCAGTGACTAAAGTACTAGATTATAATTCTAATCCAATTTTGCTCCTACTGTCTAATCTTTAGCAAGTTCAAGGCCTCAGTTTTCACAGCTGTAAATAAATAAAAGATGGATCTAGGAAGGGTCTGATGTGGAGAGGGAGGTGGGGGGGGGAGATTAGCTAATGAGTACAAGGATGTAGTTAGGTGGGAGGGAGAACCCTGATGTCTGTGATACAGTAGGACAACAATGGATGACAACAATTAATTGTGTATCTCAAACTAGTTAGTAAAGGAGGGTTTGTTCTCAATACAAGAACAGGATCAATGTTTGTGGTAATGGATATGCCAGTTATCCTGGTGTGATCATCACACTGTAGACATGTATTGTAATATCACACTGAACTCTTGAAAGATGTACAATTACTACATGTTAGTTAAAATTTTAAAAACACATATTTAAAATGTATGTGATACACTAAAATAGGAGGTTGGATTATATTATTTCCAAGACCCAATCTAACTCAGATATTCTAGGATGCTTTAGTAGAAGAGGGGCATTCATCCCAAGAATAAGAGAGAGCCCATTAGCAAAGACCCCACCACCCAGCAGAATTGCCCCTTTAACACCAACTGGCTTTTTGTCCTCAATAAATGGAGAAGCCACAGAGCAGAGAATAAGGCAGAGAAAAGGATCCAGAAATAGCCTTTCATTTCAAGCCAGAGTCAGGCAGGAGCCTTCAGCCGACTGGAGCTGTTCACTTAGCTTTTGAGAGATGCCAAAGTCATCTCTTCAATCAAAGAGGATTGTAAGAGAAGCACAGAATTCTTTAATGTTCTCTGAGCTGCTCTCAGGCCTGGGAGCAGACCCGGGAAACAGTGTTATTGTAACTGAGATGCCAGGACATTTGGCAGTGTTATATTCTTGTTTGGCCTGGTTCAGCTCTTTATTTATTGAAGCCTCGAATCTCTCCAGGCCAGAGTTCAGTGCGTTAATGTACATACTTTGTCTCTCTAGACAGAAGCCTAAATTGAATACATTCAGCTTCAGGATAACCCAGTTTGCAACTGAGATATTAACTCTGAAGTTTCCCTTCTTTCTTATTACACCCATCAAGGCATTTGGCACCTAGGCTCTTCTTTCCAATGTGGTTCTCTTCCTTCACTATCCCAATACCAATTAGACTCTCAATTTAATCTAATGAGCCAATATTTCCTGAGTACTGATTATAGACAAATTATATGCTAGCATGAATTTAATAAGACCCAAGTCTCTGTTTCAAGAGGCTAAGAACATTCTAGGGAGACAGACATGGGGATAGACCTCCTCCCTACCCCCACTTCCCACTCCCATGGAGAGAATGGCAGGTGCAGAATTAGAGGTAAACACAAGAAGAGTGTGGAGGTGAGGGTGTACATCACTGTAGGTGCTGGGCAGTGATGGACAAAATGGAGCAGTCCCAGCCACTGCCTGGGCCAAAGCATGGTAGGATAAAATGACATTCTACACTTGGAAATATCAAATAATTTCAGTTGAGTTGAGCATGGAATGAGCGGGAAGAGGTGCAGGGATGAGAAAGGACAAGATCACGGTTGACTTCCAGAGCTGGATCACAGTTCACCTGTTCTCCAAAAATACTTGAGGCTACTGCCCTTCCCCAGGGTGTCTGGAGAATGGATTTCTGAAAACAAAATGTCTCGTAAGGCTCTAACGTGGATTTTGATGGTGTCAACCAAGGTCTCAACTGCAAACAACACAAAAAGATAATTATCACAGTAAGATAATTCAAGGATGTGTTTACTAACGAAGGGTCTCTTAACAGAGATGAAGGTGTGGGAAAGTCTCAAGGGAGAGGGTCATGGGCAGCGTCCAGAGGCAGAGGAGCTATTACCACCATCGGGCTGAAGGGATGAGTTTTGGGAACTCAAAAGGAGAAAGTTGTGAAGGGGTGGATCCAGGGAGAGATAAATTCCCTGACTTCCTTCCCTCATCTCCTTCCGGTCTTCTGCTAAATCTTCCCATAGGCCCAACTCAGCAAGGCTCCAGAACACACCAACAATGTCCAGAAAGATCGGTAGGTCTGCATGGACAAATGGAAAATGTCCTGTAATTTGGAGCTGGCTTGGCTGGCACTGTTGCTGACTGCAAGGGAGATATTTATGGTTAGGACTCTCCTGCATCACACTCCCCAGCACTCATCCTTTCCTTATGGTCCTTCCTTTCTGGTCCTGTGCAGTGCCTATCTTATCCTTCTTGGCAGCTGGTATCTACTCTATGGGATATGATATGGGATATGTGTGGCCCACCAGATGGACCAGAAAGCAAAACGATGATTATATTCAGAGAGAACATCCCTGGGGGAGGAATTCTCAAAGAAGACAGAGGGCTTGGGGTTTTATAGAGGCAAATAAATAAGGGAATCATGGGGGCATGGAGGCAGGTCTCATCTAGGTCCTAGGACAGGTCATTGTTTTTGGTTATTTTCTGGAACACAAAAGGGAGAGCAGGGAGCTGGCCATCACTGTTTGCTAGGAACTTAGGGCTCAGGTACAGTTCAGCATTACCAGTTTCCCATTTTGTTCAGGCTAAACAATTATCATTCCACCCTGAACAACTCAGAAGTGATCGCAAAGCTTCTGAGAGGGGGGAAGCAGGATTTAAAGAGTGGTCTCTCAAAACTCTTGTTGGTGTTGTTCCCGCAGTCAGTTGAGCCATTTGTTGAGAGGTGGTGACATAGATCAGCCTTTTACAGACATGAGTATCAGGCATCATACATGGAAAAAAAGCAGAAATATTATTAGAAATGGTTGTAGTGAAGAGCCAAAGATTTAAATCTAAAAAGGAATCATTATGGTAGATTCCAAGTCAGTGGAGGAAAGTCATTCAGTCATCCTGCACCACTCACTGAGTTTGCTTAAGTCTAAATATTGGTTCTCTGTTGAAGTTATCCAGTCATAGATGGTTCTCAGATAAGGGTGTGTGTGACATGAAAATTTCACTGGATTTCCTCCCTCACTGGCCCAGACAGCAGATGTCCGGGGGTAAAAGTGGCCCATGGGTGTGTGCAGTGATGAATCCTTTGTGGCGTTTGAGTTCAGTCATCAAGAGTTTTTGCAGATCCTGGAAAGAAGGGCCACAACAAGGCAACCTAGCATCCCAGTCTGTAGGAATCTGGGTGTCAGTTCTCCATGGCACCAGGTCGGGTGCAAGGGAGGAAAATTGGAAATATGAGTATGGAATGCTATAGGCAGATACTGAAGGAAACTGGAAGAATTGGAAATTTGGTATGGATCGACAGTTTGGGCAAGGTAATAGGATCCAGTCCAGTTTGCAGGTAATTACCATAAGTGGTTTTTCTACTGAGATGGGAAAAGGGAAAGTCAAATAAATCTCAACCAGATAAGAGTTTGCCTGTCCATCAATTACCTGCAATTTACAGAGAGCAGCCAGAATCTGATAACTTGGAAAGGCGTGCTCTGGGCAGTACAATTTTCCACACACCTGACTCCTGATCAAAATTAATCTCCAAGAAAGATTATTCTTGAACATAAAATAAAGATGGTGTCATTAGATTTGACCTGATTATTTACATAGGTGCCTCAAGAGTGGTAATTTACCTTATATAAATCTTCTCAACTTTGCTT
Source organism: Sylvilagus floridanus (assembly GCA_949820135.1). Taxonomy (NCBI): domain Eukaryota; kingdom Metazoa; phylum Chordata; class Mammalia; order Lagomorpha; family Leporidae; genus Sylvilagus; species Sylvilagus floridanus. The sequence goes on from OX463236.1 coordinate 75,808,292, forward strand.
TACTGGACATCCTTAAGGAATCTTTGATTGAACTTTTTTTTTGAGAGATAAAGGCAGAGGAACAGACAAAGAGAGGGCAAATAGACAGAATTTCTACTCACTGTTTTATTTCTCAAATGCCCACAATGACCAGGACTGGACTGGGCTCAACCCAGAATCCAGGAATTGAATCCAATTCTCCCAATGCGTGACAGAAACCCCATTACTTGGGCCATTACCGGCTGCAGGCAGCAGCTTTATCTGCTATGTCACAGCACCAAGCTCCCTAACCAATGTCTTAATCACTAGACCAAATATCGCCCCCTCAAACTGGACTTTACAAAGACTCTCAGAGGTAGAAAGCCAAGCCAAAACCTTACCATCAGATCTCAACTATACTACTTAAGATTTGGGTAAATGCTACTCTTTCCTGAGTCCTCAAGATATTCTGTTTCCCAAGCCCCCAGAATGTAAATTTCTTACTTACCTGTAGTGCTAGGAAGGTCAAAACAGGTTTTCTCAAAAGGGCTTTGTAAGCATCAGCTCCACAAAGTCAGTCTTCACCCTTACATTTCCAGGAGTGGGATAGCTGGATCATATCATAGGTCTATATTCAGATTTTTGAGGTATCTCCAAACTGATTTCCAGAGTGGTTTTAGCAGTTTACATTCCCACCAAAAGTGGATTAGGGTACCTTTACCCTCACATCCTCTCCTTCATTTATTGTTTGTTGCTTTCTCTATGAAAGTCATACTAACTGGGGTGAAATGGAACCATATTGTGGTTTTGATTTGCATTTCCTTGATAGATAGTGATCCTGAGCATGTTTTCATGTGTCTGTTGACCATTTGGATTTCCTCTTTTAAAAAATGTTGTTTAAGTCTTTGGGCCATTTCTTGTCTGGGTTGTTTGCTTTTGTTATTGTGGAGTTTCTTGATCTCTTTATATATTCTGGTTATTAATCCTTTATCACATGCAAACTGTTGAAATCTTTACTTAATATATGCTAAATTGATCTTCTGTATATAAATATAATTGTAAATGTATCTTGATGTGAATGGAAAGGGAGAGGGAGCGGGAGAGGGGAGGATTGCGGGTGGGAGGAAAGTTATGGGGGGGAAGCCATTGTAATCCATAAGCTACACTTTGGAAATTTATATATATTAAATAAAAGTTTAAAAAATCCTTTATCACTTGTATTGTTTGCAAATAATTTCTCCCATTCTGTCAGGTGCCTCTTCACTTTTCTGAGTGTTTCTTTTGCAGTACAGAAGCTTCTCAGTTTAATGTAATCCCTTCTGTTGACTTTGGCTTTGATTGCCTGTGCCTCTGTGGTCTTTTCCAAGAACTCTTTTCCTGTGCCAATGTTTTGCAGGGTTTCCCCAATGTTCTGTAGTAATTTGAGGTATTAGGTCATAGATTTAGACCTTTAATCCATTATGAATGCAATTTTGTCTAAGGTGTAAGGTAGGGGTTCTACTTCATGCTCCTGCATGTGGAAATCCAGTTTTCCCAGCACCATTTGTTGAAGAGACTGTCCTTGCTCCAGGGATTGGTTTTAGTTCCCTGGTCAAATATAAGTTCGTTGTAGATGCTTGGTTTGCCTTCTGACATTTCTATTTTTTTCCATTGGTCTATCCCTCTGTTTTTGTACCAGTACTAGTTTGTTTTGATTATAGCTGCCTTATAGCATGTCTTGAAATCTGGTATTGTCATACCTCCAGCTTTGTTTTTGTTGTATAACATTGCTTTAGCTATTCAAAGTCTCCTGTGCCTCCATATGAATTTTATCATCATTTTTTCTAGATCTGAGAAAAATGTCTTTGATATATTGATTGGTATCATATTGAATCTGTAGATTGTTTTAGGAAGAATGGACATTTTGATGATATTGATTCTTCCAATCCATGAATATGGAAGATTTTTCCTTTTCTTTGTATCTTCTTCTATTTCTTTCTTTAATGTTTTGTGATTTTCATCACAGAGATCTCTGACATCCTTGGTTAAATTTATTCCAAGGTATTTGATTTTTTTTGTAGCTATTGTGAATGTGATTGATCTTAGAATTTCTTTTTCAGCTATGGCATTGTCTGTGTATACAAAGGCAGTTGATTTTTATGTATTGATTTCATATCCTGCTACTTTGCCAAACTCTTCTATGAGTTCCAATAGTCTCTTGGTGGAGTATTTTGGATCCCCTATATATAGAATCATATCATCGGCACATAGGGATAGTTTGACTTCCTCATTCCCAATTTGAATCCCTTTGGTTTCTTTTTCTTGCCTAATGGCTCTGGCTAAAACTTTCAGGACTGTATTGAATAACAATGGTGATAATGGGTATCCCTGTCTGGTTCTGGATGTCAGTGGGAATGCTTCCAACTTCTCCCCATTCAATAGGATGCCAGCCATGGGTTTGCCAAAAATTGCCTGGATTGTATTGAGGAATGTTCCTTTTATACTCAATTTGCTTAGAGTTTTCATCATGAAAGGGTGTGCATTTTATCAAATGCTTTTCTCTGCATCTATTGAGATAATCATGTGGGTTTTGTTCTTAAATTTGTTAATGTGATGTATCACATTGATTGATTTGTGAATGTTGAATCATCCTTGCATACCAGTGAAGAATACCACCTGGTCTGGGTGAATGATCTTTCTGATGTATTTTTTGATTTGATTGGCCAGAATTTTGCTGAGGATTTTTGTGTCTATGTTCATCAGGAAAATTGGTCTGTAGTTCTCTTTCTCTGTTGCATTTTTTTCTGGATTTAGGAATTAAGGTGATGCTGGTTTCACAGAATTCGGGAGGATTCTCTACCTTTCATTGTTATGAATAACTTGAGAAGAATTGGAGTTAGTTCTTTTTTAAATGTCTGGTAGAATTCAGCAGTGAAACCATCCGGTCCTGGCCTTTTCTTTGTTGGGAGGGTCTTTATTACTGATTCAATTTCCATTTTGGTAATGGGATTGTTTAGGTTTTCTATGTCTTCATTGCTCAATTTAGGTAGGTTGTATGTGTCCAGGAATCTATCCATTTCTTTTAGGTTTCCAGTTTGTTGAGATATAGCTCTTTGTAGCAATTTCTGATGATTCTTTTTATTTATGTGGTGTCTGTTGTTACATTTCCCTTTTCATCTCTAATTTTATTGATTTGGATCTTCTCTCTCCTTTTTTTGGTAAGTTGGGCCAATGGTGAGTCAATTTTGTTTATTTTTTCAAAAAACCAGCTCTTTGTTTTGCTGATCTTTTGTATTTTTGTTGTTTTTTTGTTTCAAATTTGTTGATTTCTTCTCTAATCTTTATTATTTTTTTTCTCCTACTAGTTTTGGGTTTGGTTTGCTGCTGTTTTTCTAGATCCTTGAAATGCATTAATAGCTCATTTATTTGGTGCCTTTCCAATTCCTTGATCTAGGTAGCTATTGCTATAAACTTTCTTTTTAACACTGTTTTTGCTGTATCTTATAAGTTTCGATATGTTGTTTTGTCTTCATCATTTGTTTCCAGATTTTTTTTATTTCTCTTTTTTTTAATTTTTTTGACAGGCAGAGTGGACAATGAGAGAGACAGAGAGACAGGTCTTCCTTTTTGCTGTTGGTTCACCCTCCAATGGCCGCCGCGGCTGGCGCACCACACTGATCTGATGGCAGGAGTCAGGTGCTTCTCCTGGTCTCCCATGGGGTGCAGGGCCCAAGCACTTGGGCCATCCTCCACTGCACTCCTGGGCCACAGCAGAGAGCTGGCCTGGAAGAGGGGCAATTGGGACAGAATCTGGTGCCCCGACCGGGACTAGAACCGGAATAGCCTGTTGAGCCATGGCGCCGGCCTATTTCTCTTTTTATTTATTCTATTGACCTACTGTTTATTCAGGATCATGTTGTTCAGTGTCCATGTGTTTGCACATATTTTAGAGAAACATGAGTTGCTGATTTCCAGCTTCACTGCATTATGGTGGGAAAAGATGCAAAGTATGATTTCAATTTTTTTTTTTTTAATTTGCTGAGACTTGTTTTATGGCCTAGAATGTCATCAATCCCAGAGAAGTTTCCATGAACAGGTGACAAGAATGTGTGTTCTGCAACTGTAGGATGAAAAATTCTGTAGATATCTGTTAGGTCCATTTGGTCTATAATGTCAATTAAATCTGCTATTTCCTTGAGATTTCTGTCTGGTTAATCTGTTCACTGTTGAAAATGGGGTATTGAAATCTCCCATTACTATTGTATTTAGTCTCTGTCTCCTTTTAGATCCCTTACCATTTCTTTTAAATAGCCAGGTGCCCTGTAATTAGGTGCATATACATTTACAATAGTCACATTTTCCTGTAGAATTGATTCCTTAATCATTACATAGTGTCCTTCTTTGTCTCTTTTAACAGTTTTTATGTTAAAGTCTATTTTGTCTGATATTAGGCTGCCTATACCATCTCTTTTTTGGTTTCTGTTAGCATGGAATTTCTTTTTTCATCCATTCACTTTCGGTTTGCATGCATCTTTGTTGATGAGATGTGTTTCTTGTAGGCAGCAAAGAGATGGTTTTGTTTTTCAATCTATTTAGCCAGTTTTTTAACTGGAGAGTTAAGGCCATTTATATTCAAGGTGACTATTGATAGGTAACAACTTTGCCCTAACATTTTCTCCATAAATATTACCATTTTTTACTTTGGATTTCCTTTATACTTTTACTGGGAGCTTTCCTTCTTTTGCCTTTTTCCATAGTGGTGACCATGTTTCTGTGTTTCTGTATGCAGCACATCCTTAAGCAACTTCTGCAGGGTTAGATGGGTGGTAACAAATTCTTTCCGTTTCTGTTTGTCATGGAAGGTCTATATTTCACCTCCATGCATAAATGAGAGTTTTGCAGCGTGTGTAAATCTGGGTTGACAGTTTTTTTCTCTTAAGACTCGGACTGCATCTCTCCATTCTCTCTTAGCCTGTAGAGTTTCTGATAAGTCCACTGTAAGTCTAATTGGAGATCCTTTGAAAGTAATCTGCTGTTTTTCTCATGCACATTTTAGAATTTTTTTATGTTTTATTGTGGAGACTTCGATTACAATGTGTTGTGGTGAAGATTTTTTCTGATCATGTCTATTAGGAGTTCTATGTGCTTTCTGTACTTGAATTCACTTTGTTTCTCCAAATTGGGGAAATTTTCTGTTATTATTTCACTAAAAAGGCCTTCTAATCCTTTCTCTCTTTCCACACCTTCAGGAACTCCTAGGACCCATATGTTGGGTCATTTGATAGTATCCTGTAGATTTCCAACAATGTTTTCCAGTTTTCTAATTTCTTCTTGTTGTGTTTGGTCTGACTATATAACTTCCTGCACTTTGTCTTCTAAGTTGGATATTCTCTCTTCTGCTTCACTGATTCTATTGTTAAGGCTCTCCAATGCACTTTTCATTTGTTCTATTGAATTCCTCAAATTCTTCATTTCCAATATTTCATTTTTATTTCTCTTTAAGATCTCAATTTTGTGGGAGAAATTTTCTTTCATGTCGTGTATGGATTTCATTAGTTCATGAATTTGCTTCTGCTTACTTCTAAGTAATCCTATGATCAATTTTTTGAATTCTATTTCTGACATTTCTTCAGTTTAATCATCTTCACAATCTAGTATTGAATTGTTGTGTTCTTTTGGGGGTATCATGTTGTCTTCCTTGTCCTTGTTTCTTGAATTGGTGTATTTGTTACTTGGCATTTCTGGGGATTCTTGTTGGTTTCTTCTTTGATTTTTCACTGTGGTGGCTTTTATCTTTGGACTATGTCTGAGTGGAGTGTCTGGTTTCAGGGACTATCTAGAGGTGTGTGGTCAGTATGGCCAGGGAGCTCTGTTGAGTGCTCCTGGTGAAGGGCGTGTCTGAGGTGACACACCCAGGTTTGGCATGGTAAATATCCTTTTTTTTTTTTTTTATCAGAGGGGAGGTTTCTTTTTGTCTGTTGGTGTATACTCAGCTGAGCTTCTCTCCTTGATGGAGACCAGTGCCTGGGTGCTAGCCCAGTGGGTGTATTATTCGTTTGCTTGCCACAAGGACCATATAAAGGATCTGTGCAGTCCTCAGTATAAGTCTCTCATAGGTAAACACAGAGCCCTGATTGTGTGGAGCCTCCCACAGTGACTGCCCAATGCCCCAGCCATCCCTTGAGTCCTCCCACGCAGCCTCAGAGCACCTTGCTCTCCAACACTGGTGCAGAGGTTCTTGGCTGATAAGGTCCTAAGTTGTGCGCATCTTCACCATCCACATAGGTCCACTGTGTCCCTCCAATTTACATAGTTTCCTGTGCTGTTTTCTCCCTAACTCTTCCCTGAGACTGCACTCTTTCCACTTTTTAAAAACTATCTCCTCCTAGAGTTGAGCAGCAACTCCCTCCCCACTCTGCCACCTGATTATTTTCAAAATGGAAATTCTGATGAAAGTTTATTAAAATAATGAAGCACAATGTGCATGCTTCTATAGTGTTCAAAACAAAATACAGCCAATCCAAAAATAAGCTTTAGATAAAATATCTATAAAAACAATGATTAATCCTGTTGTCAAGAAAGAGTGGATACTATACCTACTTTGTGAAAATGGATGAACATAATCTTTACAGAGAAAAATACCTTTGCAAATAGCACATAATAATCTTGAGATGTAATAAACAGTAAGTTTAAGCACATTGTTAGAATATACAGGACTCTACTGAGAACATAAAGTAGATCCAGTAAGTCTGGTCCTAAACATAAATGATGTGAATCCAGTCTTGCAAACCACTGGCCCAAAAGGCAATAGATTCAAACATGTGAAGTAGGGACCAAGTAAGCACATAAGAAGACAAATGAAGTGATGACTGATGATGCTGTTGGTATCTAATGCAGATAAAGCAGCAACAGGACCCTAATAAAATAGACCACAAGCAGACAGGGCACCAACCTTTCTCCAGAAGCTTCCCCCACAGCCCAGTGTCTCAAAACATTTCTTCCTTTTTTAAAAGATTTTATTTATTTATTTGAGAGGTAGAGTTACAGAGAGTGAGAGGGAGAGACAGAGAGAAAGGTCTTCCATTCGCTGGTTCACTCCCCAGATGGTAGCAATAGCCAGAGCTGGGCCAATCTGAAGCCAGGAGCTTCTTTGGGGTCTTCCACGCGTGTGCAGGGGCCCAAGCGCTTTGGCCATATTCCACTGCTTTTCCAGGACATAGCAGAGAGCTAGATCAGAAGAGGAGCAGCTAGGACTAGAACTGGCGCCCATATGGGATGCTGTGCCACCGGTGGAGGATTAACGCACTACGCCACAGCGCCAGCCCCTCAAAACATTTCTCCTAATAACATCTTACCCACACAATCACTAAGGGCAGGCTAAACGTCGTTTCTGATCCAACAATGCTTTCTATGTAAGTTGTCAATAGAGGTCTATCAGATGAACATGATTACTTCCTGAAACTTTCATCCTACACAGTAAATGAACCTCATGATTTCCAAGGCCTCTCTGGGAAACCCAAAGACAGTCTTAGGTACAAAAGATATCATTTAGGATCCAATAGAAGAATGGCAAATAACAAAAAGTTATTAGGGTATTTGAACACTGATCAAAATAGGATCATGGATTACTGAGAACAATGCTTGATTACCTGTTTTATCAAAGTGATAATAAGAGATTTTAAAAGCACAAAACTGATTCTTGTGGTTAAGCTTTGCATGTCCCGGATCAAAGTGCCTAGGGCGAATGCCTGGCTAGGCTCTTGTCTCCAGATTCTTGCTAAAGCAGACCCTGGGAGCCAGCAGTGACAGCTCAAATAATTGGGTCCATGCCACCTACACAGGAGACCTGCATTGAACTCCCAGCCCCATCCTGGGCCCCAGCCGAATCCCAGTCATTGTGAGTATTTGCAGAGTGGACCAGTGAATGGGAGCACCCTGTTTCCCTACTGGTGTGTATAGACAAGCACACACCTGCCTGTCTCTCTATCTGTCAAGTAAATAAATCATAAAAACATGATGGTAAAGAACCTTAAATTAGCTCTCTCAAAAGTTAGAAAATTTAGTTTTCTTAAATAATCAAGGACATGACAAGGTCAGCACAAAGCAAAGTCTTCTTGTAATACACAGATTTTTTGTTTTCTTGGCAGACCGACTACACAAAATGTAAGAATCACCTTTTACAACCTCTTATCAAGAGCGAGTCAATAATCTAAGAAAATGTTGTCATTTTAGCAGAGAGAATAACTAAAATCTGGTTTTGAATCAGTGTAATACTTGATGCTGAAGCTCTTTTTGAGAATCTCATAAATAAATCATAAAACATGGCCAGCTTTGATCATGGCATAGAAAGTTCTATTTCTAGAACCTTCCATAACCATTTAGGTTTTATCCTAAACTTTCACATTTTCCTTTTTGAAACAACCAGTCATTTTACTTTAGAACAAAAACATTCTATATTTTTCCTTAATTCAACTTTCTCCAAGTGGCCCAAAATGAATTAACAGACCCACAAAATAGCCTCTAATCATTGTGAGTGGGAACTTCAGGAGTATTCCACTTATATTAGCAAAAAAAAAAAAAAAAAAACCTGTGGAAAAATAGAATTAAAAACTTCATTGTGCTACAAAGTATATTAAATCCATGTATGGTTTCTCCACAATATGCACATTCCATGAACTTTTGCAAGCTCCCTCACACAAGCACTTGCCTGTCTCTAAACCAATCAGAACAGAGCTCCTTTAAGAGATTTTATTATCATGTTGTGTAATAGGATCCAGAGGCAGGAAAGTACTACAGACTCACAGGCATGTCTAAGTACAGATACGGACAGAAGGCTTTTAGCTTGAATTATAGCATTTCAACTATGACTCAAACATCAGCAAGAGACATGAAACTCTTTTAGTTCACATCAAAGAACTGTTCTCATTCCATTGGGTATGAATTTTTAATAGACTGAGCTCAAAACAGACAAGAGACACAAACACACAGGGAAGAGTAATAAACCAGATTGTTGTCTCTCATACAGCAGAGCTCACAAGTGGTCAGACTATCAAACTAAAAAGCAGTTGTCACTGGAAGTTAATCAAGTACCCAAAAAGAACCAACTCAAATGCTTGCTTTGATACCAAAGAGCAGGAGCCTGGAGCAGGGCACCTGGAGGCAGCCTTGCCATGTGGGGGCCCCAGCCGGCAGTTAGGAATGGGACACAGTGAGCCAAGGCCTGGTTGCTCAGTGGGGTAAATGAGAATGTGAGGGAGAGGTGCAGCCCCATCTGGGCCATGGTACCCATCGCCAAGGACAAAATGCACCCAACGCACAAGGAGAAGGTTTCATCAGGCTGTTGGTATTGCAAGAGGGAAAATGCCCATCCATGAGGCGTCTCCAGGAGAAGGAAGGGAAACTGGAGTTTGATGGAATCAGGTAGGTAAAGGGATTGTCAGGATAAGTAGAGGTAGGTCTGTTCCCTAGGGGGAGGCTTCTTTGTTTTCTAGACCCACAAATGGTGAGAGGCTATGCAAAAGAGAATGACAGAGGGATTTCAGAAAGCAAAAAGCTAGGAAGATTTCTTAGCCGCTGCTGTTTTTCTGGAAGACAGGGGTCAGGTAGAGGTTCATATTGTTGAGGGCTTGTCAAGCAGCTAAATGGAATCTATGATTATTATGGCTATTTTAGTGGCTTTTGACTTCAGCCAAATCCCATTATGGCTATTGTAATCCACTGTAAGATGCATCACAAGAATTCTCTTTTTTTTCTTGTTGTGTCTAAGACAGGTATTAAAGTTAGAAATGATCTGTCTTTTAAAATACAGCTTCAGAGGCAGTGGCATTCTTGCTCACTGGCTGGGCCACGGAGAAGGGAGCTGCCCATGCAAAAGCTGTCACCATCACTGCAGATCCAGGGCGTGAGCTAGCAGGCAGCGTGGCGGAGCGTGGGTGTGGGAGGGGTGGGAGAGAGATGCGGCCAGGGAAAGGGGTGCTGAGGAGACAGCCTGGGTCTCTCCCTCAAGTTGGAACCCGACATACACAGGGAGAGGGGAAGATTGTTGGGCTAGGAGTGTGACGTCATGTTGCTGGGAGCCTGAGCCACAGGGCCCACTTCTTTGGGTTTGGACTCAGATTGTGCCATTTAGTGGCTGTGCAGTCTTGAGCAGGTTACTTAATCTTGATTTTCTTCTGTTGCAAAATGCTGTTTTTAATGGTATCTGTGAGATGTCTCAAAAGTAAGTGGAAAATGCAAATTATAAAAAAGCAAGGATTTTTAAAAAGTCTTTTTGCACCCAAATAAATGCGTCTTGTAATTCCTTTTTCCAGTGGATTTTTTGAAATACTCCAATACTTCAAAGAAGTTTTGTGATCTCTTCCAGGTAAACTGTCCAGAACTCTGCATGGCATATAGTATTACCTGTGACTACTCCTAGAATATCAGCTGTTCCTTTCGGGTACAGCCCTCAGCCAAGTGTTGCATCCTGGGAGCACCAATAGATACTAGGGACCTCCAATTTTCCCATAGAGGAGCGGCTCTGTGACCCCAACGAGCTTGGAAGCTGAAGGGGTAGGGAAGCGCTCGATTTGATGTTGTATCTGCCTAGCTACTTAGGCAACAGTGACCAGAGTCAGTTGATGAAATGAAACCATAAGGTTCCGGAAGTCAGGGTGTGACTGAAGTCTTGGGGAGAAGATGAGAAATGGGACAGGACGAAGGGCTACAGAAATGATTGACATTCTAGGGCTCCAGGAAGTTTTCTTTTTTTCTTTTTTTTTGACAGGCAGAGTGGACAGTGAGAGAGACAGAGAGAAAGGTCTTCCTTTTGCCATTGGTTCACCTTCCAATGGCCGCTGCGGCTGGCGCACTGCACTGATCTGATGGCAGGAGCCAGGTGCTTCTCCTGGTCTCCCATGGGGTGCAGGGCCCAAGCACTTGGGCCATCCTCCACTGCACTCCTGGGCCACAGCAGAGAGCTGGCCTGGAAGAGGGGCAACCGGGACAGAATCTGGCACCCTGACTGGGACTAGAACCCGGTGTGCCGGCGCCGCAAGGTGGAGGGTTAGCCTAGTGAGCTGCAAAAGATTAAGTAACCTGCTCAAGCCGCTCCTCTATGGGAAAATTGGAGGTCCCTAGTATCTATTGGTGCTCCCAGGATGCAACACTTGGCTGAGGGCTGTACCCGAAAGGAACAGCTGATATTCTAGGAGTAGTCACAGGTAATACTATATACCATGCAGAGTTCTGGACAGTTTACCTGGAAGAGATCACAAAACTTCTTTGAAGTATTGGAGTATTTCAAAAAATCCACTGGAAAAAGGAATTACAAGACGCATTTATTTGGGTGCAAAAAGACTTTTTTAAAATCCTTGCTTTTTTATAATTTGCATTTTCCACTTACTTTTGAGACATCTCACAGATACCATTGAAAACAGCATTTTGCAACAGAAGAAAATCAAGATTAAGTAACCTGCTCAAGACTGCACAGCCACTAAATGGCACAATCTGAGTCCAAACCCAAAGAAGTGGGCCCTGTGGCTCAGGCTCCCAGCAACATGACGTCACACTCCTAGTCCAACAATCTTCCCCTCTCCCTGTGTATGTCGGGTTCCAACTTGAGGAAGAGGCCCAGGCCGTCTCCTACAGGAAGTTTTCTTGCAGTGACCTCTTTTTGTATTTCTGCCACAATGAAAGTGGGGAACTACAGTAAAATGGACAGAAAGAGTCGCTAAGGACCTATGTGTGTCTGAAGCTTGGGCTGCAGAAAAAGCCATAAAGCCAAGACAAAGGTTGAGCATATTTGTGTGTTACACCAAAATATAAGAAAGTCAAAGGGCGGCCTCTCAGCCTTCTCACTAGGAGAGACTCACAGAAGGCAGTTTTAAGGTTCATGTCTGGCTCAGACACTGTGCCACCCCTCATTAGCAATGCTAACTTGATTCACTTCTAGTTCCTACCCAGTTGAGCAGGGGGAGTTTTCCAGAGCATTGGGCTTCTCAAGTGCAAGTGTCTGCTGGTTGTCGACAGGCCTCCTGGCATGGTTCAAGGCTTCATTTAAGGATGGCACTACTGGGTCATAGTGTTTTTTTTTTTATTTTTGAAAGTTTATTTATTTGAAAGACAGAGACAAGACACATAGAGGGAATGAAGGAAAGAGATCTTCCATGCTGGTTCACTCTCCAAGGGCATGCAACAACCAGAGCTGGACCAGCCTGAAGCTGGGATCCAGGAACACCTTTTGGATCTCCAAGTGGGTGGCAGAAGCTCAGATACGTGGGCCATTATCGACTGCCTCCCTGGATGCGTGTAGGCGGGAAGCTGGATCAGAACTGGATGCAAGTCTCGATCCCATATACTCAGATAAGGGATGCTGGTTTCCAAAGCAGTGGCTTAGCCGGCTGCACCACCACAACAGGCCCTACCACCATCCTTTGAGTCATGCAATCCAAATATTCATTCTTTTTCCATTATTCCATTCTTTTTTTAAAAGATTTATTTATTTATTTGAAAGTCAGAGTTACACAGAGAGAGGAGAGGCAGAGAGAGAGAGAGAGAGAGAGAGAGGTCTTCCATCCGATGATTCACTCCCCAATTGGCCACAATGGCCGGAGCTGCGCCGATCTGAAGCCAGGAGCCAGGAGTTTCTTCCCAGTCTCCCACATGGGTGCAGAGGCCCAAGGACTTGGGCCATCTTCCACTGCTTTCCCAGGCCATAGCAGGGAGTTGGATCAGAAGTGGAGCAGCTGGGTCTCAAACCGGCACACATATGTGATGCCAGCGCTTCAGGCCAGGGCAATAACCTACTGTGCCACAGTGCCAACCCCCCATTATTCCATTATTGACATAAACTTCAATTTATGGCCTGAAACCCTTCAATGAAATACCACATACATGCCCCTTGCATCTGGGTAGAGGACAAAGAGAACACAGCAATCTGAATACCCAAGGCAGAAACAGCCATAGGAAAACGCCTGTTTCGAAATTAATTTGGCTAGTGTCATCATTTACTCTGCTGCTGTGTCAAGCCTCGCTTCTGGGGGCAGAGAGGTTTTACACAAATAGGTTGTTGGTCCTGTGGGGAGTTGACGTTTACTCAATCACTGTGAGATCCATGACTTTCAGAGCTTCTGTCCATGACCCAGAGTGAGAAATACACTTTCTAGTAGGGCCCAATGCACACACCCGGCCCTGAAGCTACATCTCTGTGGTGTAAATACCTCTAGCATGGCTCATTTCTAGCTATCGACCTGATGTCACTGATCCTCTGGACATGGGTTTGGAAGAAATATGCACAATCAGCTGTCAGGACACAGCTGCTATGCAAACACACACACACACACACACACACGAGCAACAACAATTAAGAGATTGCTGAACTTGCAATGCAAAGAGCACATTTTGGGAAACCCTTTCTAAATTGCCAAGTTAGTAAATCAGAAGAAAGAGTTGATATGCAGTATCTGAAGGTTTTCTTTGCGGGTTTTCAAGATTTTAAGGTCTTTGGAAGTCTGTCTCAGCAAACACACTTTCTCTTAATTTAATCTTTCGCTGATTATGTAACAATAAACGTGGTCCTTCTGTTTTAAATCACCACCTTCCCCATTTTTTTTCCTGTGGATCAGAAAAATTTTGCTTCAAGCAAGATGAAATTTTCTTGGGAAGCAATTTTTATAAAACACTAAAAGATTAAGTCTGATACGTACACTGTAAAATGAAGGGTTTGTGTGTGCACATGTTTGTATTTAAATTCATTAGACTCTAGGTATTCTGAACAGCTGAATAGACATCAGCAATTTTCTATTAGGCCTGAAAGTTATTGTATAAAGAAAACGGTGGTATTGTTGCATAACAAACCACCTTTAAGTCATTGGCATTCAAAAAAAAGTGTTTACTCATCACGTAGTTAAGGGTTAACTGCAAGAACTACTGGCTCTTAACTGGGTTTATTCTATTGTAATATTTAATTTTCTGAAAGGCAGAGAGACAGAAAGAGAGAGATCTGTCATATAGTGGTTCACTGTCCAACTAGCTTCAATAGCTGGGGTTGGGCCAGGCTGAAGCCAGAAGCCAGAAGCCAAGAACTTGATCTGGGCCTCCCACGTGTGTGGCAGAGACCTAACTACTTGAGCCATCACTTGCTGTTTCCAAAGGCGCACATCAGCAGGAGGCTGGAATCAGAAGCAGAGCCAGGACTCAAACTCAAACCCTCCAGCACGAGATGAGGGCCTCCCAACTGGTGTCTTTTCTGCTGTACCAGACACCTGCCCCTGGGTTTGCTCTTCCATTTGGGTTGCAGGTGGGGACTCCACTCTGAGCTGGGGGTGGTTGGGGCTGTTCTCTTCTCCCTATAACTCTCATCCCACTCATGGAACCAGTATAGACTTAGATTGATGGGGGCATCCCTTCCCATGCAGTTGACAATATTCCTAGAGAACAGGAGGCAACTGGAAAAAACCCTTGAGAACATCATATTGCCTCTTGCTGAAGCAAGACGCAGGGCCAAAGCCAGAGTCCAGGGGAGGGGAAGATACCACACTCACAGAACAAGGGCAATGCACAATTTCATGACAAAGGTCACTGTTCCAAGGAGGGAAGTGAAGATTTGGGGGGTGTAGCAGGCTGAACAATGCACTCCAATGTGTCCATACCCTCATATCTTGAGCCTGTAATTACTAAAGGGTCTTTGCAGGTGAGATTAAATTAAGGATCTTGAGATGGGCAGATTATCCTGGGTTTGCCTATAGGTACAACCCCATTGCAAGGATTCTTATGAGGGGGAAGCAGGGTATCAGAGTTGGGAGAAGCACAGTGGATGATGGAAACATAAGGAATGTGCACAAGGCGATGTGATGTGGGGCCAGAAGCCAAGGAATGTGGACTACATCTCAAACCGGGAAAAGGCAGCGAAACAGAATCTCCTAAGGAGGCTTCAGGAAAAAACACAGCTCTTCCAACACCTTGATCTCACATTTCTGACCCCCAGAACTTTAGGGCAGCAAATGTACTATTTTAAGTTACTAAGTTTGTGGTAATTTGTTATAGTGGCAATAGAAAATCAGTGCAGATTGGTGTCAGGGAGTGGGGTGCTGTGGTAACACACACCCAGAAATGTGGAAGTGGCTTTGGAAGCCTGTCACAGGCAGATGCTGGAAGAAGTGTGAGGAACATGAGAGCGACAGCCTAGATTGCCTTGGACAGACTATTAGTGGGAATCTGGATGTTAAAGACTGTTGGTGAGAGTTGAAGAGGAAATAAGAAACACATTATTGAAAACTGGAGGAAATCGGATCCTGGTACACAGTAGCAGGAGGATTGGCTGAATTGTGCTCTGTATTTATGTGGAAAGAAAAAACTTGTCAGCAATGTGCTTGGATATTTAGTGAGGAGGGTTCCAAGCAAAGCGTTGAAGCTACAACCTGCTGTATTCTTTATTGCTTAGCATAAGTGTGAGAAGAAAGAACTAAATTAAGGAAAGGACCGTTCAGCAAAATGAACCAGGACATCAGGATGTTGGAAACACTCAGCCTTTCCAGATTGCAGAGGGGGATAAAATTGGGAGATTTTTCTGCCAGGCAAATGCACTCTGGAGAGAAAGCCAAGGATGTGGCAGGACAGTCTTTTGTTAATGCCTGGGAAGAAACAAAATATCAGACTTCTGGCACACAGAGGACTCTTTAAAGAGATTAAACATGTGACTGCTGGATTTGCTTAGCCAGCTCACGGGACAACGCAGTAGAGAGCTGTAGAAGAGTCTCTTTTTCAAATGGATTTTTAAAAAGACTTCTTTATTTACTTGTTTGAAAGGCAGAATTATAGAGAGAAAGAGAGGATCTTCCATCTGTTGGTTCACTTCCCCAAACAACTGCAATGGCCAGGGCTGGGCCAGTCTGAAGCCAGGATGTCAGAACTGGGTCTCCTACTGGGTCCAAGCACTTGAGCCATCTTCTGCTACTTTAACAGGTGCATTAGCAGGGAACTGCATCAGAAGTGGAGCAGCGGGACTTAAACCAGTTTTCATACAGGATACCAGCACTGTAAGCAGCTGTTCAACCTGCTGCACACAACCCCAGCCCCCAGAGAGGCCTCTTATCTAATGAAGTTGATCCCTGTGACATATGCAGAAGATCCACAAGTCTTTTTTAAAAGGTTTTTATTTAATGGATACAAATTTTCATATGTACAGCTTTTAGGAATATAGTGTTTCTTCCCCCCCATTCCCACCCTCCCACCTGACTCCCATCCCACCTCCCACCCCCTTTCCCATTCTATTTTCCATTAAGATTAGTTTTTAATTGACTTTATATAAAGAAGACCAACTCTATACTAAGTACAGATTTCAACTATTTGCACCCACACAGACACACAAAATATAAAGTACAGTTTGAAGACAAGTTTTACCATTGATTCTCATAGTACAATTCATTAAGGACAGAGGCCCAACATGGGGAGCAAGTGCATAGTGACTCCTGTTGTTGATTTAACAACTGACACTCTTATTTATGATATCAGTGATCACCTGAGGCTCTTGACATGAGCTGTCATGGCTATGAAAGCCTTTAAGTTCACAAACTCTGTCAGTTTTTAGAAAGGGCCAGATGCAAATTGGAAGTTCTCTCCTCCCTTCAGAGAAAAGTACATCCTTCTCTGATGGCCTCTTCTTTCCACTTGGGTCTCACTCACAGAGATCCTTCATGCAGAACCATTTTTGCCACTATGTCTTGGCTTTCCATGCCTGAAATATTCTCATGGTGTTTTCCTTCAGGGCTTAACGCTGATTCTGAGGTCAGAGTGCTGTTTAGTCTATTTGTCATTCTATGAGTCTGCTGTGTGAACTGCTTCCCATGCTGGAAGTTTCTCTCCCTTGTAATTCTATCTATTGTAATTACCAGGCACTTGGTCTTATTTATGTGATTTCTTTGACTTATGGCCCTACCTATATAATCAATTCCATACTTAATATGATGACTTTATCACATAAGATGGGATTAGTGCCACCCAACTAGAAGGGGTTTGGAGTCCTGTGGCAAGTTTTTAGCTTAACCCTTAGGGGTAAGTCTGTGGGGGAATGTGTGCTGGTCTGTACAGCTCCCCCCTCTCTCATTCTTATTCTTATATTTAACTGGGATCTATTTTCAGTTGACTTAATGCATCTGTGATTAATTCTATGTTAAGTAAGGAGTTCAGCCAGTGGTATTAAGTAGAGAAAAAATGAATAAAATATAAATAAAACAAAATAATAAACTGTTCCTCAACAGTCAAGACAAGGGCTATTCAAGTAATTGCTTCTCATAGTGTCTGTTTCACTACTACAAGTTTCCTTTTAGTTGTCACAGATCAGAGAGAACATATGATATTTGTCCCTTTGGGACTGGCTTATTTCACTAAGTATGATATTTTCCAAATTCATCCATTTAGCTGTAAATGATTGGATTTTGTTTTGTTTAATCTCTGTGTAGTATTCCATAGAGTACATATCCCATAGTTTCTTTATCCAGTCTTCTATTGATGGGCATGTAGGTTGATTCCATGTCTTGGCTATTGCGAATAAACATGGTGGTTATATTTTATTTTCCAATTTAATTTTCCTTGGGTAAATTCTGAGGAGTGGGATGGCTGGGTCATATGGTAGGTCTATATTCAGATTTCTGAGGCATCTCCAAACTGTCTTCATAGTGGCTTTACCAGTTTACATTCCCACCAACAGTGTAGATTAGTGTGCCTTTTCCCCATCTCCTCGCCAGCATCTGTTGTGTGTTGATTTCTGTATGAGAGCCATTCTAACTGGGGTGAGGGGAAACTTCATTGTGTTTTTGATTTGCATTTCCTTGATGATTCACAAATCTTGATGATGTTATACTGGCAGAGACACTACCAGCTTAAATGAAAACAGACAAGACAAAACTTCAAAAGACTGTA
This sequence comes from Sylvilagus floridanus, assembly GCA_949820135.1. Classification (NCBI taxonomy): domain Eukaryota; kingdom Metazoa; phylum Chordata; class Mammalia; order Lagomorpha; family Leporidae; genus Sylvilagus; species Sylvilagus floridanus. Next base: position 75,826,127 of record OX463236.1, read on the forward strand.
TGACTTCCAAAATTCTACAGGCAGAAAAAAGGTTGATTAAATTAGTTAGATGAAAACATGTGTTACTCCTTGTTAAAATGAAATATGACAGGGCCGGCGCTGTGGTGTAGCTGGTAAACCCACTGCCTGCAGTGCCGGCATCCCACAGGGGCAAGGTTCGAGTCCCGGCTGCTCCTCTTCCAATCCAGCTCCCTGCTGATGGCCTGGGAAAGCAGTAGAAGATGGTCCAAGTCCTTGGGCCCCTGCACCCATGTGGGAGACCAGGAAGAAGCTCCTGGCTCCTGGCTTCAGATTGGCCCAGTTCCAGCTGTTGCAGCCATTTGGGGGAGTGAACCAGTGGATGGAAGACCTCTCTCTCTCTCTCTCTCTCTCTCTCTCTCTGCCTCTGCCTCTCTGTAACTCTGCCTTTCAAATAGATAAATATCTTTAAAAATGAAGTATGAGTTAGAGGGTGGAGTATCCATTTCAAAGAGTGGAGCTGAGAGCCACGGAGCCTTGAGATGGAGTTTTCACAGCTGGATTTCCAAATTGCTGGAGATTAGGGACTCCTAATCTTGAGTCTTAGAACCAGATGACTTATCCTCTAGTTTCATGGATCCACAGAGGGAGAGGAATTTTGCTGCAAGGTAGATAATACCCAGAGTCTCACCCATTCTTGATTTAGATGAAGTGATTTGGGGCTTTGGAACTGATAACATTCAGAGAGAATTTGGACTTTGAATTGGTACCCTGATAGGTTGAGACCTAGGGGGATGTTGGGAAAAAACTGAATGTACTTTTGATGTGAAATGGGTGTGATCATTGAGCTGCAGAGGATCTGTGGTCCGCTGAATAGTGATTGCCCAAAAGGTGTTCACAGCTGAATTCCTGCAGCTGTGAACATTATTGTCTGTCCCAGAAAGGACTGTGTGGCTTTGATTGTAAAAGATTTCAATCTAGAGAGATTATCCTGGGTTTTCTTGGTCCACCCAAAATAGAATCACAAGGATCTGTACAGCTGAACACCAAGTAGGCGGAAATGATGCGATGGCGGAGCAGAGCTTGGAGTGAGACATTCAGGAGACGAGGAGGCCACTAGGAGAGAAGAGGCAAGGAACCAGAAGGAACCACCTCACACTGATTCCAGCCCCTAAGACTCATTCCTGACTTTCGACCTAATATTTTGATAGTGAATTTGTATAATTTTAAGCTCTGACATTTGAAACCATTTGTCACAACAGCAATTGGAAGCTAACATAGGGCTAGTAATACAATCTGTAGGAATAAATCTGCTCCCTGGTTTTTACATGTATTGTTGTTTTAAACATGGTCATTATTTTTAAACAATTTGCTAGTATTTCAAGATCTGCAGTTTGCAAAGCTTTAATATTCTCACATGCGATTTGATCTCATTGTTGGAACCAGCTTGCTTGCCTTCCGGAAAGAAACATCTTCACCTTAAAAAATGAAAGCCAGTCAGTGATAGCATGTAAAATACAGAAATGTTCTATAGAAGCAGTTGAAAAAGTCAAAAAGTTAAAGTGCTGCGTGATTGGGCAGTAATTATTAGTGTGGGAGTGTTGGGAGTCCCTAAATGAAATCTCATAGCTCCCAGTGACCCCTGCTTCCCCTTTCAGTTTTGTTGGAGAAGATCCAGGAAGTGTGCATTGTGAACATAGAAACAGTGGGGAAGGAGAAAGGAGGAGAGAAAGATCTAGGGATGGGTGCAGATGCAGCTGTGTTGTGTGACCAAGGTAGAGGGAAGGGGAAAGAGGATTTTTAAACAAAGTATCATTAAACATTCTTTTTCTTTTAAGATTTATTTACTTGAAAGTCAGAATTATAGAGAGAGAGAGGAGATGCAGAGACAGAGAGAAAGAGGTCTTCCATGCAATGGTTCACTCCCCAATTGGCCACAATGGCCGGAGCTGTGCCGATCTGAAGCCAGGAGCCAGGAGTTTCTTCCCAGTCTCCCACATGGGTGCAGTAGCCCAAGGACTTGGGCCATCTTCCACTGCTTTCCCAGGCCATAGCAGAGAGCTGGATCGGAAGTGGAGCAGCCGAGTCACAAACCAGTGCTGGCCCCCTGAGGAAAACCACAGCAGTGCTCTTCAACAATACTGGCATTCCCCTAACTGGAGGACTTCTTAGGGCTACAGCTAGTCTTCTTCTCGGGGAACATGTTTTGGGATGGACAAGTGCATCACGCTTGAGAAATCTCTTTGAATATTAATTCTTGAACACCTCCCACTGCATAATACCAACGTATTTCTGGCATCTCACCTTCATTAGAAATTTCACACAGACTCAAACACAGAAGACTGGCATCTAATTGGAACTGCATCTCTATCACTTACAGGGTGCATGAGGAAAATTGAACTTCTTTGTGCCTCAGTTTCATCTTTTATGAAAGAGGGAAATAACACATAACTCACAGGTTGCGTATTGGGATTGACTACCTGAATGTATGAAAGTAATCCATAAGAATTTTACGTGTGCCAGCTACCATTGTTATTTATACAGGACCCCCAAGAGCCCTGATTTCAGTAGCCAATCAAGTAGACGATGAATACTACTCCCAAGTTTGCAAGTGAGCACGCTGAGTCTGGAATCCTTGGTGACCCCTCCACAGCCTGATGGAAAGCCACATTCTCCCTTCCTTGGTATAGCGCTCTCAGGATCTCTCTCCAGATGTATTTCCGAGCTTTGCCTCTACACGTTAGGAGGACACTACAAGTCCTGTGGTGGGTAAGTCTTTTCCTCCAGAATTTGCCTTTCAGTTATCTTTAGAGGCATGATGCGATTGCACTCTCTGCAGGAGACAAATGAGGGAGGTTTTGGCCTCAGGTATGAGGTTTCCAGGCGACGCCTCTGCCGGGTCATTACCCGATCTCAGTCAAGGCAGCAGGCACCTCATGATTATCTGCACTTGGCAAAGAAGCCAACAGTAGGCTCTGAGGGAGTGGAGCACACTAAGACATCTGAATCTCCCACGTTTCTCCATTCACCCCTTGGGGTTCTATCTGCTCTGTTTTACACAATGCTCTGGGTTTGAGAGTGGTCAGGCTATGCATTCAAGTGACTTTAAAATTTGGTAATCAGCCTTTGTTTTGAGTTTTCGCCCGTCTGGACTTTCCTCTGCTGACAATTAGAAGCTTTCTTGTTGTTGTTTGTTTTCCTGTTTGTGTCAGAAGTCATAGAAAACCCTGGACTATGTGTACTTTGAGTGGCGGATTTGGGAATTTGAATTTGTTAACCCCTTTCTTTAAGCTGTCCAGTTCCATGAAAACAAGAACCTTATTCCTGCAGCCCCTACCTCCTTCAGCTGCCAACTGGGCTCCCAAAAGCTTGGTATCAATGCGCACTTTATTCCGGGCCAATACAATTGATGATATATTTTTGCCACCTAATGCCTGTAAATTGCCCACATCAAAAACCTAGAAGCAGCAAGGCTGTCAATCCTCAGCCTTAATCAGACTAGATAACCCATCCCTGATGTCTTTTGCTTCCCTAGGGTTTATACATCTATTTTTTAAAGATTTATTTATTTTATTCAAAAGGTAGAGCATTGGGAGTGGGGGGAGGGAGGAGAGACAGAGAGAGAGAGAGAGAGTCTTCCAACTGCTGGTTCACTCTTGCATGGTTGCATCAGCCATGGCTGAGCCAGGCCAAAGCCAGGAGCCAGGAGCTTCATCCAGGTCTCCCATATAGGTGCTGGGGCCCAGGGACTTTGGCCATCGTCCACTGCTTTCCCAGGCACATTAGCAGGGAGCTGGATCAGAAGTGGAGCAGCTGGTGCTCAAACTGACACCCATATGGGATGCCAGCATCACAGGTCCAGTTTTACCTGTTATTCCACAGCACCGACCCCTATATAACATACCTTAAATAGCTCCTTTAGAGTAGTGGCTGCTCGGATCTAACACTTCCCCCCTGGTTGTGCAGCACAAGGGAGGAGAAAAATGCTGGGCTTTGGAGTAAGAGAAACTTTGGAATCTTATCAACAGTCCCTACTGGTAGGTGTATGATTTAGCTCGTCTGAGTCTTCACTGCTTTGGAATCTTATCAACAGTCCCTACTGGTAGGTGTATGATTTAGCTCGTCTGAGTCTTCACTGCTCCTTCTATAAAATGGGTATGGTAAAATCTGCTGCCCTGTAAGATTTCTGACAGCTGAAGATCTAAGTGGCCAACACTTTCAGGCTCATCTGATGTGTGAATTGTAATGAGGGTAATTACAATTCACATAGAGCCTAGTAAGAGATGCCAGGAAACAATGGCCTTGATTGTGTGGCTCGAGTTGTGTTTTCATGTGTATAATTGAGTGATTATCTGAAGTGTGGTACATGGAACAAATACATAGACAGAAGTAGAGCAATACAGTTAAGAGCCAACTTAGCCATCCCGACAGACGCTGTGGCGTTGTCATGAAATCACCCCCCCCATCTTTCTTCTTTTAACCTAAGCTCCATTCTGCACTGGTAGTGGAAATGCTACAAAGGACGAGATGTCCCCCATGGACACATGACCGTGGCCATCAGCTGCCAGGGATGTTGAAACTCCAGCCTGTTATCTGTTTCCTCTTAAGTTTGTAACACACTCTCTCTTTGAGAACATGATGGAATACATAACTCCATTCTGGTGAGCATCTGTATGTGTACAGTGTTATTTAGCAGTGATCGTAAGTTACAATCTTAACTGTGGGAAAACAATCAAGGTAGACTTGATTTCTCTCAAAGGCGTTGCAAGTATATTATTTACGTAAGTGATTGGAATATATACTCATAATATAGAAAATGCATGTATTTTCACATACACATGAATTTGTATCCTTATACTGTATATTTAATGTACACACACACTTTTCATTAAAATGTTCTGAAATAACCAGCTGCAGCATGCTCTGAAGTGGCGGATCCATAAAGTTGGAATGAGTGATGTTTTTCAGAAGTCTTTGGACAGCCAGGTGGTACAATTATTAACCCACCCGTGAGATCTTGGCTTCCAAGTGAGTCTGTTTTGATCGGAGCCTGTAGGATCCAGCTACAGCACAGAGAGTCCTGGCCACCAGATGTCACCATTCTTCTGTTTCCCTCCTGGCGCCTGAAGGGAGCTTGAGACACTTTCTTCCAAGGGACTGAGAGAAATACGTGCCTTGAAATATTCCTGGGATTTCACCCAATGGCCTCAGGAGGAGGAATCCTCTCATCTCTGCAGATTTGCTTGTGGGTTTGGCCCCACCTGGACAATTCCCGAGAGCTGAGGGCTCCAGGCTCAGGTCTTTGGAGGCTTTTGATCAGAAAGTGTCAGAGCCACTTCTTTGAGGCTGAAGTTAAATGCAAGACTTCCCTGAACCTCCCTAGCCATCAATGTGTTCTTGAGAGCTCATTTACAATGAGAGAGAGACAGACAGACAGACAGACTAAGTCATTTCTAAGGTCTAAAAACTCCCTCGATCCTTTGTTATTACACATTTTTGCAGGAATGAGCGAGCATCAGGATGGGGTGATCAAAATCTCAGAATGAAGACCCCAGAGAGGACAGTAAGTGAAGGTGGTGAGATCCAGGGAAACCTGGACGTGAAGCCTTAGTGCTGTGACTGGAGGTAAGATTGGTTACAGCACGCCAGGAGCTTGCTGGGGCTACCGCCCTTGCTATTTCCACCCTTGGGTAAGGCACCAGCCCACTCTCCCTGCAGACAGGTGTTACTTAACACGGATCTATAATGCTTACCAACGTAAATGTATGGCATTGCCCTGGACTTGGTTGGATTTAATATTTCATGTCTGTCAATGTTCTTTGTAGTGCCTTTAGGGCATGAGATGTGTTCTTATTTCTTTTTGAGCTTCAAACAGTGTAAGTGTTCAGCTAGCAAGTCCAAAGGGTTCATAAAATCTGGAGTTGGGGGAGGGACAGAGAAAGACAAACGGGATTTATTCACTGGACGCCTACTATGTGCTAGGTCTTGCTGAATACTTTAATGCTTTTCATTTTCATAATAACCTCAAGAAGCAGCATTTATTACACCCATACTTAGAAACTGAATTCACATGGGTAAATGGCTTGCTCAAGGTCACAAAAACCAAGTGGCAGGAACTCACACGGTTTTATATAATCCGTTCTACACAGGAGGCACCGAGCCTCCCGGCGTTTATTAAAGTTGCTCGCACCCCTCGATGGCTGAGCCCACAGTCTCACTGGGCTTCCCTGGTGGAAAGCCTCGGGTCCCAGGAGGCTTGGACTGCGCCGCTCTGGAGGATGCATGGTCACAGCAGCACTTGCACTGCCCAAGACCTTACTGGAATGCTGGGTTCGGCCGCGATCGGACTGTCTAGCTCGCCGGTGTCTCTCCTTGGGCTGCGGAATCGGGAGGCTGAAGGTACTCGGCGACAGGGTTGAGAGTTTGCAGACGGCCCCTGAGAAGCTGGCGCGCTCCGAATTGGCTGAGCGCTCTGCCGGGGAGGGCGGGGAGTTTGCCCAACGTCCCTGGCCGGAATCCCTGCCTCCGAGAGCTGCGAGCTCAGAAGCCAGAGAAGTTGGAGAGGTCGAGTAGGGGAGGCTTGGAAGAAATTGCGGACAGAATCCCCCCAGCCCTAGTCCACAGAGCCCCGGAGGAGCGACCGCGCGGCGTCCGGGCCGAGTGTGGACGCGCTGCGCGCGGCCCCGCCAGGGCTGGGAGTTTGCAGACCGTCCCTGCCGCGGCCCGCTCCGCGGCGGCCCTGCGGCTCCCGCGGCGGCGGCGGCGGCCCCGGGCGCGATCCAGCCCAGGTAGCCGCGCCGCAGGCTCGGGGCCCCGCGACCCCGCGCCCCGCCGCGCCTCCGGCCCCGCGGGCACGGCGGCCGGCGGGCGCTCGCGGCTGCTGCTGCTGCTACCGCCCAGCGAGGAGGTAAGAGCTGCTGGATCGGGGCGATCGCGTCGGAGGCTCTCCATCCCGGCCGGGAGATGCACGCAGAGGGGACCGCGGGGGACGCGGGCGGGCGGACAGAGCCCGCACCCGGGGCTGCTCGGCCGGCCGCGAGCTTCCGCCCACCACCCCTCCGCCGCCTGCGTAGGTGCCCTGGCCGCGGCCGCCCTGAAGGACCCGGGAGTGCAGCCGGGGGTGCATCTCGGGGCACCCACCTGCCTGGGGCAGCCCATCCCGAAAGGAGGCTGGAGTCCCCCCAGGCCCTATGACTAGGGCGCTTCTGGGCTTTTCAAGGGGGCTGTCCAGAGGCGGCTCTGGCTGAGCCAGCTGGATGCGAGCGGCCGGAGGTGGCAGGTGGGCTTTGGGGCCCCGGAGGAGCGGGTTGGGGTCACGTTGCTGGCGGCCGGTCGGAGGAGGGGGTCGCCGGGACCTGCGTGCGCCAGGCGGGCTGGGCCGTGGGCCAGTGGGAAGAAGAAAGGCTGGCTGCGGTGCCCCGGAGAGGAGAGATGCGGCGGGCGGGTGCTGCGGGCCCGGGAATCGCCGAGGTCCCGGGGCGCCCCCGGCCCCTCTGCGACTGCCCTCGGGATCGCTACCCCGCGGGCGCGTGAGACAAGGCTGCGGGAGCGCAGAGCCCACACCCGCGCACAGACTCCGGGAGAGCATGCTCAGTGCGGCCTTTCAACTTCCTGCCGAGTCGCCAGCCGCCCCGGCCCCCGCCTGGCCCCGCTGCTAGCAAAGTTGGGGGTGGGGGTGCGCGGGTGACGGGCGCTGCGCCCGCTTGTCGCGGCTCGGCGCCTCCGGCCCCTGCCCTGCCTTTGCCTGGTCTGAGCGCTCTCCCCGCGGCCGCCCCCGTGGCTGGGCATGGGGGCGTGGATGTCATTCTGGGCTCCCAGGGCCCGGTGGCCAGAGGCCTGGCGGCACTGCCGTTGGCAGGGTGCCCCCGCTCGCGGTGCTCCCGCTGCGCGCACGGCCGCTGCTGGGCAAGCAGACTGGTGGAAGGGGGTGTGTGAGCCCGGGGACGTTGGCGCGCACACTCTGGCTGTCACACACAAAGCCCTGGTTTCCTAGCCACGGCGCCGAGAGGGAAGGGGTGGCGCTTGCCTTGTGCAGCGAGGTTTCGGGAGCGCCCACTGGGTGCTGAGTGTCCCGGGGCTGCGGGAATCAGGCGATGCGTATGGTTTCCGGAGATGCTGGAGTTGAGGTCCGGGGTCTGGCGCTCTGTGGCCCTGTCCAGGGCGGTCCCCGCTGTCTGCCGCCCTCTTCACCTGCTCTGGCCCCCCTGGTAGGGAAGGCTGTACGCCCCTGGGACCATCAGGTCGAGGAGAGGCAAGCAGGTTTTTGTGGGGCTGATGGGGGTTGGCAACATTGCACCTGTGCACACCCAGATCCAGGAGATGCGGAAGGGCAGCGGGTGCCTTGAACTGAACTGCCCCCCGTTCATTGCCAGGATCTGAGCCGCTAGGTTGGGTTTACGCCGGAAGACTCCCTATGGTGGCCAATGACACCGGGTCAGAAAAAAATTCTGATCTGAGATCATCACAGGACGCCCTTGAACTGGGCACCGTCAGGGTTAGGGCAAAGCTTCCTTTCAGAGAGGCCTCATTTTCTCCAGTTTAAAACTTCATGCCCGTGCAGTCCACCGGAAGTGGAGAGACCCTGGAAATCCAGAGGGTCCTCTTAACTCAGCTTCAGGACTGGGACGCGAGGAGACGACGCTGTTGTGCTTGGCTCCTGATGGTGGCAGAGCTGAGGACCTGGGCATAGGGTCTGGGCTTTTTCTTTCCTTTCCTCCTTTGTTCCAGCTGCCTTCCTTGCTTTGGGCCGCCTGTGACTGGAGTCTCCAGGAGCAAGAAGTCTGCAGTCCCAGGCTGGAGCTCTCCAGGATTTGCACCTAACCCAGCGGCGCACACTCAGTGTTAGGCAAACTGCAATGCCAGGTGGGCTGGGGCCTCTGCCAGGGGCATCTGTGCGCTGCAGCCGCTGTCACCAAGCAGCTCGTGGGCTTTCTGATCTTCAGGGCAGTGTGCTTTCAAGTGCTTTGCGCTTGGACCTGTGACTCCTGCAGTCGTTTAAATATAGCTGCACATCGCGTACATTTTTATAAAACGGCGTGTGCATATGCATGTGCATATGCGGTGTTCTTGGGTGGAATCTGGAAGCTGGAAGGGACCTCAGGAGATCATAGGAATTCATTTTCTCTCTCTTCCCATTCAGTTTTCTCAGTTTAAAAATAACCAACCAGCCTTCTGCCCAGCTGGCCTCCAAAAGCATTGAAATGCCAGAGTCCCCCGTGACTGTGGCTACTCCCCTGAGCAGTGTGGCTGCTTAGCGTTCGTTCTGGATGCCACTCTGATATGTGACACGACTTTTCCTGATGCTCCCTGGGTCTCAGAATCTAAGTCGATGCAGAGTCAGGCAGGGCTCCTTTAGGCAGGGGACGAGCAGTGACCAGTGTCCGGAAAATTCCAAAGAGTAGTCAGGAGTCAGATCAGGGCTGCAGAGTTCACGCCCTCTGTCCCGCTGTGGGCATTGCAGCCTATCCTTGCTCTGCTTTCCCACACCTCTCCAGAAGGTTCCAAGGGACTCATTTGCCTCCCTGGTCCTTATGCATGCCTGCCTCCTTTCTGTAGGCATGGTGGAGGCTGGGGGTGGCATCCTGTGCTGTTGGGGCAGCTCCCAGGGAACTCTATGCTGGGCTTTGTCTGTGGGGTGCGCTATGGGGAATATGAACATTTGGGGAAGGTTCCTGATGTCAGGTAAACAGCTGGTGGCTAGTTTTGACTGGTGATCCAGACTTGAAGTTCTTTAAAAATGGAGGAGATACTTTTATATCTGACGGGGGTGGTGTTTGCTGTGCGTGTGACGGTTGAGAAGTTTGGGTGAGAAATAAATAAGCATTTGGAACTTGTCAGTGCAGGTTTTACCAGGCTGCCTTTAAAGTTAATAGTTGCTTTGAAGTATAGAGCCTCGTTCTTAATTGCCAGAAGATGGCTCTACTTTAAATTTCTGTTTGAAATTGAGTAAGTGTCTCCCCCAGCCCATAAAGCTACCCAAAGTTTCTAATCCAAGTCCCTCCTCTGAACAGGCTTTATATACCGTGTCGATATCAACAGCCGAAGTGCGGCCTGGCCTCAACCCTGGCTGCAGCGTGCTCATGAGCGCTTAGCCAATGTCTGCCTTTGCACTGTGCCCTGGCTGGCGCTGGGGACAGAGAGAGCCCTCTTTTAAATTTCCTTCTCACTTTTAATTCAGCTGACCTTCTCTTTCGGTGTGTTAATGCAAACTAATAGCTCTTGGAAAGCTGTCAGGATGGCTCCCAGGAGCCTTAGTACCATAACCATGTTCTCAGTGCGGGAGTTGTGACTTGAGCTGTGTGTTTGCCCGTTTGGGCTGTGTTCATCTTTATTTTTTTACTCCACAGTTAAATGCATCCTTCTTTGATTTCATCAATGGCCTGGAAGACTCGGTGTGTGTGTGTGTGTGTGTGTGTGTGTGTGTGTGTAAGGGAGTGGTTCAAAGAGTCTCTTTACTTCTTCCAAATCCCACAGCTCTGTGGTCTGAACACAGAACCTTCTGGAAGGAGACTAGGGCTTTCCTCTTGGCCTGTTTGTCCAGTCTCAGAAATCTGGACAAGCAGGGGCATCAGTTGTGGTGACGGGGTTTGGTGGGGACAGCTGTCCTTGTCACGCTCACTGCCAGGTCTGTGCTAATGCCAGCTGGATGTTGGCCCCTAGGGGTGCTAAGGAGTCTTTCTGCAGGCAGCTGCCTGTGAACGCCAGTGAGGTGTGCTCCAACGTGCTTTGTTACTAGTGGAGGTTAGGTACTGGTTGCCAGAAGATTCGCTTTTAACTTGCCAGCCCTTCAAGGTGGCCCTAGGGTGAGAACAAGCTCATTTATGGGCATCCCTCTGTGATTTCTGTGGCTGGCCCTTGAAGGAGCTGGGGCCGCCCACTCGCTGCTGTGAGAACTGCCCAGTGGTGCGGTTCTGGGCACAGACTGCTTGTAAGTCCTGTTGCTGGTCGAAAGCTTTTCTTCCTGTATCGCATCCATAAAAGTCCAGCTCTGCTTGTTTGGGGGTGGGGTTCCTTGGTGTCTCGGACCCTCCGGGGGAGTGTGCTAGGTTGGTGTGTATGTCTTGGGGAAACACTGAGAACATCGGCATACGGAGAATAAAAAGCTTCCTCTATTATTCATACCATGTCACATGTTTCTGTGCTGTCTCATTTCATCCCTACTGAAACACTGAGCCAGACACTGTTCTTCTCAGTTTATACACAGGGAGACTGTAACACGAGGTGGTGAAATCTGGCCAAGGTCACGAACAGCTAGCAGGTGGTAGGGTGAGGGTTAGAATTCAGGTGGTCTGAATCCAGCGCCCATGTTAGCATGTCCTGTGCTGGCCAGCACCTTCTTTCCAGGCTGGCTATGGGAGATGCCCTTCAGGTCCCTTGTGTAAGCGAGGTCATGGAGTTACTGAGAGGGAAAAGGACTTGCTCCTGGTCTCACCAGCAGGTGGCAATGACAAATCAGGGCCTTAATTCCCACCCCTGATGCCATCGGAGCCATCGGAGCCATCCATCAACAACTGACAGCAGATCTGCATCTGCAGTGAGCCCTGTTTCTGCACCTTTTATTCCGTTATATGCCCAGGATTGCAAGAGGCACCCAGTGCTCTCTCCTACACCTCATCCTGAGGTTTTCTGGTTGATAAATTCTCTAGCTGCTCCAGGAGTGTAAAGTCTAGACTTTGTTAGGGCTCATACAGAAGACTGAAGTTCATTTATAGAGGAAAAAAGCAAATAAGGACATAGTAATTCAGCCTGTAGGACCATGCTGGGTTTCAGTTCTTAGGCTGGGAAAGAATGGAGGCACTGACTGAGCTCCAAAGATCTCTTCCTTCCTACTGTTAGATTTTGTATCTGTGGCAAAAGGAGTGTAGAATAAAGGAATAAAATAAAGTTTGTTTAGTGAATTAACAAAAACAAAAAAAAAAAAGGTTGAGGAAACATCCCAGTTGTTTTTGGCCTTGTCGATAAACGCTTTGAGCAGGTAGCTAAAATGCATGCCTAGGAACCGGCCCATTAGTCTCACTCGCTTTGGGGATGTCTCACTTGGTGTGTTTAGAAGGGAAAAGCCTGGCTCTTTAACTTTCAGTCTCTAAATAACCCACTTTCCTCTAGCGAGCCTGATGTGAGCCTGTTTTTTTTCCCCTCCTGGGAAATTGAGATTGGAAGGGGAGAAGGTGACCAGGCTCACCGGGCTCTGTGGTTACCTGGCTCAGCACCCTGGGGAGCTCGTCGGAGTGTTTACACCGCTCTGTGCCAGGCCCCATTCTGTTTACTACCAGGCTTCTCTCTTCAGTTCTGCTTCCTGATGGAGCCCCTACGTTGCAAAAATACGGGAGTTTGCTATCAATCTCCTCGCAGCTGCTTTTTTTTTTTTTTTGAAAGCCATCTGTTATTTTCAACTCCGATTTTTTTTATTTACTAGTGTTCGTGCCGATGAATTTTCTAAATGACCAATTCTTTTCTCATATACATCTTGCTAGTGATGCCGCCGCCTCGTGCTAAGTGTGATGTCTCTGTTTTCCTGTAGCGCCTTTCTTAGGATTTGTTTCATGAACTTCCTTCATCACCTCTGATGTGATTCTGTAGAGCAACCCCAGGCGGGGCTGCGATGCCCTCTGTCCCCCACTCCTCTCCCCCTCCCCCAGGAACCTTCTTCCTGGGGTGTCCCCAGCCCTGAGTAAGATCTTTGCAAACACAGCCTCCGACGCTGGTGTCTCCCTGGGTTGCCTCCTCTCCCTAACAGAGTTCTAGCTGCCATTAACTAAGAGTGGCACATTCTCCCCTTCTGCCTCTGTTTGATTTCAGACTATAAATCGAGTGTCCCTTAACCCAAAATACATGTGCCCAGAAGTGTTGTAGACATGGAAATTTAGGGAGATATTTGCAGTGAGCATCTTGGGAGATAGGACCCAATTCTAAACACAGAATTCTCTTCTCTTCTTGGATGCCTTAAACATTAGAGCCTCATGGTAATTTTATAATATCTTTAGGGTACCTGTATTCAGGTGTGGCATCTTCCATTTACCATGTTGGTGCTCCAACACATGTCAGATTTCAGGGTGTTTTGGACTTAGGTTAGGGGTGTTCACCTTGTATTAGGTTTGCCTGACTAAAGATGAGATTGTCACATGGGCAGGCTTCCCTGGGTGTGATGTCATATGTACACATGTAACTCTCTTGGGCAAATGGGATTAACCTTCTTCTACAGGGTCACTATTCCTTGTTTCCTTATTTGCATTTCTAGTGCCCAGAGAGTACCAGCTAGGGGAATTGTTTTTCCCTTAGTTTGTTCTAAAAACAAACAAACAAAAAAACCAAACTCTGGCCCCCAGAAATGCTCAGCAAGGAATATGGAGCTGTCCAGCAGGCAGAGAGTGCAAGCTGCCTGCCTGGCCCAGAGCCCAGCACACTGCAGTCACGAGACCAGCTGGGCAGGGTGGACAGTGAGTGACCTTGGACTCCAGCTGGTGAGGCCGCTCTGCAGCTGGCTGGCTGTCTTCACATGGCTACCTCTGTGCTCTGGGATTCCGGCTTCTCCTCTGACACCCCATCACTTAGCTTCTCCTACGCTTGGGGATTCTGCTGGTGTTGATGCATCACTCGGCTCAGCACAGCCATTCTCTCCAGCTTCGTTCATTGACCCTTAAGAATACTCTTAGATGTGTTCCTCACTTCGAGGTCCTATTTGGTCACTGTGCTTTATTAGAATTCTCTTTTTGAAAACCAACTGGTAGGCCTAGGTGGACATATTTGCCCTCATGGGTCCATGAAGTTCAACACACTGGGACTCAGTGTGTCCACACACTACCATGCTTGTTACTTTATTGTCATCTAAAAAAAACAAGTAGGAATTATCAGAATTGTTGCAGATGAGGAGCAGCCATCAGTTAAATGAAGTCTCCTGAGAAAGCTTTGGGGGAAGGACTTTGTTAATGTGGCTTTCCCTGGTGCTTGTGTACTGGGGCTATATGTAGGGGGATTCTTGAAGATACTACGGATGCTTTTATTATCCTTTTCCATAAGCTACAATAAAGTGTAGTTCCCATCATAATGAGTTGCCCTGTCTACCTTTCTACCTTTTGTCTAACTGCCCTTCTGACCAGCTGCCCATTTGGGACACCGTGCCTTCCCCATATTCTCCAAGGGCCAGAGTTACTTCATCACAATACAGTGGCTTCAAGAAAGGCTTTTTTGTTTCATCGCTGCCAGCCTTGAGCGGGAGTAGTACAAGGTGACATCACCCTTCTATTGCTGTTGTAGCAAATAACCCCCCAGGAGTAGCTTAGGCTATACACACTTTGGTTTTCGATTCTGTGGGTGGTGAGTGGCTCACATGGGTCTCCTTGGCTAAGGCTGGGGGCCTCTTTTCTGGAAGCTCTAGGGGAGAGTCTGTTTCTTCTTTTCCAGCCCTTGCAGCAGGGGTGGGGAGCATTCTGCCTGCGGGCTGTGTAAGACCCGTGGAATCCCCGGTGTGGCCCTGCCAAGGCAACCCCAGGCCCGGAATTCAGTGAATCCACAGCAGAATTATTTTGAAGTTGATGGTTCTGTATGGCCTATGAATGATGTTATAGATAGCAAAATGGCCCCTGGCAGAAAAGAACGAGAAAGGTCCTCCACACCTGGGGGCTGCCCACCGACCTGGGCTGCCGCCGCCTGCTCTAGCACCGACCACATCAAGCTGTGTCCTTGTCCCGCTGCTGTCACACGGATTCTCCTCCTTCAGCTGGGGAAGTGTTCTGTGCTCCATGGGATCAGATTAGACCAACTGGGATAATCCAGGATAATCCCTCAGCTCAAGGTCCTTAATTTAATCACACCTGCCCTGTTTGGTGGCATATTCAGAGCTTCCAGGAATTAGGATATGAACATCTTTCCAGGCCATTTTTCTGCCTCGTACATCTTCAAAATTCTGTGTAAGGAATTGGTTCTTTATTCTTTATGCAAAGGAGCTGGTCTATTTTTGCAGAGGAGTTTTACGGTTACAGGAAATTTACCTGTTTGCTTGTTCCTCCCCTATTTGGCAGCAGCTTGCAGAATGCATTCATATCTAAATAAAGCTTGCATTCTCCTAAGGCCATACCTTGAGCTGAGGACTTACATATGTCTCAGCGTATGTCCTTGTCAACAGTGAGATTATTAGTTAGGAAACCGAGGAGCGGAAGAAACTTGCCCACGGTCACAGAGCCAGAAGTGACAGAGCCTGCGTATGGATGGAAGCTGGCATTCCTAAAAGCCTGTATCCTTTTCACTCCATGTTTCTGCCCTACAAGGGGTAATGGAAAAACAATGAGCAGTGGTAATGGAAAAACTTAAAATAGTGCAAAATCTCTCTGCTTCTGCCTAGGTGATGATGAACAGTAAATACCGCCCAGGGAAATTGATTGTAGTAATGACTCAGATTAATGGCCTGCCCCCCTCCACACCCTTTGCTCTGGAACTTTGTTGTTTTTCTTGCTTTTTCCCACTATTCTGCCACTACTGAGATTGGGCGTGTGACTTGCTCTGGCCAGTGGGATGTTAGGAAGTTCCGTGTATAGAGCTTTAAAAATCACCTGTTTGTTTCCCATTGTCTTCTTCTTTTTAAAGATTTACTTATTTATTTGAGAGGCAGAGTGAGAGAGAGAGAGAGACAGAGAGATGGAAGGTGGAGAGAGAGAGAGAGAGAGAGAGAAACAGACAGAAGGTGGGGAGAGAGAGAGAATCTTCCATCTGCTGGTTCACTCCCCAAATGGCCACAATGGCTGGAGCTGGGCCAGACCAAAGCCAGGAGCCAGGAGCTTCTTCTAGGTCTCCCACACGGATGCAGGGGCCTAACCACTTGGGCCATCCTCCGCTGCTTTCCCAGGTGCATTAGCAAGGAGATGAATTGGAAGTGGAGCAGCCAGGTCATGAACTGGCACCCATATGGGATGCCAGCATTGCAGATGGCAGCTTAGCCAGCTGCACTTCAGGGCCAGTTCCTTTGCTCTCAAACCACTCTTGCCACCATGAGAGCATGCCCAGGCTAGCCTAGTCCCCCCACAGCTGACCTATCAGCTACTGTCAGGCTCTTGAGAGCATGTCTGGCCTAGGTCTCCAGAACTGCTGTGTGACCTGCACAGTCTTGTTTAAGGCACTGAGTCCTAGGTAGATGGGCTCTGAGCAGCTGTTCCCGGTCCAGCTCATGCAAGATATCTGGATACATGAGAAGTAATTTTAGTATCCTTGTGAAGATCATTTTGCGTTGTAACAGCTCATTCATGTTCCTTTTAGATGGTGCTTTCCATTCAAGATCTCACCTCTAACACCTGCCCTTTTCCTCCTCTCTTAACAAACATCAAAGCCTTAAAATTCTTACTAGCTTCACCCAGCAGTAGACTTGTTTTCCCCTCACCAACAGTTTATTATCCTCTACTGTGGTGGGATTTGACCTGCTGGCCAAAGTGAGGGGTTGGGACAGATTATGTGCCTTGCAAAGCCGAAAGTATTTCCTGTCTGCTCCTTGAAGGAAAAGCTCGCTGGCCCTACACTGGGGTGACGTCACCACACGTCAGCTCTCCTGATACACGTCTTGAAATTGCACTACCAAGCCTGGCAGCTGTGAAAACTGACCCTTCTCCAGTGTCAGGCTCAAGCTTCATTTTCTGTTTCCTTAGCTCCACAATAACATTCAGGCTGTTTGGGGGGGCCTTCAGCGTAACCTTGGAGATGCCTTTGAGATGCCCCTATCCCACATTGGAAGGCCTGGGTTCCAGTCCCAGCCCCACTCTGGATTCTAGGTTCCTGCTAATGCTCACTCTTGGAGGCAACAGAAGATGGCTCTAGTCCTTGGGTCCCTGCCACCCACAGGAGAGCTCTGGATGGATCTCCTGGCTCCAGCTTCAACCTGGCCCAGCCCCAGCTATTGTGGACAGCTGGGGAGTGAATCAATGCATGGGAATTCACTCTCTGTCCATCTGTTTCTCAAATGAATGCAATGACAATAAATATTTAAAAAATCTTTTCCTATTTAATATCATGCTTGATTGGCTTCTGCAGGAAACTTTAAGCATTTCTAAAGTATTTCACTCTATGTAGTGTTAAGCCCCCCTTTTAATTTAGGTAAGGCTTTCTGATGGAAACTAGCTGGGATTGAAATGGACACAAATTCCATGGAAGTGCCAGTTATTTATTCATTAGACTCCTGCAGTGCCTTTTTTGTGATATAATGGAGTCCATTAGTGGAAAAGGTAGAGAAACTGCCATCTTGACTTTTTTAAGAACACCTTCCTGGCCGCGGGTCCCCATTACCACATTGCTGAATTCGGGTGGTATTATTTCTGAGCGGAATAACATTTAGAGACACTAAATCTTTTGCAGTTGAAAAGGTTTTCGAAAAAGAGTTTTTTTTCCCCACTCAGACTTAATTGGGCCTCCAAAGGCCAAATTTCTCCACTTCCTACCTTTTCCAAGCCTGTCGGGAAAGGACACCTTGTTATTTATGTTGAGTGACTCGCAGGATTGATGGGAAAGAGCTGAGCCAGAAAAGACTTCCAGTGGTGTGGATGCGTTTTCTTAGAAGCTGAAAGGTCAAGTGAAGAATGGTCACTGGCCATGTGGCAGTGAGGTTGGAATCAAAATAAATGACCTTGAACTGCAGTGTGAATACCTAGGTAAGAGCTGAGGGATGTCGCCCGAATAGGGTGCGGTCTTTATCGTTCGAGTGGGTTCCCTGAGCAGTTTTGATGTTGCTGCCTTGCTTAGCTCAGGTGATGGCCATCACTTTGGGTGGCTGGATGCCTGTAGTTCACAAGCGTTCTTTTCAACCCCGTTGGATGCGGAGCCACCTGCTGCCAGGGTTTGAGGCTCTAGGAACTCCAGGGCCCTCTCTGCACTCCTGTCTGCCACCTGCCTAGCTGCTTGCTTCTCCTGCTCCTTCTCCTCGTTTCTTGTCCCAAGGTCAGAACTCTGGGTAAGGGTTAGCCACATAACACGGCTACTGTTTCTCCTGAAATGCCAGTTCCACTGGGAGTGTCCCCGCAGTGCCCAGTTTGAGCTCAACCAGCAGCAGACAGGGTCTGGGCCCCAGGGAGAGGACTGTAGTCCAGGTACAGGTCCTCCAGTGCTTTTTGGGATATTTCAGGAATGTTGTGGGCAGTTTTCATTGTCTGATGGAGGGGTGCCATAGCATTTGTTGGGTAGGGTCCATGGATGCTAAATTTCTGTCTTGAGTGGAAGAGTTGTGTATCCAAAGTCATTCTACTGCCCTATGACTGGACAATCACAGACAAACAAATAGTGAACCTCACTCTAACTTACATATAAGCAACTTACTCTTGCAAATTTAATTTAAACCAATTTATTTTAGATAGATAGAGCATGCACTCTCTTTCATCAGCTCACTTTCTGGTGCTCTCAGTGTCCTGGCCAAGCCTGGGAACTCAATCCAGGTCTCTCACATAAGTGGCAGGAACACAACTATTGGAGCCATCACTGTGGCCTCCCAGGGTTTGCATTAATAGGAAGCTGAAGGGCCGGCGCCGTGGCTCAACAGGCTAATCCTCCGCCTTGCGGCGCCGGCACACCGGGTTCTAGTCCCGGTCGGGGCACCGGATTCTGTCCCGGTTGCCCCTCTTCCAGGCCAGCCCTCTGCTGTGGCCCAGGAGTGCAGTGGAGGATGGCCCAGGTGCTTGGGCCCTGCACCCCATGGGGAGACCAGGAAAAGCACCTGGCTCCTGGCTCCTGCCATCGGATGAGCGCGGTGCGCCGGCCGCAGCGCGCCGACCGCGGCGGCCATTGGAGGGTGAACCAACGGCAAAGGAAGACCTTTCTCTCTGTCTCTCTCACTGTCCACTCTGCCTGTAAAAAAAAAAAAAAAAAAAAAAATAGGAAGCTGAAGTCAAAAGCCAGAGCCAGGCATTGAACCCAGGTTCTCTGATGGGGAATGTGGCTTCTTTAACTGCTAAGCTAATTGTCTACCCATGTATATTTTAAATAAGTGTTAGTTTTTCCAGTCAATGGGAAAAGACCTTGCTTTGTTTTGGTGGGAAATTTACCATTTGGAAACATACAACTCAGAAACTCACACCACTCATCACATCACCATGCCACCTGCGCTATTGGAAGACAGTGTACATTTGTAGCTGACCCATTCAAAAAAAAATTCACATTTGGCCGGCGCCGTGGCTCAACAGGCTAATCCTCCGCCTTGCGGCGCCGGCACACCGGGTTCTAGTCCCGGTCGGGGCACCGATTCTATCCCGGTTGCCCCTCTTCCAGGCCAGCCCTCTGCTGTGGCCCAGGAGTGCAGTGGAGGATGGCCCAGGTGCTTGGGCCCTGCACCCCATGGGGAGACCAGGAAAAGCACCTAGCACCTGGCTCCTGCCATCGGACGAGCGCGGTGCGCCGGCCAACGGCAAAGGAAGACCTTTCTCTCTGTCTCTCTCTCTCACTGTCCACTCTGCCTGCAAAAAAAAAAAAAAAAAAAAAAAAAAATTCACATTAAAGTACAAGCATCTAATGACTCCATTATGCCTTCTAGAGTGTCATTGTCCAATGAATTGCACATTGTAAAATGTTAGATTTGTCATGAGTTATTTTGCTTTTGTTCTCATTTATGTTCTTAGGGCACTCAGGGTACAGCTGGACATTGTATTAATATTTCAGGTAGTAAAAAAAGGGATGTTGGAAGCTTACTACAAGCTGACGGCTTTGGGGCTGATAGAGCTTAGAACATGGCTCTGGGGGAATGCCTTGTGAACTACAGTCGGTCCTCTGTATCCATACGTTCTGCATCCTGAGCTCAGCCAACTTCAGACTGAAGATGTTCAGAGAAAAACTGTCTGTACTTAACTTGTACAGACTCGTTGTTTCTTGTCATTATTCCCTGAACAATACAGTATAACAAGTGTTACAAAGCATTGACATTGACTTAGGTGTTACAAGTAATCTAGAGATGATTTCAGGAATATGTGAGGCTGTGAGGTAAGTTCTGTGCAAATGCTTTCCCATTCTGTAAGCAACTTGAGCATCCTCAGATTTGGGGGGGTCTTGTAGCCCATTTTCCAGGGATGCTGAGGGATGACTGTGCTTTTCTCCAGCCTAATGATTTAGCTGAATCCATTCTTTTAACACTAAGCATTTTTTAGAAAGCTAACTGTGGTGCATCCACTGGGTACAGCAGAAAAAAGGAGTTGACATTTAGTCCCAGTCATTGTGCTTCTCTCCCACTCACACTCCTGGATGGTGGACTCCCCATAGTGCAGAGCTCTCCTCCTCCCCATGTGGTTCATTGTTTTTCTTGGAGCCAGGCTCCCCTTGAGTCTCCTTATCATTCTGAGAAAAACCATAGGAGTAAGTGGTTGTCTTAGCCCATTTTGAGTTGCTATAGCAAAGAGCCTGATGCTGGGTAATGCATAAAGAAAAGAGGTTGTTTGGCTCATGATTCTGTTGGCTGGAAGGCCTAACCAGCATGACACAAATTTCTGGTGAGGGCTCCCTGGCTGCTTGCCAACACGGCAGATGGCATCACTTGACAAGAGTGGATGGCATTGTGGGAGCACGTGGGAGAGGGTTCTTGTGATGAGAGAGGTAGCAAGAGAGAATGAGCTGAGAAAGTCACACTGGCTTTCTAACAATCTGTTCTTGTGAGAACTAATCTAGTCCCTTAAGTCCTGGCTGACTCCTGCAAGCCAGGGTGGGTCTCCCTGGGACCGAATCATCCTCTGCCGTGGTCCACCTCTGAAAGGTCCCATCGGCTCAACATTAGCACCCTGGAGAGTAAGCTTCCAGCTATGGATCTGTGGGAGACAAACTAATCCAAACCATCACAGTGCAAAAGCAGCGTATGGTCAGTTCTGTAGAACTGTGGCTTCATGGGGACCTGTGAGCTTGTGAGACCAAATACTACACCTTCATTTTCACTAATGTCTAGCCAAAACATAGCAATCCCTTCACTTCAGAATGTCAACGTCCAATTGCTATAGTATCAGCATTGCTTTTCACTTGTCACCACTGGGTATCCAATATTTTCCTATCGTGTTATGATTGGCTAAAAGTTGAAATATCACTTATCACTAGTTGCCTATTACACTGCTGCTGGAAAGTGATATTTAATACACTAATGAACAAGCACATCTATTACTGTATCACAATTGTAAAAATATGTTGCTAACTGCATTTAAATAAAATTGATTTCCTCTGCAAGCCTTGGTATTTTTATTTTGTACATAAAAAAATCCTTCTGAGAAGGGGTCCTTGTGGCCCCCTGTTCAGCTCAGAGCTCTGTGGTACAGAAGCCGAGTGGCAGAATGGTAGAATGTTCTGGACACCGCCTGTCCTTCTCCCTCCTCCGCATCAGGTGTTGACCTCCCCGGCCCCTCCCAAGGCTCTCAGCCATGCATGTGAGTGTATCTCTGGTTGGCTTATATTCTTCTTAGATATGAGCAAAGAACTGACCTCTGCCCATGGCTTACTCTGCTGTCACACACGAGGAAGCAGTTTGTCAGAACATTCTTCCAGCAGGACTGTGTGAATCCATACCATGTACATGATGCACTGAAAGCCAAAATTGGGGATGGCATGTGGCACAGTGGTTAAGGCACCATTTGAGATGCCTGCATTCCACACTGGGGAGCCTCCATCACCCATGTTGGAGACCTGGATTGAGCTAAGCTCCTGGCTTTGACCTGGCCCAGCCCCAACTGTGGAAGGTTTTTGGGGAATGAACTAGAAGGTAGAAGATTTCTCCATCTCTCTTTTTTTCTTTCTGTGTGTCTCTGCCTTTCAAATAAATACAATAAATAACAATTAAAATAAATAAAGCCAAAAATGAGTGATTATCTGAATCCTAAAGCTAAATCTGACATCTGGCTTGGTTTTGAGAAAAACCACAGACATTCTCCAGGAACATTCCCTCTGTACAGACAAGCCCCCTGTTTTCCTTTGAATGGCTCAGAGTTACGTAATCACCAGCACCACTCTAACAGGTGCCTCATTGCCCAAGAAATGGGTTGCATAAATGGCTGCTGGGGTGTTTGCCTGTTTCCCCAGGCTTGTGGGGAGGGGACATTCTCCAGAGGTTAGGGTGTGGGCTGGAGGTGGGTAGCCCATCAGGGGTGGGTTTCACCTTGGTTGTCAGCTCGCTACCTGGGGAGTCCAGCCTTGAGCTGTGCCACAGCTATAGCCGCGTTTCTGTGTCTGGAGACTTCTGTCTATAGGAAGTGCCTGCCCTGGGAGAACTTTCTGCACTGCCCCTTGCTGTCTTCCCGGCACGAGGCCATTGCCGTGCTCCCACGTGCATCTCTTTCCTCGTATAGCATGTGACTCTGGAGCGTGAAGATGCGCTCCTCTGCTCGCTGCTTCCTTAGGCGTCACGGTGGAGTCATTCTTCCTAGGTCTTCAACACCCACATCTCGGGCAACCACATTCAATAGTGGTGAGAAACATACAGTTTTTTTGTGGTTGTTCTTTGTTCCAAAAAGCATTATGCTGAAGGTCAAAACCTAAGAGTCTCACATGTTTTCTCTTCATTTTCTGATGGGCGTGATGACTGATCCAACTGCTTGTTGAATCTGAGCTACCCCTTGAAGGAAGTGGGTGCAGGCCTATTAAATCATGTCGTTTCGCTCATTTAAGACCTAAAGAGAACTTAGGTGTATTTAACAAGCTTATTAATAAAGTGACAATACCTCATCGTTGAAAAAAAAATCCTGTTAACTTCCCGAGCTGCTGATTGGTGCTACATATTCGTGTACAAGAGTATCATGGATTAGACCTACTTTTTTTTTTAAAGATTTATTTTATTTATTTAAAAGGCAAAGTGACAGAGAGGGAAGGAGATCTTCCATTTTCTGGTTTACTCTCCAGGTGAATGCAACATCTGTGGCTATGCAAGGCTGGATCCAGGAGCCCTGAACTCCATCTGGGTCTTCCACCTGGGTGGCAGGGGCCCAAGCACTTGGGGCATTTTCTGTTGCGTTCCCAGGCACGTTATCAGGGAGCTGGATCAGAAGTGGAGCAGCTCGGACTTGAACTTGTGCTCTCACATGGGATTTTGGCATTGCACATGTTGGTTTTCCACACTGTACCACAATGCCGGTTCCTGGATCTAATTTTTAAAGTGAGATATATAAGATTCCTTTATCTAGCAACTGTCTGTCTGTCATATCTCTAAGGCCATCTCTTTTTTCCTTTTGGCTTGAGAAAGCCAGAAGTTCACGCAATTCATTGGCTAAGGGGTAGTGATTTCCTGAAGTGGAAGGGTCCGTTGCTCCCCCTGAATTCTGACTGTGTTCACCTGGCCTGCCTCCTGCAGGTGTGGCTTGGGGTGGATTTTGATCTTAGTCCTACCTCTTTGGAAAAAGTAAATGATGTCCAGAAGATCGAGAATATAGGAGCTTAAATATCTGTGAGTGCTCATCTCCAGGTCATATGGATGACAGCTGAATTGTGGACACAGGTAGATCCTACTACCACTGTGTGGGCCTTATCCCAATAAAGTGTGGAAAATGCAGGTGCTGCCTTCAATGTGATGGCCACGAAGATGAGGCCCTCCCATTTGGACGAACACTTCCTCCCAAGTGGACCTCTGGAGCCTGGTAGCTGGGCGGTCCCGGACCACACCTTCTGTGGACTGTGAGTCCTCATTTTCATTGAGCAAGCATGAAGCTGTCGTGAGGAGCAGTGACGTGTCTTGTCTGCAGTGACTCACATAATACGCAGGGTTATCTTAGGACTGATCATCCAGACCCAGACACGTGGGAGAGCGACAGGGGTAATGGCACAAGTGGGGGTGTGAGGTCCCCTGCTGCTCAGATGTGGGTCGGGAGTTGATTGCAGGGCTCTGATTCCAGAACCTGCCTGGTTTCTCGTGACAGGCTGTTGGATCGGGCTGCCCTGTCTCCGAAGGAAGTAATGAGCCATGTACATATTAAATAACCTTAAAATTTTTTTGAGAGGCAGAGAGAGTCAGTGAGAGGAGAGAGAGAGAGAGAGAAAAGGAGAAAGAGATATCTCCCTTTTGCAGGGTCACTTCCCGAATGTCCACAATGGCCCGAGGCTTCAGCTGGAAACCAGGAGTGAAATCCAGGTCTGGTATGTAGGTGGCAGGAACACAATGACTTGAGCCATCACCGTTGCCTCCCAGAGCCTTCATTCATTAGTAGAAGCTGGGGCCAGGAGCAAACACGCCTTGGTCCTCTGAGGTGGACTGCGGGCGTTTTAACTGCTAGGCTAGAGGCCCACCCCTGAGTCAGCTTCCGAACAAGTGTCCTGCAGCAAAGAGGAGTCAAAGAGAAGTTGCTTTGAGGCTTTGTAAAAGTTCCCTTTGGCAAGAGCCACAATCCTCTTTCTTGGCAAGACAGAGAATGCATTTTGCTGGGAAGGCAGGTGGTTTTCCAGTTTTTATTTTAAAGGATGCTGTGTGTGAGCATTTATGGGAAAGACAAAGTAAGATTTGTAAGATTTCCTGTCCAGGGCAAACATCTTCCTAGCCAATGGCTGTTAAGACACAGGGATGCCCAGTGGTCCCCTGAGATCCCTGGTGGATTGACTCCCAGTCCCTCTTCTGCAGCTGTGGTTACCGAAATCCACAGAAGCTCAAGTCCCTTATGTATAGGGGCTTAGTATTTGTCCATAACTACACACACCCTCCCATATGTTTTAAATCAGCTCTAGATAACTTATGATACCTAATCCAGTGTGGATGCTGAGTCAATAGTTATACCGTCTTGTAGGAAATAATAACAGGGAAAAAAAAGTATGTACGTGTTTAGCACACATTTTTCTTCTTGACTATTTTTGATCTTTGGTTGATTAAAGCCACAGATGTGGGACCTACAGTTGGGGGAAGATGACTAAGCAAATGTTCAGTAGCGAACAATTTGTCATCACTCTGCCTGTGCCTGTTGCCATCAAGGCAGACGTGTGTGCTGTAATCATTCCGATGAGATGTTAAGATACAGAATCCCGAGCTTTAGCCAGATTGCCCTCCCAGCGTTGCCACCCTCTGGCTTGTGACACCACTGCGTGCCCCTGTGAGCCTCAGACAAGTGTGTGAACCCACCGGCCGGCCCAGGCTCAGACTCGAAGATGCCTGCAGTGCAAGCTGCTTAGAAAGGGTATGCAGCCCACCCACGGAATGTAGCAAAGAGCATCGCCTAGCACACCAGGGTTTATCTGTTCACAATGTCATGTTCTCCTGCTCCCTTGTAACCAGCTGAGGTGTGAAAGCAGAAGTTTCATAACAGAGCCATTCTGGAAATGGCACAGCCTCTGAAAGCGTCCTGCTAGATTGCCACTTGTCATCAAGTCAGCGGCACCGAAGCATGCCAGGCCTTCCAAGGGCCACTGCCCGAAACCCAGAGCAAGCAGCCGTTTGGGCGAGAGTGGTGCACCTGGCTGGACATTTGAGATCCGACGTTCACTTGAGAGCTGTGACTGGGCCTTCGTGCTATGCCCAGATTCATGGGGGATTATGAAGCTTGGCACGTTCAGAAAAGATTGAATGGCGAAGCAGCCCAAATGAAGCTGTCAAGGAATGAAAGCCCTCCTCACTGTCCCAGCGACCAGTAGGACTGGCAAGGGATTGGGGGGCCAGGCTGGGAGATTGTTCTTGCCTGCAGGGTGTGTTTGAGCCAACCCCTGGAGGAGGCAGCCACCTCTGGTTGTAGTTGTGAAGGGCTGGGCTCCTCCCCGGGGACATGAGAACCACTGGCTATGAGACAGGAGAGTGACAGGGAGGCATGAAAGGGGAAGCGAGGGGGGAGGAGAGGTGGCCTGGGTGGTGAGGAATCACAGACTGGGGGAGCAGGAACCTGTGCTGCTCTGGGCACCCGTCACTGCTGGGGACGTGCAGGGCCAGCCGAGCAGTCAGGAGACCCGAGGCTGCTCTTTCCTGGCCTCTCACTTGCTTTGGGAGCCTCTTTCTCTTCTGCAGTCATGGGCGAGTGGTGTCACATGCTCTCCAGTGTGACTCCTGGCTCTGGTAGTCTTTGATGCTGAGCCAGTGCAGTATCCTCGTGAGGCCCACTGGTGTGGCTCAGCAAGCACTTTGTGAGGGCGCTTATGTCAGGCGTGGGGCTCGCAGAGCGCTCGCTCCCACATCCAGGGAGTGGCCCTGGCGGGGACAGAGGAAAGAATGGTAAGTCTGTCACAGCCTGGATCGTGTGCCTGTCAGCGTCGGCGTCCTTTCCCTCCGCTTTCATCACTGAGCACTTGGGATCCTCCCAGCCCTGTGACATAGCTGCGACTCTTCTCATCTTACTTCATTTTAAAAAAGGTTTTGTTTATTTTCACTTTATTTGAAAGGTGCAGGTGCAGGGACAGAGAGACACGTAGAGAGATCGTCTGTCCACTGATTCACTCCTGGATACCCACAATAACTGGGGCTGGACCAGGGTGAAGCCAGGAGCCAGGAACTCCATCCAGGTCTCCCACGTGGGTGGCAGGGACCCAGGTATTTGAGCCATCACCTGCTACATCCCAGAGTGTGCAATAGCAGGAAACTGGATTGGAAGCTGAGGTGGCACTGGAACCTGGCACTCTAAATGGTATGCGGTTGTCCCAGGGCTTCTTAACTGCTGTGTCGGATGGGTGTTTTGACCACATTGTGAAGAATGTCAGTACAGCAGAGGGATCATGGAATTGGAGTGAGAAGATGGGGAGAAGTGGCCCACGTATTTGAAGACTTTCTAAGTTGGAACATGTGGACTTGCTGCTGTGCTGTGCTGTTCCCAGGTAGTGATGAAGTGACCCTGAGCCAGCAGGGTAAGGACCAGCATAGATGTGGGTTTAGGCCTTGCCAGCAATTAAAGCCAGGGCAGTGGAGGGCTTTGCCTTGAAGAGGTGTTAGCCCAGAAGAGCCAATCCTTGGGAAAAATTTTTTTAAAAAGATTTGTTATTTCTTTGAAAGGCAGAGGGACAGAGAGAGAGGGAGACAGAGAAACAGAGAGAGAGAGAGAGAATCTTCTGTTAGCTTGTTTATTCCCCAAATGGCCACATGGGCTGGGCTGGACCAAAGCCAGGGACTCCAGCCAGGCCTCCCACACAGGTAGCAGGACCCTAAGTGCTTGGACCATCATCCATTCTCTTCCCAGGCACATTGGCAGGAACCTGGATTGGAAGCCGAGCAACCAGGACTCGAGTCAGCACTTCAGTATGGGATGCCCAGGTCCCAAGTGGTGGCTTCACCTGCTGTGCCACAGCGCCAGCCCCAGGAAATTCTTGCCTTTACAGGCTGAACAGGAAGAAATCCTGAATGTCCAGAGAGGCCCTGTCGTGCTCAAGCAGAACAGGCACATGGGTTTTATGGGAGAGAGATGCCAGACCATGGTGGTGACGTTACTGAGCCTCCAGCACGCCTGGCGCAAGGGGACCTTACACTCATTTTCTCTCCATTTCAGGAATGAGGGAAGGGAGGCATGGAGAAGCTAAGTCACTAATTATCCGAGGTCACATGACCAGAGGCCTAACGAGACAGGGCCACCTGGGTTTTTATTGCTCTGGTCAGACTGCTCTGCGAGGCCTTTGCAGATCCCAGCCAGGGAAGCAGAGGCTGGGCTGCAGTGGCCGCGGGGTGTGGACTCAGGGAAGGGTCAAGAGAAGCATGTGTGTGTTCAGAGGACTAGAGAGTTGCTCAGGGTCAGCGAAAGAGGGAGCAGAGGCAGACAGTACAGATTCAGGCAGGAGGGAGCCTCAGGGGGTCCAGGGCCGATGGGACGATGAGGATCAAAAGCACAGAGGAGAGGGGAGCCTCCCTGGAGGAGGCTGTGAGGGATGAAGCAGACAGGGCAGAGCGGCAGAATTGGTGTCTGTGTGACCCCGCCCATGGGAAATGGCCCAGACAGATGCATCCAGAGAGACAGGAAGTCAGGGGCTGGGGGAGTGGGGAATGAGGACTGCTCAGAGCATCTGAGGTTTCCTCTGGGGGTGACAGAAGTAGTTTGCAACCAGGTAGAGGTGCTGATTGCACCACAAAGTGAACGTACTACGTGTCCCTGAACAGTACACTTTTCATGGGATGTGCATTTTGCTTCAATTCAAAGACGCTGGAGAGGGCAGAAGGGGACAGAAAGTGGTGGTGGGGTCATAGCCCTGTCCCCGCTGGCTCCCTGTTGTGTGGCAGTGTTGTGGTTATCATCTTCCTGTTTACTAGATTGTAAACGTCGCCAGCTCCAGTCCTGTCTGGGTGATGCGGGGCCCGTGCATGGAGCATCATGGGTGCTCGGGGGCTTGGTGAGGTCAGACTGGGTGGAAGCTCGGCTGAGTGACGGATGCCGTAGTCTGTAGAGGGGAGTGGGGTGAGCGTGGTTGGCTGAGGATAAAGGGAGGTAGAGCTGGCTGAGGACAAGAAAGAGCTCCAGTTACTGTGTTAAAAGACCAGGCCATGAAGTAACCTGGTAACACTGTTTGTGTGGTTACTATGTATTCTATTTTTTGTTTTTGTGTTTTTTTCTTCCTGGAACTGTGTCATTGCCTGAGTGCAAAGGAGAAGGTGGTAGTGAAATGAAGCCACTGGTTGTTGTTACAAGGTGGGGATTGTGCTGGGTGATCAAAGAGGTAAGAGGAGGATGGGAGAGAAGGCGGCAAATAAATGGCTCCTGGGAGGGGGAACTGGGAGGGAGAGGCACTGGCCTGGGAGCATCTGGATAGAAGAAACGGAGAGGGCCATCAGCATTGGGAGTTGGGGCCCGGACGGCTGGCAGGGACAAGGTGTGCCAGGATTGTGGCTCATATGGGGTGAAGGTGAAGGTCGCTGGGCTCCAGGCAGCCACCATGTTGTGAGACCAGGGTCTTGAGTTCCCACATCTGTTGCTCAAGTCCACCTTTTGGGGTATGGGAAAAAAATTGGAAAATTTTATCTCATACTTATTTTTTTTCCACTAAAAATTAAAGTCTTAGGTTTTACTAATATTTAATGTTGGCAGTAGTACATGTTTTCTCATTTTGAAATAAATGAGCATATGTTAGGGGTGTATTCGTATTTCTGACTGATGGGATGTTGACTGAAACAGTTTTCTAAGGCTGCTGGTTTGGGAGGTTGGATGGGTGGGTCCTGGATGACAGCTTTGGTGATGCCACATGGGGGACCAGGTCAGAGGGCGGTTCCTTGAGAAAGAGCCCTGGCTTTCGGCACCAGTCCCTTCCAGAGAGGGCAGGAGGTTACCTTGGTGTGCCTGGCTTTTTTTTTTTTTTTTTTTAAGATTTATTTATTTATTTTAAAGTCAGGGTTACAGAGAGAAGGAGATGCAGAGAGAGGGAGGGAGAGAGAGAGAGAGAGAGAGAGAGGTCTTGTATCCGCTGGTTCACTCCCCAGTTGGCTGCAATGGCCGGAGGTGCACTGATCTGAAGCCAGGAGCCAGGAGCCAGGAGTCAGGAGCTTCCTCCAGGTCATCCTATGTGGGTGCAGGGGCCCAAGGACTTGGACCATCTTCTACTGCTTTCCCAGGCCATAGCAGAGAGCTGGATCAGAAATGGAGCAGCCGGGTCTCAAACCAGTACCCATATGGGATGCCGGTGCTGCAGGCAGCAGCTGGACCCACTACCCCACAGCGCCCGCCCCACGCCTGGCTCTTTCCCAACCCAGGCCACTGCACAGATCCCCTTTTTAAAGTGATCAGAAGCCGTTTGCTGAACGCTCCCCTGTGGCACTCGAATGCTCACCGATGTGGATGTCGGTAGTTCCTGGAATCCACTCCTCGACCCCACCTTGTTTTGTTTTTGGAAAATTGAGCTACTTGCTTTTTTTTTTTTAATTTCATCGCCTGACTTCTTGGATATGCATTGATGTTCCTACCTTTTCTCCCAAGAGACTGTGACTTGGACAAAGCATGTTTTAGACACTGGGGACGCTGTGCTTCTAAGACTTGAAATTTGGCCTGAAGCATAATGAACAAGGTCTGAGCCATGAAGGGCAGGGCAAGGAGCCGGGCCCTGAGCTGCCTCCCCTCTGACTGGTGGGAACTTCACAGGAGCTCCTGAGGCCTGTGAAAGTCCCTTAGGCTGCACGGCCTCCCGGGTGCTGGTTCTTTCTCCTCTTCACACTCCCCGGCCCTCCCACAGCTTCCTCTTGTGCCCCACCAGCCTGCAAAGGCTGCTGGGAAAGACTCTGGGGACAAATGGGTCTTTGGCTGAGACTTCCTGTTGGATGCTTTACAGAGTCAACCTGCCCTTTGTCCTGTGTTCTCTCTTCCCTCACTTCCTTTCCTCAATCTTCCTGCTACTTTAAGGAGCCTTGGGGGCATTCTTCCTTAGGTTAGAAATGGTTCAATGGTGTTTTTTCATCCAAGCTTAGCCTAGCCTCATATGGCCTGCTGCGCTATCAGGCTCCGTCACACAGGAGGTTAGCTGCTAAGCTTGCTGCACAGTCTTGCATGTTCTGTTGTTGTTGTGTTGCCGATGCCCCCAGCTCTGTCTAGAAAGTAAGGACAGGGTCTCTGTTTGCAGCAGATCCCACATCAGTCAGAAGCGAGCCCCCCCTCCCTTCTCCTATCTACCCAGCACCGGGTCTGGATGACCACTCCTGGACCTTGGGTACTGTATCAGGCTAGAGGGTACCTCTCAGCATTCTCAGCCAATGAGAAACAGTGGAAGGAGCCTGTCTGTGGCAGGGGAAACAGGACTGCATGTCTGGACGTTCTGGCTGCTTCCACCAGTGGTCACCGCTCTGGGGACCGGCATGGGTAAAGCCTTGCTTTCTGCTTCCTTCGGATTTCTGAGTCCATCCTTTGGTGGGTAGGTGGTCTCGGGTGGGCTTATTTCTCACAGTGTTTGGTTAACGTTGACACAGCTCATTCATTGTGAGTCTCATCCCACCCAATTAAATGCCTTATCGAGGAACTGATTTCATAGGAGGCAGAAAATGAAATACAAATGTCATCACACTCTCTTCTACCCATTTCACAGATTAAGGTGGAGGAAATGAGTTCCAGGAGCCTGTAGGATAAGATGTCTGGGCAGGGTTGTTTCAGAAGCCCCTTGCTGCTTGTGGAATGAGAGTCTTCCTATTTGAGAACGTGGACCTGTTTGTCACATGCCCTGCGGGGGACCTGTGTCTGCACCTTCGCCTCTGCCCTCCAACACCTGGGGCTGGTCACTGCCTCTGGGTTGCCACATGCCTGCGTGTCAGGTCATCCAGTGCCATTCTCACTTGCATTTCCTCAGAGCGACCTCTTGCTTTGCAAATGCAAGAAATATGAAAACTCATTCTGGAGTCACCAGAAAAATTTTGCTAATAAGAAGAATAGGACTTCGAGTTACTCAGCTCAGCCTGTTGCTAGGGTAAGTGGGTGTGGTGTCTCCACCCCAGGAAAATCCTTGATCATTTAGCTAAAAATAAATAGCTTTATATTTATAACACAATGTCAACACGTGTTAATGGCATTCTCTCTCTCTCTTTCTCTCCTTTCCCCTCCCCCTATTCCCCTCTTTCTTTCTTATGATTCTGTCACCTCAGTCGGTTTTGAAGTTTTTCATCAATTTATTTCTTTATTAGTAAGATGGGAAAATGGCACAGCATGAACGTGAACATTAGAATAATTCAGGGAAAGAGCCTGGGGCTGTACCCAAAATGTAATGGCCATTCAGTACATGGTAAATGCTGCTTTAAATTCAGATTAAAGGGGAAAAGGGCATTCAGGTTCTCCGCAGGCAGCATAGCACTGTATGGAAAGAAGCCTATTGATTAAACACTTAGAAAGTTTCAAAAAGCCCCCTTTTAAGTCCCAAGATATTGGCACTCATGTGATGGATGTCTTGAGGCAGATAAAACAGTTGAGTCCTTTTAGTGGAAGAAACAGGGATCTTTTCAGATGAAGTGGCACTTGAAAAATATTGCTATAATTAAGATACACAGTGGAGTTGGTAGTTGGTTTTCAGGAAATGTACATTTTTCATGTCTTTGGGAAGTCTTACAGAGTTCCTTAAAAAGCGGTGGGGGGGGTAAGACTGTACTGGAAGTTAGCATGTGACGAGGGTGAGGTGATGGGGACTTTTCCCTTCGCTTCTGTCTGAGCCCTTGCTCCTGGGGGTGGAATTCATGCTGGGCTGAGCCAGGCGAGTAGCTCTGCTCGTCTTCCCTCTCTTTCTGGGAGACTGAGAGCTTGGACCCGGCAAAAGTGCCGTCTTGTTACGCACCGATGTCCAACTGAAATTTGGTATTTTCTTTATTTGTGAGTATGGCCAGTTGCTCCCTGGAATCCACGCAGGATTGGTTCCTGGGCCCCCTCCTCCCCTCCCTCTCAGTGGAGGGGGTGGATTCCTAGTAGAGACTCAAATCTGAGGATGCGCCTGTACCTTGTATAGAATGGCATCATATGGGCATATAACCTGTGCATGCCCTCACACATACTTCAGCCTGTTTCTGGGTTATTTATAGTACTTTTTTTTGGCAGGCGGAGTTAGACAGAGAGAGAGAGACGCACACAGAGAAAGGTCTTCCTTCCGTTGGTTCACCCCCCAAATGGCCATTACTGCTGGTACGCTGCACCGATTCGAAGCCAGGAGCCAGGTACTTCCTCCTGGTCTCCCATGCGGGTGCAGGGCCCAAGCACTTGGGCCAGCCTCCACTGCCTTCCCTGGCCACAGCAGAGAGCTGGACTGGAAGAGGAGCCACCGGGACAGAATCCGGTGCCCCACCAGGATTAGAACCCGGTGTGCTGGCGCCACAGGTGGAGGATTAGCCAAGTGAGTCACGGCACAGGCCTATTTATAGTACTTAACACAATGTAACAGTCATATAAATAGTTGTTACAGTGTATTTCTTAGGAAATAATGATGAGTTAGAAGTCTGTATCCGTTCAGTAGGCATAGAGTCCTCCCCCTCCCCCCCGAATGAGTTTTCATCCAGAGCTGGCTGGTTGATGCAGGACCTGCGGGCTGTTGATTGTTGAGGAAGAGGCTCCAGCATTTCTTGCGAACTCACATTATCTTTTGACTCCACTTGTCTCTGAACTCATTGAAATCTTCTCGTCCTGGAAGTGCTTTGACCTTTATCCTGAATAAATCCACATCTCGTTATGGCTGCTACAGAGATCTCTAATGTTTGTTACATTCAGCACTATTTCAAGTGAGATGGGGGTGGATGCTTGGTCAGTGGGGAAGATGATGGCTGAGACACCAGCTTTTCCATCCGAATGCCTGGAGCGAATTTCTGGCTCCTGCTCCTGGCTCAGCTTCCTGTTAATCCTGAAGACTCTGGGAGGCAGCAGGTGGTGGCTCAAGTAACTAGGTTTCTGTCACTTGCATGGGACACCTAGATTGAATTCCTGGCTCCTGGCTTCCGTCCCAACCCAGCACCAATCATTGCAGGGGAATGAATCAGCAGATGAGAGCTCCTTGTCTGTCTGTCAGTCTTCCTGTCTCTCAAATAAATAATTTTTTTAAAACAATAAAAATTGATGTTTATTTCAAAACAATAAAAATCAGACCTTGCCAATTCGTGTATTAACGGGGCAGCATTTGTATTAGCGTATCAGAGTCTAAAACTATTGTAACCAATCCAAGTATGATTTGCTTGATTTGATTTGTGTTTTATTTTATGTATTTAAAAACGTTGTTTGGAGGGAACATGCATGGGCCTCCCAGAATGATGGGGGATCTAGAGCATACGGAAGGTTAAGTCTTCTGCTCTGGTACTGGGCCCAGATTTTGTCCCAGCGGGTTTCGGGGGTTCTCAGCCCTCACTGCCCATCAGAATTACTGGAGGGAGTTTGAAAGATCCCAGTGCCTAAGCCAGACCCTAGACCAATTGAATGCACACCTCTGGGGATGGGTTGAGTGATTGCTGTTGCTTCCAGTGGGCAGCTGGGGTTGAGAACCACTGGTCTAAATGTTCCTACAGACCCATGTATCTCCCTCCCTTCCTTTTTTCTTATTCATTAAGAAATTAAGCTTCATGTTCCTAGAATAAAATTTAAACTATGGAGAAAAGCATAGCTCTCTCACTTTTCTAGAGATAACTATCGTTGACAAAGTTTGTGCATGACCATTATCAACACATAGGAGGTACTTCATCAAGCTCGTTGAAATAAAAAGACAAGCTTACTGTGGTGCAAAAATTTTTTGAAATCCATGCATAGTTTTTCATGCAATGATTTTTATAATCTGCATTTCCTGTGAACTATTTGAAGACCCCTTGTATTTTGATGATGAGATTGTACTATACCTGTTTACCGTATAGACATATATGTTTTTTCACCTGCATCATATAGAGCTTTTCTAACCAATTTTAGCCAAGTTGGTCCTAAGATTCTCAGGGCTGGCATTGTGGCCCAGTTGGTTGAGCCTCTGCTTGTGATGCCACCATTCCATATCAGAGCACTAGTTTGCATCCTTGCCACTCCACTTCCACTCCAGCCTCCTGCTAATGCACTTGGAAAGCAGTAGTTGATGGCCCAAGTACCTCGCTCCTGTCATTCATGTGAGAGACCTGAATGGAATTTCTGGCTCCTAGCTTTTACTTGGCCCAACCCTGGCCATTGTGGCCATTTGAAGAATGGATAGAAGATCTCTCTCTCTCTCCCTCCCTTCGTTTCTCTCCCTCCCTCCCTCATACCCACCTTCCCTCTTTCTCTGTCACTCTGCCTTTCAAACAAATAAAATAAATGTTTAAAAAGATTAAGATTCTCTTTATTTACCTGAAACTGGGGAGCCTGATCCTTGTGGGCTCCAAATAGGAATAACCGGGAGACTGTGGATCTTGAGTTCCATCTCCTACTGCGTGATGTGGTGGAAGGGCAAGAACAGTGGCCTTGACATTGGGCTGGCCTGTGGTGTGGGGCTTGGGGCGGTGGATTAGCCACATACATTTCTTTGGATGTGTTTGCTGCCTAACTGCTGGAGATAAATAATGCCTATATACAGGGCAGTTGTGTCATGTGTGCAAGGCCAAGTGGCAATAGCTTTTATCATTGTCCTCCTTGTGGATTGAGTTCCCCGGAGGAACCTGGAATGTTCCATGGACCCCTCCGAGTTCTTTTTTCTGTAAGTGAGCAGCTGGCAGGAAGCAAAGAAAGTAACAACAGCAACAAACAATCATGTGCACTTATTGCTGGCAGGGCTTAGAGGCCCTGAACCCGTGGTCTGGGTTTGTTCTTGTCATCTGGTTGGATTGGAGTCGGGTTCATGGCCACATGAGTATGAAATGAGCCTTATCTGCTCTTCTCCGTCTGGTACTTGTACTAGGCTTACAACTCTTAGAAAAGCCCCACATGCATCCAGACCCACATCTCTGCATTCATCTCGCTTGCAAGATGAGAGCCAGTGTCACAGCTCCTGGCCAGCAATGGCATTCACCCCCAATGGCTTGAATGAAGACTAAGAAAGGAAATAGTTACAGAGGTACAGGCTGGGTTGGGGGAGCCACCAAGGCTTGGGACTAACAGTAGTGGGAAACCCATGTTGCCCCTAGGGCTGGCAGATCAGTGGAAGACCAGTTACTGGAGACCACTGAGAGTTGGAACCAAGGAACAGAGGCTGCCCAGCAATAATAAAGAAAGAATGGTGCCCAGAGAAGTGGCACACAGGAAAGGTGAGTCCCAGAGAAATACCCTGACCTCACTTGGCTGGACCAATGGGAAGCCAACAGGCAGGGGAGCCCAGGTGACATAGGTAGGCTACAGATAGTAGCAGGTCAGAGAGCAAACAGAATAATCAGATGATGAGCACAAGGTGTCAGGACTGCAGAGGGCTGAGCCCTTATGGGTCCATGGTAAACCTTTCCTTTCCCTGACCTTGGAGGATCTGGAGAGTTGCTTGTTTGCACTATCTTAAAGAAGCATCATTGAGGCTGGCACTGTGGCATAGCAGATAAAATTGCTGCCTGCAGTGCCGGCATCCCATATGGACTCTGGTTCGAGACCCGGCTGCTCCACTTCCAGTCTAGCTCTCTGCTGTGGTCTTGGAAAGCAGTGGAAGATGGCCCAAGTGCTTGGGCTCCTGCACCAGTGTGGAAGACCCAGAAGAAGCTCCTGGCTCCTGGCTTCAGATTGGCTTAGCCCCAGCCATTGTAGCCATTTGGACAGTGAACCAGTAGATGGAAGACCTCTCTCTCTGTCTCTACCTCTCTCCTCTATAACTCTGCCTTTCAAATAAATAAATAAGTCTTAAAAAATAAAAAAAAAAAAGAAGCATCATCCAAGGCCAGTTAGGCAGAGAGAGGAGGAGGCATTATGTTGCACATAAAAACAAAGGGGGACAGCTGTCTTGCCTTGTGGTTAAGACTCTGTTTGAGGTCCTCACCACCAACCCTGAAGTTCCTGGCTTCAATTCTTAGCTTCAGTTTCCTGCTAATGCAGACCCTGGGAGGCAATGGTGGTAGTTCAAATAGTTGAATCCCTGCTACTCATGTGGGAGATTTGGGTTGAGTTCCTGGCTCTTGGCTTCAGCCCATTCCAGTTCTGGCTGTTGTGGGCATTTGGGGAGTGAACCAACAGATGAGAGTCTCTGTTTGTCTCTGCCTCTATAAATAACAACAAAAACAACAACAATACTGCAAAGTCTCTTTCTCTCAAATCAACAACTCTTAAAGAAGAAAAGCCTCTCTATTGTAATGCTAGGTTTTCCTGTGCTCTGGCTCCCCTGGGGTCCATGCGGAGACGCTCATCTGCAGGATTCCCCACCCCATGCCCACAGGCTGAGCTGATCACAGTCCATGGTTGCGACTGGACAGGCGAGATGCCAAAGCCACAGGTCAAAGAGATGTTACTTTGGAAGCTCCCTCTCATTGCTCCTGACCCTCTTGCCTGGAGCTTTCCCATCCTTGTCGGGGCATAGAGCTTGCATAGCACATTGATGTTGGATAAACTTCATCAGCCACTCTGCGGCTTATCTGCCCAGTGCTCAAGAGAAGACCAGGGCACTTCATAATTGGAGTCTTTTAGTCTATTGATTTGTAATTACATTATTTATTTCCATTTTTACTTGAAAGGCAGAAAGAACAAGAGAGAACGTCCATCTACTGGTTCAATCCAGAAATGCTTGCAACAGCCAAATCTGGGCCAGGCTGAAGCCAGGAACCCACACCTCTGTCTGTGTCTCCCACATGGTGGCATCGACCTAAGCACTTGAGCCACCGTCTTCTGTCTGTGTCTCCCATGTGTGGCAAGGACCCAAGCATTTGAGACATCCTCAGCTCCCTCTGAGAGTGTGCATTAACTGGAAAGAAGTTGGTTCAGAAGTGGAGGAGCCAGCACTTGAACTGGGCACTCCACAGTATGGGATACGTGCATCCCAAGTGGCAGCTTAAGCTCTATACCAAACACCCAATCCTCGGTATATTTTAAAAAGTGAGCCAGTGTACAAGCAGTATTAGCAACACCATAGAGAATTTTAAATGTTTACATATAGGCCGGCGCCGTGGCTCAACAGGCTAATCCTCCGCCTTGCGGCGCCGGCACACCGGGTTCTAGTCCCGGTTGGGGCACCGGATTCTGTCCCGGTTGCCCCTCTTCCAGGCCAGCCCTCTGCTGTGGCCAGGAGTGCAGTGGAGGATGGCCCAGGTGCTTGGGCCCTGCACCCCATGGGGAGACCAGGAAAAGCACCTGGCTCCTGGCTCCTGCCATCGGAGGAGCGCGGTGCGCCGGCCGCAGCGCGCTGTCCGCTGCGGCCATTGGAGGGTGAACCAACGGCAAAGGAAGACCTTTCTCTCTGTCTCTCTCTCTCACTGTCCACTCTGCCTGTAAAAAAAAAAAAAAAAAAAAAAAAAAGTTTACATATAAAAACAGAACACTTCAACATACAGAAACATAAGGCAGTAGAATCATGTTTTTTCTGAAAGCTACAAAAATATGGGGATATAGCACACTGTAGGTGGTGTGGCACAGTGGTGGGATACACTTGAGCTGTATTCTGCTTCCAAACCCTGGTGTGCATCTCTGTGAGGTGCGGTGGCTGCACTGGGAGGAAGTATCAGCAGTCAGAATCTGAGAGTGCAGTGAGCCGGGCGCTTGCCAAAGTTGCAGCTCCCCACACCCCCTGCCCCCTGCTCCTTGCTCTGCACACTTTGATGCTTTTTGCCTCTAGGCCTTTTTAGATACAGATTTGGAAACATTCAGTGCTGGCTCGGGCTGCATTTTGCATAAATCTGAAGCCCTCAGGGCATGGGAGTGGGAAGGATGTGCTCTGGCCCCTTTGTAGAGCAGAGGGCTCCTGCTCACCATCTTGGTGACAGCTCTTCTTTCTGTTACCAAATCGTGACATTGTTAGGTCATTGCTAGTCGGCAGCAACCTCTGAAGACAAGGAAAGCAGATATAAAATCATCTTTATTTATTTAAAAATAAGGAACCTTTTAAAAATGATTTAGTCATTTATTTGAAAGTTAGAATTAGAGAGAGAGAGAGAGAGAGAGAGGTCTTCCAGCCGCTGGTTCACTCCCCCAGATAGTTGCAGTGGCCAAAGCTGGGCCAGGCTGAAGCCAGGAGCCAGGAGCTTCTTCCGGGTCTCCCCCGTGGGTATAGGGGCTCAAGCCCTTGGGCCATCTCCCACTGCCTTTCCCAGGCCATTAGCAGGGAGCTGGATTGGAAATGAAGAAGCTGAGACACAAATCATCGCCCATGTGGGATGCCAGCATTGCAGGCGGCGGCTTTACCTATACCATGACACTGGCCTTTAAAATAATGAACTATTTTTTTGAAAAATCGAGAAGGCAAGAAACGTGACTGATGGACGTGGTAGACCATGTTTATCTCCAGGGTACATGCAGAGGTGACTGAGGCTATCCTGTTAGTTTTGAATGCCTGATTCATTCTCCAGCTTCAGCCGTGTGTCAGCAGGGCATTCATAAAATAGGGCAGAGCTTTGCCAGCCTCACTTATAGAAAGGACCACAGCAGCTTGTTAAAAAGGCAGGTCTCTGGGGCCTGCCCTCCCTCTCCAACACCCCAGCAGTCCAAGAAACAGCTTCGGAAATCCCGCCCTCTTGGGAAAACACACCCCTTTAAGCCTCTTTTAAGGTGCTGGGGCCCAATCAGGAGACATTTGATCTTTTTGTTGTTGTTGCTGGGTTAGAATTCCAACAGTTTTCTAGACTTTTCCCCACCCATGAGTTTGAGCCCCGTACTTCCGGCATTGGCAGGAAGTGATTTCCCTGGAGAGAAATCATGCTCCTAGGGTCACATGGCAGAGCTGCTGTGTTGTGTGAAAACAAAGAAGAGCAGCCATCGAGGTGGGTGGTCCCCCACTAGAGGCTGGTGTCTTCGTGTTTGCAGCCTGTGTTGTTATTAATCCCCTTGTAAGTGGTAATGCTTCCATTTACTGGCTTGCTGTCTCAGGGGACTTTTCTGCATGGCCTGCAGGGCTTGCTGGATGGTGAAGCGCTCACTGAGCCTCACAGGCCCCCTGAGGGCTGCTTGCTTGCAGCAGCTCACTCTGCCCCTCTGAGCCTTCCCTTCGTGGCGTGCTGTCACGTACGGCTCCTTGGGAGGACAGGGTGCACGTGCTGTGAGAGTTGAGGCCTGGATACACATCCTCCCACAAAGTGTCAGAAGCTCCTCAGCCCCTTTTAGGGCTGTAGCTCTTCCTTGCTTTCTTTTTTGTAAAAAAAATATTTTATTTTACTGTATTTTTTATTGGACAGAGAAAGCGCGCATCCATCGGTTCACTATCTAAATATCTGCAACAGCTGGGTCTGGGCCAGCCCAAAGCCCACAGCCAGGGACTCAATCCTGGTCTCGCACATGGGTGGCAGGGACCTAAACTACTTGAGCCATCACTTGCTTCCTTCCCGGGGCTGCATTGGCAGGAAACTGGAATGGAACGAGAACCCAGGACTTGAGAGTGGATCGGGAACTCCAACTGAAGTTCTCTGGGATGTGGGTGTCCCAGCCAGCATCTCAAGTACAAGGCCAAGTGCCAGCCCTGGAGCTCTTTCTTTTGTGGAAAAAATAAAAAATCAAGAGCCCCCCCCCCCCCCAATGAGATATACTTAATTTAATACTTTCATAAAGAGGAGAAAGAGCATTTTTCAACCACTGGGTTTGACAGTATCAGACTCACAGTACAAAGACTTTGGGCCGGCTGGCGCTGCGGCTCACTAGGCTAATCCTCTGCCTGTGACACCGGCACACCGGGTTCTAGTCCTGGTCGGGGCACTGGATTCTGTCCCGGTTGCCCCTCTTCCAGGGCAGCTCTCTGCTGTGGCCCCGGAGTGCAGTGGAGGATGGCCCAAGCGCTTGGGCCCTGCACCCCATGGGAGACCAGGAGAAGCACCTGGCTCCTGCCTTCGGATCGGTGCAGTGCGCTGGCTGCAATGCGCGGGCCGTGGTGGCCACTTGGGGAGTGAACCAATGGCAAAAGGAAGACCTTTCTCTCTCTCTCTCTCTCTCTCTCTCTCTCTCTCTCTCTCACTGTCTAACTCTGTCAAAAAAAAAAAAAAAAAAGACTTAGGGCCAGTGAAGGCAGCAAGGGGAAGGTGGAGGAGGGAACAGTGGCCAGGCAGCCAGCGGGTCTCAGAGGGCAGCTTGCCTGCTTCTCTCTTTTAAGGGGAAGGCTTTGAAAACCCTCAGACCACCTCTCCTCCTGCTGCCCCTTCCTCCATCCCAGCCCGGGCCAGGCAGCTCAACGCTGCTGCCCGAGGTTCCTCCTGGAGGGGCTGCTCCCGGGGCTGCTCCCAGCGCTGCTCCAGTCTCGTCTTCTCCCTCCCTCCCTCCCTCCGGGGATGTCCACCTTCCAGGTGAACCTCTGCCTGCTCAAGGAGCCACAGGCATCATCAGCGTTGTCATCCAGTGCACCGCTTGCCCCTTTGCACGGGCACCCGTGGAGGTTTTCAGAGTCAAAGAGACACTCTCAGGTCCGGACAGTAAAACGATGGCAGCTACTTTGGGTTCTCCGTCGAATCAGGTGCCACTGCAGCCATTTCCCAATGTCTGTGTGTGGTGCAAGTGGGAAAGGTGTGTCCTTCCTGGAGGTGATTCTTACACAACCCCAGGTCACGTTACAGTCTGTGTTCTCTACCGCGTTGCCACCTCCTGCTTCATGCTGCTCACAGAAACAAACTTCCTACTGTCGACTTTGCTGTTACTTTTTAAAAAAGATTTATTTTATTTTATTTTATTGAAGGGAAGAGAGAGAAAGAGAGAGAGAAAGAGAGAGACAGGGAGAGAGACGAGGGAGAGAGACAGGGGGAGAGAGACAGGGAGGGAGGGAGGGAGGGGGGGAGGGGAAGGATATCTTCCATCTGCTGGTTCACTCACCGAATGGCCACAACAGCCAGAGCCAGCCTAGGGTGAAGGCAGGAACCTGGAACTCCATCCAGATTGCCTGCCCGGGTGGCTGGGGCCCAGGCACTTGGGCCATCATCCACGGCCTTCCCAGAGCATGAGCAGGGAGCTGGACCCAGGGCAGGTAAAGCACCCAGAGCTGTAACCAGTGTTCATGTGGGATGTCAGCATTGCGGGTGGCAACTTAGCAATGTTGGCCCCTGCTGTTGTTCTTGCTGCCGATGTTTTGAGGTTTTGTGTGTGTGTGTGTGTGTGTGTGTGTGTGTGTGTGTGTGGCTGGTAGACACCTCAGCCTGGGCTGTAGCTGCCAGTCACATGCGGTTCAGAAGCTCCTGCCTTGTCCACAGCCAGCAGGTCCGGGTTATTGTGGCTGTGTGACTGGTATGGGACCCCTGCATGCAGCTGCGATCTTCGGCTTTCTGAACACGGGACTGTGGACACAGCCCATCACACATCCCTGCTTGCCACTGCCGGGGATCACGTGGGAGCTGCCCACTTGCCAGCTGCCCCGGCTGCTGCTGGAACATGACTGCGGCGAGACATCTGCTCTGGAAGCCCTGGGCCTGTCCTGGGACTTGCTGCAAGCTCCTGGAGAAACACTATTGGTTTCGAATAAAAGTAATGGCCTTTCCAAGAAACTGGTGCGTTTTAAATGTTGCATTTTTTTTGCATAAATCTTGCTCCTTTCCTAGAAATTTAAGTTGCAAGTAGATTCTCTCGTGTGAAGTTGTAAGTTCCAGGGCCTATTATGAGATGATATACGTAAGCAGTAAGCATTTATACCGTAAGCCTTACTGTGTATCTTCATTCAGAAAACATTATATTGTCATACCCTAACAGGAAGGAAATCTTTTAATTGCAAAACCAGCAGCAGCAGCCCCAGCTTGGTGAGGCCTTGGCCTGTAGTGGTAAGGGAAGCTGTGACCTATTTACGTAAGGAAGTGCTCCGCCCCCTGCCCCTGTCCCCCTCTGCCCTCTGGGGCCTGCTGGGCTCCACGCTTGGGCTGTCCTTGCTGTGGAGAGGGCACAAGGAAGGCTGGCCTTGGAGAGGGGGGCACTAGTGGGGCCTGATCAGTTAGACCTGCATGGGAGCCACAACACCCACAGGCTTCAGTGGCGTCCTCACTGCCAGCCCAGATCTGCCAGTGCCTTTGATTTGTGGACTCCATCCCCACTGCCCAGCAAATACACACATGCACATGTATATCTACACATGCACACAGGTATGCAGGGCACACACGTGTCCAGACACGCCCCTATATATATATACCTACACACAAACACTGCTTTTGCATACACACATGCCCCCCCTTTTAAAAAATATTTATTTATTATCTGAGAGGGAGAGACAGAGAAAGATCTTCTACCCATTGGTTCACTCCCCAAATGGCTGCAACAGCCAGAGCTGGGCCGATCCAAAGCCAGGAGCTTCTTCTGGGTCTCCCATTCGGGTGTAGGGGCCCAAGC
Source organism: Sylvilagus floridanus (assembly GCA_949820135.1). Lineage (NCBI taxonomy): Eukaryota > Metazoa > Chordata > Mammalia > Lagomorpha > Leporidae > Sylvilagus > Sylvilagus floridanus. Next base: position 75,868,717 of record OX463236.1, read on the forward strand.
ACTTGGGCCATCTTCCACTGCCTCCCCAGGCCATAGCAGAGAGTGGGATTGGAAGAGGAGCAGCCAGGACTCGAACTGACACCCATGTGGGATGCTGGCACTGCAGGTGGAAGCTTAACTTTCTATGTCACAGCACCAGCCCCACACGTGCCCTTTTTACTTGAAGTTCAGTGACACAGGCCACATTTCTCAGAGTCTAAATCTAACCAAAGGAAATGGTTGCAGGCCAGGCCTGCCCTGGCTCCCGTTCTCTTTTCCAAGCCACAGGTAGGACTTTACTAGGAATACAAGCCATTCTGACAAATGGCTAAAGAGCCGCGAGGCAATCGAGGCAATTAACATGCAGACGCTGCTAGTTCAAGTTCGAGCCAGAAGTGTGTTGGTGGAGCTGAGTTTGAATGGCCGGTGTATGAGGGCACGCCCTTGTGAGCTGTCTGAACCAGTTCTCCCCGTGAAATCCTGATATGGAGCTGTGGGGAGGCAGGATGCCGACGTCTGGGTCCCCGCCACTGGCCTGTTTCAGGTTAGTCCCACAGGAGAGGGGAGACTTTAGCTCCTGTCCCCCGTCCTCTGTGGGAAGGATGTCATGCTTGCTTCATTCACAGCCACAAGGTGAGAAACTCGTTCAGCAGCCCCCGGGAGAGTCCAGTCTCTCCCAGCCACATGTCGGTGCCCTCCATGTCCTGCACGAGGATAAGGCTGAGAGCTGGGGCTCTGAAGGGTCTGCCGAGTTCCAGGCCCTTACTAGCCCAGCAACCCGGGCAGCTCAGCCCTCTTCTGCTCACCTGTAAAAGGAGTGGTGACACAACGGGGCCTGCCTTTGGGGTTGTTGTAGGGATCACAATGTTTGTTTTTAAGATTTACGTATGTATTGAAAGAATTACATAGAGAGAAGCCGTCCATCTGCGGGTTCACTCCCCAGAAGCCCACAATTGCCAGGGACTTCATGCAGGTCTTCCATGTGGGTGCAGGGGCCCACACACTTGGGCTGCTTTCCCAGGTGTATTAGCAGGGACCTGGATTGGAAGTGGAACAGCCAGGACTCCAACTGGTGCCCATATAGGATACTGGTGTCATGGGTAGCAGCTTTACCCAGTATGACACAACGCCCACCCCCACAGCTGTTTTTTTTTTTTTTAAATAAAACCAATTATTTATTTAATTTATTTGAGACAGAGAGGCAGGCACCCAGCCAGCCAGAGACCTCCTATCTCCCGATTCTCTCCCCAAATGCTCACAACAGCTGAGACTAGGAACCCAGCAATCTAGAACTCAATGTTGGTCTTCTTTCTGGGTGGCAGGGTCCCAAGTACTTGCACCATTGCTTTCTGCTGCCCAGGAGGTGTATTCGCAGGAAGCTGGAATTGGGAGTGGAGCTGGGATTTGAACCCAGGTACTCTGATGTGAAACACCGCTACACCAAACACCTGCCCTGCGATCACATTTTTTGGGGCAAGAATTATTTATTTGTTTGGAGAGAGAGACCTTCCATCCTCTGGTTCACTCCCTAAATGACTGCAACAGCTGGAGCTGGGGCAGGCTAGGAGCCTGGTCTCCCACATGAGAGGCAGAGGCCAAGTACCTGGGCCATCACCCGCTGCCTTCTGGTGCATTAACAGGGAGCTGGATGGCAAGGAAGGCAGCCGGCACGTGAACAAGTGCTCTGATACGCGATGCTAGCATCACAGGCAGTGCCTCAGCCCGCTGCGCCGCAATGCCTGCCCCGCCCAGGTCACAGTGTCATCTGGAACATTTAGTCAGTGCCCGGCTCATGGTGAGTGCTGGCAACAGGCTGTTTCTCTTGTCAGTATGCTACGTACGACTTCAGGGGCGTACTCCTTAGCTTTGGACTCCAGCACAGACTGAGTCATACTTGCAAGGCTCAGCATGATCTGAGCCCAGGTGATGGCTCCTGCTTATCGCGCAGCCCTATTCCCGCCTCCCTCTCTGTTTCCCAGCAGCACTGGCGTCTTTCAGCATCTCCAAAGTCTCTCCTGCCCCAGGGCCTTTTCACAAGCTTTTCCTGTACTGAGCTGTTTGCTTCCTCCCTCCTTGGGTGACTCCTCCTGCTCCTCCTCTCCATCTCAGCTTCATTGTCCCTTCTAAAGGGGGCTCCGCTGACCCCACAGGTGACACGCATGTCCAATAGTCTCTGCTTTAGACCTCTTCCCTCTCCCAGTCCTTTTCTTTCATGGTATTTGCCACAGTTTCTAATCCCATGTTTGTAGGTTTGCTTGGTTTCTTCAACCTCTGCTGCACTTTGAGCTCCTTGAAGGCCAGGTTGGTCTCTGCACAGCACTTGGCAGGGGCCGGCGCCTGCACTGCTCCCCAGCTGTGTGATGATGAGTGCTGGGACCCAGCTGAGCGTCCCCCGTGGGCCCACAGGCTGTGTACGATGGCATTGTTTTTGGCAGAGACCCTTCCAGATACATGTCTGGGTCACAGGTCGGGCGTGGAGAGGGTGGGGGTTTCTCAAGCCGCTGCAGGCAGGCAGCAAGCAGAGACACCTGCAGGACCTGTTAAACCCGGTGGTTCAGTGGCTCCCGGTGTTTCTGGTTCTGCAGCCCACGGATTTGCATTTCTAATGAGTTGCCAGGTGATTAAAGAGAAGCCATGAGAAAGCAAAGCAGTTACTCTGCCATGGCACAGCGGCTGGCTCCATCCTGGAACGCCAACAGGGAAATCGAAGTGAAAACTTGTCTGTGCCTCTGGTCCCGGTAACTGTGTGTGAGGTTAGCAACCTCAGAGTAGAAGCTCTTTCCCTGCTTTGTTTGTTGTTGCAGGTGCTAAAATCTTGCTGCTAGAAACGATTCAAGTGCAGCATCTCTCAGGAGAGCAATGTTTCATTCATTCATTCAAAAGACAGACACACACACACACATGCACAGAGAGAGAGAGAGACAGAGATTGTCCATCACCTGGTTCACTCGCCAAATAGCCATAAAGGTCAAGGCCAGGCAAGGCTTAGGCCACGAGCCTTGAACTCCATCCAGGTCCCCCCACATGGGTAGCAGGGCCCCAAGGACTGGAGCCAGCCATCGCCTGCTGCCTCCCAGGATATACAGGAGCAGGAGCTGGATCAGGCGCACAGGAGCTGGCACTGGAACAAGGCACTCTGATATGACATGTGGGCGTTCCAGGGGACAAAAGCCTCTGCGAAACACCTGTCCCAGGAATGTTAAAGGAGTTCCTTGTGAAGGCCCAAAGCCAGAATCTCAGAGGTTTTATAGTTGCTAATTTTAGAATCTTGCCGGGAGCTCCTGCTACTCAGCGCTCTATCAATGCCCCTGTCCTTGGCCCTTGCTGTCCCTCTGGGCTGACTGGAGCCACAGGAGAGCTCTTACATTCGCCATTGGCCCAAGAATAGGTAGGCTGTGTCTGGGGGGTAGGATCCCTTCTTCTCCATTGTGGCCACCACAGTCTTCTTCCTGGATTTCCAATACTTGTTTAGGGTTGTCATGCACCTTATCCCACTGTGTGATGGCATTGGGGGAGGTGGTGGCGTTGCCCAAGCACAGGTTTGACTTTGGGGTCGGATGCACCCCTGTTTGATGTGCTCCTTTAGGGCAGCACCCCTCCCGGGAACTGGCTTTCCCGGCTTTCTCCTATCACGTGGGGCTGATGCCCTCTAGGGAAAGGTAGTCTCAGGGGGCAGGCAGAGCCTCTGGATGTGGTGGGACTGAGCTGAAACCCAGGCTTGCTAGTCGGTGCTGTTGATGAGCAAGTGATTAAATGTTACTTAAAAAGCCGCAGTATCTTTCATCCTCTGGGGATAGGCTGCCTGCCACCTACCTCTTAAGCTTCTTGGGCAGAGAGAGAACTTGTGAAGACTGGTGGGACCCAAATAAAGTCTGTAGTTAGCGGTCTCAGGCCAAGGTTAATTTCTTGGCTTTGACAGAAGATTTGTGGTTACGGAAGGTGTTAAACTTAGGGGATGCACATGTTCCCATGGTAGTGTCATGTAAAAGGGCCCAGGATTCCTCCTTTCTTTCTTCCCATCCCTCTCACTCACGGCGCACCTGCTGAATGGGTCTCTGGAGGTGAGAATGTTAAATCATCTGATGCTCACACGAAGAGGTGCCTGGTGCTTGGCGCCAGCCCACAACCCTCGGATCACACGGGAGCGCGCGCATCCGGAGTGCACTGTGGAGTTAGTTCAGAGCACTTGCCCGTGAGCAGAGGTCACTGTCTTCACAGTAAGCCAGTTGACTGTGGCTGGAAAGACATGGCTCTGGTAGTGGGGGTGGGAGAGGGACTCCTACAGCTCCTGCTCCTCTCGTCTCCTCTCCTGACTGCTCATGCCCTAGAAGATTCTGTTTGGGGGTGGGTTGGGGCAGCACGTATTTTTTTAAATATTTATTTATTGTTTGAAAGCCAGAGTTACAGAGAGGCAGAGGCAGAGAGAAGTCTTCCACCCACTTGTTCACTCCCCAAATGGCCGCTAACAGCTGGAGCTGCACCAATCCAGAGTCAGGAGCCAGGAGTTTTTTTTTTTTTTTTTTTTTACAGGCAGAGTGGACAGAGAGAGAGACAGAGAGAAAGGTCTTCCTTTTGCCGTTGGTTCACCCTCCAATGGCCGCCGCGGCTGGCGCGCTGCGGCCGGCGCACCGCGCTTGTCCGATGGCAGGAGCCAGCAGCCAGGTGCTTTTCCTGGTCTCCCCATGGGGTGCAGGGCCCAAGCACCTGGGCCATCCTCCACTGCACTCCCGGGCCACAGCAGAGGGCTGGCCTGGAAGAGGGGCAACCGGGACAGAATCCGGCGCCCCGACCGGGACTAGAACCCGATGTGCCGGCGCCGCAAGGCGGAGGATTAGCCTGTTGAGCCACGGCGCCGGCCAGGAGCCAGGAGTTTCTTCTGGGTCTCCCATGCAGGTACAGGGGCTCAAGCACTTGGGCCATCCTTCACTGCTTTCCCAGGCCATAGCAGAGAGCTGGATCGGAAGTGGAACAGCTGGGACTTGAACCGGCACCCATGTGGGATGCTGGCGCTGCAGGTAGTAGCTTTTACCCGCTGCTTTTACGAGCTGGCCCTAGGGTGGCACATATTTTTCAAGCTCCTTGAGGGATCCTAACATCCTTCTCCCAAGCTGCCTGCTCAGGAGATGGGTGGTGGTTGCATGGCTGCTAACCTCCCTCCCATTCATCTGAGGAGTGACAATGCAGACTCCTGAGCTCTGGGGTGCTGTGTTTCCTAGGAGTGGGGATGGATTTGCACTGGACAACATAGTAGTCAGCTGTGTAGACAGCCTAGGGCCAAGGGTCAGCCTCAGCGTCCACTCCAGCGAACTGCAGCCTGGGGCTCCTGGGGAGGAAGCTGGCTGCAGCTGTTGTGTAGGGTTCGGGGGGAAGCACTGGGCTGCAGACTTGGGTGCACATGCCTTGCCTCTCTGCTCCCTGCTAGCACCGGATGACTTAGAGAGGCCATTCTGTCTTCCCTAGAGGTCAGCAAAGGGTGAAGAGGTCAGGGGTGGCCGGCAGGAACAGGCCCTGTAGTTGGATGGTCAGGGTTTGTCTAATGGACGACCTCAACCTCTGCTTCAGCACCCTTGGCCGTGTGTGGGGTTCACAGTGGTGGCTGCTGACAGGCGCTGAGGCACACACGGCCTGACCTCGGGCAGCACGCTCTGGTCATCCGCATCCCCCTACACCTGCGCTGAACTTCAGCCTAGGATCCGCTGAGAGGATCGCAGCAGGCTTAATCATTTCAGCAAGGAACACCTGCGAGCCCCAGGCTGCCCTGCCCCGGAACGGAGGAGTGCGGCAGGAGATGGTGGAGGGAGGGAAGTGAGGGCCCGGGGAGGCGTGGAGCTGCGCACAGTATTTGGGGCTGGCCCCGGGGTTGCAGGTCATTCCAGAGTTTCCAGACCCTGAGCAAGGGAGGATCCCCTCCCTGGAGCTCCGGCAAGCCTCTCTCAGCATGCATCCTGCAGGAACGGCCATCCATACAGCAGCTCGCCCAGCAAGCGGCTCTGGGGTGAGGTCTTGTGCATTGCGTTGCCTGGGCCGTGGGCCCGGGCTCTGGGCTCTGGGGACTGGGGACTGGGGATGAGGCTGGGTCTGGGAGCAGGAGGAAGGAAGTGAAGTCACATTTCAGCTCTGTAGATGCATGCTTCTGGCAGGCACCTGGTTACCTGGGAACTCGCTGAAGTCTGGATGCTGGCCCCTTGCCTCCTCCCTCCGTCAGCAGTTGAAGGAACCCGAGCCAGGGAATCCTCTCTGGGCCTCCGCGGCCCTGGAATCCAGCTTGGAGGAGGCGAAAGCTGAACCCCCAGGATGGGAGTGGGTGGGTGGAGGTTGGAGCCCTTGGATTCATTTCTGCTTTGACTTCTCTTCCTTCGGAGTTTTCAAAGCTTTGTAAATTGGGCTGAAAGGGTCAAGCTTATTTTTCTTCCCAGAAAGTGAGGCCCTGGCTGGGGCTGCCTGTCAAGGGGTTGTCACATTTCATCCACTTGGTTGCATGAATGTCTGTCTGCAGTGTGTGGGGTTTTCTCTCCGAGCACCGGGGATGCATTTGGAACGACTTTCATCATAGACTCGCTTTGTGAGAAAGCAGCCCGTAAGACCAGTGTATTTTCCTTTGAGGAGCTATCTTGCTGGTGTTGCGTGTAAATTATGAGTTGTGGGAATATTTGGAGACTGGAAAAGCAATGACATCGAGGCTGTCCCAGGGTTCCTTGAAAGAAACCGGTCTCCTGGCAGCGGGTCTGGTAATTGTCTTGCGCTAATGGTGCCGGGAGCCTTTGCTGATGGCTGGGGGTTTTCAGCTGAAATGACTGCCACCTGGCTTCGCGCCACCCATTAAACAGTGTGACTGCAGGTGATGCAGTGATGGGAATGAGCGGTGTGAGGGCGTGTTTTTCCTCTCCGGTTGTGGTAGGGATTGGATCAAGTGAAATTTTTTCCTAGGGGTTGGTTGAAATGGCTGAAGCTGTGCCGATCCGAAGCCAGGAGTTTCTTCCGGGTCTCCCATGGGGGCACAGGAGCCCAGGGACTTGGGCTATCTTCCACTGCTTTCCCAGGCCATTGCAGAGAGCTGGATCAGAAGAGGAGCAGCCAGGACTTGAACTGGTGGCCATATGAGATGCGGGCACTGCAGGTGGCGACCCCTCTTAAATAGATTAAGAAGTTTTGAAAAGTCGTGTCTTGTGAATACTGGTTCAGCTGGGTTGCTGACCCTGTTCTGGCAGCGTTAAGTGTGTGAAGGTACTTCAAGTTCATGGGAAATGGAATCCAAAGTTTCTTTTGGTGCAAAAACTTTGAAACCAACATGTATCAGTTTTTCCTAAGAACTTTCTGTAGTGCCTCACTCCTTACTCTAATCCTTCTAGTGTGGTTTAGGCAGCCCTTGCTGAATGAGAGAATCATTTCCCCAGAATCTGAGCTGGGATTTGAACACAGGCCCATGTCATCTGCCTGGCATGTGTTTCTTCTGTGCTGTTTTACCTCCTTAAGGAGACTTAGCAGTACCAGGAGCGGGAGGGGAGGAGGTAGATGGTGACATTGGAGCCCGCTGTGCGCCCGGCATTAGAGCTAAGTGCTTTACCATTATCTCCTCGACCCCAAAGATCTTGTGGGGGAGGCACGGCCATTACCTCTGCTGCACAGAGGATGATACCCAGCTTTTGAGATGTGAAGTGCCTGGCAAACTGGGTTGAAGTGGTGCGACCTTCGCAGATGGAAAAATCTACCGCTGCAATGATGACTTTCGGAGAGGGAATAGGAACTGTGTTTTCAGCAGATTGTCAGATGTGAGGGCGCTTCAGGAAGGGGGTGGAAAATGAAAAGACCAGTTTATTTTGGTATGCACAGAATCTATGCATGAGCAGCTCTTCAGAAACTTTATAGAGCAATGAATGTTATAAAAAAGTGCATAGATTTCAGAGATTCTCATTTGATTGTCCACAGACACGTGAGGTACCGTGAATGTGTGGAGGAGGAGTTGTGTGTAGGGTTCTGGGTGCTGAGTGCTGTACCCAGGCCCCGCTCCTGGAGGATTGAGAGCTCAGGGCAGTTACTGCCCTGGGGAAGGGAAAGTTTCCCATGGGCCATGGTGGTTATGCAGAGTAGGTTGGCTTCTGGTCTGTGGCGGATTTGGGAGAAGAAAAGGTCATAGAAAAGGGGCCGGTGCTGTGGCATTGTGGGTAAAGCCGCCGCCTGTGATGCCAGCATCCCATATGGGCACCAGCTTGAGTCCTCGTTACTCCACTTCCAATCCAGCTGCCTGCTAACTTGCCAGGGAAAAGTAGCAGAAGATGGCCCAAGTGCTTGGGCCTCTGCCACCCACACAGGAGACCTGGAAGAAGCTGCTGGCTCCTAGCTTCAACTTGGCCCAGCCCTGCTGTTGGAGCCATTTGAGGAGTGAATCAGCAGATGGAAGATCCATCTCTTTCCCTCTCCCCTGCTTCTCTCTTTCTGTCTCTTCTCTCTGTAGCTCTGCCTTTCAAATAAATCAGTCTAAAAAAAACTGTCTTAAAGTCATAGAAAAATGCATATGATGAAGCAATTGCATGGATTTCTAAATGTTTTGCATCAAGATTTATTTATTTAAATTTGAGAGCGCCTATCCACTGGCTCACTCCCCAAATACCTGTGACAGCTGAAGCTTGAACCAAGAGCCTGGAACTCCATTCAGGCCTCCCACATGTGTGGCAGAGACCCGATTCTGAGCAGTAGTAGGAAGTTGGAGTCAGGGGGTCGAGCTGGGATATGAATCCAGACACTTGGATATTGGGTATGGGTGTCCTAACAGCTAGGATCGATTCCCACTCCCTCTCAGTTGTAATTCCACTTTGCGTGAACTGTTTGAAGTACGCTCCTATTAGGAGCAGGGAATGCGACCCGAAGACAACAGGGACAAAAGGTAGACTGTTTGGCTTGATGGAGGCCGTGGATTGGTCTCGGGATGCTGGGGTCTCCACCACCTGTATGAAGTGGGAGGACCTGGGGCTGCCGTGGGTCGCTTCTCTGGCAGATGTTCTGCAAAGGCTGCGAAGGAGAGGCATGAGGCTGGAGCGAGGTCGTCTGGGTTAGAGAGCTGTTGCAACCGCTGGGTTGGGGAGCAGGGCGGCTGTATTTAGCTGCTGCTGCTCAGGAAGTGGTTAGGGCAAGAAGGCTCTCGGGGTCGTTAATTCAGTTGGCTGTGAGCCTTAAGTGAAGGTGTGAGCGGTGCCCGGAAGAAGGGCAGGAATCTTTTCAATAGGACTGAGATCCAGTCTCGGAGAGGAACCTTGATTCAGGAAGAGATGACTGGCCTGGGTTCTAAGAGGAGCATGTTAGTTTCTTGTCCCCCAATCAGTGTGCAGAAGAATGAATGGTTTTGCATTTTTCATTAGAAAACTTGGAATCTTGATCTTGAACTAACTCTGCCAAGTTTCTAGTCATTACGTTTTCCTTGGAGGCAGAAAGGCCTGGGTCTGGCCTGTATACCAGTTGGAGTCTGGGACTAGGACTGGGATTGCTGGAATTATCTAAATTACTGCTCCCATGGAGTTGGCAGTGGAGGTGGCATTCTGATTTGGGCCTGGCACTTGATAGAAGAGGATTGGTGTTCAGAAAGCCAGGCTTATTGTGGGTGTGGAGTCCATTGTTTGCATGCATGATGGGGGAGGTGGGCAGCAGGGAGCCACAGGGGAAGAGAGAAGGAACACCAGGTGCAGAGAGCTTGTGGGTTTTAACAGTGGAAGGTCAGATCATTAACCTTGCCTGTGAACAGCTCTGCCTGCCTCACCCTAGCTGTTCTGTTTCAACAGCAGCTGACTCTGTATTTTAGGATTCTTCCCCAGATTGGAGTAATTACCCAGAGTGTCTCAGGTTTTTAATTCCTGGAAGCCTATTTTATTAAAAAATTTAAAAATTTTGTTTTTTGAATTGGAAGTGATTGCATATATTATATATTTGTGGGGTACAAATTAATGTTTTGATTTATACTTATATTGTTGCCTGGAAATCTTTTAAGTAATTTTTTGCAGAGCAGATGTTACCGAGGGGAGTAAGGCTGTCTTTTCTAGCCTCTGGTGAGACTGTGATTGCCCAAAACAAGCTTGTCTGCTTGGTAATTATTCCAGCTTTTAGAGAAGCAATTTATTGAGAGCGATTGGTAGGGAACAGTGAGTTAAAAGTTGGTTTCCTAGAATTGTTCTGTGCAATAATTACAAACAAGGGGCCAGATCTGGGGACCCTGCCTTGGCCAAGGAGGAATGACAGAGATGCACTTCTCACCTGGGGAGAGCTTTGATGAAAATGTGTATCCTCAGAGATGCACCTGCCTGGGGGGTGTGTGCCTGAGTCTCAGTGTCCTTGGTGGGCGTTTCCCGTTTACATAGGGTGATTATTCCTGAATGGAAGGACTCCTGATAATTGCTTCTTAGCACTCTCAGTTCAGATGCTGTCTCTTCTACTGTTACCCTTATAAGTTTGCCAGGTGACTTAAGGAATGTTTAACTTAGGAGACATAAAGGCAGGGGTGTTGGTGCTGGGGCGTAGTAGGCTAAGCCTCTACTTGTGTTGCCGGCATCCCATATGGATGCTGGTTTGTTTCCCAGCTGCTGCTCTTCCGATCCAGCTCTCTGCTATGGCCTGGGAAAGCAGTGTAAGGTGACCCAAGTCCTTGGGCCCCTGCACCCATGTGAGAGACCCAGGAGAAGCTCATGGCATCAGATCGACCCAGCTCCCATTTCTGGTTCACTCTGAAGTGAATCAGAGGATGTAAGATCTCTCTGTCTCTCCCTCGCTCTGTAACTCTGCCTCTCAAATAAATTTTTTTGTTTGTTTTTAAGGCATAAAGGCACATGGGCATGGCCGTAGCCTGGCACAGTCTTTAATTAGATTGGCTGTGTTCTGTACCGTGTTGGTAGTCATAAGATGAAAAAATACTGCCCTGAGATACCTAAGCCCCTGTGCCTTTGAGTGGAACCGTTGGCCCATGGTGGTGATGTTCTGTAGCCGTCCTAGCCAATGTGGCAGCCACTAGACTCAATGTGACTATTTGGCTTTTGAAATGTGGCTGGCGCATCTGAACAGAATTTTCAATTTTCATTAATTTAAATTTAGGTCGCCATATGTGCTAAGGGCCTACCATATTGGATACCACTGAGTTAGCTGATGGCCACAGGTGCATTACTTGTCTCAGTAATCAAGTAATAGTACTTGGGTCAAGGTCCTAGTGGGGCAGTCTTGTCTGTGAGAGGGGATTTAAGATGCAAGATATGCGAATAGAAGTTAGAAAATAAAATTGAGAGCTAGCATAGGATGGTAAAATGTTACTTAAATGTTGGAATTCTGGCCTGCGCCGAGGCTCACTAGGCTAATCCTCCGCCTGCAGCGCCAGCACACCAGGTTCTAGTCCCGGTTGCTCCTCTTCCAGTCCAGCTCTTTGCTGCGGCCAATTCGAAGCCAGGAGCTAGCTAGGTGCTTCCTCCTGGTCTCCCAAGCGGGTGCAGGGCCCAAGCACTTGGGCCATCCTCTACTGCCTTCCTGGGCCACAGCAGAGAGCTGGACTGGAAGAGGAGCAACCAGGTCTAGTACCCAGCGCCCCAACCAGGACTAGAACCCAGGGTGCCGGCACCACAGGTGGAGGATTAGCCTAGTGAGCCGTGGCACCGGCCCATGTTCAGGCATCTTTAACCACCGTGCCAGATGCCCGTCACTGAGATCCTGAGTTTTCTGACCCTCCAATCCTCCATTATGCTGTGACATAAATAAGAGTACCTTGAAGAAGAGGTATTGCTGTGTTACAGCTTTCACAAGGCTCCCAGTGTCTTGGCCCAGGTTCTCAGTGCGGGCTTTGTTATGGGAAAGAGGATTAGCTTGTTTACACAAAGCCTCCTGATCCTTGCAGATTGACCTGGTGAGACTGGGCTCTCCAACCTGCTCTTAATGGCCCTTGATGAGGAACCTGAGATGATTAGGAGAGTCAAGAGGAGGGAGTGAAGCAGCTGAGTGAGAACACAGAAGGACTCTGGGAAAACTGAGCATTGCAATGCAAAACCCATGCGTTCGGTCGGAGGTAGGGACCCCTGTTGGCTGGTGTGAGTGCAGTCCTCAGTGCTCCGGCTTCCATTCTTCCTCCCTGCACTTGACAGCTTCAGCCCTGGGTTTCTGAGCATTCCTGGGTACTTGGTGCTTAGGGTACCTCCCAGACCAGTTCCGTTATTGTTCTTATCTGGATTCTGTGTACTTGAACACTTGAGGTTGATTTAGTGTCTTACAAGGACTGAGCATTGTCTCCCAGACATCATTAATCTCACTGCTGTTGTCCAGCACAAGTGTGAAATTAATCAGAAAGGCAAGAGGATTAATAACATGTTGATACCCACAACTCATCAGGCGCTCTCACCACAGGTATGGCATTAACTTCTCCAAATTAATACACACCTGAACAAACGAAAGGCACAGAAAATGTTTCATTTGTTTATGAGCTGCTCCTTAATTCTTCCTGCTTTTATAATTAGTGAAGTCTAGAGGCCATTCAGTATGGTGAGGTCACCTCAGGACCCATAGAAAGTACAAGATCAACTATTTTTTCTTTCTGTGTGTTTTACTTAGGTGAGATAAAAGCCAGCTACATGGTTGGTGCGTCCTTGTTTCTTGTTGATTGAAAAAGGCTTGCCCAAACACATGCAATTGTGATCTCTGTTTACAATCAAATAAATTTGATCCCAAGTTCCGTGTTTCCTTGTTGTGACATGTGGTAAGATCAGTTTCAAAGCGTGTGTTGTGATGAGCACATTATGGGAAAGAATGGGGTGTGATAATTACAGCTCTCCATTACGGCTTTTACCCGAGGTTGATAAAGGACAAGCTTTTATTACTGAATTGTTCCTGTAATTACATCAGAAATAACAGGCGGCAAGTCACCTTCCATTAGGGGTGTGAGAGAAGGCTCCTCACTATTTAAGTGATCACATAAGGTGCTGAGTGAATCATCTTCAGCCTCATCGTGAAAGATTAAAAATAGGAAGGAACAGTTGACATCATCCTATAGCAGGTTTTTAAGGAACGGGAAAATGCCAGATTGTTTTTGAGCTGTGTGAAGGACTGGCCTAGCCCACACGGTAATAGCCGGTTGGCCGTGACCCTCAAACTTGAGCTGGCGCCCTGATTACCCGGGGAGCTTGGTGGAACAGGTGCTTGGGCTCCACCTGGGTTTGATTGAGTAGCTGGGTGGTGGGGGCTGGATTGTTGCATTCCCGACTTCCCAGATGACAGTTCAGGGCTTTACGTGGAGAAAAGAGGTGGAACTTGGGGATGGTTCCAAGGAGGAATTTTAAGATGAATTCCTGGGGTAAGTGTTTGCCGGAGCAGTAATGATGCCCTGAGGATGCCTCCGGCTGAGTTCCAGTTCTGGCTTCCTGCTGATGCTCAGCTTGAGAGCCACCAGGTGATACTCAGGTACTTAAATCCCAGCCACTGATGGGGCACACCAGGGTTGAGTTCCAGGCTCCTGGCTTTGTCTTGGCCCAGCTCCAGCTGTTGCCATTGTTTGGGGGAGGGAATTAGTGGATGGAGCACTGTTTCCTGTCTGTTTCTCTGCCTTTCAAATAGATAAACTAGAAGTTTAAAAGAAAAGATTAATTCCGTAGTGCCTGCTAACATTAATTTGGTGGCAGTCTTGAATCTCATTTGGGATGCTTGTGTAGGTTTTGTAAAGGGGAATCTGCTCTTTGTGATATTGTAAATCAACATTAAAAATCATTGTTAAAATGTGATCTCCCAGACTGTCACTGAATGTTGGTAAAATCTGGGATAAACTTAGTTGATAGAGTACTGGAGTTACTTCAAAGAATTCATGGAAAAGTGGAATTCAAAGATACATTGTGGTACAAAAATTTTTGAATTCCATGCATAGTTTTTAAATTACATGCATTTTCTGTGACAATCTAGAAAACTTGTATTATCTACAGTCCGAGTTAGTGAGGAGTTCAGATGTTTGGATATTTTTTCCTCATCTGTAAATGATCGTTTTTAGGAGAACAGTCTTTCATTGTCTAAATTTTGATTGTGATGCAAAGAGAGACAGTGATGGAGCAAGTTGCCATCTGTTGGTTCACTCCTCAAGTCTCCCGACTGCCTGGACTGGACTAGGCCCAGACTGGGAGCCACGACGTCAGTTTGGGTCTCCTGTGTGGGTGGCAGGAACCTAGTTGCTTGAGCCATCACTGCCTTCCAGGTCTGCATTAGCAGGAAGAGGGAGTCGGGAGCCAGAGGAGGACACTGAACCCAGGCTGATGTAGGATGTAAGTATCGTAGCTGCTAGGCCAAATGACTTCCTTGAGCAATCATTTTGATTTTAACTAAGTGTGTTCTAGGTCCCAAGCCACTAAATTGTCATCCTTGTCATGTGTGCCTGGTAGAACAGCTGTTGGGAAAAGAAGTGTAGTGCAGGGGGCCACACCTGCTACTATGGTTCTAGAGCTCACAACGGTTCCAGAACCATCCTTCTCCTATCCTGGTCACCTGTCACAGCTGCTGACTATTGTGGAGGACTTGTGCCCACTGAAGTCTGACTGTGTTTCCCTTGCCTTGGGTAGTGAGGCCCTGGTTCAGACACAAGGTCACTTCAGAAGCTTGCAGGGTCACTTGGCTGCTGTCACGCAGGCTGTGAGAGTTGGAGCCCAGGTGGTGTGAGCACATTGGGGCAGAATTTGATTTTGGGATACTTCCCTTATAGACGCACCTTGCCATGGAAGGATGTTGAAAGCTGTGAGTGCCTGGAAACCAGACCTAGTTAAAGTTAACATTGCGTAGGTGCTGGCGTCAGAACCCTCTCTAGACTGTTGTACCTGTGTAGAATTTCACTGGGTGGTCACTTTTGCTGCTCTGGCCAGTGAAAGATGAAAGTTGTGTGAAATTAGTGTTGTGATGATCGGGGTCTTTTTCTGCATGAATATCTGATGCTGGATAAAGGAGACTGAATGACTTACTAGTCATGATTTGTCTGGTGCTCTGCACACTAGGTGGTCTTACTTGAAATCTTGCTAGGCGTGGAAATGTTTTGATTGGAACCGTGGACTCCATATTAATGTCCAGGGCAGTTTTGTGTTCTCAGTTACCTACGTTTGTGTTAAGGATGAGAGAGGAGAGAGGGCAAGCCTGCTAACGATGTGTCCCTCTGTGATGGTTTTTGGCACCGGAGAGTCTCCATCTGGAGAGAGAGTGTCCATGGGGAAAAAGGGAGGGGAACCTTGAATGTGAACGTGGGGAAGACATCCGTTTGCAGGTTCCAGAGCTGGCAGGCAGGTCTGAGTCCCGAAGGATTGGAATGAGCCACCAAGGTTCTGTGGGATCAGATCCTGGGCAGGCGCTGCGCAGGTGAGTTGTGACTCACCTTGGAGATGCATTGGAGGGAAAGGGGGGGAGCAAGTCACACGCACATTTCTAGTGGAATTGTGTCACTGAGGTCAGAGCTTACTGAGCAGATTCTTGTGTTGCAGACTGTTGACAATGTCCTTCATCCAAAATATAAAATGAAGGAGGCCCATGTTGACTGAATGTAGTGTTCCAGTTTTTTTGGGCTGCTCTGTCACTGTCCCCTGGGATTTGTGCTTTATTCCTCCTCTAAGATTGAATTGCGCTCCTATGATTTTTATTATAAATGGCGTCACAGTTTAGGTAGAATTAAGAAAGGCAGGAAAATCAAAGCACCAACCCAAGAAGAAGTTGAGAGAATTTATTAATCCCTAGAAATGAGACAGTTGGGTGAACTCCTGATCAAAGTTGTGCTGTTTGGAAACTGGGTAGGACAACAGACCTCCTTAAACATTTTCTTTGTATGTACACCTAGATAGGGCTGTAAATTCTCATGAAAGTTAGGTTCTTGACTGCAGGAAATGCTATTTAAGATGAGTTGAACATTAAAGCTTTGCCGAGGCTAGAAGTGAATGGCCTTTTGGTTTCTCAGTGACCATAAATTTTGCAAATGTGCAGAACCAGGGGTTTTGCAGAGGTCTTCGTGTGACTCAATATCTTTCTGACTGTTCAGGTACAATCGGGACAGAGTTCTTATCTGTGTGGCTGCTGTTAGAGAAACGTAATCCAGAGTTGGAAATCACTGGGGAGGGAAAGGATGATAGACTTTTTTTCCCCACACATATCATGAATGTTTTTTGATTTTTGCAATCTTATCACTGATGTGATTCATAAGTTCCCTACCACACATGGACACGATCTCAGTACTTAAAAAGATTGCAACACAAAACACCAAATGGACCGTAAATGAAACATCAGTAAGGCCACTGACTGTGCGCTGAGAGCGCTTAGGCCTGAGACACAGAGGAACTTGTTCTGTTTGCCCGGGCCACCAAGATTGCTCTCTAGAAACACATCTTGATGACTGACTTGAGTGAGTGGCTTTTTCTGTATCATGATAATCCGTTTTACAACTGATCGCTTTCTTTCAGAGCTGTCTTGGATGGAGGCCAATATAAAGAGGGGAGCACATGACCACCAGCCTTGGTCATTTCCTACCAGCCGTCGTCCATCCTGCAGTAACATGAACTGAGTGAACCTAGGCTGTTTGCTGAGGGGGTGGACCTGGAATGACAGCGGGTTGAGCCTGCAGGTTGCTGTAGTGCACAGCCTTATGGGATTGCTCACAGCTTGTTGACACAGACAAAAAAATGCACACTGTGTTTCTGTGCTCATGGTCAGATAAAGAAGAATGTGGCTTCACTTGTACTGCACAATAGCAAAACTCTTTCCAAAGAAAATTGTATGGGGCCTCCATGAAGTCTGAGAAAAAGGTAGGCCAGTCAGTTAGTCTTAGAAGACTGATCGGGTACTTGGCTTGTAGATGGTCCCCAGCAGGCCATGTGGTTTTGATTTTTTTTTTTTTTTTGGGGGGGACAGGTAGAGTGGACAGTGAGAGAGAGACAGAGAGAAAGGTCTTCCTTTGCTGTTGGTTCACCCCCCCCCCCCAGTGGCCATTGCAGCCTGCACGCTGTGGCCAGGGCACCGCGCTGGAGCTCCGAAGCCAGGAGCCAGTTGCTTCCCCTGGCCTCCCATGCAGGTGCAGGGTCCAAGCACTTGGGCCATCCCCCACTGCCCTCTCGAGCCACAGCAGAGAGCTGGACTGGAAGAGGAGCAACCGGAACAGAATCCGGCACCCCCACCGGGAGGTTCTTGGTTTTATGCTTCTCTTCTGAAAATCCCACCCATATCAGAAACACACTGCATGAATCTGCTGAGGATGTATCTTCCCCTCCCCCCTCTTTATGGAGTTTTATAGAGGGAAAATATTAGCCAAATCAGAAGCACATAGTACATGTTGTTCAAGAATGGCTTTTCACTGTTTGCTTTTCAAGGTGAAGTAGCTACAAGTAATCTGTTACATTTGAATGAACAGGCTTCTAATTGGGTTGGCATTATCTCCTATTGTGAACTCCTTGGGTTTTTGTAATAGAACTGTCCATTTTATTTTTTTAAGGGAAATTGTTTATTGGGAGAAACTCAATAGACCGGAGGGAAGGGGCAAAGAAGGAAAAGAGGGAGAAGGAGAGAGTGAGAGCCATGTATTCAGGAACACGTCCTCTTAAAACTTTGCCAGGGGGAGGGCAGGAAGTAGGAGCAGTGATTCCCATTAGGATGGGGGTAGAGCTGACACTGGTAGTTGGGCCATGTGGTCACCTGGCTTCCAGCCATGGTGGCGGGGGCTAGATTCTAGGGTGGTGCCTGGAGTGTAGACTGTGCCATAGATAAGACTGCGCCATTTTACTAACATTCCCCCCTTTTGTTTTTTATAAAGCAGGAGTTGTATGGGATTACATTAAGTCCCAAAAGTCCAAGAGGGGTAGAGGGATGATGATCTGTCCTTAGAGCTATTTCCTGCGACATGGGACGAGGAGGTAACTCTGCTGGCGTGGGGTGATGTCTCAAGCCTCTGTCTCCTGGGTGGGGAGCCGAGCATATCTCTGTAGCAGCATTTGGTTGACAGCCGAGTTGCTGAAGGCCTTGGTTCGTTCCATTATCAACTCCTGTAAATACTTAAACCGACACTGTAGTATAAAAGACAGCATGAGAACAGCAACCAACCATCCTAACAGTAGCATTAACCAAGTAATGAGAGGATTTCATAGAGGAGAGGAAATGAGGGGGATCTCTGGACCCCTGTGAAGATTGTTTGATGGAAGTGGTTTAAAGCTGATCTCAACCCAGACTGGGAGAAAGACCACTCAACTTTTGCAGGCAGAGGGGTTTGTCTGTAGAGAAATTCTGAACAATCATACAACATTGAATGGGGCAGAGGACAATCAATACACACGGGTCAGGAGTAGAGCCATTGATGTAAGAATAGAGGCTATGATTACAAAGGAGTGAGGCCCCAAGTGGGCTAGACAGGGTCTAGAACAAAAGACGGAGTCATTATTAGAGGACCTAAGAAAGGTGCTATCTAAGCCATGACTAAGTTCTCCGATTGAGAGGCAAATAGAAACTGACAGAAGGGGCCTGGTAATAATCAGGTGGGCTTTAAGGCCTTGTCAGTTAGGAGGCCCAGACCTACCTATCTCTTCACGTGGGGTGCATCCTAAGGGAGGTGTGAGCCTCTTGGGGAAGGCACCCTGTTGACTCCCATTACCTAGCTGGCCTGGGAAGAGGGCTGGCCAGGTAAAGGCAGGTGGCATCTTCTGCCTGCAATGTTACTGACCCTACTTGGCCATCCCCTCAGCAGCAGTGGTTACTTTGGAAGCTAGACTGAGAGAGGGGCTTTTCAGCTAAGAGCCAGCAAGTTCTGTGGCTCTGACCTGGGCGTCCTTCGACTCCAGGGCGAGAACTGTTCATTTTAAAGACCGTTTGTATGTACATGGGATTGTGTGTGTATTTATTAGTGTGTTCTAGTTGGGAAAGCATTAGGATTGGTAAACGCTTTGGTTGAATGCCTCGTGAGACTTGACATGAAGAACAGTCTGGAGATACCTCCTGCTGAACTAATAACGAATGGGTTTGGGTCCTAAACAGCTGGAGCTAGGCCTGGCTGAAGCCAGAAGCCCAGGACTTTATCCTGATCACCCACGTGGGTGAAGGAACCCAAGTAGTTGGGCGTCATTTGCTGCTTCTCGGGTACCTGAGCAGGAAGTTGGATCAGAAGCTCAGGGTAGCCGAGACTCAAACCAGGCACTCTGATATGGGATGGAAGAGTTCTAAGAGCTGGTTTATCCTGCCCTACCACAGTGCCCACCCCAGGTAGACTGTCTTCAGAAATAAGTTCCAAACTGGGAGAATCCAGCGTTCAAACAAGGTCTTTGTTACTCTGTGAATCAAAGTCCTTAAAAAGGAGCTTCCAGATGTTCTTGTCCTGGGATTTCAGGAGCAATTCCTGTTCTCAAGTGGCCATATTAGTCCTATAGTAAGCAAGTACTCTCCATCGCTAGGCACAGTCCAGGCTACTTGGGAGAGAAGACCAGGGAGCTGAGTCAGTTATGATCCCTAAGGGTAGGGACTGGCTTTCCCAGGACCACCCATTACCCTGAAGGTATGCCTCTGGCTGTCTGGTTAAGGCTGCCTGGTGAAATTGATCCTTCAGGGAAATTGAACAGGAATGCTTTATCTGTACAGAGTTAGCGAAGTGACTGGAGCACAGGGCTATTTATTATTTGATCCATTCATTATCAAATGCAAATTAATGGGCTGATCATTGCCTGAGCGGCCCCACCCAGGTCTGGCACACAGGATTGTGGTCGGAGAGTCCGGGAAGCCATGGACTGGCCTTGTGAAGACTGTACAACCTCTGCCCTGTGGCTGTATGGAGGAACTGTTGCTCAATGAGCCTGTTTTCCTACCTCGGCAGTGCGGGGCATATGGTATGGAGGAGCAGTTTGCTAAGTACTTCCTTATTGTGACTGTCCGAATCCTTTGTAGAACGTGTTTTCACCACACAGGCTACCCTAGAGAGTTACCTTGGTAAATTAGACATCGAACTTGAATAAGACATTCAAATTTCACAGGCTGAAGGGATTTGGGTGTCAAGGTTATGGCTCCAATAGAATGAAGCATTAAATATTCCTAATTCTTGTTTCTTTTATGTGTGTGGGCCTTTGAACATACTTTGTCCGTAATGATCTCACAAGAGAGCAAATACCCCATCAGCCACAAAGCAGATAAATGTCTTTGTGAAGGAAAGCTTTGATATCAGAGCTGGAATGTCATGTGGCTTTTGTGTGCAGTTCCTTGCCCAGCTGTCACCTTGAGAATCTGTCCTCCTGGGAGAAGCCAGAGAAACAGGATGTGTCTCCTTGTGAATATCAAAGAGATGGTGACTCTGAAAAAGTGGGATTTTTAGTCTAAAATGCAAGAATATTTAATCGACCCTTCCCCACCATCCATGCATGCATCCCACCCACAGCTTAACGGGAACCAGACAACTGAATAATCTCTCTTCAAGGTCTGCCCTCCCTGAGACTGGTTTAGTGCTGTTTGGCAAGGAAGTCGGTTTTCTGCCCTCCCAGGGTCGCCTGGAGGTATGGCAGCTGGGGCGCAGACTGGCACCCGGAGGAGAGGAGCTGACTGACGGTCCCTGCGAGCCAGTTGCTGTGGCTCGTGCTGTTGTTGGAAGGGCGAATGTCTTTGAGCATTTACCATGCTGTGATTTTTCTGGCAGTATCTGTACCTCCTTCCTGCTCTCAGCTCCGCACCGTGTGGGTTTGACAGCCTTCATGGATCCTGCAGGCGTGTTGGCGTCGTGTGGGCCTCCTGGGCTGTGTCTTTCTGCCACCGAATGTGTTGTCGCTTTCCCCCATCAGCACACCATACCTAGCTGCCTTGGGAGAGGCCTCTTGGCTCCTTGCGGAGTAACTAGCGAAAGAGCAGCTGTCTGTCAGCCTCCTCCAGAGCCGTCGGATCGGGCTGTTGTTCGCCCTGTTGTTGGAGCTGTTCCCAAGGCAGCAGACGAAGCTGTCATTGACATTTCTAACTTGAAAGTCGGATCGCAGATGACTTTACATTCCTTAGACTCCTTTAAATAACCTTCAGTTTGTAAAGCGTGTGGCCTGTATACAGTTGGGCAGTGCCCTTGAGTGGAGAACACTGGCCTGAGGTCCGGTGAAGGGATTGCAGCGGCTCCCTTTCCTCCTTCCACTACATTATAACGTTGTCTCCCTCCCGACCTAGGTAGGAAGCAGTTGTCCTGCCTTTGTGCTTAGCTTATGAGAGGCCATGTGGACCCTGTTTAGATTTGGAAGATCGTCAACTTTCAAGACCAAATACCTTTTGATCTCTGATGGCCACAGAGCCTGGGATGATGGAGGGTACCCCTGGGAGGTGGGTGGCACGAAGTTTGTCACATGGGTTGATGGAACCTGTGCTTGATCGGTTGTGCCCTGGTTTCTCAGAAATCCAGCATCTGAGCCTCGTTTCTTGAGACGTGACTGGAAGAGAAAGACGCCATGTTGCCGGTGAGAATAAAAGTTCCAGTGCCCAAGACAGTGGAGAAAGGCCAGGAGGGGATGCAGTGCGTGTCTATCAGGACTGCGCATTTTGGAGACCCAGGACTGGCCCTGTTCCTCTTGATGCCTCAGTGACTGGGGTGCATCGGCATGCGCGCTCAGTGCATGTGTATAGAGAGCAACCTTATTTTCAGGTAGAAAAGGTTTTGTTCATTTTGTCCTTATCTGGTTAGTGCAGATATTGAAATACATTAATCAACGAATCCAGATTATGGGATTAAAAGTAATGGAGTTTTCCCATGGGCAGAAAAGGTGCAGAATTTGAGATAAGAAACGGGAATTAGACTGCAGGTGGTGGATGTGACTAACACCCCTTCATTGCACTTGTTCAGACTTCTTCCTGTGGGTCCCAGGACGTGGTCACAGCGTACGAGCTGCTGGCCCTGATCTTGCCTACACAGCACGCACATCTGGCTGCTTTGGTTAGAGCTATAGGTTTCCTGAGCCAACTTGAGGGTGTCCCCAGGCTTTGGCAAACTGGTAAGCTGCAAAATGTTTGCTGCTGCTTCCCAGCCCCTCTGCCTGTGGTGCACATGTGTGTTACAGCACGGGCCTCAGCCCTAGACCCCATCAGATTGCACTCACGTAAGCCACTGTGCATCAGTGGAGACGGAAACAGCCAGATGAGGCTGTGGGCCAGCTGCAGGCCGCCTCATCTGGCCAAGGGCAGAGCAGCAGGGCAGTGTGTTTGCAAGGAATGCGTGGTGCATCTAATCAGCATCCTGGTTCGTGGTCAGAGCATCCCACCTTTGTTCTTTAGCTTTACTTGAAAATACATTATTATTATTATTATTATTATTATTATTATATTTGCGAGGCAGAAAGGGGGCAGGGAGAGAAGAAAGGTAAGGAGGAAACAAAGGCTGCAAGATGGTGGTTCATTCTCCAGATGCCTCCAGCAGCCGGGGCTCAGCAGGTTCAAAGCTGGGAGCTCAGTTCGGATTTCCCACATGCCACATGGGCAGGAGCTACCCAACTACTGGAGCCACCGCCGCTGTCTCCCACTGTCTTGCTGCATTGGCAGGAAGCTGGATTTGGGGTCTTGAGCTAGGACTTGAACCCTGGTACTCCTGGGTGGGTGTCTCAGCCACCAGCGTAAACACTTTTGATAATATGTGAAAGGTCCAGACAAACGCAGAGCCTTAATAAGGTGGTCACCCAGGTACCTACCGCCCACATTCCCTGCCTCTCTGATCTCTCTGTTGCCACAGGTCTTCCTAACTTTCTTGTTTGGCTTGATGTTAAGATTACTGCTCTTTTGTTCTTGAACGTTCTAACGTATGTGGACTGCGTGGGACCTGAACTACTACAGACATCAGCATACCTGCCTTCTGAGGAGGTTGGCCTTGCCTTACCTATGGTTTCCTGTGTTCATTCTATGGTGTTGTCGATGTCACGTCTGTCTACTTGGGTACTTCAAGAAGTTTGTGGAAATTTGTGGAAAATGCATATTCCAGCATTTTTTTTTTTTTTTTTGGTACCAGAGTGAATGTCTTTTCAATATTTTTTCCCCATGAAGTTTTTGTGATACACATGAATTTGCTTTCACTCTTGGTTCAGTGTCAAGGAACTATGTGTGTGTGTGTGTGTGTGTGTGTGTGTGTGTTTGCATGTTTGCATGCATGTGTGTGTGTGTACGTGTGCGCACATGCATGTGTGAGTGAGTCCTCTTGCCCTCACTACCTCCTGCAGCTGATCAGTCTCTCGGGTCATGGGTAATTCTGTTGGTTCTGCTTCGCAGAGGCTCATGCCATCTCCACCCCTTACGTCATGATGCTGTGGCCACAGGTGACAAATTTCTTTCCCAAGCCAAGTGGGTGGTTTCTCCATGTCTGTGGACTCCTTGGAGGTATGAGGCAAAGGTCATTGTCCTTGGAGTTTTGGATTTGGAGTGAGGGACAGACGGCGCGTCTGGCAGGCCTCCCTCAGGTTAACATAACTGATGTGCCTGAGGTACACCAGCAGGTTTCTCATTTCTGCTGCTAACTGGCCGTCTTCCAGAAGCAAAGTCCTGTGCTATTTGAACTTAGGACTGACTGTGTTCCTGTAGGAGGACAAATCGTCTACTTAAACCTTCGTTTTGGTCGGAGCCTCAAGGGGGCTTACGAGACTCATGTGGGCATTTGAGGGGCTCATGTGGAATCTGACACCTCCTACCTGGAGACATGTCCCCTTGAAAGGAGGGGTATGGGAGGACTTCCAAAATTTCATGAAAAAAAAAAATGGAATTATAAAAAGTTAATTTTGGTGCAAAAAGTTTTTGAAATCTGTGCCATGGTATTTTGGTAATACCCATTTTCCATGAACTTTTTGAAGCTCCCTGGCTCAGGTGACTGCCGAGCCCACAGGATCGAGGGGAGGGCCATTGGCGGAAGTAGGGGAGCAGCAGCCTTGGGAATTTGGCTGTAGGGTTTTGGGGCTCTGGGTGGCTGAAGAATTAGAATAGTCTTTTTTTTTTTAAACCTAATCCATCATTTACTGCCACAGTACAAAGGAATTACTATAAAAATGAAATTTAAAAATGGAAGTAAGAGGCTGGCGCCGTGACTCACTTGGTTAATCCTCCACCTGTGACGCTGGCATCCCATATAGGCATTGGGTTCTAGTCCCAGTTGCTCTTCTTCCAGTCCAGCTCTCTGCTGTGGCCCAGGAAGGCAGTGGAGGATGGGCCACTTGCTTGGGCCCCTGCACCCACATGGGAGACCAGGAAGAAGCGCTTGGCTCCTGGCTTTGGATCGGCGCAGCCGTGGCGGCCATTTTGGGGGTGAACCAATGGAAGGAAGACCTTTCTCTCTGTCTCTCCCTCTCACTGTCTGTAACTACCTCTCAAATAAATAAATAAAAATGTTTATAAAAAATGGAAGTAAAATATGAGTGATTTTATTATCAGATTAAAAGGTATAATAGTGGGGCCAGCATTGTGGCACAGCTGGTCAAGCCTCTGTCCTCAATACTGGCATCCCATGAGTGCTGCTTCATGTCCTAGCTGCTCTGCTTCTGGCTCCTGGCTTTGGCTTAGCCCAACCCCCACTGTTGGGGCCATTTGGGGAGTGAGTCAGTGGATAAAAGATCAAAGATCTCTGCCTTCTTCCTTCCTTCTGTAACTCTACCTTTCAAATAAATAAATAAATACATCTAAAAAATGACATAAAAGTACCCCCAACAGATTGCTATAGACGTTTCTAGAACAGTTACCTTCCATTTTGGCTTTATCTCGTCACAAACCAGAAACACTTTGTGTGCTGCCACTGCCACTGCCCTGCAGACCCCCTTGTGAGTGGCATTGACCTTGGCACTGTGGTTCTCGGCTCTGTTTCTGCCCTCACACGCTGGGTAATCTACCCTGACTTCTCTGGTGTTGGGTTTTTACGCTACAATGTAGAGGTGCTGGTTGGTAAATGTGTTGCCATCCTCCCAAAGACACGTGGGACTGTGAGCAGGTGCTTGCTCCCAAGCGCCTCACACAAGTGGGTTCCTCTAAGGGTCTCTTCTGGAAGAGACATGCTGGGGAGTCCACCTGCTCCTCCTCTTTCCCACATAACCTTACCTGGCTGCCTGAAGAGCTCATCTGAAAGGCTCATGTCCTGCACTGGTGACCTTTCACCAGTGAGTGTGTGTGTGTGTGTGTGTGTGGGGGGTGTTTATCTACAATCATTTTCAATGCCGTGTTTCTTGTCCTTAGCTTTCTGCTGGCACACAGCTCTGTGGTGAGAAAGCAGAATGACCTTGTTAAAGAAGCCCTTTAGGGATCTGGGTTAAATAGCCCATTACTTCTTGAGCACAGGTCCCCCAGAGTCCCCCAGTAGTAACTGGCACTGTAGCTCGCTGGCTGGGAGAGCAGATGGAGCCAGCATGGGACGCTGTGATGACGAGACCTGGCTGTGGTTACTGGCACTTTGTGCTTGTGGTCCACAGCCTAGAGTGCAGGGGAGCTGGCCGCCCCTGGCTGGGAACCGTGCTAGCACTGTGCCTGGCTTTCGGTGAGTAGCTGGCATTCCCCTCTTCTGCCCTTTGACCTTCCTCTCGTTTACTGATGGGAATCGTACTCACTGCAACCTTCTTTGATCCAAAGGAACTTGTCTTTCCACCTCTCAGGCCTGAGTGTGATTACAGCCGGGCGTGCCGCTTGTCACCCTGTGCGTTAGGGAACAATGGAAGGAAGAGAATGGCTGTTCCTGGGAATGCATAGCTGGTGACGACACAGGTCCGCTGTCAACTGCCCAGAAGTGCCGATGCGGACTGTGGCAGTGAACTGGCCCTGTTCCCTAGGCTACGCTTGGGGATTTTTATTTTTCTTTTAAATCCAGGTACTTAGGAGTTGAAAGTAATGCTTGGTCTTTAGAAAATAAATGGCACTTAAGTGGGTGGAAAAGCATCACCCCACCGGTGTGCGGTGGCTGGTTAGCAGTCCATGTTGAAAGGTGGCTGAGGTAATATAAGTTGATCAGAATAGTTTTGCCCATGGGCCACCTCTCTTCTTGCAGTAGAGAATGAAAAACAAAGCAAAACCTTGTGTGTGCTCTCCATGAAAGCAGCATCAGAACATGAGTGTGGACAGAGCAGGTGCATGTGTGGACGGAGCAGGTGCATGTGTAGGGAGGGTTTTGGGACGGGGCACCTTCTAGAGCCAGTGTTTGTGGGCTCAGGCAGGGGTCAGTCAGCAGACAGCCAGCCTCCGTGGGCAGCAACCCTTTGATGTGCAGCTATGGGAAGGTGTGCACCCTGGCGCCCATGGAGGAGCTGGTGATGTTCGCAGAGAGAGCCACCTTCCTGGCAAAGATCCCCAGGAGACAGGGAGAGGAAATAAGACCCTGGCTGCCTCCTCCCTCGTGCCCTCCAAGGTCTGTGGCTGCCTCCCACAGACTGTCCCTGGGAGAGACCATGGCCAGGACAGCCCTGGAAGCATCCTTTCCTGCTAGCGACCAGAGGGCAGGGCTGTGGAGGGTGGACTTGAGAGCGAAGAGGGAGGTGGCTGGCACTGGAGTGCAGCCTATGGGTGAGAAAGGAAAGTAGAGTGAGTGGGCGTGGCTCTGGGAAAGGTGCTTCAGTGCCAAGTCCCTTCTGTGTGTCCTTTTCCCTCTTGGATCAGTCCGCTTTGAATTATTTTCCAGCCCTGGAGAGGAGCAGCTAGCGAGTCAATTTTGGCATGTAGTCTGGAGGTGCACAGGCTGAGATGCAGAGGTCCCATTGTTCCAGGGTCTGATGGAGCTGGCAGTGGAGGGCCAGTCCAGTGGTGAGGCAGGAAGCAGACAGATGCGGGGAGTGCACTCCACGGCTGCCCTCAGTGTGAGTCTCCTTAGAAAACCATCATGTCGCCATCACGGTGCCATCCCAGGCTCTACCCTGACAGCCTTATCCATCACTGCCTAGAGGCCCTGCCTTTAGGATCGCACCTCCACCCACGTCCATCAGTCCATACCATGAATCCATTAGGTGGTTTTTAATTTATTATTTTACATTTTTTAACATTTTGCCATATTCATTTCATATGTAGATGTTATTTGCATATACATGTATACGATTTTTCTTCAACAGTATTAGCATCACAGAAAGAGGGATTCACGACAGTGATCCTAACATGGGGAAAGGGTGTGTTGTCATTTACATGGTACGATTCAGTGAAGCAACAGAACTAAATGACTTTCCATCCACCCAGTTTTTGCACTCTACGATAAGTTCCACAAATAAGAGAAAACATGATATTTTGTCTGTCCGGGTCGGTCTTATTTCACTTCGCATAATGAATTCAAATTCCATTATGTTGCAAAGGTCAGGATTTCATTCTTTTTTATGGCTGAGTAATACTCCTTCAGGATTATACAAACCACTTCTTTTTATGCCATCATTAGTTGATGGACATCTAGGTTGATTCTCTATCCTTGCCGTAAATCCTTTAGCTGTTAATATAAGACTCTGGGGTTTAAACCTCTGCATGAGTTGGGGAGCCAAGTCCTGTTTGATCCATGATTTCACCTCTGTGGTTCTCTGTGGCCATCACTGTGGAAACAGCTTTCTTCTGTCATGCTCCTACCATGTGATGTGTTTATGGATTTGACTCCCCTGAGATAATAACGAACGTTGATTGCATGCTGGCTCTGTGTTCCATCTGCGGTGATTCATTGCATGGTCAAACTGCTCTCAGACAGTTAAGGTCCATCTTCATTATTTACGTATCTGTGAATGGGCATCCTAGCTAAAACCTAATACCTCAAGGTCACTACGCACGGTGTGTTCATGGTCATTCGTGGATATGCACAGAGCGGAGACGATTCGAATTGTGCAGCGCCCGTGTTCATTGCTGAGGTGGACTATGGTGGCTGCTCTGCCTTCTTGCTTCAGCTCTCATGATGTCAACAAGTGTTCGCTCTTCCATCTGGTGAGCGCCATGCCTTTCTCATTTCCCTGCTTCCACTGGTGGTTTTGCCGTGTAAGCTGGCTCCCAGGTGTGATGTTGAAGTGCCTCCTGGAGTTTGTAAGTGCAGGCAGGCTGCGATGTGCTGGAGGGAGGACTGGCCTGAGTTACAGGTGTCTCCAAACAGAGCCACGCAGGAATCGAGGGTGAGTGTGGATCAACGATGCCAATGCCGTGGCCGGAGACTCACGGGGTTTGTGGGTCTCTGCTAGGGGCCAGGTACAGAATTCACTGATTCAGTGCCCGCAGGGGCTTTACAGGACAGGGCTCTGAGCAGTCCTGCCAGTCGGATCCACTGCTAGCTCCCAGCTTTGACCAGAGGAGATCGAGGCAAGTAGAAGAGAAAGGTGCCCGTGATGACAGAGCAGGATCAGAACCGGGGCAGCCCAGCCCTCAACCTTTATTTCTCACTGCTCTGTTCTGCCTTGGCTTTGCTCTTTCTCACCGCTTTGAATCCACTGTGGATGCTGCTGAAGTCACCCAAAGGCCATTATCAATGCAGAAACTCCTATTGGCTAAGCCCGTGGCTGGGGATCGTGGCGTGTACGGCCCTGTAGCAAAGTTGAGTGTGTGGTAGAATTGGTTCACACAGGGCGCTGTGTGCTACCCTCCATTTCCTAAACAGAAAGGCGTGACTTGCTGGTGGGGAATGTCCCCAGCCGGGATCCTGTGATTGTCCATCTTACCTGCTTCTGTCCCCAGGCTGGTTGGTACCGTTGGGAAAAATGTTCACCTGGGTGCAAATCGGGAGCCACACACACTCATCATCAGTGATGTCAGTCAGGTTGTTCTAGAACCTTGTGCTCAAATCCAGTGATACCCACTTTGTATCCCCCACCGAACCCTGGGCACCCCTCCTCCCAGAGAATGAACGATGTTATCTTGGGTGCTTGTAATGTAGTCAGGGTTCCAGGGTCAGAAAGTGACAGATGGGGCTGGCGCTGTGGTGTAGTGGGTAAAGTTGTTGCCTGCAGTGCTGGGATCCCATATGGACGCTGGTTTGAATCCCGGCTGCTCCACTTCCCATCCAGTTCTCTGCTATGGCCTAGGAAAGCAGTAGAAGATGGCCCAAGTCCTTGGGCCCTTGCACCCACATGGGAGACCCAGAAGAAGCTCCAGCCTTCTGGCTTCAGATCAGCTCAGCTCTGGCCATTGTGGTCATTTGGGGAGTGAACGAGCAGATGGAAGGCCTCTCTCTCTCTCTGCCTCTCCTTCTCTCTTTGTGTGTAACTCTGACTTTCAAATAAATAAATATTAAAAAAAAATAAAGTGACAGATGACACTCAACTCCTGGTTCACTGCCTCAGCACTCTCTGCTCTCTAGTCTCTCCAAGGCCGGCTCTCGATGAGCTCGGAGGGCCCTGCCGGCCTGCTTTTCTGCAGATCTTCTCATCTGCTGCCTTCATGCTGCTTTGCCCTGGAGAAGCCTCATAACAAAGTGAGAATTGTGTGCAGAAGCAGTGAATCCAGGAGAGGGACCGGGAATATTGTTTTATATTGTCCATATCTGGGCCGGCATTGTGGTGCTGTTGGTTAAGCCACCACCTGTGACACTGGCATGACACCAGCATCCCATGTGCATGCTGTTCAAGTTCTGGCTGCTCTGCTACCCATCCAGCTCACTGCTAATGCACCTTGGGAAAGCAGGGGAAGAGGGCCCAAGTACCAACGGGAGAGACCCAGATGGAGCTCTGAACTCCTGGCTTCCGGCTGGACCAGCACTGACTTTTCAAGGCCATTTGGAGTGTGAACAGCAAACGGAAGGTCTCTCCCTGTCCCTCCCTGTCTCTTCAGTCTGTAACTGCCATTCAAATACTGAAATATAAAAAAAAATCCATATCTATGTTTATTGAAAATCATTCATGGTATGGTGTGACCTTTTTGGAAATTTATGAATTTTTTCTGTTCATTAAGGAAGTCTTTGAAAAGAAGTAAAAAGCAATTTGAGAGCACTGCTGGCCCCTTCTCCTCCTCCATGCTGACTCTCTCATCTCAAAGTGCTCCTGCTTCATTTCTGTCTCCAGCTGCCTTTGGGCATGTAAATGTGTTTGTTGAATAAGAAATAGGCCTGTGTGTCAAGAATTCAAAGAGTGCTTTAAAAACCTGCCCCTCCCCAGGCCCTGTGAAGAGGTGAGCTGTTGGCCTGATTGCTTGTGTCCCCATCTCAGATGTTCTGACAATGATTCTGAACTGGGAGCACGTTTGCTCCTTTTGGGACATTTGTCAGTGCCAGTGGAGGTTGCTGGAGTGTTCTTGGCATCTAGTGGGTCAAGGCCAGGAGTGCTGCTAAGATCTTACAATGCGGGGACGAGCCCTACAGCAAACACTTCAGTAGCCCAGATCTTTAGTACTGAAGTTGGAAAATCCTGCACTGCCCTCCTGTGTAGACAAGAAGGGCTGTGCTCATGTGTCCAGCTCAAAAGCCCAAGCTCGTCCTTGACCTTGTGTCTTCAGATTTGTTTGCTGGTTATTTGGCCACCAGTGGAGCTACAGCTGCCTCCTGAGGGTGGGATGCTGAGAAAGGACCTCCCCAGCATAGCCAGGAGGGGCTGCCTTGTCTCTTGAGACTAAAAACAATCGAATTGACTGCAGGCAGGCTTTTTTAAAAATTATTTTTAAATTGCTATTCCAATCCATGTGGGTAAACAAAATAATTGTTCATTGATCTGAGTTCTGAATACATGCTGCTGTTATGGTTTGGCTGAAGATTTTTCTGCCATGGTACAAAAGCAAAACTGGCTTTTGGATTTGGATCTCATCGGAGGCTGATGATACAGAGACATGGTGTGGTGCCGCAGCTCCCAGTCAACCAGGGGCAGCACCCTGGCGAACTGCCAGTGCTCTACACTGTGCTATGCTGCAAAGGATGGTGCTTGGTTGGTTGAGGAAATGTACTTTCCACTTAGCATACTGTCAGTTTACGTGGGGTTATTGGATCAGAAGCCTGTTGTAAGTTGAACATAGACACAGATGAAATCGGAGACGACCCCCTAACATTCTTATAAAAATGTGGCCCTTTAGAGTTCCCCAGAAGTCCTATCCGGGGTGCCACATATGCTACCGTAATTTGGGGTGCCATACAATTTCACCATATGCTTATTAATAAGTCCCCAATATTAAGCCCGAGGGTTCTTGCCTAATATTTAGAGAAGAATTCTAAATACCGGCACAGATAAACGAGGCAACATGGTACATTTTAAGCTTTTATTTTGTGAGAAAGATGCATAGGAGAGTGAGAGCTTTAACTAAGAGAGGGGTAATTTGGGTTCATACCGAGCACCAGGAACCAGCCATGTGAATGAGCATCTAGGCCAGGAAGCCTAGGGTGCGTGGCCCGAACACCATGCATCCTGCAGGCACAGGGCTACAGCAAGCCCCCATCCTGGCAAGAGGCCAGGGCCAAAGAGAAGGGCTGGACACCCGGTGTCCCAGGCTTTTAACCTGGGGAGTGGTTAATTAACCTGATTGGCTGGTGGGCACCCAGATGTGGCCAGGTAGAGCGTGAGGTCACACAAGGGCGTAGTGAAGGCGTGGTCTTCCAGTTCACAAACCTAATAGATTTTAACCTATATGCCTGCCTACTTCACAGATACTAAAAAAAGTTTGTGGAAAAATAGAATGAAAGGATGTATTTATTTCAGCACAAAACCACTTTTTAAAATGCATGCATAGTTCTTTATTTTTCTTGTACTACGCATTATCATGACCTTTTGCAAACCTCTCCTATGTATGGGTTTCAAAGATTTTGCACCAAAATAAGCTTTTTTAAATTATATCTTCCACAGAGTTTTTGAAGTACTGTCATATATTTATAGACACACACTTCAGTTAGCACACTTTTTATAACTCTTTAATAATCGTCATAGTCTGCTTGGAAGTGAATTTGGAGAACTCACCATTACAAAGCTGCCCCTGACATATGGACTTGGGCCACGTGTTCCTTTGAGAATGAGATCCTAACCATTCAGAATTGCAGGGGCTGCCATGGCTAACCCTTTATGATACAGCATGTTCCTATGTTAAAAAGATTTTCAGCAGTGGTAACACAGTTGAAGACAAAGAAGCAGAACTTGAGTTTCTTCGCTTTTACCATTCTGGGTGACCACTGGGAGTTTGTATGTGTGATTAAAATTTAAAACAGTGAGAAAGTGAGAACTCTGTATGTGTGTTTGGTAAGCACAGGTGATAATTCATGGAAGAAATATCTTACTGAACTTTAAAATTGACATTCTTTATAAATTGTTTTACAGTGGAAGAAGGATTCAAGAATGTAATGAGTATTGGTTAGTGTGTGCTTTGCTGTATGTAGTTTTGCGTGGAAGAGGGATGTCACATAGTGATCTGTCCTGGTGGCACCAGCACTAGGCAGGCCACTGTTAGAGTAGTTGACATCTTTAAGAAAAAGGAAAGAGAATGAAAGCAGACCCAGTTGAGCAATTAGTTATTTATGTTGGTCTGGTTTCTGCCCGTGGGAAACTGCTGCTGTTTGAAATGTCAGGTTGAAATGAGTGCTGACCTGTTATGGTCCTGGTGAATAGACTGTTGACCATTGCACCTGCAGTGAGTTATGCTTTTGTATTTGTACAGAAAGAACAGTGCCTGTATCGTTAGTGAATAGCATGGGGAATCATGCCAATCAAACACACCTGTGCTAGCAGTACCTAGCTGAGAAACAGGACACGTACCATCTACAGGAGCTCTCCGTAGGCCCTTCCTAGTCAGTCTCACCACGATACCCATGCCAGGAGCAGCTAAACACTACCCTGACTTCTAATAGAATCCATCCGTTCCATCTGTTTTTGGATGTTACATTAATGGAATTTTATGTACAGGAAAATATTCTTTTTTTTTTTAGTTTATTATTTGGGAGGTGTATAGACACACACACACACACACACACACTCACTCACACTTGTTCCATCTGCTAGTCTAAACCCCAGTGACTAGGGCAGGGTAGACTGAAGCCAGGATCCAGGAACTCAATCCAGGTCATCCGAGTCTTCCATGTGGGTGGCATGGATCCAATGACTTGAGCCATCATCTGCTGCCTCCTAGGGACCTCACTAACAGGAAGCTGGAATCGAGAGCAGGAGCCAGGTCTCAAACCCAGGCACTATGAAGTGGGACATGGGCACTCCAGCTGCTGCTTAAGCACCTACCCTGATAAGACTGGTTTTTAACCTAGCCCTTGATTTTGATTCAGTTGGAGAGGACGGAAGTACTCTAAAACGTGGCAATTAAGCATGTTAGTGACTTTGGGAGATTAACAGAAGTTTCTGTGTTGTGGATGGTTCCCTAATAGAAACATTGGCCTATAAGGGAATAAAACAATAATATGGTGGCTTCTATAATGAAGAAAACAACCATTGTAATGACAACATCGCCTGGTAGGCTTTAGAATTTTCTTTGGAAGGCAGGTGATTGTATAGAAATTGAGTTGATGTGTGTCTTGGAGCAATCAAGTTCATTTGAATTTGGAGTGACTTATAGGGTTAAAGTGTTGCCAGTGAACTGAATGCACTATATGGAAGCTTATAATTGGATTTGGGTTGGAAACCTTACATTGCAGTACATTATATTTAGGGTATCACTTCTGAGTAGTAAGTGCATCTTAGCTATAGAAACGGAATAGGAGGTTTAGTTGTTGAAGTTCGGACCACGGAAATCTGAACTTGCCCTTGATGATATGGACAAGTTCAGTACTTGGAAATGTTGAGTCATTAAGTTACCTTCAAACTGTTATATAAAAATGTGGCTTTCTTAGCAACCACCATCCGTGGTGAGAAAATGTATTATCACTCCCTTCTGGATCTGTCAGGGACTGGCTCGTTCTATGTGAGCCATAGCGGCCAAGTCTGGAGCATGACGTGGCTCCCGTTGGAGTGTTCTGTGGGCAGCAGGCCACTAGGATGTGACAGAAATTGGCCGTGCAGCTTCTGTTGGTCCCAGTCGAGATGGAAACAAACAGTTCCAGCAAAATGCAAAGTCAAGGATGTTTGTCTTGGGCAGCTGCATTTTGGCTCATTTTTTCCCCCTCTTTCTGCAAAAAAGTCTTCTCTTTTTTTTCTTCAGTGGTTTACAGTCCTCTTTGCTCATTAAAACAGGGAAGAATCTTTTATGTCTTACTCTTTGAAGCATATTTGTTTGCAGTTACTAAATCTGCAGTTTGTTTCCTGTATGCATGTGCACGCCTGTGATGAGGGAGAGGGCATGGTTGCCTATAAAAACAAGGTCAGGAAATGAGATGGGGAGTGGGAATTGTATCATGCTGCTCCGGGGCTTCGGAACTTTGAGTAGCCTTGACTGCAGAGTCTCTACTCCTGCTGTGGGACTTCAGGTCCCCTCATTTGCTTGTCGCCGCCTCCCTAGGGTCCCCTAGGCCACTCCCTGCTTCCATTTAAATCCTTGTGTCCTTGAGAGTGACCGATGCTGCTGGTACCTCTGCTGTGTGCACCTGCTCTTCTGTCTGCTGGGGCTGCCCTTCCTGCATCCTTATTTCCTTCTTCAATACCCCTCCCAGGGTCCTGGCTGCCTTCCTTGATCCTCCCGGATGGGATGAGAAACGCCCTTGTGTTCTTGCCACTGTGATGTGCAACATGCCTGTCAGGCACTGTGGCATTTGTCCATCCCCGTGTGCCTCCTCTGTAGAACAGTGTCTGGCACACAGTAGGTCCTCGCTAGGTGCTTGTTGGACCAACGGATGGATCTCGTTTATTGTATTATATTATCTATTGATGGTTCTGCCTCCCCACTAGTGGGAGGGCGGGATTCATGCCTCTTCATCGTCACGTCCTCAGTGGCTGAACAAGGTGCAGGAGAGAGTCTGCGCAGGGCAAGGCAGGGCTGGCCTGTGGGGACAGCATTTCAGAGGCCACTGCTCCTGGCCTTGCAGTGGTTTTTATTTAGTCTTGCAGGTGAGGGCAGAACCTCATCCTGCAGCCTAGCGGTCAGTGACAAGGAAACTCTAGAATCTGCAGAGTAAGAATTATCCATGCTTTTCTGATTCCCCCAACCCCTTGTTTTCCAAATTGACATGCTGCAGTGTGTGTGTGTGTGTGTGTGTGTGTGTGTGTGTGTGTGGAGTTGATAAAAGCATTCATGGCTCAGAGAAAATGCTTGACATTGATGTTGATTGCTTTGCTGATTGCTGATGCAGGAAGACATCAGTAAAACAGAAAATGTGAGAACAGAGGGTCATGCGAAGGCAGTATTAATCATCATTCTTTAAGGGCACTAATTGCCATTTTGCAGGATTACTGTGCAGCTCAGCGCAGGTCCTGTGTGTTGCTTACCTAGTTTCAATCCTGGAGGAACTTGACTATAAATACTTAATTGATTCAGGTACTTGGCCTCTAGGATCACATCAGGGCTGTATTTTTTTCAGCGTCTACTAAAGAAATTAAGGGTTGGTATGGAGCTTTGAGGATTTTTAGCTTCTCTCCCTCGCCTGCTCAGATCTTTCCTGTCACTTACCTGCCAGTGTGGGCCAGAGGGTGGCAGAATGAAGAACCAAGGAAAGACGGAACCCTGAGCTGAGGGGAGAGCTGGACTCCATGTGCTCTGCAGTGTTGGGTGGGAGATGTGGGTGCTGCTGTCCCCCGTGGGGCCGTTTTCTTAGTGCAATGGTGCCTGGGTCAGAGGAAGGGACTTCATGTTGGGGGTTTCCCCGGATGTCGGGCTCTGGTCCCCATGCCATGGAGAGGGCCCCTAGGTAAGCCCCAGAGGCGCCTTGTCTACTCTGGATCTAGGGCAAAGGAAACGAGAGACGAAGCAGCTACAGCCACAGCCCTCCACGCTGCCTGCCTCCCCAGATGGGAAAGTAGATCTTTCTTCTTTTCAAATAAATCTTTAAAAAGTTACAGAGAGGCAGGGAGAGAGAGAGAGAGCAAGTGAGCTACAGAGAGATCTTCCATCTGCTGGTTCACTCCCTAAATGGCCGCAACGGCCAGAGCTGAGCCAATCTGAAGCCAGGAGCTTCTTCCAGGTCTCCCAAGCGGGTGCAGGGGCCCAAGCACTTGGGCTGTATTCCACTGCTTTCCCAGGCCATAAGTAGAGAGCTGGGTCAGAAGTGGAGTGGCCGAGACTTGAATTGGCACCTGTATGGGATGCCGGCACTGCAGGCGGTGGCTTTATCTACTACGCTACTGCACTGGCCCGGAAGTAGATCATTCTAGGTGGACAGTCCAGGGCAGGCCCGGGCTTGACTGTAGCCTGAAATGCTAGACCTTTTGGGTAGGGACAGTTACTCTGAAGGAACCACATCTGGAGACTGGCCCAGGCTAACAGACAGAAAGGAGACGCGTGAGTGGCTGGGGAACCTTGGCGGTCTTTGTCATGCTGTGTGACCCTGCCGGGGCAGAAGGATTTCGCCTCTTGCAGGCCTGAGATTCAGGCTCAGTCGTCCTTGCCCAGAGAGAAGTAGAAAAGCTGACCTTGACCACCGTGGAAGGCTGAGGGCAACTTAAGGGGCGGGGCTTCAGGCCAGGGTGAGGGTCTCCTTCCATCTCCTTCCCCTTCAGCGCTGAGATACGAGCTCTAACTCTGGCCGGAATCCCGTGAAGGGGGCCGAGCCCTGCCGCCACCCAGCAGACGAAGCTTCCGGTCACCCCTTGCTTGCAGCCTGTTAGCGCCACGGCAGCGCACCTGCCCCTTGGTAGCCGCGGGATTGGTTGCAGGGCTCCCCACGCCCCCCAGTCTTCAGGTGCTCTGGGCTCTTGCTGATGCCACCCCCATTCTGTCTAAAAAGCTCAGTCATGTCCTGTTGTGCACTCCATGTCCTCTCAGTGACTTACATCTAATCCGTCGTTGCTGTGTGAGCAGGCTGTGTTGTTTAGGGAAAACTGACAAAGCAACCGTGATGCAGACTTTTCCCGAATGTCTTTATGTGGTTGGGTCTGTGCTCGGTCCTTGTGTGTTTTCCATAATCCACATTTCCAGGGACTTTCCACTGACCCTCTATATGCATGGGTTTTTTTTTTTTTTAAACTTTTATTTAATGAATATAAATTTCCAAAGTACAGCTTGTGGATTACAATGGCTTTCCCCTCATAACTTCCTTCCCACCCGCAACCCTCCCCTTTCCCGCTCCCTCTCCCCTTCCATTCACATCAAGATTCATTTTCATTTCTCTTTATATACAGAAGATCAGTTTAGTATATATTAAGTAAAGATTTCAACAGTTTGCACCCACATAGAAACACAAAGTGAAAAATACTGTTTGAGTACTAGTTATAGCATTAAATCTTAAATCACAATGTACAGCACATTAAGGACAGAAATCCTACATGGGGAGTAAGTGCACAGTGACTCCTGTTGTTGACTTAACAATTTGACACTCTTGTTTATGGAGTCAGTAATCTCCCTAGGTTCCAGTCATGAGTTGCCAAGGCTATGGAAGCCTCTTGAGTTCGCCGGCTCTGATCATATTTAGACAAGGTCATCATCAAAGTGGAAGTTCTATCCTCCCTTCAGAGAAAGGTACCTCCTTCTTTGATGACCTGTTCTTTCCACTGGGATCTCACTTGCAGAGATCTTTCATTTAGTTTAGTTTTTTTTTTTTTTTTGGACAGAGTATCTTCGCTTTCCATGCCTGAAATACTCTCATGGCTTTTCAGCCGGATCAGATTGCCTTAAGGGCTGATTCTGAGGCCAGAGTGTATGCATGGGTTTCAAAATCAGCCCCAGGCACTGCACTGCACACCCTATCTCCTGCCTTTGTTGTGCCTTCACCCCTCAAATCTTGTATATCCCCTATATCTTCACTTGCCCATTTTGAAATATCAACATTTCCTGAAATTAAGTGCATGTACACACACACGTTCACTTGTTCCTCTGGGACTCTTGCCCTAATGAAGTGTAGGGGCCCCACGGGCAGCCAGGGAGGTGGCCAGGTCTATTAGCATGTCCCGAGTGTCTAGAATGTGGCTGTGCAGGTGGCAGGTGCTCGTAGTGGTTACTGCGTGGCTGAATGAGATGACACCCAATTGCTGTCTTTATTACATAGTTTTTATTTGAAAAATGATCACCAGGGCTGCTTGAGGTTTTCATGGCTTCACTCACCACGCTAAAGGCATCGACTGTAGCATCAGTTTAATAAACATGGAGAGGTTAACACCCAGGATTTAAATAACAGGGAAGCCATGGGAGAGAGGAGATGGGTGCCAGCCATGGAGAGCTTCTGCCTGTGGCGAGGGAGATGATGATGAAAAGGAACAACTTGGAACCTGTTCATGTCTTGCAGGGAAATTTGTCACTTTGATTTACACTCAGAATCCTCTGGCTGTTAATTCGTGTTTTTGTGGGGAATGACATTAAGGGACATAGTTAACCTGTCCCAGTGCTGTGTTCTCAAAGTGTGCTTGCCTGAGCAGGATAATTCTGGCATCGGAGAGCAGATATTTCCCCAAGGAAACCAGCCAGAGGCCATCCTCAGGACGGAGAATGGGAGCCAGAGGGAGTGGAGAGGAATGGCAGCTGTGGGCCTCGGGGTGGGCAGCGAGCAGCCACAGCCTTGCCTCTGACCTGGCTGCTGAGGGGCAGCCTCCGGACATGGAGGAGCTGCTCCTGAATGCAGGCGCCTTCCTTCACCTTTGTGCATCTGACTGCTGTCCCCTGTGAAATGGGAGTAATTAGAGAACCTACCCTGTGAGGTTACTGAAAGAATTAAGGCAGTTAGTGCATGTAGAAGGTCTCAGAACCACACCCAGGATAACAAGTCATCAAAATTTTATCCCATGTGGATGCTGGTTCGAGCACTGGCTGCTCCACTTTGATCCAGCTCTCTGCTGTGGCCTGGGAAAGCAGTGGAAGATGGCCCAGGACCTTGAGCTCCTGCACCCACGTGGGAGACCTGGAGGAAGCTCCTGGCCTTGGATCAGTGCAGCTCTGGCTGTTGTGGCCAATTAGGGAGTGAACCAGCGGATGGAAGATCTCTCTCTGCCTCTCCTCTTCTCTGTGTAACTCTGACTTTCAAATAAATCTTTTAAAGAAATTTTTACCTACGGCACACAGTGTAGTGGGTAAAGCCACCTCCTGTGATGCTCGAATCCCATGATGGTTTGTGGTTTGGCTGCTCCACTTCCGGTTCAGCTTCCTGCTAATGCCCTGCGAAAGCACTGACAGATGGCTCAAGTGTTTGAGCCCCTGCCATCCACATGGAGACCCAGATGAAGCTCCTGGCTTTGGTCTGACCCAGCTCTGGCTGTTGTGGCCATCTAGAAAGTCAACCAGTAGATGGAAGATCTCTCTCCCTCTCCTCCCTTGTCTTCCAAATAAATGAATCTTTTCAAAATGTTTCAGTTACTATGTAGATTTCCAGTTGTTAACAGGTGTTACACATTTTGTCAGTAGGAGTTGTTTGGACCTGGGTGTTGAACCAGTGTACAGCACTTGCATTTATTGAGAATGGGGTAGGAGGAGCCCATGACACCTGTTGGTGTGCTGTGACAGAGTTCTGCAACTGCCTAGAGGTAGTGCAGAGCCCTCAAGGTAAAGTGGCTGTCTCCCTCCTTCACAAGTGAGCTGCGAGTAGGATCTCTGGGCTGTTCACATTTCTGAATGCACAAATCTGCGGGTGCTCATGAGTCAGTTTTATGAACAAAGATGTAAGTCAGGAGCAGCAAAATGAAGAGATGCAGGCGAGGTCTGGGAGGGCCCCAGAGGCAGAGCAGTCTGTGCTGTGACAGTGAGGTAGGGCATAGCCCTTTGTGCCAGATCACTGTATTCACCAGACAGAGCTGCACTGAGCATGGCGTCCGGAGTGGTGTTTGGCTTTGGGGAGGTGGGCGGTTCATGACGCAGGTATGAGTGATGGAGCTCATCCCTGTGGCCAGCGATGCAGTCTGCAGACCCATCCTGCTAACCCTTGGATCATTCCATAGAGCATCCTGGTGAGCAGCCTCAGCCCTGAGCCACCTCTTAATATAAAGCCAGGTGTGATTCCAGGGTAACAGAGATGCCTCTGTTACTCAAAGTCCAAGGATTAGCGTCTGCCTCAGGGAGGAACCAGTGGCAAAGCCAGTCAAATATTTTATTACACAATAGGGGATTCAATGCAAGAGAGCAAGACATAGGAAGAACCTGGGAAGGGCCGCTTGGGGCAGGGGGCTCCCTCTTTCTCTCTTGGTGCTGTTGATCTAACCCCGTGTCGGGCTGGGCTCCTGGTTAGGCAGTGGCATGTGATTAGCCTCGGTGCCGCTGGCTTTCCTTTCTTTAGAACAACTTTATTTAGTCACATAGTAATTAAGCTGTCTTTGGGGATTTTACAGTGACCTTCTATCAAAGAAACCACAAAGACAGCATTTCCGAAGTTGAGTCTTTTGAGCCCGTGGCTTTGAAACTGCACTGCAGTGTTCTGAGCGCAGCGAGCTGGTCACAGCTGTCTTTCTGGTTGCCAGATAAACCCTTCGGAGTCAGTGCCCCTCTGGATCCAAATGGCAACGGGGCTGTGGCTGGTGCACGGGCACACAGTGCTTTCTGCATGCCATGTTCTTGACCGCTCAGGGGCTGCAGGCTTGGGGCAAGGTTGTTAGCGATTGCTCGCCTGGCGTTCTCCATGCGTTTGGATTTCTCAATGAGTGTGCTTCCTGTAAACAATCTCTTTTTTGCCTTTGTTCCTCCAGACTGCAGGCTTGGATGAATTCCGTAGTCCGCCTTGGCCGCTACAATCACAGGCTGTTTTGCCAGAGGCATTGTCATTGTATCTGGAGAGTTTGTAATCCTCCTCTCCCACACACCCCCTACTACCCACTCCCCCACCTCCCACTCGTGCACCACATCTGTGGAGTGGCGTTAGCAGTGCCTGATGCAGTGAGTGGGCATGGTAAATGTTGCGACCGTGGTTTCTGTTAGTCGTCGTTTATTCCCATCTGATTGGCAGACAG
Source organism: Sylvilagus floridanus (assembly GCA_949820135.1). Classification (NCBI taxonomy): domain Eukaryota; kingdom Metazoa; phylum Chordata; class Mammalia; order Lagomorpha; family Leporidae; genus Sylvilagus; species Sylvilagus floridanus. The sequence goes on from OX463236.1 coordinate 75,909,444, forward strand.
CTTACTCAAGAGACAGTGCAACACAGGTGATGGGAACTTTGGTGACAGCATGGGTATACAGGCATTCTTAAATCTTGCTAGTGGCAGTAGAGGTTGGTACAGCTTTTCTGAAAGAAACCCTGCCAATGGGACTACTTCGGAAGTCTAAAATCCTCTTGCTTGGTCGGGTAGTTTCTTTATTCTTTGAAATAACAGTTTTTCAAGTTTTCATTCGATTTGGAAGGCAGAGACTGAAGTCTTCCACTCTAAGGAAATTCATGAAATTACAAAGGTAAGAGTGGAAGACAGTTTTTATTATGGTTTTAAATAGAAAAATTGAAAGCAAAGTGAATGCATAATACCTTGGTGTTATTTGAGTAAAAACTGATCTATATGTATAGTGGAGTTCTATTTAGTTTTAAAATTGTGGTTAAAAATATTATCGTTGGAAAACATTTGAAATGCGTTAAGCCACAAAAGCAGGCCACAGGAAAGCAAGTATGCTGTTTGTGATGTAAATGCATGACTAAGTTATACCATACGTCCATTTATATAGGTGTGTGAGTGTGTGTGTGAGTGTGAGTGTGTGTGTGACAGTGCTGTCGAAAGTTCATGGATAATATAATTAAAAGGAAATTTGATTTTGATGCAAGAAATTTTAAAACCATGCATAATTTTTTAAAGACATTTTCTGTGGACTTTCTGATGAACTCATGTGTGTGTGTGTGTGTGTATGTGTGTGTAGTATACCAGAATCTTAGTGGATATCTGATGACTGGTATCTACAGTTTGTACATTTCCAGTATTTACCCAGTGTTTGACATCGAACAAGTGTTCTGTTTCTATTAGAGAAAATAGACTGCAACATCAACTCGGACAAACAAGACTCCGGTGGGTTATGTGAATCAGTTCCAGGAAAGCCAGAATCCAGTGAGGGAGCCTGTCTCAGGGTGGTCCCCAGCACACAGTGATGGGCTGCCTGTGCCCCCAAAGGCTGGCCTTGCCCCCAAACCTGCAGAGCCCTCTGTCTGCCCAGCCCCTTCTAGAGCCCCAGCCTGATGGGAGACCCTGCGGGTTTCTTGGCCTCAGTGGCTACAGAGCAGCCTCTCCTTGATGTGCCCGAAGGCTTTGTGGTTTCTGAAGGAGTTTTCAGGCGGAGGCCCTGTGGGATTTGCTAAGAGGGTGTTTAAACTGAAGTGATGAAAGCTGGCTTCTGCCTCATCCCGTTTTTGGATCCCGTTTCCCATTCTCCTTCAGTCTCCCTGGCGTGCTGAGCACAGACGTGCGTGTCCTTGGAGTTCTGTGCATATCATTTTAAAGGGGTAAAAATAAACTTTGCTTGCTGCTCAGAATTGATCCTAAGCAATATATCTTCTGCGGGACGTGGGTGCCAGATGGTGTCGCACCCCCTACCAGGTTAATGAATTGGCGTTTGCCGAGAACCTTGAGTTGCTCTTGAATTCTTCCCTGCACCTTCAACACACAATTCTGGGGGTGGCTATTTGCATTTGTTGATTTTTCTCTCCCTCTTCACATTTAAGGAAGGAGAAAGAGGTGACTTTGTAGAATAATCTCCTAGGAGTGGAATTAGTGTTATCTCTCATTGTTGAGAATGTATATCCCTGAATTAATATATGTTGTACCAACTTCTGAGAACAGTCCATTAGAGCTGTCTGATGGCAGCTAATACCCATTGGGGTTGGCATTGCATTGTGGGACAGCGAGTTAAGCCACTGTCTGTGATGCTAGCCAGATCCAATCCTGGCTGCTCCACTTCCAATCCAGTTCTCTGCTAATGTGCCTGGGAAGGCAATGAAAGATGGCCAAGTGCTTGGGCCCCTGAGCACATGTGGGAGAACCCAGATGGAGTTCAAGGCTCCTCACTTCAGCCTTGCCATTTTAGCCATTTGTGGAGTGAACCAGTGGATGGATGATCTGCCTATCTCTATCTTTGTCTATACCTCTCTCCGTAACTCTGCCTGTCAAATAATCTTCAAAAAATACAGTACCACTTCCACATTAGGTGGGGCAGGATTATTACAGGTACTAGTTTGAGGAGGGCTGCAATAAAATTGATGCTCATGGCTGTAATAGCGCTTGGGTTGTGGTGTTCTACACTCCTCCTCAATCATTCATTCTTGCTACAACCTTGGGTGGTAATAAGCAGACAGGGAGCAGAATATTACCTCTGTTTCCACTCATTATTGGGTCAGCAGCTTTGCCTGTGTGCTGTGCAGAAATAACAAACATTTGACTCAATCTAAGCCTTTGCTCACATACTATGAAATGAATCCTGGTGCATGTTGGGGATCCAAGAGTTCAGGCCTGCCAGCGTGAATTTGTGTCTTCTCCCCAGGAGGTCTGGATACCTCGGGGTACATGGAGAGAATACAGCCTTGTTCTGCACATTAAAGCAAGTTTTGACATCCTGCCACCAGGCCTTCCTTGAGAGGCAGGTGTCCTTCGATCTGCCCTCAATGTAGTGCTGGCATTGAGGCTCTGGTCTAGAGTCTCCCATGAAATGCTCACGCCTGTCCTTGCCACAGGTGATGTTGGATCATTCAAGTGGTCCATGCGTAGCACAAGACCTTTGCTTCAGGAAGATGACGAAGAAGTTGCAACAGGTGTTTCACCAGGCTGCAGTTCTTGCTGTGCAGTCTGCAAGGGCTGCCCAGGGTCACAGAGGCTAGCAGTACTTTGGTGATCATGGCTGTGCAGGTCACATTGTTTATTTTCATCGCCTCTTCTCCAGTGTCCCCCAGAGCACAGTTGGCCTGGGTGTGGTGCATGATGGAATTCTGAGTCTCCAAGATGGAAGCAGCCTTTGTCCTGTTCCTGTAAGCTCTTCAGCTTCCCAAGCCGCAGATGGCTGCGCGTGCACCAAGGGAAGATGATTTGATTCTGAGTTAGCGGGTGCGGCACAGACTTGAATCCTTGTTTGTCAATGCCTTGTCCAACTTTGCACTTGGGAAAAAGTTGCGAGTATGAGTTTCCCTGTTTTGGAAGAGGATTTATCTTTTCAAATATTCTGAAGTGTTCTTTTGATCCAGTCTGGGAACTCTGTGTAATAATTCTTTTTTTATCCTCTTAGAGTACAGTTTACTAAAAGAGACCCTAGAAATTACAGAGGGAATAAAAACCCAAAGAGCTTACGCGGCGTGTGAATGCTCTGTTCTGTCGCACTTGGAGGGTGTGGCATGCAGTGCATATGAGTCTGTTTGCTTCCTAAGCTCCTGGTGGAGTGAGTTTCCGTTAGCCTCACTCTTTCTTGAGTTGCTAGTACAAGTGAATCCCGTTGTAAATCTTGCTTCAAGCCTTTTGGATGCCCGTAATCTCTTCTGTATTTGATAACCGGAGTGTGTGTGACTGCAGTTCTGTGGAAAAACTTCTGAATGGGCCGGAGTCGCACATTTCCCCTGGTTGGTTTTATTTGTAATGGTTACAGTAAGGAGTGAACTTTGATTCTGTGGGCTGGGCTGCCGGACAGAGCAGGACCTGGGAGTGGTGGCTTTGCTGTGCCCATGACTGGCTCGTGTCGTCCAGTCACTTCACACGTGTGGCCATCTTGAGTAAATGGTTGTGGAGGTCCCTCTGGCTTTTAGATAAAGCAAGTCGAAGAATGAGATCAGCCGCCCTTCTATTTTGGACATTTCCAGGTGATGCTTTTGAAACTATGAAACGAAAACCATATTTTCCCCCATTTTTCTCTTGGGGCAGCTCCTGTTTAGTACCCTGGAACCAGTATTCTTCAGAGTTGAATGCATTCATTGCTGAGCATCGTGTTACTCCTTGTTCCACGCCTGAACACAGGGAAATTTCTGTAGAGCAGAGAAGAGAGGGCAGCTTCGAGAAGTTCATGGAGAAATGAGAGTAAAAGATAACACATCTCGTATGCATTTTTTTGGAAGCCTCCTTGTAGATCTAGATAGACGTTACACTTAAATTGCTATCTGTGATTTAGCCTTGATCTCTGAAAGCTTGTTTGTCCCCTATTTTTTAAAAGAGATTTTAGGGTGTTGCTTCTAGTACAAGAGACTAGTATGGGGTGTGTGTATATGTGTATATAGTTTGTTATCTTCAGATCTTAAGGTTAAAAAATCTATATAGTATCCAAGGGAACATTAAAAACTGTTTAATGGTTATGCATTTTCTTTTGTATTCAATGTAGGGTCCACTGTCAAAGTAAAAAGATCATTTAAAAGGTGGCAGTGGAGATATTTCCTAGTGAGATAGCTCATTGTTTTTCTGTTAGGTACAAAACTTTTCCATTAGTTGTGATTAGTTCTAATAAATGATTATTGATGCTCCTAAGTGTCTTTGTAGTTCAATGGCTGTGTCTTCTGTTTAACAGACTTAAAAATCTTAGGGGAATGTGTGTATTTATTTCGTTTATAAGATTTCCTTAACTTAGTGGGTCTGCCTTTGATTTTTAACTTTTTTCTTAATGGTTCATTTACTTAAAAGGTTGAGTGACACAGAGGCAGGGGGAGACAGAGATCTTCTATGTGCTGGTTCTCTCCCCAATGTCCATAACAGTCATGGCTGGGTCAAGCTGAAGCCAAAATCAGGAACTCCATTTGGGTCCCAGGAAAGCAACTAATTGAACCATCATCTGTTGCTTCCCAGGTACGCTCACAGAGAGCTAGGTTGGAAGCCTGGAGTACCTAGACTTGAACCAGGCACTCAGATGTGGGGTATGGGCATTCCAAGCAACAGCTTACCCTGGTGCACCACAGCGCCTGTCACTTAATTAGCAGTGACACTGTTCAGTTTCACTTGTTAGTTTCTCATACATTTTATTCTTACTGTCCTGGGGACTGTGCTGCATGGGGTCAGGGAGACCAAAATGAATAAGCCCTTCTTGCTATAAGAACTCTGCAGGCTGCTACATTAACAGGAATATATACCGCTGTATGCTCCAGTCTTTTTCAAAGTCCCCCAAGCCCTTAGGAGTTGGAACATTCTTATTTGAACTTGCCCGTGATGGAGAGAAATTTTCTAGGTCAGGAAGGGCCTTGAAAGTAATGAGAACAGCATTAGCATTGGCAAGATGATGCTGGACTGATTTGTTCCAGAAATTGTGAATAATGTATAGGAGAGAGGACTGGTAGAGAAATTTAACTTGAAAGGTAGATGGGAGGGCTGGCATTGTGCTGTAGCAAGTAAAGCCACTGCCTGCAGTGCCAGCATCTAATAGGGGCACAGCTTTGGATCCCAGCTGCTCCACTTCCGGTCCAGCGCCCTGCTAATGTGCCTGGGAAAGCAGCAGAAGATGGCCCAAGTGATTGGGCCCCTGCACCCATGTGGAAGACAGGAAGAAGCTCCTGGCTTTGACCTGGCTCAGCCCTGGCTATTGCAGCCATCTGGAGTGAAACGGAGGATGGAAGATCTGTCTGTCTCTCTCTTGCTCTGACTCTGCTTTTCAGATAAATAAATATTTAACAAACAAAGGAAAGAGAGATGGGGCATTGATGGACCAAAACAGCAGAGTTTTTATTTTGCAGGTTCAGCTGTTGAAATGAGAGAGATTTGAGCCTCCTGGTATTCCAAAGAGGAAGATGGCAGTGTCTACTGTGTGGTCATGCAGACGGTGGGGAGGGGAGAAGGTGGCAAGGGATTGCTCCCGGATTGTTTTCTCTGCAGGATAGAAGCCCCTTGCATTAGCATCTAGGTCCCACCAGAAATAATAGTGACTTACCTAAGATAGTTGAGTTTCCTTTTATATTACAAGCAGCTAGGAGGACTGTTGTGTTTTACTCAAGTCTTGAGGGAGCAGATTCCTTCCAAGTGGTGGCTCTGTGGACTCTCATGTTGCTCTCCTTGGGTGGCCTAGGATAGGGGGAGAAAGAGTGGGAGGAAGGCAAGGGGAAATGGTTACCCAGAAGTTGTATGTGTTTCTTCTGCTTACACGCCATGGGGCGGGACTGGGGACGTGTCGTATGTAGCTGCATGAGGTGCTTGTAGTCTACAGCCAGAAGCTCTCTGCTGGATTCCTAGGAGTGTCTGAAAGAAAGGGAGGATGGTTTTGGGAGGGCTGTAGCAGTCCAACACAATCCTATTTGGGCCTTGTCATCTGTCGCAGAAGCTGACAATAAAAGGTTGTTTGAAACTCAGAGTAGCCAACGAGGGTAGCCAAGTGCACGTTTTCCAAGTCCTTCCTATCAAGAATGAAGCAGTTATTAAAAGCTCTGTCTGCTACTTCCGGCTCGCTGAGCCTCACGGCCTCCAGCTGTCTGCTGTGACCTTTGTCCTGGCAGGCAAGGCACTTGCCCTGGCCGAATGTCACACCCCTGGCTCCCTAGCTCTGTCCAGCCCTGCAGATTGCCGGCTTTCTGACCCAGCATTCTGCTGAACTACCAGACAACTGACAGCAATGCCCAGGAAGTTGGCTGGGGGACACCTTTTGCACTTGGTCCCAGCTGGATATGAGACTTGGCTGTCTTAGACCATCTGGACTCCATCCAAAGTGGCTGAGTTAATGAGATCTTTGGGGCATTTCAGTACCAAGCAGCTTGTCAACCTCGGGTTGGGTGAGTGCAGTCAGTGCACCCTGGCCACGCTGCTCACTGTGGCTGCTCCCAAACCTGCCTGCTGGTCAGAGGCACCTGGAAAAGAGGCTACTTAACTTTGTGGGATTCTTTGATCCGCTAGACCTAATGCAGGTTCTCAGGGCGATGCCCAAGCAAAGATTTTGTGTTTAAATTTTTATTTATTGACTTCAAAGGGAGAGAGACAGAAGGAGATCTGTTCATTCACTCCCCAAATGTCTGCAACATTCTGGACTGAGCCACGCTGAAGCCAGAAGTCAGAACTCAATCCAGGTCTCACCACGGGTGACAGAGAACTATGTATGGTATCACCTGCTGCCTCCTCGGGGTGTGCATTAGCAGGACACTGGAACGAGAAGTGGAATCATATGAGAATGCAGGTGCTCTGATGTGGAATGTGAGCATCCCAGGGAGTAACTTAATTGCTGCGCCAAAAGCATGCCCTGGGAATGGACGATTAGACACCAAGCCTCCATGGGAGTTTGAGGATGGCCAGGCTTCCTAGCTTTCCTGTTAATACTTACAACTCTTGGCAACTGCCTCACGATTTCCTGTCCATGGAGGGGTTTATATTACAGTTTAACTTGTAAATGGTAGGTACTGGGCTGTGTCTGACACTCAGCAAGTGTTCAAGAGACAACAGCGTAGTTTCTGAATGAATGGCATTTGTGTGCAGCTCCGCAGCTCCCTGGAAATGTTTTCTCGTAGCATATTAAGTTGTCTTAAAACATTTCGGTTAACAGAAGGTAAAAATTAGCACACCAGGAAATGTTGCGTGTGTACCATTTCAGAGAAATTAAATACTTTCATATCTTCCAAATGGCTTAGATTTGAAAGTCAATGTTATTCATTCCAGAGTTCTTAGGCAAAGCTGGTGTTTCTTTAGCAAGTCCTTTCTACAAAATTTGAGTTCTTTAGAGTGCTGTCATTAGGTAGGACGTAGAAACCAGGCTGTGTGCATAGGAGGGGCCTGAGGAGGACAAGGCACCTTGGAAAGGAGATGAGGAGGCGTTAGCCCGCCTTGGCAGCTGGCCAGTATTTGACAGTGCAAAGTCCTGCCCACACGCCTTCGCAGGTGGTCCCAGCCTTCCTCCCAAGGAAAGCTCCCCGTGAGAATTCTCTCTGCTCGGCACCAAATGGGTTATCCAGCCTGATAATATTGGGCAGTAAAGCCTTCGCAGCCAGCCCTCAAGGAATGCACCCCACCAGAATCTCTTCTGCCCAGCCTGCTAACACTGAGTGGTGAAACCTTGGGAGAAATTTTTCCTGATTCACACTCAGCGAACCCTTTGTCCAGGAGAAGAGGGAGGAGGGGAAGGTGAAGACCTGGACCCCATTCCTTTAAAAGCCCTGAATGCAGACTGTGCTGTCTGCTATGAGCTCTTTTCTGAGCCGCCCGCCCCCCATCTGTCAGCTGTATTCTCTCCATTAAGCCCTGGAATCTCGCCTTCCCCGGTCAGAATGGCTGGGCACTCTATGAGATGCCGTGTAGAGAGGTTCCCTTCCATCCCGACGGAGGCCCTACCCTATTATACCTTGCTGAGCTCTCCTCTCCGTCTCACGTCTGAATTCTTTCTCATGCGATGACAAGGACCTATCCCACTCATCTCTGCCATTCTGTCTTCCCTGAGTGGGCATCTTCACCATGCTCCCCCCGTTCTCCCGAGGGGTCCTTGTGCTTTTCTCCCTAACAGGATGCAGAGGTATACATGGGTCAGGAGGTATACATGGGTCAGGAGGCCACCCCTTCTCCCCCTCCCTCCCCAGCATGGAGCTGGAATCTTGGAGTCCTGACCCAGTGGTAACAGCCTGGGGACCAGCGACTGCCTGAAGCCCACCCTCCTCCCCGTGCCCCGTGCACTGTTGGCCAGGTCTCTGACGGAGGCCGACGTCTCGGGGCTGGTGTTGCTGTATTGTGCTTGCTTTTTTACTTTTTCCTGAAACAGTAGCCTGTACCTGTTCTTCTGTTTACTCTGTGGTGATGGAGTGTCAGGTCCCTGTTGAGAAAAACAGCCATGTTTGCCCTCTGCAATAGGTTGCTCCAGCAAGTGCCTTAAGCCTGATGCCCTGTGATTCCCCCCAACTCTGGGATCTTTGCGATACTCATTGGATGCTTGTGTCGTGCTGTCATTCAGGGCTGTTTTCTTAGGCTTTGCCCAGAATCCGCGACTTGTGCTTCTCTCCCCCTATAATTTAAACCTTGAACATTGGGAAGCTTCTCCCCAAAATCCTTTGCCCGGGAAGCACATCTGCATTGTGACTGGCACCGACCGTGGCTCGCCAGTTCTGTTGGAGTTGAGGGCACCGTGCATTGCTCGGGTGCTTTGTATGTGGAGGTGGCGTGCAGGTGTCGGAAATGAACATGGCCTTGCCCCGAGGCAGCCTCAGCAACCCAGCAAAAAGGTGTACCGCCCCGAATTCACGATGGATGGGTGCATGGTGGTACAGAAGTCTGACACATTCCGTGGAAGCTGTGCTGAGAGTTTGGAAGTTCAGACATCTCCCAAGGGTCACCCTCATGGCATGCTGGGCAGAGGCAGCCTGGTCAACCCCACACCCTGCAGTGTGCCGTGTTGCTGAGTTGTGCTGTTCAGTAGGTCCAGTGTGTCCATTGCATTTTTGACTTAGGCTGTGTTTCCGCTTCTGATGGATTTATTGGGGTGTCACTGCACAGGAAGTTGAGGAGCATCTCCAACACCCATAATCATTGAGAGTCTTACAATTATTTATTAGCAGTACAGTGCTGGAGTGCCCAAGGATTTATCTTCTCTTTCTCTGATTCATTTCTTTGAAGGTCAGAAATAATACGGCAGTACGTAGCAGATAGTAAGTCTTTTATCTGGGCATCAGTGGCTATTTCTGCTGACAACCTCCCACGAGTGAGAAATCCCAGCTTTGGGGAGGCATCTGAGGATTGTGTGACTGGCCGACCTTGTGGGGCGCAGTGTCGCTCACGCAGGAAGGGTTTTGTGCCAAGGGAGTGTGGCGTCCGGCCTGAGCGCTTCAGGCGGGGCTGTCTGGAGGCCCCCTGGTGTCTTCCATTCCTCTTCTGGAAACTGCTCTGCTCTCTGCAGCAGCGCTGCCCTTGGGAGGGCGCAGCTGCTCCGCCTGGGAGGCGGCAGTAGTTTCTGGCCAGTGGTGCGAGCGGCTTGCTTTGTTCTTCTCTCTCTCCAGCCACTCTATGTCCCACAGCCCCTGAATGTGGCCAGGCAGGCTCCAGTTTGGTACAGGTCCAGTGTCTTTCCACGTCACCTCGCCTGGCATTAGCCTTGCTCCATTTGTTCAGCCCTTCAGGGGACAGCAGCCCACTGCCAGTGCGCAAGGTCCTGCTTTGAACGGCGAGGAATTGAGGTTAGGGGTACAGAGGCCATCTCTGCCCTCACTGGGCCTCCCTCCTGGTCAGCTGCAGGTGCTGTGACAGCCATGGGGGAGAGGAGCGAGCAGGTGCCTTACAAGGTGGTCAGGGCCAGCTGCATCCCTGCATTCGGGTTGTGGCTTGGAGGCTGAGGAGCCAGCCCCAGAGGGAGCTCGCCAGGGAAAGCAGGCAGAGAAGGGAGACTGGCACTTAGGGTGGCGAGAGTGGAATGAGATGAGCTGGGTGAGCAAGCGGAAGGCCTGATCGTCTTGTGCTGTGTTTGGTCACGACAAGGAGTTGTGTGTTTGCCTTGGGTGTTCTGGGAAGCCATTAGAGCCCAGGAGAGCCCCGGGAGGCTGCGTAACTGGCCTTGCCTGTCCGTGACGACGCTCCATTTTCTACCCCTATGTGTGTGCTGGACCTCCAAGTGTCAGGTTGTGAATCTTCTTCCCTTGCTAGAGGTGACAAGCCATGCCGTGTCCACTGACCATCGCACACGGTCTAGGCATTTCGCTGCCGCAGCAGCAGCTGGACTCGGATGGCCTTGATATGGCGCTGCCGGGGGAGGCAGGCTCTGGCTGGCCCTGGCTTCTGTTGCCATTTAATCAGGGTTCTTTCTCGATACTTGCTTGTGAAGCAAGGAGCGGGAACATGGGATAAAGTATTCCCAGGGCCCTTTGTCTCCTCCCTTCCTGTCTCCTTCCCCATTTTGGGGCTGTACCGAGAGTTATATCTCTTTACTGTTCTCAAAGAGTATTGCCAGACACCATAAACACTTGAAAGTCCCGTATTACATAAAGTAATAAAATGCACACCCACGGACTCGATGTTACACAGTGCCCGGGTTTCCTAAAAGCTACTTTGGATTTTGAATGCTGATCAAAACCAGTATACGTTTCATTTTGGGGGGTAGCTTATATCTTCTCACTCGGTGACCTTGACAAGGGCCCTGTCTGGGCTTGAGCTTGCTCCGGGGCTGTTCCCTACAAATGGACAGTGTGGCCTTCATCTTCTGAGGACCTCTCTGGTCTGGTGAGCTGGAGTGGCATGTGACCCAGCAAGTACAGCCAAGTGTTAAGTGATCACACAAAAGTAGGTCCAAGGCTCAGCGGGAGCACGAAGAAATGTCACTGAGAGTAGGACGAGGGCACCGTCCACTGTCGTTGAGCAGGTGGAGTGGGAGGGGCTTTTTATACTATTTTTAAATACTTTATTTGGAAGGCAGAGTGACACAGAGAGGTCTTGTTTTAACTGCTTCCCTCCCCAAATGGCTGCAAGGGCTGGGGTGAGCCAAGCTGAAGCCGGGAGCCAGGAACTCCATCTGGGTCTTCCATGTTGGTGGCAGGGGCCCAAGTGCTTGGGCCGTCTTGCACTCTTTCCCAGGTGCATTAGCAGGGAGCTAGATCAGAAGCAAGGCAGCTGGGACTCCAACTTGCCCAGGGGGCCACTGCGCCATCCCCAAGGCTGGGATGTTTCCACTCTCCTTCTGCTTCGACCCATTAAATGAATTGCTTTTCTTTGGCTCTCCTATTGACAGCCTTGTTCTTTTCCTGTTCTCTCACATTCGAGACCCAGTGGACAAGAGGAAAGATGATGTATGATGGGGAGGAAGCCAGCATCCTCGGCAGCACTGGGGTGACCGTGACAGCTGCAGACAGGGTGGAATGATTGTCATGATTTGTCTTCAGCTCATCTTCTCCTTTCACCTTCATGGTGATCTGTGCTTGTGGGATTCCCCCAAGGCGGGCCTTACCATGAGAGCAGGAGCAGCTGTGTGCTAAGAAGTGAGTAGAGGGCCGGCACCGCGGCTCACTAGGCTAATCCTCCGCCTTGCGGTGCCGGCACACCAGGTTCTAGTCCCGGTCTGGGTGCCAGATTCTGTCCCGGTTGCCCCTCTTCCAGGCCAGCTCTCTGCTGTGGCCCAGGAGTGCAGTGGAGGATGGCCCAAGTGCTTGGGAAACCAGGAGAAGTACCTGGCTCCTGCCTTCGGGTCAGCGCAGTGTGCCAGCCGCAGCGCACCGGCTGCAGCGGCCATTGGAGGGTGAACCAATGGCAAAAGGAAGACCTTTCTCTCTGTCTGTCTCTCTCACTGTCCATTCTGCCTGTTTAAAAAAAAAAAAAAAAAAAGGGAAGCGAGTAGAATGGTTGTCCAAGGTAGTCTCGGTGGCCGCCAGGCACCAGCATCTTTATCTGCCCTGGTGCTGCTCAGAAGGCCAAGTGCATGCCAAGTGCAGCCTTTTAAAAAGTTTTTTGCAAACAGTGATCACACCTCTCTCCACACACTTCTGATAGGCACTGACAGATAATGCGGATTGCAGGCATACAAGCTGGCATATTGGGTGTGGTTGCTAAATTAATTACCTCTGTGATTATTCCTTTTATAGTTGGTTGCCACTAATGAATACTTGCAACTAGTACTGATGAGTATATCCAAACAGTTCCTAGCATTACTTCTTCTTCTTTTTTTTTAAAAAAAACCTATTTATTTGGAAAACAGAGTGACAGAAGAGTGAGATTTTCTGTCTGCTAGTTCACTCCTAAGTACCCCAAAAGCCAGGGCTGGGTCACACCAAAGCTAGGAGCCAGGAATTCCATCTAGGTCTGCCACATGGGTGCAGGGGCCCACACACTTGGACCATCTTCTGCTTTCCCAGGTACATTGGCAGAGAGCTAGTTGGGAAGTAGAACAGTTGGGATTTACATGGGATGCTGGTAGCATAGGCAGAGGATTAGCCCACTGGGGCACAACACTGGCCATTATTGTTGTTATTGATTATCTTCAGACCACTCAGCCCAAGAACTTGGCCTTGCCGGTGGCTCCCATCCGTAGTTCCTGTCCTGTTGCATCTCCTTCCTGCCCCTGTGGCCATTGTCCAAGGTTTTGTGTTCAGCTGCTCTCCGTGTTGCTACCTGCTGAGATGGGGCTGTGTCCTGGCAGGATTCGTGTGCTAAGAGCATGAGGAGGTGGGGCCTTTGCGGGCCGCGATTCCCTGGTGAGGGTGGAGCCCTCCTACATAAGAGGGAGCTTGATGCTCGCCTCTTACCTGCAAGGACCCAGCCAGGAGGCCTCAGCGGTAAAGGTCAGAGCAAGCCCTGGTCGCGCACTAAATCTGCTGGTGCCTTCATCGTTGGACTTCGTGTCCTCTGAAACTGTGAGAAAGATTTCTGTTGTCTGGAAATTGCCAGGGGAACGTATCTTGTTAGAGCAGTTAGGGCAGTCTGCCAGCGGCCCAGGGTGTAGGACCTGCGCAGGGGTGCCGCTATGGGCGATAGTTGCTGGCTGCCGGCCTCCATAGTGGGGTGTGTGTGTGTGTGTGTGTGTGTGTCTGTGTGTTGGGGTAGGGATGTCCTTAAGGATCTCCCTTATGAGAAAAGCAGTGTCTGAAGGGCATATTTTAGCCAAGATCTTTTGGAGTCTTTGTCAATCCTCTTGGGGCCTATTGTCTCCTTTTATAGAGCTCCTTGTGACGCTCTCTTGACTATCCTGAGAGTTGAAGATAATGTAACCCAGTGCAATAAACAATTTCCAAAAAAAATGCCATTTCTTAACTTTGATGTAAAAGAAAGCAGTCCATTGTCAAACAGGTGTTCCCGTAAGGGCATACGCGAAGTGAAGTACTCAGATCCTTATTTACCTGAAAAAAAGATCTATAAAGGTAATAACTTCATAAACAGTGTTGACTTGGTGACTCATATCCAGGGAGCGTCTTTATAACCAGGGATTCAGCTTTTTTTTTTTTTTTAATGCTTAATAGGTTGTGATAAAGTTCAGATTAAAACAAAGTACACTCCTTATCTCACTATGCTCATATACGGTAGTTGGATTCTGGGAACATTTTAAATATGTTGCAACAAGGCAAAAGGCAGTTCACCCCAGAGGTCTCCTGGGCCTCCAGGCTCCCTCTCTGCAGGGGGTCAGGGCAGGATTCTGAGTCCCACCCCTGGGGAGGGAGCAGGTGTGAGCCTGGGCTCTGCAGTCTGCACTCAGGATGAGCATCCCTGGTCGTCCCAGCACCGTTGGTGGATCTGGGGACAAGCACTGAGGATACTGTTGGCAGTTGGCAGTTTTCATTCTCCTCGAGTGTCCTCAAAGGCAGCACCCAGGCCTTGCTTGCCTTAATGTTTAAAACCTGCTGGTTTGCCAGGTAAGTTAAGCATCTGTTTTAGGAAGAATGATCAGAGGTTTTTTTTGTTTGTTTTTTTAAAGATTTTTTTTGAAAGGCAGAGTTACAGAAAGAGGAAGAGACAGAGAGATCTGCCATCCGATGGTTCATTCCCCAAGTGGCTCAATGGCTGGGGCTGGACCAGGTTAAAGCCAAGAGCTTCATCTGGGTTTTCCACATGGGTACAAGGGCCCAAGCACTTGGGCCATTTTCTATGCTTTTCTGAGCAGGGAGCTGGAACAGAAATGCAGTGGCTGACGGGGTCAGTTCTGTAGCATAGCAGGTTAAACCTCTGCATGTGGTGCCGAGATCCAATATGGGCACTGGTTCGAATCTCGGCTGCTCCACTTCCAATCCAGTTCTCTGCTATGGCCTGGGAAGGTAGTAGAAGATGACTCGATTGCTGGGCCCCTGCATCCTTGTGGGATACCAGAAGGAGCTACTGGCTTTGGCTTGGCCCAGCACTGGTCATTGCAGCCATCTGGGGAGTGAGCCAATGGACAGGTCTGTCTGTCCTGTCTGTCTCTGTCTCTCTCTCTCTCTCTCTAACTCTTTCAAAAATAAAAAGCATAGAAATTCCATTTCTATGACTGTCTCCTGCATCAATTTTGTTCATTTTTTAACTTTTGATTTGAAAAGAAATGGAAGCATTCTTCTGGGTCCCTGCAGTTTCATGGGTCCCAGGTATATGCGCAGGGATCTCTGAACATCCATCATTTCACCTGAACAGAGCAATGGCAGGTGCCCTGCAGCCGTGTTGTAGGGGTTTATTCTGGTACGAAGAAAACTCTGTCCTTACTTGTCTGTGGGCCAGGAGGAAGCAGTCCTTGAGGCAGCAAGCCTTTGTCCTGGTGCCCCTAGCAGAATCTGATTTGATCTTTCTGTGCATAATTTTTCTTATTAATTGTGCTGTGTAGATGGAGATTTTTTTAAAAAGATTTATTTACTTATTTGAAAGGCAGATTTACAGAGAGGCAGAGGGAGGGAGAGGGAGGTCTTCCATCTGCTGGTTCACTCCCCGGATGGCTGCAATGGCCAGAGCTGAGCTGATCTGAAGCCAGGAGCTTCTTCCTGGTCTCCCACATGGGTGCAGGGGCCCAAGCACTTGGGCCATCTTCCACTGCTTTCCAGGCCTTAGCAGAGAGCTGGATCGGAAGAGGAGCAGCCGGGACTCGTATCGACATCCATATGGGATGCTGGCACTGCAGGCAGTGCTTTTACCCACTATGCCACAGCACCGGCCCCGATGGATTTTCTTTTCCCTCTAAATTGTCATTTGTGCCAATGCAGGTTCACATCCTTGTGCTTTTCACCATCTTTTGGGGTTGATAGCCCTCCTACCCCTTGGGAGACCCATGTGGTCATGCACTCGTCCTCCAAAGGAGGAGGCGCATAGGGCCTTTCTGTTGCTGGGAGGATGTCTTCATCACAGGACCAGAAATCCGAATTTCTGCCTGGGTGCCCTTGTTCTCCTCCATGTCCCTTTCTTCCCGGAGCCGTGAGGCTGTTTCAGGAAGCTGGATTGCAGTAGCAAGTGACGAGGTGCTCTGAGGTTAAGTGAGGGCCTCTGCGAGCTAGGGCTATGAAGCAACAGAAACGAGACTCAGCTGTGATGCAACAGAAATGAGACACAACGGAAGGCAAGGGTGCCAGCCAATTGGGGGATGGAGGAGTACTGGGCGTGCATAAAGAGAACGCAAAGAAGCCTGGAGGGAGTGAGAATGAGGATCGGTGTTGGAACCCAGGAAATCGCTCTTTCTTAAAGAGAAGGTAGAGCTTTTGACTCTTTTTTTTTTTTTTAAAGATTTACTTATTTATTTGAAAGTTACACAAAGAGGAGAGGCAGAGAGAGAGAGAGGTCTTCCGTAGCTAGTTCACTCCCCAATTGGCTGCAACAGCCAGAGCTGTGCCTATCTGAAGCCAGGAGCCAGGAGCTCCCTCCAGCTCTTCCCATGCGGGTGCAGGGGCTCAAGGACTTGGGCCATCTTCCACTGCTTTCCCAGGCCATAGCAGAGAGCTGGATTGGAAATGGGGCAGCTGGGATTCGAACTGGCGCCCACGTGGGATGCCGGCATTGCAGGTAGCGGCTTTACCCAGTGTGCCATAGCACTGGCCCCTTTTCAGTAGTTTACACGCTGTATATTGGAGTGCCTGGTTCGCATCCTGATCCAGCTTCCTGCTAATGTGCATCCTGGGAAGCTGTAGGTGATGTCTCAGGTACTTGGGTCCCTGCTACTTACCTGGAAGACTTGGGTTGGATCCTGGGCTACTGGCTTCAGCTTGGCCCAGTCCTGGCTGTTGTGGGCATTGGTGGAGTGAACCACTAGACTAAAGATCTCTCCCTCCCCCTCTCCCTTGTTCTCTGCCTTTCATGAAAAGGGGGGGGGGTGAAACTAAGGAAAACTGCTACAAATATACTACTCAAAATGACTTGGCATTGCTCTTGGGTGGTGACACCACTCAGTCAGCCTTCGGACAGATATTAAGTTCCTGATAGGCATTACACACCGGGATACTGTGGTTAGAACCATGATCTCCGTGAGCAGAGATTCTACTAGAAGGCATCTCATACTGCCTCAGCAGTTAAGACACTCGCACGTATTCTTAAGTATTCTTAGACATTCATTCACGTAGTATTCGAGTATATGACCGAGCGGTACTCTTGCTAACCAGGGTAAATGCTGGAGATGAGGCTTTGGGAAGGGAAGGAGCAGCCGTGTACATGTCTGGAGAGGAGCCTTCACAGTAGAAGGGATAGCAGGTACCAAGGCCATGGGTTGGGAATGAGCTTTGTCTTGTTCCAGGAGAGGCTGAGCCCAGGATGTGTCCTGTGTAACAGAGGAAGACCATGGCGAGGAAGATGGCGGGTGGGCACTGGCCAGATCACGTTAGCCATGGTCTAGTTAGCAGTCTGGATAATTTTAAACCTGGGAGTGACATCTGCTTTATGCCTGAGAAAGGAAGATGACTGATGGCATTGTGCACAGTGAAGGCTGCCTGGGGACCACGGTGAGCCAGGGCAGGAGGATGAGCTGGGAGGCTCTGGGCATAATCCGAGTAGGGGTTGAGGTAGTGGACACTGTAATACATAGATTTGGGGTCCATTTTGAAGGCAGAGCTGCCAGACACTGATGTGCGCCTAATGAGTGTGCATATAATGGCTTGGGGTCGGGTATGAGCTGTTCGGCAGATATTGATGCCGTCACAGAGGGGTGTGTGTATGTGGGGGCTCTTTTTGCAAAGTAGAGGCCATGCATGAGCTCATGTGTAGGCACGAGGCACTTGGACACTTGGACCCTGAGCTCACTCGGGGTTCATTCTGTGAATTTGAGAGCCTTGGCTTACAACTGGTGCTCGAAATGACAGGCTTGGGCACACTCAACACGGGAGAGAATCCAGGTGGACAGGAGGTCCAAGGACAGAGCCCAGGGGCTGTGGGGTAGGGACGTGCTGACATCTGGGAGAAAAGTCAGCCCAGGAGCTGCTGCGGTGTCCCGAAGGCAGAATCAGTGGAAAGGAGCGGTTCTATGAATAGAACTCCCCACAGAGATGATAGAAAACCAGCAGTGTCACAAGCGCAGGGAACGAGTGGTGATTAACCAGTGACTAAAAGTATCTGCTGTGCCCCTGGAAAGCGAGGCAAGCTGCCGGAAGAGGCTCTTCCTAACTGTGGAGTGTGGCCTAGTCGCCCATTGCTTGTGATAAGGATCATTGGCTTTGTGGGCCAAGCTCTTGGACATCTATGGATGGAGGGTGCTCGTTATTAAAAGGAATTCTCCGAGAAGATGTCCGTTCATTGCTACCCCGTGGGCGTTCCTTTATGAATTACTCTACAGGTTATTTCAGAAACTGGTGAGAGGCGAGAGACTGGAGGGGAGGGGACTTGGGAAGCGTTCGGTGGCCACTTGCTGCTGCAGCAGGGCATCCTGTCTTAGTAGATGTGGGTCGTGGGGAGGTCATCTCTGCAAACAGGATCCCAGGGTGTTGGTGAGAACGGTGTGGATGGACTGGCTCCTGATCCGTAGCACATGTGTGGGAGATGGGAGAGTGGCTTACAACCACACACAATGACAGTGTTCTGGTTCTGAAGATGCTCTGGAGTAGGTTGAATAATGCCCTTCGAAAAATCTGGCTCTAACTCCTAGTACCTGTCACTGCTACCTTACGTGAGAAAAGAGTCTTTGCAGATGGGATTAAGTCAAACATCTTGACACTGGGGGGCACATCTTGGATTATTAAGACGGGCCCCAGATGCCACCAGAAATGTCCTAATAGAGCGGACAAGAAATGTCCTAATAGAGACAGAAGAGGAAAAGGCAGTATAACTCTGGAGGCTGGGGTCGGAGGGATGTGGTCCCACACCAACGAATGTGGGCAGCCGTCAGAAGCTCAAAGAGGCCCAGGACAGATCACACCCTGGAGCTTCTGGAGGGAGCTCAGCTCTGCTGACACCTGTGTCTGCATAGTGGCACTGATCTAGAACTTGTGGATTCTGGGACAGTGGGAGAATAAATGCCTGTTGCTGCAAGTTAGTGAACACTGACTTGTTAGAGCAGTTCTAGCGAGCTGATCCAGAGTCCGCCTGGGCCAGTCCAGGGCCAGCAGATGTGTGTTCCTTTCTGCAGGCCCCAAGGAAGAATCTGTGTTCTTACCTCTGCTGCTGCCGGGGGCTGCGCCAGCCTTGCTCCACACATTTTAGATAATACCTCTTCTGCCACCTTCTTCCATGTTTAAGAGTCCTTGGGTTCAAATTGGACCTACCTGTTAAGTTCTATTCCAGAGTCTCTGGATTACCTCCTTTAACTCCATCGGGGACCTTAATTCTGCCTTGCCATGTAAGGTAACACATTCCGATGTTAAAGTTGCAACAGGGTCATTAAGAGGTCATTGTTCCCCTAACACAGAGGTGGTTATTTAGCAATAGTGTATAGGGTGCAGAAATAGATTTTTCTCCCCAGAAAATGTAACGTGCCCCATCTGAGGTTCCTATGCCTGATCATCTTGTTCCTCTAAATACCGCACCAGCCGGACTTCCACGCTGGAGCCTCCAGATTGGGCTTTTCTCTCAGGGCACGTGGCAAACCCCGTGATGGCACCAGAAGGTTATAAAAAGACAGTTGTTGACCAGAGATACTGATCATCTGCCTCTGCTGGGCTCTGAAGAGATTGGAAGAGCCCAGCAGTGAGTCCTGCGTTGGGGGAGGCCTGTCTCCCTGGGAGTGTTGCACACAGCTGTTAGTGAGGTCAGGCACGAGCCTGCGGGGAGCTGTTTGGCTTGTGCGTGTGCCATCGTGCAGTCTCCTGCCTGATAACCAGCTGACCTCAGAACGTCCGAGCCTTACGGGCTTGGAAAAATCACTTTGCACAGATCAGGGAAGTCTGAGGAGAGGACTAGCTTTGTACTCCGTTGTCTTGCTGGCTTGTGTGTGATAACTCAATGAAGGACGGTGCATCGCAGCTGGCCAGTGATCAGATCAGACCTTATTTGAAAGCAAAAAGGTGTTAGCTCCTGTAAAAGATGTCACCTTGGCCAAACTGTCCTAAGCCTGTGAGCTTTGCTGCTGTTTTTCTGAGGAGGCCAACCCAGGGCAGGTAGGTGAAGGGCCCCAGGGACAGGACGCAAGAAGACAACACTTGGAATTCCAGCCTTCTGGCTCTTGGGTGAGGCTTTGTTTTTTGTTTTTTTTGAAAGCAGACTGGTGTTTTGCAAATTCCAGGCACAATTCTTAGCATATTCATGTTACCACCTGTACTAGTTATTTAACATACTTGTCTTCAAATGATTTGCAAATCAACTCAAGCATTTTAACTTGGTGTCATTCCTTTTGACAACATACACCCTGATGTGCTTGTGCATGTTGAGATAAACACTTGACTATTTGAGCGAGAGGACTATGCGTAGATGATCCGCACTCAGAAAAAGCTGTATCAGACCATGCCAACTGCTCAGGGGGCTTGACACCCAAGGGTGCTGGCATCTTTGACCATCATAAAGCTTCAGCAGATGCGAGAGTGGCTGGTTAGCTATTTAGGGAAATTTTAAATAAAACATCTGAGAACCAAGGATTAGATGTGCTTTCATTCCCAGCGTATGGGAGAGAATAAATACTATTTAATTAATTTATTTATTTTAAAGATTTATTTATTTATTTGAGAGAGAGGTAGAGACAGAGGTCTTCCATCTGCTGGTTCACTCCCCAAATGACTGCAGTGGCTGGAGCTGAGCCGATCCGAAGCCAGGATCCAGGAGCTTCCTCCAGGTCTTCCACATGGGTACAGGGGCCCAAGAACTCAGGCCATTCCCCTCTGCATTCCTAGGACACCTGCAGGGAGCTGGATTGGAAGTAGAGCAGCCAGGACTTGAATAGCACCTGTTTGGGGTGCCAGTGCTGCAGGCCAAGAGCTTTAATGTACTGTGTCATCACACTGGCCCCAAGAATAAATACTACTTACTCAACTATTTGCAACATAAATAATGTAGATACACCATAAATTTTGGTCTGTATCTCATTAAGAACAGCTAAGAAATATCTTGCATCACTTCTGTATGGAATGTCTAAGGAAACCATGCCTTTGTTAGTACCTGGACAGATTGTAAACCTCAATATCCATGAGTAGCAGAAATTTAATGAATAGAACATGACCCCATGTACCTATTTTGACTTTTAACTTTTTTTTATTTTTATACCATATTCTTTGTTTTAATAAAACCTTCCTTACTCAGCCTCTGGGGATAATAAAAACAAATATCAAAGAGAACCAATAAGGAAAGGCCTCGTTGTGGCATCCTGAGAGCAGGCTGGTGGTGCGCTCTCTGCCATTGCCTGAGAGAGGCGCTGTGCATGGAGAGACCCCAGCCTCCTGTGCGAGTCTGTGTCACCAGAAGTAGCGCGTTGTCCTCCATCTCTTGTTTTGCTGTATTTGTTGAGAGGTAGAAGGGCTGTGTATGGAAATGGCTCCCTGCCATCACAGCATGAAAGCCCTTGAAATGATGAACTTGATTTCTGGGCATCCCTTGCCCAGCTTCAAGAGGCAGTGGAATCGAGAAATGTGGAACACCTTCACCTTATTCTGAAAGCAGCAATCTAGTTTCACCTGGAAAATCGTGGGGGACAAGTTGTGTTTTCCTCAGGCTTCCAGTCTGTTCTTTGTTCTCCATTACCTTCTCAGACTTGTTCAGAAATACCCTTTTGTAATTCAGTTCCAGTGTATCAAATGGTTATCGTCTAGAGAAAGGGAAAATGCCAGTAAGACCTTGAGACTCGCAAGTCTCCGCAGTGATAATGGTACATGAACCAGCCTGAATGCTGAGCTCCACGGGGCGTGGTGCTGATTGGCTCAAGTTAGTATTTGTCCGTGTTATCTTCTCCTTGACCTTGAGATACTTTTGTGTTCTTTGCAAGGTCTGGACAGGTCTGCATTTTTGGTTTTCTGAGTATCTTTGCTGACTTGGGTAGAAGTCCCACTTTGCATATCCCTTGAACATGTTTGCTTAGAAGAAAGGAAGATGGCCATGTAGCGGGCTGGTTGCAAACTAGTAGGTTGATAGGAGGTGGCCCAGGTAGCAAAATGCTGATTTAATCAGATCCTGGACTGGCTTTGGAAATGTCTTGAACACAAAATGCATTAGACACATGCAAATGAGTTAGGCTCACATGAAGGTCAGTGTGAGGTGCTCTCTCTGGTCCCAACTGGTCCCAAGCTATCCTTCTCCATCTTCCACCTGTGATGCTGACCTACCCCGTGAAGGCCCGGATTGAGGAAGGAAGAAGGGAAGTGACCTTAGAATCTTCCAGAATTAGAGCTGAGGCAGCCTGAGCCAACATTGTACCTATTTTCTTTCTTTATAAAGACCGATGGATTGGTTTGAAAGGCAGAGAGGGGAGAGATCCTCCATGCATAGGTACACTCTCCAAATGACTGAAATGGCCAGGGCTGAGCCAGGCCAGAGCCAGGAGCCTGGAACTCCATCTGGGTCTCCCACGTGGGTGGCAGGGACCCTAGTCCTTGGACCATCATCTGTTCTCCCTGGTGTGTTAGCAGGGAACTGGACCAGGAAGGAAGCAGCCAGACTAAAACCAGTGCTCCGTGATGGGCTGCCAACATCACAAGTGGTGGCTTAACCTGCTGTGCCACAACATAGGCCACACTTTTTTTTTTTTTCCTAAATAAATGAATTGAGGTCCAAAGCATGAAAGAATTTGCAAGCCACACAGCCAGCTGGTGCCTAAGTTGACAAGTTGCCTTTTCAAGAGTAGCCATCACCAGGAACCCAGATCTATCTATAAGAACCCAGATGTGGGGGACACGCTGTGGCACAGTGGGTTAAGCCTCTGCCTGCAGTGCCAGCATCCCATACGGGCGCCGGTTCTAGTCCCGGGTGCTCAATTTCCAATCCAGCTCTCTGCTGTGGTCTGGGAAAGCAGCGGAAAATGACTGAAGTATACTTGGGCTCCCGCACACACATGGAAGCCTCCAGAAACAGCTCCTGGCCCAGCCTGGCCACTGAGGCCATTTGGGGAGTGAACCAGTAGATAGAAGATCTCTCTGTCTTTGTCTGTCTCGTGCTCTCTCGCACTCTCTCCTCCTCTCTCTGTATGTCTGCCTTTCAAATAAATAAATCTTTTAAAAAAAATCCTGTATCTGTACTGGAAATACTGGGATTTGAACATAGACCCTACAAGTTCATGAACGCTGTCCCCCACTTCACACACTAATTGCAAGTCCCTCGTCATTTCTGCTTCTGACCAACTGGCTATAAATCCAGGGTTCCTACACCTCCCCCTACAAAGGAAACATTTGCAGGTTTATTATAAAGGGTATTTCAGAGGATACAAATGTGCAGCGAGATAAAGAGGAACAAGGGGTGGACTCTGGAAGGCTCCTGCAGCTCCCGTTCCTGTGGGGGAGGCACAGGGATGTGTTCACCAGCCTGGCAATTCCTTGTTACGTAGGTTTTTTCTGGAGGCTTCATGATGTGGGCCTGCTGGAGCGGATCACCTGCCTTTGGGGAGCAAGTCCATCTCTTTCCCCTCTTCCCTCTGCAGGGGTCGGGAGTTCAAGTTCAAGTGGAGTGGAATGGAAGAGATCAACCTTCCTGGGTAGCTTGGTTTTGCTGCCCACCACCCTGCATCGTGAAGCTATCCAGGGACCTTGGCCACTGGACATCTCATTAGCATACAAAGACTTTGACCACTCTGGAGATCCCAAGGGCCTTGGAAGCTCCTGTAACAGCAACTAGGGGTTAAGGCCAAATATTATAGGGGTTGGTGGTGTGGCTCGCTGGTTTAAGCCACTGTTTGCTATGCTGCAATCTCGTATTGGAGCATCGATTCAAGTCCCAACTACTGTGCTGCCAGTCCAGGCTTCTGCTAGTGTACCGCGAAAGTGGTGGAGTCCTGTGCTCCTGCCATCCATGTGAGAGACCCTGATGGAGTTGCTGGCCGCAGGTTGGCCTAGTCCCCATTGTTGTAGGCATTTGGGGAGTCAGCCAGTATATGGAAGATAACATGGACTCTCTCTCTATCTCTCTGTCTCTCTGCCTTTCAAATATTTTTTATTTTTAGAGAAAGACCAAATATTGTAACAAAATTCTTCTATCACAGGGAAATTACAAGGGTTTTAGGAGCTGTGTGAAGAAATACAAAGGGATGGGAACAAATAGATATTTTTCATATCACATGGTAACAGCCAACCAGCATTGTGATAGTGAGGTGACTCATGCAAACCAGGACCTTTGATTTTGTTCCTAACTTTTTATCCACATGGAACGTGCATATGGAAATGCACACGTCACAGATGTGCGCACTGATTTGCCATACAGTGTACCTTGCCTACCCAACTAGGCAGATGAACAAATTTAGCATTGTCAGCCCTTCCTAAGCCCCATCCTGTCCTCCCATCCAGCCACCACTCCGCCTCCAATCCTGACTCGGCTGCTCTGTTTTGTACTCTGTATAAATGAACTCATACAGTTCAGGCTCTTTTGTGTCTGACCTCTTTTGTTAAGTGTTGTGTTTGTGAAATTCATCCAGATTGTGTGTACAGTGGTAAATCATTCCTTCTCCTAGCTGTATGGTATTCCTTGTGCGCCTGTGCCACTATTGATTGTCTGATTTTACTCTCAGGGATCTGATTGCCTTGCATCTTGGGGCCATTATGCATAGTGCTTCAGGAAACATTGTAGTGTATAGTGAATGTAGGTACACGGGAACATGGGAACTTCAGAATGTTCATGTATAATCTAATTTTGGTGTAGAAATTTTTGAAGTGCATATACAAGGTCCTCAAATTTTGTGGAAAATTGACATTATTAAACTATGTGTAGATTGCAAAAATTTTTCATATTAAAATTTTTCTTTGAATTTGTTGTTTCCATGAACCTGTTGAATGCAAACTGAAAGCTGAGTATATTCTTAGAAGTGGAATTTCAGGATCATGGGGTTACATGTGTTGAACTGTTTTCCTAGTGGTTGTACCGCAGAGGGATTTCCACCGTCATGTTCTCAATGCACTTGGCATTTCTTGTCTTTTGCACCTTAGCCATTCTGGTGGGTAGATTGGTACATTATGTTGTGGTTTTAATCTCTTTCTTTGTGCATATAATGGATGCCATAATCTCCACTGTTTAGACGGTTACCTTAGACATTATTTTAAATTTTCAGAGAGGCCGTTATGTTCCAACAGACTGCATCATCCTAGCTGTTTGGCAAGGGAGGAGTTGGTGAGGGAGGTGTATTGCACTGAGTATGATCACGTTTGCCTCTGCGGTTGGTTGGTTAGAGCAGGATCAGCGGAAACAGAAGCAGCTCCAGATCAGGCCGGCTTCAGGGGCGCAAGCTGAATTATGAGTAGTAAACCTGTGCATTTACAGGTTGATCAGGGCAGCTGGCAGGGAAGATGGAGTCCGAATCTTGCAGATGCTGTGGTCCTGTGAGAACAGACTTAGTTTCCATGGTCCATGGGAAATGCCCATGTTGCAGTCTTGTTCTCTTCCAGGAGAAAGGATTGTCAAGAATGAAGGTGAAGTCACTTCCAACCCCTTGACGGCTGGAAGTGCAACCACAATGCATTTTTTTTTTAAAGGCAGAGTGGACAGTGAGAGAGACAGAGAGAAAGGTCTTCCCTTTGCTGTTGGTTCACCCTCCAATGGCCGCCGCAGCTGGCGCGCTGCGGCTGGCACACCGTGCTGATTCGATGGCAGGAGCCAGGTGCTTCTCCTGGTCTCCAATGGGGTGCAGGGCCCAAGCACTTGGGCCATCCTCCACTGCACTCCCTGGCCACAGCAGAGAGCTGGCCTGGAAGAGGGGCAACTGGGACAGAATCCAGCGCCCCGACTGGGACTAGAACCCGGTGTGTCGGCGCCGCAAGGCGGAGGATTAGCCTACAGAGAAGCGGCGCCGGCCACCACAATGCTTTCTTAACACAGGGCTCGGGTTTTTCTGTTGAGTTGAAGTGATTTCATGATCTACAGAATTTACTGTGAAAATATAAGAGTGGGAATAAGAGAGGGAGGAGATGTAAAATTTGGGACATGCTCAATTGGAATGGCCCCAAATGATGGAGTTAGAATTGTGCCAGGGGATTCCAATACAATCCCATCAAGGTGGCATGTACCAAGGCCATCTCATTAGTCCAAGTGATCAATTTCAGCTCACAATTGATCACACTGATAGGTCTAAGAGTCAAAGGGATCGCACAAGCAAGACTAGTGTCTGCTAATACTAACTGATAGAATGAAAAAGGGAGAGAATGATCCAACATGGGAAGCAGGATACACAGCAGACTCATAGAATGGCAGATGTCCTAAATAGCACTCTGGCCTCAGAATCAGCCCTTAAGGCATTCGGATCTGGCTGAGGAGCCCATGAGAATAGTTTAGGCATGGAAAGCCAAGACATTCTGGAAAAAACAGAAGACCTAAATGAAAGATCTCTGCGAGTGAGATCCCAGTGGAAAGAACGGGGCCATCAAAGAAGGAGGTACCTTTCTCTGAAGGGAGGAGAGAACTTCCACTTTGACTATGACCCTGTCGGAATAAGATCGAAGTCCACGAACCCTAAAGGCTTCCATAGCCTCGGCAACTCATGACCAGAGCCTAGGGAGATTACTGACGCCATAAACAAGAGTGTCAAATTGTTAAATCAACATCAGGAGTCACTGTGTACTTACGTCTCATGAGGGATCTGTCCTTAATGTGTTATCCAATGTGAAATAATGCTATTACTAGTACTGAAACAGTATTTTTACACTTTGTGTTTCTGAGTGGGTGCAAACTGATGAAATCTTTACATAGTATATATTGAATCGATCTTCTTTATATAAAGATAATTGCAAATGATTAAAAATTCTTGGTGTTAAACTGGAAATTGCATAGACAATTAATCAATTTTTTTAAAAAAAAATCATGTAGGATCTCTGTCCTTAATGTGCTGTACATTGTGAATTAATACTATAACTAGCACTCAAAAAAAAAAAAAAAGAATTTACTGTGAAAACCCTGAAAGAATATTACAGCTTGACTAGAAAACAGTGCAGGTGCAGAAGCCTGCTCCAGACACGTGGTCTTCCTCCGTAAGCGGGAAATGTGATTCATGCTCATGCTATCTGCGATCGCCCACAGCGACACAGGACGGTGATTAATGAAGACAGAGTTGGCATCGTTTTTTAATGCCTCTCTTCTTGCCATTTCTGGACTTCATCTGGGGATGACGCTGGTGCTTTTTGAGGTGCTCGGTGAAAGTGGGTGGTGGCTTAGGGGGCTGGCATGCCCATTGCTATGCTTGACGGTGGAGTACTGTTTGACTGGTGTGGAGCCCCATTCGGTACATGAGAGGTCTTCCTTGGCACAGAGATCCTTCTGCCAGAAAATAAAGCTATGATGGGCTTGGCTGCAGAGCATCTTGGGAAGGGTAACAGGATGCTGCTGTTTCCTGGGACCCTGGAAGCCTGGAGCTACCTCGGTGGGTTATCTAAGGAGCTTGATAATCCTCCTAGGGAGAGAAGAGCCCAGGGAAGTGGGTAGATTCTTAGAGTCAGTCGTGGTTTCTGCGGTGTCGGGTGGAGATGAGTTGAATGAACACTGGCAGGTTTGGGATGTGGCTGTCAGAACTTGATGCTATTGCTGCTACTGTGGAGGTTAATATCATGTTAATATCTTTAGGGGGCAGAAGGGGACAGTGTGGTCTGGAGGGGGAGAAGTATAGGATAGCAAGCTTGCTTTTACAGCTGGCAGGAAGGGAACCAAATCTGCTTTGCGCACTTACAAGTGTCCAGGATATGCCCTGTGCCAAACCTTTGAACTTTCACACCAGACCAGCATTATCTAATTCGGTCTCATTTCACTTCCATTTTATGTAGGCAGAACTGAGTCTCGCAGGACTTGAAGGGTTACCCAGAGTTACATGTGAAAGTGAGTGTGGGCAGCTGAAAACTGAACTGAAAGCCGGCCTCGGGAGGGGAGGAAGGGGCATCATGGAAGGATGCTGGGGCCTCCCAGGCAGCACTCGCCCCCAGGGAGAGCAGTCGTTAGGGCCCCTCTCATTTCAGGAACAGGGCCGAGTTCGGGTATTTCCAGAACTACCGAGGCTATAACCGAGATAGGTTTGGTTGACTGGATTTCGCCATTTTCAAAGGCCTAGAGCTCGCCACCTGCTGTCAGAAAGAGCAAGACCAGGCTCTCGGCTGTTCCCTCCCAGCAGGAAAACGTACTGATCCTCTGATCACCAGACCAAGTGCCCTCAGTGACAAAGGCCATTTCTTCTGTATCCTGAATATGAGGGTAGTACTCTAGCCATTTTTTAAAAATGGCCTAAGGGGGAAGAATGTGGAGAATTGGTGGGAGCAAATGGGATATAACTTTGAAAGATGTTTTTATACCTTGCTCCTTCCGAAAGGGTTTGATGTTGCCTAGAATTGAGATTCCTTGAGAGCTGGTGCACGGACAGATGCAATAGGATGGATAAGATGAAGCATCTGCAGGTGCATGCTGTTGCTATTCCTGTTGGCTGCCAGAGGTGTAATGGGAAGCAGGAAGCAGGCTCTTGGTCCTGCTCTTCTACTTTGTCTCCTCCTCAAGGATGCCAGTTGAAGTACCCAAGTGCTCACGGTGCTGGTGTTACAGATAAGGGGGATGAAAAAATCCACATTAACCTAAAGTCAGCTGCTTAGAGAATTCAGAATCAGAGCCAGGCTTTGTGGCACACTGGGTTAAGCTGCTGCTTGGGACGCCCACATCCTGAGTGCCAATTTGAGTCCCAGCTGTTGTGCTTCCAATCTGGTTTCCTGTCGATGCATCCTGGGTGGTGGACGCCAGTACGTGGGCCCCTGCTACCCAAGTGGTAGACTCGGATGGAGTTCCAAGCCCTTGCTTTGTGGGTGTTTGGGGAATGACTCAGCAGACGTGAAATCAATCAATCTCTCTCTGCCTTTCAAGTAGATGAAAAACATCATGAACATCTAAAACACCAGAAACTCAAATACTTTGTTTAAAAAGCTCACAGTGGGTCATGCTATATCTCATGAGTTACTGCAATGCCATGTTTAAGCGTGGCACAAAATGAAGGCTCACAGCCCTGGTCTCCGAGGAATGTCACTTGGTAAATGAGGATGTATCTCCATTCGTCACACCCAGTAGCTGTGGCCACATGACAAGCTATCCCAACACTTCAGGGCCTAACACAGTGAGCCTTTGGTGGTGTTTAAGTCTGCAGGTCAGCTGGGTGATTCTTCTGGTCTTAGTTGGCTTCACTCATGTGACAAGAAGGGCCAGGCTGCTGCCTTGGCTGGCCTTTCTCCCACGATTGAGTGGTTGGTTGCCTGAGTCCTGTATAGGAAGGCTTCAGCTGGACCCCCTTCCACAAGTCTCATGTCCTTGGCAGGCTAACTTGGTTATCTATGAGTCTGTGGTCCTAAGAGGTTAAGTAGAAGTATGTAGTAGTTTTTTTTCTTTTTATTTATTTGAGAGGTAGAGTTACAGAGAGAGAGAAAGGTCTTCCATCTGCTGGTTCACTCTCCAAATGGCTGCAATGGCCAGAGCTGAGCTGATCCAAAGCCAGGAGCCAGGAGCTTCCTCTGGGTCTCTCACATGGGTATAGGGGCCCAAGGACTTGGGCCATCTTCCACTGCTTTCCCAGGCCACAGCAGAGAGCTGGATGGAAAGAGGGGCAACCGGGACTAGAACTGGTGCTCATATGGGATGCTGGTACCACAGGCGGAGGATTAACCTACTGTGCCACAACACCGGCCCCGATATGTAGTAGTTTGTGAGTGTGGGTTGGTAACTGGCATACCATGGCTTCTGCATTGGCCAATCTAGATTAAAAGGGTAAGGTTACAAGTAATTCTTGATGAGAATTGCTGGAGACTGATTGCTAGGAACTTGGATACAGAGACACTCTTAATGAGGACTACCAGTGCAATCAGTCTGCCTCCTCTGCTCACTTATTTTCCTATAATCCTATATGTGACTCCTGAAGCAGTCCCTCATTCTCTTGTTCCATTCTTTGTTAATTAAAGCTCCTGAAAGACTAACCTTGCATGATCTGTGAGAAGGCTACCAAGGTGCATAAATACGAGCGATACCTTGCAGAGGTTCTTAAGCGGAGAGCTGAAGGAGATGGACTTGCCCGTGACTGGCAGTAACTGAACTTGAGGAAGTCTCTGTGCAGAGTGCAGAGTGGCTTGGGGAGCCAGAGGAAGGAGCAAGCTGAGTCTCTGGGGAGGACAGCTTCTCAAAGGGGGACCTCACTCGCCCACGAACTGAGAGCAGAAAAAGACTGAGAAAGAAGGCAAGGAGAGAGAGCATACAGCAGGTGCAAGGCTTTGTGAGGGCCCAGAAGCCCCTCTGTGGCTTGCAGAATGCTTAGTGTACTAAGTGGGGTGACAGAGGCAGGAGGCGAGGCCAGAAGAGTCTACGTGGCGCCCTGGAACAGCCTGTCCTGAGGCTCCGCGGCCAGACGGGACTGATGTCCTTGGAAAAGGAAGTTGGGAGTGGGTTTCTTTTTCTCTTGTTCCCATGTCAGTGACTCATCCGCTCGAAGGAACAGGCAGCATGGTTATTGCATTGGTCATCAACCTGACCAGCGGAGTATAGTTGGGTGGACTCCACGTTGTGTCCCGCCATGCCAGAACGGCTGCCAGGAGATGGTTCCGAGTGCTAAGGAAAACTCAGGACATCTAACAGGCTCCGCTCGACTCTGCAGCACTGCTTGGGAAGCAGAGCTTTCGTTTGCTGTGTCCTTAGGCATCAGAGCACCGTGTAAAGGCAAAAGGGTCACTAGCAGCACAGTGGAGTGAGCATGGTGGAGTCTGAGCACTTCCGGTGGCATTGGTCAGGGTGTTGGGCTTGAAATCTGCTTCTGCCTTTTCAAGGTGTGACCGTGGGCAGGTGAGTCAGCATCCGGACCTGCCTGAACCTCGGTGGAGCGCAGCTGGTGCGCGTCTCTCCCGGCGCCAGGTGCTTGAGAACTAAGTGCAGCCTGGCAAGGCACATGCATCGGTGAGCATAGCTCTTGGGTTATGGTCGTTCACTCAGTACCGTGGTAATGCCTGGGTTCCCGCTAGGTCATTGTGTCTTGGTGAAGGCGGCAAAATCACAGCACAGGTAGGTGCCCACCCCTGCTGGGGTAAGGAGGATTGCAGAATGTGAAGAGTGCTCGGAAAAGTGCGTGGAAGGCGGAATTACAAATTGGTGCAAGACATTTTGAAATCCATGCATAATTTTTGTGCAAATGCATTTTCTATGAAATTTGAGACCCCCTCATCCCTCACGGCCTCTTTGTGATAAACAGAACTTTGCCTTCTGTGGGAAGTCACACGTGACGGTAGTTCACAGCTTTGTGCCCTGCTGTGGAATTCCAGTTCGTCCTTGGCCTCTCTCTTCGCGGAGCTCCCCTTCGAAATGCAGTTCTGTCGGGTGCATTCGTTCTCACTCTTTCTCTTCCCTGTGTACCCCCATGAAATGACCTGTCTGTGCCCTACGTGACTCAGACCAAAGGAACACACCTTGGGGTCTGCCTTGTGTTCTGCCCTCCTGGATGGGAGCAGGGAGGCTTGATAACGGGGGAGGGGGAGTGCGTGTGGCTCGTGCAGGGGCTGGCAGATCTACCAGATCATCTGCACGCAGCCGGAAGACTTCTGTCTGATAAGGAGCTGACTTCGAGGCAACACAGCTCGGAGTTCCCCCACCTCTCGAGTTGTTCACTTTCCAGAGAGATCTCTGCACTGAGTTCCTCTTGTGTGTGTGTTTGGCTTTGTATGGCAGGTCCCTGTCCCTCCTTTCCTTGCCTTCATTCTACACTGTCTGCTCCCTTTTGTTTGGGGATCTTTCTCCTTTCTGCATTTTTACAAATGTCGCTCTCCCTGTTTGTCTCTTGATGTGTAGCTGGGAGTCAACTGCGGCCTCGTGGTTCATTCTGAGCATGTTCTTTTTGGATCCTGCCAGATCTCTTTTGCATTTTTTTTTTTTTTTACGTTACCACCCTGTGCTGTCGGCAGATCAGTGAGCTCTTTCCAAGCTATTTTCCCCTTCATTTTGCCTTTTAATTAGTTTTCCTCTCCCTCATCTCCCCCCTCCCCTCCATGGGGCAGCCCTTCTGTAGATAATCACCAAGATGAGCCCCACGGGGTTTTTTGTGTGCTTTTTAAGAAAAGGCAGGTCAGAGCACTGCCAGTCCTGGTTATGGTTCCCAGGTTGTGGCTTTGTTTTGCAGTTTTTGGTTTCATTCGTCAGCGAGCTCTCTAGTAAGGCATACATCCTGTTGGCATTATCTGCTCTGTTTCGAGGAGCAGGCACCTGGTAGCTCCCAAATACCATGGGGGATTTGTTGCAAAGGGTTCGTATTTCTTTTAACAGAACTTGGAGAGTTAATGTGTGTCTTTTAAGTCTTTCGGAAGAAAAGGAGCTGCCTTCCTGTTATGGATGAGGTTCAGGTACAGTCTTTGAAACCCCTGGAAACACTAATACTTAGTGTCTGTGAATTTGGGCCACGGAAGAGTGTTCATGGATTTTATCAGGTTGCTGTATGAATCTGCGGCCCCCAAATATTAGGATCTGCTGCTGGGGTTGTTTAGAAAGTCTACAAAGATTTGAATTTATGATGTGCCATCTGAAATAAAAGGACAGGGGCTGCAGGCACACAGACACCTGCTTCTAATGGAAATTTCAGGTGCAAGGAAGCCCAAAGAAGCTATGGAGCTGAGAGGGTTGGAGATTTGTTCGGGGGTGGGGGCGGGGCCTGTTTCCCTCCAGTGCTCGTCCTTACCCCTTAGTACTGAGTGCTCATGGGTGGTGACATGCTGGATGCAAGAACAGAAAAAGGGCATTGCCTTAGGAGTTTCGGATCTAAAGACACCACATCAGGCCTTGTCCTCTGTGGCACGTTGGCACTGCTCACTCGGGGAGCACGATGTAGACGACAAGGAAAATGTAGCCGTGGGTCCTTGCTCACAGCCCCAGATCTTTGCTGGTCAAGAGCCATCACAGACTGGCACCCACAACACCTGCAGACCCTTCAGCCCCACTGACACGGAATCTGGGGTCTAACCAGGGCCCCTTGACAGACACATGGATGGTCAAGGGGCAAATCTCCAGCTTAGCATGTTTCCTGGGCAGCAACAGTCGTCACCTTTCTGAGGCCGTGTCCTGTGCATAATCCCTCCATGTGTCGGGTTAAGATCTGATTTCCTGTCATTTTTTATGACAAATTCTGATGCAGAATGATTTAGCTATATGAGGGCACTACAAACATTCGTTGAGAATGGAATTATGAAAACATTGTTACCTTTGATTCCATTCTTCCATGGGCTTTCTGAAGCCCCCTTGCGTATCTGTATGTCAGCATATGATTTGGTTTTGCACCTGCCTATGTGTGTTCACAGGCAGATGCATTGATCAGGAAAAAAATGCTATATTGACTAGTGTTACCTGGTGGCTGAGGACTGGGACACTTGCATTATGAAGTCAGCAGACGATGTACTAGAGATTGAAGCAGTAACATGCTGCTTCTGCATTTGAGATCTTTGGTCCAGGGACATAAACCTGTCATGGGGGATTTGCATCTCAGTAGATTAAATTTTGTGATAGCGTATGGGTTCAGAGGAAGAATGGGTAGCTCTGTGTCCTACTGCTAGGGTGTTCCGTCAGTATACATGGATAGATGGATAACTCTGTAATAAAGACATTTTTAGAGTTTCATCAGATACCTGACCTCCTAGCGGGGTAGGAAGTGGTTCTCATTCCTCCTCATACTGAATGGAGAGCATTTTTGTGTTGTAGTAGCTTAAATAGTTATTTGTTGAGCTAGCAACACACTGGAGTCCTGCCTGAGAGAGAGTGTTGACTGTTGAGTGCAGTTCCACTGCTCAGTGCCTTGGCTAAGGATCCTTGGTTTGCACGAAGTGAGATGACTTCTTTCTGTGACTTACTGTCTTTGAGAGCTCCAGCGGAAGGCATGGTGTATTTAAGTGCGCTGCTTTGTCTTCCTAACCGCATAGCTGAAGCATGATCAGTTACTGGCAGCAGAATTAGCCCCATTTGAAGACTTAGAATATAGATATTTAGTTCTTCTGATACACAGTTCTTAAGAGTTTTGCAGAAGAGAGAAGTAATAACTCTGTCTATTTTCTGTTATAAGGAAGGAACAAAAACTATCTGAGAAACTAGAAAATGCTTGCTGTTAGCCTACTTATTATTATTTTTTTTTTTAAAAATCCTCAAAGCTCTTTTCTGTACGCTGACTTGCTTTTTCATGCTCCTTTGTTATGGGGTTAAATAAACACAGGATCCAGTTCTGTAATCACTTACTAGCTGGGTGAGCCTCGGCAGAGTGGTTGGCTCATTCTCTGACTGCCTTGGGTAGAGTGGAGTGCAAAGTGATATTAAGAAGTGAGATACAGCTCAGCATTCTTAATCCAAAAAAATGAACTCTAAAGTGATCCGAAATCTGAAACTTGACATGCTCACAGGATGGCCCAGTAGAATAATCCGCTCCTGACGTCATCAAAATAAAGATGTAGCTAAAATATCATAGAACATGACCTTCGGACTCTATAAGGTAAATATGAAACATAAATAAAATTTTTGTTCAGACTTGGCTCCCATCCCTAAGATATCTCATTCTGTATATGCAAATATTCCAAAATCTGAAAAAAATCCAAACCCTCAAATATTTTCGATCTTGAGCATTTTGTATGAGGGGTATTCAACCTGCAGTGTAGACAAAGGGTCTGACAGGGCTCATGTGATCATGTTGAGGTCCTAGCATCTCGCAGGCACAGTTGCTAGGGATTGTGAGGGTCGCTCCTGTGTTGCAATACACTGAGGGAACGGCGCAGGGCCAAGCTGCCTTGCCAGGCTTCCGGTCCTTTAGTATGAGACTAAACAGACTCCCGCAGGGCTGGGCAGCTTCCCCGGTTCAGAAAGCGGCATGTGTGTTCTATGGCAGAGTGGAGCGGCAGCCCTGTGCTCCCTTCTCGCCAACATACTCTCCCAGGCAACAGTTTGGTATCAACCACATAGGCCTGTGTTTCAGGAGAGACCAGAAATCCAGGCTTCTTGTGAAATCCCCCTGGTTTTCAAACCAATTTAAAAAGCAAAATATGCACTGTGTAGTTAGCACAGCAGTTAAGACACTGCTCACTGCTTGGGTCGCCTTCATCCCGACCTGGCGTGTCTGAGGTGTAGTCCCAGCTCACTCCTGATTCCAGCTTCCCGCTAGTGTGCACCTTGGGAGGGAGCAGCGAAGGTTCAGAACTCCAGTCCCTGTCATCCATGTGGGAGACCTGGAGTAAGTACCCGGCTCCTGGCTTCAGGCTGGTCTGCTCACGGCTGGCGCCAGCATTTGGGGAATGACACAGACAATGAAAGATTCTGTTTCTCCTTTCAAATCAATAAAAATGAGTCAATAAAAAAAAAAAAAAAGCAACCTTGCTGACCTTTGACTTCTAGTTGAACACCAAGTAAGAAGGATGTGTGTCCCTAGCAAATGTCGCTTTGATGTTCTGGCTCATCAGTGGTGCCCCAGAGCGTGGCTGCAATCGCCCACCCCATCCTCTCTCTGGACAACAGAACGAGTCCCTCAGGTCTGTATCCCAGGGCCTCGCTTCCGCTCTCCTGCTTGTGGATGACAGTAGCAAGGACCTTGAACCTGCCAGGGCTGTTCTCTGTGAAGCAAACCAGTTTCAAAGGCCCCGACTAGAGTGAGCCCCGTGCACGGCCACTTTCCTGCTACGTTCTACTCGCTGCTTCCACGTGAAGCTGGAGATGAAAACCCGGAGTCATAAGATTTAGGGAGCAGCCATCCCTGGCAGGCAGGACCTGCCTGCAAACTTGATCTCAGCAGGGCTTAGCATCTATGAGCACTCGAATGCTGAGCTACAAATTACTGCCTAAAACAAACACACACACACACACACACACACACACACACACACACACATAGTACCTCTCAAAAAGCATATTGGCACCGGCTCCTTTGTTAGATGGCTTTTTTATAGGCTGTGTTCTGGACAAGCTGAACTTGGTGTAGCACGTATCTTTGAGTTGCATCGCATGCATCCTGGAGTGAGGCTGGCAGGGAAGGCTCCCCTGAGGAGGAACGACCCTCAGTTGACTGTAGGATTCCCCTTTAGCTGTAATTTCCTTTGGTGTCTGGGATGTCGTGGCTCTGATTCCTGCTAGGTAGGGATCCTTGTTTTTTGACAGCTCCATGTGCTTTGGAGTGGCTCCTGATGGTGCCCACAGGGTGGAATTGCCAATGGCCATGGAGTGTGGTGGGGGCGCATGAGCTGTCTTTGTCCTTGCGAGACTGGGACCCAACTGCAGAGCTTTGCACCCACCTTCTAGCCAATAGATACACAAAATCACAGCTTGATTGCGAACTTCCAGAGAGGGAGGAATTGAACCCCAAATACCAGCCTCATGGTGGTGTCTTCCAAGTGAGAATATTAGCCTAGAACCAGAAAGGATTATACAGAGGGAGAAGTCTTCCTGATAAAAGAGGAAAAGCTAGGATATAATTAGTTGTTGTAAGACCTAGTTGTGAGAAGGTCACAGCATTTGCTTGGGAGCCATTATAGCAGTATCAACACGTGTGTGTTTGTTTTCACATGCGTGCACACATGCACATGCATGTGTATATGGTAAGAACATAGGAGAAGAAACCTGTGGAGGGTTAGAAGGGTGTGGTAACTCAAGGGCCAGGTGAGGAGGATTCTTGGCATTATAGATGGGTACATACTCAGGAGCAGGCTTGGCAAATTACAGAGAAGCCCGGATTAGAATCCTTCTTTTTCACTTTCTGTGCCGAAAATTGTGTAAGTCTTCCAGCCAGAGAAAACTTCACAGATGTCTGACGGATCTGACACACTTCACTGTAGCGTTCGTGCTGCTTATTGGCTCACAGCCTTTCAGCTTCGTCCCCTTTGCCTCTTCTGTGAAAATGGATCTGGGCCCCTTAAGGAGACCTTTTTCCTTTACTGCTGGCAGGAGAGGGCGTAAGGCTCTGCTTCCTGGGTCCCCTGTGGTTTCTGGGAAGGCCTTGCCGGAACCTGTGAGGTCTCCAGTCTCCGGTCTCTCTGGCAGTGTGTAGTGGCCAGCAGCTTCCCCTGGTGGCAGAATGCCTCTGAGCAGATGCCTCTCCACAAACAATTATCCTGGAGCCCTGGGCGGTGCCACAGTGAATTTCTCTGCCGTCCAGTAACTGGGTTTCTTCCCTCTCCTACAGAGTCAAGATTTCTTCCTGGAACAGGTGCTTCTTCCCCAGGTGCCCTTGCTGTGTGTCTCATGGCCATGATGGCTAGGGCTGGGCTAGGCCAGAGCCAGGAGCTTCTTCCAGGTCTGCA
This sequence comes from Sylvilagus floridanus, assembly GCA_949820135.1. Lineage (NCBI taxonomy): Eukaryota > Metazoa > Chordata > Mammalia > Lagomorpha > Leporidae > Sylvilagus > Sylvilagus floridanus. The sequence continues at coordinate 75,946,331 of OX463236.1, forward strand.
ACCTGGGTGGCAGGGCACAAGTATTTGGGCCATCGTCTGCTGCCTTTCCCAGGTGCCTTAGCACGGTGCTGGATTGGAAGCAGAGCAGCTGGGACAGGAACCAGAGCCTATATAGGATTCCAGTATTGCAGGTGCCAGCTCTATCTATTCTACAATGCTGACCTCAGTTCATGTATGACTTCTTACTGGTCAATATCTTGTTGGTGTAATCCTGGGCTGTAATTAATAACAAATATTCTACACTTTCCTTGTTCATATTTCTGTGTGGTTTCCATCTCCTTTCTGGACCATGACAGACTTGACATACCTTACCCCCCCCAAAAAAAAATATGTCAGGGCTGGCACTGTGATGTAGCAGGTGGGACCGCTACCTGCAGCACTGGCATCTCATATGGGTGCTGGTTTGAGTCCCAGCTGCTCTACTTCTGATCCAGCTCCCTGCTGATACACCTGGAAAGCAGCAGAAGATGGCCCATGTTCCTGGGCCCCTGCACCCATGCGGGAAACCTGGATGAAGCTCTTATCTCCTGGCTTCTGACTAGCCCAGCTCTGACCATCGTGGCCGCTTAGGAATGAACCAGTGGATGGAAAATTCTCTCTCTCTGTATTTCTGCCTTTCAAATAAATAAATCTTTAAAAAATACTATACAGAAAAATTGTGAAGGACTCTGAAATACACAAAAAAGATGACTTAGTACCTAGTACACCCTTCTGGGCTATTGATGTCTTTCATTTTCTTTGACTCTTCCACAGTTTGACATGATACAGAAAAATGATAGTGATGGTAATTCCTTTTATTCCTAGAAATGCAAATAAATTTTGCCTAGTGGATGTTCCACCAAACCCTCCCAAGAAACTGTTGTTTTACTTACAGGCTGAGTGTCTTTATCTGAAATACTTGGGACCAGACAAGTTAGAGATTTCCCAATTTTTTGGTCTGTGGAATATTTGCAGGACGTAATGTGAGATATGTTAGGAGTGACATTGGTTTGTCTCACTTAGTGTGAAGGTGATTTCATGCAATATTTTTAGCATACCTGAGTGTGGATTGTGACCCTGTTGGGTGAGGTCAGGTGTGGAATTTACCACCTGATTTAATTCCAAAGGTTTAGGACTTTGGAGCATTTTGGGTTTTTGAGACTGTTGAGGCTTGGCCAGCAGTAATAAAAGGTTTCATTCTTCTTCATTGCCTATATCTTGGGCTATGTTGCATCCTCTTTCTGGTTTGTTCATTAATGAGCTCTATAACATCTTTGATACATTCATTTAATATTTGTAAAAGGCTCAGCATTTTAAAATACTCATTCTATAATAGGTATTAAGGAGCTTTTGAGATATGCCTACTTACATTTAAAAATGCCAGAGAAAATGGTGACATAAATGGCTGGAAATTAATCAAATGTATTTTAATACTTTATGACTCGACAGAAATGGGGAAATAGTCATGATCTTCAGAGCAAAAAAAAATTAACTTGATTATGCATTGAAAGTGGAAGATAAGTTTCCTAACATAGCCATGGAATTGGAGAAAATACTCAAGTCACACATCTGATAAAAGAATTTATTTAGAATGTGTAAACTTACAAACTAATAACAAAAAGATAACCCAATTAAACATGGGCAGGTATGGTCATTGTGTTGCAGTAGGTTAAGCCTGGGAGCATCCACATCCCATTCAAGTCCCAGTACTCTACCCTTCTGATCCAGCTACCTGCCAGTATGCAAGAGAGGCAGAAGATGTTGGCCCAAATATGTGGTCATGGCCACCCACATGGGACACCACAATGGAGTTTCTGGTCCTGGCTTTGTCATGGCCCAGCCCTGGCTGTTGTAGACATTTGGGGAGTGAACCTGTGTGTGGAAGATCAATCTCCCTCCCTCTCTTCCCCCACCTGTCTGTCTCTATCACTTTATCTTTCAAATGTGTGTGTGTGTTTGTGTGTGTGTCACACATAGAGAAAGAAATGGGCAAAGCATCTGAATAGGCATTTTCTGAAAAAGAAAAATGAATAGCCAATAAGGATATTAAAAGATGCTCGCCATCACTAGTCAATAAGAGTGCAAAACCACACTGAGATACCTTTTTTGCACCTATTGGATGGCTGTAATAAAGATAATAGCAAATGTTGGCAAGAATAGGGAGAGATTGGAACCTTCATACACAGATGGTGGGAATAAAACATAGTACAGTCTCTGTGGAAAACATAGCAGCTATCCAAAGTGTTAAGCATGGAGTTACCATATGATCCAGAAATTTCACTGCTAGTTGAAATGAAAACAAAAATACAGGAAAAGTTACACACAAATGTTCTTAATGACCTTATTCATTTTAGCCATCAGTTGATGACTAGAGCAACAGAATGAAACCTATTCATAGAGCAGAATATTATTGAGCTATAAACAAAATAACGTACTGATACTTGCTACAATATGAGAATCTTAAAAACATGCTAAGGCAAAGAATCTTTACAAAAAGACCACGTGCCTGATTGCACGTCTGTGAGATCCAGAATAGGTATGTCTATGGAGACAAAAACGTAGATAGATGGTTGCCTAGGACTGGAGGGAAAGATGAGAGATCAGGAAACAACAGGTAAAGGCATGCCTGAGTCTCTTTTTAGAGGTGATAAAAATGTTCCTGGATTGTTGTAATAGCTGTATGAGTCTGAAAATATACTAAACCCCATTGCATTGTACACTATAAATGGGCGAATTGTATGAAATGTGAATTGCATCTCAATAAAGTTACTGAAAAGAAATGTTTATGACCTAGATAAGCGATCTTCCAGTAACAGCCAAGTTCCTGTGAGGTGATTGGAACAGGCTGCCTGTGCGCTGGTTCAGAGCCCAGTGACGCTCACGGCAGAAGCTCGTCCTGGGCTTTGCTGATAGCTCATCGTAAACATATTTGTCCACTTTCTCATTTTAAAGAGAGAGAGTGAGAGAGGTCTAGCTTGCTGCAAAAGCCCAAAGCAGTCAGGGCTGGGCTGGGCTGGGTCGGGCCAAAGCCAGCCGCCAGGAACTCCATTTGGATCTCCCACCTGAGTGGTAGGGGCCCGAGGACTTGACCTATCATCGGCTGCCGCCCAGGGTGCCCATTAGCGAGGAGCTGGATTAGCAGTAAGTACCTGGGTATCCTTTTGACTTGGGGACAGCATTTCTTCCAGGGAGAACACCAACCACAAAGTGACCTGAAGAGCTGCGGGATTTGTTGCTGGTTGTTGCTCTCTTCCCTCCCCACTGGGCCCCCTCCCTCAGGACTCTTTGGAACCTATGGGGAATGTCTTGACCCCACACAGGCACTGGGGGCCAAACAGCTGGATTTGTGTCTGATGGCGTGAATGTTCTGCCTACAGCAGGGCTCGGTGGCTGATGTGGCTCAGCTGTGCCTGGCCCTTGTTGGCCACCCTGCCGAGGTGTTCATCTCCTGGCACTTCATGCCCAGTCACATGAGGAGGAAGGGCTATGCCTACCAGGCAATGAAGGCTTCTCTCTCAGCATCGTGTGCTCCAGCACCTCTGGCCACTGCTTCCTGTCCTCACAGCCCAGCTCCTCCATGTTCCTGTCCTGGTGTCTGAAACACCTTCTCCCCAGCTGCCCAAGCAGGAAGCCTAGGGGTCACCTGAGGCTCCTCCTGTCCTGCCGATTTGACATCTCCATTTCTGGCTCCTTCTCTACACTTAACCATGACTGCCCCTACACTTGCAGGTCTTAGGGGACTCGGTCCTCACCCAGATTGGCATGGGTCATCCCACTGGGCTCCTGGGCTCTAGCCTTGACTCCTCATGATCCGTCCTTTGCATAGCAAAGCGGTCAGATAGGACAGTCTTGTCACTCTTGAATGTCTTCTGTGATGGACATCAGTAGGGCTGGTGGCCCTCGCAGAACAGGGGCAGAATTGGACAATCATCTGGAGACCCTTCCCAAAGTGTCCAGATGGTGTGGACCCACTTTAGACCCTCTAGCAGGAGGAGGACACGGGGATTCTGTACCCTGAGAAATCTCGCCAAGCAGGAAGATTCCCAGTACGTTCTGCTAAAAAACACAACTTCATTTTGAAATAATTATGTGACTGGAAGTTGTACAAATAGTAAAATAAATCCCTTGAATTCAGTTTCTGCCAGTGGTACCATTTTCTCTATCAGTCCCATCCTGCTTGTCTGCAGGTCCAAGTCCCCCAGTGGATGCTTGGGTTCACAGGCAGTGTTGAACTGTATCTCTGTGAGATAGTTTGTAAATTAGCCACAGCGAAGGTGAACAGTAACTAAGGAGAAACTAGGAATTTCTATCAATAATTCTAACATACGCTAATGAAAGTTATGTGAGCTCTTAAAATACCTTATTTTACATTTTCTTTTAAAGAAAACACTTTATGGCTTCTCTTGATTTGTGCTTTTGAGCCAATATTAAGTAAAAGAAGGGTTACTTGAATACAAGTACTGCAGTATTGTGACACTGGGTCTGATGACCTAGATGGCAACTAAGTAACTAATGAGTGGGTGGTGTGTGCAGCATGGATACACTGCAGGGTGGGATAGAGAGGATTGTGCCAGATTTCATCATGCTACTCAGAGCAGGCCTCTAAATGAAACCTAACAGTTACTTATTTCTGGAATCATCCACTTAATGTGTTTTGAGCATCCTTGACCACAGATAAAGGGGGACTTCTATATGCTTCAGTACAACATCAACGCAGGAAATTGACATTGATATTTTACAGTAGACTGAAGACCTAAGAAATGCTTTCTAATGATCATTTTCTCTTTCCAGGCTAAATCTAACACTTCTTGTTACATGAGCTGTTGGATTTATTTTTTTCTTTTCTTCATTGGGACACATCTTAATTCAGGAATGGTGTGGACATTCTTGATTCTATAAATGGTGGTGGTCATGGTGTACATTGTGTGTGTGTGTGTGTGTGTGTGTATGAGAGAGAGAGAGAGAGAGAGAGAGAGAGAGAGAGAGAGAGAGAGCTTGATAGCAACCACTTGTTTATCCTTGTAAAATGTATTACACCCCAGAGAGCTTGTCAAGAATAAATTTGAGCCATGTAATTCTATCTAGTGACCCTGAGTCCTGTATGTCTTATGTAAAAAGTCGGAACTGCCACAGCAGGTTTTATGCTAGAAAAATAAGACAAACCTTGATTCTTCTTGAATCTAAGATTCAGTTACTTTAAAATTATGTCAGAGTGCATTGCATGCAGGCGTGTGGGCATCTTGTTTTTTTCCTTGTAAAAAATCCAGGTACAAAGTTGTTGTGTTTCTGGGTCTGGTTGTGGTCCTCATTCTAAAAGACAGTGTCTCCTCGGGGGTGGCTGTGGGCTATGAATCCTGAAGAGCAGCTTTGCGATGGAAATGGAATATTCTTATGGCCATAACGAATTCAGTGGAACAGCTTGCAGACTCCCGGGGGCTGACCCAGGGCATTGTTTGAAGTAGCGATTTTGACCAGTCCTGCGAAGCGAGCTCGGTCACTAAGAGGGGGAGGGGCTGGGCTTTCTCATCAAAATGATGGACAAGATAGAAAAACCCTTTGTGTCTGTCACTCTGACATTTTGCTGACACTTGCCTGCGTGATTTGGGTTTCACCCAGATCAACTCTCTTTGAGAAAAGGAACTGAAGAACAGGGAAAAAAAAAAAAAAACAAATCCACAATCTGCTGCTGAATAAAACTGGGTCAGAAAATGCAGACTTGACTTTTAGAGCAGGCGGGAAGGTGAGTTCTTGCCCCTGCGCTGGCAGAGACACCTCTGGGGCTTAGAGGGACTCAAGGGACTTTGTTGATCACACCCAGAGCTTATCAAACATCAGGGACTAGATTGGCCCTGTGGAAAATTCAGTCCCTGTCAGGTAGATGTTTGACAGAGCAGAGAACTGGATCCCCATTTCTGGAACTTTCCAGAGTGGGTATAGTACCGGCGTAGGTCATTGCTGGTATTTGAACCTGGATCTCAAGCCTGTTGGCTATGGGCCAGCTTGCCCATCTAACCACTCAAAATGAACAGGGTTTAGCTCTTGGCCCTCCTGCATAATTTCGGAGCAGGCTTCCGGCGAGCCGCTGTCACGGCTGAGAAGCTGCCTTGTACCCACACTAGACGCTGTGTGCTTTGATGGTGGGTGATAACCTCCTTAAACCAGGAAGCAGATGGTGCAGACGGTGTGGTCCAACGAGATGAGGAAGTGGAGGACTCAGAGTTGCTTGTCTGGTTGGTTTCTTGGTGTTTCTCATGTTTTTATCTGAATGGGGAAGCGGCTGCTGGTGGCTGACGAGGAGGGTAGAGGAGGTAACGGCTTGAGGTTTTGCAGAGCCATTCCCGAACAGGGGTACCAGTGGTTTTCATGGGCTGCTTTATTGACCAAAGGGGGCTTCAAGGGCTTTGCATCTTTTTAAGGAGTTTAAATCTTAGTGGCGAGTGTTCTGTAAAGCTAAAAGTCAAATGTGTGTCTTATTGAAGAATTACAAGGTTTTTGGGATGTGTGCTAAGGGACAGAAATATAGCTATTCAACAAGGGTGAGCTTCAGCGAGGGTGACCAGCTGTCCAGCTTGGTCTGGGACAGGAGGCTTTCCCAGAACAGGGTTTCCAGTGCCAATGCCGGAACGAGTTGGACTCTGTAACGTCTTGGTGGCTTTGGTGGTCCTGGCAAGTCATCTTAGACTTTCTGGTTCCGGGGGTCTGCATCTCTCTCACCAGATGAGTTTTAAATTCCCCTCCAGTTTCTTAGGGTTAGTAATTGGGTGTGAATAATTCCCAGGCTTGTCCTGGGTAGAGAAGGAGGGCTGGAAGCCCTTGCTCTTCAGGTGCCTTGTTGATCAGAAATGAGTACTTGCAGGAGAACAATGGCAGCTGCTGTGGGGAAAGGTGCCACGTGGTTGAGCAATTAGGATAAAGTTGCAGACACCTGCAGTGAGTGGACTGAGCTGGTGAGCAAGATTGTAACCTTCTTAGAGCTTAAAGGCTTGTATGTTGCTTCTGCCTGTCTACTGGAATCCATTGCTTCACTGTGATGACCTCAGGTAACGTGGTTGTTGCTAACAGAAGGTTGCAGATGTGTTTGGTGTGAATCACCCAGAGTGTTTTTTAAAATTCTAAATTAATGCCAACATGGACAAATACAGAGATACGACCGAACCTCTGGGCTTCTGGCTTCCCTGGAAGGATCTGATGACTAAGGCTGTCTTCCTTGATGTTGTCTGGTGGTTGGCACAGAGAAGTGACTGTCCTTCCTAGATACATGGTCTCCAGTTCAACCCAGCCCCTGTCCTGTCCTCTACGGGTTTCCTCTGCTTCTCAGCCCTCACTTCTACGCTTGGTAGTGTATATACCTTGCAGTGTTCTGGATGCTTAAAACTATGTTAGCCCTACCCTGACTAGTGGACTAATGATAGAGGGCTAGCATTTGTAATTTACAAACCCTCAACGAGATTTTGATGTGCCTGTGCCACAGCTGGTTCCTGGGGTGGGGTTTGATGGAGGGTGGAATCAGAGAGGAGAGGAACCGGCTGAACAGTGGGTCTGATCCAGCTCACTGGGGCAATCCCAGCAGAAGCCTTAGCGGAGATGGGTGGAATACAGGTTCTTGTCTTCATGCAAGAAAGAATTCAGATGTGAGGCAGAGAGTAGTAGAAGGCAAGGTAGCAAGGGTCAGTGGGTTAGGGCATCGGCCAGAGCGGATGGGTGCCTCTGCACATGGAATCTGAGTGTCTGGTCATGCAGACTGGGGGGAGCAAGGTTCTGGAGTTTGATGAAGAGAATACACCTGACAAGCCAGGTGGACATCTCGGCAAAGACTTGAGAGAATATACCTTATAGACCAGGCCAATGTCACACTCTGTATTCAGACTGGGGCTTGGGGGGAAGGGTCCGGTTCTCCCTGCACTCTCTACTTCTCCCCAGCATATTCTCCTGGACAAAGGGTTTGCTGGGTGCAAAATAGGTAAAATTCCTCCCATGGCTTTGTTACTCCCTGTTACCAGACTGAGTAGCTCACTTGGAACGGGGCAGAGAGCATTCTCCTAGGGTGCCTGCCTTGGGGGGAATGCTGGGACCATCCTTGAAGTTACTGGGGTATGGGCAAAACTTCAGTAGGGTAAAATACTGGCTGCTTCCAAGGCTGCTGGACTCAAATGGTTTATTCACGGCACATTGTCCTAAGGTGTTAATAAACTCCCCCCATATTTGTCTGCCCTGCTGGAGGCATTTAAATCATTAATACAATGGCTATAGCTCTCTTTTGCATGGAGTGATTATAAAAGTATTTTTAGTGGCCTTATAAATCCAGTGGTCATGAGAAGCAACTGACATGGATTTAGTGTATTTGAGGCAAGGGATAAAAGGGAGGGAGCAGAGTTAAAATTGACTTCGGTTTTCTGTTTTGCATAATAACTTCATTCACCCATAATTCTCACCGTAAATCAATGTCATCTGTTGCCTGCCTCCCCTCCCTTCCCTACCACAATCACATTCTAGGCTGTGAGTGTCTTCATCCTACGTTATTTAAAAATTGAAGCGTCTGGTAACACACCTGTTCTCCTTTGGCACTCAGAATGGAAGGGACATAGACAGCACCTATTTGTGCTGCTTAATTTGTTTTGAATATTTATTTGAAAGAGTTACAGAGAAGCAGAGAGAGAGATCAGTCTTCCATCCACTGGTTCACTCCTCAAATGGCCGCAATGACCAGGGCTGCTGAAGCCAGGAGCTTCATCTGGGTCTCCCACACGGGTGCATGGGACCAAGCACTTGGGCCATCCTCCGCTGCTTTCCCAGGCACACCAGCCGGGAGCTGGACTGGAAAGTGGAGCAGCTGGAACTCAAACCTGTGTCCATGTGGGCTGCTGCTGCTGCTGCTGCTGCTGCTGCAGGCTACCTGCTGTGCCGAAATGCTTAGCCCCTCTTCTGCTTAATTTTATGGACAAATGGGAGGGTTTTGAGATGTCGGTTGGCTGGCTCAAAGCTGTGTCCCCAGTCCTGGATCCCCGTGTGCTTTGTGGCGGTGGGAGGGAGGGTGTGTGTGTGTCAGCCTTCGCTCTGGTGCCCTGCTCCTGCTCCAGCTCTGGAAGCAAAGTGGTTTTGCTCACTGCTGGATTTTCCCCAGGTTTGGCGTTGTCCTTGCGATGGAGTTCCCACTACAAGGATCCACACGCGGCCGTGCTGGATTCTGGCCCCTCAGAGCCAAGACAGTCTATAGCAGAGATCTCCTCTGGCAGGGCTGGGGCCCAGATCCTAGCAGGTGTCCACAGGGTCACCTGAAGCCCACCTGAGGATGACAGCATCAGAATCTGGGGAGGAGGACAAAGGAGAGGCTGTTCGGGCCTGTGTTTTTCCTGGGAGAAGTCCCAGCTGTTTCTCATACACCTGCTGACTCCTCCTGTGAAAACAGCAGGCCTCCTGCAGGCTTCCTTGATGAAATGGGGGTGAGGGGTGGGCGAGACACTCGAACGAAAGCCACTTGCGTTTATTAAAGGTGTATTTATTATGTGCCAGATGGAGCGATTTTTCTCCCTGTGTTGTTGCTGGCCTTGCTCCATTTATTCATTCATAAGTAGGGGCCCTGCTTGCTGTTGAGCTCTGACAGGCGGGTAGGCCTGGAGGAACCCTGGGGGAGAAGCCGGATAGCAGTGTCACTGACAGCTCTGTGACCTCCTGGCTGCGTGGCCTTGCACGATTGCATGCTCTGAATGGAGACAGCACCTGCCTGTAGGCTTGGAGTGAGCCTCACAGGCGCCAAGGTCTGGTAAGGTCACTGTTACTGCAGGAATTGTTCAGGTAGCCCTAGAGTTCAGAGCACGCAGCTCAGCGAGAACCTGAGACCAGAGGAGCTGCAGTGTGATGAGCCAGTGAGTATGTGGCAAGTGGCCCTGTCTGTGCCTTCCCTGTCCTACCAGAATGCCATTCCTCCCTTGCACCTCACCCTTGTACTGCCTCATTTGTCACTGTCACTTACCAGCTCAGCTGTATGCACTATTTTTTTTTTTTCTAGAAATACTCAGACGTCTGTATTCCCTCGTATTCATGAGCGGTGAGATGTCATGGCTGTGAGACTCAGTTGGGTCTGTCCCCAGGCAGACCTGAGATGCATAGGCCATTTCTCCTGATGCCAAGTGCCCCCCCCCACTTCTGTCCTTTGCTGCTCTATGTCTCTTGGGATTTCTTGACAGTTACTTTCTGGTGCTGTCACCTTTATCAGGACCCCCCCACACACACACCCCAATTCTTAAATTCCTAATCGGATTACTCCTGGAACAGAATGACAGATTACCAAGGGAAACCAGATAAGTAGGCTGTTAAATCAATACCCTTGATCTATGCTTAGCACTAAGTAAACAGTCTGGAGGCTCTTAAGGGAAGTTGGATCCTACTGAGCTCCCTTCTGTCACCCTCTCCTGGTGCAGAGACTGTGTGACCACGTGGAGCCCCAGGATGACTGAGGGTCACCTATCTTAGGGTCAGCTGATGGTGACCTTAATTCTATCTGATCCCCTAACAATTCCCCTTTGTCAGGCAGCTGAGCCTACTCCTTGTTGCTATGACAGAATATCTGGAACTGGGTAACTTACCCAGGAGAGGTTTATTTAGTTCAGGGTTTTCTGGCAGGTGTATCTGTGCTGTGGGTCGTAGATCACCTTCTGTGGCAGGGCCTTGGGCCAGAGAGGCAAGCAGAATCTCTGGGAAGGGATGGGGGAGACCAAGGAGACCTGCCAGCTTATAGCAACCTGCTTCCTCCAGAGCTAATCCCTCCCCTTGAGAACAAACCCAGTCTCTCCAGGGGGACAAGCGTCCATTCGCAAGGGCAGTGCTTTCGTGAGCCTGCCTCTCTCTACCTCCCGATTGGCCAGTTTCAACAGGAGCTTTGCTGGGAATAAACCTCCCTCTGAAACATGGCTCCGTGGGTTCATTCTGAGTGGCTGTGGTGTCTCTTGAAGCATTTCTGTTTCTGACGATCATTAAATAAAATGCATATATACCAGTATGAACCCCATCTCCCTTTCCGATGGAAGAGTTTGGAAGTCAACCAACGTTTACCAAGAACTTGGGTCAGGCAGTTAGTGGCAGTTGAGAAAGTATTCTGCTGTAGCTAACCTGAGGTTTTTGATTGTCATGTGTTAGGTTATAATAAAAAAATTATATCCACAGTGGATCGTTGGCCAAAGACATGGTGCATTAAAAAAAGTTAGGTCAAAGTATAAGTTGTTGAGGATTAGACTGAGAATTATGCCAACATCATTCCAAGTTATCCCTTATTGAGCTAAAACTTGTATTTATTGAATCAATATTCTTTTGGCATTTCTTATGGTATTTTAAAATATCGATATTTAGAAAGGGAAAATATTATGACTGCTATAGTCATTTTGTCTTTCAATTTATGAGGATTAAAGATTCCTACACCTGCAGTGTGTTATTTGTAGAGAAAGTGCTTTCAAATAACTGCCGGAAACCACCTGTCTTATCCTGATGCTTAGAAACAAAACAGAAAAAAAAAATACAAAAATACGCCCAGGAGCATTTGGAGTTACCAATTAATCGCACCCTGTCTGCCTTCTGGGTTCTGGACGAGGGGAAGCCCAAGCAGCTAGATGAAGATTAAAACACAGTGCCAGTTGTGTCAGTGGGGCGCACAGGTGGAAGATGGGGCTTGGGTGTGGGGCTTCCAGCTGTGCCACACACAGGTGGAACCCACACTGGCACAGGTGGTGGCCGGGCAGCCAGAGGTGGGCTCTGCAGGGGGTTACGGACACTGTCCACTTACCTGGTGGGAGCAGGAGCAGAGTATGTGTCTCCCTAGTCTCTCCCCAGACTGGCTAATGTCCCTGTGAGCCCAACAACAGGGCTGCGGGCACTGCAGAGGAAGGCAGGCCCAGGCCCCCTCTCTGATTTCCTCCCGGGAAATGGAGCACATGTCCTGTTGGAATCATGTCCAGGGGAAGTAAGGCCTTCTCCCTTTATAAGCCACTTGATTTGTTTTGCAATCCAGATCTGAGAAAGCCAAACACTGTGCATTTTCTTGTCTTGTTTCAGTGCTGGAGCCGGTGATTAGTTTGTTGTCTGGCTTTGAATATGCATTTAGTCTGCACATCAAGTGCATACTAATAAGGATGTGAATTTGCAATTGATTGTATCGACGAGTCATGCTTCTTCTAACCTAATTAAATGTTACAGATTAAATGTGCAAAAGGTAATTTGTCATTAGTCATTTTGAACATTAGCAAAGATGGTCTTGGAATGAAGTAGACTCCCTAAGCTTTACTATCTGACTCTCCAAATGAATTATAATGTTACTTAAATATCCTATATTTATTAAATGACTTGAAAAATTAAGACATGAATAAAGTTGCTGAGGTGTGGGTGTGGGAGACAGAGAAATTGCTGTTATCATTGAAGGAGCTCATTGGTTACAAAAGATTGAACAAAGCTCACCCTGAACAATGGACGGATTGTGTATCCCTTAGGTCATCTTTCAAATATAGTTCCTTCAGCACAGTATTGAGAGGCTGTCCATGACCATGAAGTCACTCTGATGTGCCCTGGAAAATCCTGGACTTCAAGCCATTTGCAGAGACTTTTAACTATTAGTTGACAGCTCCTACTGCAACATGAAGGCATCTAATTGAGGATGCTTGGTTGAAGACTACGCCACTTTGAAGCTAACTGGGAAAGTATTTGCGATTGGTAAGCAGGTGGTCTGAAGTGAACACTTCAGCCATTCTGAAACAGCAATAGAAACTCTGTCACCCCTCAGTCACAAGCCAGAAGCCACCGATCCAAGTTATATCTTCAATTTTAGCCTAGTGAATCGAAACCCTTTCTTAGTGTCAGCGACCAGAGAGGAAAGCCAGTGGTTCCATGGGCACTCCTGGGTTCCTGATGCTAAAACTGTGCCATCTAGTTGTATCCACTGACTCATTACGTCCTGTGTACGTGATGAAAAGTAGGGGAATTACGCTCTCCATGTCCTCCCACATCCCCAGTGGGAGTTAGCGTCTGATCCGCCTCAGCTCTTGAGCTCCGGGATGAGGTCCAGGGTGGTGCTTCTCAGACTGAAATGTGCAAATAGCCTGGCTATCTGTTCCTACCCCCAGTTCTCATTCTATTGCCCTGGTATAGAACCTGGGAGCTCACAGGTCAGCCACCAGGGTTTGAACAGCCTGGTTGTGGGGTTGTTGGGTATTAGAAGCACTGGTGGCATTGAGGCCATGATGTTGGCCTCTGCTCATCTCTCATCTTAGGAGCCAAATGCCCAGGAGAGGTTAGTGAAATCTGTCATTGCCCAGCCTTATTCTTAACAACCTCTTCCAGGCTGACCTCATGGGGCCATGGCATGGACTAGTTCTTCCTGAAAAGCTGGCCGCTTGGGTAGGACGTTGGCCCGAGAAGACAGCATATGATTCCTGAAGGAGGAAAACAGCCACCTTGCAGATGGGTTATGTGATGAGCCAGTGCACCTGCCACCTCGCTGGGCGGCAGAGAATTTGTCTCCTGAGATACTCAGAGGGGTCACCTTTTGGGTCCCATTAGATAGAACCCATAGATTGATACAAGGGGCATCTTCTAGTAGTTGTTGTGCCTGATCATGTGTGAAAATGATCTCTGCAGCTTAAAATAGCTCTGTTGGGCCATTCTTCATATGAAGTAGAGGAGAGCCTCTGGGGGTGGGAGCTGGACACCTGTTTGGAAAAAGCTGCCCAGGTGTCTGTTGAGAGGCCCTGGTTGGACAGTCCTGAGCGCTGGAGGCAGCAGGATTTCTGAGCCTCTCGACTGTGACTTGCGGCTAATTCATCATCTGTGAGTTAGAGGGGCTTGTGATCAGGTAGCAGCCAGCTGACTAACACGCTGGCAGTGTTGGGGAGAGTTGACTTTGGCTTGTGAATCAGGGCACAAGTGCACATACCAACCAGCATCAGACCACCGAGTGCTGCCAAAGGACAACTCAGACCCGGGTTATCTATGACACAGGATCTGCCAAAGCTTGGGGTAGTGGGCACCGCATGGATGGATGGATGGATGGCATCGTTATTTGAAAAGCAGTGAGAAGTTTCCAATTGGGTTTAACTATGGTAAGCCTTTAGTGGGTCACATCAAATTCTGCACACATATGTGCGTCTCCTTGCTCATCAGCTAGTTTGTGCAATAGTTGAACCTGGCGGTCTTTATCATATCTAGCTTTGGGAGGGCTGTCTGACCTCTGTGGACCCTGCATCCAGAACACTCAGTAGGTTGCTCAGCACCCAGCCATGGGGCCGTGGGCTGAGACTGCTTGGGTCAGAGGGCTCAGGGACACTTGCTGAATAAGGAGTTTTATCAAGGGAGCGTTGTGCTATGTGTTTGAAATAGTTTTTGTGATTTCACAAATGAAATCAGTCAAAACTGGTTCTCCTCATTCCTGTGGCCATTTGGGGCCTGCTGCCATTTAGGGTGCTTTCTAGATGTGGAGGGTTGCCAGGAGTCTGATCCTGGAGGAAATGGTGTATGTTAACGCTTGCCATGGCATTCCCTTGTGGCTTTGCTGTTCTTTGAGTGGTCGAGAATTTTCTGTGTGTTTGGATTCAACGTCCTGGAGACACATCCTGTGATCCTTCCCAGACTGTTTGTTCTTAGTCATTTCAGCCTCTCCTAAGCCAGAAGCCAGATGAGAACCCTGCTTTTTTTCTTTTCTAAGATCGATTGATGTTTTTTTTTTTTTTTTTAATTTGAAAAGCAGAGTGACCGATCTTCCATGTGCTGGTTCACCTCTCAGATGGCTGCAACAGCCAGGGCTGGGCTGGGCCAGGCCAGACTGAAACTAGGAACCCATAACTACATCCTAGTGTGCCATAGGAGTTGCAGGGGTCCAAGTACCTGAGCAATCCTCCACTGCCTTCCCAGGTGCATTAGCTTGGAAGCACTTACATGGCATGCTGGCATCCCAAGTGGTGGCTTAACCAGCAGGATCACAATGCTGGTCTTTTTTTTTTTTTTCTCAAAGACTGCCTGGGACTGGCACTGTGGTGCAGTGAGCTAAGCTGCCACCTTCAGCACTGGCATCCCATATTGGAGTGCCAGTGTGAGGCCTGGCTCTTCTGTTTCCGATCCAGCTCCCTGCTAATGTGCCTGGGAAAGCAGCAGAAGATGGCTCCAGATGGAGTTCCTGGCTCCTGGCTTGGCCTGGAGCAGCCCTGGCTGGCTGTTGTAGCCATCTGGGGAGTAAGCCAGCAGACAGAGAATCGGTTCGTCCTCTCTCTCTCTGATTCTGCCCTTCAAATAAACAACAACAACAAAAATTCTTAGAGACAAAGCAACATGTACATTTGGTCTTCTCTCTGCCTTGCCTGTTGACTTATGCACTAGGGGATTTGTGGAGCTGGGTCTCATTGCAACATTGGTATTAGTATGGGCACAGCTGAGGCTTTGTGGTGCTGAAGGGTGTGGAAGAAGAGGATATTAAGTGTCAGCCAGCCTGGAACTGAGTCAGGGATGGGCTCTCTCTTCCTTATGGGACCTCCACAGCCCCCACTGTTCTGGGCTGGTGATGAAGTCCCGCCTCCCACTGGGGCTTTTCTCCCAATCTGTGCTGAGGTGTGAGTGTGCTGTTCTGAGCATCTTTGTATGTTAATAAGATCCTGCTATTTGCCTCCCCATCAGGGTGGTTTATTTTCCTTGGAACATTTGGCAATGTGGGGAGATATTTTTGTTAAATATTATTGATGATTCAAAGTGTGTTTTAAGAGACATAAAGAGATAAGAGATGATCCACTTGCTGGGTCACTCCCCATATGCCTGCAACAGCTAGTGCTGGGCTAGGCAAAAGATAGGAGCCCAGAACTCCATCCAGATCTCCCACGTGGATGGCAGGGGCCCAGGCTCCTGGAGCGATCACCCACTGCCTCCTGGGATGTGCATGAGCAGAAAGCTGGAGTAGTGGAGCCCCAGCTGGACATAGATCCAAGCACTCTTGGTTTGCACAGTAAGCACTGTGCCAGGTGCCCATCCCAAGATGATTTTGGTTGTCCCAGTTCCATAGCCGTGGAGGGTTGTCAAGGCATTTGGTGGGTAGGGATGCTGGCAGGCATCTAACAGCATGCGCAGGACCACCCTCCAAAACAGGAAGCAGTTGCACGGGGAGGGAGGAGCCCCGGATCATAGGGATTTATTTCCTTTTTTGAGCACCATGCTTTTTATTCTGGCTTCAGTAGATTTTTCAGAATCCTCAAGTTTGCTGTGGTGTCTTTTTTTTTTTTTTTGCCAATGGGAAGTTCTGTCCGCTGTGAAAAAACTATGGACTTGTTGAATGCACCTGTTCACAGACACAGGGAGAGCTTACGGGATCCAGCAGTGGCCCTTTCTGCTCCTTCCTGTGCACTCTATCCCTTTAGCCCACCTCCTGGTAACATTCGCTACCAAGACTAGGTCTGGATGAAATCTGCCCAGGTTTTTGTAACTGCTCTCCCTTCCCTCTGCGCCCTCTAGTGGAAACCACCGCATGTGACACGCAGAGGCCAGGAGGGATGGGAGTGGGGCAGGTTGGATTCTAGGGAGCAGGAAGGCATGCAAGTTCAGAATTGAGATTCCTCAGCTCCGTTGCAGAGTTTGGAAATGTATTTTGCTGTTGATGCCAGGTAGGGGACCGTGAACACCCACTCGGTGGACAGTGTCACTGCCAGGCAAATGTTCCCCACAAGTGGGTGGGGTGGGCGTTTTCCTCTCCTTGCAGAATGCCTGAAACAGGACTGTCTGGCTTTGATCCCCCGTCTGGGCTGTCTGAAACCCAGACACTCAAGCAACCTCATACCCAAGTGTGTTGTTCTACCTAGTGTCTTGTTACTGGCTTGTTAGTGACTAAAATTAAGACTAGTTGAGCAAGTTTTAAAGGGCACTGTTTTCACTTAGCGATTTTCCTGTTTCACTTTATGACTTTTTTTTTTTTTTTCTTTAACACAGTAAAAAGATCTGTGCACCTGTTCCTGGGCAGCGCTGCTGTGTGCCCATGAGCTCTGTGCTATCCACAACTTGAAGTGAGTGCAGCCGTGGGCACCGCTGTCCGGGATTCACACGCGAGACTCGGGGCAGCTGCTGCGTGGGCCCTGTGATGAGGGCCATGTGGGTGGCTGTGGACCTGTGCATTTGGGCCATCCAGGGCAGTGGTCCTCCTCAGGGCGTCATCCCAGGAATGTGCCCTTGTGGAGGAAGAAGCTGCTTAGCTTGGTCCTCCCTTTTTCAAACAGCAGAAGACACTCAAGCTTAGAGCTGGAATCTTCCCTCCCTAACTCCCCTCCCACTCCATCTGCCTTCCTTACACCAACCATTCTGTAAGGATGTATTCGCTTCCTTGTCATCTGCGATTCTTCCAACCCCTTTAGGTTGTTGGGACATGGCAATGGACCCACAGCTCCTTACTATCACCAGGCTGTGGTGCCTAGTTTGTGTTTCCTTTCCAGAGTTCTCTTCCCCTCTCAGTTTCTGCAGGTGGCTGGGAGACTCGGCTTGGTTTGGGCGAGACCACGTGGTCTCAGGAGGCAGGCCTTGGATACTGGCTTGATGCAGAGTCAAATCAGAAAGCACTTGGTCTTGTGGACCTTATTGTCCCCTGTTGATGAGAGTCTGCTCTTGATTATACTTTATTTTCTAAATAAAATTGAAAGTAGACTTGTACCCTGCATGGATACATTTTATACAGTTCTATCTGCTTTAAAGGTGAGTCAGAAGGCTTGCGAGCTGCTATGGTCAGAGCAAAATTGGAAGTTGCTGAGTGACTGGGTTGGCACCCTGCTGATGACTGTATCACATTTTGATTCATCTAATTATGGTGGAGAATGGCTGCTACTTTAAACACACTTTGCCAATGGCTAGTATTTGTTTTTAACATTGATACAAAGGCTGGAAAGAGAAGTAGTAGACACTATTGCAAAGAATAATCCTTAGTGTCTAAGAATGTTAGTTACTTTCAATAGGAAAGTCAGGTGAGAAGCTTTGAAACTTAGGAAATATGATCAACTTCATCCTAGCATTTAATTAGGGTGGTGTTCTTTGTCATATGTATGGATATGTGGGACTGCCAGTAAAACTTGAGCAAACAAAGCTGTTAAGCTCAGCATCGATTTGCTGCCTGGTAACGTAGAAACCTGAAATTGAAACTCCATGGCAGAAGTAGCCAGGGAAGTTTTGTTCTGTGTCTGTATAATAGAAATCGCTGTGTACCAGTACACTGTTGGTCTCCAGTGTCTTTGAATTTGGCATGAAAAATCTGTTTTTAAACATCTTAGAAGAAGAACATATTTTAAGCAAAGAGAAACAAAATTCAAATGAAACATTTGTAGAACCTCTGGGACATCTCTGGGAACCTTTGAAAACCTTGAACATGTAACTCTGATCTGTTACTCCTACTCAACCAGCTCTAACAATGTTGTGTGGTGCTAGAACTTTCTTTGTATTATATGTGCTGAAACTGAGATAGGTGGTTTTATCTGGGATCATAAAGTATCAATGGGTAGATACAAGTTGGAGAGCAAAGACTGACAGGCTTTCAGTGCCAGGTTCTTTGAGCTCTTCATCCCCTCTGGTAGCATTTTGTTCCTACAGTTAAAGTCCCTGAGAGAAGCTACTCATGAAGGAAGAAGGTTTATTTTAGCTCAGGGTTTTGGAGGATCACAGTCCAAGATCGGGTGGCCCCACTGGTCTGGCGTCTGATGAGGGTAGAAGCTGGCAAGGGTAGAGCTTGTGCAAGGAACAATATGTGGTGAGCTGGGAAGGAGAGAGATAAACATGGGGAGAAACGCAGCTGTCCACCCTCCATGTGGTCCATCCTTGTAAGACAATGATGATTTGATCACTGGGGGGGGGGGGAACCCCAGCAACATAATCCAATCTACTCAGTTTCCACAGGCCCCCTTCAAATACCCTAGGTGGGTTAAGTTCCCCCTAATCCTTTAACATAAGCCTGTGATGAGCAAGCCTGTAACACATGGGCCTTCATGGGACACCCAAGCTGTTCAAACCATAGCACCCTCTTTCTGGTGCCCCTGTTGGCATAACGGTGATGAAACAAGAGGCCTTCAAGGAACGCTCCCCTGTGAGTTTCCCTCTTGTCTCTTGTCTGGGGCATCTTATTGTTCTCGGGGTATCCCTTCCCTTTCTAAAAAGCTATTTCTGGATTTTAAAAAAAAATTTTCCAATTTGTTTTTTGAAAACAAATGTTTGAGAGGTAGAGAGGCAGAAAGAGCAACAGCTTGACTGACAAAGAGCTCCTGTCTGTTGGTTTACTCCCCAGGTGCCCACAACAGCTGGGGCTGGGCCAGGCCAAAGCTGGGAGAATTCAGTCATGGTCTCTCATGTGGGCGACAGGGATCCAGCTACTTGGGCCGTCACCTGCTGCCTCCTAGGGAACACATTAGCAGAAAACTAGAATTGAAGAAGCATCCAGGACTCAAACCCAGGCACCCTGACTTTGACTTGGGCGTTTTAAGTGGGTATGTTAGCCACTAGGTCACCCCCTAGGTGATTTTCCCATTTTCTTTTAATACTTGTCTACCACCACAGCTGCATTAGTTTAATCTCATCTGTTCAAGGAAGCAGTGATTTCTCACCGCCATGGGACAGATGCTGGGGTGGAATCTTCCAGAGAGTAAGGTGCAAAGCAGCCCCAGAATACCTGGGTTCTGTGGGGGTCAGGGGAGAAGATGTTCTTGGAGGTGCTTGCTCTTGTGTGTCGTCACCTCCTTTCTACCTTGCTGTCCTCCTAGTTAGCAGACACTTAGTGAGCCCTTGCTGTGTGCAAGGCTTGGCCATTGCTGTCAGTGCTTGTCTTGGGGACCTCACAGGCCCCGGGGGAGAGCTGAGCCGGGTGATGCTAGAGAGCAGCAGATTGGAAGCTCCTCGTGGGAGCCGGAGCTCTCCTCAGTGTAGGGGGGGCGGGGGGAGCACACGAGGCTTTGTGCAGGACGCAGGCTGCATTGTGAGGCTGGAGAAGAGGGTGATTTCCCACTGAGCAGGTGAGTGCGTCTCATGAGGGCTCCTTGGGCGCTCCTGCTCAAGGTGGGAAGGTGAAGGTAGGCCCTGCCAGCTGCCATGGAAAGACAGAATGCAGTAATCCGGGTGGTACAGGGTGCGGACCGAAGTGAGAGCAGCGTGGTCACTGTCCTGTGGGGTGGGTAGCAGAGGCCGGGTCTCTGCAGTTGGGGCTGGATTTGTTCTGAAGGGGTGAGTGTCTCACCATCTTTCATCCTTTGAAGCAGCAGCTCCTGGGGGAGGACAGGGCCTCTGAGGCCAGTCTGTGGGCACCTGCAGGCACTGCTTCAGCCATGTGGCTCTCAGTCCCTGGGAACTTGGCTGTTTTTCAAAGGGTTCTTCTGCGGTTTGCAAACAGGAATCCACCAGACACGGCAGGCCAGCAGGCATCTGGATGGAGGTGGATCTGAAAGTTAGGAGAGTGGCCGTGTTGGAGCCCTGGAGGCAAACACCTGTGGTTTCCCTCTGTCGTCCCGCCCCTGACCAGCCTCGTGCTGGGTGTAGCCTGGTGCTGGCTGTGCTGTCAGGGGCAGAGGGAGAGGCCGCAGTGAGCCTAAGAGGCTCATCTGCCTGCTCCAAGGAGAACTCCTCCGCCTCCTCCTCCCTCCAACTTCCAGGGTGGCCTTGCTTCCTTTGTGGAAAAACTTTGAGTAACATCCAATTTACTCATTGTGCCATTCTCCCATGTCGGGTCGTAAAACTCGGTGGCTTTCAGTACATCTACAGAATTGTGCCTATATCACCATCATCAATTTTGGAACATTTTCGTTACCCCAAAAGAAACCCTGAGCACCTTAGCTGTCACCTCCAAATTGCCCTCTTCCCCTCCCAGCCCAGAGCTCAGCAGCCTCCGGGGTACGTCCTCTCGCTGCAGCTTTGCCTGTCTGCCACGTTGCGCATGAACAGAATCATGCGGTAGGTGGTCTTGCATGAATGCCTTTATTTCACTTGGCATAGTGTTCTCTAGGGGCATCCGTGGGGTCGCATCATCGCTCTTTGTCCTTGTTTATTGCCAAATGATATTACATCAAGTGCATTTACCAGTTTGGCTTATCTATTCAGCCCTTGATGGGCATTGGGTGGTTTCACTTTGGTCTCTCCTGAGGGATGCTGCTGTGAACTCTGGTCCACGTTTTTATGTGGATGTTACTTGTTATTCTCTTGGGACAATTCCTGCAAGCAGAATGGCTTGAATTATGCAACTATTTGCAAGATTGTTTTTGGATCATGGCTATGCCAGTTTACATTCCCACCAAGATTTGTTATTACCTGTGTTTTGAATTCTAACTATCCTAATGGATATAAAGCGGTATCTCATTGTGGTGCTCATTTGCATGTCCCTTAATGACTACTGATGTTGACTGTCATTTTTTTTTTTTTTAAATAGGAGAACTAAGACATTTCCTTGCCCAAGATCTTTGATTACGCTTGGGAAAGTGAAAACCAGATTTTACTATGTTGAGGAGTAGGTGGAAAATAAGAAGTGAATGCTTTTGTATTAAGTAAGGAGTGGCGAGCACACTTGTTGGGGTGGTTAAAATTCTAAGTAGACTCGGTGCCCTTCTGGAGTTGGATTGATGAGATGATGGCTCTGGGCTGCTCTCCTGACTCTGGCTGCCACCAAGGACTTCTGAGATGCACTCTCAGGTCCCTTTTGTGTCCACTGGGTCCACTTAGCCCGAGGACTCAGCTGGTAGATGGTTCGGAGGCAGGCAGATGCTTAGCGTAAATAGCTTCCTTTGATTCCCTGTCGGCCAGAGACCTCTCTGTTAATTTCCTGACCATTCCCAGTGACCCCCATTAAGCCCTTTCACGGCACCAAGGTACTCTGTGAGGTCAGCTGTCCTGTGTCATCCTCGTGAGCTCTTCCGGCTGCAGGAGGTGGGGGCGTCTCCTCAGTACGGTTGATCGAGCGAGTGCAGCGTGGCTTCCTGTCTGGGAGTGGACAGATGGTTCCTGCCAGTGACTGGGGTTGGGTAGAACATAGAGACAGAAAATCAGCCGAAGACTCTGTCTTGGTGTAGCACCTCGCTTAGTCAGTCTGGGAAAATCCCTTCAGGCCTGAGGTGAAATTGAGTACAGCGTTATCGAAAAGGAAGTACAACCACAACCTGAGGAAGTGGGCACAGCACCCAGTTTCAGGGACCGCCTGCAGGGCTGGAAACTGCCCTTGGCCGTGATTCAGTCTCGGGGCCAAGTGGCAGCAGGCGCTGGGTCTGCACTTGCAGAATGCATGGAGGAAAGAACAGGGAAGGTGCAGCAGAGGGCCCGCACACAGTGCTGAATGCCTCCGGGACAAGCTCTCTTAATTGGTGGTTCACTGTGCCCCTGGGGTCATGGTCTTTCTCCAAGGTCCATGCAGACGCCTGACTTGAGATGGTGTGGCTTTACGATGGGGTGAAAGTGAGCTCATGCAACCATGCTGTTTCAAGTTTGAATAAAGTATCCTATATTCTACATGAGATATTCAACACTTTATTATAAAATAGCTGTGTTAGGTGTTCCTACCCAACTGTAGGCCAGCCTTGTTATGTGAGCATGTTGAAGGCAGACTGGACTAAGCTACAATATTTGGTAGGTTGGATGTGTTAAATGTATTCCATTTTTGACTTAGGATGTTTTCAACAGGCGGTGGCTTTATTGATATATACTCCTCTCATAAGTCAAGAAGCATCTGTGTGTGTGTGTGTGTGTGAGTGTGTGTGTGTGTGTCTGTCCCTTACAGGCTGTCATGGAGTTCCGCATAGAAGCTGATAAATAGTCCAAGGTGGACACATGCCTTTAGACTTGGGGCCAGGAAGAGTATATTGTGATTGATGCCGTGGGGAGGGAGGTCTGAAGTGCAGGGACTGGAGCTGGGGTTTGGAGAACAGACAGGCTGTGGATTGTCAGTGTAATCCAGAGAGCGTGGGCAGCCCAGTGGGAGAGCCACTTTAGGAAGGATGTGCAAGGTGTATGGTGGTGAGGCGCACAGCAGGGCCATGGCATCTGACTGGACAGGAGCACCTGTACTGTAAGAGCTGTAAGTACTACAGGATGGAGACTGAGGCTCATCCTGTGGCCATTATAGTGGTGTTACCGGGGGTCAGAAATATATACACCTCAAAGCCAGCCTCCTGGACACTTGACCATCCGAATCACCTAGAAGGCTTAGAAGCACTGGCTGCTGAGCCTCACTCCCCAGAGTGCTGATGCAGTGGGTCTGGGGTGGGGCTGAGAATTTGCATTTCTCACCAGGGGAGGAGTTAGGACCCATACTTGGAGAACCCGTGGAACCCAGCCACTGGTGTTGCATAGTGAGTGTTTGAGGCTGTCTGGGCTGCCCGTGATCTCTGCTGTGTATTCTCTGTTGCTTTCCCTACCCCTTCAGGTATGTGTGCAGCATTCCTGGCTATACAAGGCAGGAGGAATGGTCAGGGGAAGTGGGGTGTGGCCTACTGGCCCTTGGGTGACCCTGGACAATCACCCTGCCACATGGCCGGGTGTCCAGCTGTCCTTTGCCACGTTAATCACCCTGCCCCTTTATTTGCTTATCTCATTGGCTTCTCATAGAAGACATGGTACTAGTGATACAATACCTCTTACCGTGTGGGACCTTGCTGGGGATTCAGTCAACTGAAGCCCATAAGAGGGTTCATCACAGTGCCTGGGGTCTCCCTAGAAATGACTTACCACTTACCATTAGTTGTAGTGGAAGCACCCGGTACCCATGGCTGTGTTGATAGATGAGGGGAAGACAGCGAGGGGTGGCTAAACAGAGAGCCACTGTGTTAGGGTACTGGGTAGCTTCAGAAGAAGAATCCTTAGGCCTGAAATGTACACAGCCCCTCAGAGTCTCTCCTTAGGAGCCCGCTCAGCCTCTCCATTGAGTGGCACTTTGTTCAGCAGCTGCATGGTTCCTGGCAGGGCTGTGGCTCATGGGGTGGAGAGGTCAGCACAGCGGTGACCCACGGGTAGGTAGCTTATGCTGGGACCCCACTTGGTGGGGAGCCCTGGGTGAGGACTTCACGCCAGCCTGCGATGGTATCAGATAGGATCTGGCTGTGTTGGTATTGAAAAGCTGCCTTTCGACTTCACATTTTGCTTCTTGGTGGGAGTAAAAGTGAGAACCTCAGCAGCGCAGACAGCCGTGTGCTGCATGTTTCCTATATTGCTACTCGCACAGTGCGAGTAAGTGAGTGAGCAGGGAGCTGCAGCTTGGGCTCCCGTAGCAGGTGCACAAAGACCATCTCTGTCATATCTTCTCAGTGCCGGGAGAGTCATCCTGTCTCCACACTGAGAATGAAAGCTGGTTGTGCCGAAGGAGGACGGAGACCCCCTCCCTGTTCGCCATCAGCCACCCCGGAGGAGATATGCACTCCCATGCTCACCTCCCCAGCTGCAGACGCTGGTCTTTGCCAGATGCGCGTTAATAATGACTTTGCGAGCTTGAGCTACAGACACAACATGTGTGCTCCGTGCAGATAGGAGACCGCCCTCCACTTGGGTTTTTGCTGACATTTGGTGAAATAGCTGTCCCTGCCCACATACACCCCCCTACACACACACGTTGCAGAAGTACCTTCCTGTTTTGCATGTGGGCCAGACGGGAGCAGCCGCAGTACACCTGTCGGCACGCTCAGGCGCTCACTTCCCTTCCCCTCTGTGTTTGCACACGTCTGGTCCTCCGGCCAGATTTCCCCTCTCAGCTTACCCGTCCCTAATGACAACATGAGATGCTCAACCAGCGAACTGAGCCAGAAGGAAATTCCCTTTTTATTTAGAGCTGTTTGAGAAAAAAACACGACTTGTGTCTTTCTTGGCTGTGTGTGGCCGTGACCCCTGGGCTAACTCGCCTCTCTCTTTCTAGCAGAATGGAAGTGAGGAAAGGAACTCAGCCGATGCAGGAGCCGGAGTGAGAGCGGCGAACTCGCACGCCCCAGCCCCCACCATGAATTCGTGTCTCCCTTCTACACGCTAGGAGCCAAGGGCAGGTGAAGCTGCTGAGAGCAATGGCTCTCTTCACTCCGTGGAAGCTGTCCTCACAGAAGCTGGGCTTCTTCCTGGTGACTTTTGGCTTCATTTGGGGTATGATGCTCCTGCATTTTACCATCCAGCAGCGAACACAGCCTGAGAGCAGCTCCATGCTGCGTGAACAGATCCTGGACCTCAGCAAAAGGTACATCAAGGCGCTGGCAGAAGAGAACAGGAACGTGGTGGACGGGCCGTATGCTGGCGTCATGACGGCTTATGGTAAGTGCAGTTCTGTCTGGGCCTCTCCAGCGAGTGTGCCTTGACCCTAGAGAGGCCGGCTGAGACTTGGTCTTGTCCTGGAGTGCCTACCCCTCCCCACTGCCTGCCTGGGCGCTGAATTGGGAAGTTAACGGAGCGCCCTCTGGGGGCAGCTCTTGTACAAACATGCTTGTTCCCTGGGAGCGATGAGTCAGTGACCTGAGAGTTTGTGCTGGTGGTTTCAGCTGGAGTCTCCTCCCTCACACTTTCCTGGTTGGAGTGGTCTCGTGGGCGTGTGCTCAGGGAATGCTGAAAAGTATTCTCATTATCATTCCCTAAACAGCCCTTACTGAGGTCTGGCAGAGGTGAGGTGGGGAGGGTGGGGAGGAATGTTCGATGGATGCCAATGGGCTTCCAGCCACGCAAGTGCCTGCGTTCAGCCAGTGCACAGGTCATTGGAGCTTAGGCACTCACTAATAGCTTTCATATTTGGCTTCTGCCACTTTACTGCTTTTGCTCTTTCAAATTTGAGAGTCAGAGAGACCAAGAGGGAGAGAGACACACAGTGGTAAAAGAGAGAGCTCTCCCATCTGCTGGGTTACTCCCCAAAGGCCCTCAACAGCCAGGGTTGGACCAGGCCGAAGCCAGGAGCTGGGAACACGGCCCAGGTCTCCCGCATGGGTGGCAGGGACCCAACTAGGTGAGCTGTTGCTGTGGCCTTCCAGGCTATGTTAAAGTTAGCAGGCAGTTGGGGTTGGGAGTAGACCTGGAGCTTGGACTTTGATAACCAGACTGTGGGCATTCCGGGTGGTGACTTAACCACGAGGCCAAAATGCAAGCCTCACATTTTTATACACACACACACACATACATGCATGCATGCACACACATACACAGACACAAAATAGCACTTTGGAGTACAACACGTTATGGAAAATCCCAGCTCTCCTGTTATTGGTCCCATGATATCAGGACAGGACTTACTATGTAGGTGGCCACCTGAGGTATTGTTCAATGGCAAAGGCTGGCCATCAAGTGGCGCCTTCCATGCTTTGGTGTTGGTGGCATAAAATGTCGATGAGAGGCAAGAATGGGGTCAGGTGAGGTGGAGAAAGATCAGTGTGTGGCTTAGTGAACCACTTGGGAACAGGCCCTGAGGGACGCAGTGTTCAGTGACGACTCGAGGAGACGTGTAGCAGCTGTGGGTTCAGTTCTATGCAACTTGAATTCAAACATGGGAAGTCGTATCCGGTTATAAACAGATTTTCTTTTCAAAAGGCTCCAGGAACTTGTATTGTTTGTTTTATGTGAGGGTACTACAAAAAGTTCATAGAAGATGACATCGAAAGCTAAGTTTTTAGTGGTGCAAACATTTTTGTAATCCATGCATATTAAGGGTCATCAAAGGGTTGAGAAGGGTATATTATAAAAAAAGCTACAGGGTGGCACTGTAGCTCAATAGGCTAATCCTCCCGCCTGCGGCGCCAGCACACCAGGTTATAGTCTGGGTTGGGGCACCGGATTCTGTCCCGGTTGCCCCTCTTCCAGGCCAGCCCTCTGCTATGGCCCAGGAGTGCAGTGGAGGATGGTCCAAGTGCTTGGGCCCTGCACCCGCATGGGAGACCAAGAGAAGCACCTGGCTCCTGGCTTCAGATCAGCGTGGTGCACTGGCTGCAGCCGCCATTGGAGGGTGAACCAATGGTAAAGGAAGACCTTTCTCTCTCTCTCTCACTGTCCACTCTGCCTGTCAAAAAATAAAAATAAAAAATTTTAAAAAATTCGCATTTTTAACACAAAAATAAACTTTTAATTCCATTTTCTCTATGGACATTTTGAAGTGCCCACATATGTAAATATTTATAGAGAGAAGATAGATTTATTTAGTTATTTGAAAGGCAGAGTGACAGAGAGAATCTTCCATCTGGTGGTTCACTTCCCCGATGGCTGCAACAGCCAGGGCTGGGCCAGCCCGAAACCAGACTCTACTTGGGTCTCCCACGTGGGCAGAGGGTCTTGGGTCACCTGCTGCTGCTTTCTCGGGTGCTTGAGCAGGGGTCTGGATCCAGAAGCAAAGCAGCCTGCAGTCAAATTGGCACTCTGATGCCGGCATCACAAGAGGTGGCTTAGCCCGCTGCGTCACAGTGCCGGTCCCCAGAATGACCATTTCTACAGAGCAGTGTGGAAATTCATTCCCAGTGCTCGCTGTGAATGACCACACAGTCCACCTAGAATCTACTCATTCCTCCAAGATGGGACTGCGTCTGATGGATGTAAAAAGTAAGACTGCTTTTTTGAGAGAGCCAAGGCTGCTCGGTTTTAGAATGTGCCCTGTAGGGCTGCTCACCGGCTTACAACTTCTGTAATGTTCCTGGAGTGGTCTAAGTGAACTATCAAGAAACAAAGAGAAAAACAAGCACCCAGCGTTGTCTGCGGGGACCCCGACAACCTTATCTGTTTGTAATCCAAGAACTCTGCGTCTCACAGAAACTGCAGAAATTATTTATTCCAACTTCCTTTTATTGACAAACCCTCAAATGGGAATGAATCTTTGTCTCAAAACAACCAAGGAGCAGCCCAACAGGCCGCATCAGCAAGTCTGTCTCTCTATGCTGCTTTTCTCTTGCATCTAATGAAACTGACATGTCGGTCAGTGTGGACTTTGGGGCTGAGCTTCTGGAATTTAATGGGACTGTGTCTGTGTGCTTGAAGTATTTGGTATCATCCCATAGTGGGTTACCTCTGAGCTAGGATGTCTCACCTAGGGCCACTGACATTTGTGGTCAGATAAGTTTCGGTTGTGGGGGGATCCGTGTGCATGATGCTGGTTTTAGTAGCATCTCTGGGGTCTCTGCCCAGTAGATGCTGGGGGCACCCCCGTGTTGTGACAATCAAAAGTGGCCTCAGATGCACCCTGCTCCTTGCCACCTTGGAGAACCAGGCAGTCACAGTAGAATCAGCGTGTGTTACCTAATGCTGCATTTTTAAGGATGTTCTCACGCATGTGACTGGTTTCTCGTTTCAAAGTTGACGTCTTGCCCTCTCCTTGTTTCCTGGTGCGGGCACTGAACTTGAACTGAGCAAGATTGAACCAGGGAACCGCCAGTCCTGGCAAGCCAGAGAGCTGTTCTATTGCCGTGTGTCCATGGACTCCATCAGTGTAGCATTGACAGGTAGTTGTGGCATTTGGTCTCAGATCAAGGTGCAGGATGGCCAGCGGTTTAGCTGGGCTGGCAGAGCAGCAATGCGTATGCACCCGTCATCAGTTTGCAGCCTCTTTTCTGCCACAGATGTGGCCCACGTACAGGGCACTGCTGGGTGTCTGCTCGGAAAAGAGCAAGAGCTGGTCTTGGTGTTACGATCTGTGTCTGGTTTGAATGGATCCCAGCGAACAGGCGATCTCCACTCCTCTCGCCGCAGAAAGCCCCTTCCTTCTCTGATCCCCACACTGGCCTAGTCAGAGGCTCTCAGAGGTTGTAGATGGGTCTTTGCTGTCTGTGGCAGGTGTTTGAAGAGTTGGAGTAGCTGATTTTAGGTGATTTCTGATTTATTGGAATCGCTGGTTTGAGCAGTAGGGTTCAGCCCTGTGGCCCATGGAACAAATTCAGGCCTCTGTGTGTGTCAATAAAGTTTGATTTGAACACAGCTGTTCTGCTTCATTGATGACAAATGCATGATAGAGAAACATGCAGTACCAGTATTCATTCCACGGAACATCCCAAACCATCAGCAGTCAGCGTGGGCTGCTCTGACCTCTGCTCTGGTCGTGGTCCTCACTGACTCAGCTACTTCCCTGCACTCCCATGGTGTCAGGCAGAGGGGGCAGCCTTGCCCCTGCCCCCTGTTCCCTGTTTCTGCGGCTGGATCACTAGAACACAGCCATGCCCAGCCCGTTCCTGTGTGCAGTGTCTGGGGCTGCTTTTGTGCCACCGTGGCAGAGTAGAGTAGTCGCTCTAAGGACTGCAAGGCCTGAAATAGATGTATGTGCTGTCTGGTCGTTCACCAGATGTGTGTGTCAGTTCTGGCCCAAGATCTTTCTACCTGTGGGAGTCGGGGGTGGGGTCTTCATCCTGTCTGTTTCATGTCTGCACTTGGATTCACTGACAACGCCTTCAAATGGTGCCTATCCAAATGCAATGGTTCTCTGTCATGTGGTGTTACTTCCTCCAAGTGGCGGGTTGGGGGTGGTCGTGGTCAGGAGACTGGGTCATGTTGTCACATCCTGGCTATGTGGCCTGGGCCCAGGAGCACAGGCAGCTTTATTTATTTATTTATTTATTTATTTAGAAAGGGGGAGGTGTGAGCACATCCCATCCCATCTGCTGGTTCAGTGCCTGCAATGGCCAGGGCAAAGCCGGTCCAGACCCAGGAGCATGGAGTGGAATTGAGGCTTCCACATTTGGGTGGCAGGGACCCAAGGACTTTGAACCATCACTGGAGCTGTGCCAGAAATAGGTCATGGGTGTCTGCACCAGCAGCTTACCCGCTGGGCTGACTGGCCACCCCACAAACTACTTGTAAAGTGGGGTGTCGGTAGGTTTCATCAGCTGCTGAGCTGGGGGCTGTGTGTGGTGCCTGCCATGCACTTGATGTTGGTTGTTATGTGCTCAGACAGTAAGGTGCTCTTGCTTACCCGTGTTTTTGGTGGGCTGGGTATATTAAATGTGCTTTTGATTTAAAGATCTTATCAGCTAACGGTGGGTTCGGTACATGTAACACCGCGGGCGGTGGAGCATCGGTAGTTGTGACGGACTGTCTGGCCTCTGGCCCTGCTGAGCCTTGTCGTGGTGATTTGACAAGAGTCGTCTTCTGAACATCTCTGGTATGTGATGACTGAAGGGTGCAGGCAGCCTGTGTGCGGAGACGGAACATTCACTTCTAGGGCGTGTGTGTGTGTGTGTGTGGGGGGGTGCTCATGTGCTTCTCTGTCAGTCCAGAGCGAGTGTGACTCCCGCCTCCAGCTGCATGGGGAGCCGGAGCCCTCTGTGGCTCGGCTGGCCTGTGGTCCCAGCCGGCCTGGCTGCCGTGCCTGCCAGTGACGTCCTGGGGACTGCATCACAGGTGGTACCGCTCTCGCCTGTCAATGGCGTTCTTGTTTCCAAGGTGAAGTGATCCCAGTCTCCGATGGCCTGACCCAGATTCGGATCCCTGGTGGTCACTCTGTATCTAACAGCACAGGCCTGGTTCCCCTCTGTTCTCTGATGGTGATCTGCCTGCTAGGGGTCCAGCCTTTCATTAGGAACCCTGATGGGTCTCACCTGCTTGCTCTGCTGGGCTCTGGGGTGCTCTGTGCTGGGAAAGGGCCCATGGGAAGCAGCTGAGGTGCACAGCTTCTCTGCACCTGCCCCTCCTCCTGGCTGCCAGCTGGCTCCTCCTAGCCCTGTGGGTTCTGTGCACCTGCTCTTCCTTACCTTCTGCCTGACCCTGGTTCCCTGAGCTGCTTTGGCCTAGACTGTCCCTCTGTGCATATGCTGGCGTCGAAGCCTTTGGCTCCATTTCGGGCTGTGCATTGCTATGAAAGAGTGGCTGCCCTGTGTTGCAGACCCAGATGAGGTTCTGAGATCCACGTTAGACCTTTTAACAAGGGTTTCCTTCTACCTCTCCTATGAAAAAGAAGGGGGGAACATTCTCTTATGTTCAATTTCATTAGAGATGCAAGCCTATAAAATAGTTTTGATCTTTCTTTTTTCCCCCTCTTTTTTTCTGGCCTCTGTTTTACAAATAAGATCAAGGGGAGTTTTCTGAAAGACTGACACCTTTGTGGCGCAGTACAGAAAACCTCCATGGCCCAGGAAGAAATCCACTGCCCTTGAAGGCTGCACCGTTCTTGGAGTGAAACTCGGGGGGAAACCAGCAGCCGGGCTGTTGCAGGCCTTGGGGATGGGACTGGTGTGATTCAAGGAAGGGCTTCCTGCTTTCCACAGGTTGGAACCCCAAAGCTGCCTCTTTGAAGCTGGAGACTTTTCCATCCATCTCGAGGTGGAGATCCAGCCCGCCCAGCATCCCCAGCCCAGCCAGGCCAAGTTCACGAGCATGGCCAGCCTGCCGGGGAGGGCTGGAGAGACATCTGGAGAGTTTTAGACAGGAGGAGTCCAAGGAGACGATGGAGCTGGATTCTTCTCCTCCTCCCCTCTGCCCTACTTCCAGTGTGGGCGGTGAAGGAGAGCGGGTGTGGGGGTTGTCCCTCATCTTGCCTGGCATCCATAGCTTGGTGCCACCCTCTCCTTCTCCCCCATGGGCACACCCATCCCCAGGCAGCCCTCAGTGCTCCTCTATCTCCCAGACTCTGCATTTTCTTCCCTTCACCTCCCCTCCTTCTCCGTCTGTTCCAGTGAAGCACACCTGACCCCTTCCCAGGAGGGCTCAACCTCACGGTCATCTCCATGGTTCAGGACCTGGGTGCTGTCCCGAGCTTACTCTCCGTGCCTGTTACTACAACAGCATGCCTGAGACGAGCTGCATCTGCAAGAGACGTTTATTTAGCTCATAGTTTGGGAGGCTGCCAGTCCTAGTGGCACAAAGCGGGCTCTGGTGCAGGCTCCTTGATGGTGGTAGAGCACATGCATTGGAAAGATCGTGTGGCAAGCCGGGAAGTGGAGAGTGTTTGAGCCCAAACTCGGGTTTTTATTGCAACCCTCTTGGGAGAACTACCTTACTAGGACACCCTTGGCCCCTGACCTGAGGACCTGTCAATGGACCCTGCCCCTTAAATCTTCCACAGCTTTTCCAAGATGCCACCCTGTGAGCAGCCCTGTAACGCATGGGTGTTTGGGGGCACTTAACGTTCAAGTCATTGCTGACCATCTCTTTCCCTGCTCTTAGAATGTAAGTCTCCCAGGAGCAGGAACTCCAGTCTGTTTTGCTCCCCACCATGCCTTAAGGCTTTGCACGTCATGCCTGCCACAGAGTAGGAGCCACACATGGATAGCACCTGTCCGCTGGCAGGATGCTGTAGCTCTCTGTGTGGCACCCTCGCCGCTGTGAATTGGAAATGGCAATCCTGTTTTTAGTGAAGCAGGAAATGAGAAGCAGTCTCCTGTGGGACTCCACAGCCAGGAGGCCCCGAGTAGCTGTTGCACTTGATCCTGACGTGGGAACTGGTGCTGGTTCTCGAAGGTGGTTAGGGAGTGCTCCTGTGAGGAGGGTCGGGGAGCGTGCTCCTTGCTAGATGCATGGTGGTGAGCGAGTCGCTGGTCTTTGGGCAGCCTGCTTCTCTTCTGGAAAGCAGAGGATGTCGCATTGCTGCCTCGTGGGCTCGTCACGGGTGTCAGGGATGACAGTGTGCAGAAGCATTTAGGTGAGTGAAGTGTGTTCATCGCATGCGGGTTGTCACTAGCCCCATCCTGTGCGCAGCCAGCCTCTCCCCACCCACCTAAAATCGTCCATGCAGATGGTTTACCCATTTCAACACCCGGCTCTGGGAATCTGTTCATGCAGCTGCCCTTTGCCCTTGCAAGGATGGGCCTAACCAGACAGGAGAGGAAGCAGGCCCTGCTCCGGAGGAAGAAGGTGGCATTGTCACTATCATGTCCAAAG
The DNA here is from genome assembly GCA_949820135.1 of Sylvilagus floridanus. NCBI lineage: Eukaryota > Metazoa > Chordata > Mammalia > Lagomorpha > Leporidae > Sylvilagus > Sylvilagus floridanus. Next base: position 75,979,055 of record OX463236.1, read on the forward strand.
AAGCTTTCCTTTGTGAGCCGTGAGAAAAGCCAGGTGTGTTCTGACTCAGTGTTTCATGTAAACAGGTGTGTGCATTGTTGGATGTTTGTGGTATGGGGTGCTGTGTAGGAAGAAACAATGGGCAAGGGAAGATGTGGTCGCTGGAGGCTGGTCAGGGCTCTTGGGTGATAATGGCCTTGATGTCAAAGTACCTCTGAGCCCTTGTCTCGTCCTCTAACAAGGACTAACATTCTTCACTCCTACTCTGTGGAGCTGGCTTGCTGTTAGCAAAATTCAGAGAAGGACCCAAAAGCTCTGTCCTGGGTATTTACAGAATCCGTCAAGCACTTGATTGCATCACTGGCCTGGATATGATCTTTTCTCAAATTCTGCACCTTGGAAGGTTCCCTGAAATGCTGATGCTGCCTTCTGCAGTTCCCCAGGAACGACATTCACTGCTAACTACTCAGTCAAGTTCTGATCAAAGCATAAACCTGCAGGTCTAGCTGGGAGAGACATGGTCCGAGACGCTGAGCATCTGAGCGGTGCTTCTACTGCTGGGTCAAAGGTTCAGCACCTTTTTGTGTTCAGTCTCTGTTGCGGCCTCAACTGTAGGGGTGGGGTGGGAGGGGAAGAAGGCCCATTTGTCAACTCTCCCACCAGGCAATAATCCACTGGGTGGCTTTAAAATTCAAATGAGAATATGGAGAGGATTCTGGTGGGCATTGGCTTACCGGAGACTAGGACACTGGGTCTAGATAGATCATTGTATGGTATCTGTGATTAACTAGTATTGAAAGTCTTTGTGACTTGGAAAGCAATGTGGTTTTTTTTTCTTTTTATTTTTTATGTGAAATAGATTGTAAAGGAGAATGAAAGGGGTGATATTTAGGGTTAACGTACCCCTCGGGACTCGTGCATCCCATGTTGGAATGCCTGGGTTCAAGGCTGGGCTCTGCTTCCAGTTTGCTACTAATGCACATCCTGGGTGGATCGAGTAGATGGGTCCCTGCCTCAAACAATGTGCATTTGCAGGAAGTTGGAATTAGCACTGGAGTTGAGACTTGATCTCAGACTCTGTTATGGAATGTGCTCATCCTAACCAAAGCTGCTGTACCAAATGCCCGCTCAGTTTTTAAAACTCACCTTCTGGGGCCTGTGCTGTGGCTTGGTAGGCTAAGCCTCAACCTGCAGCACAGCATCTCATATGGATGCCAGTTCATATCCTGGCTGCTCCACTTCCTATCCAGCTCTCTGCTCATGGCCTGGGAAAGCAGTGGAAGATGGCCCAAGTGTTCAGGCCCCCTGCACCCATGTGGGAGACCTGGGGAAGAAGCTCCTGGCTTCGGATTGGTGTAGCTCTGGCCGTTGCAGCCACCTGGGGAGTAAACAAGCAGATGGAAGACCTCTCCCTCTGTCTTTCCCTGTATTTGTCTATAGCTCTGCCTCTCAGATTTAAAAAAAAAAAAAAAAAAAAAAAAAAAAAACAACTCACCTTCTTTGTATTTCCTCACTCGATTAGGTATTTTTGATGACTATATGGTTTTCCCTTTAATCCATCCATTCAATAACTACTTACTGAAATCCTAGTAGTCATAGCAATGGGCAGTAGAGAGAGATGACCACGTGACCCAGTCTCTGCCCGTTCTGAGCTTACAATGTGGTGCTTTGTTCTGCTTCATGAAGGGGTGACGAGATGTAATCTAACCTTTTTGTTGGTGCTTTGGTAGATTCCAGTTCTCGTCTATGATAAATAACGCCATTGTCTCTTACAAATAGCACTGACTTTGGACGCCCTTGATCAAATGAATGGACTGCATTCTGATGATCACCGTAACTGCATTATCTTTCTATGGAAAGATCACTTTAGAATTAATTTTACAATGTATAACTGATGCAACTTGACGTTCCTGGCAGCGGATGGCAGCAGGAGGTTGAGGTTAATTCTTTTTTCATTAGCACCTTCCTTTCTCATTAACGCCCTGCCTTTTGCTGGCTGCCCCACAACAGCCGATGAAGCTACTCTGTGGCACTGTTGTTCACGCCCTGCCCCTCAGGGCAGCCATGGTGAAAAAGGATTGGAGTCAGGAACAAGCACAGATAAAAATGACTTTGGGCAGCTCACTTGGAAGTCTTTGCTCCTTGCACGGTTGGTTCTGTGCGGTTGAACCCTGGCAGCCACGCCTGAACAGTGGAACGTGCCCTTGGCCCAGCTGAGAATCCTTGGCCAGTGGTTTCTGCAGGTTCGGAGGCAGTGTTAGTGATGGGCCTGGTGACGATGACTCCATCTTGACTGAGTTTGATGCACAGCAGTGCTGAGAGCTGCTTGGGAAGGGTGGCCCAGGGCAAAAGGGCTAGGAGATAGCAGTACGCCCCACCATGGCCTTGCTTGGAGATTGCTCATCTGGGAAGTCCGTGTTGACCATCCAGTCTCATAGCTTTAAGTGGTAGATCTGTAAACTGTTTCCCATCAATGGGACCATTCTTCCTACTGGAATCCCTTCTCCTTGGATTCTGTGTAGGGAGCACAGCAAATGTCTGAGTTTTCTGTTGCTGTAACAAAATACCTGAGGTCAGGTGGTGTATAAAGCAAAGATGTTTGTTGAGTTTGTACTTTCGTAGGCTGAAAAGCCCAAGGTTGGGCAGCCTCCTTTGGTTTGGCCCCTGGTGAGGGCCTTCTGACCACATCCTGACCTGGTGCAAAGCATTGTGGTCGGGGGGCCTGCCAGAGGGAGTGATGACACAGTCATGTGGTGGGACAGAGGGAAGAGAGATTGGGGCCAGGCTCCCTGTTACCAGGCAGCGCTTGCAGAACTGAGAGATGAATGGCTTCTGAGGGCAGTGCTCCCAGGGACCTTAGCGCCTGCGTCTGGCTTCCTCGTCTGCAAGCTTCCGCCACCCCAGCACTGCCACAGTGGGAACCAAGCCTGCCGCACGTGGACCTCAGGGAGACAGGCTTACGCAGTGCTCAAGCCACAGCGGTGTGGACAGGGTAGAGACACCTCTTTGAGTGTTGTATTCAAGGTCATGTCAGCACCTTCCAGTCCTGCAATGCCATGGCTTTCTAGAAATGGAAGCTAACAGAAGCTGTCAGGACACCTGTCCTCATGCAGTTCAAGCGATCTCGTCATCTATCAACATCTGGATTGATAGAAACCAAAGCTTACTCCCCCCAGAGGGATATTTTTAAATGTTTCAACTGCTTTGATTTCATCTTTATCGTATATGGTGATTTTTAGGAACATAGGCTCGCGCTAGTAATGTTGGGATTAAATTTTTATTGGTAAGGCTTTGAAGCACAAACAAAACTTGAGGAGCTCATTAGTAATTGAAAATTGTAATCCTGCGCAGGACACATTTTACTGCTGTAACAGCCATAAAACACAATGATAAATATAAAATGTTATGCCAGAATCTGGAATAATTTTTTCATCCTCATTTTCTTATTAAACTCTGTAGAAACAATTCTTTGGTGTACAGTCTTCGTGGATAAATGGGTTACTATTAAGACTAATGCACAAACGGAAGTACTGCAGTGTAGGTTTACAGTTGTAATAAAAACGTTAGCAGTTTCTGCAGGTTTATCTGGAAAAGATGAGGAATAATTTCATCACCTGGAAAGAATTTATTTAGCTTTGCTTTATTTAGCTTTTTACTTATACAGCTGCTGTGGGCTGAGTACTACAGTGGGCCAGACACTGGTCTTGGTTGGTAAGGAGACAGAGATGGACTTAGCACCCTATGTCTTGCGTGTCTCCTATCAACAGTGTTAGTCTTGTTTTGGACTGTGTTAGTCTTGTTTTGAAATGGCAACTCACATAGCAGCTGGAGTTGATCGTGAACTCTGCCAAAATAGTGGTTCCCAGCGCTGCTGTTGTGTCAGACCAATGGTCCCAGCAGTGTCTCAGTCTCCAAGTCCCATCACCAACACCACCTTAGAACCAACACTGGCCTCCCCAGTGCCTAGAGTCCAAGGTTTATGGTCGCCTTATATTCTATCTTTATGTAAATGCAGGTGCTATGCAAAGTCAGATTCTTTGCTGGTTTTAGCCTTAGATCACTTGATTTGTGTGGAAGTTTCTAATCCAGTATCAGCTGGATGGTGCTAATGACACTGGGTCAGGTGGATGGAGTTGACACAGGAATGCTCTTCCTATTGTTTTAGTGGGATTGGAGAGCTAATTCATTCCAAGTGGCAGGTAGGAGCCATCGAGGGTGGTGGTCATGATAAGCATCCACATCCTGCCTCGTCACCATGAATTCCCTTGTTCATACCATGTCAGAGTCAGAGAAGACCAGTCTGTCACAGGTAGAGCCAACAGCGGAGAGTAGGTCACAATTTCTAACGCACTGTAGTTTGAGACTGGAGGCAGAATATCTTAATTGTTGATGTTACAATTGCATGTCTACCTGGAGGGTGTTCCGCCTATGACCACCACCAATGGCTACGGGTCAGGTACTCTGTCCAGCACTCCTGTGCCTTTGAATGTGTTTCCTAAAGGTCCCTGCCCTGAGCACTCCCCACTCCTGGTCTGGCTTCTCCTGGTCTCCTCTAGGGGTGAAGGTAGACTTCCCACTTGACTGCTACCTGTAGTATTGGTGGCAGTGCCTCCAGGGCATGGAAGCTGCACCTAGAGCAAGCTCCCTGAGTGGACTAGTCTTGGTTTCCCTGGCCTGTAACTGCTCTACAAGTATTCTGTCTCAGTGTTTCTGCAGTCAGGCCATGGGACCACGAGGGCTGGGAGGATGCATCTTACTTTGGCGGTTCTCAGATGGGGACAATTTTGTCCTTCCAGGTGCAGTTGACAATGTCTGGGGACATGTTTTGGTTGCCACAGCTGGAGAATCACTGCTATCATGTGGTGGGTAGAGTCCAGGCATCTGGCCTAACAGTTTACAATGCCCAGTCCCCACAACAAAGAATTAGTTGATAAAGCCAAGGTCAGGAAACTGAGTTAATCCAACCCACACCGGAGGGCCGGGGCTCCTGAGGCTGGCTCACTACCATTGCCAGCAATAGCTTGATGCTGTTTTAACAGGGATTCTGATTGGCTGGTGATCTGGCCTTGAGAGCGAGGCTGGAACTTGGAAAATTGATAGTCTGCTCTAAGGAGTGTTTGTTTTTCCACTGAGCAAGGCTGCCTCACCCCTGTGGCTGGCCTCAGGCAATCTTGAGAACTCGGAGCCAGCTGATGCAGAGCAGGTAATGAATGCCTGCTGTCCTCCCTGCTGACGATGTGCCAGGGACAGGCTGAATCCTGCTGACCCAGGGGCTGCAGCCCCAGAGGGATCTCTCCACCCTTGGGATAAAGCGCTATTTTCTGGGGAGAGACTTCTTTTGGAAGGATGAGAGCATTGTTCAGAGGGAGGTTTGATTTTATTTATGCATAAGGTTACTTTGAAAAGTTCATGGAAAATGCAATTAAAACGTGAGTTTATTTTCATCCATAAATTTTTAAAAATTTGTGAATAGTTTTTCATACTATGCAAATTTCATGAAATTGTGAAGGCCCTTTGTGGATTTTAAAATTGTTTTGCATAAAAATATTTTTTAATATGAAGGAGGGAGAGAGACTGTGTATGTGACAAAGATTGCGTCAATTGGTTCACTCCCCAGATCCCTACACGAGCTGTGGCTCACCAGGCTGAAGCCAGGAGTTGGTTTCCCATGTGGTTGGCAGAGACCCAAATACTGCAGCCATCAGTGGCTGCCTCCCATGGTGTGCATTAACAGGATGCTAGAGTTGGGAGCCAGAGCCAGGCATCAAACAGAGGTACGCCGGTATGGGATGTAGGCATGCCAAATGGCATGTTCACTATTGTGCCAAATGCATGTCCCCGAAATAAAATTGCAATTTCATTTTCCACAAACTTTCTTGAAGTCCTCTTATATATAATAGGCAGTTATGCAGTGCTTACTGTGTCCCAGGCAGTGTTGGAGACATTCTATAAATATTAACTCATTGAGCCCTCATCACAGCCTAAAAGAGGGAGCCTGTTCTTACCATTGCTTCACTCAGAAGCAGGCAGAAATGGAGAGAAGGACTGTGGTGCAGAAGTCTGCCTGTGGAGTCCAGGTCCCTAACCACTGTGCCATGCGTGGGAGACCGAGCCTCATCCCTGCTTGGTTCTGCTGCGCAGGTCCTTGAACTCTGAGTGGTCCCAGGGAGGCTCCAGGGAGTCCTGCAGGCCAGAGCCTGGCGCTGGTTCTGATGGATTAGCGTGTTCCCTTTTCCCATCTGTAGGATGAGCTCATCCGTACCTCGGGGAGATTGAGAAGATCCAACAAGACTGCTTAGCTGGGTCCTGGGCTCACGATAAGCCTTCAGGAAACATCAGTTGCTGTCTTCCACCTGGGTTCCAGTCACAGTTTTAATCCTCTTGCTCCTCTGCTGTGGCTGGCTGGTGTGTGTTTTCTAATGCTTCTGAGGTGGCCAGTCGGGTGCAGCTCCAACAGTACACAGGACAGGCTTAGGAAAATAAAGAGTGTTAGACTCAAGTCCTGGCTGGGCTGGGGTGGGAGAGCATGGCTGGCCACTTGGGGCCACCTGGGGAAGATGGCAGGCAGGCAGGAGAAGTTAGGCATCAGGGGGAAGTTTTAGCCAGAGCTTTTAGTGGGGATTTCTATTGGGAAGATATGCCAGGGCAGAGGGAACAGATGAGGCATGGCTGCTTTGAGGATTTTGTGGGCTCTGAGCTCTCGCAGGGTCTCATTGCCTGGTACCTGGTGCATGAAGGAGTGATCTGGTGGGTGGCAGAGGCCGGAGAGGGGAGGTGTGGCTCTGGATAAGTTAGTTTGCATACCATAGACAGGTTTCTGGGGCTGGTTCCTTCATTATCTTTAAGTATTAGCCCCTGAGGGGCAGTCTCTTCCTAGCCACAAGGTTTTAAAGGTGTCAAAACATTATAATATGTAGAAAATAAGAAAATGTTTACAGGGACCTGCAATGTGGCACAGAGGGTTCAGCGGTTGCCTGTGGTGCTGGCATCATAGTCCACTTCCGATCCAGCTCCCAGTTAATGTGCCTGGAAAAGTAGCAGAAGATGGCCCAAGGATGTTGGCCCTGCCGCCCTTGAGAGAGAGCAGGATAGAGGTCCAGCCTCCTGGCTTCAGGCTGGCCCAGCCCTGGCCATGGCGGCTGTTTGCGAGTGAACCAGTGGATGGAAGGATCCTTTCTCTATTGTCCTGCCCCCCTCTCTCTGTCACTCTGCCTTTCAAACAGTTGTAAGAAATAATCTATTTCCTAGACAGCTAATAACACCTAATTATAAAAAAAAAAAAAATGAATGAGCTGTTGCAGATCATTTTGAAGAAGCCCAGTGTTTGATGTGTGAGGTAAGATTATGGCAAGAACCAGACTTCAGGATACAGATGTGAGTTTATTTCTATTGGAGTTTTCAGTCTGCTCAAGTGTAAGCCACCAAGAATACAAACCTCTTGTGAATTCCATGTCTCTTTGGAGCTGGGGAGAGGGGCCAGCCTCAATGCAGTGTGGGTGAGGAGTGCTGGCTCTGGTCTGGGCTGTGAACCCTCCCAGCAGGAGCAGGTGTGTTTATTTCCTGCCTGGATCTGAGCACCTGTTCAGAGGCAGGTAGCCACCTCCCGTGTGTCCTTGAAAGCTCTCTCGCTGCTGCTAGCCACTGGACACTTCTCTCGTCACGCACTCCCAGTTCCTTGTAAATGGATCTGGATTTTATTCTCATGCGTGCCTTTCTGACACATGTCAACATCTCCTTTCCTCTTTTTTTTTTTTTGTTTGTTTTTGTGAGGGGGTGGGGAAGATCACTGATGCAGTTGGTTTTGATGTTTATACTTAAGAGAGCCACTTCTGAGTGCCCTGTCAGGAGTCAGGAAGCATCAGTACTGAATTTGGAAAGCATCAACAAAGATCCTCAGTATTGTTGCGACTGTGCAGCTTGCTACGATGCTAGGCACTGTGCTCCTAGAACGGAATCCAAGGCAAGCTGCAGTGTGTGTGACACGGGTTCTTAAATTCCGGGGGCTCAGTGAACCTGCTCGCACCACGCCAGCCGCTGGGTAGTGTATGCACGTGTGTTTTCTTGGGGAGAGGTCTCCAAACTCTAATCAAGGAACTCAAAGGGGCTAAGGAACAGTACACAGTAGAATTCTAGTCTTCTCTGTGTTTTCAGTAAGATTGCATCTCCACCCCAAGAGCTAAGTTTAGTGGAACAGGGGGCAGAAAACAAATAAAAGGCAATTTGCGAGGATCGGGCAAGGAAAAACCGCCAGTGTCATTTCCTTTATGAGGTCAGCAAAGTGTTCCAGTTTACAGAGAAGAAATGGGACGTAAGTGGCCACACAGCAAGCAGACTGCTACGGGGTGTTTCAAGCCCTTAGAAAAGCCAGCCTCCAGTATGAATAAAGCAATAGCACGCATTTTAGATGCAGTTCAATTCAAGTCCAGTAGTAGATTTCTGAATAATACCAACTTTTAAAATTGTTTTAATATCACTAACTTCATTTAGAATAGTCTAAAAATTTTCATTCTGAATGCCTTTCACAAATCTGACAAAAGTACCCTGTTTACTTCTATTTTAACTGTACAGCTTTTTTTTAAAAAAAAAAAAAAGATTTATTTGAAAGAGTTAGAGCGAGCGAGCAAGCGAGCCAGTGAGCATGCTTCCATCTGCCAGTTCACTTCCCAGTTGGCTGCAACAGCTGGCGCTGTGCCGATCTGAAGCCAGGAGGCTCTTCCAGGTCTTCTACATGGGTGCAGGGGCCCAAGGACCTGGGCCATCTTCTGCTTTCCCAGGCCATAGCAGAGAGCTGGATCAGAAGTGGAGCAGCCAGGACTTGAACCAGTGCCCATATGGGATCCAGCACTGCAGGAGGTGGTTTTACTCACTATGCCACAGCACTGCCCCAACTGTTTAGCTTTAACTGGACAGCCAATGAGTATGATGACCACATCATTAGGTGCAGATGACAACGAGAAAGGCTTAAATGCATTACACTGATGACCTCCGACCACTATGCACGTGTTCACATGAGACTACTGGTAATGACCCTGAAGCAGAGGCAAATAGAGATGGAAGATGCTTCCCATGGGTCAAGTTGAAGGAGGTCAAATGTTACCATCATCATCAATATTGAGGACAAAGCTGCTGCCTGTGGCCAGGACCCCTCTTCCTGAACATTCTCAGAACCACCTAAGACCCCCTCCCGCCGGGATCATCAGACGACTTTTCCTCCACGTCACCGTCTCCCTTCATCTCGCATCTCCCTCCTCCTGCTTTTCACCAGAGGCTTCAAAGGGCTTTTCCTCCACACCATTTTGCTCCTTTCATCAGCATCTCAGGCCCCTTCTCATCTGGTTTTTTATCCCCTTCGTCTTCTCATTGGATGGATCATCAAAACTATTTTGTGTGCGTTTTCCTTTTCTTCCGTTTCGTCTGAATGGTCTCCCTCAGAGCCTTCCTTTCTTTGAGTCTCTGCCTCCTTATCAGCCTGTATGTGACGCACAAGCTCGTGAAATGCTGCGTGTTAATCAGCTGTTCTTCACTGCACTGCATTAGCCGAGGCAACTAACTTTATAAAGAGAAGAGGTGTAGGCAGCTGGAGGTTCAGGTCTAAGATGAGATGGCCTCCCTGGTGTGGCATCTGGTGAGGGCAGCAGGTAACAGTGGCATGGTGTGTGCATTGGAAGGGCCACATGGCAAAGCCAGGAAGGGTGAGAAGGGAGGGCAGCGAGGGAGGGATGGGGAGGGCAGGCCAAACTCAAGCTGTTGTGCCAACCGTCTTGTGAGAACTACTCTCTGAGGGCAGAGCCCCAGTGAGCTAAGGCCCCTCCTACTAGGCCTACTTCCTAAACACTGTGGTTGGGTCCTGTCTCCACTCCTCATCTATTTACATAAGACGGAGGATCCAGCCTTTGGCGTTTAAAGTTAGTGTGGAGCCCCCAGGCTAATTTCCACACAGTGGGGGCTGCCCAAACCTCATCGCAGCCGAGTGGCCTGTGTATGATGATGTTCCTTTGCTGCCTCCAGAGAGGGTCCACCACTAGGCTAACAGGTAGCTGACGCTGAAGGCAAGCTGCGTGAGACAATGTGCCTGGCAGATAGAGCAGGGGACATGTTTCATAAATATTTGTGAGTGAACAAATGGCCCTCATCTTTATTCTTAGTATTTTTTCTGAATCTGATTACAGTCAACTCTGGCTTTTCCATTATCCCTGGAAATCTGGAACTGTAGCTTTTAATAAGTACTACCACATGTAACCAACAGAAATAAGCTCTTTAAAAAATGGGACACGCTAGAGTACACAGCACCAAAAATAACAATGAACTTGAGCCAGAAGCTACTTTGGGGCCCTGTTGAACCTTCGGCTTGTCATTTTGTGTGTTAGTAACCATAGTGTTGGAAGGAAGGGGAACTTAAAACGGCTCAGTGGTGGAAGGCTATGTGGTAGAGTTTTCTCTGTGGGCCTCAGAGCTGGAAATAATTTTTAAGGTGACTCATGTCCAAACATAGACTCTGCACTAGGCAGATTTGTTGTTGAGTAGGGTCTGAGCAGGTTGACAATGTGATTTGTTAGGATAGGCTTTTTGGGGAGCCATTTGAGAAATGTGGGAGAAATTTTGATGTCCGTGTTAAAGTGGGAGAGGTGACCAGACAGGTGGGCAGAGGCCAAAGGCATTTCAAACTGTTCTCCTTTTCTTTTACAGATCTGAAGAAAACTCTTGCTGTGTTACTGGATAATATCTTGCAGCGCATTGGGAAGCTGGAGTCGAAGGTGGACAATCTCGTCATCAATGGCACAGGGACCAACTCCAGCAACTCCACGACAGCTGTTCCCAGCTTGGTAGCACTTGAGAAAATTAATGTGGCAGGTAAGAACGACGATTCGGTGTCCTGGCGTGGTGTCGCTTCCTGCTTTGGGAAAAGATGAAAGGAATAATACACATCCCGCCAGCATGGCATAGTCATTGTAAAGTAAAGTTTAAGTCCGTTTCTTTTTGAGTAACATATGTTAGAAGGCTTTTATGGTCTCACCACGATGTGTAATAGCCAGTGTTTTCTCTGACACATTTGCATATAATGAGCTCCTAGAACTCACTGGTGTTGAGAAGATTCGTAAGCATGGATTAAATGATACACAGAGGTGATCAGAGAGGCCCCCCACCAGTTAGAGTTGCTTCCTGCACCCCACTCCCATCAGAAAATTTCAGAAGTCTGATTCTCTGCTCTGCATTGTTAGGGAAGAACCACCTATGCAGGCAGTACCTCCAATGTGTATATATAGAGAGAGAAATTCCAGATTTGCCATTTAGGGCATAAATGGCCCCTGTCTGTATCAGGCTTACCACATTATTGTCACTGTGCACTCCACCATGAAATTCCTACAGGGCTGCGTTTTGCCAGGCCCCTTCTTGAAACCAGAATGTTGAAAGAGAGAAGAGAAATGGGTTTAAGACCACACCCAGATCATACACAGCATGTTGCTGCCTGCCCTTGACATTGAACTCTCATCCCTGCCAGGCCACTGCCCTGGGGTCAGCCCCTGGGGCTGTGCTTGAGGGCAGCCCTTGTTCTGGTGACCACAGTTCCTGGGGACCGTGGACAAAGTGCAGAGTTGGGATTAGGGTTAGATGCTTTGGGCTAGTGTCAGAGGCATACTTCTGGTGAATGGTAAGCCCTCTTTAGCCTGTGGATGAAGTAAGTACCTTGAGTTACTTTGAAGTTTTTGGAAATTCTCCTTGTATGCTTCCTGGCATCTTTTTTCCTCTCTCCCTCTTTCTGGTCAAATTTCTCAGCCCCAAGTGGAAGATAGCCACTTTCTTGCCCTCCTCCCGATGTCAAAACATTTAGTTGTTTCACTTGATGCAAGCTGGTTGTGTTACCTTTTTTGTTGTGTGTTTTGCCTTGTTGCAAAATATATTTTGAATAATCCAAAGTATCCAACCAAACAAAGGTATTAAAAATAACTTTTAATTACAACACAGAGGCAGTGTCATCTGGGCCATAAATCCCATCTTCCTTGCAGTTTCCAGCAGCTTCTGTAATTAGATGAGAAAACCTCCCACTGTGGTGAGCTGCTTATTAATAAGTGGCAGCCATGCCTCCCCAGCCTCCACTCCCCACCAGTGGGAAGTGCTGTTGCGGGGGTCCGATCTGATTCCATCTTGTCTCTGCAATATCAGATTTCTGGAAGTTGGAATGGAGTGTGCTCCCCCTAACTTCACTGCCCCCACTGCCTCTGTCCGAGAGCGTCAGGACCCGTGTTAGCATGTCTGCAGCCTTTCTGTCCTCTGGTAGGGGGTCCTGCTGTCTCTGGCTGTCCTGTTTGTGTGCCAGGCTCACAGACAGAGACTGCCCACCCTGCACTTCAAGTCGTAGGGCATGGGATCATGGACAGACCTTCAGGAATGGGAGGGACTTGATGTCTGCTTTTTCACAGGAGATATGAGCCCTGTGTAAGGAGTTAGTCTCACTCAGTTGACACATAGCCTTGAGCTCATTCTCGCGCCTCCTTTCTCTGGGTGTGCAGGTGCATCCTGCTCTACTCTGCTGCGCTGCGTTGGCAAGAGTAGGTACAGCTGTGCTATGCATCCTCTCTCCCCTCGGGGCTGGAGGGTTTTTCGCATCTTGCCAGGTAGCCCTTGCATATTTTGAACTCTTGGCCATGTCCGTAGATGAGGGTAGCAAGAAGAAAGATGCAGGTGTAAACGGATCGTCCTAGTTCATGAGCAGCCTGCATGGCTTTGCTGCCCTCGCCCTGATCCACAGCCATGCAGTGCATCCTTGGGGCCTCTTGTCATCTCAGGGATGGCTCCTGAGCTGTGAGAGAGTTCATTTTTATGGGATTCCACTTCTCGCTGAGAGAGGGTTTTCTTTCTGCCTTCCTGCTGTAAGACATGTGGTAATGGCTGAGAAATGTCCTCCCTGGTGTGTCGGTGCGGTTTTCTCTGGTGCCCTATTGCTCACTGATGTTCCTGAGTGCGTACTGTTGTCTCATTGCTTGCTGATGTATCTTCTTCTTGGCTATAAACTGCTTCTAGATCGGGTGCTATCGCAGTTGAAGATGGATTCCCTAAATTTGTTTTCTCTAAAGGGACAGCTGTGTGTGCCCTTCATTTTCTCTGTGTAGCTGTGTTCCGTGTGGCCTTTACCCTAAGTGGCTTTCCTTTCCAAATTTATCACCCTTGGGCTTTCTGATTATGTGAAAGTGAATGTGCCTTGGGAGAAATTGAGGTGGAAATGAAATTGATTAAAATCAGGCATCGGATTACACTGTATTTTTGAGCTCCGTTATCCTGAGGGAGGGGAATCTCAGAAATGACAAAGCATATTTTAAAAGGTCCCCTTCCTTCTGCCACTCAGCAGTCAGTTTCTCCAAATGCACGCCCTGAAAGGGCTTCACTGCTCCCTTGTCAAAATTACCTACTTTAAGGATGATCCATTAAAAAAAGAATTGCGCCTCTGTCTAGTTTTGATTCCTTAAGTGGCCAAGTGCAGTGGGTAGGATGGGTCACGCACCTGCTCACCTGACACTAAAAGGGCCTGCTTTCTGAGGACCGAGGCCCAGCCCACATCCTCTCTGTGCTGCCTTTGGTGTCACGTTCAAAGCCTTACCTGTTGCAGGTGCACCACAGGTACGGCTCAGGCGGATTGCGTTCCAGGGGAGGAGACTATATTTGCTTTCTCTACAGAAGGCGTTTCTCTTCTCCGTTTATATTTTCAAGTACTCAGTATCTCATTGCCTTTTCTCAGACCTCAGCAGCTAAGTAGCAGGCCTCCCTTTTGTGTTGGTTATTCTGAGCTTCTGTGCTGTTGAGCTTGCACCGATTGTGATCCTTGCAAGTCTAGATTGTGATCTTTGGGAGGATGGGAGCATTGCCTTTGCTCTCTGTAGGGGGGTGTCTGTGTACATGTATTCACTTTATTCTCAGTAGCCTCTTGTCATCAGCTGAACAACTGACCGATGTTGACTGTGTGCCGAAAGTCAAAACGGTATCCAGTTTATGTATTTCATTGTGATCACTTAGAATCGCAAGGTCAACATGCACAAGATTAAAGGTGCGGGCAAAACTGAAGGGACTGTTTTCTGGTGTTTACTCCAAATTTCATGTTTAGCAGGCCTGTATTTTTCAAATACCACTTGCGGCATGCAGCATCTTCCTGTACTCAGAGTTGAAATATGCTGTATTTGAACTTGACTGCTGTTCTTAAAAACACAACCATATTATTATTCTGACCATCGGAAAATTGAAAATGAAAACACGTCCCTGCTGAGTTCCAGGGCTTGCACTGGGAAGTGTCATTTTCTCCCCTTTGTGCTGCTAATGGACCTTGAAATTAAGTTGCACCTGCGCACTTTCTTTGTTTGTGTCCGTGTGTTATTGGTTGGGTACCTGAAGTGTCCCACCTCTCTGCCTAGGCAGTGGCTCTGCAGGTGCATTCAGTGGAATCTCAGATGAGACACTGCCCGGGAGCGGGAGGGAAATGATACTGCAGCATGTACTCCTGTTTCAGCAAGAAATAAATAGGCTCCCTCTGCAACCTGTTACTTCCTGTTTTGTTCTTTGCAAAGGTGGCAATGAATATCTTAATGCTTAATAGAAACTATTCTTGTTGTATTTAAAAACAAAATTATTTTACCCATTTCAAAGGCAGAGTGACAGAGAAAGAGAAGAGGAGACCTCTCATCTGCTGATTCACTCCCAAATGGCCACAACAGCTGGGACTGGGTTAGGACGAAGCCAGGAGCCTGGAATTCCAGCCAGGTCTCTCATGTGGGTGGCAGGGGACCAAGTAGCTGAGCCGTCTTCCAATGCTTCTCAGGTGCATTAGCAAGGAGCTGGATCAGACACAGAGCAGCCGGCACTGGACCCAGCACCCATACAGGATGCTGGCTTGGCAGGTGTTGGCTTAACCTGAAGTACCACCATGCTGGCCCCAGTGTTTCTGTGACTTTACAGAACATGCACATCTTTGTTGGTGTGCTGTTCACTTCCTGTGGTCAAGGGTGTTTTGATTTTTATTAAGAAGATAGAAGATACAAGTTAGCAGCAGTGATGTGACCTGTGAGGCTGTGTGTGTGTGTGTGTGTCTCACAGGGACCCTCAGTTCTGGATGATTCTGTCCCTCAGTGAACACTTGGTGACATCTCGGGATATTTGTGGCTGTCACAGCTGGGGCGGTTTTATTTTTATGTAATAGATGGAGGCTGGGGTTGCTGCCAGGTGCCCCACCACTTGCAGGGGAGTCCTGAGTGCCGGGAACTCTCCAGCCCAGTGGCAATCCGCTGTGGTGAGAAACTCTGATCTACAGGCGGTGTTGGAGTCCCGTGCGAGCTGAGCCGGGGTTTCCCACTGTGGTCAGTGCAGAGGGGTACCTGAGACTGGCACCACGGTTGTCTGATGGCTCTGCTGAGACCTCAAGTTGTTTTTGCCTTCTTCCTAGCAGGGCCGTGTACAGGCCTCCCAACCCCCACTGCACTTCGCTTTGCAACTGGACTTTGAGACCTCCAAGGAAAGAGACTTCATGAACTCCCAGAAGATTATTCTGGGATCCTGACCTTAAAAAACGCCTCTCCTGGCCTGCACTCAGTGCCTTATTTTATTATTATTATTATTATTATTATTATTATTATTATTTTTGCAGTGTGTGTTTCCTTCTTGCTTATAGCAAATATAATTATTTTCTTTTCATGGAAGAGCCGCTAATTCAGAATAATGACAAAGCAAAGTAGTCTCAGAATAGATTTAAATTGCAGAATGTTTCAGAACAAATGCTCTTTTATTATTTTGAAGTAGAGTATATGTGATTATCAGGATATGAATGACTAAATGGAATACATTACAGAAAACCAGACAGGTCCCCAAAGGTCTACTTTACAGCGTGAAATGTATCCTCCACAGCTCGCCTGGAGCACAGTTGAAGGAGCTGAGACTGGCAAGGTGGGTCGGGGGATTTGCGAAGCATCTTCAAGGTCAAACTAAGGAATTTGTGGCTCATCCTCCAGGTACTGGTGGCCGAAGAGAGGTTTAAAGGTGGGGGAGGGTGGTTTGATGAGGTCTGTGTTTTCAGGGAATAATCACTGGTCCTATAAGGAGAGATGCATGGGAAGAGAGTGAGATGAGAAGTCAGGTACGGGACTGGCAGTTGGTGTAGCAGTTAAAACTCCCCCTGGGATGCCTCATCTCCTATAGGAGTGCCTGCACTGGAGAGCTTGCATTTGAGTGCGGGCTGCACTTTGGGTGACAGTTTCTTGCTAATGTGCGGTCTAGGAAGTGGTAGGTAACGGCTCAAGTTTTGGGGTCCCTGGTTCCCTTAAGGGAGTCCTGGGGCCCCAGCACTGTGCCTCACTAGGCTAATCCTCCGCATGCGGTGCCGGCACACTGGGTTCTAGTCCCGGTCAGGGTGCCAGATTCTGTCCCGGTTGCCCCTTTTCCAGGCCAGCTCTCTGCTGTGGCCCGGGGAGTGCAGTGGAGGATGGCCCAAGTGCTTGGGCCCTGAACCCCATGGAAGACCAGGAGAAGCACCTGGCTCCTGCCATTGGATCAATGTGGTATGCCGGCCGCGGCGGCCATTGGAGGGTGAACCAATGGAAAAGGAAGACCTTTCTTCTCTCTCTCTCTCACTGTCCACTCTGCCTGTCAAAAAAAAAAAAAAAGGGAGTCCTGGACTGAGTCTCAGCTTTGACCTGCCCATGGCAGGCATTTGGAGAGTGACACAGCAGATGGGAAATCTCTTTCTGTCTCTACCTTTCTGATATTGAAAAATTAGAAAATGAAGTGTCAGTGAGAGAGTCCATGTGATGCAGGCAAGAGGAAAAAATTTGAGAGTGGATGTGTGTATGAGCCCCAGGGAGACGGTAAGGCTTTGAGACCTGCAGCAGGGTGAAGCTGATGTGAAGGGAATGCTAGCAGATCAGCGCAGAAGATGAGGACGAAGCTGGCATGAGTCCAAGGGCATAGCAGATGGGATGATGGGGTGGCCATTGGTTGAGGAAACAGTCCAGCAAAGAGACGGGGAGCTGTGAACGTGGCAGCCATGCGTTGATGTGACTCTGAGGAAAACAGTATTTGGCCTCAATCCCTGTGCTGGGGATCATCAAAGGCAGCTCAAACTTTGGTTTCAGCATCAGGAGAGGAAGGATCCTGGAAGCATCTGAGGCTGGACTGCCCTGATCCACCCTGGCCTCGCCACTTGAGAGCCATATGACTTTGGACAGGAGTCTTAACCTTCCCATGGCTGTTGCCCCTTCTGTACAATGGGGGAAATAATGGTAGTGCCCGATGGCGTGGTGGTGATGAGGATTCAGTGAGACAAAGAGAGTGCTTAGGAACGCACCTGCCGTGACGTCAGCACCGTAGGAGCATTTGGTCATTACAGTTGGGAAGGTACATATTTCGGATGTTGACATCAGAATGCAACGTTGTAGTGACTAGTTATTTGGATATCGCCGCTGATAGTGAAATGAATGACTGGTATTTGTGTAATGCTTTATCCATGAGCAGGTCTTTCTGTTGATAACATTTCACTTGCCGTGCTTAAAGCTTGTTTCCAAATTAGCCTCAGTGTCCCTTTGTTATCAATACTGAGAGATTTATCAGGAAGTGCAGGTGTTTGCCAGGAATCTCTGGATTGCACAAGGTAAAAGTATATATTGGCCTAAACAAAGATAGAGCATCAGGCTCACACTATTGCAAAGTTCAGAGGATGCTATCCAGAACCTCAGCTGTATATGGCTCCAATCCCAGGCCATCTGGGTCGGGTGGAGGTGGAGATGGTCCTGAGGAGGCGATAGGTTTTAATCATTAGCTCCAGTGAAAAACCAGTCCTACTGTGTTCTGGGTGTTCTGCTCATCATCTTGGGAAGGGCTCTCATTGGCTGGCTGGCCTTGGGTTCTTTGCTTTTTCCTGACCCAATCAGAGTGCCCAGTGATGGATGCCTCGCTGGTTGGCTATCCTGGCTCATGTGGATCACCCCTGAAGTGTTGTGGTATTGCAGAGGGTCCCTAAAGAGATTCAGGGAATGCAGATGAAATGTGTGTGACTGTGAGAGACCCTTGTCATGTCACGGTTTAGATTTCCAGAGCCTTCCTCAGTCTGAGTCAGCCTTTTCTTTCCTTGGAGGTTCAAGAATCAGAATTTTCTGCTGTCATTTAAAAAAATCCCTTTCTTTAGAGGGAGGTAGAGAGCAAGAGAGCACACTTCTCATCTATTGATGGACTCCCCCAAATGCTCACAATGCCTGAGACTGGGCCAGGCTGAAGGCAGGAGCCAGGAGTTGGAAATACAACTCAAGTCTCCCGTACGGTGACAGGAACCCCCGTACCTGAGCCATCACCTTCTACCTCCCAGTGTGTACATTAGCGGGAAGCTGGAGTGGAAAGCAGAGCCAGGACTCAAATCCAGGCCAGTGAAATGGGATGCCGGCGTCTGAACTGCCAGGCCGTATGCCAGCCCCTGTGCCACCACCTTAGACACTCCCATGCCTGAGCAGGCCTGAGCCATGCCAGAAACCAGCCCAGTCGCATTCCCTGGTGCGTTTACAGGGTTTGTGCACAGCCCCGTGTGCCCTGCCATTGCGCAGGCCCCTGCTGATCATCTCTAGGCTTCCTCTCAAGGCCTGTCTCCTAGGAGCCTTCCTTGCCCCTCTGCCCACTCAGGTTCTCGGTGCCCTTGCTGTGTGTTCTCAAAACCACCATCCACATCTGTGGACTTCTGCATTCTTTGCCGGTCTGTACCGCTGGCCTCTGAGCTCCTTGAAGTCACAGGCAGTATCTTGCGTTTCTCTTTGAAGTCCAGGCCTGGCTGGTGGCCTTGGCCAGTGGTGGGTTCTCAGTAAGGGTGTGTCCATGTGAGTGCACGTCTCCGTCTCTGCTGGCTACCCAGTGAGGCAGCCACTGTGTCCTGGAACCCTCATCTTGAGAGTGACGGCCATGCTGTCACTTCCACGTCCCTGCTGCTGCACCTTGCCACGAGAACGGCTCCCTGGATGCTTTGGGCATTCCTGAAAACCCCTGGGAAGTTGGCTGCCCTATTATTTAAAGGGTAAATATTTTGACTTCACAACACTTTCTGAAAACAGATCCCATGATGAGATCAGCTGTTGTGCTATGGCATGGTGGCTAATGATGAAAAAGCAGGTAGGGTTTTACATAGAGCGGGAGCCACCTCCAGGACAGAAGCACTTGCTTAGAATGAAGCATTCTTGTAGGGCAGAACAGAGGACCCCATGATCTTAACCCCTGTGGGCTAATTGCAGGCCCTTCAGGGATACGTGGCCTTTTTCATTTCCGAAGGCGAGAGCGTGGAGCCCTGCACGGGATGCTGCTCCCCTTCGGCCATTTGGTGGGGTCGTCCAGGTACATGGCACCCTTAGTAGCGTGCGCTCTGGCGCTGGCCCAGGGAACTGGTGCAGGTGTCACTGCTGCTTGGACCATGCCTCTGCCTGGCGCTGTTCTCCGTATCGGAGACAGGACGTGCTGCAAGGAGACTTGCTTGTGTTACTCAGAAGGCGGCAGATCCCACTTTCTGTAATTTGGCTTAATGAGGTGTGTGTATACAGTTGTGATAGCAGCATACATATGGTATTGATTCAATAGGCCCAGCGCAGCTCCAACATAGCATATGCTTCTCCAGAGTCCCTCGTCTTTGCCTCTTCATCCTCTCCCTGTTTGCCTTGACAGATATTGTACAGCCTGAGACTTAAAAATCCAGGACAGAACCCGAGATTGAAGCTGTTTGGGTGGGGGCAGGGAGCTGTGCCTGCCTCCATGTTTTGGAAAGGTTTTTCTTTTTTTTTTTTCTGTTAGGTGAAGGGATTTGTGGGGTGTTCAGAGATTGTCCTCTAAGCTATGCTTTTGACTCTGTGTCCATGGCTTCTACAATTAGGTGGCCTAGATGAGAAAGCATTGCTTGTTTGTTATTTCTCCATTCCTTTACGTCCCAGGAAAAGAAGAGAAGACGCATGCAGGGTCAAGGTGGTGTGGGGTGCTTTGCCGAGTTTCAGCGTTCGGGAAAGGGGCATCGGTTAGGTTTGTGATGGGGCAGGGGCGGAGTGGAGGCAGCAGAGCTGCCTCACCATTCCAGAGACCACAGAAGGCTTTCTCTCTCCCTCTCTGCCCCATCTCAGGAGCATGGTTATGGACCCCAAGTTCACTTTTGTCAAGTGGAGGCTGTGGGTTGGATAGAGCCATCAGGAACTCTGTGTTTGGGATCACTGCCTGTTGGTGCCTTGTCTGAGTCAGACGGCTACGTCCTGTCTTGTGTTGTGTTTTGGTGAGCTTTTCAAGTCAGCGCTGTCACAGTAGAGACTGTCCCATCACCCTGGTGCAGCCAGAGAAGAGCCCTTGACCCAGCACCCCTGTGGAAGAGCCACCAGTGAACTTCCAGGGAAGGGCTTGGGCTGCTGCTCCATGCCCCTCTGGTGGGAGGACTTGGCTGACCAGCATCAGCAAGTTTTTGGGTGAGACACAGACTCTGGACCCTGATTGCCTGGGTTCAAATCCCAGCTCAGCCACCCCTAGCTCAGTGATCTGGATAAACCCAGTCAGTTTCCCCATCTGTGAAATGGTGAAGAAGCACCCATGCCATGGTTTTGTTAGGATGGTGAGTCAACACATGAGGAGCCCTCGAGGTGCCAGGCTCAAACCCAGTAAGTGTTGGCCATTGGTTGGCATGATTCTTAAGAACTTAAGGACTGGGCATTGTGGCATCCTATATATGGGCACTAGTTCCACTGCTCCACTTCCAATCCAGCTCCCTGCTAATAGCCTGAGAAAGCAGTGGAAGATGGCCCTAGCACTTGGCCCCTGCACCCATGTTGGAGACCCAGAAGAAGCTCCTGGCTTTGGATTGGCCCAGCACTGGCCGTTGTGGCCATCTGGAGTCAACCAGCAGATTGAAGATCCCCCCTCGCCTTCCCATATCTCTCTCTTCCTGTCTAACCCTGCCTCTCAGATGAATAAATAAATCTGGAACAAAAAATAAAACTTGAGGGGCCAGGCATGTAGTGATGCAGTAGGGCCAGCAGCCACTTGGGATGCCCACATCTCCTACGGGAGTGCCTGGTTGACTTCCTGGCTTCTGGTAGAGCTGTGACTTGATGCCACTGGAAGGCAGTAGATGATGGCCCAAATGCTTGGGCTCCTGCATTCGCTCTGGCTCAGTTCCCACTCTGGAAGACATTTGGGAAGTGAACTGGTAGATGCAAGATGTGTGTCTGTGTGTATGTGTGTCTCTCTCCTCCTTCTGTTGCTCTCTCTTTCGCACGCTCTCTCCCTTGCAATCTGTTACTCTGCCTTTCAAGTAAATAAGTCCTACACAAACAAAAACCCAACCTTGGGTCTGACCTCTGAGCCGGATTTGTAGCTTTATACATTTGCTTGTTGGGTGTATAAACTACCCAGTCCTAATGCTGCGTTTTATAGAGAAAATTGGATCTTGGAGAGGGGATTTATGGAAGCCCCAGGCAGTCACAGGTTGGAAACAGTGCATGCAGAAATTCCCGTATTAGCATCTTAGCCCCTGACCTCCTGAGCCTGCCCTCTGCGACTAGTACCTTGTGGTCAAAGGCGTAGTGTGCTCACACTGACATAGCCCTTATCCCGCCAACATGGATGGAACCGTGCCAGGCCTGTGTCGGACAGTGGAAGTGCAGCTGGCTGGGAAGCCAGGACTGGGTGTGTGGCTGGCAACGTAGGGCTCTCTGTCTAGGAGAGGAGGTGGACTGGAGCACTGGCAGTGCCCGCAGGACCTTTCGTGACCCTCCACCCACAGCTGCTATCAGCCTAGTCCATGAGAACCTGTTGGCTTTGCTTGACTTTAACCATGGGAACGACCTTCTGGGGTTCAAGGGAGGAATGACATGTAAGAATGTGCAATGTGACTTTTCACCTGTCACACTGGTGGAGTCCTCTGGTCCCCATCATCCCTGTCATCACCAATTTGAGCAGATTGGGAAACCGTGTCTGACCTCTGGCTGTACCCGCTCCAGAACAGGAAAGGGGATTCCTGTGCAGGAGTGCTGAGCTCTCTAGGGAAGGGCACATTAACCTGTCTCCACTCTATGCTAATAGACCCTTCGCAATAATTGCTTTCATTAAGTGTGGTTAACGTGCGCAGGAAACGTTACAGCAAGCTTTGCAGAATAGAGTAAATATTTAATATTTTATATCTAGGTGCAGTTGGGTTGGGGCAAAGAGAGGATCAGTAAAAGCTGTATGAGGGAATTTCAACAAGTTTATAGAAAATGGAAGAAAAAGATACGTTTAAGGAGTGGATTTTGCTAGTAGTTAAGATGGCTGTGGGGGGCCGGCACCATGGCTCACTTGGTTAATCTTCCGCCTGCGGCGTTGGCATCCCATATGGGCGCCGGGTTCTAGTCCCAGTTGCTCCTCTTCCAGTCCAGCTCTCTTCTGTGGCCCAGGAGGGTGGTGGAGGATGGCCCAAGTGCTTGGGCACCTGCACCCGCATGGGAGACCAGGAGGAAGCACCTGGCTCCTGGCTTCGGATCAGCGCAGTTCCGGCCGTAGCGGCCACTTGAGGGGTGAACCAACAGAGGGAAGACCTTTCTCTCTGTCTGTCTCTCTGTCTATAACTCTGTCAAATAAATTTTATATATATATATATATATATATATATATATATATATATATATATATAAAAGATGGCTGTGTCTCATTTTGGAGTAACTGGGTTCGATTCCTAGTTGTGACTCCAGACTCCTACTTCCTGCTGATGCAGACCCTGGGAAGCAATACCGATGGCTCAAGTATTGGGTTCTTGCTGCCCATATGCAGTAACTGAGCAAACCAGTATACAGGAGCATATTGCTTGCCTTGCCCCCTCCCCATGAGAAAAATGCCATAAAATAGAAAAGATAAGTTTGGATGCCAAAAAACTTGAACCCCAGGTGCAGTTTTTTCTTATCACATGCATTTTCTATGCTCTTTTGGGAGCCCACCTCTGTCTGGCGGCACCTGCCATCTAGACACCATGTGCCACTCAGCTGAAGTTGCAGTGGTTTCTCCTCAGTGGCTCTGACCCTCGAGGTGGGTGGGTGGGTGACCTCCTGGAGCCACTTCTGAGTTCAGCTTCCTCTCTCCTTGCATTCTGCTCAGACGTGAGCGATGTCCTGACAGAGATAGAAGGTCTTCCCTGTGCTCGCCGGGAGAGCCGTGAGGATTAAGAAGGTTCCCGTTGGCCCAGGGTTGTGCTGGCTGGGAGGCTGCTCCTTCCCTGGGGGCACAGGGCCACCAGTGGCAGCTGAGTTGGCTTGGCATGCCCGTGGTGAGTGCGTGCCAGGCCGGGCCCCGGGCCTGGGCATGCCCGGCTGTCATCTGGGGATTAAGTCAGCAGCAATTGCCATGGCCTCGAGGCTCCTATCCTGTGTACCAGGGAATAACAGGACTGTGCTTTACAAAGGAAACACTTGGGAAGCAGAGCGCTTCTTCCCTGTAGGAAAAGGGGTGCGGTTTTACCACTGAGAACTTGGAAATGACAGCTACGTGGAAGCTTGACATAGGGAACAGCTGTCATTCTGCCACCCAGAGGCTGACGGGGCTGCTTCCTAACAGAAGCCCGAGTGCCTGTGCTTGGCCGGCACGTCCTAGGCACCAGAGACGGCGTGCTCAGCAGGACCAGGGCTCTGCTTCCATGGAGATCATGGCCCAGTGAGCAGGTGCACGCCCATTGGCTGCGTCCAGTGCTGATCCTACAGAGAGATGGGTGCTTTAGATACGTGGTAGCTTGCCGGCGAGAGCCTCTCTGTGGAAGAGACCCACAGTAGAGACTCACTGCGTGGGCTTTCTGGGAAGGTTGTTCCAGCCTGAGGGAATAGCCTGCCCAGTGGCCCTGAGGCGCATTCTTCCTGAGTGTGCTTCAGCAACACTGTTGTGTCCTTTCAGTTGCATGTGTCACATCAAAGCAATAGCTGCACCACCATGTTTATAGCAGCACTGTTCACAATAGCCAGAATGTGGACTCAACCAAGGTGTCCATTGTCAGATGGACACATGAAAATGTGGTATGTAAATACAACGGGATTTTATTCAGCTGTAAAAATAAATGAAATTAAATTGTTTGCATCAAAATGGATGCAACTGGAACACATGTTGAGTGAAATAAGCTGACACAGAAAGACAAATACCACATGTTCTCCTGTACATATGGGAGCTAAAATTAAAAAAAAATCTGAAAACAGGAACAAAAAAGGAATCACCTGTGTGTGTATAGCAGCTTTGTGGCAAGTATGGTATCATCAAACACTCTTTCAAAACCTTGTCAAACTAATTGTTAAGAATTATATACCACTATAGTTTTAATGGCTCTGTGACTCTTAATGTTCACTTTATATGAGTGAACTTGAACATCATTTCCTTGAAATATTCCAGATATCCCTTTCATATTTTTCTGAACTATGACCTTGTTGCTTTTTGGTTCACAAACACTTTATAGTCAAAGGTGTAATGCTCCACTAAATAATGTGAATTAAAAATGTGTTATCTCAAATCATAAAATAGTAGGAAAAAGTGTATTGCTGCACCTATATAAAAAAAGAAAAAGAAAACCACTGAAGAGAGCGTTTTCTACCTGACCGTATCATCTGCCACTGATGCTTGTGGTGGGCTCACATAGGAGAGAGAGAGTATCCCAACAGGGGGAGGATGTGAGGGTGTTGCTGTGATGGCGTGAGACTGCAGCGGGATTCGTGTACAGAGACGAGACACCAAGGCCGCTAGCAGGAAGTAGTATTTTCCTACCATCTTTATGCCGGCATAAGGCCTGGGTGGATTTATATCTAAAAGCCTGAGCCGCAGACAAAGAGGGTTATTTTCTTATATATAGTTTTAGCTTCTTTGTCTCCCTTACATGGCTACATACATACACTTGGTGGATGTTACAATGTTGCACGGTGGCCACAGGTATTGATACGATACTGTGGATGCATACAGAGTTACTGATGTTTAGCTGTCTAGCAAAGCTTGACACCATCCCTTAGCAACAACCCAGGCAGAGAGTGAGTTCGCAGGCAAGCAGATAACAACTACATTGACTGTTTTGTTCCTGGGCCAGCTCCCTCCCTTTCTCTTCTTCTGACCTTGGGGAGGCCTCTGCCACAGCTTTAATCGTGTTGGTTAGAAACCAGTTGAATTAAGAGACAAAGGCCTCTGCCACAAGACCTCCGTGAGGTTGGCGGCTGCTGTGACTGGAGTCTGGGTTCCGCCAGCTGTGTGCCATTGGCCATGTCACTTAGAGAGGTCAGGTCTCAGTTCCGTCACCTGCTTCAGGGAAACGGGCTCACAGGAAGATTGGGAGGCGCACAGCAGAGAGAGTGGTGCGGGACCGGCGTGCGCCAGGGCTCAGTCAGTGTGGACCGCTGGCGTGGTGTCACCCTGGGGTGTCAGCAGTTTAAAAGGCTCCCCGTGTGACTCTCGCGCCTGGGCTTCTCCAGCAAAAGCACAGGAGCTCCCAGAATTGTATTAGAGACCCCAGGGAGGGGGCTGGTTCTGTTCATCTGCCAAAGAATGATCTAGATAGGATCAAAGCTCTGAAAGAAAGGGTTGCCGTTTTGGGTAGGTCTGGGCTTGTTTTCCTGAAGGGGGTGCAGAGTTTGTGGGGCTCAACTTGTTGTCCCTGTCTGCATTTAAAGCCATGGTGAAGGCACTCGGTGTTCAGATCCCACAGCAGCTGTTCTCAGCCTCAGGATGGCGCTGTGTGACCCTAAGGCTTCAGAAGCCCACTGTGAATTGTGAATTCGTCACCGGTCCCCGGGCTATTGCTGAGCCCTGACCTAAATGGGGTCCCAGCTTTCTGCTAAGGGACTCACAGCAGTGAGTGCTTGGTGACTGAGTCATCACGGCACGCCTGGGCCCAAGATGCAGATTTTGTCATCTGTGCCCTTGACCCAAGACAGAAATCTGGGACACATGGCGTTGTGGGGTGCAGGTCTGGTCCTGTTACTCAACTTCTGCCCCTCTGCTCCTTTTAATTATTATATTTATTGATTTCAAAAGCAGAGAGAGAGAGAGAGAATGAATGAATATGTCCCATTTGCTGAGAGAGAGAGAGAGAGAGAGAGAGAGAGAGAGAGAGAGAGAGAGAGAGAATGAGAATATGAATATGTCCCATCTGCTGGTTCCAAATGCCTACAACACTCAAGTTGGGCCAGGCTGAAGCCAGGGTGCAGAAACTCAATCCGGGTCTCCTCTGTGGGTGTCAGAGACTTGCACATTAGCGGAAGTTAGAATTGGGGAGGGAGCTGCAACTGAAATCCCAGCTTTCTGATAGGGGATTGGGTGTCCCAAGCAGTATCCTAACCATTATACCAGATGCCTTCCCCCTGCCCCTCTGTTCTTAATGAGCTCTCCAGGGAGTGATGGCACAAGTTCCCCTGGCTGCCCAGTTCCCTCTGTGGTGTCAGGGTGCACAGACATAGCCAATACCACAGTGAGGCCTTTGAGAATGCGACTGTTAGGACCTGCTATATAGCACTGGGACACAAATAGTTAATTCCAAAAACCGTGGTAAAATGCAGCCTGAATAGTTCATCTCAAGCCAGACAATTTTACTGCCTGGTGCCCCATCAGGCCAGCTCCAGCTGCTGCAAAAGGGCCTCTCTCCAGACATACCACACTGACAAACTCAGGTGGTATAAATCAGGGGTCTTCTGCCTGTTCAAAGCCATCTTACCACAGTGGACGTGGGTCTCTACCGGTCTGTGGCCCCCTCCCAACAAGCTTCATAAATGGGCTGTTGAGCACTGCCTGGTGGGCTGAGTCTCTTCTCAGACCCCCGCTCACTGTCCGGACATGAATCTTACTTGCCCTGCTGTCTTGTCTTCAATAAAAGTCTTTTCTGCTTTAACTAGTCACTTCCTTGCTGCTTTGAACCCTAAAAAATCCTAAACCTCACGACTGCCTAGTGATGTGGCTGGCTGGCATGTGGCCTTCAGCGTGTCTGCTGACCACAGGTTAGGAGTGTGAGGCTGGAAACCAGGGACTCCGGGAAGGATTGCACGACTCGGGCCCAGGAGGCCTGGGACAAAGTCTGCTGCTGTCAGAGCTGATGGGGGGATCTTTGCCAGGCCCCCAACCCTTGTTGCTTCTTTCCTGGCTAGAGATAGTTGGACTTTTAGAAGTGGAAGACATTGAGATGTTCTAGCATTCCCCCCTAAATACAGGGACTATAACGTCCCAGAATTTGTGGTGGGTGCTCCTCCCGCCTTCTCTGAACAGTTCTGAGGGTGGGGCTTAGCTATCCCAATAATCACATAGCCTGGGTCATTAATGAGCCTGCAAACTATGGCCCATGGCTAAATCTAGCCCACTGCCTGCATTTGTAAATACAACTTCATTGGAATATACCCTTGCCCATTTGTTGACTGACAATATCTATGACTACTTTTGTGCTACAACTTAGAATTGGGTTATCTTAAAGGCCATTTGGTCCACAATGCTAGAAATTCTGACTCAGTGGCTCTTTGCAGAAAATAGGTGCTGAGCCCTGATCTAAATGATCAGTGTGCAGTGCACAGTACACTTTGGAAGGGGAGTATACGATCTGCTGACCCTGTGTGCTGAACCTGTTAGATTTGTGGGGTATTCATAAAATAGAAAAAAAACAACCACTATTTATTGAGAGATTCCCACATCCTGGGCACCAAGATTGACTTTAATTTACTATTTCTTTCCTGAGAGCAATCCTGCAAAACAGTTACTGTGATGGAAGGGGCAGGGAGTGTGTGTGTGGGGGGGAGTACTGTGTAATCTGCCGGTATGGGTGGAAGCCCGTGCCAGGGCTGAGCTCCTACTAGTTCCGTCTCTCCAGTCCACATTCTCACATGCTGCCCATGGCTGGGATGGTCCAACTGCACTGAACATCACACCAAAGGTCACCCATGGGACATTGTATTTTTAGCTTGCTTTATTTGGAGATCTATCTATCTGTTGTTGGAATGATTAGAGAGAGAAGCTTGCATTTGCTGATTGTCTTTAAAAATGCCTCCTTTAGGGAGATAAAAGTTTCAGATCCAAGAATGGAAGGTAATCAGAGTCTATCTTTTTGGTGATTTGGATGAAATTGAACATGTTTTCTGGTGCCAAGCATCCATTGTGAGTTTTGATTTTTTTGTTGTTGTTTTTCCTTTGTGACTGTGTTTTGATTGTCCCTTGATGATCATTATAATCAATACAGATACTGCTTTTTTTTTTTTGAGATTTATTTTTTTGAAAGAGTTACACACAGAGAGAAGGAGAGGCAGAGAGAGGGCTTCCATCCACTCGTTCACTCCCCAATCAGAGCTGTGCCGATCTGGAGCCAGGAGCCAGGAGCTTCCTCCAGGTTTTCCCACATGGGTACAGGGACCTAAGGACTTGGCCATCTTCTATTGTTTTCCCAGGCCATATTAGAGAACTGGATTATAAGTGGAGCAGCCAGGACTTGAACTGGCAACCATATGGGATGCCGGCACTGCAGGCAGTGGCTTTTATCCACTATGCCACAATGCCAGCCCTAGATACTGCTTTTCTAAAATAAATAAATAAATAAATAAATAAATAAATATTTTAAAGACAGATTTAGAGGGAGAGACAGAATGAGAGTGAAAGAGAAAGATTTTCCAACTGCTGGTTTACTTTTCAATTGGCCACAGCGTCTAGGGATGATCCATGAGCCAGGAGCCAGAAACTCCAACTAGGTCTTCCACGTAAGCAGTAAACACTTGGGCCACCTTCTGCTCCTTTCCTAAGCACATTAGCAGGGAGCTGGATTGGAAGTGGAGGAGCCTGGACTCAAACCAGCATTCATAAGGAATGCCAGTGGCATCAGAGGCAGTAACCCACTGGACCATAACACTGGATCAGGTGTTCTTTGATGTATGATAAAGCCATTGTGAGTCAAAAGTATCTTCAGTCAAAATGCATTTAGATACGTAACCTCCCAAGCATTGTACTTGAGTAGCATCACGCACTGTAGAATGTTGCTGTTTAGACTCATGATCGTGAAATTGCATGGGAGATGCTGTCACTGTGCAGCATCAGGAGAGAGTTGGACCACATATCGTTAGCCTGAGAAGAGAACTGCACTGAAAATGTTCACTTGTTACCGAACACATGTTACTTTTGTAGTATCACAAGTTGGAAAGTCATTAAATCAAGCCATCGTGTGTTGGGAATGTCAAAAGGTGGGGGAAATGGAATTAAAAGCTAAGTTTACAAGTGTCTGTTGTGGTGCAGCCTGTTAAGCTGCCTCTCAGGGTGCCTGCATCTCATACCAGACAGCTGGTTTGTGTCCTGGCTCCTCTACTTCCCATCCAGCTTTCTGCTAATGCATACTCCACGAGGCAGCAGGTAATGGCCCAGGTGCTTGGGTCCTTGCCACCCATGTGGGAGACCAAGATAGAGTTCCAGGCTCCTGTCTTTGATCTGGCTCAGCTAGGTGGGCATTTGAGGAGTGAACCAGAAGTCTGCCTTTTGGTAGATGAAAATCAATAATAATAAATGTTTTAAGAAAGGTAAGTTTGTGGTACAGTGTGTTAAGCCACCACTTGTGGCACTGGAATTCCATATCAGAGACCCAGTTAAAGTGGCCCAGCTCCACTTCTGATCCAACTTGCTGTTAATGCACCTGGGAAGGCAGCAGAAGTGGCCCAATACTTGAGCCTCTGCCACCCCCTGGAGGACAAGGATGGAGACTGTAGCTTTAGCCTGGCCCAGCCCTGGCTGTTGTGGCCATTTGGAGACTGAAACAGTCAATGGAAAATGTTCTGTCTCACTCTCTCTTGCGCTCTCTCCAGCTCTGCTTTTGAAATGAATGCACATATTTTTTTTTAAAGGAAGTTTAGGCTGGCGCCGCGGCTCAATAGGCTAATCCTCCGCCTTGTGGCACTGGCACACCGGGTTCTAGTCCCAGTCAGGGTGCCAGATTCTGTCCCGGTTGCCCCTCTTCCAGGCCAGCTCTCTGCTGTGGCCCAGAAGTGCAGTGGAGGATGGCCCAAGTGCTTAGGCCCTGTACCCCATGGAAGACCAGGAGAAGCACCTGGCTCCTGCCATCGGTTCAGCACAGTGCACCAGTCACAGTGTGCCGGCCGCGGCGGCCATTGGAGGGTGAACCAACGGCAAAAGGAAGACCTTTCTCTCTCTCTCTCACTGTCCACTTTGCCTGTAAAACAAAGTTTATTTTACTGCAAAACAAATTTGAAATCTGTGCACGGTTTTCAGAATACGCATTTTACAACCGGCACTGTGGCATAGCAAGTAAAGCTGCCGCCTGCAGTGCCTGAATCCCATATGGGCACCGGTTCTAGTCCTGGCTACTCCACTTCTGATCCAGCTCTCTGCTTTGGCCTGGGAAAGCAGTAGAAGATAGCCTAAGTCCTTGGGCCCCTGCACCTGCTTGGGAGACCCAGAAGAAGCTAATGGCTTCTGATTAGCACAGCTCCAGCTGTTACGGCCAGTTGGGGACAGAACCAGTGCAATGGAAGATCTCTCTCTCTCTCTCTCTGCGCCTCTCCTCTCTGTGTAACTCTTTCAAATAAATAAATTAATAAATATTTTAAAAATACACATTTTACTTGAACTTTGGAAATACTTTAATATTACAAATGAGGTTTTCTCAAGAGAAACATTTCAAGAATTGTTTTCCAATTTGAATTTTCTGATTTTAAAATTTAAAATACTCCTATGATGTTTGATAAACAATGAGTATTTAACATATGGGATTTGGAAAATACAGAAAAGAATAAAATAGATGACTTAGAATGTGTTACCTAGAGAACACCCCTCTTAACAGACTTTATTTCGTGCTTGTGTAACACAAGCATGTGATAATTATGCTCTGTACATAATTTTTAAATCAGTTTTTAAGGGAACATTTTATTTTCCTCTAAAATGTTTATTTTTTAAAATGTTTTTTATGAGCTTAATCTTCATTATTATGTTTTCCCTTTTTGTGCTATAAAGATCATAGCAGGGAATATAAATCTTTGCATCTCTATTTTCTGGGGAGAATTTCTTAGGTACGGAATGGTTAGGCCAAAGGGTCTAAGCAGTTTTTTTCTTTTTAAAGATTTATTTATTTGAAAGTCAGAGTTACGCAGAGAGGAGAGGCAGAGAGAGAGCGAGAGAGGTCTTCCATCTGCTTGTTCACTCCCCAATTGGCCACAATGGCTGGAGCTGCACTGATCCGAAGCCAGGAGCCAGGAACCTCTTCCAGGTCTCCCACACGGGTGCAGGGGCCCAAGCACTTGGACCGTCTTCCACTGCCTTCCCAGGCCATAGCAGAGAGCTGGATGAGAAGTGGAGCAGCCTGGACTAGAACCAGCACCCATATGGGATGCTGGCACTTCAGGCCAGGGCGTTAACCCACTGCACCACAGAGGCGGAATCTAAGCAGTTTTTAAATGTACTCTTTATCACATTAGTGCATGGGCAGAATTTAAGAAGTCAAAAGATACAAGGTTGTAATGGAATCAGCTGTCAGCCTCACCCTGCACATTGGTCCCCTTTACCCAGACTTGGGTTTCTCAGATGCAAGTGCTGTGGGCGGCGATTCTCTGAGTATTTCCATGTTTCTTGGGAGCCTGTTCATGTTGCTTTGCCTTACATTGCATTTGTTACATTATGTTACATTTTTGGTCGGCTCAGTGGTCCATGCTTGCCCTATGAAGATACTCCTTAACCACCTGGTGCAGTAGAGTGATACTGAATTGCCTTTGTTATGCATCTTTGTGTTTTTCTCAGAGTTGATGATTTACTTTAGATACTTGTTTAGTCCTGATAAATCATTAAAATAAAAATAGTATCTTATCTGTGGCCTCGGCTAATGGGATTAAGCACAGTCCAAGGCTACTAAATGGAAAATGCCAGAAATAAACAATTCCTGGATTTTAAGTAACTTTTATTACAATGTTTTGATATAATTGTTCTCTTACTGTTTTTGTTAATCTCTTACCATACCTAAGTGATGAATGGGACTTTATCATAAGTATGTATGCATAGTGTATAAGTAGGGTTAGATACTAAGTCCACTGGAGGCCTGGTCATAGAGCTCGTGTCTAAGGAGGGATGACTCTATTTAATATCATTTTCTGTGTGCCAGGTGCTTGCCTGGATGCTGGGACTAGATCAGTGGGGAAAACAGATAATAATCCATACCCTAAACAACACTCAGCCCTGAACTTCTCCCCAGAACGCCTCTGACCATGGCTACCAGGTCCCGGTCTACCGGATGCCCTTCTCACTTAGCATCTGTCTTCCTGGAGCCTGCTGGCCTCCTGCTGCCGGCTGACCTGCTGCTTCCGGGGCCTGCTGGGCGGTTGATCATGGGGCTGTTCCCAGTGCCCGTTTCCTCTCCTGGGCTGGGTCTCCTGTTTCCTGAATCCCACACCTTCCTCTTTGTTGGTTTATTGCCTCATCCTGTCGTCGTTTCCTGAGAGAGAAGGTATCTGTGGCAGAGAGCTTTTGAGAATTCTTGAATGTTGGAAAATGCCTTCATCCTACCACTACACTGGGCTCTTATACATGTCACCTAGAAAATTACTGATGTACGAGGTCATCTCCCTGCAAACACGGAAGCCCTTGCTCTTTTGAACTCTGATTCTGAGTCATTTTGGCCAAGTCCAGTAGCAGTTCCATGTAACTCCTGCTGGTCTGCAAGTCATGAGGTGTGCTTTCCACCCTGGGTTCTGGCTTTGTCCTGCACAGTTTGGTCTTTTGATGGACTCTTTCCAATGGGATACTTATGTCATTCTTGTCTGGCAGGTTTTCTCTAATGACTAATTTGATAGTCCTGTCTCTACCACTCCTGGGCCTGACCCACTTTTCTTCTAGAACTCCTCAGCTGGATCGTGTACACTGGCAATAGATTCCCACTCCTCCTTATGTTTAGTTTTTCTCTCCTGTTACCATTCTGTTCATCTTTTTACTTGGCTTTCCTGGAATGTTTCCACAACTTTAGCTGCTCTACACATCTTGCTAATTCTCTTATTTTAGTTTTTATTTCCAAGAGTTTGTATTCTCTGATTGTCCCCAATTCTGTTACGGCTTAGATACTAATTTGAGTGTCCTCCAAAACCCTATGTGTGAAAGGTTTGGCACTCCCAATTTGATTTTTTTTCTTTTTAAAGATTTATTTCATTTACTTGAAAGAGTTTAGAGGTAGAGACAGAGAGAGACGTCTTCCATCCACTGGTTTCCTCCCCAGATGACCACAATGGCTGGAGCTGCACCAATCTGAAGCCAGGAGCTAGGAGCTTCTTTCAGGTCTCCACATGGGTGCAGGGGCCCAAGGGTTTGGGCCATCCTCCATTGCTATCCCAGGCTATAGTAGAGAGCTGGATTGGAAGAGGAGCAGCCAAGACTAGAACCAGCGCCCATATGGGATACTGGCACTTCAGGCCAGGGATTTAACCTGTTGTGCCACAGCGCTGGCCCCCCAGTCTGATCTTAATGGTTGTCAGAGAACAGAAGCATAGCCCAGCGGTGTTTGTGGCCGAGGGGGAAGATGCTTTGGGGTGTGATTAGATTGTGCTTGGTTGTTAGGATGGAGTCCTGTGATACAGCCATGGTGACTTACCAAGGGGAGACGTGGACACCTACTCCCTCCTGCCATGTCACCCTGTGAGTATGTAGCAAAAACACCATCATCGGTTGCCATACCAGTCAGGCCACCCAGTCTTGGACCATGAACCCCCCCAAGAACTGGGAACTAAAACCAACCTCCTTCCTTCATAAGCAGCTTCTCTCAGGTATTCTGTGGTAGTAACAAAAAGCTTTCCAGCCCAGCATCCAATTGTTCTTGTTCTGGTTTCATGAATCAGTACATTCCTATCTGTCAGATACTCCTTCTAAAATATTAAAATAATTTTCTGTTGACCGTATCATCTCTTGGTCCTCTGAGTTTTCTTCCTCTTTCTCACTTTCAGTTTATGAGTTCCTTTGAGTTCTTTTGTGTTTGAATGTTTTCTCAGATGCCTAGAGGTCTTCAGGTGCTCGTTCAGGTTTGAGGGTGAGATTGGTTGCACTACTGTGGCTGGCTGGTGGTGAGGGTTGACACCTGCTGGGCTACCCGACAGGGAGGCATGGATGACCCTGGAGGACCTCACAAGTGCATCTCAGTCTTTTCTGTCTCTAGGCATTACTCAGAAGTGGCTCCTTCAACCTTGAGCCCAGGGGCCAGAGCCTTGCTGCTCAAACTTAGCTGCAAAGCTAGAGACTGGAGCCCTTTAAACTTTGCAGTAGAGACCTCATTTCCAGTTCCCTACCTTCTCACTGTTCTCTCCAGTGAGTAAACTCTGGCTGTTTATAACTAGAAGGCTCTAATCAGCCCCGTAAGATTTGATAGACATTAAAATTATACTCTGATCACGAAAGCATGAGTATCCCACTTTCACATTCTCTGGGTAAATGTTTGATATTTTCCTTGAAAAAAGAACTTTGCCAGCATAATAAATAAATGATATTTTAAATGTGTTTCTCTGATTACTAGCGAGGGTGAATGTTTTCCATATGTTTTTTGGGATTTGTGTATTTTGTGAATTTCCTGTTCATGACTTTTTTTTTTTTTTTTTGGCTTTGCTTTTATTCTCTTAAGTACTCACTGAAGTTTGAATCCTATTGCTGATGTCTGCAAGTGTCTGGTATTTGCAAGTCCTTTAAATTTTTGTTTTCTTTTTGCTGGTTCTGGGATTTGTCTCCCTGACATGTCTTTGGTAGACTCCTGTGATAGTGGAGTAGTGGAGGCTCATAAAGTACTTTCTTGGGCATAGGATAGACATTTCCTATCAAATGGATCTGTATCGATTTTGCTAAAAACCTAAATGCACAGGACCTGTTTCTACATCTTCTAGGTTCCATGCAGGAATCAGACTGGTGATAAGCCTAGAGCGTGTTGGTATAAATAAGGTTAATTTGCATTTTCCTCATTGTTTGTTCACACCACACTGGTAGAAGCTGCAAAGTTGCTACAGAGGCCTGTGGCCTGCCTGGCTGGAATAGTCACCATCTGGCTCTTGAAGAGAAGAGTGACCAGTGTCAGAGCTACATATGGGTGTGTGGGTGCTTCACACTACACAAGCAACAAGTCTGTGAAAGACAGAATTGAGAGATGCTTATGTTGGTCAAGATATTTTTGAAAGCCACACATATGAGAGATCTCGAGAAAGTTCTTGGAAAATGGGTCTCATGAACAAACTACACTTGGGTTTCAAAAGTTGTTGTACCTGAAATACTCTTAATTTTAATTGCATTTTCCCACAAACATTTCAACAAAAGCTCATAAAATGCAAATGGCTTTTACAAGTAAAACAAGTACCGGGGGTCCGGTCAGTGCTTGGTGTGTTTAAGACGTCATCGGGGACTTGGGATGCCCGCATCCTGTATTGGAGTGCCTGAGTCCAAACACTGGCTCCACTCCCAATTCCACCTCGCTGTTACTGCACACCATAGGAGGTAGCGGATGCTGGCGTAAGTAGTTGTAAGCCTGCCATCAGGTGGGAGATTGGATAGAGTACCTGGCTCCCAGTTTTAAAAACAAATAAGCAAAAATAAGCATGATTGCCATGCCCTCTATGAAAGCTGTTAGGTAAGACAAGGACAGTGCCAGCCAGCCATCTCCTTGAAGGCTCCATATGATCATATGTGATACCCGTGTGAGGCTGTCCTCCGGGAGCTGGCTGCCAGAGTGTTGCTGTGGTGGTGGCGCATCCTCCCCTGAAAGCCTCAGGTCTCACTTGCCTCCCTACTCTCCTTCCGTCTTCTACCTTCTGAGAATATCAGGTGCACAAAGTAGGCTTTATCTGCTCAGACTTGTCCCCATCACTGTTAACACAGTATTGCGAAACAAAATCGGTTAAACACAGGCAAACTGTGTTTAACTCCTCCTCCTCCCTCCCCTTCCTCCTTCCTCCCTCTTCCTCCCTCTTCTCTTCTCCCCCCTCCTTTTCCCTTTCCCTCTCCACCACTTCCAGCTCTCCCCAATTTATCTGAAAGGCAGGGTGTGAGAGATCTTCCGTCCTGTGATTCAGTCCCCAGATGGCCACAAGAGCCAGGCTGGGCCAGGCTGAAGCTGGGAGCCAGGAGCTCCGTCTAGACCTCCTAGGAGTGTGGCAGGGACTCAGGAACTCAAGTGCTTGGCCATGCTGTGCTCCTTCCCAGTCGCATAAGCAGGGAGCAGGATCAGAGGCAGAGTAGCCAGGACTTGAACAGGTACTCCAATACAGAACGTGGACGTCGCAAGTGGTAGCTTAACCTGCTGTGCTGCAACGCTGCTCCTGGCTGTGGAGTCTCTAACCAGCTTCCCTGGTAGACAGCTTTTCACGTGTGTCGTCACAACGCATAGCTGGGGGAATGAAATACGTCCAATGTGACTCCACTGCCAGGAGCTTGCGCCCGGTGTTTCTGGCTTCTACTGTGTGCCTTCTTCCTCTGCTGATTTGTTATCTTCCTTCTGC
The DNA here is from genome assembly GCA_949820135.1 of Sylvilagus floridanus. Classification (NCBI taxonomy): domain Eukaryota; kingdom Metazoa; phylum Chordata; class Mammalia; order Lagomorpha; family Leporidae; genus Sylvilagus; species Sylvilagus floridanus. The sequence goes on from OX463236.1 coordinate 76,015,459, forward strand.
TGTAATGAGCTGACTGCCAGGTCGTATTGGTGTTTGTTCTATGACTACAGATGCTAAATCCTGAAAGTCCTTCCAGGGCATCCCTGAACTTGGGAGTAATCTCAGGAATTAACTCTCTCCTTGCCCCTCCAGGTCATACAGACTAGGAGGTGTCCCAGGGCCCTGCATGCATACTTTTTGATTTACTCTCATCGAAGGTTCTGCAGAGACTCACAAAACAGACACAGTCCTCACAAACAGAAACAAATAAATAGGATTGCCATAACTTCTGCAAGAACTGGTGGGGAAGATGACAGTGCCAGGGGTCTTCCTTGAAGACGATGTGTGGCTGTGATGCCTGTGTCTGTCTGTCCTGTGAATGCTCCTGGTAGCTGGCATGCCTCCTGTCTCAAAAAGCACGCACTTGAAACCAGTGGGATGATTGGGTGAGGCACCACTCCCGCCACCAGATCCCTTGGTGTGTGTTCTTAGCTTTGATCTTTGGACCGTTTCTGCCCAGGTCTCTCTGCTTTTTCATGCTCAGATGAGACTGCCCTCCACAGTTCCTGGGAGGCTTTGTGGCCAGTGAATTGGGGAGAGACAGCAGCTGCACTTACAGTGCACACGGATGGCTGGTGGCCTGCTCATCCTCTTCCTCCCTTACACTCTGCTTCCTGTGTCTTGTCCTCAGGCAAGCAGGAGGCATTGCTTGCTCTCTCTGGTCTCCTCATGCAATTTGGTTTATACTCATCTTAGATCATGTGAGTTGCTCTTGGAGAACCTCTACAGGTCACCCTTCAGTTCTCTGACGCCTCCATGTCTGGTTCCATGAATTACTAGGGTGCCACCGTGAAAAGCTGGATGGTCACATAATTCTCACTGTGACCCAGGGCCTGCTGCTTCTGTGGCTTTGTCTGTCTGATGTCTTCTGTCAGGAGAGAGACATCCTGAAGGAACTGAGTTATGAAACAAAAGCACTTGAGTGTAGAGGAGACACAGTTAGTCCAGAAAACACCCTCAGCCATTCCCAGGCAATTTTCCATTTTGGTTGAAATCGTGGTGCAGTGGTTATGCGCCCTCCTATTGGAGAGCTTAGGATCCAGCTTCCTTCTGATGTGCACCCTGGCATGCAGCAGGTGATGGATCAAGTACTTGATTCTCTGCCACTCCCAAGGGAGACTCCAACTGAGCTCCCAGTTCCTGACTTTGGCATTACACCACTCTGGACATGTGTAGAGCGAACCAAAGGATAGGAGATTGTGTCTGTCGGTCTCTGCCTTTCAACTGAAATTTAAAAAGCATAGCAAAGAAGACTTTGGTCAGCACAGCCACACAGCCCACTTAAGAGTTAGACTGAATATTAAGGCTCTTTGGATGCCAGGAGTGTCATCCAAAATGAACAAAAGACCTAGCTTCAGGGAGCTTGTGGTCTCTGGAAAGAGACTTGCCATAGCCGAGCAAGGGTACGTGGAGTAGTAACATCAAGTAAGCAGTGGCGTGTGTGATTAAAGAAACAGCAAGGTGATGAGAAAGAAAATTGCCTGGGAATGGTTGAGAGTGTTTGATGGACGAAGCGCGGCCCCTCCGCATTCAAGTGCTGAAATCCTAACCCCCGAGGTGATGCTGTTAGGAGGTGGAGCTTTCGAAGGTGATTAGGACATGAGCTAGCAGCCCTCCCATGAGATTAGTGACTTTATAAGAACAGCCCCAGGAGCCTGCTTTTCTTTCTCTTCTCAGCCACGTGAGGATACAAGAAGAGCCTCACGACACAGATCTGCTGGTACCTTGATCTTAGACATCTGGTCTGCCCCACTATGAGAGAGAGCTGTTGTCGAGCCCCTAGCCCCGCCCCTAAGCCTGCTGCGCTGTGTTGCAGCCGCCCAAGTTGAGGAGGGCTGGAGCAGGCTCTGAGGGAGTGCTGTGTGAGTGGAATCCTGAAAGGCATTCCAGACAGAAGCAGCAGCAGGAGCTTCTGGGACGTGGGGCGTTCACAGCACGTTTGTGTGCCAAGGGGAGGCCGGCGTGGCTGGAGTTGAGTGAGGGGGTGTGAGAAGCACGGGACCCGAGGTTGAGAGTTCTGGGTAGGGTCACCCGTTCAATGGGATGAGAGTGTATTTATGCCAAGGGTGTAGCAACTACTCTGACGAGTTGTTGAGTCATTTTTTTCCCCTAGAAGCTTATAAAACTTGGGCCCTGCCAGAATCTTGTGATGTTTTACATTTGGTCGTCCCTGGTGGCTTTGCCTCTCCCTTTAGAACAGCTGTCGTAGAGTCTGGTCCAATCTGGACCCTTCCATGACATTTTCTCCAGCAGATTCCCCCTGCCCCGCCCCCGGGCACGTTCATCCAGCTGCAGCTGTCTCAGGTCAGGCTGGGTTGACATATTGGAGCCTCTCTTCTTTTCTGGTCTGGAGAGTTTACAGGGAAGGAATGAGGGAAATAGAAGGAAACGTTGCTTTCCTTTGGCAGGATGCCTGATGTGGTGAATTTCATAGCAGTAGCGTGTGGGTTTCAGATTCCGTGTGAGTCCTGGGAACTGAGTGTCCCTCAGGAAAATAGAACAGGAAGCAGCAATCCAAGTTCCCACCCCTGCCGGCCGCCTCATTCCCTGATGGATTCTGTGGAAAGGAGGTGGTATTGGGAGACGGGAAAGTGCAAACTGAGACTTGCTCCCGTTGGTTCAGCGCCGACTGCTGCTCCTGCAGCGGCTCCTGTAGTCCTCAGGGTGGATTTCTCCTGTTCAGGAAGAGTGTGATGTCCCCAGCCCTGCCTGGAACAGCTGACACCCTTCAGTGCAGCGTGTAGCCCTGTGGAGCAGGAGAGCCTGGTTTTGTTCCCAGCCCTGCTACTGATTGATAGATTGCACTTGGGGAGAGGAAACTTAAGTTTGTCCCCTCTTTGCCTTTGTCTCTGCCGGAGCCAGGCCAGAGCCCCAAGCATCATGGGCTGGTCTTTTTTACTCTACATTAGGATTCACCTTCTCTCTCAGCCTTAGACCACAGCTGATGGCTGAATGTCCCTCTTCAGCAGATCTCTGTTCCCCGGCTGATCCTGTAGCCAGGGTTGTGCTGTAGACCCACTGTGAGTGTGAAGATGTTGTTATGAGAGTGCACTGTGCCTCTTCCTGTTGCCCTTTCAAACCCCTGCATTTGAGCCAGGCACCCAGGCTGATGGGAGCAGGCAGGTACCTGAGAGGCCGAGCTTTAAGGTGGTCTGCAAATAGCTTTCAGATGAAGGTCATGGGCATTCACACACAGATGAGTGCCTAGCTCAGGATGAATCCATTGTTGTCACTGGTAAAAAAAAAAAGAAAAAAAATTAGCGGCCAGCCAGCAGGCGTGCCTCTGGGGGGCCGTGGGTCCTTAATAGACCTTCACACATGACAGGCAGCTCCTTCTCATTTCACAACAACGCATCTTGGGCCCCACTGTGTCCCCGGCCCCTCTTGCCTGTTTTCATAACATGTATATGATAATGAGTGTTACTATTCAGTGAGTGGAAAATATGAAAATTGAAAATGGATGGAGGATTCATTAAATTGCAAATGAATACATTATCAGTGGGCACTTGGTTCCACGCACTAGGCAGCTTATTCAGGCTGTGGTTTTAGTGTTGGTTTGGGGGCAAATAATACAAGCCTAGGATGTTCGAAGAGCTGTGCTGTCTGCCCTTGCTGCTGCTGCTGTTTCCACTTCCCTACCTTTCTCTTCTTTTTTCCTCTCTGTTTTTATCCTTCTCTTTGCTTCCTGTACATTGAAGAAAAGCTAAGCAGGAAGAATGTCTGTAGTGGCAGTGGCCATGTCTCCGGTTGGCAGGCCTGGGGTGGGTGTGCACAGCTCCCGGGTCTCTGTTCCTGACTTCGCTACAGTGAAGTGAGACCACCTTCTGCCTTCGCCCTCTGTCCTTCCTCATACAGAAAACCATGGAGGAGGTGCAACACAGTGGGGGGCGGGGCCACAGCCTCTGACATGTCACTTCTTCCCTTGCTGCTCTCCAAGGTTCCCGCCTGTGTATCCTCTGCATGTTTTGGTCCCCACATGGATGGAAGGCATGGCGTGTCAGGGCAGAGACATTGTCCACTTTCCTAATGGCCTTGGCCTTTGTCTCTGAGTGAGTGGGGAAGTAGAGTAGAGAGATGCAGTTCTGCTCTGCTTTCTCTCAGGGACGCCTGTCGGCAGTGCCTCCTGCTACAGCTGATGGACAGGAGGACCCCCTGTGTCCTCCCTGGTGTAGCCCCAGGGACCTTATAAGTCCTGGAAAGAGCTCCATGCTGGCAGTCAAGTAGCTGTCGTTATTTGCAGTGTTTGCATTTCTTGTTGTTGTTCCAGGCCTTAATATAGGGATTTTACTGGGCTGTTGGGTGATAAGCATTCAGGGTACGATGTTCAAATTTCTGATTATGAACTGACTATGATCTTAGAAACACTAGGGATCTTCATAGAGTTCATAGAAAATGTACATCAGGAAAAAACAAAAATGTGTGGATTTAAATTTTTTTGCCCAAACATAAACTTATTTTTAATTTGATTTTTCCCAAACTTTCTGAAGTACCTTCCTAGACAGTATAACAGAGTTTTAGCTGAGGTGTGGCCCCCTTCAGGTCACGTGGTTTTGTAGTCCTGCATGCTGAGGGCTCTGGTTTTGGAAAAAGCAAGTCTAGGTTTATATTTTCAGGTGCCCCACATGTTGTTTGGTATTTGTTGGATGTTCTCTGATTTGAAGACAACAGCAAAGAACTGTGGAACTATCCAGAAGAATCTGGAACTGTGATTAAAGTACTTAGGAGTGATATGTTAACAGGTAGTTTGAGTAGCACTCTGCCAAGGGTGTTCATTCCACTTCTGACTTGGCGTCCAGATTCTGTGCGAGGACTACAGCGGTATTGGCTGACGTGTTGTTTGTCAGTGCTGCTCCTGGCTTCAACCAAACAGGAAAGAGCTGCTGAGCGTTTCTGTTGGAACCATGAGAAATTCCATCTGGGCGGCTTCCGTACCCAACAGGAGTGGTTTTGTGATGCTTGAATGATGCCCAGTTGTTTCCCTATTTCAGTTCAGCCTTGTCACATAACCAGTAACTCCCTTTGTCTTATCTAAGTTCTGCTTCAGGGTAGAGGAACGGGTTGGATGATTTCATGGCATTCCTCCAAAATCATAGACACTGACGGGCTCATTATTTTTACTGGGACCCAAAAATGACCACAACTTTTACTGGGGAGGTAGAAGGAAGGTGGGAGTCTTTGGAATGGTAGAAGGTTTATCCGGTAGCATGTGGCAAGCTCATGCTCTATGTGTCCGTCTTACATTTTGACTCTCTGATAAAAGAACTACTGTGGTCTTGGCGCTGCACTCCCAGAGGTAGAGTGGAGAACAGATTCAATCCATTTCATTTTATGGAGCTCGGTAGACCAAGTTGATTGTGTTGGAGCAGCAATGTTTTCCGTGTGGCTGTGCTGCAGAGAATTGCGGGTGGACATCTGACGTTTGCAAATTGCACCCAAATTAAAAGTTGCCTGATTGTATATCTAGCTGAACCTGGGAGTCAGTGTCTGGAATTCATGGGCACTGAATAAACATCGAATATTAAATTACATGGTTAGGTTTAGAGGGAGTGTCTGCCTGGCTCATTCAATTTTCCTGTTCTTAATATCCTTGGCTTCAAGTTTCTATCGATGGAAGGTTCAATGTTCTTTTTACTTTCTTAGTGGCAAACAACTCAGTCTTACAGTTCTGTTTTATTTCCTCTTCCTTTTTGCCCTTATTTTTCCCATTTACCCTGTGAAATTAATTTTAATACTTGAAAAAAATTTTTACAGAAGTTATGAGATACAGTAAAAACAAAAATCTCCTCATATACTTGACATTATTCTGCAGATATTGTCATCTGTCTATCTCATGTAATCCTTTTCCCCCTGTTTATTTTACTCAGCTAAAATAAACTTGGTATTTGATTAGGAAGAGAAAAAGTCTGTATTCAAATAATAAGAGCTGTAGAAGCCAGAAAACAGAAGATAGATAAAAATTATGATTTCCCCCAACTAACTCGCATGAAGAAATGTCACTTCTGTGTTGTGTATTTCTGGTTCTTTCTTGCAAACACAGTTCAGTTCGGGAGGAAGGATGTTCACTGTGGCAGAGGGGTAATAGCTTGGCAAATCTTCTCCAAAGAGATAATGCTAAAACTGGACAAAGTTGTCAAAGACAACCATTTTAGGACTTTGGAGCTTACCCAGAAGCATGTACCATGCTAAGAAGTAATTTCTTGTGAAAAATTCATGAACTGGATTAAACGGCAGGGGTTTCAGCCCTTTTGCCTGAAGTTGTTGCTCTTCTCTGCACTAGCTCTCGCAGCGGCGTGGTTCTGGCTGGGTAGGGTAAGCTGGGAAGGCCAGCCGCCTCACTGACAGATGTGGTTAACCTCATTTGGAGCAGAGCACAGACACATCTCATGTTTGGCAGCACAGTCAGTAGCAGCCACGGTTCTGACAATCGAATGGGAATTCCACTGTCAGGTAGACCAATGACGCCTCTGCTCTAGGGTAAGCAGTGATCCAGAAGATAAGCCAGACATTTAGTGCGGGCATCTAAGAGGTAAGAGGGTTGCGTGGGGCTTAAATATGCTCTCCAAAAACCTGCTCAGGAGAGAACGGGTCTGAGCTATCTTTTCAGCCTAAGCTGACCGTGAACCTGTGTGCACACACTGACAAAATACAAGAAGACTCGGCAGAAGATAAAAGCCAGGAGGGGATGACATGCTGCTGCATATTGAATGGGCCGTGAACGGACACACAGATCCATTGGGAGAGTTGGGAATCTTACTACTTGAGGTATTTGTGTACAAACTCTTAGCAATCATTGACCAACCACTAAGCTGTGCAAACACAAAGAAGAGCCAAGCTTAAAACTAAAAAGCAAGGATTAACAAACACAAACCCAAGACCCTGAGAAGAGATAGCAACAAACACCCTAGAGGAGACAGAGTCCACAGACTTAGTGTAGGTAAGTTGCTAAACCAACCAACCATCAAACAAAATAATGACAACATTGTTATTTTGGGAAAATCAGAATCCAGTGCTCGTAAAAATGTATTCCAAAGTTCGTAATTTAAGCCCCAAATTATGAGATAAGCAAAGAAACACAAGTGTATTCTATGGTCAGAAGGAACAAGAGCCCTGAGTAGAATAGAAACTGTGCAGGTGGGCCCAGCTGCTGAATTACCAGGAGACACTCAGAGCAGGTATCATGTGAACCAGGAGAACCCATGTTTTAAAAATGAAAGGAAAGCATGATGAAAGTCACTCAACAAATATACTTACAACAAAGGTAAACTTTTTAATAAAGAACCTAATGGCTATTACATTGTTTTTAAAAATTTTTTTTTTATTTACTTGAAAGGCAGTGTTAGATAGCGCGTGCAACAGAGAAAAAGATCTTCCATCGCTGGTTCACTCCCCAGATGGCTGCAAAGGCTGAGACTGGGCCAGGCAAAGCCAGGAGCTGCTTCCTGGTGTCCCACATGGATGCAGGGACCCAAGCACCTGGGCCATCTTCCATTGCTTTCCTAGGCTCATTAGAGTGCAGCTAGGACTCGTGTCCATATGGGATGTCAGTGCTGCAGGTGGCAGCTTAACCCACTAGACCACTACACCAGCCCTGTCTGTTAGGTTTCAGAAGAAAGCTCACTAGGCTAATTCTCCGCCTGCGGTGCCAGCACCCTGGGTTCCAGTCCTGGTCGGGGCCCTGGATTCTGTCCTGGTTGCTCCTCTTCCAGTCCAGCTCTCTGCTGTGGCCCGGGAAGGCAGTGAAGGATGACCCAAGTGCCTGGGCCCTGCACCTGCTTGGGAGATCAGGAAGGAGCACCTGTCTCCTCGCTTCGGATTGGCGCAGCGCACCGGCTGCAACGCGCCAGCCGTAGCCACCACTTGAGGGGTGAACCAATGGCAAAAGGAAGACCTTTCTCTCTGTCTTTCTCTCTCTCTCTCTCTTACTGTCTAACTCTGCCTGTCAAAAAAAGAAAAAAGTTAAGTTGGAGGGGCCGGCATTGTGGCACAGTGGGTTAAGCTGCAAATGGGAGACCTGGATGAAGCTGCTGGCCCAGTGCTGGCCATTGCAGCCATTTGGGGAATGAACCTGTGGATAGAAGATTCTCTCCCCCTGACTGTGCCAACCTCCCTCCCCAAAAACTCTTTGATAATAAAAAATCTTAAAACACATGAGTAGGTCCAAAGAAGGCACGAGACTTCTGTTGTAGAGAGGACCGTGCAGTGGAGTAGGACGGTAGCCTGCCTGGCCAGCAGGCGAGGAAGTCTGAGGTAAGGTTCAGCCTTGCCCCCCAACCCCGATTTCAGGCTTGGGCGGTTGTCCTTTTATGCTCCTTGCCTGGGAAAGGGCCCTGTATTCTCAGAGTGAGCCACATGCATCTGGGTCCAGTGGGCCTGGATGAGAAAGAGCCTCTGCCGGCAGCTATGCACGCTGAGGTCTTAGCAGCCCAGGGCCAAAGTCAGAGTCCAGCAGGCAGCACCTCAGGCAGTGCAGTACCACAGGGTTGTCCTCGGGGTCATTGTGTCGGGGGCGGAGTTAACCGTTTGTGTCCTGGCAACCTAGCAAATCCTAACAATGAGGATTCTAGACAATATTTGAGATAGCAAAAAAAAAACATGAGTCTGGAGCACATAGAATCAAAAGAACAGATTGTAGAACAAATGATGACTTCAGGTAAACAAATATATGTGTAGTGGGCCAGGAGAAAACAAATCTGAGGAAGTAATGGCTAAAAGCTTCTAAAATTTGACTTAAAAATTTACAAACCAAGAAGCTCAATGAATTAGAAGTAGTGCATACACCAGGAAATTGATGCCTGAATACATCAATTTTTTTAAATTTTAATGAATTATTTTCAAACTTATTTTTTACTTTATTTGTGTGTGTGAGAGAGAGACAGAAAGAGAAACAGAGAAATCTTTCTAACTGGTTCACTCCCCAAATGCCTGTAACAGCCAGGACTGGGCTGGTCCAAAGCCAGGAAACAGAACTCAGTCTGTGTCTCCCAGGTAGGTGGCAGGGATGTGAGTCATTGAGCCATCTGCTCCTGTCTTCCTAGGCTGTGCATTGGCAGGCAGCTGGATCAGAACTGAAGCCAGGACTTGAGCCAGGTACTGGGGTACAGGATGTAGGCATCCCAAGTAGTGTCTTAACCAAAAAACCAAAAGCCCATCATAGTCAAACTCTTGAAAGACTACGAGGAACTGTTAAAAGCAGAAAGAGAAAGCCAGCTGATCTCATTAGAAACCATAGATGCCGGAAGATACTATTACAGGAAGCACTGAAAGAGAAAAAAGTGGCAATTTTTTTTTTCCCAGCAAAGCTGTCTTCAAGAGTGAAGGCAAATAAAAGCATTCCCAGTCAAAGGCAGCCTTGGAATTGGTCGCTAAGCAGATTTGCTTTATAAGAAAAAGTGACAAAGACTCTCTAGGCTAAAAGTAGATGACACAAGATAGTAACTTGAACAGAAATCACACAAGGAAATCAAGATTACCAAGGGAGGTGCATGTGTGTGTCAATAGAAAAGATGGTAGACAGATGTGATGATTTTCTACAAGATTTCATATAATTATATTGTTGTTGGGCTTATAATGCATTAAGCAATTTATAGGCTTAGGCACTTAAAAGAGAAGTTCCAGTCAGTAACTTAAGCTTCTCCAGTAATAAACTAGAAAATGAAGAGCAAAGAAAAAGCAAATGGAAGCCAAGAAATAATAATTAGGGTGGAATTCAATGAAATAGAAAACAAAATAGTAGACAATCAGTTGAGGCAGTAGTTAATTTTTTGGAACGATGCAGAAACATGAATATGTATCTGACCTGATGAAGGGAAGAGAAGGTAGCTGGGAATTACTAAAATCGCGAGTTTAAGAGTACATCGCTACCAATGACAGAATATTACAATGAAGTCTGTACAAAATCAATCAGAGAGCTTTGATGAAATGAACAGGTTCCTAGAAAGACACCATCTGTGTCTACTGGGAAATCCAAATGGATAGTTTAGTAAAACATAATTAGAATAATCAAAACTTTCCCCAGAAAGAAAAATACAGCTTTGATGATTTCATTGTTGGGTTCTACAAAAAATATTTTTAAAGATTTATTTATTTGAAACATAGAGTTAAGTAGAGACAGAGAGGTCTTCCATGCGCTGGTTCACTCCCCTATGGCCACAATGGCCAGAGCTGTGCCAATCCAAAGCCAGCAGCCAGGAGCCTCCTCTGGGTCTCCCACATGGGTGCAGGGTCCCAAGGACTTGGGCCATCTTCCACTGCTTTCCAAGGCCACAGCAGAGAGCTGGATCAGAAGAGGAGTAGCCAGGACTCAAACCGGCACCCATATGGGATGCCAGCACTTCAGGCCAGGGCTTTAACCCACTGCGCCACAGCCCCATTCCCTCTACAAAATATTTAAAGAGACAATAATGCCAATTTTTCACAAATTCTTCCATAAAATATAGGATGGAGTACTCTGCAACTCATCCCAGGAGTCCAGTATTTTTATGCTGATACTGAAGCTAGACAAAGTTATCACAGTAGACCATAAACACAGAAAAATATCTAAAATCTTAGTACTGCAAGTCCGGTAACATCTAGAAAACGGTGTGTACTAGGAGCTATGTATCATGACCAGTTGTTATTTATCCTAGGAATGCAAGGTTGATTTAACATTAAGATATCTATTAATACAATACGTCATATTAGTAGGGCAAAGGTCAGAATCATATGTAGAAAAGCATTTTGAGAAAATCCAGCATTGTCTTGTGCAAAAAATTTTCAACAGATAGGAAGAACCTGGAGGGCACATCATATTCAGTGGAAAAGAACTGAATGCTTCCCCCTCAGATCGTGAGAAATAGAAAATTTGCTGCACTTGCCACTTGTACTCGACAGTGTATTGTGAACTGTGGAAGCTAAATAATGGGTAGTATGGACTTGACTAGATCATTCTACCAGTGTGTAGGACAATTTTTTTTAAATAAAAATTTAGAACAATGCAGATTGTAAAAAAAAGACTGCAAAGTCTTATTCTGTTTTCTTTTAAGCCAAATTAAAATCATGAGACCAATTTTCTTTGGAATATGGGTGAATATTTTTGTGTTAATGTCAAATTGATTATGGATAATATAGTTACATTTAGAATTATAGTACTATTTCCGTTCATAGTATGTTGTGACACATATTTTTTGCCAGCTCTGCAGATGACCACACAATCTGAGGAGCTATTTGTAAGGTGAACTGGACATCATACAGGTCAAATTCTATTATTATAAGTATTTGATTATCATAATTTAAATCCAACTACTTAGAGTTTCCAGGTCCAGGTGTTAGAAGTTATTTTCAGTATGACATAATCTCAGAACTATAGATGGTGTGGGTGGTCCCAGTGAGTCTGTTCAATTGATGGGATGGGTAGAGACCAAAGAACTGTGTCAGGGGTGGGAATGGGGGCAGGGTGGTGGTTCTTGATGATGGCAGAGGTTGAGTATGTGTTTGGGAGTAGAGGCCCTGGGTGGGAGAGAGGCTGGATGAGTGTCAGGTATAAACACTGAGATGATTCCTGACCAGAAGCACGAAGGCAGTGTCTGACTCTGCCCCCACCCCCACCCTCCTCCAGCAGAATGAAGAAATAAGTGACATTTAAAAGATAATGATTCTTCCCCTTTCCTGGGAAAGAAAAATGTCCCCATTTAAGAATAGCATTCTGACGTAGGGCTTCCCGACAGTGCTTTTCCCTCTTGTCCAGAAACACATGAGCTCATTGTTTCTTCTCTCCTGGAGTTCCTGTCTGACCTTTGCAGGTGTTAGCCCCACTGCCACCATCCTCACTTCACATCCACTGTGTCAGCTGTGTGACCCTGTGCTAGTCTCTTTCTCTGGAGAGTACATATGGCCAGTAACCTTGTGGAAAATATTCTTAATCATTTTTCATTTTATAGTTTTTTTTGGGGGGAGGGGTAGGTCATGTGCATCTGAACACAAGTGTGTCCCAGTTAGGAGATGGTCAAAATGAGACCCGATGGAGTTCTGGATGGTTGGGTGCAAGGTAAGAATTGTGTAGGCAGCCTGAAGGTTTCTGTGTGGCTGGAGCTCCATTGCACTTTCATGCATAGTGGACAGTTGGCTGAGTAGTATTTGGAACACTATTGACGGGATCCTCATTAAATGATGAATGGAAACAGGATTCATATTTAAGGTTGTGTAGCTGTTTGCTTTCTTCTAAAACTTTTATTTGAGAGGGAGATGGACCAATAGATGATGAAGGTCCCATCTATTCGTTGATTGCTCAAATGCCCTGATCTTGGTTGGGGCTGAAGCTGTGAGCCAGGGTCACAGGGTCACATCAATGGCAGGGACCCAACCACTTCAGCTGACACCCACCTGGCACCTCCCCAGTGTCTGTACTAGCAGGTAGCAGGGCTTAGAAGCTGGAGCTGGGAGTCAACCCAGGTACTCCAGTATGGGCTGGGAGCATCGGAACTGGCCTCTTAGCTGCTAGGCCCCACGCCTGCCTCGATGTTTCAGATTTTCAATTTTTAAAGTGTCTCTTTCAAAATGATCTTCATTTCAGCAAGATGAGATACAGGCGTTGGTGAGGATGGTTGCACCTTCTCCTCTGATTCCGTGATGGTAGGGCCAAGCTAAATATGAACGACACCTCAAAGAACTGCCTTGAGTTTCTCTCGCTCTCATATAGTATCTAGAAAACATGTAGTATTTACTGCCTGTCTCCTCTTTGATTCCTCAAGAGCTTCTTCCCACTAGGTGTATATCCACTCCACCCTCTGGCCCCTAAATTTCCCAAGTCGAAACTGGCTTCTTTAATTCTGCCCACAGGCCTGCTACCGCGGTGCCCCCTTCCTGCAGCAAGCTCTCCTCCTGCCACTTGGCTGGGATTCGCCACCTGTGGATCTTCGCAGCCAGTTCCTCCCTGGCTTCCCACTGCCTTGCGCTGACCTTGGGTCACGCTGCCTACCCTACGAGAAATTCTATCAGAGTTAGGAAAGTCATTAGTGATGATGAGGAAGACGATGTGATGATGATGATGATGATGATGATGATTCTTTGATCCACAGCTCTGTTGCAGAGGTTGCTATTGAATCCATTCCTGGGTTCCAGTGTGACCAGAATGCCAATAGAGTGAGAACTGACTCCATGTAGCGATGTTTGACAGCTGTTTTACTGGAAACAACCATTTTATGACCATTTAATGTATTAGCTCTGCGTGAGGCTGGAAAATAAGAACAACTTCTAATTACTTCTCATTGATGCCATTCCCCCACCCCCACCTTTTTTGTTTTTTTTTTCCTAACCGTCTTTTCTTTTTAATTGCTTTTTCGGAGCTTACCGTGTAAGGCAGACGGCCAGGTACTACAAATAAGCCGAGCAATCAGGGTTGCATGTTGTAAATGGAAGTTGAGTGATTTCTGTCAAAGCCTGCAGGCTGCAGTAGCAGTGAAATCACATCACAGCCTTTCTTCAGTTGGGGGTCTTGGGGGTGAATTACTTCCGGGTACCAATGACTCTGTCCTCTGGCCATTAGCTTTTGGAGCCAGTGCTATTGTTTAAACCTCTTCAGCTCTGGCCCAAGCACTATAAGTACACAATTAGCTAGTCATCTCCTAGTACGAGAAATCTGGATGTAGTTCTGAATGTAGTGACAAGACAGACGTGTTAGCCACAGGTTGTACTTAACCTCAAGACTAGCATCTGCAGAGCATGATTCAACTTGGTTTCTGAATGCATGCTTGTAACCAACCTGAAAGGGTGCTGTCCTTGCCCTGTCGGCCCAAAATGATGTGGGGATTATTGCAATTCCTCGAAGCTGTTATTCAAGGTGCTTAGGACACACTTGAGCTCGTTGAAGGTGTTCTTCCCCAAAGATCATTGGCAAAGGATTAATAAATGCAGATGAGCAAAGGAAAATCGCATTTCTTTCTTTGTGTTTGTCAGTTGCATACATTTTTCAAGAACTTAATTTTTATTTGAGAGCAACGTTGTGTATAATGCAAGGCACAGATCTTAAGTGTACAATTTGATGAGTTTTGATAAATGTATATATCCATGAAAACAGCACCGCGGGCAAGATATAGAACATATTCATCACCCAGAGTGTTCCCTCATGCCTCTTTGCATACAGTCTCCATCCTTCACAGGCAATCACTGTTTGGATTTCAATCACCATAGATTAATTTTGCCTATTCTCAAGCTTCATAAAAATAAAACCCTACAGTCGGAATATCGTGGGGAGTTGGCATCTTTTCCCCCACATCATGTTTTGGGATTCATCCATGACATTACATATATCAGTGGTTTGTTCTGGTTTTGTTTAAAATCACAGAGGAGCAGCACGTTGAATGAACATAGCATAATTGATTTATCTCTTTTCCTGATAGGAACATGAGAGTCATTTCCAGTCTGGGGCTATTATGTATATATGCTGCCAGAAACAAATGAGCCTGTCATTGTTTCTAACTAGTAGACTGTATCTTCATAAAGTTGTTCATAACACTCTTATTATTCTTCGAAGTCTGTAGAAATTGTAGTGACAGCCCTCCTTCATTCTTAATATTGCTAGTTCTTGTTTGTTCTTTTTTTTAAGATTTATTTATTTATTTGAAAGATGGAGTTAGAGAGGCAGAGGCAGAGAAACAGATATTTCATCCACTGATTGACTCCCCAAATGGCTGCAACGGCCAAAGCTGGGCCCATCCAAAGCCAGGAGCTTCTTCCAGGTCTCCCATGTGGGTGCAGGGGCCCAAGGACTTGGGCCATCTTCTACTGTTTTTCCAGGCCATAGCAGAGAGCTGGATCAGAAGTGGAGCAGCTGAGTCTCAAATGGGCCCATATGGGATGCCGACACCATAGTTGGTGGCATTACCCACTACGCCACAGCACTGACCCCTCTCTCTTTCTTGATCACTCTGGCTTGGGGTTTATAAATTTATTTTTTTAAGGAGTCAGCTTTGACTTTTTGAATTCTTCTATATTTAGGACAGGTAGTTGGTGCAATGGTTAAGGCACTGCTGGGGATGCCCAAATCCCATATCAGAGTGCCTGGGTTCAAGTCCTGGCTCAGCTTGCCGCTTCCTGATGGTGTACACTTTAGAAGGCAGCGTGTGACGGTTCAAGTAGTTGGACCCCCACTGCGTCCATGGGAGATCTGGACTGAGTTCCAGTTTTCTGGCTTCCACTTGGCCCAAGCTGGTTGTTGAAGGCACTTGGGGAGTGAATCAGCCAATGGAAGATCTCTCTGTGTCCCTGTCACTCTGCTGTTCTGATACATTAAGAATGAAACTTTTCTCTATTTGGATTGAGTCAGGATCCATATGACTAGGAGGAGCGCGTATGTTAAGGATTTGTCAGGACCAGCATTATGGTACAGCGGGTTAAGCAGCCTCCTCAAATGTGGGCTTCCCATGTGAGTACTGGTTCAATCCTGGCTGCTCCATGTCTGGTGTAGCTCCTGCTCTTGCACCTGGAAAGGCCGTGAAGATGGCCCGCTGAACATGGGAGACCTGGGTGGTGTTCCAGGCTCTGGCTTCAGCCTAGCCCTGCCCTGGCTGTTGAAGCCATTTTGGGAGTAAACCAGTGGATGGAAAATCGCTCTCTGCTTCTTTTTCACTGTATCTCATTCAAAAATAAAATAGGATTTGTCGAGGAGATTTGACAGTCTACACTTGGGGGAGAGGTTTTCTCAGTTTCTCCAAGGCTGTTGTCTGTGTCTCAGGGAGTCTGAGGTCCACAGGGTGGGTGGCCAGGAAGGGAAGGAAAGTGTGAAGTGGGGGAGGGGAAGGCCTTCAGCTGGGAGCTCCAGGCCATGATCACACAGTGACGCCATGTGTGTGTGGCCCCAAATTTGGGATATTGGTCTCCTCCAACAGCTGGAACCCTTTGTCTCAAAACAAAAGAGGCTTGGAGGAAGCTGATAATTTCAAGTCCTCTCTCATAAACGCCAGAGTATTTCTGTTAAGTACTAAGACTGCACAGGAACTTTATGGGAATGGGGGCTGATAAATATGTTCTCTGTAAAGGGTGAGATATTAAGTAGTCTGGCTTTGCTAATCACCTAGTCTCTGATGTCTGCTGTAGCCATTTCATTTGCTTTTGCAATATGAGTGCAGCTGTTAAATGAAAGGTGAGCCATTGTCTAAAAACACATGATTGCACACATAGGCAGTGGACCGAGTGTGGACATTAGCCTGTATTTTACCATCTTCTGGCACTGACATTGCAGTGTGCTGCCTTCCCTGATCACCTTGTGGAGCTCATATTCTGGAGTTCGTGTTTAACTAATCTTGATCCTCCAGCTTTCATAGTCCAATATCTTAGGTCCGCTAGGATTTTTGGATCAGGCAGTCCATCGTGTGCTAGAGAAATGAAGGGCAGTGCAGTTCGTAGTATGGACTCTCAGTAGCGTCAGTGACTCTCTTCATTCCCTTCTGCAGTTCCAGGTTTCCATCTGACGTCCTGCCTCTCTGAGCACACAGCTTCCTTCATTGCTTCTCGTCATCCAGGTCTGCTGGTGGTGAAATCTCTCCATTCATTTATCTGAACACGACTTTTCGTTAGGCTGGCATTTCTCAAGGGCACTGATACAGAAATCTGAGCTGGAAGTCGATTTTTTTCTCAGTACTTAAAAATAAAATTGCTTCTTCATTTTTCATCTTTTTCTAGTTTGAACTTGATGGACTTTTACCATTATTTTCTCTGCTGTAACATCTCCTGTTTCCTGTGGGTGATTTCAACATTTCATCTTTGGCTGTTAGCAAACTTGACTCTGATTACCTTTCTGTTTGTTTGGAGTGTGGCTCACTAAATATTGGATCTAAAGTTAATGTTTTTCACCAGACTTGGGAAGCTGTTGGCCATTATTTTATCAAATTTTTTTTCTTTTGTCTACCTCTGGCTTTCCACTTAAGTTATCCTGTGTAATCTTCTCTCCTAGGTCCCTAAGACTCTTGTTTTCCTCAATCTTTATTGTTTCTGATTTCAGATTAGATAATACCCTTTTTTTTCAAGTTCACTATCTCCAAAACTACCATTGATTATCTTCATTGGCTTTTCCAGTTTAGATGGTAAATTTCATTTCTGCAATGTCTTTTTCTTTGTCCAAGAATCCTGTTTTATTGATAATGAGAACTTTGTCTTAAATTTTGTTTGTATTAGCTGCTTTAAATTTTCAGTTCTCCAACATTTGCATCATTTTGAGATGAGAGGGTATGTCAAAATTTCATGGGAAGTGAAATTAAAAGATAAGTTTACTTTGCTACAAAAGCATTTGTAATCTGTGCATCATTTTTTTTTCTGTAATACATATTTTCTGTGAACTTTTAGATTTCAAAAACTTTTGCACCAAACATCTTTTCATTCCATTTCTCATGAACTTTTTGAAGGGACCATATGTATTTTTGTGGACGATTTTTCTCAACTTTGGTTCACAACATCCTGTTTATGTACAGTAGATAGGAATGATTTTTACTTTCACATTTTCTAAAACATCTTGCACATTCACTTCATGTACAGACATTATATACATACCCATGTATACTATTTTTTCTTGAAAACAGATTGTAATTCTCTGTCTTCTACATCGTCAGTTCTGTTAAGCTATCATAGGCTTCTCTTTTGCCTCTGCTTTGTTCTCTGATGAAAGCTGGCACAAGGAACAGTGTGAGTCATCTACTGCCACCACCCTGACTTCTACTGCCACATCATGGTACACAAGCCAGCATCTTCTTGCTTCCCACACAGCGACCGCTGTTTGAGGATGGCGAGGAATGTACGCTTCTTGGGTGGTTTTCCCTCTCTGCCCTGCAGGCTGTAGCCGGAGGGTGGGTGAGTCAGTGTGGTTTATTCTGGATACTGGAGTGGTGGAGTGGATCTGCAGGTAGTATCCCACCACTGTTCAGGGGCTAAGAAACCAAATCCCGCTTTCTGAACAGACTCCTTCCTGAAACAAATTCCCTGGCAGTTGCAAGCCTCTGTGTTTTATTCTTGGAAAAACCTGAATTTACATTTTTATTAGTCTTTGCTATGAAGTTGAGGAATAGCAGTCCAGTGTCTTAAGAACACAGAGTATAAGAGTGTGCACACTAGACATGTATGTTACAAGTGAGTATAGGCTGTCCAAATATCCACGGTCTTAGCAACAAGCATGTTTCCTTTCTACAGAGAAGATACCTGCCAAGGACGAGGAGAAATTACAGGGAATTAAATTAAAGATAATCTTTTTAAAAATATTTATTTTCATTGTTTTATTTGCAAGGCAAATAGAGATCTGGCACCATCTGCTCATTCCCCACGTGCCAACATTAGCTAGAGCTGGACCAGGGTGAAGTCAGGAGCCCCAAACTCAGTCTGGTTTTCCCATGTGTGTGTCAAGCACCCAAGTACTTGAACCATCGCCTGTCTACAGGATGCACATTAGCAGGAAGATATAATGGAAGCAGAGAAACTGGACCTCGAAATGAAATTACACTCCAGTAAGGGATATGGGTGTCCCAAGCAGTGTCATTACTACTGCACCAAGTACTTTCCAAATACTCGAGTTTTGAGAGACATACCTAGAAAAAGTTGTTAGCAAGCAGGATTGGCATCTATGTTTTACACCAGTAGATCTGAGTTTTGTGCAGCTCTCGGTAAACCTACAAATGAAGTAGTTCTCAGTGTTTCTTCAAGCTGAAATGCAAGGTTTGGTGTGCTTGGGGATGTCCACAGTGTTCCGGCCTCTGGCTGCTTCTATGTGTATTCTCTAGCCTGCTTTTTCTAAAATCAAAACTTATCTTCAGTAACTCATTACAACTTAAAATTTCATTCTGTGAAGCAACATGGGGGGTTACAGCCAAGCAACCAAAACAGGATGCAAAGCCAAGTTTATATGAGAGTGAAAACAGAAATTTCTCTTGCTCTCCTAGTAAGAGAATGATCCAAGCATTTCTTCCTTGCTTACAGGTGTCTGGGTGGCCACATAGAGTTTTTGTCCTTTTTCTTTAGCTACATAAAGAGTAACAAATGATTTTTTAGTTTACTTTTAAAAAAGACTTATTTATTTGAAAGACTGAGTTACAGAGAGAGGAAGAGGCAGAAAAAGAGGTCTTCTGGCCGCTGGTTCATACTCCAAAAGGCTGTAGCAGCCAGAGCTGGGCTGATCCAAAGCCAGGAGCTTCTTCAGGGTCTTCCCACCTGGGTGCAGGAGCCCAGGCAGTTGGGCCATCCTCCTCTGCTTTCCCAGGGGTGTTAGCAGGGAGCTGGATTGGAAGTAGAGCAACCTGGACTGGAACTGGTGCCAATATGGGATTGGGACACTGCAAGATGGGGCTTTAACCTCCTACGCCTAAGCGCTGGCCCCCTGACAAATAATTTTTATGGTTATCATTTGATTATTGTTTATAACCGTTGGCCTATATTCCTACTGAACTAGAGTATTTTTAATTTTTACTTGTTGAACTCATTATTTAATGGAATATTAAACCTTTGACTAATCATATGATTTTTGTTCTTCAAGTTGTTAATGTTAATAATTGATTCATTTGCAAATGTTGAACCATCCCTGCATACCAGTGATAGATAAATCCCACTTGGTCCAGCTGAATGATCTTTCTGATGTGTTGTTGGATTCCATTGCCTAGTATTCTGTTGAGAATTTTTTCGTCTATGTTCATCAGGGAAATTTGTCTGTAGTTCTCTTTATCTTTTTTTTTGGGGGGGGGGGGAACAGGCAGAGTGGACAGTGAGAGAGAGAGAGAGAAAGGTCTTCCTTTGCCATTGGTTCACCCTGCAATGGCCGCCGCGGCCGGCACACTGTGACTGGTGCACCACGCTGATCCGTCGGCAGGAGCCAGGTGCTTCTCCTGGTCTCCCATGGGGTGCAGGGCTGAAGCACTTGGGCCATCCTCCACTGCACTCCCGGGCCACAGCAGAGAGCTGGCCTGGAAGAGGGGCAATCAGGACAGAATCTGGCGCCCCAACCAGGACTAGAACCCGGTGTGCTGGCGCTGCAAGGTGGAGGATTAGCCTAGTGAGCCGCGGTGCCGGCCCTCTTTATCTGTTGTATTTTTTCTCAGGTTTAGGATGAAGGTGATGCTAACTTCGTGAAAGAGTTTGGGAGAATTCTCTCCCTTTCAAATGTTTTGAATATCTTGAGAAGTGGAGTTAGTTCTTATTTAAATGCCTGGTAGAATTCAGTGAAGCCTTCTGGTCCTGGGCTCTTCTATGTTGTGTGGGTCTTTATTACTGATTCAATTTCCATCTTGGTAAAGGCCCTGTTTAGGTTTTCCATGTCTGCATGGCTCCATTTAGGTAGGTTGTATGTGTCCAGGAATCAATCTATTTCCTCTAGGTTTCACAGCTTGTTGGCATTCAGCTCTTCATAGTAATTTCTGATAATTCTTTTTATTTCTATGGTGTCTGTTAAATTTTCTTGTTCATCTCTAATTGTATTGATACGGGTCTTTTTTGTTGTTAGTTGGGCCAATGGTGCATCATTTTTTTTTTTTTTCAAAAAAATCCATCTCTTTGCTTCACTGATCTTTTTATATTTTTTGGTTTCAGTTTTGTTTATTCTCTAATTTTAATTATTTCTTTTCTCTTACTAATTTTGGATTTGGTTTGCTGTTATTTCTCAAGGTCCTTGAGATGCCTTGATAGCTCTTTTATTTGGTGCTTTTTTTTTTCAATTTCTTGATGTAGGTGCCAATTGCTGTAAACTTTCCTCTTAATACTGCTTTTGCTGTATCCCATATATTTTGATACATTGTACAGTTGTCTTCATTTGTTTCCAGAATTTTTTTGATTTCTTCAATGACCCACTGTTCATTCAGGAGCATGTTGTTCAGTCTCCATGGGTTTGCACATGTTCTAGAGATTCTTGAGTTGCTGGTTTCCAGCTTCATTCCATTGTGGCCAGAGAAGATGTATGGTATGATTTTAATTTTTTTTCCAATTTGCTGAGACTTGGCCTATGGGCTAGTATGTGGTCTGCCCTAGAGAAAATTCCATGCACTGCTGAGAAGAATGTGAATTCTATGAATGTAGGATGAAAAGTTCTGTAAAAATTTCTGAGGTCCATTTGGTATGTAGTGTTGATTATCTCTGTTTGCTTGGTGATCTTCTGTCTGATTCATCTGTCCATTGCTGAAAGTGGGGTATTGAAGTCCCCTATCACCATTGAATTGAAGTCTGTGTCTCCCTTTAGATCAATTTACATTTCTTTTAAATAGCCAGGTGACCTGTAATTTGGTGCATATGTTTATTATAGTTACAGCTTCCTGTTGAATTGATCCCTTACTCATTATATAGTGCCCTTCTTTGTCCCTTTTAACAGTTTTGTCTTAAAGTCTATGTAGTCTGATATTAGGATGACTACACCAGCTCTTTATGTTTTGTTAGCATGGAATATCTTTTTCCATCCTTTCACTTTCAGTCTGTGTGTATCTTTGTTGGTGAGGTGTGTTTCTTGTAGGCAGCAAACAGATGGACTTTGTTTTTGAATCCATTCAGCCAGTCTGTCTTTCAACTGGGGAGTTGAGGCCATTTACCTTCAAGGTGACTGTTGAAGACTGTTGACTTGGCCCTGCCATTTTATCATAAATATTCCTATTGTCTACTTTGGATTTCCTTTGTATTTTTATTGGGAGATTTTCTTCCCTCACCTTCTTTCATAGTGATGACCTTGTTTCTGTGTGTAGCACATCCTTAAGCTTCTCTTTAAGGCTGGATGAGTGGTGTGTATGAGTGGTGACAAACTCTTTCAATTTCAGTTTGTTGTGGAAGATCTTTATTTCACCTTCATTCATAAATGAGAGCTTTGCAGGGTACAGCATTCCAGGCTGACAGTTTTTTTTCACTTAAGAACTGGAATACATCTTGCCGTCCTCTCCTAGCCCGTAGGGTTTCTGATGAGAAATCCATTGTGAGTATAATTGGAGATCTTCTGAAAGTAATCTGGCATTTCTCTTGTGCACATTTTAGAATATTTTCTTTGTTTTACTGTGGAGAGTATGACTACAATGTGTCATAGTGAAGTTCTATTCTGGTCATTTATTAGGAGTTCAGTTTGCTTCCCGTACTTGGATGTCCCTTTCATTCTCCAAATTAGGGAAGTTTTTTGTAATTAGTTCACTAAGACAGCCTTCTAATCCATTCTCTTTCCATGCCTTCACGTACTCCTAAATCCTATATGCTGGATCATTTGGTAGTATCCCATACATCTCCAACACTGTTTTTTAGTTTTCTAATTTCTTCTTCTTTTTGTTTTTTATTTTTTGTTTTTTTGGTCTAACATTTCCAGAAATTTATTTTCTAACTCAAATATTCTTTGTTCTGCCTCTCTGAGTCTGTTAAGGCTTTCCACCCCATTTTTTAATTTGATCTATTGAATTCTTCCTTTCCAATATTTCATTTTGCTTTCTCTTTAAAATCTCTATTTTATGGGAAAAATTTTCATTCGTGTCATGTATGGATTTCTTTAATTCATGGATTTGCTTCTGATTACTTCTAAGTAATCCTACATTGCATTTCTTGAATTCCATTTCTGGCATTTTTTTCAATCTCTTCATCTTCACATTCTAGTATGGATGTGTTGTGTTCCTTTGGGGTTGTCAAGTTATCTTCCTTATTCTTGTTTCTTGAATTGTTGCTTTTATTTTTAGGCATTTGTGAAGATACTTTTTCCCCCGTGATGACTTTTATCTTTGGACTATGCCTCTGTGGCTTAATGGCATGTTTTCTCTTTCAGTTAAAACCCAGAGGTGTGTGCTGGGTAATGCTGCAGGGTGAGGGGAATGTCTAAGTTGACATCCAAATTTGGCATGGTAAATCTCCCCCCCCTTTTTTTTAATCAGAGGGGAAGCTAGTTCTGCTCTGTTGATGCAGTCTCATACTCACCTCCTCTCTTCCAAGGAGAGCAATGCCCAGGTGCTAGCCCCAGTAGGTACAGTGTTTTTTCATGTTGCCACAAGAACCACACCAAAAATCCATGCAGACCTCAGTGTGAGCACGGATCCTCTGACAGTGACTCTCAGCAGACAATCAGTGAGCCCTGAGTGTGTGGAGCCATCCACAGTGACTGCTCAGAGACCCAGCCACACCCTGCACCTTCCCATGTAGCCACAGTGTTTTTACGGTCTTCCCCAGCACACAAGGCTCCCACAGTCACAAGCACCCAGCCCCCGTCAATTCTCCCAGCCAGACTCAGGCAGATTCTCTCAGCTAGCTGCTGTGCACATGGACACAAGCTGGGGTAGTTGTGACGTATGTCCAAAATGGCACTTGCCATCTCTTGGCTAGTTACAGGATACTGGTGCTGGGTGGTTGGGAAGAGAGAAACATGGCCCTCCACTTTGTTTTCCTCTAGGTTGGAAGGTACAATGTCCCCACAGGGCTCTAAGCTGGACTCAGACAAGGCTGTTCCTGCAGCTTTATCACTAGTGGCTTGGGCTGCTGCAGTCTGGTCTCACGTCACTCTCCGAAGCTGGTGCTGAGGCCCTCAGCTGCTGGAATCCCGAGTTGCGCCCATCCACATTCTCCACATAGATCCGCAGTGTCCCTGTAATATGCGTGGAATTTCTTCTGCAGTTTTCTCTATAACTCTTCCCTGAGATTGAATTCTCTCCACTTTTTAAAATTTTATTTATTTATTTATTTATTTATTTTTTGACAGAGAGAGAGACAGAGAGAAAGGTCTTCCTTGGCCGTTGGTTCACCCTCCAATGGCCGGCGCACTGCGCTGATCTGGTCAGGAGCCAGGCACCTCTCCTGGTCTCCCATGGAGTGCAGGGCCCAAGCACTTGGGCCATCCTCCACTGCACTCCCGGGCCACAGCAGAGAGCTGGCCTGGAAGAGGAGCAACCGGGACAGAATCCGGCGCCCTGACCAGGACTAGAACCCGGTGTGCTGGCGCCGCAGGCGGAGGATTAGCCTAGTGAGCCACAGCGCCGGCCCTCTCCACTTTTTTTAACTGTCTTCCCCTAGACTAACGGAATAAGTGCCCTCCCTATTCCGCCATCTTGGAATCTCCTATTTTGGCAATGCATAAAATCAAAACATCCTAGGGATACAACGAGCCTACTTTTCTTTGCAGCTTTGTATTTCCATAATTCTTGACTTGCAAGAAAGGAATACAAACCCATACATGCACAAACCATGTATATGCTTCTCTTTTTCTTCTCTCATCAGAATCCAAACACAAATCATCCCTGGCTGTTAGGTAAGAACGGTCAGAACCGCATGAGCTGTGCTTATGTTGGTCCTGTTGTAGAACACCCGAAACCCTGGTTGTGGGAGGGCACAGAGGAAGATGTGTGCTTGCTTGACGGTGCCCAGGGCGTGTCGCTGCCACAGGGACCCAGCTGCATGGTGCTGCTTTACCCCTTCCAGCCCATCGTGTGTGAGGAGAGGGGGAGTCATGGGAGGTTGTGCTCTGTCTTGTTGGAGAAGGAGAATAGCTATAAAAACTACTGTAGCCCCCAAGTTGAGACCAGCATGAAGTTTTGCAAGTATAATCCTGAATTTTTAATGCCTCCCACCTCCTTTTCCTTGTATTTTCTTAAATCAAAATTGACAGCTGAGGCTGTCTCAAAAAATGTTCTTGTATCTTATTTTAAAAAATACGTACAGAAACATTTTTCTGGAAATAGGATAGCAGTACAACTTTTTTGGTTTTGATGTATAAAACTAGAATTCTCCCAAGTTAGTTACTGTTACGACCATTTTTTGTAACTGCATACATTTATAATACCCGTGTGGAATATTTTAGGTTCCTTACATTGTTACTTAAAATACTGAAGAATCTTTCCTTGCAGAAGAAATGATAGCAGAAATTAAGTATTTCATTACAGAAGATAGCATTTACATAAAGATGAATACATGCAGATTTATGCATAAAGAACTCTGATTATCCAAACCACATTACAATCTCGATTTTCTGTCCTAGTCTCGGAGCTATTAGGATATATGCAGGGTATACTGTTGTGCTATTACATTCATTTCAAAAGATGGAAACCTTTTCTTGCCATAAATCCAGAGCATTGTAGTCATTGACTATACTTCACACCTCTCCAGCCACTGTGACATGAAATTAATCAGGGTTGGGCAAGACAAGCACAGAGCACAGACAGACAGCAGAACAAGCATCCTGCAGCAGTAGATGAAATAGCAGAGAGAGAGAGGGTGTGATGCTTCATAGTGGGGAGAGCTGTCTCCTTCTCATGGCTTGATTGCCGGCAGCTGTCCAGTTCTGCTTAGGAGCTTATTCTGGGGGTGAACAAGGTCATGAATGAGTGCCAGGCACAGGACCTGGCATGGAAAAGTAACTCAAATGATGCAGGGTTTTGCTGGCTCTATTTTTTGGGCAAGAAAACATAGCTTCTCCAAGTTTAAGCAGCCTGCCCAGGTTGTGCAGTTGGTAAGAAGCCGCGGGAGAGGCCCAGCTGAGATATCTTAGCAAAGCCCCTGCCTTCCCCCAGAACATAGTCTTTACCAACATTGTCTGCCGTTCCCATTCTGAGCTCACATGTGGTCATGGACTTGAAAAGATCAAGACACGAAGGTGCTTCTCCCCTTGGTGCATTTCAGTGTCAGTTCCAGGAGCAAGTGGCTTCATATCGAGTAGACATCTCGGAAGGTGGATTTTATGGAAGGATGGAGTTTTTACTATTTGGAGATGAGAGAAGACAGATTTTTATAGCTTTGTTACTTTTTAGAGGCCCATGCAATGCCATTTTAGAAATACATTTGAAAATTTGAAGATTTACCAATTACCTTCAAAATACGCACCATGGAAGGTTATTTTTTTTCTTTTTCTTTTGGCTGTTTATTTTCACTTACTTGAAAGGCAGAGTGACAGAGAAATAAATCTTCCATCTGCTGGTTTGCTCCCCAAATGCCCACAACAACCAGAGATAGGCCAGGCCAGGCCAGGCCAGTGCCAGCGCCAGCAGCCTGCACATTGACCTGGATCTCCCAAATGGCAGGGACTTGGATACTGATCCATCATCTGCTGCCTCCCAGGATGTATTAACAGGAAGCTGGATTGGAATAGGGCAGCCAGTATGGGAAGTAGTTGTCCCAAGTGATGTCTTAGCCCATGGCACCATGATGCCTGTCTCAACAATGAGTTTAATTGAAGGAAAATGGATGTTTCAGTCAATTTCAGAAAGGCCTTGTGGGGGTGGGGGAAAGGACAGAAAGAAAAACATTAGAAGCTGCTCTAATCAAGGAGGTTAGCCATTCATAATTATGTTTATAGTTCTTGTGTCAGAAAATGGCCCTGTCTTCCTTATTGTTCAACAGTTCCTTTGACTATTGGTAACGTTGGACAAACACATCCTCAGGGACACAGGCTTGATTGATGGTACTCTCCCCGGGGGCACATGTGCACTCCTAGTGAAACACCCTCATGGCCAAACACAAAATCAACTCTGCCTGGCACCTCTGACTTTTCCTCTTCTTGAGTGTCCCCATGTCATGTCAGTGTCGTCTCTTGGTTCCTGACTGTGGCTGCTCCCTGTCACCTGAGATAGGATAGGGTGGGAACACAGAAAAAAAGCAGTGGCGAAACCATTCCTTGTGCCATTTCCATCGTGTTTGGAAGGAAGAAAAGTACGGGTTTTTTTAAAGCTAAAGTGATGTTCAGATATGCAGGTGGGGTGAAGAATGGTTGGTTGATTGTGTGACCTTGGCCAAGCTACCCAATCTTTCTAAGCCTCAGTGTCTTTTATAGAATGGTGACAATGGTACTTACCTCTTAAGATTCTTGCTTGAATTAACTGAGATACTGTAGTACGTGCTTATGTAGTCCCAGGTGCTGGTGGTACAGTCTGGGTGGTGTTGGTTGACATCATATTTACTGTTGTTCCGTGAGTGCATTCTCTTTCTGCCCTGTCTACTCCTGCTTGCATTTTAGACTTAAACTCCCAACTCATGTGTATATGGTGATTATTTAAGGTATGAACTAAGGTGGTAGAGCAGAGACCCAAAAATGTAGTAAATGAATGAGCCTGAGGGTGGCTTCTGTTTCCCATGATAATCCAGTAGCCAGCAGTCCAGGGCAGGAGAGCTTCCCTTCTCTGCCCTGCCATTCAGCATCCACACCCATCCCATCTTTCTGAGCCTGAGCCGCTGCATGCCTATATAGGCCTACGGTAAAGTGTCGGAGTTGAGGGGTGGGGGATGGGTGTTAGAACCATTGACTCAGCCAGGCAGATTGTTGAGACATGAAGAGATGACCAGGAATTTCTTCTCATATCTCCTTGGCCTCAATTTTATTCACTCAATCATATTGAGTTGCAGGAGGCCCCAGTTGAGTAGCTCAGCTGAAACCTTTATTGTGGGATGAAGGGAATGATCTGGAAGCCTTTTTTTTGCCCCTCCTCCTCCCCCCTACCCCTTCACTCCCCTCCTCGCCCTGGCCCCCAGGCCCCTGCAGCCTGTCTCTCTTCCCCCTTCAATGTTCCCTTTGTTCACAGTAGTCCCTGGTAGATGGCCTTGGACTCCTCACTACTGTCTTTTCTGGAGAGCAAATTCTGAGTATCCAAGGTTCCCTCAAAGTAGAGATTGTCTTGTGTTCCTTGTTGGAGTCTCAAGAAGGCACTAAACTGATGGCAGATGGTCATTTCTAGGTACTGTATTTGTTGAATGAATCGGTGGCAGAATTTTGGAACAGCTCTATGGAGATATATTTCATGTATCATACAGTTCACCCATTGGGAGTGTCTGATCCCAGGGTTTTCAGTATATTCAGAGTTCTGCCACCGTCCCCACAATCGAGTTTAGAATGTTTTCATCTCCTGGGAAAAAGGGCTGGGAACCTTTGAGCCATCCCTGTCTCTCGCCTCCCACCTTTAGCTCTGCCAGCCCTCAGCAGCCTCTATTGTGTCTGTCTTCGTTGATGTGCCTATCTGAACACTTCTTGTCAGTGGAATCCTGCAATATGTGGCCTTGGTGATTTCCTGCATTCATGTGTTGTGAGTTGAATTAGGCCAAAATTAGTATTTTGGGTTCTTGCCTTTTACCTAGAGAAGAATTCTAAGCGCAGGCCCAAACAAGACAGGCAGCATGGTAAGGTTTAGAATTTATTTAGAGAGTGAGATGAATACACAAGGACATAAGGGCTTTTATTAAGGGAGAGTGGGCCAAGAAGGAAAAGCAGAGATCTCCAGACCAGTCGAGGACAGAGAACGCAAGCAGGTGAGCCAGATGCAGGCAAGAGGCTGCAAGAGGGCTAGCAAGAGAGGGTCGGGCCCAGCGAGCTCCAGGCCTCTTGTTCACTTCCCAAAGGGGAGTGGTTGTATAGTCTGATTGACAGGTGGGTGGATACAGGTGAGATTACAAGGGGCAAGGGGAGGGTGTGGCCACCAGCTCAGGAACCCAGTCTCTCCCTGACCAGTCCCATTTCACATGGAGCAGGGTGCTGTCAAAGTTCGTCCATGCTGTAGCATGTGTTAGCGTGCCATTTTTTTATGGCTGAATGGTAAAATATTCCACTTTGTGGATAAGATGTATTTGGTCCGTTCATTGATTGATAGATACTTGAATTGTTTCCAGCTTTGAGATGGTACGAAGAAGGCTGTGAATGTCCATGTGCAGGTCTTTGTGTAGATGTGTGTTTTCTTTTTTCTGTCGTACAAACCAAGGGGTAGAATCATTGGGTCAGATGACAATTCTGTGTTTAGCTTTGTAAGAACTTCTATGACTCCTTCCCAAAGCAACTGCACCACGTCTCCTTCCATTTAAGGCATCTGTTGTTGTCTCCACATCCTTCCCAACCTTTGAGATTGTCTGAGTTTTTGATTGTAGCCATTTCATATGAGGTGAGGCCAACCTCATCGTGTGTGTCAGCCATGATAAGCTCTTATTTTTCATGTCATTGGCAGTTGTTTGACCCCAACTGTTCTCTGCATACTGTGAGCATGTGCTTCTAGGAGTGCGATCAGCAACCTGCTCTCTATGAGAGCATTCCTAGTAGCAGTGGCTGGGCACTTGGCAGAGAGGAGAGCTGGTAGTGTGGGTGGAGTGTGTGTGTGTGTGATATTTTTATATACGCTGCGCATCATGCTGAGAATCTCTGCCCGAGGGCATCCATTTAATACTACTATGCCAACAAAAGGGGAACAAATATAAATGCTGACTTAGAAGCTTAATTAGGCAGATAACTCTGCAAACAGAAAATTGACAGTGTGTGATGAAGAGAGATATAAATAATCGGGGGTGTTTTGGCTAAATTGAAATTGTGCAGCACTGTTGATTCTTGGCAGTGTGTTTGCAGAGGCATCACAACTTTCTTCATCTTATGTGTTGGTTCCATTCTGGGAAACGTGTGCATAATCAGAAGCTATATTTGAACACGATTTTGTTACTGACATCCATTATATCCATAGTATTTGTACCTGAGCAGTCTTGTAGCTCCAGCTTTCTATTTAGCAAGTCTATGAGGCCTAGGATCTGTTTTTTTTTTTTTTTTTTTTCAGAGAGAAATAAGAACCTGGTTGTCATTTTGTTCCTTAGAGTTCACTCCTAAAATTTCCTACCCAGAGCAGGAGTTGTGTTGTGCTGTGCAGTCCCTTGAAACAGGATAGTCAAAATTATCTCGACCCAGGAGGCAAAGCCCTACATGGAACACATGGCATGCCTCGCACATGGCAGGTGCTCCGTGAATTTTGTCTCATCAGTGAATGAGAAGACACTTCATCTCCACAGGCTGCAGGCTGAAGGAAGCAAAGGAGAGGGTGACTAACACAGTTGTACAATTCCCTTGCAGCTCTAAAATCCTTTGACACAATGAGGCTTGCATTTACAGCTTAGTGGGTTAAAACATGAAACAAAAACAACAAAATGCAAGCCTCTCCAGAGTGCCCAGTACAGGTTGTGCATCCCTACTCTGAAAATTCCAAACATTTCCTCTCTCGGGGCATTTCAGAATTTGGATTTTTGGAGAAGGAATGTTTAGCCAGGAGAGTCCATGGACAGTATTCTAAATTCTTACAAACTCTAAAATCTGAGACAGTTCCAGTGCCAAGCATTTCAGGTAAAGGAGACAGAACTTGTAAGCATTTCTAGGGGCCCATGAGTAAGACTTGCCCATTACTCAAGCCTCAGCTCCCTAGTGCCTTTGATGGAGACCCTGGGCCTGGATTTTATGTACTTGACTCAGTTAAAGAAATGAAATCACTTTTTTCTTAGTGCAAATGCTAAGCAGCCTCAAATGAATATTTGCCAAGCTGAGAATGACTGGTGAGGTCATTTTTAACAGGAGCCTGTCTTTAGCTGTGGTTGATTTCTGTGCAATTTGCTGCTGTTAGCTCCTGAAGCTATCAGCACAGGCCAGCTGATGGAGATGCTGGCAAGAGCTGGGTCTCCAGGCTGAGTGCAGGGATGGAGTTGGTTCCCTGCTGTTGCTGAGCGGCTGGGGGAGTGGTGCCCTCGTGTGGGTGCACTATGCAGAGGCCAGCTGACGTGCGTGGCTGCATGTTCACATCGGGTGTGCTGGGAGAAAGGCCACTTTGTCAGCTATCACTGGGAAATGGGAGCCCCAAGAAGGTGGTTGTCTTAGCTGTCACCCCTTAGCATCTGGGTGAGGAAGTTGAACACAGTTTCCTAAAACTTCCAGGGGTGGACAGATGGTTATGTTTTTTGAAGTCTGAGAGAGTTATTGTAAATACACCTTTCTTGCTATTTCTCTCCATTTTTTTTGCAATCTCCCTTTAAAAGCGTGATGGTGAGAGAATCGACACCCTGAACTTGACAGATGCCTGCTCAGTTCTGGGGGAAAGAGTCAGGGGTACTATGTTCTACAAGTTCTTAGCAAGAAGTGCTGCTTCTAAGGCTTGGCATCTTTGCTGGGAGCCACAGAGCTGCAGGACTTCATACTGGAGCCAGAATCCACTCTGGGATGTCCGCCTCCTGCGTGGGGCTCACTCCCCAACCCCAACACCTGTCTCCCCTTCCCCAATCACTCCCTGCCTCACTTAAAGCTCCTCCCCCAGCAGCAAGGAGGCTGGGTCCCTAGACATGTGGTACCACATAAGCATTGGTAGAATCAACATTAAGGCTCCCACCTGATTTGCAGTCTTATTTTTATTTGTTTAGTCTTTTTTTGTAGACTCTTTGTAACTGTATTTGCAGTTGGTACTGTAGTGAGGAGTACAGTGGTGAGGAGTAGTTGTTATTAACTCGAGGTGTGTGGGATGGGGTGCTCTATGACTTTGTGTAGTTGAGAATTGATGGTACTTATACAACAGGGACAAGCATTTGGCCCAGGAGTTAAGAGGATGCTTGCGATGTCTGCATCCCTAGATTCTGAATTTGAGGGCTGGCTCTGCTCCTGATTCGAGCTTCTTGCTAATGTGTGTCTTGAGAGAGAGCAGGTGATGTGTTCAGTGGTTGAGTCCTTGCCGCTCCTGTGGGAGACCCAGGTGGAGTTCTTGGCTGCTGACTTTGGCCACAGCCGGCCCTGGCCCTTTTTGGTCTCTGTGGAGTGAACCAGCACGTGGGAGAGCACTCACAGCCTCTCGCTTTGCTCTTGCCTCTGCAATGGATACATAATTGAGTGAATGAATAAATAAGTATCTTTACATATGCATGTGTATCGAGCTGGGGTGTTTGAAAGTCGTTTGTCTGGTACCCAGTGACCTTGGATTGCATTTGTAAAAGCATCTGGCAGTTAACATGCTAATTCATTAAAGATCTCCCAAATGGCTAGCCTCTTTGTCAATGCCCCCATTGCTGCAGGGGATGGGCCACATCCCCTCTGAGCATCAGAAAGGACTCTTGTCTCACTGCTGCCGCTATGCCGTCTTCCCTGGTTCTGGCCCAGGCTTTCATCCTGGCTCTCTGTGACACTTTGCTCTTGTCTGTGGGACTTGCACCTGGCGTTGAGTGGATCTGTGCACTTACTCTGTCCGTTGTTAGGGGGAAATGCTGCAAAGTCCCCGCTGTGCCGGGGCCACGCCCTGAGGGTGCCTGGGGATGGCTGTGGGAGAGCCATACAGGGCATGTTCACTTGAGCCCCTGGGGGGACCCAGTGTTGATGTTGGGGCCCCAGGGCGGGCCAGGGGTTGGTGCTGAGGATTTTAAAGGTTCTGTTTATCAAAAGCTATCAGACAAGGCCACGCTCTTCCTTTAGCAAGACGGGATGGTTGAGTGTGATGGCATCCAAGAGCGGCACGTGTCGTGTGGAAGCAGGCTCTGTCCCTCCTTCGGCCTTGGCTTCCTGTGCTCTGTCCCCCTGCTTCTGTTTGGTCAGACTGACTCCTGCCCTGTCTGCCCTGACCATCCCCCCCGTCTCTCCATCCTCCCTCCCTCCCCTCCTCTCTCCCTTCCTCACTCCCTTCCTTGCCTGCCTTGGCTTCCACAGTGCCTGCCCCCCCCAGTTATAGGCACAGCTGTAACAGGGGGCCTCTGACTCAGTGCCCCACTCTGTGTGCCTGATGCTTTTACACATCCGGTGCAAGGCTCCTCATTGTCTTCCCTAGCTGTTCTTCTTCAGTCTTGCACATTTTTGATGGAGCAAGCAATGTGTGTTCTCTTAGATAAACCCAATATCCTTGCACCTACACCACAGGGCACAGGTACAAGTGACTGATAAGGCACCAGCACCTCCATAGCTGCATGACCTGCCTTTTGTGTTCATACCAGGTTGACAGTTCTGCAGAATCTGTGCAAAAATGCAGTTTTGGGTAAAAGACATTGATTGCAATTTGGGCTGGGAGGGATAAAACTGAACCGTAAACTGAATTTCTGTTCATTAACTGGGATCAGAAGTTCTTCCACAGGCCGGGAAAATCTTCCTTGAACACAAACTAATAAAAGGTGGTTGAGGTTTTGTCATCATGGCAGAAACACACTTGAGGGCAATCCTCCAAGAAGGAAACAATAGCCCTCTGGCTGCACGGAGGGTCTCACCCAGGCTGTCAGGGGAACAGCCCAGTGGCCTTCTGGGAAGGCCGTCCGTTCCGGTTCCTCCAAGTCAGAGATGCCTCTCCCACCAGAACCTGCACTGCCATTGAACCAAAGCCTCAGGAAGTCTATTGTCCAGACCCATCCCTGGGTAACTCAATAATGCAGAGAAAACTGATCTGTAGGTGAATGCAGTCACGAAGGAGGCCCTGCTGGTTTCCCTGAGAAGCTAAGGAGGAAGAACAAAAACCCAGGCCTAGCAGGTGTCTCTGCCTAACCTAGTTCTTCCCGAGTCTGGGAGTCAGGCCCGTGGGGGCAGGCAGGAACGTGTTTGTCATTGTTCAGCCAAACTGCATTCGCTGCATCTTTGGTGATCCAGCAAGAAGACACAGCCCTCCCTTTGGGTGCCTCATGCCCTGAGCGGGGAGTTGGACATGTAGCAAGGAAACAGTGGAGTTGCTCACTGTGGTGGCAAAGACATGAACAGGAGCCTGGAAACCCAGAGGGACGCACCACGAAATCCTAACTAGGTCACGAGGAAAGGAAGGGCT
Organism: Sylvilagus floridanus; assembly: GCA_949820135.1. Taxonomy (NCBI): domain Eukaryota; kingdom Metazoa; phylum Chordata; class Mammalia; order Lagomorpha; family Leporidae; genus Sylvilagus; species Sylvilagus floridanus. The sequence continues at coordinate 76,048,920 of OX463236.1, forward strand.
GGGGAGGGAGGTCGCACTTGGTCTGAGTCTTCCGGGAAGGATGGGGCTTTAACTGGGCAAGGAGAGGGGGAGGCAGAGGGTGTGAAGAAGGCATCCAGGCAGAATAGAATGCCTGCAGGGCTCCTTGAAAATAGCTCAGCACTTCCTCCCAGAAATGGGAGCCCTCATTTGGGGGAGCCTCTGAGCAAACACGGGGTGGGGGGGGATCTGTGCCTGCTTGTAGTCTTGTCTTGTCTTTTTTTCCAAATTCATATTTGTTTGTTTGACAGGTAGTGAGACAGAGGGTCTCTGATCCACTGGGTCACTCCCCACATGCCTGCAGCAGCTGGGGCTGGGGCAGGCTGAAGCCAGGATAGCTGATGCCATCCCATGCCCATACCTGGGCAGCAGGAATGTGAGGACTTGAGCCATCACCTGCTGCCTGCTGGAACGTGCGTAAGCAGGCAGCTGAGTGAGCAGAGGAGCCTGGGGTGTGGCTTCCCAAGCAGCGTCCTCACGGCTACAGCAGTCACCTGCCCTGCACACAAAGCTGTATTGGAACACAGCCCCACCACACTTCCATGCACGCAGTGACTGTGGGTACTCTGTAGCTGTAACAGTGGAGCTGGGATCTAACAGAGACTGTGTGGCCCACACAGCCTAAAGTATTTACTGTCTGGTCGTTCATTGAACAAGTTGATGGACCCATGGAAAAAATGTTTTAATTCTTTGAAGCTCTCAATGAGGAGGATCCACACCATCCATGGAGGGCTTTGCTTCCTGGCTTCCTGGGCCTGTTTGTGTTACCACTCCCTGAGTCCTCCTCAGTCCCACCCCCAGCCACCTCATCACCAACGCAGCAGCCTCTGGCTTCTATAACTTCCAGCCCGAACATTCCAGAAGTGACATAGTAGCTGTAGAAGGGAAGAAGGGAGCTTCCCCCCCCAAAGAGTTTCCTAGGCTGACGATCCCAACCCTGGGCTTGGACAGCCTCTGCTTGCTTTTCCCGGGGCCTCTGCTGCTGCTCTCTTGCTCTGTCCTTGTTGCCCAGCAAAGTCAGAATTACCAACAGTGATGGGCGTAAGAGCCCAGGGCCAGCCCTCTGACCTTGCTGAGGCGCTGTGTCCATCTTCTGGGGCTGGCCTCCACTTGCAAGTGGGATAAGGGGACCCCTCCGTTTATCCAGAAGTGCCTGTGTGTTTGGAATACCACGTTCCTGCAGATAGGGAATGGAAGTTGTGTGGAATTACACAGCAAATTAACTTCTCAACACCTGCTGTGCTCTCTGGTTGTCAGCCCTGGAGTGCTGGGCCAGACTCTTCATAAATGGGAACTTGGTTAATAAGAATGGGAGGAAATGAAGGTGCAGTCTTTCTCACCCTACGGGTCCTGAAACAGAGACTTTGATAAGCTATGTGACTCCCATTTTAACTACAAAAATAACACTGCCACTAATCCCAGAAAAGGTGGATGTTGATTTTTATAATCTAGTTATCCTTAAGAAGTAGAAGGCTAGGGCCAGTGTTGTGGCATAGCAGGTGCAATGCCAGCCTCCCATATGGGAGCCAGTTCAAGACCTGGCTGCTCCACTTCTGATCCAGTTCCCTTCTAATTAGAGTGCCTGGGAAAGCAGCAGAAGATGGCTCAAGTACTTGTGCCCTTGCACCCATGTGGGAGATATGGAAGGAGCTCCTGGCTTTGGCCTGGTTGTTGCAGCCATGTGGGGAGTGAACCAGCAGATGGAAGACCTTGCTTTCTGTCTCTCCCTTCCTCTGTAACTCTTCCTCTCAAATCTCTCTCTCTCTCTCAAATCTGTCTGTGTCCATATATATATATGGCACAAGTTCTTGGTCCCCTGCACCCACATGGGAGACCCAGAAGATGATCCTCAATTCAGCCTGGCCCAGCCCTGGCTGTTGCAGCCATTTGGGGAGTGAACCAGTGGTTAGAAGACATCTCTCTTTCTCTCTCTCTCTCTCTCTCACACACTCTCACTCTCATTCTCACTCATTCCTCCTCCTCCTTTCTCTGTAACTGTTCCTCTCAAATAAATAAAGGAAAATCTTAAGCAAAAAAAAGAAAGCTCACTAAAATGTTGAATCAACCAGACTCATAGAATGGCAGATGTCCTAAATAGCACTCTGGCCTCAGAATCAGCCCTTAAGGCATTCGGATCAGGCTCAGGAGCCCATGAGAATATTTTAGGCATGGAAAGCCAAGACACTCTGGAAAAAAAAAAAAAAAGAAGACCTAAATGAAAGATCTCTGCAAGTGAGATCCCAGTGGAAAGAACAGGGCCATCAAAGAAGGAGGTACCTTTCTCTGAAGGGAGGAGAGAACTTCCTCTTTGACTATGACCCTGTCGGAATAAGATTGAAGTCGAGGCTTCCATAGCCTTGGCAACTCATGACTAGAACCTAGGGAGATTACTAACGCCATAAACAAGAGTGTCAAATTGTTAAATCAACATCAGGAGTCATTGTGTACTTACGTCTCATGTGGGATCTGTCCTTAATGTGTTGTCCAATGTGAAGTAATGCTATAACTAGTACTGAAACAGTATTTTTACACTTTGTGTTTCTGTGTGGGTGCAAACTGATGAAATCTTTACTTAGTATATACTGAATCAATCTTCTGTATATAAAGATAATTAAAAATGAAAAAAAAACTTGGTGTTAAATTGGAAATTGCACAGATAATTAATCAATTTTAAAAAAAAAAATCATGTAGGATCTCTGTCCTTAATGTGCTGTACATTGTGAATTAATACTATAACTAGTACTCCAACAGTATTTTCACTTTGTGTTGCTATGTGAGGGCAAACTGTTGAAATCTTTACGTAATATGTACTAAACTGATCTGTGTATAAAGAGAATTGAAAAGGAATCTTGATATGAATGGAAGTGGACAGGGAGCTGGAAAGGGGAGGGTTGCAGGTGGGAGGGAAGCTATGAGGGGGGAGCCATTGTAATCTATAAGCTGTACTTTGGAAATTTATATTCTTTAAATAAAAGCTTTATTAAAAATGTTGAATTAAGAGGTCAAGAATTTTTTACAGTTTAACAAGAAAACTGGTTTTCAAGGGACAGATAAAACTGAAATCCTCCTTAGTATTAGTTTTAACCCCAAGAAACTATAAGGTATCATCTAAATACTTCAGCCAAATAATATTGCTGTTTGAGATCTAATTTATGATTGGTCTGCTAAGAACTAGTCACAGTAAATGACAGTGACATTTTCCAAGCATTTCTCGAAAATTGAATAGATCTAAAAACAGAAGCACATAAGTTTAGGACCATTCTGTTTTCTTACAAAAATGATAATTTTGATGGCCCTGTTCTTTCCACTGGGATCTCACTTGCAGAGATCTTTCATTTAGGTCTTATTTTTTTTTGTTTTTCAGGGTGTCTTAGCTTTCCATGCCTAAAATATTCTCATGGGCTCTTGAGCCAGATCCGAATGCCTTAAGGGCTGATTCTGAGGCCAGAGTGCTATTTAGGACATCTGCCATTCTATGAGTCTGCTGTGTATCCCGCTTCCCATGTTGGATCATTCTCTCCCTTTTTGATTCTATCAGTTAGTATTAGCAGACACTAGTCTTGTTTGTGTGATCCCTTTGACTCTTAGACCTATGAGTGTGATCAACTGTGAACTGAAATTGATCCCTTGGACTGGAGTACTTTTTTTTTTTAATAATGCTTTTATTTAAAGAATATAAATTTCCAAAATACAGCTTATAGATTACAATGGCTTCCCCCCCATAACTTCCCTCCCACCCGCAACCCTCCCCTTTCCCACTCCCTCTCCCCTTCCGTTCACATCAAGATTCATTTTCAATTCTCTTTATATACAGAAGGTCAGTTTAGTATATATTAAGTAAAGATTTCAACAGTTTGCCCTCACATAGCAACACAAAGTGAAAAATACTGTTGCAGTACCAGTTATAGTATTAATGCACAATGTATAGCACGTTAAGGACAGAGATCCTACATGATATATATATATTTAAATTGATTAATTTTCTATGCAATTTCCAATTTAACACCAAGATTTTTTAATCATTTGCAATTATCTTTATATACAGAAGATCAATTCAGTATATACTATGTAAAGAACAGGGCCATCAAAGAAGGAGGTGCCTTTCTCTGAAGGGAGGAGAGAACTTCCACTTTGACTATGACCCTGTCGGAATAAGATCAAATTCGGCGAACCCTAAAGGCTTCCATAACCTCGGCAACTCATGACTAGAGCCTAGGGAGATTACTGACGCCATAAACAAGAGTGTCAAATTGTTAAATCAACATCAGGAGTCACTGTGTACTTACGTCTCATGAGGGATCTGTCCTTAATGTGTTATCCAATGTGAAATAATGCTATTACTAGTACTGAAACAGTATTTTTACACTTTGTGTTTCTGTGTGGGTGCAAACTGATGAAATCTTTACATAGTATATACTGAATCGATCTTCTGTATATAAAGATAATTGCAAATGATTAAAAAATCTTGGTGTTAAATTGGAAATTGCATAGATAATTAATCAATTTTAAAAAAAAAATCATGTAGGATCTCTGTCCTTAATGTGCTGTACATTGTGAATTAATACTATAACTAGTACTCCAACAGTATTTTCACTTTGTGTCTCTATGTGAGGGCAAACTGTTGAAATCTTTACATAATATGTACTAAACTGATCTTCTGTGTATAAAGAGAATTGAAAATGAATCTTGACGTGAATGGAAGGGGAGAGGGAGCGGGAAAGGGGAGGGTAGCGGGAGGGAGGGAAGTTCTGGGCGGGGGGAACCATTGTAATCCATAAGCTGTACTTTGGAAATTTATATTCTTTAAATAAAAGCTATAAAAAATAAAAAATAAAATTAAAAACCAAAAATGATAATTTTATAGAAAAATAGGATCCTAACCATGCCTTCATTAAAACATCTGTTTACTCATGCACATCCTTGAGATACACACTCAGGTCTTTACTATGACTTCCCTGGCCTCCCTGTTGGCTCTGGCCTCTCAGTAGCTCACTCTTCTGCATGTCAATCAGAGGGCCCCAGTGTCTCGCTCTCTCCTACTTCGTCTTCCCGGCTCTGCTTGAATGTCTGGATCCAGGAGGCTTTCTTTGACCTTTGAGACTGGACTAGTGTCCTTCCCTTGCTCAGTCTTGATGTCATAATGTGCTACGCTATCACTCAGTTGCTTACCTGTGGTCCCATCAGACCTCATGGCTTTTGAAAGCATTCAGAGATGGGCAACAGGCATTGTGATGCAGTGGGTTAAACCACAGCTGGGAATACCCATTCCCCATACAGAAGTGCCTGCTCCAATCCAGCTTCCTGCTAATGTGCGGAGAGGCAGCAGATGGTGCCCCGAGTGCTGGGATCTCCACCACCCACCTGGGAGACCTAGAGCAAATTCCTGGCTCCTGGCTTCAGTCTGACCTAGCCCCAGCTGATGGGGAGTGAACCAGAGGACAGAAGTCTATCCCTCTCCCTGCCATCTCCCTCACCTCTGCCTTTAAAATAGGTAAAGAAATCTGTTTTTTAAAATGTATGCATTTGGGGCTGGCGCTGTGGCATAGCAGGTAAAGCCGCCACTTGCAGTGCCCACTTCCCATATGGGCACTGGTTCAAGTCCCAGCTGCTCCTTAGCTCTCTGCTATGGCCTGGGAAAGCATTAGAAGATGGCCTAAGTCCTTGGGCCCTTGTACCCATGTGGGAAACCCAGAGGAAACTCCTGGCTTCATATCAGCACAGCTCCAGCTGTTACAGCCAATTGGGGAGTGAACCATCAGATGGAAGACCTCTCTCTCTCTCTCTCTCTCTGTAACTCTGACTTTCAAATAAATCTTTTTAAAAAAAATGTATTCACTTTAGTTTTGACTCTAGTTAGGAGGAGTAGAAACCCACTCAAGCTAGCCAATATAAAGGGAGTTTATTGAGGGAAATATTGAAAGCAATACAAACTTTAGTGGACATGCGAGAACCCTGTTTGCGAGAAAACTGTACCTAATGGGACCAGAGTGGCAGCAGCGTAGGATGGTGGGGATGTGTCTTCTGGCTCCCTGCTCCTCTGCACCCGGTACTGGGTGCCCCTCTTTCTCCTGCTGGCTCCTGAGCTGCTGCACCTGACTCGGTGTGGTCAGCTCAAGACCTCGGCTTGCCTGCACCACCCCCAGTGGCCCAACCGGCCCTGGTAGCCTCCTGACCTGGTGGCTTTGTCTCCTTCTCACTGCTTTGTTGCTTTGTCCATCTCCCATTTATAAATTTCCAAAAGGGGTACTTTGCTATCTGGCATGAGGACCTTGCATGGATTAGCAATGATCGCAAGCTCAAGAACCACCTCCTGAGTTCCACCCCACCCCCAGCACTGGTGCTGATTCTGGATACCCATCTCCTTCCCAGGTGCGTCTCTGTCAGTGTTCCTAGCGACCTGACGTGGCCAGGCCTCAACATGGGTGCCCACCAACAGGGTGCCCACCCCCACCTTCCTCCTACCTGTTTTCTTCAGTGGGACTGTTCAAGAGCAGGACGCAGTGTGGCTCCCAATTCCTGTAGTGAGCAGAGCAAGCTGTGGGGAGGGCAGCCTACGCCTCCCAGCTCTGGACAGCCCTTCGTAATACCAATAAAACCTCCCTGTTTGCCTCAAAAAAAATATGGCAAGTCAGGCTATACACATGATGGGTCTCTGGCCACCCTGTAGGGGGCTGTGCTTAGATCAGATCCTCACTACAGATCGGCCTACCTTGTGTGGAGCTGGAGGGTTCCCTGGGTCAGAACACGACTGCCTATTGATGTAGACCACTGTGTTTTGTTTTCTGCTTCTCCATGTGCAGAGATGTTAAACTTGCATTGTATGTACTTCATGGTATCCTTTGCTTTCTTTCACAGATATCATTAATGGAGCTCAAGAAAAATGTGTATTGCCTCCTATGGATGGCTACCCCCACTGCGAAGGGAAGATCAAGGTGAGAACAGAGCAGTGCCTCTTCCCTGCACCGTGGTGTTTTCTCCCTCCTGGTTGATACACATGGGCACGTGAACCTGTGAGGCATGCCACTTCAGGCCTGCCTCATTGCCACCTGTGTTGGGCTCTGACCATCACAACCCTTTTCTGCTGATTCCAGCTCCATAGAGTTAATCAGACTGAAAATGCCTGGGCCATTTCAGCTTCCCACTTTGTCTGAAGCTGCCTTCCCATGTCCCATCCCAGCCCCAGCCGCAGCCCCAGCATACCTGCTGAGACCAACCCCAGACCCATTTACATCGTCTGCGTGGGGACACCTGTAAATGCTCGCATGTGCATTGCACCCAAGTCCTTGTTCACGCTCTCTGGATTCTAGGCTGTGTGCTGCTGGGGCGGCAGTTCTCAGGGGGCCTTTGGAGGCAAGGACCCATCATGCACTTGATCTTGGTAAAAGTCTGATAGACATTGCCTCTCCTGGCCTCTCTACCCTAAGCACCTCTGCTGAGACGCAACATCACGACCGCAGTCGAGCATTTGATCATCTTGTCCATGACTCGGTGACTGCGACTGTCTTTAGGCCCCAGCTTGAGCCATCCCCGCTGCCATCGCCCTTCGGCCCCTCACCCTCTCCATCAGAATATGTTATGCAGGTGCACGGGGATTAGGCTGCTCAGAGATGCTCTTCTCTGCTCTTGTTTCAGTGGATGAAAGATATGTGGCGTTCAGATCCCTGCTACGCAGACTACGGAGTGGATGGATCCACCTGCTCTTTCTTTATTTACCTCAGTGAGGTGAGTGGCTTTCTGCGGCTGCTACAGGCAGACCTAGGGTTGAGTCTGCTCTGCAGGTGAGCCTGGACTTCGAGAAGCTTCCATCTATGTGTTGTTCCTCTATGGAGGACTTGTGGAGGTACATCTTTATTCTCTGCTTCCTGGAGGCAAAAAAAGGCTGAGCTATTTACTGTGTTTTCCTAATTGTTTTGGTTATGATAATGTGCATAACCTGAAATTAATCTCTAAATCATTTTTGTGAAGATTTATTTATTGTAAAGAGTTACAGAGAGTAGCAGAGAGATGGACCAATTTTCCATCTGCTGGTTCACTCCCTAGATGGTCACAATGGCCTGTGCTAGGCCAAGGCCAAGCCAAAGCCAGGAGCTTCATCTGGGTCTCCCACGTGGGTGGTGGAAGGTCAAAGTGCTTGGTCCATCCTCCTCTGCTTTTCTCAGGCCACAACAGGCAGCTGGATTGGAAATGGAGCAGCTGAGAGCTGGTGTCACAGGCTGCACTTTAACTTGCTGCGCCATGCTGGTACCCTCGAAACCTTTTTTTTTTTTTGACAGGCAGAGTGGACAGTGAGAGAGAGAGAGAGAGAGAGAAAGGTCTTCCTTTGCCATTGGTTCACCCTCCAATGGCCGCCGCAGCTGGTGCACTGCGGCCGGCACACCGCACTGATCCGATGGCAGGAGCCAGGTGCTTCTCCTGGTCTCCCATGGGGTACAGGGCCCAAGCACTTGGGCCATCCTCCACTGCACTCCCGGCCCACAGCAGAGAGCTGGCCTGGAAGAGGGGCAACTGGGACAGAATCCGGCGCCCTGACTGGGACTAGAACCCGGTATGCCGGCGCCACAAGGCGGAGGATTAGCCTATTGAGCCGCGGTGCTGGCCCCCTCTAAGCCATTTTTGAAATGCTCAGTGTAGCAGTATTAAGAGTATTCACATGCTGGTGCAACCCTCACTACTATTCATCCTGCAAAACCAAAACTCGGCACCCATTCTATCAGTAACTCCTCTTTCATAACTCCTGGCTCCCCCCAGCCTCTGGCCGCCACCCTCCTACCTTCTGTTTCTGTGACTTCGATTACTTCTGGGCCCATCATCCTCGTTGGATCATAAGTATCTGACCTTTTGTGCCTGGCTCTTTTCACTTAGCACAGTGTCCTCAGGGTTGACTGTAGCCTGTGTCAGAATTTCCTTCCTTTTCAGGCCTACTAATACCCAACTGTGGGTAGAAGTAGCATTCTGCCTAACCATTCTGCTTGCACCGTTGGGTTGCCTCTGCCTTTGGCTGTTGTCAGTCCTGGTGCTATGAGCAGGAGTGTGCCAATCTCTGTTGTGCCGGCTGCTTCCACTTCTCTTGGTGTCCCTAGGAGTGGAATTCCTGGATCCTATGGTAATTCTGTTTTTAAGATTTTGAGGAATTGCCATTCTGTTTTTCACAGCAGCCATGACATTTTTACATTCCCACCAACAATAAGTATAAGCTCCAGTTTCTCCACCTCCTCACCAATACTTGATATTTTCTGTTTTTCGTAATAGCCTTCCTAGTGGGAATGGGGTGCTGGCTTGGTGTCGTTTCAGTTTACATTTCCCTAATTCATGATTCTGAGAAATTTTCCATGTGCCTGTTGGCTAAGTTAATTACTTTGACCTCTTTTAAATTTGCTTTTATCTGGGCTTTATTATCACAAGTACCCTTGATTTTTTTTTTTTTAAAGATTTGTTTATTTTGAAAGAGTTCCAGGGGCAGGGGAGGAGACAGGAGAGAGAGGGAGAAAGAGAGCTGCCATCCACTGGTTCGCTCCCTAGATGACCACAGTGGCCAGCCCTGGGTCAGGCTGAAGCCAGGAACTTCATCTGGGTCTCCCACATAAGTGTCCAAACACTTGGGCCATCTCTGGCTGGTTTCCCCAGCCATTAGCAGGAATCTGGATCAGCAGTGGAGCAGTGAGACACAAACTAGTGCCCACACGGTGATTAGCATTGCAGGCAACTTCATCTAGGGCAAGCTAAGGGGAAGGACCAAGCAGGTGAGCAAAACCTGCTTGGTCACCTCTCCCCTCTCCCCTTAATGGATGGAGAGCCCTAGGGTCTTTGTGTTTGTTTTTAAGATTTTCATTTATTTATTTGAGAGGTAGAGTTACAGACAGATAGGAGGAGAGACAAAGGTCATTCATCCTCTGGTTCACTCCCTAAATGGCCGGAGCCAAGCCAATCCAAAGCCGGAGCTTCTTCCGGGTCTCCCACGCAGGTGCAAGGGCCCAAGGACTTGGGCCATCTTCTACTGCTTTCCCAGGCCACAGCAGAGAGCTGGATCAGAAGTAGAGCAGCTGAGACAGGAACCGGCGCCCATATGGGATCCCAGTGCTGCAGGTGGAGGCTTAGCCTACTATGCCAGAGCTGGCTGCCTTCAGAGGGTGTGTCTCCATGGGCACTCTGCTGCCATTTCTTTTGTATTTGTCCCCTATTATTGTCTCTCTCTCCCTCTCCTTTTCCCTCTCCCTCTCTTCCCTCTCCTTCTTTCTCTCCCTCTTCCTCTTCCTCTCCTTCCCTCTCTCCCTCTTGCTGCTGCCCTTTGACCCCTTTGACCCCAAGAGTAGCTCTCTGGTGATGCCATGCAGAAAGGAGGATGCCTCCATGTTTGAGGCTAAATGAAATGCTTTTGTCCCACAGGTTTCCTTGTGTGATTCAGCTACATCTTTTTTTCTGACAGCAACAGGTTCCTTTGGGGACAGAGACTCACCCAGCATTGCCACAGGGCATGTGGCCCTGCAGTCTCTGGGGTCTGCCCCTCTCCTCCACCACTTTCTTGCTCCTCTCCTTGGAATGGCTAAGTCATGGACTCCTTGTGTGTGACAAGGTTATTTCATGGGCCCACCACAGCCACCTTGCAAAACCCAGCACTGATGGGAGTTAAAATGCCTCCCGGAAATGAAGGGCACAGCACCGCACTGGGAGTGGGGCACAGAATGCCGCTCATTCGCAGGCTGCCAGCAAACTGATTTCGCATCAGTGTCTTTGTAGTTCTGGAGCAGGTGGCCTGTGGCCTGCCTGCTCATCTTCTCCCGGGGAGTAAGGGCTCGGGCCACGGGGAGCCTACACCACAAAGGCAGGTCCATTTCCAGTACCTTGCCTGCCCTGAGGACATGGTTTCTCGTTGCCTTTAATTTCCTGATCCTATCATCCTCCTCTGCCTATTTGATAGAAGTTAGCCAGGGTCCAACTGTGCCCTGTGATTGACAAGCTAGGCTCATTTGACACCTTTCTAAGGGCCTGTGTGTTGGGGTGGGGTGAACTGCACTGCAAGACAACAGCAGAGAATTCAACTTGCCCACTCCTGCTCCTTCTCCATCCTCGCACCCCCCAGGGCCAGAAGTGGGAAGCCACGGGCGCGTGGTCCAGACTCCAAGAAAAAGGCACAGAAATCTTGGGACAGAGGTAGCGTTAGGGGAGAACAGGAGGGCCTGGGGCAGGGGATTGAGGGGAGTGTGGGGATGGGGCCACTTGCTCTGGTGGTCAGGGGCCGAGGTTTTCTTTCAGAAGCCCTGACTGTTCCGAAGCGTGGGATGCCGCTTTGCTGGCCCGTTTCACTCTCTGCTTATGTCCATGATTGTGTTTTTCTTCTTGTTCAGCTGAGTGCTTTTTGAACATGTGTTCACTGATTGTCAGTATTCGTCCTGCCTGGTTTTCTTAGCACCATGCTATGCATTCATTTTCTTACAGGAGTCCAATGGATGTGGGATAGGGCATATTAATTTTACTCCAGGTCGATGCCTCATGCAGAGGCCCACATTCTAAGTGCATTTACATATGTATACAAATGGGACAGGATCTGTTTAACAGTGGGAGGGAAAAAAGACGTTCATGTGTCAGTGGGGGCTGCCCCACTCAGAAATACCTGTGGTTGAGGGGGCCAGAGGACTGTCCAAAAGTGGGGAGAGGGGAAGAGAGCACCTGCTTGTACCATCAGCCACGGTCCATGGTGTTGGCATCTTTTATGAGGTCAAGAGTGGTGCCTCTACTAGTGTGAAGCCACCTGGAAATGTTATGGTACCTCCATAAATTCCACCTGGCACTGAATAGCTATACTTCCATGGCATCCTCTTGTAGGTCCCAGATGAAGCAGGTGCATCTTGGGAAAGGGGGCATTTTGATTGACAAGTGAGGGGATAGCATTACATTTGTGACCTGCAGGGACGCCAGCTCTCACAGGCTATCTAGCTGTCTGCCTGTTCACCACTCATCATTGTCAAAATGGGAGAGGAAGCAGGAATGCAGATAATTGGACCAGGAAGGGGAGGAGTCCCTTCCCCTTAGGATAGAAATAGGAACCTCTTTCTCGAAGTTTTAATCTGAAAATACTCTTGAACTTGACCTTGTAAAAATAATCTGTTTTATTGTAGCATCGTTATAGATACCTCTATTGGCCTATTGTTCTTTTGTTACTGTAATGAAATATCCGAGACAGGCTAACTTTTTAAAGCAAAGAGATGCATTCAGTTCACACTTGTAGGTGCTGAAAGGCCATTTCATGGCCGATGGCAGTGGCAGGAGTGTTTATGGGAGGAAGGGATGGCATCTCAGAACGGGGAGCCAGAGGGGCTGGGGTCCCACAGTTCCTCCTGAGAGCAGAGCCCCCAGTGATCTACACCTCCCAGTGTTGCCATACAGAGGACGAAGCTCCCAGCACAGGAACAGGAGGTAAGACGACCACAGCCATGCCCGTGAGAGCTAGCGGGGAACCTCATCAGCACGCTCACGGCTGCAGGGAGACAGCCTCACGCCTCCCATGGCCTTCCCTCCTGCTGCTTTCCAAGCTCTGTGATTTGCCAAAGGTCTCTTAACCTCATGACTTCTTCCTTCATAATGGAATACTTTAAATGCTGCTTGTTTGTAAAGGCCCCCGCGGTGAGGATGTTGTGAAGGTGCTTGAGTTTCTATGGTAACAGACTCGGAGTAGAGCCAGGCAGGGAGAAGGCACTCAATACACTTAACTGATACATTTACCAGGTTTAGTGTTGGCCTCACCTGGGGAGCCCTGGGGGCTGCTGCCTGGCTTCATACATTGCCTGTGGAACCTTGGTGTAGGAGGAGAATCCATTCCTGCTTCTCCTTCCCCCATTACCTAGTTTAATCTTATGTCCCTTGACATCGGTCGTGTACAAAATCAACTGCTCGCCCCGGCTCTTCCTTTCTTAAATGACAAAAATTATATGCATGTGCCACATGCAGGATGGTGTATGTGTCGTGAAGTGGCTCAGGCAGCTCATGCATGCATGCATTGCTCGACGTGCTGCTTCACTTGCAGTGAGCTGCCTGCACCTGGCCCGCAGCCTCTGGGTACAATGCTGTGATTGCATTCCTACTGGCCCTTGTGCAAGGAGAGAAGGCTCCCAAAGCCCATTAGTTCTGTTCTAGTATTTTTTAAATCTTGGGCAGTATCTGTGGCTTTCTGGAGCTGCTTGTTAGCCTGCTCGTCTGTTTCTTTTGTCTTCTGCTGTCTTGAAACGTTCCCTGTTTCGTCTCTTCTCTGAGTCCTAAAATGTGTGTGTTTTCCTGTATTAGAGGCCGAGTGCCTCTTGCAATTGGGAAAATGATGGGGAGGGGCATGTTCAGCAGCTTTGTTAACTTGATCCACACCCGTGCCAGTGACTCCATTCCGCTCGTAGTCCTTATCCAGAGAACCGGTTTCTGTGTGCATTTTGAACATCAGCCCTGCAACAGAAATATTAAAGTCACAGAGATGCCTCTTAGAGTGGGTCCCTGGGTGAATTAAAGCATCCACATTCTGATCCATTGCTTTTTTTTTTTTTAAAGATTTATTTTGTTTATTTGAAAGAGTTACAGAGAGAGGTAGAGGAGAGAGCGAGGTTTTCCATCCACTGGTTCACTCCCCAGATGGCCACAAGGGCCAGAACTGCACCAATCAGAAGCCAGGAGCCAGGAGCTTCTTCCAGGTCTCCCATGTGGGTGCAAGGGTGCAAGGGTCCAAGGACTTGGGCCATCTTCTACTGCTTTCCCAGGCCATAGCAGAGAGCTGGATGGGAAGAGGAACAGCTGGGACTAGAACCACAGCACCAGCCCCCATTGCTTTCATTTTATCTTTCTCATAGTTTCTCCCTGTGCCAGTGAAGTGAAGTATGGCCTTATAACTTCAAACTTTGACCCTTACTAGCCATTGTTTGGGGTTAAATGCCAGCAAGTGAAGCCATTGTTATTATCCCTTTCGATCTTCCCCTGGCTAACTGATGAGTCTGACACCCGCCTAGGGCTTGGGGTGTGAGATAAACCCAAGCTGATGCTCATGTTGAAGGGCAAAGCTTTGGTTGCAGACAGCCAGAGCAATGGAATGTCATGGAAGCCCCACTGTGTGCCAAACACAAATCCTCAGCTTCATTTCAGCCTCTCACCCCTGGTGAGTTGTAGAGACCTAGAGACCCGATAGCTAAAGTCACTGAGCACCCCTCACCCCCTCTCTTCCCCTTGAGGGCAAACTGAACTCAGGCCAGTGACTTGTAGTTTTTGATCATTTTGCATTCAGTGAGCACGTGTTTGAAATAGGGCGCTAATTTAGCTAGTTTCATTGAATTGGTCTCCATCACTCATTTTCTAATTCTCTGCAATTTTGATCCCCTCTCCCCCTACACACACACACACACACACACCAGCACCAGCTGTCCTAAGGCCGTCACTCATAAAAACCAGGTGTCAGCCATTCCAAGTGTGGGAGTGAATGGTTGCTTCATTAGGCAGCCTGATGTTTCTGGAACATCAGGCAGTTCATTCTCCATGTCTGTTTTTGTGAGCCATGTAACTAGTTCAATTGGAAAAAAAAAAACAGACAAGTGCCTATGACGTAATGAGTCTGAATGTCATTGTCAGGTATATTAGCTTCAGTGTCTGCAGGCTCTTTTCCTGCTATCAGCATTTACAAAATTGAGAATGAAGTTCTTCACCCCTGTTTTTTATGAGATTGATGAGTGATGCTGAGCCATTGGGTACCCCCACAATTTTTCTTTTTACATGGTTGTCCTAGAAGCCAGCAGGCTCTACACCTTCCCCAAATTCTTGTTTTGGCAGGCTTTTTAGGCATTTCTGTTGCTACTGCTGTGTAGTTGCTCCGAAGTCATCAAACTGCCCAGTGACTGCTTGGAAGTCTTAGAATGTGTTCGAGTTGTTGCCTCCAATGTTGGTGTGAACTGTGTGTGTGTGTGTGTGTCCATCTGTCTTCAAAAATGAACAAAAGGAGCAATTTCATGTCTTCCTCATCAATGTGTCCCTTCCATTTCATGAACAAGAGGATAAAGGTCTTTGCCTCTTTCCGTTTTCCCTGGGCAACATGTAAAACTAATATTGGCTGAGCAGGCTATTAACCTTGAGTTTAAATTCAGCGTACTTAATCCCTTGATTAATGCCAAGATTAATGCCCAACAGGAAAGGTTGAAAGCTTAAATGTTTGTGAACGGGAGCATGAAATGAAATCCTAATAAGCAGTACAATGATTTGGATTTATGGGTTGTGTTGGCTGCTAAAGATAACTTGAAAATAGTGTTGCACAGACTAATTCGTCAAAGTGGGCAGCGAGCAAGAATTGACTGTTGAGGGTGCAGGAAAAAGCTGAATGAAGAAACCTAAGTAACTAAGGTCTCCAGGTGGGTCAGGCAGTCCTTTCAAAACAGCACTGGGTGCTGCCGGAGAATAGCATCCCGCATCTCTGAAACGTGGAGCCATGTGAGGCAGAAGTTCCTTTTCCACAACATGATTTCTGGGCAGTAAAGCAGGTGACAGATTTATGATCACATTCTTTTCACTTCCTGAGGTCAGCCTTTGGTGGTGTCTTTTTTCGTCTACGCATATCCGTTGTTTTCATTACCTGAGCTGGAAGACCTCTTTAGGAACAGGATTCTTTTAAAACAAGCCAGAGTATTTGGCTCTGACTTCCGTCCCCCAGTCTGTTCCCCACTGGAACTTCTTGCTGAGGCTTCCTGTCTGTCTGTGACTTTCACATGGGACATTCACAATCGGGCTGCTGCCTCTGGCTTCTGTTTGGTTTAAAAAAAAAAAAGGAAAGGAAAGGGAAAGGGTGTGACTTGCCACACCCTAACCCCACTGCCTCTTCTGACTGGAGTCAGATCAGCCGTCTGGGGCTTCTCCAGTGTGCTTTATAGACTTCCAGATACTGCTCCCTAGAATTCCTATGGCATGTCCAAGACTGTTTATGAAAGTTCTATGTTCCAAACTTTAGTAGTAAAATTGAACAGTGTAGCAACCACGGTATACGCTGTGGGGTCCAACCGCGATTTAACGGTTGGCATGTATGTCATGGCCAGGCTCTTTGTACCGACAGCCTCCACTGCTCCATTGTTTTTAAACAAATCCAAACAGTCAATCATCTATAAATAGCTCAATATGTAGCTCTGTAAGAGACTTGTGAAACCTGCAACCACTGCCATTGTAGCTACTGGTACCACTTCATACATGAAAATTAATCTGTTAGTAACATCAAGTGCCAGATCAGCGTCCCTATTTTCTCAGCTTATCAATGAAGTATCAGCTTGTAACTTACAGTTTATGTACGTCAACTGGGTTTCAGGGACCATAAATTGGAACTGTTGGTGTCTCTAAGTCTCTCAATTTTAGGTTTTCTTCTATCTCTTATTTCACCCTTGCAAACTTTATTTTTGAATGAAAGTCCTCATTTGCTTTAGTTTTTCATACGTGTGTTACTATGTAACCCGATTCTTGACGCCTTTTATTTCCTGTAAATTGGTGGTTAGGTATGAGTCTTGATCAGTCAGGCTGAATATTTTTCTTGCAAGGCTTTGTTTGTTTTTCACTGCATGGTTGGCATTGCACATTTGTGTCGGGACATATGTGATGCTGCCTGTGTATTTTTTTTAAAGATTTATTTATAGGTTTGAAATGCAGAGTGAGAGATTCAGAGAGATCTGTCCCCTGGTTCACTTCCCAAATGGCCACAACAGCCAGGCCTGGGGCTGGCCAAAGCCAGGAACCAATAACGCTATTCAGATCTGCAGGGAGCCATGCACTTGAGCTGTGTTCCGTTGCCTTCCCAGGCATTTTAGTGGGAACCGGATTGAAATAGAGTAGGTGAGACTCCAGCCAGTCCTCTGATGTGGGATCCTGGTGTCACAGGTGGTAGCTTGACCCACTGCACCTGCTTATCCGGTGATGTTAGCTGTCTGTCATTCATCAGTTCATTAGAGGCTCCTAAATACAGAGTAGTACCTCTGTGAAGGCACAGGGCTCCTCATCTCGTGTTTGTCACCCTCCTAACTCACGTGGCAAGCCTTTATTTCCTTCGCATGTCGCATTGGTGACCAGCGCTTTGCTTTTATTATCATTATGAAATCTCTGGAAAAATGAAACATTGTTACCTTTGAACTATTGACTTTATTTTCTTACTGACTCTTCAGTCCTCCCTGCCTTGGCTTGCGGGAACTTGTTCATCTTGCCTTCCAAGTCCTTTTGACCTGACCCTGGTGATTCTTAATAGTTTTCTTGCTCTCTGGTGTGACAACGTATTCTACATTCATCTTACCCAGTTTCTGCCTTAGACCTGGGTACCAGCCGTGTATCCAGGAGCCACCTGGTTCCTCTCAGTAGGAACTAAAGCTTGGGGACCACAAATGTTCCTTGCTGAGGTTATGCTTTGTGAGAGGAGATAGCAACATCAGAAAGGCAAAAATCTAAAGTCCTCAGGCCATGGGGAAAAATAAAACGGGGAAGAAGTACTTAAGAAAGTGATGGTAGTGTCAGTTTGGGATAGAGTGGTCAAGATAGGCCTCCTGCCAAGACGGTAAGGGGATGATGTTTGAAGGTGAGAGAGTAAGAATGCAGACATCTATCAGATGTTTGGCAGGCAGTGGGAACACCAGCTCCAAGGGCCCTGGGGCGACCATTAATAGCCAAGATTAATGCAGCCACAAGAAAAATAATCTGCCGAGAGTTTGTGTCACTTTGTTGTCACATATGGTGGTGCCTCAGCATTTGTGTTTGTTGAATGGATGATTCTGTTCGAAGCACTTGTAACAATAGGCAGCACTGGGGCCGGCACTATGCTGCAGCAAGTGAGGCTGGTTCAAGTCCTGGCTGCTCCTTCTGATCCAGCTCCCTGCTAATGTGTCTGGGAAAGCAGTAATGGGTGGCCCAAGTACTTGAGGCCCTGCACCCATGGGGGAGACCCGGAGGAAGCTCCTGGCTCAAGACTTCAGCCTGGCCTAGACATTGCTGTTGGTGCCATTTGGGGAGTGAACCAGTGGACGGAAGATATCTCTCTCTCTCTCCATCTTTACTTTTCTCTCTCTCTCTCTGCAACTCTGCTTTTCAAAAAAAAAAAAAATCTTTAAAAGGAAAAAAATAGGCAGTAGTTTTGTGGTTGTTCAGAACCGGTAAGTTCTCCCAGCTACAACTTCTCTCAGCTTGGAAAGAAATATCATTGTCAAATCTGCGACATTAGTATCTGACAGGCATGCAAGTGGAGACACTAAACAAGTGTCTTGAATGCTTACTAACAGTTTCCAGAGGATGCTCTGTAATATTGTATCTATCGGAGTATGAGGGTTGGATTAGAATGCCAGGATGGAATGAGGCAGCTCTATTAGAAGGCATAGCTTTTTTCCTGTCATTCATTCTTATTACCACATGCCATCACATGGCCAGGTCTGCATTCAATCCAAAAGAGAAGCTGTCTCACTCACCTCTAGCCTGGGACTACCTCCTAAAATGCGGCGACAGGACCTGTGCAAGTGTCCTCAGTGTGGGTGTGGGCCGCGTGGAACCAGTCTTCCCAGAGTGCCTGGTGCAAGCTGGTATAAGAAGCTCCTCTGTGCCGTCTGCGTGGCTGGCTCCCCAACAGTTCATTTGCTGCCTCCCCTGTGTAATGGAAAATTGACTTTGCTCTTCGTGCAGCACTTTGGGATGGATTTTTCGACCTCTGTGTCATACACTCATTAGAGGCCCGTGGTTTTATGGCACACTGAAAACTGACCTGCGGCTTCCCTTGTAGTCCTGCCTCTTCCCTCAGAGTCTGAGTGGAATTCTCGGTGGATGACACCAGCGCTTGGCTGTTCCTTGCACAGAGCCCGTCTATGCTGCGTGTGGATAACTTTCCTGCCCGCTGTGGGGAGAGGCAGTGGTACAGGTGACCGTCGTCCCCCGCTTATCCGCGGTTTCACTTTCCATGGCATCTGGTCCCTGGGGTCTGAAAGTGTTATGCGGAGAAATTCTAGAAGTAAGCAATTTAAATGTTTTAAGTAACTTTTCATAGCCTGATACTAACATTGTCCTTGTGTATTGTTGTTACCCCGTTGCCACTCCTGCCTGATGAGAGAGCTCTGTTGGTGGTGGATGCATAGGCAGTGGGTGCCTATGGGGCTTCTTCTGGGCACAGCATGTCTTAGCCATGTGGAACGGAGCAGATCCCTTGTGGGTAAGGAGGGATTCCTGTGGAGCCAACACCTGCGACCCACTGGTCTTTCTGGATCTCACCACTGACCTGTGTGGCTTTGCGTTTCCCTGGAGTTTCTGCCTGGATTTGTCCTCAGTGGCATCCAGGAGAAAGCCGCCCCACCTGGCTGGCTGTGCTGTCGGGAAGGTCCCGCTAGTAAGAGAGAAGTGATTGGGAAAGGAGCGTTACTGTCAGGACGATCCTGAGTACTCCAGCAGTGTCTGCTTGGCTCAGCACTCACCTGGTATCCATTGAGGACCCACTGTGTGCCAGGCATGTGCTCAGGGCTGGGGTAGAGTGGTGAACAGGACAGGTGATGTTTCTGTCCTCGAGGGACGTGAAGCAGTAATTCAGTGCATCAAATACTTTCCACCAGAGGGAAGCCAGAGGGCAGACAAAGTAGGGTGAGGGGCTGGAGTGAGCAGGCCAGGAGGTGGGGGAAGACTTGTCTGTGGGCATGGTGTGAAAGGAAGTAACGAAGTGAGATGTGGGACACTCTGCAAAGTACAGTGTTGCAGATAGAGGGGTCAGCAAATACAAATGCCCTGAGGTGTCGGATTAGCAGATAGAATACAAGACACCCAATGAAATTTAAATTTTTAGATACATAACACATTTTTTTAAATGTATAAATCTGTGGAAACAGTGCACAGGGCAGACTTGTACCAAAACAAAAAACAATTGTGATTAAAATTTAACCGAATATCATTTTTCTTTGTTTTCTCCAAACTTGGCAACCCTGCTCAGATCAGAACGAGCTTGGCATGGCTTGGGACTTGGCAAGGAGGTTGGTTTCTGTAGAGCGGGATGTAAGGGCAGAGGTCAGATCCTGTAGGACCCTGGTAGAAATTCTGGCTGTGTTCTGAGTGCAGTGAAAATCCACTCAAGGGTCTGCAGATGTGTGGACATGATCTCATTTAGACTTTTTGAACAGTGGCTCTTGCTACAAAGAATGCACATGAAGGGCGAGAGATAGCAGCAGAGAACTGTCAGCAGTTTCATTAACCATACTTCCCCACAGTGGGAACATAGGAAATCATATAGAAGATTTAGGGCACAGTGCCCTCATATTGAAGATTGGACTGTGCTTATGAGACTTGGAATCAAGTGTTGAGAGTGTGTGCTTAGTGAGTAGTCATTAAGTGCACCTGCTCTGGGCCTGGACCATCAGCTTCAGTCCTTCACCGTGTTCCCTCTGTGCCTCCATGTCTTCTCCCCCGTGATAGCCTTCCCCAGAAAGTTCCTTGAAAGACCGAATGAGACCCTGAGTGCACAGGGCTGGTCCCCATATGGGTTCCTGACACCACATCCCCATTCGTAGTCTTTGTTCTTGCCCTTCGTCCCCACCCCCCCCCAGCCTTCCCCACCCAAGATGCCAGATCACTTAGCACAGGAAATGGAGACATCTTCTCCATTTCCTGTTTGAAACCTGAGAAAGTAGAATAGACAAGGGTTAGTATATAGTGGATGGAAGTGCTTTTTATTTTTAAAAAAATCTTAAGCATGCCCCTTAATAAGTGATTTTATTTGGGTCCATATATATAGCAGGTGTGGGGGGGGGAGAGGGAGAGGGGGAGAGTGAGAGAGGGGGAGAGGGAGAGAGATCAGGGTATCAAATGAATAGATATGTAGTCACCTGTATCCATATACACAGAAGCAGTCTAACAGGATGACAACATGAAATTCTGATCTTTCAGGATACCCAAGTTACAAAAGGTTCCCCGCCTGGCCCCTTCATTTAGTCAGTGAGGACACGTGGAAGCTACGGACCCAGCTGTTGGCAAGGTTGGCTATGGGATCCGTTTTGGTGGATCCCAGATTCAGTCCTCTTTGTCCACCCGGTAACTCTGCTGTTGCTCACGAAGCCTGGCCTCCGGGTGACCCTGATGTGTCCCGGGCAGGGAAGCGGAAGATTTCGGTTGTCACCCAGGCTGTCACTCGTCACGGGACTCCCTCGGGAAAATCCCTTCCAGCTTTGATTCCTCCTGTGTAACGGGATGGAAAGCCCTGTATTACTTTTCCTGTCTGTGATGAAATAGTTGTGAGTAACTGCGGAAAGAAGAGGATTTTTGTGGAGCTTCAGCGCCAAGGTCATGTGGCCCCCTTGGGTTGGTCTCTGGTGAGGCAGACAGCAGTGGGGAGCAGGTGCCTGCCTGTGTCTTTTTAAGTCAGGGGGATTTCATCGTGGGAGCCGCACCCAACAACCTAACCCAATCCAATCCAGTCACTCCTCAAAGGTCTCACCTACTAGTACTGTGATTGAATTAGGTTGCTACCATCTTAGTACTATACATCAGTGATTCTTTTTTTTTTTTTTTTAAGATTTTATTTATTTATTTGAGAGGTAGAGTTAGAGACAGAGAGAAAGGTCTTCCTTCCACTGGTTCACTCCCCAGCACCGATCCAAAGCCAGGAGCCTCCTCCGGATCTCCCACGTGGGTACAGGGGCCCAAGGACTTAGGCCATCTTCCACTGCTTTCCCAGGCCATGGCAGAGAGCTGGATTGGAAGAGGAGCAGTGGGGACTAGAACCGGCACCCATATGGGATGCTGGTGCCACAGGCGGAGGATTAACCCACTGCACCACAGTGCGGGCTTTTCTTTAGCAAAACCATTGCACATCATTCAAGAAAGAAGCAGCCCTAACAGGGATGCATCCTTCCCCTTTGAAAAGAGCAGAACCTTACTGCAGAGTTAGACCATGTTATACCTACCCACACGCATGCATTGTAGTTTTGCTACTTCCCCTCTGCCCTTTAAATTCCTACTTGAGCTGGATGAGGTACCTGTATGTGTGCATGATTTCTTTTTCCTTAAATGTAACGACTTGTTCTTCATGTGGACCTGGAAAAGAACTAGTGAGACCTTTTAGGATTTCAGAGCATGCCTGGATTCACCATGCTCGTGGTGAAGCTGCAGAACCTTTCGAGTTCAGAGAAGGTTAACTTACTGGGAAGCGGTATGTCACAAGCGGAATGGTCTTTTTATATCCCCTTGTTCACGCAAAATGATTTGCAAGCCGTCTCTCTGTGGAATACGCATGAATGTTCTAAGTTCCAGCCTGGCTGTGCATGGTCTGTTTCTGCTGCCTCTTGATTCTGTGGCCTGAGGTGAGTGCCCTGAGAAGATGAGCTCCTGTCTCAGGAGTTGTGCCTTCAAATCGAAGGTTGTTAGAGTAGTGGTGCTGTGCCTCTATCGATTGCTCGTGCGAGTTGCCGTGAACCCGGGCACTTTGAAATTCTCATACTTACTGCCGTGAATTATAGTACTTGTAGGACATCCGGTCTCTTCCCTGGCGGACGACTTGAGAGCTTGCTCAGCCCATCAGAGCAGAGATGGGGGTAGACAGTGGGGTGGGTGGGTGGGCAGGGGAGGCCAGGCTGTCCTTGCACTGAGGGCAAATTCTAAGTCTTGGCCCTGGGGAGAGAACTCCCAGGGCCACAGCTGGGAAGAACGTTGTCCCAGGCAGTAGGGGAAGGAAGATGGCCACCTGCAGGTGTAGGATGATGAAATCTTGAGTGCTATAGAAGAGGGAGCTGCTCAGAACAATTTGAAACACATGACAACTTCCAGAAGTTAATGGAAAAATATAATTAAAAAATAAATCTAAGTTCATGCAAAAAATTTTGAAACCGAACCATAGTTTTTTTTTTTTTTTTTTTTTACAGGCAGAGTGGACAGTGAGAGAGAGAGACAGAGAGAAAGGTCTTCCTTTGCCGTTGGTTCACCCTCCAATGGCCGCCGCGGTCGGCGCGCTGCGGCCGGCGCACCGCGCTCGTCCGATGGCAGGAGCCAGGAGCTTTTCCTGGTCTCCCCATGGGGTTCAGGGCCCAAGCACCTGGGCCATCCTCCACTGCACTCCTGGGCCACAGCAGAGGGCTGGCCTGGAAGAGGGGCAACCGGGACAGAATCCGGTGCCCCGACCGGGACTAGAACCCGGTGTGCCGGCGCCGCAAGGCGGAGGATTAGCCTGTTGAGCCACGGCGCCGGCTTAGTTTTTTTTTTATAATATGCATTTTCCTTGAGTATTTTTTAAATACTCTTGAGTGCATGAATTTAAAAAATACATTTTTTTCCACCAAAATAAGCAAATGTTTTTACTGCATTTTCCACGACTTTGTCCAAGTGCTTCCAGGTCAGCAAGGCGGTGGGCTCCCTCTGGGGTTTCCTTTATTGACAGGATTTTATAGCAGTGGAGGTGAGGGCATCTGGACAGATGAGACGAAAAACATGGGGATTAGGAAGCCGAGCTCTGAGCTGAGCAAGATCTTGGCTGAATGTTACTCTGGTGCTCCTAGGAGAATGGTGCTTATCGGAGGCTGCCTGTTTCCATGCTGGCAGGGACTGCCTGTGCTGGCTGGCTTCCAGCCCTAGTAATCCTCTGAGGTTTCAGGAAGAAACGAAATGCTTTGTTGTGTGTTCCTTCTCCCCAGGGGGTAATTGGTTTACATGGAATTGAATTATTTTGTTAACCAGTTATCCTATCACTGTGTACCTAAACAACCTTCCCAGTCTGCCCTCCCCTTCTGAGCTAAGTTTCCATAATTGATTTTTTCCACCGTGGGGCATGCATGGGCAACAGTGAAATTTCTTGCTAAAAGCTAAATGGGACCAACTGTATTATCTGGATTTGCAAGAATGCCCTTGGAGCCTTGTAAAGTGGTAGCCAGTAGTTAAGAGTAAGAAGAACTAAGACAAATGCCCAGCTTCAAGCAGGTATGACAGTCTTGAAGATTCCATAGGGAAGGTAGATTTTAGGTGATCGCCTCAGACTCTATTTTCATCAGCAGATTATGGAAGACTCTTGTTAGTAACTTGCTTTGTCAGTACCTGGTCTCAGTAACATCGTCCTTTTCTCTGATTTCTCTGTTCATAGGCTTGCTTCATCTTTCCCCATTAGGCTATATCCATGAGGATTTTTTTTAATCTTGATGGGCTGCTACATCACCATGGTTATTTAGCACCAAGTTTGTTTCATCTCTGTGCCTTGCTCGCTCATCCCACCCACTTTTTTTTTCCTTAGAGGTTGAAGATCTTATGTCAACACTGCAGTCCTTTTCAAGACTTCATATAGTGAACGTGTGTTATAGAGATGCCTTATTGAGACGTAATTGAAGCTGAATAATTTGGTCCGCCCTGAGAAAGTGAGATGTGTGCGGTGCTGCTGGGGCCAGCTGATGCTCTGGCCATCGCACGTGTCCTCAGACGTTTTTCCATTTGCTGCGCTCCAGTTAGTGTCTTGGGTGGTCATGTTGCTGTTAGGTTATAAGGTCGTGGCAAGTTAGAGTTTTCTTTATTGAGGAGTAAAATCATTTCAGCTTTCCCTATGGAGAGTCCTTTGGAAACTCCAAAGTCATTCCCAAACATGGCAAAGGTCTCCCTTCACTCTACAAGAGAAGAATAGTGAGCTTTTCCCATCCAGGGTCTCTGTCCTCCCCAAACTTCACAGGCTTCTTCTCAATGCTTTCAGATTTGCAGTAGCAAATGACTTTAAGCAAATCACACCAATTATTTCTAGTCCTAGTAAAACTGACCTTGCATTATGAGTAATTTCTAGATTGGTGCAACTGACATGTTTCTTGGAAAACTCATGTGGCCCTCGAGAGCAAACCTTGCCTGACTGTGCTCCGCTGACCCGGGGGGCTGTGGTCACCTGCACAGCGCTGCTGCCTCAGCGATGCCGCCCCCCGACCCAGGATGTCCTGCACACTCTTAAACTCTCAGCTGAGTCATGGAGGGTACCAGATCGTTGCTGTCCGTTTGCTAAATAGTCACACAGGGACCTTTCCCTGGTTATGCCCTTGCAGCAGCGTTCACGTCTTTTTCATTTCTTCCGTAAAACCCGCTTCTTGGTGGTCTGCAAGTGTGAGGATTAAATGCTTAAGGAACTGAGAAGTCCCCGGGGAGGAAGGTGTGCAGGGCGATCCCATGTTCCTTCCGAGCCTCCACGGTTGTCGTGGTTGTTACCTTATCTGACAGGGCACCTGGATCTGAATTCTCTGTCTGCAAGCGTGAAAGTTGGGCCGATAGCAAAGCCCGCGTTCACAGAGGGCTCCTTGTGAACCGCTCTTGATGCTGTGTGTATACGTTGACTCATGCGTGCGTGGACCAGCATACTGAGTGTCGCCAATGTCTGTTTTTTCAGGTTGAAAACTGGTGTCCTCATTTACCTTGGAGAGCAAAAAATCCCTATGAAGAAGCTGATCACAATTCATTGGTGAGTGGTTTGGGGAAGTTCTTGCTTGCTGTGTGCATTGGCGTCAGACCCTGGATGATAGGTGTGCACTCTTCTAGAAGCGCCATCTGTCATCTCAAGCAGTGTTGAACTGAAGGACTTCCTCTACCAGTCCTGTGGAAGTTTGACCACAGCATTCAACCATTGGGCATAGGTTTATTTACTGAGCGATTCTCTAAGGGCTCTAACTGCTGAGCTACTGATAGGAATGGGAGCTGGTACCACACATGGAAGCCCTTGGTTAGCTAATGGGGGTGTGGTTGTAAGTGATGGCCTATCATGTGGTCTATCGTGTGCTGCCATGCCCACCAGTGTAAACCAGTGAAGAAGAGGCCATCTCAGCCGTCGGGGTCAGAGTGGGTTGCATACATGGGAATGATGCTGGAGCTGGATTTAAAATGATGGGTGAGTTGATACGGAGTTGAGAAGAGAAGGGTGCTTCTGACAGGCAAGTGGAAGCTTGGTGTCCTAAGGCGTAGTTCCACGGGACAAGCCAGAAGACACTGGAAAAGTTAGCATGGGGCTGTGAGAAGCTCTTTACACCGCATTGAGTGCTTAGGCCTTGATTCTTTGGGCCAAGGATCAGCAAACCTTTTGCTCTCCAGATAATAAATGTTTCCATCGTGGCGGGCCGGTTTTGCCATCTCAGCAGCCAGTCTGTAAGTTAAGGGGTGTGGCTGTATGCCAATACAGCTTTATGCACAAATAGGCAATGAGGAGGATTTGGCCCAAGGACGGTAGCTTGCTGACCCATGCTATTGACGGGGGATCGTGGAAAAATCATTCAATCCAGGAAAGGGGACTTTTCAGAAAGACCTGTGTTGAACTGCTGGAAGTTGGATTCCATGTGGTGAGGGTGTTCTGTGAAATAAATGGTGCTATTATCTTTTGTCTCAGTTCTTCCAGTCACTGCATGTATCCAGCTATGCTATCCAGCTTATTAGGAAAAAAATTCTGTAAGGCCTTTAAATGATTCTGGCCTGTATTTTAAATTGTGTTCAGCTGTGGAGGCAACACCATATTCCTGCCCTTTAACTTCATTAGCAAATTATAAGTTTCTGTTTGTTTGGACTGGGACAAAACTGAACACGAGCATGTATTTCCGTATTTATCTCTGTGGACAGAAAGAGCCTTGCCGGCATCCTGCGTGATGTCTCTGGTATCCCATTAAGAATTGATTTCAGTTTTCCCAGGAGTTGACTGCTTGGCCGTAGAGCCAAGTGGCACCGTAAATTTGGACCCAGAGAATTTCAAGGTACATCAAGCACACTCGTTGTAAAAATTGAACTTGAACGTAGCTCCAGGCTTTGCGGTGACTGTGCTGCCTCTCTTGAGTTCTAATTTTCTAATGATGTCCCTTGCAGCAGAACAGCCGTCTGGAGTCCCTGCTTTCATTTGCAACGCTGGGCCCCATAAGTAAAAGCTGTGCAGCCGAGGGGACTATCTCTCAAAGCCCTGCATTTAATTGACAATCTCTTTCAAGTTTTCAAATGTCACATCATGAAAACCATTATGCTGCTGGCTTTTTATCTTCTATTCATTTTATGAACTTTCTGTTTCCAGGCAGAAATTCGGACAGATTTTAATATTCTCTACAGTATGATGAAAAAGCATGAAGAGTTCCGGTGGATGAGACTGCGGATCCGGCGCATGGCTGACGCGTGGATCCAAGCGATCAGATCGCTGGCGGAAAAGCAGAATCTCGAAAAGAGAAAGCGGAAGAAAGTGCGTTCCTTACTAATTCGGTTCCGTGAGATGCCAGTGTGCTTTGAAAACGTGATTTTTGCTTGGAAACAAGACAGAGAAGCATCCTGTCTCCGGTGGTAGTCTCGTGGGGTGAACCTGCTTAGTCTGTAGTACAGTCGCTTTTGGGTTTGCTGTCCCCAGTTGCGCTTCCTTGGCAGGTACCCAGTGAAGCTTCTTGGATGATGCTAAACAAGGTGTTGGTGGTGCACGATTGTCCTTTGACCCACCTAACTGTCTCTGTCAGACTAACAGCAACCTTCTTCTCATTTGCCTGCATCCAGCCATCTAGAACTTTATATAACATCATTGGGACAAATACAGAATTTAAAAAAAAAAAATTTAAAGATCAATTTATTTATTTGAAAGGCAGAGTTACAAACAGGCAGAGACAGAGAGAGAGAGATCTTCAGTCTGCTGGCTCACTCCCCTCATGGCCACAATAGCCGGAGCTGGGCCGATCTGGAGCCAGGAGTTTCTTCCAGTCTTCCATGCGAGTGCAGGGGCCAAGGACTTGGGCTGTCTTCCATTGCTTTCCCAAGCCATAGCAGAGAGCTGGATAAGAAGTGGAGCAGCTGGGACTCGAACCGGGCCAGGATGGGATGCCAGCATTGCAGGCGGTGGTCCCACCCACTGTGGCGCAGCGCCAGCCCACAAATACAGATTTTTGTTGTTTGTCAGCCTTGGGCTTTGGATGACCTGTGAGTTGTTAATGGCCCAGCCTGGTTAGTGCCTCTGCTTACGTTGCCAGGAGAGAGGTGCTGTATTAAACTGGAGCCAGTTTGTCTTAAATTCATAAGGAGATGCTTGGGAAACCTCCAGAATACCTCTAGGCGGACAAGATCCTGTAAGTTATTAGTCATAGAGTAAGTGACTTGGCTTTAGGTAAACTGTTCTGATATCAGAACTGAGCAAAGTAAACAGCTTGTTCCCTCTTCCAAGGATGTAGAAATGAGTTTGGGATTCCTAAACTGATGAATGTGTTACCTTTGAAAAAGAAAATTTGAAGGAGTTTCAAAAAGTTCATGGAAAATGGGATTGACCTATTTTATTTTGGTGCAAAAAAGAGCTAGACGCAGTTTTTTTCCTAATACACATTTTTCTTTTTTTTAACTTTTATTTAATGAATATAATTTCCAAAGTACAGCTTATGGATTACAATGGCTTCCCCCCCCCATAACTTCCCTCCCACCTCCCTCTCTCTCTCCCCTTCCATTCACATTAAGATTCATTTTCAATTCTCTTTATATACAGAAGATCAGTTTAGTATATATTCAGTAAAGATTTCAACAGTTTGCACCCACACAGAAACACAAATTGAAAAATACTGTTTGAGTACTAGTTATAGCATTAAATCACAATGTATAGCACATTAAGGACAGAGATCCTACATGAGGAGTAAGTGCACAGTGACTCCTGTTGTTGACTTAACAAATTGACACTCTTGTTTATGGTGTCAGTAATCACCCTAGGCTCTTGTCATGAGTTGTCAAGGCTATGGAAGCCTTTTGAGTTCACCACCTCTGCATAGTCAAAGTGGAAGTTCTCTCCTCCCTTCAGAGAAAGGTACCTCCTTCTTTGATGACCTGTTCTTTCCACTGGGATCTCACTTGCAGAGATCTTTCATTTAGGTCATTTTTTTTTTTTTTTGACAGAGTATCTTCGCTTTCCATGCCTGAAATACTCTCATGGGCTTTTCAGCTGGATCAGATTGCCTTAAGGGCTGATTCTGAGGCCAGAGTGCTGTTTAGGATATCGGCCATTCTATGAGTCTGCTGTCTAATACACATTTTTAATGAATTTTTAAAAGATCCCACTGAATGCATAGATTTCAGAATTATTTAGACCAAGAATATCTGACCTTTTAACTCCACTCTTCTCCAGACTTTCTGAAGTCCTCTCATGCAAATAGACTTCCTGCATCCTGTGTCACAGTTTGATGGATCCGTTTTGCTTGGAGACCTTGTCTGAGACAGCAGGACTAAACATTCTGGCACCAAATAGTTGTCATATGAAAGAGCCTGTGGTCATCTGGGGCATATGAGCTGTAAAAAGAGGTTACAAAATTCTTAATAATCCAATGGAGTAATATACAGGATTTACAGTTAGGTTAAAATAAGTCAGTTGAAGAATTGAAGAATAGTGTACATTATTTTTAAAAGAATACTTTTTAAAATTTTTTCTTTAAAAAATGTATTTTGCTTGAAAGAGTTACACAGAGAGAGAAGGAGAGAAAGGAAGTGAGAGGTCTTCCATCCACTGGTTCACTCCCGAGTTGGCTGCAGCGGCCAGAGCTGTGCCAATCCAAAGCCAGGAGTTTCTTCCAGGTCTCCCACATAGGTTCAGGGGCTCAAGGACTTGGGCCATCTTCTACTGCTTTCCCAGGCTATAGCAGAGAGCTGGCTTGGAAGAGGAGCAGCCAAGACTTGAACTGGCACCCATATGGGATGCCGGCACTGCCGGCAGCAGCTTTACGCGCTACGCCACAGCATGGGCCCCAAGGGAGAGAACATATATATTTGTATCTAAATATACAAATAGATATCTACATATACTCATATATATAAGATAAATGTTTCTTGTTATTTTTTTAAAATGGAAAGATAAACCATGGAATTAAAAAGATGGATGGTGGTGATGGTTGCACAGTGTGAGTGTACTTAGTGCTACTGATGTGTACTCTCAACATGGGAAGATTTATGTTTTGTGCATTTACCACACTAAGTTAAAAATGGGCAAATGGAAGAGAGAGGGAATCGCAGGGAGATGACAGCTATGGAATCTGGGTTTGTCTGGAAATACATTATTTTGTGTATTGGCCCTGGAACTGTTTTATGTTAATAATTAAACAAAAAAAATTTAATTGCCAAAAATAAAAAAGTGTCATACCTAAAAAGCACAAGGAAAAGGGAACAAATGACCTGACTACACGTCCATCCAGTTCAGATGTGAGCACAGGGAGAGGACTCGTCTTCTGGCCTTTAGAACACATAAAATGGAACATTTCTGTTGGGATATCATGACAGGCGGAAAGGACTACACCGGTGTGTTACTTGACCAATTGTGCGATTTGTTACAGTATTGATATTCCCATTCTGAATCTGTTGTGAATATTGGGAAATAAATGAGTAATGATGTAGTGTCTTTGAGAAGGTTGATTTTTTTTTTCAGTGTAGGAGACTTGAAATAACCAAGTGTTATGTGAGAATGCTGTAATTCTGAATTTACATAGGAAATATTGGTAGGATCTCATGATTTATTTAATCTTTGAGGAAAAGTAAATTTGTTAGGTATGGCTACTGAAAGGGCCTACAAATACTGACTTAATTAGAGACCCCTGAGCTCCAGAATTTGACCTTTAAATGCTGTTTACTCTAGGTGGTATAAGAAACTGTTGGGAAAATGGCTCATGTGAGACAGATGTTATGTAGGGTGAGCTTAGAACATCATGTCTTACCTAAGAGCTAAGAAGCCAGTTTAAATGACTTCTTGGACAGTTGGATACTCCATGAGGCTAATGATTGGGACTTATTGAAATACATGAAATATGCTTATATCCATGATTTGATTTTATAATTAAAGAACCAAAGAGATGGTGGATAATCATTAGAGTACGCTGGAGAACAATTTGTAGTTCTAAAAACT
The DNA here is from genome assembly GCA_949820135.1 of Sylvilagus floridanus. NCBI lineage: Eukaryota > Metazoa > Chordata > Mammalia > Lagomorpha > Leporidae > Sylvilagus > Sylvilagus floridanus. The sequence continues at coordinate 76,079,740 of OX463236.1, forward strand.
GGTAAAGAGAAGCATAAAGTTTTTAGCAGGCTAATTTTCTGTAAACTGCCCCTCAGGGTGACCCAGGCATCAGTAAGGGGTAGTTGCTCTTCACTGAAATGTTCCCAGCTAAGGAATAAAGAAGGGATAATCAGATACTATGCTTTTGCAACCAACCCCTGATGGATTATTAGCTCTTGTTAGTGGTTGTCATTGGCTGCTAACATCCCCAGATACAAGACATGTTCCCATAGCACCACTTAGAAAGCTGATACCAAAAAAATCAGAGTTAAAACATGGTCACGTCTGTAGATACAATTATTAATTTACTGCCAGGGATTGAAGAGTCTATTGCCCGAGGATCACAATCAACAAAATCCAGAATGTAGGAAACCATATTGGAAATACAAGCCAGTGTCTTTGATGAATTATACATCCTCTCTTAAGAAAAAAGTGATGGGGGACTGTGTATGTTAAAAAAGGATAAGGAACTACAGTGGATGTGCTTGGACTTCTGAATCACACAGCTACACTTAAGAAATTGAGAGTTTAAGTGTGAACACTAAGCAGATATTGGGTGATACTAAGGAATTGGCTTCTCTAGGGAAAAGAGTGGTGTTGTGGCTGTGTTTTTTAAGCAAAGGTTTGTTTCTTTTAGAAATACATGCTGAAATATCTACGGAGACAGGACATGATGTCTAGAATATGCTTCAAGATAATCTGGAGCAGTTGGGAGGAAATGAAGGGTGTAGAATAAAATTAGGCATGAGATTGCTGAAACTATGTGGTCAGTACATGAGGATTGTCTGTATTGTGATGTCTGCTTTCTGTGCACTGGAAATTTGCCATGGTAGAAGATTAGAAATACTCTATCTGTGGGAAAATGCCCAGTATTTTTCAAAGATACTCTATTATCCAGGTTGACTTTCCTTTAATTCCGATTTCACAGATATTCTCTAAGTATTAAAAGCAGTGTTATCACCGTACCTTTTCTCATAGCTGTACCAAGTGCAATAATGATGCTATTTCTATACTTAAGATGCCAGGATCCACATCAGAGTTCCTGGTTTTGAGTCCTGGCTCCTGCTCCTGCCTCCAGCTTCCTGCTAGTGCATACTGTGGGAAGCAGAAGGTGATGGCTCAAGTATTGGGGTTTCCGCTAACCACGTGGGAGACCCACATCGAGTTCCTGGCTCCTGGCATTGGCATAACCAAGCCCTGGGCACTGTGGTTCATTCAGGGAATAAACCAATGGATGAAAGTTTGCTTTCTCTTGGTCTCTGTCTCTAACTTAGAAAGAAAAACAATTTTTAAAAATGATTCCCTTCCCTCCTTTGCACCTTTTAGGAAAACAGTTCATCTCACACTATCTTCCATTAGAGGTTAAGCATGACTTTGGAGTCAGTTGGTTGCTTTTTGGTGCATTACTGCAGAGTGTGTACTTGGTTGTGTGCGGCTCAGAATATGCCTCTTTTTTGTTTTCCAGGTGCTGGTTCACCTGGGCCTCCTGACCAAGGAATCTGGATTTAAGATTGCAGAGACAGCGTTCAGCGGTGGCCCTCTTGGTGAATTAGTTCAGTGGAGTGATTTAATTACATCCCTGTACTTACTGGGCCATGACATTAGGATTTCGGCTTCACTGGCTGAGCTCAAGGAGTAAGGAGATTACTTTTCAATTTTAAAATCTGAATACACAAAAGAAATTGTAAACTCTTAAAGCCCTCTATTAGTGTGTAATTTCTTGTGGAGGAAAATGAAAGTGATAATTCACTAAACAGGAGATAAGAAGATTATTTTCAGGAGCTAAATACATACACTGTGAAAAGGATAATATGTTTTCATTGTAGCTGCAGGCTCCCGAGGCTTCATAAATGAATGCCAGAAAATGCAAACTAAGGAGCTTATTCTTCGCTGTTACAGGTGCTTCCAACATCTGCAGCACAAGACATTATTGACTTTGCTAATTCCCTGTCTCTTGGTGCAATTCATACCATTGCCTACTCAACATCAAGCTTTTCAAATCTGAAAACTGGGCAGGTTCCTGTTTATAATTTAATTTGGATAAAAATGAGTTTCCTAAAGGCCCGGATCCAATCCCTTTTCAATTAGCCAACTTCCAACTCCAAGTCTGGTAACTCTACCTGGGTTTTCTATAGCACTGATATTTGCCTCTCTCTGTAGCCTTTTAATCCCTCTCTGATTGACACAGCTGGCTGAGCAGGAACTCGGCTCTCCTTCACTCTTGGATAACTGCCCATGGAGACTTTCTACCCAACAGCCAGGTCACTGTATATTTTGTCAACTATTCATCAAATATTTCCAGATAAAATGGCTAGGTGAGCATTCTGGAAATGAGAGGGGTGTTCTAACCAAATATATCCCACCCTGTTCCCCTTTCTCTTGCGGACTCAGAGAGGCTGCATGTGATAGGACAAGGATGCGCACTTGCTGGGCAGTGGTGTGTTGAGATAAAAAGAGTAACACCAGCCATCACTTGTTCATGATTTTCCTATGCCAGGCACCATAGTAAAGGCCTCAGTTCCCACCGTGGTATCAACACTATGACCGCCATAATGGTGATGAGGACTCTTAACAGTTGGCCTTTGTTGACTGCTTACTGCTTGCCAGATGCAAGCACTTCAAAGTGTTTCATTGAACCCTTGCCGCCTCCACATTGGTGCTGCCACTGTCAGCATTTTAAAGGTAAACCGGCAAGGAGTTGTCGGCAGTAACGAGGATAGTGCGTGGGAGGCCTGGGTTTCAGCTCTGTGTCTACTGACTGTCACCACATATCCGTGGCTCCTTTCAGGGCTGAGGTCTTCTGCACACATAGTCACCGTTCTGTTCCTCTCCAAGGCTGCCTCCTGCTTGCTTGAACACACATGGCTGGGGTAGGCATACCGTCGCTGAAGAGGATGCATGCATGGGCTTTGCACTTGGTCATTCAGTACCTTCCGTGGCCATGCTTTCTGTATGGGGGACATACACAAGTGACTAGCGTGTGGTCAAGGGGCTTGCAGTCTGTTGATAATTACAACTACTGTATGACAGCGTAATTATGCAAATTACAGTTCTGTTAGTGCTAATTGAGGTATAGATGCGGGATGTAAGCACAGGGAGTGCAGGAAGCAGTATTATTCACTCTGGTTATCACATAGGACATACAACACTGTGGCTGCTCATGTAACTGTTTATTGAATGAATGAGTGGGTGTGTGAACAAATGGAGTACTGTGGCAGTCTCAGGGACCAGCGACAAGTGGGGAGATCAGGAAAGGCATAATAGGGGTTCACTGAGCCAACCCTTTGTGCAATGATGAAGGAAACATCTGTAAGAGTTCTTTGCACATTGAGACCAGGACTGAATGTGTTTTATTGAAGGTAAGTCAGGGGAAGCAATGTAGAACAGTGGTCCCCCAATCTGCTTCTATGTTAGAATCACCCAGGGGTCTCGTTTTCAGCTTTATTTGAAGTTTGAGGATCTTTGTAAATGGCCATGTGCAGTCTACAGCCTCAGTGAAAGCACCAGCTCTGGGGTAGGACACAGCCTATTATGCTCTGATGGCCCAGGTACGCCAAGGGACAGACAGGCCTGGGAACCCCCGGACACAGGGTGGCCCTGTGGTCAACACACTGGGGCTCAGCAGTTTGTGGGAACACAGCCACATCCATAGCTTCTTGTCTATGCCTGCTGTCACTCTACAGTGGCAGAGCTGAGCGGTCGGAACACAGAAAACATGACCCATGACAATTAAAGTAGTTCATTTTTTTTCCCCTTTACACAAACTTTTCTGTCCCTTTACACAAAATCTCTTCTTGGGAAGAAAGTGGTCCTAAGGAGCTCTTACATCTTGGAAACCCAGAGGAGAGGGAGAAGGGGGCCTGAGGCGGCCCCGTACAGAGCCGGGGAGCTCGGAGTCCTGTGGGTGACTCTTGAACTTCCGGGTAGGATGTCCATAGCCCGGTGAAGGATTCCTGTGGGGTTTGAGTCAGGATTTGAGGCCACACTGACATCTTGTTTCTGAGTGAATGGCAGTGTGGGGAGCTGTTCCTAACTGCCCCACGTGAAGTTGGTGTACTGTCAAGTGCATGGTCACTCTCTGAGTGCTGGGGCTCTTTTGTATTTCTGGATGGGTGGATGGTGGGTAGGACAAAGAGTGTGTCCAGTATTTCCAGAAAAAAATCCCTAAAGTGAACATTCTAGAGATGAGAGGGGTGTGGAAATCATGTATGTCTCATCCTGCTCCTATGGTGTTGTATATGACCTTGGCTCCCAAAGAAGTCTCTTGTGTTAGCTGCTGGTTGTGTAATAGTGTCTAGATGGAAAGAACACTTTGAGTAGGAGAAAAACTAGGGGACACTGCAAGAGAGTTCAGAAAGAAACAGTACTCTAGAGGTCAGGAATTGCAAACATTGCTAGAAAGAGGTGTTGGATCAGTGAAAAAGGAAGAAGGATATTATCTTTGTACCCAATTCTTCTTTGTTCTGGAGGGTAAGGAAGTGAAAGATTCAGAGAGATGAAGTAATTCGTCCACGGCGGCACAGCCATTATGGAGTGCAGGTAAATTCACACCCAAGTTGGTTTTAAAGGCTGTGTTTAGATTCACCATTTGCTTTTTCAAGAGTTGGAATCGGCGGCCAGGGTTGGCTCTGAGTTTGAATAGGTAGCAGATTGGGAGGGGCCAGGCTGGCATCCCTAAGAAGGATCTGGAGGATGGTGATGTGCCTGTTCAAGTTGGCACATGTAATGTCTCAGACTAAATGATGTCCTTTTTAACCTCTCTCATCTGCCTTTTTCCTAGAATAATGAAGAAGGTTGTAGGAAACCGATCTGGCTGCCCGACTGTAGGAGACAGAATCGTGGAGCTCATTTATATTGATATTGTAGGACTCGCCCAATTCAAGAAAACCCTTGGACCATCCTGGGTTCATTACCAGTAAGTCCCACATGCTGTTCTTACTTATGTTTTCAGCTCTTTTTTGTTCTTACGGGTTGCATGGTTGCAGGCAGAAAATGCTTATCAAATGTCATCTTTTCAACTGTATGGAAGGCATTTATCTTTCCTAATTGAAATTCACATTCTTCCCAGTGACTTTCTACCTTCCAGGGCCATTTGTTATTTTCATTGATTTCTTGAAAACACAGAACAAGCGTCCAGCCTCCTTTATACCTGCCCTGCTCCTTACCGTTCCTCTCTGCCCACAGCAGTCTCATCTGCTTAATCAAATAAGGATTCTGATAAAATACGACAGTGTCACTTCTCATGGTCCTCAGATTGGGAACGATGCTTTATTTCTATTACCTTTTCCTTCATCAGTATTCTTGTCATCCTCCAAAGGGGGAGAGCTGGGATCTCATGTCTGCGTGCTGAGGTCTTGGGCTTTTCAAGACAAACCCATGGGTAGTATGACCATGGGGCATGTGTGCTGTGACTTAGTTGAGTAGCTGAGCCTTTCTTTGGGTGTGGGTTTGAGATCCTGATTCAGTTCTGGAATAGATTTTCCATAGTACACAGATAGAACACTAAATGACATCGAATTACATTTCGAAATGTAGTAGCTTGTTTTCCATCCTTTCCATCTTTGTGAGAAAAGGCTGGTTTAATGCTGCTCTCTGTATCTTCAACACTGGCAGGCAGGTTTGACAGAGTGAGAGTAGCTCTGAGCCTCCAAACTTTATGCAAAGGCATAAAGTTTGAATTTAATGATGATACTTTTTAAATGTTTGTTTAGTTTAAAGTCAGAGTTAGAGGGAGATTCAGAGCGAGAGCCCATCTGCTGGTTCACTCCCCAAATGGCCACAATGTTGACCTTGGCCTGAGCTAGGCTAAAGATAGGAGCCATGAAGGCTGTTCAGGTCTCCCACATGAGTGCAGGGGCCCAAGCACTTGGGCCATCTTGTGCTGCTCTCCCAGGTGCGATACCACGGAGCTGCACTGGGAGTGGAGCAGCCAGATTTGAACTGGCACTAACGTGGGATGCCGGCACCACATGTGGCAGCTTAACCTGTTGCAATGGGTAGAAGCTGCCAATAGTATTTTTCAAAGAAGTGTCATGTGTTTGTGTTTGGCTATCTGCTGTTTATCACAGTTGATATTGCTTTTATTTGTAGCCTATGAAAATTATCATAAAGGTGAATAAATCTAAACAAAGATGGTATTTTAGTAGTGTAATAATACTTGAAATTGGGTGAAAACCTTGAAGACTTGGTAAACAATGTACCAGTTGATAGTACATGTTGGCTAATGGCTGGAACAGTGTTTAGTCCTAAAATAACACTCTAAAAACCTTTCGGTTATTTGGGCTTGGAAATCTTTGCACGTGTTTCTTTCCTGTTATTGAGAAAAGAAGTTGATGTGACGTTCCAACGTAACCATTCAGTGAGTTCTAATGGCCTAAGCTGGGTCCCCCTCACTCAGGGTAGAGTTTAATATGATTAACTTCAGCCCCCAGGTATGTGAGGTTGGAGTTCCTTTAGAATTTAAACAGAAGTGAAAATTGAAAATATTCAGCATCCTCTCAAAACCAGAGGTGGGGGAGCTTGGAGAGAAATGCCCGTTGTCTGTGAATTGCTGTGAGGTCATCTTTGCAGCAGCAAGAAAATTTTCATTCAGCAGTGAGCTCATAGCTTAAGCAAAGGCATTGATATTGATAGGAAAAGTAAACAGCATAGTCCTACAGTTCCATTAAAAAAAAAAAGCCAACTGTAAAATTTGTTTTGGGCCAGGATAACGATCTACCTGTGACATCAGCTTTTTCCTGTGCTTTGGTTTTCTGCTGCTTTAACTCTTCATGAATCATGGACTATCAAATTTGTTCTGAGTTATGTGGAAATAACCATCTTTATTGCTGGTTAATAGGCCAAGACATAAATACTTCTTTTTTTTAAGCAGCTCAACTTGAAAAAAAAAATGGTAGAGCTGTTTTCTGGCATCTTTTGAATGGCAGACATCTGATTAATGTGCAGAGGAAGCTGGGCGGCAGGGCCCTCCCAGCGCTCACGTAAGAAGGGCTGTTTGGACAGGAGAATATTCCCGGTGGTAGTCCTCAGGTCAATTACAGAGGATGCTGTCATTATTAAAATGATTGCCGCTGATTGGCATTTGATTCTTGTTGGAAGAAAAGGCAGCATCTCAGAGGGAGTTTTATGGAAGAGTTCTATTTTGTCTGCCTGTCTTCACTAAATGGTCTATGCTAGTGGTATTAGCTGGCGGGAGGGCTGGTAGTACTCCAGCCCTGCAGCCTTTGTGCTGTGATGAAGTGAAGATTCCATCACAAGGCCAAGTAGGTCATCTAGAAAGTTTCTAGCTCATTTCTTTTGTCTTTAGAAATTAGAAATTGTCAGGGCTCTGTATTCATTTTGGGAGATGGTATGTGTCCCACTAAATGTAATGCTGTCATTAGGAGAAAGGCTTGAGTCCTGTTGATCTTGGAGAGTTATAACGGGAAATTCTACCCAATTTACAGAGGGACCCTGGAAAGTCAATTAGACACTTACTGAATACCTATATGAAGCTATTCTTCAAGGTACTGAGTAACTCACAACCTTTTTGAGGCCACACATGAGTTAGTAAGTAAATGTATGGAAAAAGCATATTGTGACAAAACTGCCTGAGTTTGACACTTTTTTACACCAAAATAAGTTTTGTTTATTTTAATTTATTTTTTCTCAAATAAACCTTTTATTTAAGGAGTACAAATTTCATAAGTGAATTTTAGGAATATAGTGGTTCTTCCCACCATACACACCTTCCCATCCTCACTCTCATCTCACTCCCTCTCCCATTTGAGTCCCATTCTCCATTAAGATTCAATTTCAATTAACTTTATACACAGAAGACCAACTCTATACTAAGTAAAGATTTCAACAGTTTGTGTGCATGCACACTCACACACACAAAAAAAACTGTTTCAGAACAAGCTTTACAGTTAATTCTCATAAAACAGCTCAATGAAGACAGAGGTCCTGCATGGGAAGTAAGTGCACAATGACTCCTATTGTTAATTGAATAATTACACTCTTATGTATGATATCAGTGATCACCCAAGGCTCTTGACATGAGCTGCCATGGCTATGGAAGCATTTTGAACCCACAGTCTCTGTTAGTATTTGGACAAGGCTGTAAGCAAAGTAGAAGTTCTCTCTTCCCTTCAGAGAAAAATAGATCCTTCTTTGATGGCCACTTCTTTCCACGAGGTCTCACTCACAGAGATCCTTCATGTAGGACATTTTTTGCCACAGTGTCTTGGCTTTCCATGCCTGAAATGCTTTCTTGGGTTTTTCAGCCAGACCAGAATGCCTTAAGAGCTCATTTTGAGGTCAGAGTGCTATTTAAACCAATTGTCATTCTGAATCTATTATTATTGCTAGACACTTAATCCTATCTATATGATCACTTTAACACTTAAGATGGTATTTTTACCATCCAGCTTAATGGGATTTGGAGTCCACTGGCAAGTTTGTAAACTGTACTCTTGGAAGTAAGTCTGTGGGAGTTTATGCAGAACTATGCAGCTTTATACAAACTTCCTCCTCTCTTTCTTATGCCCATTCTTATTTTTTACTGAGATCAATTTCAATAGACTTTATACACATATGATTAACTCTGTGTTAAGTAAAGAGTTCAACAAATACTATGAAGAAGTAAAAACTGTTCCTCCACAGTTGAGACAAAGGCTGTTCAAGTCATGGCTTCTCAAAGTGTCAGTTTCACTTCTATTTGCAGATGACATGACTCTATATATAGGGGATCCAAAAGAGTCCAACAAGACACTATTGGAACTCATAGAGCAATTTGGTAAAATAGTAGGATATAAAGTTGACAAACAAAAATTGACAGCCTTTGTGTATACACAGGCTGAGAAAGAACTTTTAAGATCAATTCTATTCACAATAGCTACAAAAAAATCAAATACCTTGGAATAAATTTAACCAACATTGTCAAAGATCTCTATGATGAGAATTACACAACATCAAAGAAATACAAAAAGATACCAAAAAAAAGGAAAAATCTTCCATGTTCACAGATTGGAAGAATCAATAGCATCAGAACATCTATTCTTCTGAAAGCAGTTTACAGATTCAATATAGTACCAACCAAAATACCAAAGACATTCTTCTCAGATCTAGAAAAATGATGCTGAAATTCCTATGGAAACACAGGAGACCTCGAATAGTTAAAGCAATCTTATACAACAAAAACAAAGCTGGAGGCATCACAATACTAGATTTCAAGATATAACTATAGGGCAGTTATAATCAAAACAGCCTGGTACTGGTATAAAAACCGATAGATAGACCAATGAAACAGAATAGAAACACCGGAAATCAATCCAAACATCTACAGCCAACTTAAATTTGACCAAGGAGCTAAAACCAATCCCTGGAGCAAGGAGAGTCTCTTCAACAAATGGTGCTGGGAAAACTGGATATCCACATGCAGAAGTATGAAGCAGGACCCCTACCTTACACCTTACACAAAAATCCATTCAAACAGGATTAAAGACCTAAATCTATGACCCGATACCATCAAATTATTAGAGAACATTGAGGAAATCCTGTAAGACATTGGCACAGGCAAAGAGTTCTTAGAAAATACCCCAGAGGCTAAGGAAATCTGGAGCCAAAATTAACAAATGGGATTACATCAAATTGAGAAGCTTCTGTACTACAAAGTAAACAGGAAAGTGAGGAGGCAACCGACAGAATGAGATAAATTACTTGCAAATTATTTTTAATTTTTAAAGTGTTACTGATTTGAAAAGCAGCAAGAAAGACAGATCTTTGATCCACTGATTGATTCCCAAATACCTACAAAACTTTGGCCAAAGCCAGAATTTGGCAACTCAGTTCAGGTCTTCCTTCATGGGTGCCTTGGATTCAAGTAGTTGAACCATGACCTGCTGCTTTCCAGGGTGTGTATTAGCAGGAAGCTTAATAGTGAACAGAGCCAGGATTTAGCCCCAGGCAGTCGGATATGGGATGTGGGAATCCCAAGCAGTGTCTTAACCACTGCATGAAATCCCTGCCCTAAATTTGTCCTTAATTCCATTTTCCATGAACATTTCAAGTACTCTCATACTTGAAGATATAAGTAGTCCAAGACATGCCAGTGTTTTACATCAAACTTCAAACTAGAAAGGATATCCTGACTGAGCTTGTGAGCACCAATCTTAGGGTAGTGTTCTGGAGAGCAGAATGTTCCAGGAGTCCCCATGGCAGGAAGGCCAGTCGCCTTGGGCATCCAAGCAGATATTTCCTTAAGGCAGGAGTCTGCTCCTTTTCTCCAGACACACAGAAGGTGTTACAGAGATGGCCTCAATGTTAACAATACAAACACAGTTCCAACACAGAGGGAGAGAGTGCTTGATGAAGGAAAACTAGTGTTAGACTTCCTGTGTCATAGAAAAAGGTCTGTGTCTTGTCACTGGTTTTAAAAACAAACCTAGATAAGCTAGAAAATAAACAATCACAGGGCCGCCTCTGTGGTGTAGCAGGTAAAGCCACCACCTGCAGGGCCGGCATCCCCTATGGGTACCTGTTCAAGTCCTGGCTGCTCCACTTCCCATCCAGCTCTCTGCTATGGCTTGGGAAAGCAGTAGAAGATGGCCTAAGGCATTGAGACCCTGCACCTGCACGGGAGACCCGAAGGAAAAATCTGGCTTCGGATCAGCACAGCTCTAGCTATTGCGGCCATCTGGGGAGTGAACCAGTGGATGGAAGACCTCTCTCCCTCTCTCCCTCCCCCTCCACCTCTGCCTCTGCTTCTCTGTAACTCTGCCTTTCAAATAAATAAATATTCTAAAAAGAAACAATCCCTAAGCCAAAACCTCAAGGAAAAGGACATAGAAACAGTCCCATCACTGGAATTGTCCATCCCTGAGAGCCCACATCATGGAACTCACATCTGGGTGCTCTGCCGAAGTCCAGGCCCAGGAGATGGGTCCCTAGCAGTCAGCTTGGTCATTGGAGTCCAGTTGTCCAAGTAAAACTAACAAAGATAAAACCTGAAGCTCAAACCACGGCCCCGGCCAGAGCTGGAAGGACATGTAGACTCAGTCAACGGCCCCTATGAGGACAAGCCAAGGCCTTCAAAGCAAGGCTTCTTAGGGCAGCTAGCAGCCCTCTGCTCCCTGTGGTGTCTCCACAGAGCACAACACTAAGGCCTTGGCTTGGGCTCTGGTGCTGGTGAACCCCAGCGGGCAGGAGCCAGGTCCTGTGGTGTCCGTGAGGGTGCTCCCCTTTCCTCCCTCCTCCCACAGTGACCTTCTACACAGCCCTGCTGTTTCTGAAACACTGCCACTCTTCCCCAGAGAGGATAGACTGGACCAGCAGTCCCTTTCACATCCCATTTTAAAACTAAGTTAAGAAAAAGGTAGGAATGGGAGGCAGACATTTCGGTGCACATGTTAAGCCGCTGCTTGGGACTCACACATCCCATGTCAGAGTGACAGTGCGAGTCCTAGCTACCCTGCTTCCAGTCCAGCTCACTGCTAGTGTAACTGGGAAAGCAGCAGGAGGCGGCCTAAGTGCTTGGGCCCCTGCCACCCACATGGGAGACCCAGATGGAGCTGCAGAGTCCTGGCTTCAGCCTGGCTCAGGCGCAGCTGTTGCAGGCATTTGGAGGTGAAGCAGCAGTTGAAATATCTGTCTACCCCTGCCCCTCTCTCTCTCTCTCTCTCTCACTCTCTCATTCTCTCACTCTTAACTCTCTCTCTCTCTCACACTCTCACTCTGTCTATCCTTTTACAAAATGTATTTATTTGCATGTTTTTATGGAGGGGTAAGAAGTATTTTGAGTTACTCGGAAAGTAGGGACCATAGGCCCTAGGAGGTGTCTGGGTGCCTGACACTCTTGTTGCTGCACTGTGGGCTCCCATTTCTGTCTGTCTGTCGTTTGCCAAGCTAACACCGTGCCCTTGTTGATGTTGTGGGAGTCGCCACTGTGATGAGAGAGTGTTGGGTGAGAACCACTCAGGAATCCCACACGAGGAAGTTCTTTCTGGGGTCAGCTTGTCTTTCCCTCTATGTTCGTGGCCTTCTCTCTCTTGTCCTCCCTCCCTGGGCAAGTAGCAGTGATTCCTGATGAGAAAATGAGCACCCAAAAATCTCAATTCATGATTATGCTTTTCAGAAAATCTGGTGTTTGGATATATATTTTTTTGTTAATAAAAAGTTGGAAGAAAGGCATTGTAATGGTGGCGGAAGGAGGAATGAAGCTGAAGCAGACCCCAAGAGGCTGTTGGCATCATCTGATTCTAGAATGTGGCTCTAGCCTGTCCTTACTGCACACGTACCAGTCCAGTGAAAGGCAGAAGTCGTGTACCCGCAGCATCCAAGCTGCTGGAATTGGCTGTCCAATGTGCCGAGAATCGGCCATGAAATCGGCCCCACCAACATCGATCTGTTTTGTTTCGGTGTGGATTCTTGTTTCCTGATGGGTGGTTCTTGGTGCGCTCTGAGGATTTTTGTCCACAGGACCAGCCAGCAGATGCTGTAGACTTAGCGGGTCATGTGTGGACTCTGCTGGAGGCACTCGGCTCCGCTGTTGGATTGTGAAGTCACCATGGACTGCACACCAGCAGAGGGGGTGTGGCTGCATCCCAGTGCAGCTTGACTCTGCTAAATGTTTGCTTATTTGCAATAACAACAGAGAGACAGAGACAGATCTTCCATCTACTGGTTTGCTTCCCAAATGCCCACCTAAGGGAAGCAAGTGCCAGGCCACAGCTAGGAGCCCAGAATTGTAGAATTTCCTCCCGATCTCCCATGTGGGTGGCAGGGACTCTAGCTTCTGAGCCATGTATGCTGCCTCTCAGGATGTATTAACTGGGAGCTGGGTCAGAATCGGGACTGCAACCGCCGCTCTTAGATGAGAGGCAGTTGTCGAGTGGTGGCTCAGTCCCCTGCACAACACTGCCAACACCTAACTTCAAAGTGGAGTGTGAAAAATTTGATTTTTACCTGAATTTCATGTTTGACAAAAATACTTTTTTTTTTTAACTGTTAAGAATGTAGAGGTCATTCTTGGCTCTCACACCATACAAAAGTAGGTGGTACAGCACATTGGGCTTACTGTGTTGTCAGGCATTGGTAGGAAAGCCAGGGAAAATGGCTTCCATTGGCTTCTTTAGGTGCTAAGAGAAAGCAATAAGCTGCTTTTATTGTCATGCATAAAGATCACCGCTGTCCTTAAATGAGATTCTTAGTCCATTTCATGTGCCTGAGCACTAGAGGCCGAGAACTCCAAGATCCAGGGGTCCATACCTGCTCATAACACAGCACAAGGCATCAGCTGGTGAGACAGAGCAGGTGCGCTAGCTCAGGGCTCGCTTCCTCCTCTTAGAAAGCCACTCATCCTGCGGTTGGGGTCCCCCCCACCCTGTGACCTCGTCTCACTCTAGTTACTTTCAAGGCTGCACCTCCAAATGCTGCCCCCATATGAATTTTAGGATTAAGTTTCTTTTTTTTATTTTATTTATTTATTTTTTTAATTAATTTTTTAAAATTTTTATTTATTTTTTTGACAGGCAGAGTGGACAGTGAGAGAGAGAGAGAGACAGAGAGAAAGGTCTTCCTTTGCCGTTGGTTCACCCTCCAATGGCTGCCGCGGTCGGCGCGCTGCGGCCGGCGCACCGCGCTCATCTGATGGCAGGAGCCAGGTGCTAGGTGCTTTTTCCTGGTCTCCCATGGGGTGCAGGGCCCAAGCACTTGGGCCATCCTCCACTGCACTCCTGGGCCACAGCAGAGGGCCGGCCTGGAAGAGGGGCAACCGGGACAGAATCCGGCGCCCAGACCGGGACTAGAACCCGGTGTTCCAGCGCCGCAAGGCAGAGGATTAGCCTGTTGAGCCACGGCGCCGGCCTTTTTTTTAATTTTTTTAAAGATTTATTTATTTAGTTGAAAGTCAGAGTTACACAGAGAGAGAAGGAGAGGCAGAGCAAGAGCAAGAGAGAGAGTCTTTCATCCATTGGTTCACTCCCCAGTTGGCCACAATGGCTGGAGCTGCACCAATCCGGGAGCCAGGAGCCAGGAGCTTCTTCCAGTGGGTGCAGGGGCCCAAGGACCTGGGCCATCCAGGATTAAGTTTCAAACACACGCGTTTTACCACTTTACCAAAATCAAATGCCCTATTTAATTGATGTGATTGTTGAATGATGACTAACAGAGATAGTACATATCATGCCCTTTAAACAATATACCTGTAAAGATGGCAGATCTTTGTTTCTTCAGTAACTGTTGATTAGGCACCTGCTATATGTGCAGTCCTGGCTAGGTGCTAAGTGCACAGCCGTGAACATGGAAGTCCTCTGTTGCAGCATTCTAGAAACTTCTTTAACCTTGTTCAAGTCAATCCACCTGGAGCAGGTGTTATATGGTGTGAGAGGGCTCAGGCTGTGCAGTCACAGTTGTAGATGTTTGGCTCAACTGAAACCTCCTGAGTCTTGGCCGGTCCTGTTTCTAATTGAACACGTATGTCTGGTTTTGGTAGGCCCTGAGATAAGGGCTGGAACATTTACCTTTGGGCAGTGGGGTCAGGGCTGTGGTTTCACACAAGTGACGGCTTCTGTCTTTCAGGTGCATGCTCCGAGTCCTGGATTCCTTTGGTACAGAACCAGAGTTTAATCATGCTAACTATGCCCAGTCCAAAGGCCACAAGACCCCTTGGGGGAAGTGGAATCTGAACCCTCAGCAGTTCTACACCATGTTCCGTGAGTATTTCTGCTTCATGTGCTTTCCAGGGTGCTAGTGGCCCAGACGTCCCCCTGCCAGCTCCTGTGGGTCTGTGCCCAGGACGCTAAGCCACCTGCGTGTGTGCTGCTGAACCTCATTTCTAGGGAATGACCGAGTTATTTTGGTTAAAAGGGAACTGAGAGTCCTTGTGAGTAATCTGGAATGTTCTGGAGGAAAAAAAATGTTCAGTTTGAGTGTTATTGGGGACATTTGGGGAAAGACTTTGGGCCACCTTTGGATTGGCAGGTGCTCAACACGTCACCTACCACATAGATGGCAGCTAGGTCCCTGCATCATTCAAAAGGAATGAGATCGTCCATGTGGATTCCTTTTCCCAATACCTAAACCTAGATGAGTTAAATATCAAACTCTCAAGAGTTGCACCTTTTGAAAATGGAACTATTTTAAGCTCAGTCTTGTTCTCATGCTGACTTGGTGTCATTGTTAACAACAATTTTCTTTGTATTCTGTTCTGCTTGGTGGTGGTACTGGGCTACCTGGCCCCTACTGGGAGCCTCTTAGGAATTCTCTCTTCTTGCCCCTAGCCTCCTGGCCAAATAGGTAACTGAGGACTCTGAAGCCAAGCTAAATTGGACAGTGTTTGTGCCTCAAATAAATTTACTTTTTAAGTCAGTAGACCCTGGAGATGAGGTCAGTCTACTTCTGGAAATGAAAGTTTGCGCAAGTAAGGTGTTGAATGTGAATACTCCAGTTGGAGAACCCTGTTCTCCAGCGCCCCCAGCACAGTGGTCATGGGGTTTCCAGTCTAGAGTTACCTTCTGTGGTCTGCATTTGTGTACCTTGTGAAGATCTGAGAGATGCCGGCCTGCTTCTCCCCCTATGCAGCCCACACAGGTGCACCTCCTCCCACGTTTACGTTACATAACAGCATGTGTCGGACAAATGCTCAGGTGCCCAATATGAGAAGGGAGAATTCAGAATGAGGACAGATAATGGGGGGAGTAACTGTAAAAATCCGCTCAGGCTTAAAGGTTTTGTGTGTAGCTCAGACTGGTGAGAGTGTGAGGGTTGTGTTGTAAGCAGTCTCGTTCCTGGAGCTCCGTCACCCTGCCATTGCTGCCTGTCTCTAGGGCACAGATCAGGGGCCAAACTAATTTTTGGCTCATTAGGTGACAGATGGCTGACAGCATGATGAGACATGGTTGGAGTTAGGCCGTGGTCTGACTTGGCAGTGTCATTTGGAGAGACTGGGATAAGATGGCCAAAATAACCTATGTATTATGACCACAGAGTGACCTGTGTGTTGTGCTGAGTGAAATGAAATCATACCGGTGTCACTGTGCCTCTCACTGTGTCCAGGGTGGAGGGGAGTAGACGCGCCAGCAGGGGCAAAGGTCTCTTCAGCAGTGTTGGATGTAAAGACCTCCAAACCCATTCTGTTCTTCACGCACGGAGGATTTTCCTTCTCCTTCTTGACTGAATTGAAAGAAACTCACAGCTTCAAATAAAACTGAAGACCAAATCATGAACCAATTTCTATTATCCTGGGGAGAGGGAATAAGTTTCCTACCCGGGACTCAGAAGTCAGCAAGGGGGCTGGTATTTCGCCTAGATTAAGCCTTGTTTCAGAGTCCTGTATCCCATATCGGAGTACCTGGGTTTGAGCCCTGATCCCAGTTCCAATTCCAGCTCCTGCTAATGTGCGCTCCATGGTAACGGCTCAAGTAGTTGAATCCCTGCCACCCACAAGGGAGACCTGTACTGAGTCCCCAGCTTCTGGCTTCTGCCTGGCGCAGACCAGGTCATTGCAAGCATTTGGAGAGTGCACCAGCGGATGTGTGATCTCTCTCTTTTTCTGTCTCTTTGTCTCTCTCTTAAATAAAAATAAAGAATGCATCAGAAATCAAGCCAAAAATTGATATATTCGATGGATTTTTTTTTAAAGAACCTTATGGCAAAACAACAGTAACCAGTAGCACTATGAGTAAAAGCAGCTGCATATTTTGACATTCCATTCATGGTGTGAAGTATTTATATTGTCACTTAAAACTGCTGGAGTTAGGAACCAAGATTTCTGATATGGAAGAGGTGGAAAGTACTGTAAGAGCACAGGGAAAGCCAACTGAACATCAGTTTGAATAGGAAACATCTGGAAAAAGTGCCCAGTCCTCTAGGGAGAGCAGCCGAGTGGCGGTGAGAGTCCTTGGCAATGAGTGCCAGGTTGGGATTCCCCATTGCCTTTGTCCACTGCCGGGAGCCACATCCTGGATAAGCAGCTGGTGCCAGATCTGAAGCAGGAAATGTTCAGGATGGAACATCTTAGGTCAAAAAGCAAGGAGGGGACCGGCGCTGTGGCCTAGCAGGTAAACCTCCACCTGTGGTGCCGGCATCCCATATAGGCGCCAGTTCTAGTCCCGGCTGCTCCTCTTCCCATCCAGCTCTCTGCTATGGCCTGGGAAATCAGTACAAGATAGCCCAAGTGCTTGGGCCCCTATGTCTGTGTGGGAGACCCATAGGAAGCTGTTGTCTCCTGGCTTTAGATCCTGGCCATTTGTGGAGTGGATTAGCGAATGGAAGACCTTTCTCTGTCTCTCCCTCTCACTCTAACTTTACTCCTCAAATAAGTAAACTTAAAAAATAAGGAGACCAAGAAGGACCACTGGGGTGGCATCAGAAGGAACAAGATCCCAAAATAGGGTTGTTAAAATATCAGGACACCCACTCCAGTGAGTGAAAAATAAATCGACCAGTCCACATTGATCACGCCAAGCAGGAACACCCACCAAATGTCAGTGGATCACCTTTCTAAGTTGCTGGGACGCAACTCACGAGTGTGAAAAATGAAAAATCCAGCCTTGATCTTGACTTTTTAGTGCAGATTGTATTCGAAGGTAATCAAATGGTTGATGAGGAAGAAGTCGTTAATCATGGGAAATCACAGTTAATCAATGCAAACCGAATGAACAATTAGAAATCGAACGTCTTCAATGAATGTAGCAGTGCATCAAGACAGTCATCAGTGGTGGCTGAGTCGATGCCGGAAGAGCACAGGCTGGTGGGAAATGTCCCCAGGGATGAGGCTGTCTTGAAGGGAAGGAATATGGAGATGAGTAGGGAGACAAGGAGATGTGAGACACGCCTTGCAGAATCTGCCCACTTGGGTGTGTCCTTGGAGACAGGGGTGGGATGCCGTCCAGCCCTCTCTTTCCCATAGAGTGCTGCCTTCCTTCGCTTGGATAGATTGTGGTTGCTCTGGTTGTCTGAAGGGAGAGGCAATTACTTTGAATAGAAGAAGAACGTGCCAAAAGAGTCTTAATCTTTGTCAGGTTGTTCTTTTTTTTAAGACTTATGTATTTGAGAGGCAGAGATTACAGACAGGTCTTCCATCCTCTGGTTCAATCCCCAAATGGCTGCAATGGTCGGAGCTAGGCTAATCTGACGCCAGGAACCAGGAGTTTTTTCTGGGTCTCCCATGAGGGTGCAAAGGCCCAAGCACTTGGGCCATCTTCTACTGCCTTCCCAGACCATTAACATAGAGCTGGATTGGAAGAGGAGCAGCCAGACTAGAACCAGCGCCCATATGGAATTCCAACGCCATAGGCAGAGGCTTAACCTACTATGCCACACACAGGGTCAACCCCTCCTTCTCAGTTTTTTTTTTTTTTTTTTTTTTTACAGGCAGAGTGGACAGTGAGAGAGAGAGACAGAGAGAAAGGTCTTCCTTTTGCCGTTGGTTCACCCTCCAATGGCTGCCGCGGTCGGCGCACTGCGGCCAGCGCACCGCGCTCAACCGATGGCAGGAGCCAGGTGCTAGGTGCTTTTTCCTGGTCTCCCATGGGGTGCAGGGCCCAAGCACCTGGGCCATCCTCCACTGCACTCCTGGGCCACAGCAGAGGGCTGGCCTGGAAGAGGGGCAACCGGGACAGAATCCGGCGCCCCGACCGGGACTAGAACCTGGTGTGCCGGCGCCGCAAGGCGGAGGATTAGCCTGTTGAGCCACGGCGCTGGCTTCTCAGTTTTTTTAAAAAAAGAAATGAGTTTACTAGTCCTTAATATGAGAGGTTTTCAGAAAGTTCATGAAAAACATGCATTCTGAGACTATGCATGGATTTAAGGTTTTTGGGGGTTTTGTTTTGTTTTGCAGCAAAGTGAACTTTAATTCCATTTGCCCATTTCTTTAGGTCTAAACAGTTTTGAAATCAGGCATAGTTTTTTCATAATAGGCGTTTTCCATAAATATTTTGGAGACTCCTGGTGTGCATTTCAAAACATTTTTGTATCAAAACACGCTGACTTTGTCATCCCCTTTTTCACCCACTTTTGGAAGTGCTCTGTGTGACTGAAGTATTGATAAGCACGTGTACTTGGGGTGTCCTTAAATTGTGCCCTCCTCATGGAGTATGCAATGAGAAGTCTGCAGAGAGAGCTCTGCACTGGTCGGTCAGGCCATCAGGCCCACGCCTCTGCGTCTAGGGTTCTGGTCCCCCTGCAGCAGAGCGAGCCTGGAAGGAGGAAAATGAAGATTCACCACTGGGGCTGTTTATAGGAGTAGTGAAATGAAATACGCTGGACCAGAACCTGTTTGCTCTCTCAAATATCCCTAGTACATTTCTCATATGAAGTCCTTCTCTCCTTCTCCAATCCTTTTTTTTTTTCTTCATGGATTTCTGCAGCCTTAAAAGCCTGGCTTTTCTGTGTCGTTTTGTTCCCAGTCTCAGGAGTTCCCTGGCGCTGACTCGTGAGCATTCCCTGTAAGTAGGGTGTGTCCAGGTGTGCCAGCATCATCTTCCCAACTTCCAGTGGGGTTGGTGGTCAGACGACACTATGCTTATCACATTTACAGGATTAAAAAAAAATTGGAAGATGAAGTTGGGGAGAAGAGGGAGAGCTCTTCCATCTGCTGGTTCACTCAGCAAACGGCCTGGTGGCTGGGGCTGGGCTAGGCTGAAGCCAGGAGCCGTGAACGCCATCCAGGTCCCGCACATGGGTGCAGGGCCAAGCATTTGGGCCATCCTCTGCCGCTTTCCTAGGCACGTTAGCAGGGAGCTGGATTGGAAGTGGAGCAGCTGGGACTTGGACGGGCACTGGGATCTGGCGGTGCTGGCAGGAGCTTAACCCGCTGCCCCACGGCACTGGCCGCCGACCTCATCTACTGAGTGGTGGCTTTTTCCAGGAAGCTGTTAGATCTGCCTGTTCCTTCTCCTGAGCTCTGGCTCCTGCTTTGTTCTCTTGTCCATTTTCTCACAAGACATCTGACCTAGGCCTTCGAATTGACAGCAGAGCCAGCTCAAGGGAGCTCCGCTTGGACCCAGCTATGCCTCTGCAGACTGTGGTGCCTTCTGTGTGCCCATGCGTCATGTCCAAGTGCCAAAGCAAAATGCTCCAGACGTCAGGCCCCCTAGCCTGGAGCCCCATTCCTTTCCCTCCTCCACCTCACTCCTCCCATGCCCCATGCCCCAGCCCTGGACTCTGGGAAGACACCCCCAGCCCCTCACTACTGTGCCTGTTTCAGATCACCTTCTCAGCAGTAGTGGTCTTTCCTATCAGATCCCATTTCAGTGACTTCTTTCCAATTCGACTGTAAGAAGAATGGTAGCCCTCTGACAAGACCCCAGGAAGCCTTCCCCTAGCAAAGGCGGGTCCCTACCCCAAGTATAACCCTGGCATCTCTTGCACACAGATGTTTTCACATGCTTGTAGCACCCATGCTAATACTGCATATCTTTTACTGCACTTGTAGTATCGCAACTTATTTCAAGGTTCTACTCATATTTGGAAAAGCATCATTTTCAGAGCTGCTTCAGAGGCCACTGAGGGGCTGTTTGTCTTGGCAAAGCTTTTGTGATTTCTTGTCAGGGATTTTCTGCTGCATTCTCCCTGCTTGCCATGGACGTGTCCTGGCTCTGTGTCTGGGAGTTAACTTCAGTCTCCATCTTTGCTATGTGTGTTCTGCTGGTTTTAAACACCTCAATGCCTCTCTTTGATTTCATCCAGACAAGGTGCAGTTTGCTTCAGTAACCGTGAAAAGAAAAAATCTACCCACACAGAAAAATAAAACAGAGTAAGTGTGCCTATACCATTTAGGAGAGAAAAATAAAGCCCTTGAATTGATAACTTGCACTGTGAATTGCCCTAGGTGTGGATAGCTGTAATTATCCATGCTCCACGCATTTTCATGGCTTCATGTGGTTATGTGAGAACATTGGCTGTGGTGCAATATGGTGATCTAACTGAATTTTTTGCCTTCTTTCTCTGGAGACCCGCTGAAAGCAGCAATAGGCAGACATTGTGAGATTCTCGTCTGGTGTCAAGTTGCATCTCAGACCTTAGGTATTTTTAATTTTTTTTTTTAATTTGAGAGAAACAATTAGGGAGAGAGATCTTCCATCTGCTGATTCACTCCCCAAATGGCCACAAAAGCTAGGGTGGGCCAGACCAAAGTTGGAAGATTCTTCTGGATCTCCCACATGAGTGGCAGAGTCTCAAAGACTTGGGCCATCCTCTGCTGCTTTCCCAGGCACATTAACAGGGAGCTGCATCGGAAGTGGAGCCTTAATCTACCGTGCCAAGCGCCAACCCCTGCTCAAATACATTTTAAAACATTGGGGTCAGCATTGTGGCACAGCTGGTTAAGCTGCTGCCTCCAGCGCCAGCATCCCATATGAGCACAGGTTCAAGTCCTGGCTGCTCCACTTCCAATCTGGCTCCCTGCTGATGTTCCTGGGAAAGCAGCAGAAGGTGGTCTGAGTACTTGGGACCCTGCCACCCTCCTGGGAGACCTAGATGGAGTTCAAGGTTCCTCTCCTCCCCACCCCCAACTCTGCCTTTCAAATAAATAGAAAAGAAATGTTAGAAGAGAAACCGAATCTGCCTAACAGCCTTGCTATCCATGTGTCTAGTGTAAATGTTCCTCATCCCCAAGCAATGATTGTTTGTGTAGGTTGGTTTTATTGATATATTTGTTTCTTGAGTATGTGCGATGCTTTGGCCATCATTCATAATGTGAGAGCACCAAACAATTTGCTTGCTGTGTGCTCACATTGGGTATCACGGTCCAGGCTGGGAAATAGTCAACTTTTTGGAACTCAGGGAAATTAGAGGCTGAAAAGAGAGCCATAGCTATGAACCGAATAAAGCGGATTGAGCCGACAGAGAGAGGTCTTCCATCCACTGGTTCACTCTCCAAATGACCACAAAGCCAGTGCTAGGCCAGCCTGAAGCCAGGAACCTGGAACTCCATCCTAGCCTCCCATGTGGTTGGCAGGGACCCAAGCACTTGGGCCATCTTCTGCCTTCCCAGGCACATTAGCTGGGAGCTGGATCAGAATTGGAGAAAACACTTAATTCCAGGCACACGGATATGGGCTGTAGGCATTCCAAGAGGCGGCTTAACCCACTGGCCACAATGCCAACCTCTGGACCACACCTGGAGACTTATTGCCCTCCCTGGGGAGCAGGCAGGTGAAGCGAGGAGCACAGGTTCCAGGCCTAAAGGACCTTGGAAGTCCGGCCTCTGCCATGTCACCTGCTACCTTCCACTGCGGTTAGCCAGTTAGAGAGTGTCTTCCTGTTTACCGCCAGGGCAAGGGCGTGCACGCCATGTGACCTGGCCCTGTGCAGAACAGCTAGGCAGATTCTTCGCATTCTGCCCTGCATGCCAGCCACCACTGCCCCTGACCCACGACCTTTGGCTTTCGGCAGTTGACCTCCAGTGGTGGCTTTGGCTCACGCAAGCCAGCAGAGCAGGCCTACCATGACATTGGCAGAGCGGCTGCATGGTGTCTGGCACTGAAGCCCCCTGCTCAGTGTGCAGCCACCAGCACAGGGCACAGCCTCTGCAGGCCCCGCCATGCTCTCTCACTCCCCTCCACCAGTGTCCTCTGAGCAAGAGTATGGTGGGACCAGCACTCTGAACTTCCAAGGCGAGGGAGGCGCGGAGGAATATCACCCACCTGGAGCTTCCTGAACCCCCAGTGACACCCAGCAGCCTGGGCGCCATCCCTAGGGCATCCTGACGAGGTTCTGGAAGCTTCTTCTCTGGTCTCAGGTGAACACCTGGTTGCTCCATGGGCGTCTGGGAGGAGGCCCGGGGTTCACCTGCCCACACACCTCCTAAATCTCAGCTCCTGTGCGAGTCCTCCGCTGTGTGGCCCAGCTGCTCAGTGCTGCCATCTTGCCTCCGCCTGCCTGCCGGCCTCTGTATTACACGTTCCCAGCCTCCTCTCCGGGAGAGCCTGGTGTCACTACCTTTGGGGAAGCAGTTGTGGTGAAAATGGAAACATAATGCGGCTTTCTGTGGGCACTTTTTACACCAGATGACTTAATCTCCTATCATGTCTGCTTTTATCATGGGAATTGGCAGAAGTGTCACGAGTGTCCTGGCACCTCAGAGTCTTCCGTGACGTTTATAGGACGCTTTTCAAGCTTTCCTCCAAAGTCGGCTGCAACGTAAGCTGCAAACGTGCAGCCTGGTTGGTCCCTTCGACAGTTCGCTTTGCTTGGTCTGGGTTATGTCCGTCCATCCACGATATTTTTATTTATTTGGGATGCATAAAAGAGCCTTTATCTACTTCAGCATGACTTTGTTTTTTAGAGACTTTTTTATTTGAAAGGCAGAGTTACAGAGAGACAGAGGCAGAGAGAGAGAGAGAGAGGTCTTCCCTCTGCTCGTTCACTCCCTAGATGGCTGCAAAGGCCGGGGCTGCACCGATCCAAAGCCAGGAGCTTCTTCGGGGTCTCCCACGTGGGTACAGGGGCCCAAGGACTTGAGCCTGCTTTCCCAGGCCTCAGCAGAGAGCTGGATTGGAAGTGGAGCAGCCTGGACTTGAACTGGCGTCCTCATGGGATGATGGCACTGCAGGCAGTGGCTTTATCTGCCACGCCACAGTGCCGGCCCCAAGCATGACATTAAGTAGAGTTCAAGGTTGGCTTGCTTCCTTGTGATCTCCAGCCCCGGATTATTTTTTCTTATTTATTGCCTGTGTGTCCAGCTGCAAGTCCTCACTGGAGGGATCACCGTTGTTTGCTCGAGTGTCCTGGCCATTTCGCTCCCTGCCTGGGTCATTCTCAGTGCTCAGTGTGCTGAATGTTGAACACAGGGCAGCGTGTAGAATCCTGCGACGCCAGTTTTCCATGTCACTATCTCTGATCTGTTTCCCTCCTTGCTGACCTCTACTTTGTGGCCTACAAAGGAGAATCTATTAATTTGTCAATTCCGGAAATGCTAACACAACACTGTTCATCTCCAGGGTTGAGGCAGGGGTCTGGGATGGAGTAGGAAGCCGTTGTGGCTAGTGATGAATTCCAAGAATGGCTTCGGTTTTGGAGCTTGTGTGCGAAGAGCACAGTGCTGGAGGAGGTTCCGGCATGGCCTGCTGTGGCCTGCTCACGTAGGTTTCCCATTCACGAAGTTTCCGGTTCACAAAGCACTCACAACATCCTGACTCTGTTCCTTCTGGGCTCTGGCAGTCAGGCACAGGACACATGGCCTGACCTCAGGCAGCACAGCGAAGTGTGATCGGGGCTTGGACTCTCCGTGGTCACAGAGAGCGAAGGAGGGGGTTTCCACTGTCGAGGGGAGACAGGAAACCCCTCACCTGGAGCCAGGCTTCAGCGTGCGGGGCGAAGATTCCAGCAGGAAGGCGCCCCCAGTCTCATACGTGCTTCCAAGCAGAGTTGTAACAATCTCTGTGCCCGGCAGCACAGAGCGGTGGATTGGGCTGGGAGCAGGGAGGAAGGGGGTGTGGCTATGAGTGTGGAGGCCACTTAGAAATCCACAGAAGTGTTTATGAGGGCACAGTGACATCTGATACCTGTTGATGTCAACAGTCAGGAAACAGAAGCATCTAAGTGTCGTGTGCAGTGGGGCGTAGCGCTATGATCTCTTTCAGGTTGGCTTGGTCACATGGCTGTGTTAGCTCTTGTCCCTGGGAGTCGTTGGCGCCCCATCTCAGCAGATTGGGGGTGAGGGCGGGGGATGGTGTCGTGATGGTCTCCTTTCCCTCCGCTTACCTCTCAGTCAAGTCATTCTCGGGCATGCCTTGCTCACCGGCGTGCACAGGGACCATCTGCAGCCTTACCCCTCCCTGCTTTCTCAGGGAGTGCTGGAGCAGGCATTTCCGTCCCTGTCCCACGCAAAGGGCCTGGGTTCCACGTCTGACTCCACCTGTCTGCTATGCAGATCTAGGAGGCAGCAGCGATGGTTCCTGCCACCCGCAGGGGAGTCCTGGATCGTGTTCTCGTATCCTGGCTTTGGCTCAGCCCAGCCCTGGCTGCTGTGGGCATTTGCAGAGTGAACCAGCAGATAGGAGCTCTCTATCTCCCAAAAAAGCGAAATAGATAAAAACCGTGGTGCTGGCTAGGCATGAGAAATGATTAGCAAGAAGTGAATCTGCTAAACCCATCTCTTCCCCTGAGTCCTGGTCAGATAGCGTCCCCAGGGCCACGTGAGCACCTTGGGAGGCCCAGTGAGTGGAGGGAATCCACGACAACCAGCTGCATGGAACAGAGCCACGTGCTGTGGGGGAAGGGTGGTCCGTTGCTCAGAGGGTGCCAGCAGAGCAGGGTGACAGGGCATCCCCGTGGGACAGATGCGTCCAGACGCAGCATGCAAGGGCGTGCAGTGACGTGCTGTGCTTATGACCCAGAAGGACGTCTGGGGCACATTGTGTGAGTGGAAGAAGATGATTACATGGAGGAGATGTAATGGGATCCAGTTCCAGTGTGAGGATAAAAAAGATCTAGAAGCCGAAGGAAGAGCCCACGAATGGCAGTCCTTTGCAGGCAGTGAGATGACAGGCAGCTTCTTCCTTACATCTTTCTCTATCATCTAAAAATCAAACATGTGCACTGAAGATGTCTTTCTGTTTTAAACAGGAGAATGAATGAAACAGTTGTGTAGAGGGGAAAGAAAAGCTTGTTTATTGCAGAAGTCTTGGAAAACTCGATGAGGACCAGACTAAGAAGGGCGGAGAGGAGGGGGTGAATTGATGGACTTGGGGAGGCTGGGTCTCCCCAAGACATGGGGACCGACCAGTCCGTGGGCTGCAGAATGAGTGAGCCCAGACTGGTTTTGGGTCTCTGCTCTTAGTGACCCAGTGGCGTGGCTGTAACTCAACATGCCTTGAGATGTCCGGGGCTTGCTGGCAGAAAAACAGACCATACTGAAAGAATGGTCAGTTCTACTTTTTGAATTATAATTTAAAAGAAGGCATGGCAACTTGCTAGATAATATGTTGTGCCTGAGCAAGTGCCAACAGAGGAGCACACACATTGATAAAATTTGACCGGCCTTATTGCCAGCAGTGGAGAGTGGGCTCATGACCTAAAGAACTCTCGACCCCGAAGCTCAAAGCAACAGGTTTTATAAAGGCAAAAAACACAAGGAGGGAAGGGGGAATATGTGGTTGCTAGGATTGTGGGGATACATGGTTCCCGGGGTCAAGCTGACCCAAGGTCTATGCAAAACTGCTATCAATAATAGTCTTGACAGTACCAATTACAATCTTGACATTAGTTCAGGTATTGATCCTAAGTTATGTGTGGGACATAGACAAATTACAATATTAGCATTAATCCATGCACAGCCTTTTTTTTTCCCCTTAAAGATTTATCTATCTATTTTAAAGGCAGAGTTACAGAGAGGCAGGGGCAGAGAGAGAGAGAGAGAGAGAGAGAGAGAGAGAGAGAGAGGTCTTCGATTCACTGGTTCACTCCCTAGATGGCTGCAATGGCCAGAGCTGTGCTGATCTGAAGCCAGGAGCTTTTTCCGGGTCTCCCATGTAGGTGCAGGGGCCCAAGGACCTGGGCCATCTTCTACTGCTTCCCCAGGCACTCCTAAGGGATGCTGGCACTGCAGGTGGTGGCCTTACCCGCTACGCCACAGCGCTAGCACCCAGCCTATCTGTTTTAAGCTTGAGCGATCATGCGAGAGTGTCTGTGTTCTGCCAAGTGGGATGTTGCATACTGTTATTGTCTTAGTTTTAGACCACAGCTGGTTTCAGACCATGCTCTCACAGTGGGGGGCGCTTTGTCAAGATGGACTAAAATGCTCTAAAATGGAGTCCCTCCATCAGGGTGTCACTTCGAACAGTGTAGGCTTCATTTGTTGAGTACTCAACAATAGCTTAAGGGCAACAACTCTTTTAATCCCTGAATTCCTGCCATAGGCCCTAGTCTATGGAAAGAGCACTCTGAAATGTTGGTCCAAGAATGAGTTATTCAAGCAAATAGTGTTTTCATGTGTGTTTAAATGACCTACAGTAGTTTGCAGATTTATGGAGTGCAATGTGACATTTCAATACCTACTTACAATGTGTAGTTGGCATGGTTATCATCTTAAACATTTATCATATCTTTGTGTTGAGAACATTCAAAGTCCTGTCTGCTAGCTAGCTTGAAATATACAATTAGTTGTTGTCAACTATTGTTACCCCACTGAGCTATAGAGCCCTACAAGTTATTCCTGTTATCCACCTATGCTACTTAATAAGATTTCTTTAAAGTAATCGTGACCATAATTTGCTTAGTTAACACATCAAACCAGTGTATAATCATTTGCAAATTGGTGCATCCAAAGTGTTTAAAATACTTTTCTTTAAAAGAAAAATTATTTGAAAGAGTTAGAAAAAAGAGATCTTTGATGGCTCGTTACACAAATGCAGTCAGCAACCAGGGTTGGACCAGGCTGAAGCCAGGAGCCAGGCACTCCATCCGGGTCTCCTGTATGGGTAGTTGGGACCCTGCTGCCTCCCAGGCTCATGATCAGGAAGTTGGCTTGGAAGCAGAGTCAGAACACTGGCACTGTGACATGGGTTGTCAGCGTCACAAACAGGGACTGAACCTGCTGCGCCACAATGCCCCTCCCACTAGTGCTTTTCTCAGTAAGAGAAGATGTTTCTCTGAAATCGTCATGATTATTCTTTTACTTGGGAAGAGGTTTATTTTCATTCGCAGTCTTGGAGGTACCAGTCCAAGATTGGGCAGGCCTCACTAGTCCGCCCTCTGGTGATTGCATTCTTGCAATCTTGTAGTCCAGAGTCTACACGGAACAACACATGGCAAGAGGCAGCACAGGCGTCTGTGTGTCCCCTTGTAATGCCACCATGATCTGATCATAGGCCCCGTGCCAACAGCCGAATTCAGTCTAGTCACTGCTCAAATGCTCCACCTCTAAATATTACAGTTCGATTAAGGTTTCACCTTCTTAGTACAATTAACTTATAACTTTAGGATTTAAACATCTGCATGAGTTCAGGAGCCGGTCTTGTTCAAATCATGGCCCTTTCCTTTCTTCCTCCCTTTTCTGTTTTTCAGCTTTGTGTGCATTTGTTTATGATAATGCTAAATTCGAAATGCGTACAGAAGACTATACAGTGAACACCTATGTATCCATTGCCCCAGCTTCTACAGTTATCAACTCATTGCCAGTTTTATTTCAGCTCTACTTCTGCCAGCTTCCCATCTGTACTGTCTTATTTTGAAGCTCATCACTGACAGCGTATCATTTCATCCATAAATGCATCAGAATATATCTCGAAAAGGCAAAAAACTTTTTTGTTTTAAATGGGCCATAATAGAGTGTTGTCATTCCCAGATGGAAATTTACTAGTATTCTTCCTTTTAAAAATATCTTTCATTTTTTTATTTATGTATTGGAGAGGCAGAAAGAGAGAGGGAGAGATTTCCTCCGTGGGCATTGGTTCACTTACCAGTTACTGCCACTGGCCCCTAGCTTCAGTTTGGCCATGCCCTGGCTGTTCGGGGCATTTGGAGAGTAAATCAGTGAATGGAAAAATCTCTCACCCGCAGCCTCATCTGTGTCACTTTGCTTTTCAGACAAACAAAGGAATCTTTTTACGAAGTGTTGTAAGGTGTGATATATCACGCTGTTCTGTTTTCCCCACAGTGCAACTTTGTGATATGCCCAGTGGAGGCTGACTTTCCCTCCTCTGCTACTGTCCACTGGCCCTGTGGCAGAGCATTGAAAATACGCTGTGTTAGGGGCCGAAATCTAGCGTCTCACTCACTAGATTAGTCTACACAAGGGAAAGAAATGTCCAATTTACCTAATGCAGCTGTGGTTCTCCTCGTGTTCTTTTACAGGGACATAAATCCAATTTGTGTTTAATTTTCCCACATTTTAAAAGTTGTTTTTAAAACAATTTTCTGTCATGCAGAATGAGTTTGTCTTAGTTTATCGATTTGTTTCAGCAAGTTGCCCTAAAAATTTGGGGGTTTAAAACAACCTTATTCTTTTAGCTCTGAAAATCTTACTGAGGGCTGGTGCTGTGGCACAGTGGGTTAAAGCTGTGGCCTGCAATGCTGGCATCCCATATGGGTGCTCCACTTCTGATTCAGCTTTCTGCTATGGTCTGGGAAAGCAGTAGAAGATGGTCCAAGTCCTTGGGCCTCTGCACCCACGTGGGAGACCCAGAAGAGGCTCCCGGCTTCGGATCAGCACAGCTCTGGCCATTGTGGTCATTTGGGGAGTGAACCAGCAGATGGAAGACTGCTCTATCTCTTTCCTTCTCTCTCTCTCTCTGGCTCTACCTCACTCTATAATTGTCTTTCAAATAAATAAAATAAATCTTAAAAAACATCTTACTGAGCTGTTTGAGGAGAGTGGGCACACATGTGCTCCCACGTCCTGATTCACTCTTCACATGCCTGAAATAGCCAGAGCTGAGCCAAGGCAAAGCTGGGAGCTGGGAACTCAATCAGGTCTCCCACAGCAGTAGCAGGGACCCAAGTGCTGGGGGCATAAGTCTGCTGCCCAAGGCGAGCATTAGCAGGAAGCTGGAATCAGGAGTTGGAGCTAGGAGTTGAATGCAGGCACTCTGAGAGACCCCAACGGGACTCTTAACTGCTGTGCCAGATGCCTGCCCTCAGCCATTTGGTTTTGATCGATCCATTAGGAATTCTGAAGGGGCTTCCATGGACGCGCTTCGTCTGGGCTGAGGCAGAAAGGGTAAGGGGGTTGGAGTTGGAGGGTGGCGTCTACCTCCACGATGGCTTCTGGACCCACATGTATGGTGTCTGGCTTGGGCTCTTGCTGCACACGTCTCCTGGAGGGCCTTTCCCCTTGGGCTGGGATTACCATGGTGTGTTAGCCTCAGAGTGGCTGCTCATCCTACATGACAGCTGGCTTCCGTGACAGAAAGCAGAAGCTACCTGAAGACTGGATACGGCACCATTTTGGCTATGTTGTTGGCAAAGCAGTTCCAGCCCAGCCCTGATCCTAGAGCGTGAACGAATAGACGAGATGGGTGTGGTGGGCGGATGTGTGTCCATTTTTAACTTGAAAGATCATCTTTCAGGTATCATTTGCACATGGGAGGCTTGAATCGCGTTTCTGGAGCTCATCAGGAGCCCATCAAAGGCCTGCTGAGCGTGGATCTGTGTGATTATCTCATTCTGGCTTACGGGCCTCACAAATACTGAGGATTTTGAAAAAAAAAATAACTAATGACAATCACATCACCTTCCATTTGATGGCTGAAAATGTCTGTGTTTTATCTAATCAAAACTATTTTCCTTCTCAAAACACCACAGAATATTCATTGGAAGAAAGCTGGAAAGTAGCTATTTAAGTGAAAATACTAAAAATTAGTGTGATGAAATCCTGTAAAAAGCCAAAATCAGTGAAAGCCACATTTATACTATTTCTTCCCAGCCATACACACATTTTTATACATATATATATATATATATGTATATTTGTGAGTTATTTCAGTACAAACCCAATACATACCTTAGGTCTGAGGGTGAGCCTTGGGTGTGTTTGATATCACATAGGATCAAGATAAAAGGGAATACTTAATTTTGGCCTTTTAACATCTCTGGGTAAAAGCAAAGATGTCTTGATGGTGAATCAAGTTCTTGGTTGCATCACAAGCTGAGATACCATGCCTGCCTGTTGCTCAGCTAGTTAACATTTAGAATATTGTTTAATACTAAAAATTCTTTTTCTCTTCCAAATTATTTTGGGTTGACTGCAGTCTCATTTTAAGCTCACTCTCCATTGTGTCAGCGTGATAACAGCGTGCTTCAGTTTTCAGAGTTAAAGGCCACTTGCGGGCACAGTTGGAACTTGTGCCGTTCAGTTATATATGGGTACGCGTGTCTGGGCGCCCACACATACACACTCATAGACAATTTGTTCTTCTTTTACTTATTTTTAGTACACTGAGTCTTTAATAAATTAATATCTACTTAGATTTTTATTGTAGAGGAATATGTAGGATTTTTTTCTATGATTTAGTTTTTCCGCTGTGCTTTTATCTAATTTGATGGTTGTAATCTTCAAATTGAACACATGCAGCCAAGTGTGGGTTGAGCCAGAGTGTATCTCATTTGCTAATTTCGTAAAAGGTTTCATGACATACCCTGACGGAGTTAGAGGCATGCAGAATGATCCCTAAATGCAGGACTAAGGATCCGTAAGTCGGGCGAGTGAGGATGTTCTCTTGGCAAGCCAAGGCTTGCGTGACGAAGTTTAGCACTGCGGAGATGGGCATGGTGACCTGAAGCATTGCAGAGGTCCGCAATGGAAAGAGCTGCCTGAGCTTATTTTCAGAACATTATTGACGTTTCACAAATCTCCTGCATTCTGTAGCATGTAAAGGTTTCATTATGATCCCATGTGCACAAGATACAAGCAGCTCCAGAAACCCAGGGACTAGGGCATCTGAGGGGCGATCATAAGGTTCGTGGAGAAGTAGAATTTGAAAGAGAAGTTTCCATTTCATGCCTCCCATTTTTGAGTCTCTGGTTTCTTCATAATGTCCGTGTTCCGTGAGCTCTGTATAAGACCCTTGTGTATAATTGGAGGCTCGTGCTGTAGTTTACCTTACGATGTGATTCGCCTCTGAAGCCTGGTTTACCACTGAGTTTGCAGGGTTCAGGAGGTGGAATATTTGGATGCTAAGCAGCGAGGGTTCTGAATCCCAGCAATGCCATTTCCTGATACATAGACCTGGGGTAGCTTAAGTAAATCTTGTGCTGTTTTCTCATGTGCACAAACATGTTACAAGGTTGTCGTGAGAATAAATTGAGACACTATCATACACTCAGCATGGAACTCAGAACATACAATCAAACATCAGCTGTTTTTTAAAATTTATTTATTTATTTGAAAGTCAGTGTTAGAAAGGAGAGGCAGAGAGAGAGAGAGAGAGGTCTTCCGTCTGCTGGTTCACTCCCCAATTGGCTGCAACGGCCAGAGCTGCACCAGTCCGAAGCCAGGAGCCAAGAGCCTCCTCCAGGTCTCCCACATTGGGTGCAGGGGCTTAAAGACTTGCGCCATCTTCCACTGCTTTCCCAGGCCATAGCAGAGAGCTGGATCAAAGTGGAGCAGCCTGGTCTTGAACCAGCACTCACATGCGATGCCGGCACTGCAAGTGGCAGCTTTACCTGCTATGCCACAGCGCCGGCCCCAGCTATTTTTAAAGCCCGTGTATCTTCTGGGATGGAGCGATTACCTGCATCTCCCTTGTGGGGTTTCTTTGTTTTACCTTCAGTATAAGTGTCCACTCTTTGAAGTCCTCCCCTCACCGCTCAAGTCTGTGTTCCCATCTTTAGCGAGGGCCAAAGGGAAACTTGGCCTGCGATTAGATCTCCCTGAGAACCTCAGCCTGAGCGTGTGGCTTTGGACGTGCTGTGTGCAGCGTCTTGCGCACTGGGGTTAAGGCCAGAGCGCTGTCTCCACTTGTTAGCAGCACACGCCCGCTGAGAAGCCAGCCAGTCACCCGGAGCCCGTGCCGGCTTCAGCCTGTACTGGTTCCCTGCCGGGGAATCACAGCGGAGTGAACCCTCCTGCTGATGGGGCTCAGGCTCCTGTGACGAGTTCAGTCTTCCCTGGGAAGAGACGTGGGGTGTGTCAGCGCTGCCTGCGTTTCTCCTAAAGTCTCACCGGAGGTCCTTAGACCAGACGTGCAGGTTGTGACACTCCGAGTTCCCTTCCCGCGAAGGGAGGGAGGGGTCGGTGCCAGGAGTCTGGGTCACCAGTGAGATGGAGGGGAGCTCCGGTGTGCCGTTCCTTCTCCCTCATGGAGTCAAGGTGGCCTGGTGCCGATTGCACCTGTGGTGCCACAGCTGCCTGATCTTCCTCACAGAGGCTTCTGGATCCCTCTCACCTCTCTAGCTGCAAGTCAGGGGTTCTGCAGCTGACAAGTGTGCACTGATAGGTGTTCTTGTTTCTCTGGGAGCATGTAATCCTTTTTCTTACAACTTAGGCTAGTCCAAGTAAGTGTTCCACCTGCGACATAATTTTGTTTGTGGTTTCTTATAAAAAAGGGACTGGATAACTGAATTGTAGAAGCACTTATGTAAAGCACAAGGCTGTAACTGCCACTTAAATTTTATGAAAATAAAAATCATGATTGGGGCTGGCACTGTGGCGTAGCGAGTAAAGCTGCCGCCTGCAGTGCTGGCATCCTGTATGGGCGCCAGTTCGAGTCCCGGCTATTCCACTTCAGTCCAGCTCTCTGCTATGGCCTGGGGAAGCAGTGGAAGATGGCCCAGTGCTTGGGCCTCTGCCACCCATGTGGGAGACCCTGATGGAGTTCCTGGCTTCGGGCTTCAGCCTGGTCCAGCGCTGGCTGTGCAGAAATCCAGCAGACGGAAGATGTCTTCCCTTCTCTGGTCTCTTTGTCTTTCAAATAAATAAAACGTAAAAAAAAAAGAATTCCCAAGTTTAAAGCATCAGATTCTAGTGCAGCACTTTTACAGTGAACCAGAGGTTGCACAGGGAGGCGTTTCCAGCTGCCACAGACCTGTGGACGCACTCAGGTGCTCTCCCCATGCCCATGCCATCTCCTGAAAGAGGGAAAGAAAGGAGGAAGCAGCTGTTGCCTGTTGTTGGCAGTAGAATTTACTCAGTCCTTGGGTTTCCATTGCCCTTGCCTCTGGGCACCTGTTCAGAACTGCAGCAAGGAAGTAACAGATCGGCCGGACCCAGCAGAACTCTCGTCACAGCCTGGGGCCGCCTCGTTCTGTCGCCCCCATTATGCAGTGGCCTGGATGGTGACAGCAGTGTTCATGCAGCTCCGTGTGTCCCTGTGCCTCACAGCTGTCCCCAGCCTTCCTCTTGGCCCAACTCCCATGTGCAGGGCTGATGAAAATGGGTCGGAGTGTCTCCTGGCTGTCTTGTCTTTTTTTAGTGTTTGTTTATTTGAGGGGTAGAGATCCTGTTTGCTGGTTCACTCTCCAAGTTCCCGCAACAGACTGGGGATGGTGGAATATTGGTGGGGGGTGGGAGGGAAGCCAGGAGCTGCTAACTCAATCCAGGTCTCTCATGTGGGTGGAAGGGACCCTGTCACTTGAGCCACCACCACTACCTCTCAGGGCTCCCAATAGCAAGAAACTGGATTCGAGAGCCAGAGCCATGAATTGAATGCAGGCATTCCAATGTGGGGTATGAACACCTTACCTGCTAAGTGAAAAGTCTGCCCATCTGTTCTTCCTGCAACTTATTTATTTAAAGAGCAGAGTTAAAGACAGATATTCCATTCACTGGTTCACTCCCCCAATGGCCACAATGGCTGGGGCATGCCAAAGGCAGGAGCTTAGAACTCCAGCTGGGTCTCCCACGTGGGTACAGGGGCCCAAGCACTTGGGCCATGTTCTGCTGCCTTCCCATGTGCATTAGCAGGGAGTTGCATGGGAAGTGGAGTAGCTGGAACTCGAACTGGCGGTCGTATAGGATGCTGGCGTCACAGGCAGAAGCTTAACCCACCGCACCCGTCTTAAAAGTTTCCCAGGCCACCATTGTTCTAGGGAAAGCACTCCTCAGTCCTGAGAAAGCCAGACGAGGGCACAGGGACCCACCTCCCCCCCATGCAGACCACCCTTGTGAATGGATGTGGTTGGAGCTGTTGTGTGTGGATTTTACGGAATCCTGAGGGTTTTCAATTACCAAGAGGAATTTCGTTTCATGTTATTTATAGCTGTTCTATCCAGGTCAGAACCAAGCAGAGCAGCTACTTCACTTAATATTGGCCACATGTGACCTCCACCTGGCCATCTGCTGCAATAGTGAGAATTCTCTGGACAGAGTGATGGGACTGAAGGAGGGGGCTTCAGCTTAGTCAAGAGAAAATTGTTTTCTAATTGTCACTTTCTGGAGAAACTCTTCTTAAAAGCAAATGTTTGGAAAGAACGCACAGTTGCTTTTCTCCTTGGTTAGGTATTGAAATAGAAAGGTTGCAAAACCCAGGATGAGGGAGACTGAAGGAAGCCCTGTTTCCTTAGAATAGCCTACCCTGTAGCCACCGTTCTCTTGCAGTAGCTGGCTTTCAAGAGGGCTTGTGTTCCAGCCAGCTTGCCGTTTTCTTCTGTATTCATCTCGCGCACCTGTTTGGTGTAGCGCCATCAGGACCTTCAGGCGTTGCTTAACAGATGAGGGAGGTAGTTTGAGAGAAGCATGTCACTGGGCTTTCTGTCATTGTACAGGCATTACAGAGGATAGCTACACAAGCCTTGATGGCCAGCGTGTCACCTGGCAGTATAATCCTATGGGATCACTGGCATATGAGTGGTCTGCTGTGACCCGTGACTGTACATGTCGCATCGGTGGGTTACTGTTAGCTGAGGTGAAGGGTTGGGTTTACAGTGCCCGCTTTCCCCCAAACCCCTTTTCCTGACCTGGTTGCTGAATGCAGCTGCAGTCACATAGGTTGTGTGTGGTGCCCACTGCTGTTCAGAACCCCCGGGTCAGCCATGGTCCCTACAGAGTTCTGGCTGTGAAGTGGCGGCTCTGGATGACAGCCTGCCTGGCCTTGTACAGAGCAAGAAAGGAGGGGCAAGTGCCAAGTGCACAGCTGAATGACATTGACCCAGATGGATTGTCCCCTGAACAGCAGGGTTTGCTTCAGGTTCATCCATCATGGGGAGAATTCTTCATGTGAAGGTTGTGCTGAGTGTGAGTGTGGGGGGGGGGGGGGGAAGGGGAAGCAACGAAAACGGGCAGGTGTGTGTGAGATCACTGCGTTAAGTTTGTCACCTGTTGCTGCTTCGTGCTGGTGGCTGCCTAACCACCCTGTCCTTTCCCTCCCACGTCAGCTCATACCCCAGACAACAGCTTCCTGGGGTTTGTGGTGGAGCAGCACCTCAACTCCAGCGACATCCACCACATTAACGAGATCAAAAGGCAGAACCAGTCCCTCGTGTATGGCAAAGTGGACAGTTTCTGGAAGGTGAGTCACTGTGTGTGTGTGTCTCACTAAGAAGCTTGTTGGGTAATTTAATTTAACTTTGATCCAGGGAATAATCAAACCAAGTGCCTGGGGCTTCATGGGATCTGCTCAGCAGTAAACAAGAATGTTGGCAGATTCGGCGGCTCAGCGCTTGGCTGTTTCACCGCGTGCGTGTTCACTCTTTGCATGTCAGAAGTGCATGCTGCAGTGTCTCTCACAACTTGTGCAGTTGCTCTGGGTTTTCCATCCATGGATTCAACTAACTACAGATGGAAAAACTTAAAAAAGCAATGGCGTCTATGCCGGGCAAGTTCAGAGTTGTTTTGTTGTCATTATTCCCTAAACAATACAGTGTAAGTGCTGCGTATAGAATATGTGCATTTTGTTTAGAATTTTTGGTAGTCTAGAAGTGACTTTAAGCATACGGGAGATGTGTGCAGCCTGTTGTGTAAAAACTGTGCCATTTTATGTAATGGACTTGGGCATCTGCAGATTTTGGTTTCCATAAGGAGTCCTGGAATGAATCCCCTAATATCGGGGACAACTGTGATTGCCTGTGAGGATCAGGGCCTCCAGGGGCTGGGTATCTCTGCACAGAGACCTCTGCTAAGCAAGTCTTTTCCTCTGCCTCTGGAAAGTGTTTTGTAAAGGTGAGCACTCCTTTCTCAGGATTCATCAGGCCTTGGCTTTCTTGGGGCTGTAACTGATACTCATGTAACCTGGAAAGGGAGACATCCCTGGGGCTCCCAGTGAGCAGTTTGCTCAGAGAGGTCACAGGAGAAGCAGCCCCCTGGCCAGGGAAGGAAGCAGATTTTCCCGAAGCCTCAGGCTGCTGAGCCCTAGAGGGTGCCTTCACACCCTGGCATGGTTGCCAGAGTGCACCTGCGGAAGGTACCCTAGGAAAGGAACCGGATTGGGTGTGGCCTGTTGACAGGTGATGCGAATCAGTCTATATGGCATTGTTACCTCAGTGGCCAAACTACAGAATTTTTTTTTTGAGCCATTGTATTTATAGAACACATCTGTAGGATTTCAGAGCAAACTTGTTACTGAATGCAAGAATTTATCACTTGCCGGAATGATCGTGAGTGGGGATCTCATGCTACATGTGCCCTGTGGAGGAAGGTAGAGATCTTACAGCTGATGGCCACAGTGAGGTAGAGGGTAGAGAACTCTAATGGGTTCTGTGCCCCCTCCCCAGGTTCAGATAAGGAAAAGCAGTGCTCGCCCTTCAGATCTGCAGTGCTGACTGTGCTAAAAGGGAATCGGCCTGTTTCTGGAGAAGCTGATGGAACGTCAGATAACTGTCTTTGTTAGAAACAACCAGAATTCTGTTTTCCTTTGGTGCAAGTGTACGCCCCTCCCCAGAGGGACATCTGGAGATGTCTAGAGACTGCTTGGAGTGTCATGTCTGGGCAGCGTACTGCTGGTATCTGGCGGATGGAGGCCAGGGGTGCAATGAGCGTCCTATAGTACACAGGACGATCCCTTGGGTGCAAGGTATTAGTTGGGCCAAGCATGAGAAACTCAGGCTGATGAGTGAGAATCATTTCCTATGTAGATCATCATATACTTTGTGCTCTGAAGTGAAAAGACTCTAGATTAACACTGACTCTTTAGGGTGCACCCATGAATTTATGCATCTTGGCTTATCTTATAGTAATGTGGCCTATATTGACAGCACATTTTTCAGCAGATTTTTAGCCCAACCCAAGTTAAAATGCCATATTGGGTATTCTCGTTGTCAGCCTGGTTGTGGCATGAATAGTTTTAGGGCGATTTGAGCTCTTCAAAGGTACAACTCGCTTTTCCCCTCTATATCTGCTTGAAGAAAATAGCTTGCATGTCCGCATAGGCTTGACCTTGAAATTATATCCCTCCTGCTTTGGAACCAAGTGCAACCACCAGCTAGAAGCTTCTGGCGACTTTACTATCTTTATCTAGAAAAAAGCCAAAACAGTACGTCAGTTCTGAGAAAGCTTTTGGGTTACATGGTTTGTATAAATTAATAACTGCCATTAAAAGGCCGGCTTCTTTGATGACAGTCCGAGTCCCAGGAGCTACTTGGACTTTGCTCCAGTGACTCAGGATGTGACCTGGAAATCTACCTGTATTTTGAGGTGTTAACTCTGCAGGTGACCTCACCTGTGTACCGGGAGTCACCCAAGGGTTACAAAAGGCTCAGTGGCAGTGTGTTGATGTGCGTGTTTGCCTGAATGCTGAAAATCGGGGGTAGTAGGTCAGTTTGACTGCATCATTCCAGTGCACTATGCTAGGAAAGAATGAAAACTGTAAAAATTTTCACGGGAATCCAGGATATCATCTCCAACTTTTGAACACAGCACAGGATCCAGACGGCCCCATCTCAGGGTGTTCAGTGAACACACAAAACCCAGATGTACCCTGTATATCAAATCATGTGCCACAGAGCTTTTCCTAGCAGGAGGTTCTGGGAATGGTTTTCCCATCCCGCGTCTTTTTCTCCCTTCCCCCATCCTCTCTTGCCCCAGAGCTCCTTGGGAAGAGAAAGGACACCTGGCAATGCCTGGAGGTTCAGGGTTGCAACTGGAGCTGGTGGATGGGATGATTTTGGAAGACTCAGCTTCACCCTCAGATTCTAGGACTCACAGAAACTCTAGAGAGACCATCTGTGCTACAGGTCCTCCTCCACTCGGCCCCACCCTCCTAAGGGAATCGTCTTACTTACCCAGGCACTGGGGCAGGAGAGGGCGTCCCGGGACTCCTTCCAGCAACCTTGCTAATTGGACCTGGGAGCTGTCCTCTGACCCCAGGCAGGTGAGCTTGTTGCTGGGTGGATGTACCAGAGGGGGTGTGAGGTCCACACAGACGTCCTGCAGGTATCGCGATGATAAGGAAGAAGGCGGGCCTGATGCTGGAAGGGAAAAGGTGCTCGGAGAGAGTGATGCATCCCCCGCAGGGAGAGGCACCATGGGAAAAGTAGGGGTGCTTTGGGGGGCCTGGCAGGGAAGCACAGCAGGCTGACAGGTGCAGCCCTGCAGCCCTGGAGTCCCTGGAAGCTTGCTTCCCCGGATTACACATTTGTGCTCTGTCTAACCAAGTGCTTTCTCTTCCTTATGGTCCTCTCAAGGATACCCACTAAGCTGGTCGGGTCTCCTTGTGTTCTGCAAGCCTAGCGAGATGTGGAGGCCAGTTAGGGCCAGGCTACCCACTCGACCTCCTGACTGAGGTGTATGCAGTGGTCTTGTCCTGATCCTACGGTCTGCAGCAGACCTTAAATCCTACAGGCACCAAGTGAGGAGCGTCTGTGCCCAGGCCCCGTAGCATCACGTGGGACT
The DNA here is from genome assembly GCA_949820135.1 of Sylvilagus floridanus. NCBI lineage: Eukaryota > Metazoa > Chordata > Mammalia > Lagomorpha > Leporidae > Sylvilagus > Sylvilagus floridanus. The sequence continues at coordinate 76,118,924 of OX463236.1, forward strand.
GCTTACGGCACGGTGTTGCGCTACCCCTCTCTGCTCAGCCCAGGAGCCCATGGCTTCAGGTTCTTAGCCTCTGCACTGGGGCAGGCTGATCACTGGCTGATCACACCCCAGACGTGCCTGGAAGAAGCAGCAGCTTCTGTCCAGTGAGGCCAAATTCAAAATCCTTCATCGTCAGAGAATGGAGAATGAATCACCTTTGTGCAGAATAGATTTTTAGAACAGGAAAGCTAAAAATCTTTTGACATCTTGCTTAACGATTGCTTTAACTTCTGTGGTTATTTAAAAATAGCCTCGTGAGCACAGTTGGAGCTGAGTGACGGTGGCCGGCCAGTATTTCACCCACTTAGGGTACTGCACGATGTTCACGGGGGCTGCTGAAGCAAAAACAGCCCGAGCACCTCGCTCCAGCCGCTGCATCGCCAGCTAGGACAAGGCTTGAGCAACTCGCAAGCCTGGGGAGCACTTCACAGCCTGGGGCAGTGTTCCTGCAGGGGCGGGGGCTTGGGCAGGGAAGGCTTTTTTTTTTTTTTTTTAATTTTTTGACAGGTAGAGTGGACAGTGAGAGAGAGAGACAGAGAGAAAGGTCTTCCTTTGCCGTTGGTTCACCCTCCAATGGCCGCCGCGGCCAGCACACCGCGCTGATCCGTAGCCAGGAGCCAGGTGCTTCTTCTGGTCTCCCATGGGGTGTAGGGCCCAAGGACCTGGGCTATCCTCCACTGCACTCCTGGGCCACAGCAGAGAGCTGGCCTGGAAGAGAGGCAACCGGGACAGAATCCGGTGCCCCAACCAGGACTAGAACCCAGGGTGCCGGCGCCGCAGGCGGAGGATTAGCCTATTGAGCTGTGGCGGCGGCTGGGAAGGCTTCTGCAGAGCGCTCAGCATTCAGCTGCTGGCCAGCGCGTGACTCAGTCGCCTTTTGTCCTTACCTTGGCTGTCGTGATGTTCTTGTCAGGCTACCAGCTGTTCAATCACTTTTCGCTATGATTCTCCAGCCTCATGTCCCATAAGTGTGTTTGTATACCTTCCCGTTCCTAGTCCCTAGTGTGGAGCCGGCCTGGAGTGGGCAGGATGACACACACACACACACACACACACACACACACACTGGGTCCTCCTGCCCTGCTGTCTGGTTTGTTTGTCCAGGTACCTGCTGGGCCATGTGGTGTAGTGATCAAGAGCCCAAGAGCTGAGTTTGGATCCTGGTCTTGGACAAGTTACTTCGCTTCTCTGGGCCTCATTTTTCATGGCAGTGATACTAGGATTCAGTGGTAATTCAGTGAATTAATATGTATAACATGCATTGAACTGGGTCTGGCCCACAGTAAGCCTAAATCAATGCTGGCTGCTATTATTGATGTCTAGATTGGGGGCAGCTGGCAGCAACATGGTAGGAATGGGTGTGTGTGAGACCTAGGCATTGAGCTTGTTTGCAACTGGGAGATACAAGCCTGTCCAGATACTCTGATCCAGTCTCTGAACTCCAGTCCTGAGGCCGAAGCTAGCCCAGCATCTGGTTTTGTAACTGAACATTTTATGGAACACGGTGATGGCAAGATCATTGTCTCTGGCTGCGTTTGCACTAAAATTGTAGAACTGAGTCATGTCAAAAGCCATGTGACCCACAAAGCCCAAAATATTTACAAGCTATGCCGTGCCCCAAGTAAACCAGGTCTCCCTCTGGGGACACATTTATCCACCAGTCCCGGGCACAGATCCCAGCAGATGTCTTTCAGTTTGTAACAGGATTCTTTTGTCTTTAATTAATTAATTAGTTGAATCCAGAGAGAGACATCCTAGCCACTGGCTCACTCCATGCCAGGCTGAAGCCAAGAGCCTAAAACTCAGTCCACGGTCTTCCATGTGGGTGGCAGGGACCCAAGTACTTGAGCAATGACCTTGCAGTTGGGTTAGCAGGCCCTTGAAGCTGCATCAGAAGAACCCAGGGATCCTGGTGAGGGATGCAGGTGTCCACAAGTGGCAGCCTCACTCCCACTCCAGACGCCAACCACGTGCTTCGGGGTTCTTGATTATTTGTTGTGTGACTGAGGCTGACAAGCAGTACATGCAAACCTGAAGGGGTGACGTTACTAAAATCCCAATTGCTGTAAGGACAGAGTCCCGGATGCCCAAGCCTGACACCGCCTCCTCCACGTTCAGCAAGAGGGTGTCTATTTGGTAACAAGTGCATTGATAACAAAAGAGCCTTGTGTGTTGTTGGTACTTCTGGTAGCCTTCTGCCTAAGGTGGCACATGCTGATGCCTCTTAAGGAAGCCGGGACAATCACAGTGTTCTTCAGCCACTCGGCTCTGTATTTGGAGAGAGAGACTTGAAGTGGTGGAACCAGGACTGGGGTCAGGGCACTTGTCTGAGGAAGCAGCTCTTGTGCCCCTACTGTGGAGGGAGGTTCTGTGTGCAAAGCTGAGGGGGAGGTCCTCATGAGGACCCACGTGTCCAGGAGGATCCCCGGGCAAACACTGGCACCTGGGCAGGGTGTTGGTGCTGGCTGCTCACGGCGATGGCCAAGTCAGCAGTAGCCTTGTAGCCAGTTCTGCAGAGTGAATGCACTTTATCTGAGTAGCACAAAGAGCCTCGGGCTCCACCCTCCAGGGCAGGGCTTACCCCAGCCCGCCTGGCAACCCCTGAAGTCGAGCAGTCTCCAGTGAACTTGAAAAGCTCCTTTAAATGTAGACCTCACAGGCCCCCTTCTCGTGGGCCTGAGAAATCAAACCGCAGAGTTTTCAGAAGCAAGATGCAACCGCTTTCTCCTTCCTGTCCGTCTGTATCCTCTTCTCCAGACGGCAGCAGCTGGAGCGATCTGTATAAAAATGTAAATTGGATCATATTACCCCTGAGCTCGACTCTCCAGGGGCTTCATGGTAAAGCTACAATGTGGCATATTAACTGTGAAATCCAGCCTCGGCAGCATGGCATGGTTTAGCACGGCCCCCGACAAACTGTCCACACCTGGTCGGAACCTACTATTCTCTTGCTCCTGGGTGGTGGTCGCAGTGGCTTGTGTGCACACTTCCCTCCCCCTAAGGACCCTGCCAGGCCTCTGCTGCCTGCCCAGGCTCACCCTAGGCCCCAGGACCACCCTGTGCCATACCACATATCCCCATCCTTATCACAGCACCTGTTCATCCCCTGTATGCCATCTTAACCACTGTCAGTCACGTGTGTGGGTCTCTTCTGCTGTCGCTTTCGCCTCCTCAATGGAATGTGAGCCATAGGAATCATACCACTGGGCTTATCCGGGTGCCTTACCCACTTAACAAAGTAGCTGTTTGACAAATGAGCAAATCGTCTCTGGATTTAGCTTGAATAGACTTATCTGGAGAACCTGGGATGCAACTTGGAAACTTGGAGTCCTTTTTTTTTTTTTTTTAAGATTTACTTATTTTGAAAGATTTACAGAGAGAGGTAGAGACAGAGAGGTCTTCCATCCGCTGGTTCACTCCCCAGATGGCTGCAACAGATGGAGCTATGCCAATCCGAAGCCAGGAGCTACTTCCGGGTCTCCCACGTGGGTGCAGGAGCCCAAGGACTTGGGCCATCTTCTACTGCTTTCCCAGACCATAGCAGAGAGCTAGATCAGAAGTGAAGCAGCCAGGTCTCAAACAGGCGCCCATATGGGCACTGCAGGCAGAGGCTTAACCCACTATGCCACAGTACCAGCCTGTAATTTTTTTTAATGTTTTTTTAAAAAAGAAATCTATGCACAGGAAGGGTACTTGAAAAGTCTATGAACAATTATAAAAAATGCATGCATTTCAGGTTTTTACACCAAAATAAATTGGTCTTTTAATTTTGTGTTTCCACAAACTCTTGGAAAACTCTAGAAAAATGCAGACTAATGCATGCTGACAAGAGCATACTGATGGAGAGAGGGAGCTTGGGGGAGAGAGGCAAAAGGGAGAGAGGGGGCTGTGTACTGTCTGGGGTGCGGTGGCCATTTCATGGAGTACACATTTGTCAGCCGTTATAAAATCATATTCTATAAAGAGGTGCAATCTGTTACATGTCAGTTGACTCAATAAAAAGGTTGAAAAAAATGAAATTTGGCAAATAGCAGCCTGTAGAAATCTAGTCTTTGGCCCATATTTGTGTAGCTTGCAAGCTCAAATGGTTTTTACATTTTGAATGTTATAAAAAATAAATAAATAAAAGTGTCTATAGCAGAGAGCATATGTGTTCCACAAATTCTAAAATACTTCTCGCGTGGCCCTTGGCAGGAGAAGTTTGTCCACCCCTGGTGAGATCAATAATTATTCTCCCGTGTTCGTCAGAGCCCTGGGACTCAAGGGGGAGGCTGCACACTGGTGGGCCCTGCCCACCACCTCCCACCTCCTGAGTGGCTGTGACTTATTTGTGGCATAGACTTGAATGTTCCAATACAAATGCACGGGGAAAGGGGTTAAACTGCTTTAAACCAGCAAAAATAAATCTGGGTAGTCTCTAAACTAGGTGACCTCCGAGTCTAAGACAAGTCCCATTCTGAAAACTGTAATTATCTCGCTCACTAATTTGGCTGATTTGGGCTTAGTTTAAATTAATGCAAAATTGGAAGTGGAAGTCATTTGGAGCAATGCTGTTTTATTTCATAGTAGGAATTAACTGCTCTTAAATGCATTGTTTTAATGAACTGCCGAAGACCTTTGTAATTAAAGAATGCACTGAAATCCTTGGAAAGAACACATTTGTGTAAGTAGGTTAAACCTCGTCATCCTGTTTGTTCTTTAATCTACTGAGGCAGAGAGTTTTTTTTTCTTCCCAGATAATGCAGAGATAAACCGGATAAGTGAAAACCCACCTTATGTCAAATTGGCCTATATTTTGGTATGATGCGGACAGACTCAGTTTTGTTGGATTTGCTGAAAACTCAGACGTAATCACAGCTCTTGGTTCTGGTTCCATGCAGAGGAGTCTTAGGAGGTGGAGTATCTGCCCCAGATTATTTTCCTTGGGGCAGAAGTCAACGAGAACAGAGCTTGTGAGGTCCCTCTGAGAAGGCCCTTGCCAGAGGCAGGGCGGGGTTGAATACAGGGCAGAAGGCAGGGAACAACACTGTGCTCCCTCCACACCCCCTTGGCCCAAGACAGCCACTTACAAAGCTCTAGTCACCTGAGCCCACCTCGTGCCTGGCACAAGACAAAGTGGAGCCTTTTCAAATTCAAGTACAAGCTTGGGCCGGGCAGGGGCATCAGTGGAAAAATCCCATGCAACATTCATCACTGGCCTTTAAGAGTCTAGGGGCTGTGTTCAGCAGAACTGAAGCACTCGTCAAAGCTGGCGTCGGCTGCCTGCTGACTGCGAGCTAACTCCGTGCAGTGTCCGCACAAGCGTGTTCGTCTTTGCTGAGGATGCGAGCAAGCACGGGGACCCCGGGCAGCCTTTGCTCACCGCCTCATCCTGGGGCGCTGCCCCCTGTTCTAGCACGCTTTCTGCAATCCTCTTCGACTCACTGAGGCTTACTTGGGGACCAACAGAGAGCGCATCGTCCCTGTTGGCCCGTTTCAGCCCAGTGGTGCTACGTGGAGACCGCCCCCGGCATGTGGAGGCGCCCTGGGAGGGGCAGATTCTAATTTGAGCGGTGCCTCACGCTGGCTGCCTGTCCCTGACACTCATTTGCCCTCTGGGTCTCACTTCCCTCATCTCTAAAATGAGGCAGAGGACTGGATGTGCTTCGCTTTCGGTCTGGGGAGTTCCATGATTCTATAACCTAAGCTCCTCCTTGGCCTTCTCTAATTCTGTCAAGAGCAAGGGCGAGGAGGAGGCAGCCGTCATGACAACTTTATGGGCCATCAGAAATAGGGCAGAGCCAGGCAGGAAGCCTTAGGGGAAGGAGAGGAAAATTGGGCCAGCGGAGGCCCGGAGTCCCTAAAACATAACTGCCCGAGGACAGGATGGAGTTGCCACGGCCGGCCGGGCCTCCGCGCACTTAGGAGAGACTGAAGGGATTCATCGAGAGGAAGCTTTTGTCGGTCAGCAGTGTGGACCCTGCCAGGAGTTGGTCATGGACTTGGAGCTGAGGCATAGCGTACAGAAGGCAGGGGCTGGTCGTTGTTGTTCACGTGAAACCTCCAAACGTGGTGCCAGCCCTGCTAACGAGTGGAATAGCCGTCCCTTCCTGTCTCTGCACCCGTGAGTCCACGCAGATGCTTCGCTGCTGGGGTTCGATTCCAGCTCCAGGCTGAGTGGCTGTGTGATTGCAGGGAAGCCGCTTTGGCTCCCTGTGCCTCTGTTCTCGCCCCCCTGTAAAATGAGTGGTCATAGCCGCGTAGAACAGAATCACAGGGTTCTTAGGGAGGTAACATGTGTTATCAATACAGGAGATTTGGACAGTGCCTGCTGTTCATTAGGGTCTCTATGGATTCTTTTCCTATTAATATACTTGCCTGGGCCAAGTGCTTTTTAGGAGATGGATGTGGGGAGACTCAGCCTTGCTTTGTGAAAAGGTATTGGGGGGGCCGGCGCCATGGCTCACTTGGCTAATCCTCCGTCTGCAGTGCTGGCATCCCATATGGCTGCAGGTTCTAGTCCTAGCTGCTCCTCTTCCAGGCCAGCTCTCTGCTGTGGCCCAGGAAGGCAGTGGAGGATGGCCCAAGTGCTTGGGCCCTGCACCACATGGGAGACCAGGAGGAAGCACCTGGCTCCTGGCTTCAGATTGGCATGGCACACCGGCCGTAGCAGCCATTTGGAGGTGAACCAACAGAAGGAAGACCTTTCTCTCTCTTACTGTCTAACTCTGCCTGTCAAATAAAAAAAAAAAAATGAGAAAGAAAAGGTATTGGGGAAAACAGGCATGTTTGGTCAGAAGTCTTCCTTGTGCTGGGAGAGCGGGGCACTGAAGGAGTGGCAGACAATGAGGTTTGCTCTGCATGGCCCAGGAAGGGACAGGCGCTAGGCTGCAAGGGGACTTGCTGAGCACTCTGGGAATATCTGTGCCATCCAAAGATGAGCTGAGCCGCCTGCAAAGCCACTGAGCCCCGCTGTTGCCGGCAGAAGGGGTGGTGGCAGAGCTTTTGAGACCACCACTACCAGTGCCAGAGGATGTCAGGCCCTGTGCCTTGTAAAGCCCCTGGCGACCCAGACGTTCTGTGTGTGCAGAATGATGGCTGGCGAAGGGGCAGGCGCTAAGGAGACAGGAGGGACCCTTTCCGTGGGCTTGCAGCCATCAAGAAGATGGTTGCCCACCTGTTCTGGTATCAGGGTACAGCTCTGTCCCCGAAGCAGTGGGTGCCGCCTCAGACCTGGCACCCTGAATTGACCTCACCAGCGTTCATGTCTACCTGGCATGATGCTTCTTAAATGGGGGAGTTTGCCATTTGGGAAGCTTTATGTGCAAAGCCAGAATCCCCAGCCTCTTTGGAAAACAAACTGCACTCTGATTCCCTCCGTGCCCTGAGAGGGCTGGGGTTGCGTGGTGGCTGCCCCCAGAGGTCACTCCAGGGGTGCCAGCCCTGGGCCTTCTTTCTCTGATCTCCATGACCCATGTGAGTTTCCCTAGTTCGAGAAGGACTCCTTTGGATGAGAGGGATTCCTTTGAATATGGGTGAAGTTTCCGAACAGACTTTGAATCGCGCAAAGAAGACCGGGTTTCTCCAGGACAGGTTACCCTTCAGTGGCCTGTGTGGCGGTCTCACAGGTTTTGAGGCGTCAGGCTGGGTGGAGAGGAACACGAAGGCCACCTTTGTCAGCATGGACCTCCAGCAGGAGCCCTGGGTCCCTGACACTGTGTATGAGACTGAAGGTTCTTCTTTCCAGAGCCCAGCCCTGGCGTGCGCTGCCGCTACCTCTGCCAGATTGACCTTGCGATGGGACCAAGTTTTCTCCTTTGGGGTGGATCGGCGGGGTATGTGGCAGTCCAGCCTGCATCTGGGACCTTGACCCTTGTGGCTTACTGCTCCTTTATAATGTGATAAAGACCCTTTCCCCGCTGCTGGTGAAAGCTTGGCCTTGGAACCCATCCAATAGAGCCTCTGATGGCAGCGGCTTGGCTGTAGGTCTGGACAGGAAGTTCCCCAGGCTCTCTGGAATCGCACTGCTGTGTGGGAGATTGGCCAAGATGGTTCAGCCTGTGTTCCAGAGGAAAAGCAGGAGACCTCAAGTTCATCCTTAGAACCTAGGTTGCCGTTAAGAAACTAGCCTGATTCTAAGCACCACTGGGGGCCTGTGAAGCATCCAGGAACAGGGCCCTCGTCTCGCCGAATCTCCAGTGGGGGAGCCTAGGAAGCTGTATGCTCAGTGAGTGCTCCACACAGGCGAGAGAGAAAGCCTGTGCTGGTAGCCACTAACTTCCCTAGATCAGAAAAGCCTTAACATAGGCGGGGTGTGGATTCTGTATAGCCAGCAACCACCCCATGCTGTAGCCAGTACTGGCTCTGTCCATGTTAGACCATGCTTCCTCCTGTTCTCTGGACCATGGCTTCCTCTGCCAGGTTACCCTTATGATTGGAACACTAAGGCTTCCCAAGACAACTACCCACCTGCATGGCCTGTCCCCGACAAGAGCCTGCCCCTTATTTCCATGGTGATGGCCAATCACCTACATTAATCCATGCAAGGTGCAAAGAGCTAATAGAGAGTCCAGTGACTTTCCTCTGGAAAATCCTCAAAACCCAAGAATTCAAGCAACATTTTGTATGGATTTTAGACATTGCCAGGCCCTTCCTTGTTGCCTCATGGAGTATGTGTTAGTCTTACAGGTAAAGAAACAAAGCCTTAGAGACATGGCAAAGAAACTTTGCACCCGAAGGTCAGGTAGTTGATTTTATTGCTTTCACTCTCTGACTTCAGTCCCTTGAAGAGGCCATGCATGTTCCAGTGGTTTGAATGGTGAATGAGAATCTTGGGCTTTGTATCAGATGACAGGAAGTTACAGAGGCACTGGAGGGGCCTGGAGTTGGGGAGTGGTTTTCTTTATGTCCCTCTTGAGAACCACCAACCCACTGGCCAGTTGCCTACCCCATGGGTGACCGGCAGCTCTCCCAGCAGCAGAAATAGCCAAGTGCAAAGGACTACAGGTGGGCGAAGAGAACCTAACAGTGTTGTGGGTGGAAAGAGGCCCCCGGTACACAACAGAAGGTCTGCGGTAGAAGCCAGGACTGGCGTGGGAAGCAGGAGGTGCAGGCAGCCAGCAGACGTCCTGAGGGTGGGGTGCTTCTGGAAGTTTCCAGAATCACTGCCTGCCACTCTCATAGCACTGGGATGAGTTCATTCGTAGCTCTTAGTAAACACAGCTGTTGTGGTTGTAACTTGCCTCGAGGCGTTTTACTATTCCACCAACCCGCCAAACACACAGTTTGGCAGCCGGTATGGGAACAATGGTGTTGAGGGATGGGAAAAGAAGCTGCTGTCAGAGAGAAGAGCAGTGGCTGCCGGGCGGACAGACGCCACGTGCGTGCAAGCTGTGCTGTGGTGGGGGCGGGAGCATCGCCCATAGTGGCCAGAAGGCCTTAGGTGTGCAGGCAGTGAGCAGCCCTGAGACGCTGAACTCATCCCAAAAGACCTGCGAGCTGATGCCGTGCCAGTGAAGAAAGGGTTAATTACCATCCTCCCTGGAGGGAGACACAGCCTGAATAGAACTCTCGGCCTCTGAATACACCCAGGTCTTCTGTGACTGGGCACAGGTTTCTATGAACGAGCTGCCAGTGTGACTATGGTATGCATCATTTAAAGCACAGCTCCCAGGAGGGGATGTGTGGGATGAGCATTCCAGGCGTGTGGAAGCCAGTGAGGAGGTGGCGGCAGGTGGCTGTGCTGCAGGAGCCCGTCGTGTCCTAGAGCCTGGCAAAGCTGGCTGTGTGCCTTCGCGGTTTCCCACAAGTCTCCTTGCACTGTCTCAGCGCTGTTGGTTGTGTATCCCTGGGTGGGGAGGGATGGCCATTGGCACCTGTACCTTCCCGCCTCGAGGCAGACTTTATAAGGGAAGGGGGACTTGAGTGCCTGAGTTTGGTTCAGGGATTAGAGTCCCTGTGGCTTCATCCTGGGAGAATGATAGCCATCCCCATCAGCCTGCTGCAGGCTCAGCCACACCTGCAAAGGATGCCTGCGTGTGATGGCCCTGTGGTCCTTACATCAACCTCACTTACAACTCAGCCAGTAGAGCAAAATCATAGCAAACAGGGTAAATAGAAATGTGGGTTTCTGCCTGTTGCCTCGAGAAGAGGGCCTTGGAGAAGTATTTCTTGAAAATGCAGGTGGAGAAGCAGTTGCTAACTCTAGGAACAGAATTCAGATGAGCCAGTTGAATGTGTTGGGCCTGTGGAGGAAGTTTGACCTCTTTCCTGCGTCTGTCTACGCTGCCTTGAGAGCAGGTGGGTGAAGCATTAATAAGTGGCATCCAGGTGGCTTCCCAGGCCAGCTGGAATACTGAGCAGTAATTTGTGTTAGAAACTGAGGTCCTGAGGTTTGCCCTTATGGAACCTTCTAGATCAATGCAGAGCCATTGTCACTGAGACCTCGAAAGAGGACCCTGCAAGGATGGACATTTATGTCAAAGACAGAGATTGGGAGAAGACATTGCAGCACTGAGCACTGGTTGGAAGCCGAGCCCATTGTTTTGTTACAAGACGAGGTATTATGACACTGGGAAACAGTGATAAACCAATTTGGAAAATATTTAAGTGTAATAACGTGTGTGCATCTAAAATCACATTTAGCATCTATATTCAGCTTTAGACTTTAAGTAAGAATCACATATGTGGCATATGCTTGTGAAATCTGGCTGCGGCAGCGCAGCCCCGAGTACTGAGTGAATCCATCTGTTTCTCTGGACTGGATAAAGTGGGACTCCTGGGCCGGCCTCATGGGACAGCGGAGCTGCAGGGAACACCGGTGCGCTGCCTGATGATGGGCGTGTTCTTAGCTGGCTGTCCTGCGCTCCTGCCCTTTCAGTTCTCTTCTTTACCAGATGGAGCTCCGTAGACCTGATGATGAGGGTAACCTGTGAGTGCATCCTCTGTGCCGGGAGTGGCATTGACAATGACCTACTAAGTCAGCCCTATCGAGACAAAGACCAGAGGCAGGAAGAGGCTAGGTGATCCCATTGCTGAAAACTTAAACTGAGGTGTGTGCTGTGGCCACTGGCCTGGATTGAGAGGCATGGACCGTCTCTGGGAACTTTTTCCTCTCTGTCCCACCCAGCCTCCCAAATCCTAAGAGCCTGAGTGGCAGGAGACAGATTTCAAGGGAGAGTTCTGAAGGGTTCTGTGTGGAAACTTGAAATCCCTTAGGATCTTTGCGTTGAGAATCAGTTACAAGGACGCTGTGCGGACATGAGGACCTGCAGAGATGGGTCTGCCTTCGTGGGCTTGGAGAGCCAGAGGACACACCTGGGCAGGTGCAATCAGAGCACATCCCATAAGCCCAAGGGGGTTTTGAGGGGCAGACAGAAGTGGAGGTGGTGAGCTGGGAGGCGCTGGTGATGGTTTATGTGTTGGGTGGGGGCAGTCGCATCTGATTCTTTCATCACATGGCACACAGTTCCTCAAGGGGAGCGGAGGGGTCTCCGAAGCCAGGCATTTATTGCTTTGTCATTTGGTTTTTATTTGAGAGACAGAGAGGGACAGAGCTCCTATCTGCTCGTTTACTCCCAGTGGCTGCAGCGGAGTCAGAACTGGAAACTCGATCTCAGTCTGCTACATGGGTGGCAGAAACCCAATTCCTTGAGCCCTTGCCACTGCCTCCCAGGGTTCTGCATTAGCAGGAAGCTGGAGTCAAACCCAGATGCTCCGATCTGTGGTGCAGATGTCTTCACCCTCTTCCTGATTGCCTGCTCCTGAACCAGGGATTCTCATCCTCTGTCCAGGCTGCTGGGGAGCTGCATGGGCGGCGGTGAGGATTATCTTGGCACTATGCGGAGGGCTCCATGTCAGGGGCGGAGTAGAGCAGAGCATAGCGCTCTTGGTCCAGGCAATCTGTGGTCATTCCCAGTCCTCAGATTCGGCCAAGGTTTGGTTAGGCTTCTGGATGATGCTAACGTACTTGGACGGGAAAATGTTAGAAAGGCAAGGGTTTCCCAGCGGTCCCTGAGGGCAGTGCCATTGTCGGCATTTTACCTGCAGGAAACCGGGCTCTGGGAGGCAGGGCTGTGAACCTGCTGCCAGAGAGAAGCTGTGTCCAGCGCAAAGCCAGCCTTCCCTGCCCTCCCCTCCCCTCCCCCTCTGCTCCCTTTCCTCCTGCCTCTTTCCTGTTTTTAAGAAAATTTAGAGCATTGCTAGAGTTAATTACCTAGAGATCATTACCTAGAGCTCGCATCTCAGATTCGTCCTAAATCAGTGTCTTTTTATTCTCTTACTCTTAAGTCACTGATGATGATTACATGGGATGAATTGGCAGTTAGATAATGTGAACCAGTGATGGTGCGAGTAGCAACTTGAAGGAGAAGCAGGGCCATGAGCCGCTTTCGTGGACTGTTTGGACTCTGTTCGGACCAGGTGTTAACTTGTCCTCAGTGATCTCTAAGCCCAGCACATCTCCAGGGCTGGAGGAGGCTTGTTAATGGGCTGAGGGAGGGAAAGAAATTCTCCTCCATCCGTATCCCACTGCTCCCTGGGTGCAGCTTTAACCAGCAGGTCTCCCACTGTCTCTAAATGGAGGCTTAGGGTCTAAAATATTAAATTGACTTCCCTTATATATGTTTTTAAAGATTTATTTCATTTATTTGAAAGAGAGTTACAGAGAAAGGCAGGACCAGAGAGAGAAGTCTTCCTTCCACTGGTTCGCTCCCCAAATGACCACAATGGCCAGAGCTGAGCTGATCTAAAGCCAGGAGCCAGAAGCTTCCTCTGAGTCTCCCACGTAGCTGCAGAGACCCAAGGACTTGGGCCATCTTCTACTGCTTTCCCAGGCCACACAGAGAGCTGGATTGGAAGAGGAGCAGCCGGGACTAGACCCAGAACCCATATGGGATGCCGGTGCTGCGGCTTTAACCCACTGCGCCGCAGCACCAGCCCCTCCTTATATGTTGAGACAATGTCCTAGCTCTCGTAGACCCATAACCCAAGGATAGGAGCCCCCCAGAAATGAACTCACTGCGCAGCCAGGCTGAGCTTTTCTTCTAGGGCCATCCAAGAGGGTAGGGGACTGGGCGAACCCGTGCTCAGCTCCTGACCACCTGTGCTGGAACCAGGTCCTTCTCCCTGTCTGAACTGGGAAGCACAGCACGTGTGCTGCCAGGGCTGTGCCAGCCTCCATGACGAGGTAGTTCTAACGACACTGCAAACTGTAACCAGCTCCATAGCTGTACCCGCCAATGTCTTTGAGTCAATTGGAACTGCATTCAGCTGCCTTTAGCAAAATGCCACAGTGGAGAAGAAAGCCAGCAACACTTTTCTTGCATAACAACATCTGGATTTAGCCCAGGATGGGCCTTGTGGCTCCACTCAAGACCACTTCCATCTTCCTGCTCTGTTATCCTTGGGATATTAGCTCATACCAGAGGGTCATTAGGCCTCCTGCAGCTCCGAGCCTGTGGTCAAAGCAGAAGGGACTGGGGCCTGCCATGTTGGTTCCATGTTATCAGGAAACAAGAACTTCTTCAAGGCTGCCCTTTTGTGAGTCACCCTGGGTCACGTGACCATCCTTGGCCACGTGAGAGGCCAGGCGATTGGCAGATGGGGCAGTTGTGATGGGCTCATCACTCAGGATTCATGTGTGGCTCCAGATGTTGGGAGTCTTGTGATGAGGGAGAAGGGAAGAGACGTGGGTTTTGTGATGACGGCACACTGATCTGTGCATTTCTGTCAGAGACACTCAAATGGACGAGAGACACGTAGCGATGTTCTGAGCCCTGCCTCCCCCAGCTGATGTGACCTGTCATTTACCGAGCTCCAACCCTGACTTTGTCCGTGATAGAGGCCTTTGCTCCTCTCCTGTTTCCTGGAGCACAGGGGCCTTCAGTCCCTCTGGTAGAGAGCACCAGCAAAGCGCTCATGCTGCTGGCCTGCCATGTGTGTCCAAGCAGGGACCTCGGGCTTCATCCTGGCACTGTCCGTGACAAGATCCTCACGGCGTCCGGCGTACATTCTGCCTCTCCTAACCTACCTCAGATCGGCTCCCGGGGCCTCCAGACATCTCCTGCGTTGGCAGGGAGGGTGAACCAGCCTGCAAGTGAGCAGCTGCCACCCAGCTCCAAATGCACCGTTTGATGTGTCCTGTGAACACGAGGCTGGGCCCTAGAGTTTGGTTTCAAAGCCAGCTCTCAAGCATGGTCAGTAGAGGGTGCCAGAAGACCCTTCGGGAGGAAGAGAGTTTTGTTCTCCGGCTTGCTGAGGGTTCTCCGGCTTGCTGAGGGGCCGCGGGGCCAGGTGCCTGGAGCAGTAGGCTGTGAGCACACAACGTTGCATCTGGGAAGCTGAGCGAGGTGAGGTTCTCCTGCTCACACTCACTCTCTTGCTCTCACTGCCTCTGATGTACCTTCAGCAGTTAGAGTAATTGAAAGGCCATTCAGCCCAGGAAACAGGTGCAGAGCCCTAGGGACTGCCTCCATAGCAGCTGAGAGAATGAACTATAGGAAGAGAACAAGGGTCGGACCAGGCTCTGCCACTCACTGCCAATGTGGTCCTCGTGCTGGGCACTGACTCATCCCAGTTTCAGCGTTGGATGAGAACAGTACGATACTGACAGGATCTTTTGTTTTTTTCCTTTGATACATTTATTTATTTGAAAGGCAAAGTGACTCATAGAGAAAGAGAGTGAGAAATCTTTCATCTGCTCACTGGCTTCCCAAATGGGCACAATGGCTGGAGCTGAGCCAGGCCAAAGCCAGGAGCCTATAACTCCACCTGGGTCTCCCACGTGAGTGGCAGGGGCCCAAGCACTCAGGCCCTCCTCGGCTGCTTTTCCAAGTACATTCGAGGGAGCTCAATCAGAAGTGGAATAGCTGGGACTCGAACTGGTGGTGATGCTGGCATGGCAGGTGACACCGCTGCACAACACCAGCCCTCGTAGGATTATCAGGATTACAGGAGCTGGTCCTCTGATGGTACTTCAGAAAGTTCTTGCAAAGATGAATTAAAAGACACGGATATTTTGGTGTAAAACATTTAAAATCATGCCTATTTTTTCCTTTATAGACTCTTTCTATGAACTTTTTGAAGAGCACTTGTAGCCTTGGATTTCAAATTTTTGCACCAAAACCAACGTATATTTTAATGTCACTTTTTTTACAGATTTTTTTGACATACCCTCATCAATGGGAACATTTAGTACTGTGCCTGGTGCATGGTGAGGTCCCACTGTGGCTGTTGTGGAGACACCCTGGCTCTCAGTGGGTGACTGGGGCCTTTCTCGGTCCTCTGAGTCCTCACCAAGCACACAGCTGCCTGCATTCAGGCCTCCTACCTTCCGGCTCGCTCGCTCGCTCGCTCTCTCACACCTTCTCTGCTCTTGCGGAAACCCGTGGTCATTTGTCCTGATTCCTTGAGTATCTCATGGTGACTTGTTCATATTCATTGTCTCCGGGACCAGGATCCCCTTACAGTTTTCTGCTTTCAGGAATAAAATGCAGGAGCTGGATGAGTCATGGCTTAGGCACACGCAGAGGTCTTAGTGCATGTGATGTGTTTCTTGTCCTTGCAAGGAAGTATCTGTAGCTTTCGAGGACTGCCCTTCGCCAGCTGGATAAGGAGTTCGAAGATTGAGTTTCATGCAAGCACACCCGCTGCCAGGGCAGCCAGCCAGCACCTGGAGGCCCGGAGCAAGCTGTAATGAGCGTCAGTGCCATCTATAATAGATCCTGATTCCTCCCAGCAAGGATCCCGGGCTGCACCACAGGCCTCTCGAGGGCAGGCACCCGCTGGTCTTACTCACATTTGCTTCCGCAGTGCCCAGTCCAGCGCTGACCATTCGAGGCACAAACTAAATAACCCAAGAGAATAAAATGTGGACTTGCGGATGGAAGTGGCCCAGTCCAGCCCCTCTCAGTGAGCACACGAGGACTTTGCACTGAAATGAGCAGAGAGCAGCAGTTGGCACCTTCAGGTTGTGTTCCCATGGTGTTGGGAGTGGGCCCTGGGCTCCACACTTAGCCTTGGCTCCATTGGTTCTCGGCGGCCTCTGGCACATCTTAACCCCTATTAACCCAGTTTTCTCACCCAGCACCTGAGTCGGAGGGCTGCAGAGAGGAGGCAAGGGGTGTCGAGAAGAGTAAGGGCACAGAGTGAGCTCTCAAGCCAGTTTGCCCGGTGGCTCCCTTCCCTGAGGCAAGGAGGCTGTCATGCAGGCTTAGAAGTGTTTAGCATGAGGAGCAGAGTCCAGTCTCACCTTTACCCACTTTTTTAAAATGTCATCTACAGAACAGGCCTGCGAATGCTCCTCTCACCCCACCACCCTGCAGAGTAGCCTCCACTGAGCCAGCTAGAGGGATTTCTATGAAGAGCTCATGAGAGAAGAGTGTCATGGCAGCCCTCATTTCTTTTTTTTTTTCCTTTTTGACAGGCAGAGTGGACAGTGAGAGAGAGAAACAGAGAGAAAGGTCTTCCTTTGCCATTGGTTCACCCTCTAATGGCCTCCACGGCTGGCATGTTGCGGCCAGCGCACCGCGCTGATCCGAAGGCAGGAGCCAGGTGCTTCTCCTGGTCTCCCATGGGGTGCAGGGCCCAAGCACTTGGGCCATCCTCCACTGCACTCCCGGGCCATAGCAGAGAGCTGGGCTGGAAGAGGGGCAACTGGGACAAAATCCGGCACCCTGACCGGGACTAGAACCCGGTGTGCCGGCGCCACAAGGCGGAGGATTAGCCTAGTGAGCCGCAGCACCGGCCTAGCCCTCATTTCTATGATGACATCTTAATTGAGGGTGGCTGGCACCGTCACGCCTATGGTCAGAATGTTGCCATAAACTGTTTTATTTATGCCCCATTCCATCCCAGTGCTCTCTGTTTGATTTCTAACATTCCAGAGGAAAGCAATGTGATTTCATTCATAGAAACTGTTACCTGTACAGTGTGCCAAACACTGTCCTGAGGTCTGGCAGTGTGGAGGTTAACATGCTGTAGGCCTGCCTTCAGGGAGCTTATAGTCTCCGGAGGAAAAAGAAGGCCCTAAACCAGTAAGTCATTACCTGTAAGGGGATCCTGGATCCTAGAGACAATGAATATGAACAAGTCACCATGATATACTCAAGGATTCAGGACAAATGACCACGGGTTTCCACAAGAGCAGAGGAGGTGCGAGAGAGCGAGTGAGAGAGCAAGCAAGCCAGAAGATAGGAGGCCTGAATGCAGGCAGCTGTGTGCTTGGTGAGGACCCATGCAGTGGTGTATTCTGGGAACAGTGATAACCGGGATAAGGAAACAGAAGGATGGAACTTGGTCCCAAGCACCTCCTCCCACCCCAGATTCCAGTAAAGTCCTTGCACATAGAAAAGCCTGCGTCAGTCTTGAATGCAGCTGTGAACTCTTCTTGAATCATGGAGACTGCATTCATGGCATTTGCCTGACTGGATCGATTGTTTAGAATGGTTGCAGTCCCAGGTACCCAGGGGACTACCTGGAAAGAGTGGAGCTTCCCACTTTCTGTAGAAAGGCAAACAGTTTTCAGAAATCCTGCTTAGGCTCTCAGATGCATATCCCACCTTGCAATCAGCTTCTGTGACCTTGGCCTTGAGGGCTTGGTTCTGTCAATCATGTCAACTTGCAGTTCTGTACAAGTTGATTTTGAGCTACTGCTTGGACCCTGCTAAGGTAAAAGTACATGCAAAATGTGTGTTTTTTAATAAAAAAAAATTTGCACAATAAATCTTGGTAATGTGGAACAGGTTTGAGTTTTCAACCAAAGAGAAGCATCTTTCTGTGCTGCCATGTGGTCGGGTCCCAACTGCCCCTCTTGGTAGTCACCTGAAGAGCAGTTAAAAATCCCAGGGTGCAGCCGCACCGCCCAGGCCGGTTAGATCTGAGCCTCTGTGTGTGTGAGAGGAGTCCCCCACTGGGGACAGTGTGCAATACGGGTGCTGGAGATTGCTATTGTGTTTCAGTGGGAGAGTGAGGCCGCCAGGCAGGCTTCATCCACTGGGAACCTTGTCAAACGTAGCTGCCACCCCAGGAGTTCAAATGCAACAAGACAGGCTGGGTATGGCCCAAGGATTGCAGATGTTCTGGGCGACTATGATACAGTTGTGGTGGGGACCACACATCCATGGAGCTTTTCAGCCTTTTGCCTCCGTAAGGATGTTGAGCCATCCACAGTTGAGAGCCATTGCATGGAAAAACTGGGAGGAGACAGGTCGCTGGATGGATCTCTGCTTCTCCAAAGGCCGCTTACCCCAGGAAAGTGCTGTGTGTATATCTTCCCAGACCTGGGGATGCCACACACCTGTGTTGTGATTGCATCATTTCATGAGCTCTGACATAAATAGATGAAATACCAGTGTGACAAATAAAAGCAGCCTTTGTTTGTAAGCTTAAGTGGTAGCTTTCAAAGAAATTAATAGAGGTGAGTCTTCAAAAAGTGCTGTTAAATTATGGGTGTAGAGACGATAGTAACCTAATGGGGAAATCCAGGAAAGTAGTGACGTCACGTTTGCCTGGTTCTGCAAGCATTGTTACATTAACTTAACATATTCAACTCATTGTCGACCTTACATTCTGGTTTTTGGTTAAAAGAAAATGTTCACAGTGCATAAGTATCTCTTCTTTTGTCTTACATGAAAGGATTTCTTTATTATATTTTATATTATATATATTAATATAATAATATTTTATTCTGAAAGACTTACTTGTGATGGTTTAGGTGGAAGGGGAGCTCTTCGATCTGCTGGTCCATTCCCCAGGGGATGCAGTGCCAGTGCTGGGCAGACCAGAGCCAGGAGTTTGATCCGGGTCTCCATGACGGTGGCAGAGCCCAAGCACTTGGACCATCTTCTGCTGCTTTTCCCAAGCCATTAGCAGGGAGCTGGATTGGAATTGGAGCAGCTGGGATACAAATCAGCGCCCAAATTGGATGCCAGTGTCACATGTGGCAGCTTTACTTGCTACAATGCCAGCTGCAAAAGGATTCCTTCTATTAGCCAATCAACAACTCCCTCTTACATTGAACAAACAATAAAGAGTAATAATGTCTACTATGGATAGGTTTAAATAGTTGTCATTAGATATTCACATTTGCATTTTACTTTCTTATTTAAACAATAGCAAACACTTTAATGATTTTTTAATTTTTCCTATAAATTATAAGATGCTTCCAGTTTTTTTTTTTAAGATTTACTTTTTTATTTGAAAAGCAGAGTTACAGAGAAAGGAGAAGATAGATTGCTCATGGATCTGCTAGTTCATGCCACAAATGGCCCCAACAGCCAGGGCTGGGCCAAGCCCAGAGCCCAGAGCTGCTTCCAGGTTTCCTACCTGCGTGCAGGGGCCCAAGCACATAGGCCATCTTCCATTGCTTTCCCAGGCGCATTGACAGGGAGCTAGATCAGAAGTGGAGCAGCCAGGTCTTGAACCAGTGCCCATATGGGACGCCGGCATTTCAGGCAGAGGCTTAACCTGCTGTACCACAGTGCTGGCCCTAAAATGCCTCCAATTTAAATCAAGCCCTGCAAAGAAAAAATCAGTCAAATATCTCATTGCTCATCTAGCTGTTCAGCTATACTTCATTAAAACGATTAACTTTTGGATTGTCTTCCTCCCACTGGCTGCCTCAGGCTGTTTTAAATACTGCTGTTGTCTGGTTCTGCTAGTGAGTATCAGTGGTTGTTTATGATACAGAGGTTAATCTCACCATGGATACATCTCAAAGCTCCAAGTCCGGGGTTCCCTAAGCTTAATGTTTTTAAATGGTTGAGAAAGAAATCAGAAGTAGAAGAATACATTGGGACTTGTAGAAATCATGTGAACTTTGCATTTCAGGTCCCCTACAGTTGCAGTGGTTCAAACCCACTCATGTTTGTTCATGATTGGGGCTACTTTTGAGTTGCAGTAGCTGAGTTCAACAAAGATCTCAGGATGCTCAAAGCCTAAAATGTTTGTGCTGTGGCCCCGCAAGGGGAAGTCGCAGGGTCCTGCCTGCAGGCCAGCTGGGCCTGAGTGTGTTGTCATTCTGGGTCCTTGGCTCATCTCTACTCTGTTCCTCCCTCCACATTGCCTTTCTTGAGGGTTTGCTCATAGCCTGCCTCTAAACTGAATGTGTTGAATGGAACTTCGTCGGGTTTTTAGGAGTTTTCCCCTTGCCTGCCTAGTGAGAGCAAGCTCCAGGGCTGGGAGTGGTGACACACTGGTTCAGCTGCCACTTGCAATGCCCACATTCGGTATAGAATGCCAGTTTGAGTCCCATCTCCACTTCCAATCCAGCTTCCTGCCAGTGCCCCTGGGATGCAGCAGATAATGAACCAAGGACTTGAGTTTCTAACCACCCACATAGGAAACCAAGAACGAGCTCCTGGCTCCTGGCCCAGCCTCAGCTGTTGCAGCCATTGGGGGAGTGAACTGATGGGTGGGAGATCCCCTCCTTCTCTCTCTTCCCTCTACCTGTGTGTCTGTCCAAGGAGAATGAGGGAGAAAAGTGTGGCTGACGTCTCACTGCCCTTTCATCCTTCAAAAGCCCTTCCCTGCTGTCTGGGAAGCTCTGGGCAGCTGATTGAGTGGGGCTGGCACGTTCCCTGCAGCAGGTTTATTGGTACTCAAATGCATGTTGTCTGCCCTCACCCAGTGGGGCTGGAGGCAGTTCTGTTCTAAATGCTACTCGAATGAGCCAGCACGTTAAACCTTTAAGATCAGGGGCTAGACATAGACTAGACAGACACACCTCCCTCCTGCTGTCAGGTTTCATTTTCCACTGTTTCAGTTGCCCAATCATCCATGTTCTGAAAACCTTACGTGGAAACTTACTGAAATAAATGATTGACAAGTTTTGAATTGCATGCCATCTGAGCAGCGAGATGAAGTCCCGCCCTGCCCCAGCCTGCCTGAGATGTGAAGCTACCCTTTGTCCAGCATATCCATTCCGTTGTTGCTACCCACCCGGAAGTCACTGAGTAGCTGTCTCTGGGGGTATTAGAGTGCTTGTGTTCAAGTAACTCTTACTTTACTTCATAATGGCCCCATAGGGCAAGAGCAGGGATGCAGAGGAGTGGCCAGGGCAGTAAACCATGCAAGGACAGACCAAGTCTGTTACCTTGTGGCAGTGCTACAAGGCGTATCAGAAAAAAAAAATAGAATTTGTACATGTTGTTTCTACAGTGGATGCCTGAAGAGAGGAGAGGCAGAGAGAGGGGTCTTCTATCCTCTAGGTCACTCCCCAATTGGCCACAATGGCCAGAGCTGTGCCGATCCAAAGCCACGAGCCAGGAGCTTCCTCCAGGTCTTCCCTTGCAGGCTCAGGGGCCGGAGCACTTGGGCCCTCTTCTACTGCTTTCCCAGGCCACAGCCGAGATCTGGCTCAGAAGTGGAGCAGCTAGGACTGGAACCAGCGCCCAGATACCGGCACTGCATGTGGCAGTTTACCCACTATGCCACAGCGCCAGCCCCTGTATGATTTTTAAATGCACTTATAAGACTGGATGCTTATAAAAATACCTCAGTATATGTACAGGGCATGGCAAAAAAATGAAAAGTTATTGATATGACATTGAGGAAAGGTCATAAAGGCACTGCAGATGAGGAATACTGAGCATTCTCAGCAGGAAGAAATACACAAGATTAGATTTGGATGAATGCTTAGTAAAAGGAAGATAAATCTAACTCTTTGTTCCCCTCCAACATATACAGTAAGGTCATACTCATTCTAACAGACGGAGAAAATGTGGAACAGTTCATCAGGAGCTGAGCCAGTCAGCAGCAGAGTGTTCTGGAAGGTGAGATAAGGTGTAGGAAGCACCTTGTTATCAGCCAAAATCATATCACAGGATGTGTTGGGAATATTTTGATATGGAGACAGAAATTCACAGAAGGACGTGAGAACAAATATATGGATGCCAAGTTCAGTCAGGGGTTATGTTTGCTTGTGCAAAATCAGCTTGTGGCCCAGCTATGAAAAATCTGTGACAGGTCAGGGTTGAGAAGTTGTCAGAGGTGAAGTGAGAAACGTAGCCTCAAAGCATTAATGGGGAATAAAGAAGGAAAAGGGTGACCTCAGAGGAGTTAGAAGGAGTTCAAATAAATGACTACATAGATAACACAAACTGTTGATGCTTGGGTCTTCCAAAATGGAGATCTGACAGTGAGTGGGTATGTCATGTAAATTAGGAATTGCATTTGGGGGCAGATGCTGTGGTGTAGCAGGGTAAAGCCGCCGCCTACAGTGGTGGCATCCCTTATGGGTGCCAGTTAGAGACCCAGCTGCTCCACTTCCGATCCAGCTCTCTGCTATGGCCTAGGAAAGCAGTAAACGATGGCCCAAGTCCTTGGACCCCTGCACCCATGTGGGAGACCCAGAAGAATCTCCTGGCTCTTGGCTTCAGCTCAGCTCAGCTCTGGCCATTGTAGCCATTTGGGGAGTGAACCAGCAGATGGAAGACCTCTCTCTCTCTCTCTCTCTCTCTCTCTCTCTCCCCCTCTCCCCCTCCCCTTCTCTCTCTAACTCTGACTTTCAAATAAATAAATTTTTAAAAATAAAAAGGAATTGTGTTTGGATGTATTAGATTAAACACACACACACACCATAAAATGAGAATCTTAATTTGGAGTTTCCTTTCCCCTCACGGAAGAAAGGCACATCAGAGCTACTTTAGTGGCCTATCTTCAGGGACTCAGGCTGTTTGTGTCTTCCAGCCCTGCTGTCTTCATGGTGTTATCCATTCTCAAAGCTACCTCTTGTTCCAAGATGGCTGCTGGAGCTCCAACCTTTAGGTCCACAATCTACTTAGGATGCAAAAGGAAGAATGAGGGATAGAAAGGGCATAGATTTCAAGAGTTCTCGCAGAAGATTCCAGTCGTTACCCACCACTAGTTTCTAGGGAGACTGGGAAAGATGGATTTTAACCAGGACTACAGCTGCCCCAAATGAAAGTAAGATTCTGCCCTTAAGGGAAAATAGGGTAGCTCCCGATAGCCACAGCCACAAAGAGAGTATGTGCTAAGCTAATCTTCGTATTAGATGCAAGGGTAGGGAGGGTAGTGCCCTATGCCCGGGGAGAACACCTGTGTGGGATATCTCAGGATAAGCACAAGTTGGGGTGGAGATAAAAACAGAGACAACCAAGCTGTTAGCACAGTATGAGCGTGCCAGATACCACGTGGTCAGATGAAGAGCTCAGTGCTTCATTCTCGCCACGAAACTGACTCGGAAGCTAGGTTTCGTAGCCCGTTGTTTAAGAGCAGTGTTCCCCTCCTGGTCCTGCCACCTAGCTTGCTAGATGACCGTCGGCAGGTATCTTGATCACTCTGTCCTCAGTTTGTCTGTCTGTACAGTGGAAACAGTAGCCTGTGCCTCCTATGGTGTTTATGAGGATTAACTGGGCAGTAGCTTGGAAAATCTTCACATAGAGCTGAGTCCACAGGAGGCACCAAGCTGCTTTTTCTTCTTCTTTTTTTATTTATTTGAAAGAGCTACAGAGGGAGGGAGAGGGAGAGGTCTTCCATCCTCTGGGTCACTCCCCAGATGGCTGCAATAGCAAGACTGGGCCAAGCTGAAGCCGGGAGCCTCTTCTGGGTCTCCCATCTGAGCACAGGGTCCCAGCACTTGAACCATCTTACAGTGCTTTCCCAGGCCCATCAGCAGGGAGCTGATCGGAAGTGGAACAGCTGGGACTTGAACTGGCGCCCCTATGGGATGCTGGCGCTGCAATGATGGCTTAACCTGCAACACCACAATGCTGGCTCCAAGTTCTCTTTGGCAGGAGGCGAAGAGCACCTTGCAGGCGCTTGCCTCCAGCCGCCTCACGCTAGAAGGTAAGGGAGGAACGGTCCTTATGGTGACTCGGTCCTGAACCCAGACAAGTAGCTGGGTGAAAGGCGACAAAAGGGACAGGAATATTGAAAGCAGGCCACTCGCTGTGAGCCACAGAGGGGTGAGAGCGCTAAAGCCGAGTGTATGAAATGCTCCTTAGAGCAGGAGACTAGTCATAGGAACCCCAAATGCAAGGAGGCAGGGTTGTTGCAGAATTAGGATACGTTACACACATATTTCTACGATCACCACAGACTCGGCAACCAGAAATCCGGAGACGCCGTTGTGGGTGGCCTGGTGTCATGGGGTCAGAGTCTCGGGCTTGGAAAGGGTGCGCGGGAGAGGGATAGAGAAGTACAGTCCCCCAGAGTCAGGGTCGACACGAAAGTATCCTTTCTCTACACACTGGGGTGTTGGAAACCCTTTCTGAGAATAAACCATGGGGATCCACTTTTTGTTATTGCTAGTTTTTTTTTTTTTTTAAAGATTTATTTATTTATTTGAAAGGCAGAGTTACAGAGCAGAGAGAGAGCAAGTGGTCTGTTGGTCGGTCGGTCTGTCTTCTATTCACTCCCCAGATGGCCACAATGGCTGGAGCTACGCTGATCCAAAGCCAGGAGCCAGGATCTTCTTCCAGGTCTCCCATGTAGGTGCAGGGCCCAAGGACTTTGGCCATCTTCTGCTTTGCCAGGCCACAGCAGAGAGCTGGATCAGGAATGGAGCAGCCGGGACTGGAACCGGCGCCAATAGGAGATGCTGGCACTGCAGGCGGCAGCTTTACCTGCTATGCCACAGCGCCAGTCCCTATTACTAGATCGTGTCAGGGAAATTTTCTATTGAAAAAAATAGTGTGATGCGCCTGCCTGTACCTGTCACCCAGGTTCATTAATTATCAATTTGTGGCCAATCATAGTGTGTCTCATCCATACCCAGATCCAGATTATTTTGAAGCAAATCCAAAACATCTCTTCTGTCATTGCCAACTATTCCAGAACGTATACATAAAATGTAAGGATTTTAATAAAGCACACCAGTACTGCTAGTACACCTTAAAATAATTAGAGTACATTCTTAATGTTAAAATACAGTGTCCAGAATTTTAGCTTTTCTCAAGTTTTAGATTGCTTATTCAAATTAGAATGCAAATAAGATTCAGCCGTGGGCTCTAGGTATGTTCCGGAGTCTCTCTTAATGCAAGTTTTTGTCGAAGAAACCAGGGTATTTACCCTACAGAGTTGCCCGCAGCCTGAACTTCGTGCTTACTGCGTACCCTTAGTGTGATTTACCATCTTTCTCTCCTTGCTGTGTTTTCTGAAGTGAGTTAAGATCCAGCAGCTTGAGCAAGCTCAAGTTGGAATTTTGCAAGGCTACTTCATAGGTGGTCTTGTTATTAACATCTAGAGGCATCTGACGTCTGGGGATCTTGCTTTCACGAATGTGAGCCGCCAGTGAGAATCATTCATTCATTAATGCCTGCTGCCGGCGATATTCTTTTTTTTTTTTTTTTTTTTGACAGGCAGAGTGGACAGTGAGAGAGACAGAGAGAAAGGTCTTCCTTTTCCATTGGTTCACCCCTCAATGGCCGCTGTGGCTGGCACACTGCAGCCAGCGTACTACGCTGATCTGAAGGCAGGAGCCAGGTGCTTCTCCTGGTCTCCCATGGGGTGCAGGGCCCAAGCACTTGAGCCATCCTCCACTGCCTTCCCAGGCCACAGCAGAGAGCTGGACTGAAAGAGGAGCAGCCGGGACAGAACTGGCGCCCAACTGAGACTAGAACCCAGGGTGCCGGCACCGCAGGCGGAGGATTAGGCTAGTGAGCCGCGGTGCTGGCCAACTGGCAATATTCTAATGGAGGGCCTTTATGAACTCACTTCACATTTAGTGTGTTTCAGCCCTTTGCAGCTATTCTTACAGATGCTATACCGACTGGTAAATTTAGTCTGGAAATGGTAAGTGTGGGCACATTTGTGAAGTCCTCCCAGGAAACGGTTCCGGGCAGCATCTGCACTGAGCTAGCACCCTCTGCCTTTTCCGGATTTGTTCCTCTTTGCGAGGGAAGCTTTCTCGCTTTCATTTTGCTAAGTCGGGTTTCACATCATCCTCTGCACTCCCTCCATATGCTTCACCAGCGGAACCATCGGACCAACCTGCTAGCTAGGTTCCCCGGTGATTAATTTCTTCCTGGAGACCCTGAGGCCCGCAGTCGTGCACATATGGTATGTGATGGCTTGGTGCATAGCTGTGTTAATGGTGTGTGAAGGTGACCTGAATAAATTTGGAATCGGAGCTAATGTGGGTTATGGCAAGCTGCTTCTAGAATTAATTCAGAGTTCTTGCATTTTTGTCTAAGTAAAGTGGATGTTAGGCGACTCTCTTAGAAGCTACGTAGACCTGAGCTCACATTCTGTCAAGGACACAGCAACTAAGTCTTCCATCTTTGGAACCTTTTTTTTTTTTTTAACTAGGTTATATGAGTTTCATGTATTTTGTATATAAAGATTTAGGCACTTAGTGATACTCCTTTGGAACCTTTTAAATGAATGCATTCATTCTGCATTGCCCCACACCTGCTTGGTAAAATGTAAAAAAAAAAGTATGATTCTCCTTTTCTAGATATTCTTTATAAGTTGAGCCGGAAAAGGCATTGGTGCGGTTTCATCTGTTTTTCCCCACCCTTCCGGTCAGGAGGAATAGACGCCAGCAGAGGCTGACCAGCCCTCTTGAGTCTTGGGCAAGCAGTCACCTGCATGCGTCTATCCAGGGCTCCAGATGGACATACGGTCTTCAGTTTGTTTTTGATTATTGTAGCCTTGTCAATGAAAAGACTTCAAACATGACATCTGCAGTATATGGATACTCATTTATTGGTAAAAAATGTTGACTACAATAATAACAACCCGTACATTATGCAGATGTTGACAGCTCTACAAGCACTTTGAGACATTTTTCTTGTATTCCTGTGGATCATCTGTGGGTCCCACTTAGGAGTCCCCTTCCTAGATCACAGGTTTGA
Source organism: Sylvilagus floridanus (assembly GCA_949820135.1). NCBI lineage: Eukaryota > Metazoa > Chordata > Mammalia > Lagomorpha > Leporidae > Sylvilagus > Sylvilagus floridanus. Next base: position 76,145,758 of record OX463236.1, read on the forward strand.
GCAAAACAATGGTGTCCTCCAAATGCATTTTCTGAAAGCAAAATTCAGCCTCAATTATTTTTTAAAATCTGAATATATGGGAAGAGATGAGTTTTGGTTCCAGGCACACGTTTCTTTTTCACAAAGTACATTTTATTTGAATCACAGGACAGAGTTCCATAACCATTTCTTTAAAGGTTTGTCTATTTTTTTTTTTTTTTATTTGAGAGGTAGTGTTACAGACAGAGGAGGAGACAGAGAGAGGTCTTCCATCTACTGGTTCACTCCCCAAATGGCCACAGCACCTGGAGCTAGGCTGATCTGAAGCCAGTAGCCAGGAGCTTCTTCTGGGTCTCCCACGTGGGTGCAGGGGCCCAAGCACTTGGGCTATCCCCTACTGCCTTCCCAGACCACAGCAGAGAGCTGGATCGGAAGAGGAGCAGCTGGGACTTGAACTAGCACTCATATGGGATGTCAGCGCTGCAAGCAGAGGCTTAGCCCGCTACGCCAGAGCGCCAGCCCCACCATCACCATTTTAAATGTAACACTTGTGGCAGGTCTCTGAACTGGCCCTGTTGGTGTTACTTATGTGGTGCACTGCGGCCTATCCGTGAGCACGACTATGTTCTTGTACAGTCAGGCAGTGGCTGCGTGAACCAGCTCAGTCAGCAGCAGACAACACAGACAATGCCAGTCCCCTCAACGTAATTGTAGAGCTCAAAAATTCCTGTTGCCTTGGGGCCGACGCTGTGGCGCAGCGGGTTAACGCCCTGGCCTGAAGCACTGGCATCCCATACAGGTGCTGGTTCAAGACCTGGCTGCTCCTCTTCTGATTCAGCTCTCTGCTATGGCCTGGGAAAGCAGTAGAAGATGGCCCAAGTCCTTGGGCCCCTGCCCCCACGTGGAAGACCTGGAAGAAGCTCCTGGCTCCTGGCTTTGGATCAGCCCAGTTCTGGCCATTGCAGCCATCTGGGGAGTAAAGCATCGCGTGGAAGACCTCTCTCTCTCTCTCTCTGCCTCTCCTCTCTCTGTGTAACTCTTTTGAATAAATAAATAAAATCTTTTTAAAAAAATTCCTGATGCCTGATATTTTTACTGTCCCTCTTCTGTGTTTAGAGACAGAAATAGTTAACACCGTGTGACTGTTGCCTTCGTATTCAGTACAGTATCACGTTGTGCAGACTTGCAGCTGGGAGTAATAGCCCAGGTGTACAACAAGCCACAGCCTTCAGTGTTTCTCCATGTCCTGCTTAAGGAAAACATTAAGAAGAAGGGGCCATTTGGCAGGCTTGAAAATAGGAACCCCCTTCCCGCCAGGAGTGCTGAGTGGCAGACTGGCATTTCTGAGTAGGAAGACAACTCTTGAACAAAGACCAGGGACCACAGTTCACCATTGGCTTAATCTGTGGGCCATTGTGAGAAAGCACCAGAGCCTGGACGCCCCATTGGGCATAGGCTTATGCCTCCCAGCTGAGGAGGCTCAGTCTGAGAGCAGGGGTCGCCAGCATGGTCAGGTTCGGGTGAGGGCCTCTTCCTGGTTACACCCTCAGAAGGCAGAATGAGAGTGAGCCAGATCGCTGGTGTCTTCTTAGAAGGGTGCTGATTCCATCTGGGAGGGCTCCACTCGTGAGCTCAATCCTTCTCTCCAAGAACTCCCAGTCCTTAGCAGCTGTGTGCATGGGATAGAGGAGAGTGGCTGTTGACAACTCTCTTCCTTACCCGCAATGCTTTGGAAGGGGGAGCTGGTTGGTGCCTGAGGAACCGATTTCTGGTGGATGAAGCCACTTCCTGAAGGCACAGGGCCAGAAAAAGGGTAGCGCCAAGTCTGGGAACCTAATTTCCTGGCTCCAGGCCCTTGCCCCGTGATCCTGTTCATCCTCAAGGCTGAGTGTGTTGGGGCTGGGCCACAGAACCGGGAAATATGGGAGGCAGGAGGGAGGCGGAGGGAGTGGAAGACATAGGAAGCGTAGAGAAGATTTTCCAAAATGATAGACAAGAGTGAGACCTCACCTTTGCCTCCCTGGGGTATTTTCATTGTTCCTGTTTTCACACTGCTGCCTCTGAATGAGACACTTCAGCTGCTTCTGCCTGCTGAATACATTTACTGGCAGCATCTCAGATTCGGATGCGCTCTAATTAGGTGGATCCCTTTTATTTTTGCTATCTTGGCGTTTCAAGAAATCGGGAATGAAGCGAAGAAATGTCGAGAGGCCCGTGATTGATGTTGAGGGGGTGGGAGGAGGGGATTCTTAGCTTCCCTCTTAGCGATCGGCCCCTTTTTCTGAAAGCCTGGCTGTTGCTGTCCTTTCAGGGGAACCCTGACCTCCGGGCTTGAATCAGGGTCTCGATCCGTACGTCTCAGACAGGACAGAGATTACGCCCGGAATGTCGAAGGCTGTTACTTGATGTGATGGGAGCAGGAAAAGGAAGGGGCCCGAGAGAGAGAGTGCGGAGGGAGGGAGGGAGGGACTTGGGGTTTAAATGGCCTGGTTTGTCACACGTCAGGTCCCAGCCTACAAGGACGAGTGTTGACACTTGGTGTTCTGGGGGAAGAGCTGATGCACGTTATTACCAACTGACACATCCATCACCACGGAGCCGTGGGTAGCGGTGCAGATGGCACCAGGCTGAGTGCCTTGCAGAGCAATTGAGCAAGTGAGCCTTCACGCACTGGAGCGCAAAGCTGGAAATGGGCCGCAGCCATGTGGCGAGGTGGAAGCGAGCCCACGTGCTCTCCCTGGGGGAGGGGCCGGCGGGGTGGCCAAGGTCCCTGGGAGGGGGGAGGGGGGACAGGGCTCTTGCAGGGGCAGAGATGGAGGGAGGTGTGTGCCACAGGGAGAGCTGGGGCTGTGCTCCTGTGTCTCACCATGGTGCTGCTCAAGATCTCATCTGTTGCCGTGAATGCCCGCGAGAGTTAACAGCAATTTTAATCCCCACTCGTTTTACACATCAGGAAACTGAAGCTTGGGAGCTGGCCCAGGTTCCCACCAGAAAGTTAGTCACAGAGCTGGAAGCAAAAGCCAAATGACTTCACCGATGACCCAAAACTGCCTACTAAATTTTACACAATGTGGCCAGGGCGCCCGAAACAGCTGGATGGCTTCATGTCTGCATAGTGGTGGGGGTGGGGTGGGGGTGTGCCTGGCCTGCTCCTCTGGGGCTATTTATAGATGCACAACCATCCCCTGTCCTCACTCTGGTTAGTCCCACACACACACACACACACACACACCCCTGCCATGCTGGTGAGAGCCGCTGGGCGGAGGGCGCTTCAGAGCGCGCGGCGAGTCTCTGAACAGCCTTGGTGACCCTGCTTCGAGTCCGCGGAACGATGACAGCTTCCTGGCACCTACAGCCGCATCTTATTTGGAGCCCATTGTCCTGTGTGGATTTAGAAGCCATGATCCTCCGAAATCTCCCTGCCCGTTTCTTTGTTCAGACTGGAGACCAGGACTGTCACCTAGTCAGGCAGTGAATACTGAGCCAAGTGCTTGTAGATATTCTTTCCTCTCCCTCGCGCCCAGTAGGTACACAGGAGCAGCCTGCTCTCCAGCTATGCAGCCCGTGCCAGGGGTCAAGAGTTAACAGTGAAGCCGGCACCGTGGCTCAACAGGCTAATCCTCTGCCTTGCAGCACCGGCACACCGGGTTCTAGTCCCGGTTGGGGCGCCGGATTCTGTACCAGTTGCCCCTCTTCCAGGCCAGCTTTCTGCTGTGGCCAGGGAGTGCAGTGGAGGATGGCCCAAGTGCTTGGGCCCTGCACCCCATGGGAGACCAGGAGAAGCACCTGGCTCCTGTCTTCGGATCAGCGCGGTGCACCGGCCGCAGTGGCCATTGGAGGGTGAACCAACCGCAAAGGAAGACCTTTCTCTCTGTCTCTCTCTCACTGTCCACTCTGCCTGTCAAAAAAAAAAAAGAAAAAAAAAAAGAAAAAAAAGTTAACAGTAAAGCCTAGGGCACCACAAGGAAGAGATCCTTTTTTATGCCTGTAGACCCAAGGGGCACCTCAGACCAGGCTGGAGAGAGAGCCGGGTGTCCTTACTCCTCCCGCTTTCATATCGAGCACTGTGTTTTCTCCTGGAGAGGCAGGGATTTGGGCTGGAGGTGGTGAGACAGAGGAGGACAGGCCTTGAGAGTCGTAGCTTCCAAGGGTCTCCCTGAGCCCTCTGCAGCCTGAGTGGGAGGCACCAAGAGCTACTCCCCTCCCCTACCCCCTACCTCAACACACACAACTTGACCTTGAGTATAAATGAGCCAAGGACTGCACAGAATTTCAATTACCCCACAGTATACATTATTTCTGCTTCACGGCTGAGAATCCCAGAGATCTGCATGTTGGGGGCTTATCTCTAATCTTAGAATAAAAGAATTGTTTGTTCTTGTTGAAGTTTGGACACATGAACAGGCACATGAGTTTGCTGGCTTTTATCTCCCTCCTACATCCCAAGTCCTCAGAAAGAACCTTACACTCTATAAGTTAAAGGGAAGATAAACTCATTGTACAATATACCTTTTAAGATTTGTAGCTCTCCTGGCTTGTGATTTTTGATTACCATATACCCTTAAGTAGTCATGGGCTTGAGCTCCTTTGCCAGGAGCAGGTGGCAGAACGTGGCACTGACAGCAGGGGAGAAGTTGGCAGGGCTTTAGAGAGTGTTGGGAGGAGCTGGGCCAAGCCTGAGACTGTGTCCCTTGTGAGCCCACAAATTCTTTTTTTTTTTTTTTTTTTTTTTTTTTTTTTTGTAAAAATTTCTTTGAAAGAGGCAGAGACAGACAGGCACAAAGTCTTTGATCCGCTGGTTCACTCCCCAGATGGCCGCAATGGCCAGAGCTGGGCCTATCTGAAGCTAGAAGCCAGGAGCTTCTCCCGGGTCTCCCACGTGGATGCAGGAGCCCAAGGACTTTGTTCATCTTCTGCTATTTTCCCAGGCTGTAGCAGGGAACTGGATAGGAAGAGGAGCAGCCAGGACTCGAACTGGCACTCCAGAATGTTAATTGTTAAATTAACAACAGGCACCACTGTATAGGAACTCCCCATGCAGGACCTCTGTCCTCAATGAGTTGTATTGAGAGTTAACTGTAAAACTAGTTTTCAAACTCTGTGTGTGTGTGTGTGTGTAAAATGTTGAAATCTTTACTTAGTATAGAGTTGGTCTTCTGTGTGTAATGTTAATTGAAAATGAATCTTAATGAAAAGTGGGACTGGCAAGGGGGGGGAGGGCGAGTATGCTGGGAAGAATAACTATATTCCTAACATTGTACCTATGAAATTTGTATTCCTTAAAAATAAAGACAATTTCAGTGGGGAAGGAGGTACTAGTCCAGGGCTGTTAGGATGAGGGAGAAAGGAAGGGAGGCAGAGAGAGGGGCAAATGACAGGATGGGGAGGTCACCACGCTGGTCACCACGTTGCCTCACCAGGAGTCACACAGAGCAGACAGGGGACCTGGACTCCCGGGAAAGTGTGAGAGCAGCTCTTCCTTGCCCGTGTCTAGGACAGAGAAGTGGCAGATTTTATTTGTCTTTTTTCTGTCCCAAAAGCCTGAGTTCACCTGACGGAGGCCCAGAACCTCCTTCATTCTGGAATGCCTTTCAGAAAGGAGACCCTCTGCCCCATCCCGCCACGGAGCTGCTTCCCGGCCTGGTGGTGCAGAGCAGCCTGGCCATGAGCAGTGCCTGAGACAGCGAAAGCAGGAATCCGGGGGGGGGGGGGGTGCACGGGTGCGCGTCACCACCACACAGGAGCTCCACTCAGAGCTCGGACAGCAAGAGGGGTCGGACACCAGAGGGAATGGAGACAGACCGACAGGGTCTTCATTCAGTGCCATGGACAAGTCCAAGTGCAGTCTTTCAGCGAGTGATGTCACTCATGGCAGCGGTAAAGGACTCCGTGTCTAGATTCAGTCCAAACTGACCCCATGGTTTTGGGTTTCGTAGAGAAAAAGCAGGCTGCACGCCATGAATTTGTATAAGCTATGGCGGAAAAGGAGGTAGAAGCTACAACTTGAGAAATGATTGAAAATCCATGGTAGACCAAATAAATATCCAATGCTGAGTGTACAAACGTTCTTTAAAATACATGCAGAAAATTGAATTAATGAATACGTGTATTTTGGTGCAGAAAATTGGAAGTCATGAAATTCATGTCTGTTTTCCGTGAAGTTTTGCAAAATGTGGTTGTCTTGCTAGAGTTCTTGTTGCTGCAGAGGAGTGAAGCCTGCCTTTAGGAGCTTTGCCCATGGTAGGTGGTAGCCAGCTCTTGGAACCCAAGGAAGCGCAAGGAGGCACCTGGGCTGGCCGTGGACTCCGAGCGTGCCAGGACGACCCTCCCATTTGGCCTCTTCTGTGCAAGACGTTAATTTTTCTCTGCCAGGAGCCTGTCCTCCATGCAATGACCCATGCTTGCCTCAACAGGTTGATAGCTCACTGCTGTCACTCCCAGGGAGGGGCTGACTTCCATACCCATCCAGTACTTCCTGGGGGGATTTCCATTAGCTCGGATGCACTGGGTGCTCACCACTGGATGAACCAGCTTGGGGCAGTGCATCGGGGTCCTTTTTCTTTTGAAATGACAGGTGCCATGTGGTTGAAGGGAACTTGTGTGTAGGAGAAGGGATATGTATCTACAGCAGGTAGCAAGGGTGTTACTGGGGAAAAAAATACATATCGCCCACTCCAATCCAAGGCTCAGAATATGCCACTTACCAAATATGCCTACGTCCCCAGTTCACCAGCTAACAGAAGCCAGGGAACGTGCTTCCATTCTGCAGCTGGCCCTGCCTTCTACCTCTTCCCATCCTGCAGACTGCATTGTTTTCCTAAAGGTCTCTTCCCAAGCCCTAAATACCTCATACCAGTTCGGCAGATGTACCTGCCTCCAACGACAGCTGCAAACAGCCAAAGATACGCTTACTACCCAGCTCGCTGACTGCAGCACCCGCTCTCTTTCTTTGCATCCCCTCGAATGAGCCTAGGCAGAGTGAATTTTATATCAGATGAGTTGTTCTTAGTGGGAATTCAGATTGAACTAGACACTGGAAGCATCGGGGGCTGCAGGTTGCTGAGCTGAGACCCTGGCGGCGTTTCCCGTTGCTCTGAGATGGGGCAGTGGTCCCCGTCCTGTGGCAGGGTGGCATTTCCCGTTGCTCTGAGGTGGGGCAGTGGTCCCCGTCCTGTGGCAGGGTGGCGTTTCCCGTTGCTCTGAGGTGGGGCAGTGGTCCCCGTCCTGTGGCAGGGTGGCATTTCCCGTTGCTCTGAGGTGGGGCAGTGGTCCCCGTCCTGTGGCAGGGCGGCATTTCCCGTTGCTCTGAGGTGGGGCAGTGGTCCCCGTCCTGTGGCAGGGTGGCATTTCCCGTTGCTCTGAGGTGGGGCAGTGGTCCCCGTCCTGTGGCAGGGTGGCATTTCCCGTTGCTCTGAGGTGGGGCAGTGGTCCCCGTCCTGTGGCAGGGTGGCGTTTCCCGTTGCTCTGAGGTGGGGCAGTGGTCCCCGTCCTGTGGCAGGGTGGCATTTCCCGTTGCTCTGAGGTGGGGCAGTGGTCCCCGTCCTGTGGCAGGGCGGCGTTTCCCGTTGCTCTGAGGTGGGGCAGTGGTCCCCGTCCTGTGGCAGGGTGGCATTTCCCGTTGCTCTGAGATGGGGCAGTGGTCCCCGTCCTGTGGCAGGGCGGCATTTCCCGTTGCTCTGAGGTGGGGCAGTGGTCCCCGTCCTGTGGCAGGGTGGCATTTCCCGTTGCTCTGAGATGGGGCAGTGGTCCCCGTCCTGTGGCAGGGCGGCATTTCCCGTTGCTCTGAGATGGGGCAGTGGTCCCCGTCCTGTGGCAGGGCGGCATTTCCCGTTGCTCTGAGGTGGGGCAGTGGTCCCCGTCCTGTGGCAGGGTGGCGTTTCCCGTTGCTCTGAGGTGGGGCAGTGGTCCCCGTCCTGTGGCAGGGCGGCATTTCCCGTTGCTCTGAGGTGGGGCAGTGGTCCCCGTCCTGTGGCAGGGTGGCGTTTCCCGTTGCTCTGAGGTGGGGCAGTGGTCCCCGTCCTGTGGCAGGGCGGCATTTCCCGTTGCTCTGAGATGGGGCAGTGGTCCCCGTCCTGTGGCAGGGCGGCGTTTCCCGTTGCTCTGAGGTGGGGCAGTGGTCCCCGTCCTGTGGCAGGGCGGCGTTTCCCGTTGCTCTGAGGTGGGGCAGTGGTCCCCGTCCTGTGGCAGGGCGGCATTTCCCGTTGCTCTGAGATGGGGCAGTGGTCCCCGTCCTGTGGCAGGGCGGCGTTTCCCGTTGCTCTGAGGTGGGGCAGTGGTCCCCGTCCTGTGGCAGGGTGGCATTTCCCGTTGCTCTGAGGTGGGGCAGTGGTCCCCGTCCTGTGGCAGGGTGGCATTTCCCGTTGCTCTGAGATGGGGCAGTGGTCCCCGTCCTGTGGCAGGGCGGCATTTCCCGTTGCTCTGAGGTGGGGCAGTGGTCCCCGTCCTGTGGCAGGGCGGCATTTCCCGTTGCTCTGAGATGGGGCAGTGGTCCCCGTCCTGTGGCAGGGCGGCGTTTCCCGTTGCTCTGAGGTGGGGCAGTGGTCCCCGTCCTGTGGCAGGGCGGCATTTCCCGTTGCTCTGAGATGGGGCAGTGGTCCCCGTCCTGTGGCAGGGTGGCATTTCCCGTTGCTCTGAGGTGGGGCAGTGGTCCCCGTCCTGTGGCAGGGCGGCATTTCCCGTTGCTCTGAGATGGGGCAGTGGTCCCCGTCCTGTGGCAGGGCGGCATTTCCCGTTGCTCTGAGGTGGGGCAGTGGTCCCCGTCCTGTGGCAGGGCGGCATTTCCCGTTGCTCTGAGGTGGGGCAGTGGTCCCCGTCCTGTGGCAGGGCGGCATTTCCCGTTGCTCTGAGGTGGGGCAGTGGTCCCCGTCCTGTGGCAGGGTGGCATTTCCCGTTGCTCTGAGGTGGGGCAGTGGTCCCCGTCCTGTGGCAGGGTGGCATTTCCCGTTGCTCTGAGGTGGGGCAGTGGTCCCCGTCCTGTGGCAGGGTGGCATTTCCCGTTGCTCTGAGGTGGGGCAGTGGTCCCCGTCCTGTGGCAGGGCGGCGTTTCCCGTTGCTCTGAGGTGGGGCAGTGGTCCCCGTCCTGTGGCAGGGCGGCATTTCCCGTTGCTCTGAGGTGGGGCAGTGGTCCCCGTCCTGTGGCAGGGCGGCGTTTCCCGTTGCTCTGAGGTGGGGCAGTGGTCCCCGTCCTGTGGCAGGGCGGCGTTTCCCGTTGCTCTGAGGTGGGGCAGTGGTCCCCGTCCTGTGGCAGGGCGGCATTTCCCGTTGCTCTGAGGTGGGGCAGTGGTCCCCGTCCTGTGGCAGGGTGGCATTTCCCGTTGCTCTGAGGTGGGGCAGTGGTCCCCGTCCTGTGGCAGGGCGGCGTTTCCCGTTGCTCTGAGGTGGGGCAGTGGTCCCCGTCCTGTGGCAGGGTGGCATTTCCCGTTGCTCTGAGGTGGGGCAGTGGTCCCCGTCCTGTGGCAGAGTGCTTGACTGAAGCTCTCTTCAGCCACATGCCTCATAGCTGGAAAGTGCTAGGGCTTTTGGAAAGGAGGATTTTCTTTCCTCTTGGCCTCTTACATGAGAGAAGAACAATGGTCAGTGGGATGCCCAACTCTGTGATGTCACCTTCCCCATGGCCTGGTTGACTAAGCTACAGGAAGGAAGGGTGACATCTGCTGGATGCCACCCCAGGCCCTGCACACACGCACACAGTGCATCCTGAGCAGAGACAGCCTCTGACCACCTGCATGGCGAGAGCCAAGCCTTCCGCCGTGGAGAGTGGGGAGGGCTTTGGAGTCTGGGACAGAGTAGTTTTGTTTTGTCTTGGTGGTGTTTATTTTTTTTAAGATTTTATTTATTTATTTATTTGAGAGGTAGAGTTACAGATAGTGAGAGGGAAAGAGAGAGAGAAAAGTCTTCCATCCACTGGCTCACTACCCAGTGGCCGGAGCTGCGCCCATCCGAAGCAAGGAGCCAGGAGCTTCTTCCAGGTTTCCCACGTGGGTGCAGGGGCCCAAGGACTTGGGCCATCCTCCACTGCCTTCCCAGGCCACAGCAGAGAGCTGGACTGGAAGAGGAGCAACTGGGACTAGAACCGGCACCCATATGGGATGCCAGCACTGCAGACAGAGGATTAATCTCCTGTGCCATGGTGCTGGCCCCAGGTGGCGCTTATTTTAAACTTTCTGTTTCCACTAAGAGACAGGTATACTAAAAACAATTAAATAAGAGGCTATGATCATCTGCTTTCTGTTGCTGTAACAAAATCTCCCGGGACCAGGTCACTGATCAAGAACACAGGTTTACTTGGCTCTCAATGCCGGCACCTGCTCGGCAGCTGGTGAGGGCCTTCGCACTGCTGCTCACTGTGACAGGGGCGTCACAGGAGAGACAGCACAGCGTGCTGGCTCAGCTCATGCCGCCTCTTCCTTTGGAGCCCATAATGTCACCGTGGGGGGGCTCATTTAGCCTAATTACCTCCTAAAGGCCCCACCTCCAAATGCCCAAGAACCTGTGAATGTGAGAATTAAATTTCTAACACATGAACTTTATCGGAGTGCATTCAAGTCGCTGCAGACATCTGTATCCCCACCACCCAGGTGTGTGACTGTTCGTGTCTTGCAATATTTTTAAATAGAAAAGTGGCATAATTACAGGCACTGCTGAAGCTCCATCCACCTCCCCAACCCTTGCCTCTAGCCCTGTTAATTAGTACCTGGAAGTTGATGTAAAACATCCCTCTGTGTATTTCTCTGTTTTCTCTGCACATGTCCAGATGTCTAAAACATTGTCCGTGGTTTTAGAGAATGGCTTAAATGTGGACAAAAATAGCATGGAGCTGTACATACCCTTTTGTGGTCATTCTCAACACCGGTGTGTATTTGGAAGAATTAAAGTGTGCTAGGTGTTGATTGTGTTAATCCTAGAACAGTCCAGTAGAGTGAGGATCAGAGCCTGGAGGGGAGGAGACCAGTTAGATGCTGTGAAGGCAGAATCATCAGGGCATTGAGACTAAGTGGATGTGTGTGTGTGTGGGGGGGGTGTTGGGAGGGTTAAGAAGTGGAGAGAACGGAAGGACAAGTGTAAGTCTAGTCCAGGGACCTGGCTTGGGGACAGCACCAGTCGCTGGACTCAGGAACAGACGAAAGGATGCTGGCCGGTTAAGGTGGTAGGTTCCCTTTTTTGACCTGTTGTACAGAAGTGGCTGTAGCCACTAGGTAGAAAGGTTCAGGATATTTGCTGGGGCTTTTCATTTTTGAAAGACAGTGACAGAGAGGGAGATATCAATCTTCTATCCCCTGGTTCCCTCTCCAAATGGCTGCAACAGCCAGGTCTGGGCAGGCCAAAGCCAGGAGCAAGGAACTCCATCCTGGTCTCCCACATGGATGGCAAATACTTGGGCCGTCTTCAGCTGTCTTCCTGGTTGCGTTAGCAGAAAATTGGATTGGAAGCAGGAGAGCCCGAGCTCGAAGCGATGCTACAATGTGGGATGCCAGCGCAGCAGGAGATGGCTTAACCTGCAGCACAGCAGTGCTAGCCTCACGTTCGGGATATTTGGGCACGAAATTCAGGAAAGAGATCTGAGCCAGGGACGCCTCTCTGGGTGCTACTAGCATCCAGTGAGCGTGAATTGTGGCATTGGCAGTAACTTGGTACGAGAGGTTCCAGTGGCACCTTGGCCTGGGACAGATAACGTGGCTCACCCCCACCAGATTCCTCTGGTGAGAACTCTGACAGGTGGCAGCAGGACGCCTGAGATGGGATTCCTCAGCTGTCCCGTCGCCTTCCAAGGTTAAGCGTTAGGCCTGAGACTTTCTGTTCCTGTTGAAATCCTCCCCTAGGGGAATTGATGTAAATCCTCTCTGAAGGTAATTTTTGCTCTCAGGCTTTATCATGTCTTGTTAAGTTCATGGACTTTATCATCCTTGACCTACATTTCTTTATATCTGCCTGAACTTGATCCCTTGTTGTGTTTGAGGGAGCCCCAGCCTTTTCTGGGATTTGATAGCAGTGCGTGTACAACCTCATCTGTTGTTCCTTCCCTAGGCATTTAGTCTGGGAATCCCAATCTTAAGTCTGTCTGCAGGGAATATCTTAGGAACCAGATGGGCCCTTCACTGTTGGGCCTGTCACTCAGCACAGACCTCATCTGGAGCCTGTGGTCCCTCCTGCTGCGGAAGGGAGAGGTGCCTGCTGTGAGGCCAGCAGGTATCCTGGGAGAGTCCCTGTGCATGATGGGAGTCCGCCCAGAGTAGCTTAAGAGGTCTGGGGAGAGTTTGGATAGTTGCTGGTATTACAGGGTCCAGAATGTTCTGGAGAATTTCGGACAGGGAAGGACTTGCAAACACACGGAAACTGTAGCATCTTTGGGCCCTGGTTCTTTCTCTCTCTCCTGTCTCTGCATTCTTTTCCGAGTTTCTGCTTCTGTTGTGCTTTCCCCTCCTCCTCCATCTTTTCTATGTGTGTCTCCCGTCGCTCGCTGGCAGAGTTGACGTCTGGATCACAGTAACTCTCTGGGTTCCTCTTATTGCCAGCTGTGATCTGTTTCCTCCTCTGCCTCCCTTCAGTCCTTTCTTCTTTTCTCAACTCTGCCCCCGCTCCCTGCACCAGGCTTCCACAGAATGTACCTGGTCCCTCATTGCCCAGACCCCACCCTGAATGCCCCTCCTGCTCTGAAGTTCACAGGCATCTGCCAGGGACCTCTCTGCGCACAGGATCCTGAGTTCGCAAGACAGGGTCTGCTTGGCTCACTCCGCCTGGCTGGCGGAGGATGGGGCTCCCCGCAGGTCAGACCCACCCTAAGCCAGACAGCAGGTTGGGGGCAGGGTAACAGAGCCCCTTTGTAAGGGCTGTGGGTGGGCACAGGGCCCTGAGAAGGCTGCGTGGGGGCAGGTATTACCAGTGTCTCACACAAGCACCACATCCTAGAGCCCTTCAAATGAACTTTGACCCAGTGCCAATTGTAAATGTGGTGTCACTCTGTACTCGCATATTTAACTCGGGCATTCTGCTGCAGTGCAGGGCTTCTTGATTGCAACCAGAACCTTCTGGGTACCTGAAGCGAAAGGTGTGGACTCTGCTGCTTCTGCATCCTGCAGGCTTTCGGGCGTGATTTGAAACCCATTTCCCCAAGGTCAAGAGACCTCTGCACTGTTCCCCAGGGCAGATGGCAGCCTGCCATGGTCAGAGCCTGCCCACCACTCCCCCATGTGGTGCAACCCCTGGTGCCACACCCCCTGTGTCCCTTACCACCCGAAGTCACAAGACTGGCTATTAATAGGTTTGCCTGGAGTGTCCAAAAACAGACTCAGAATGAGAAAACCATGTCCCACTTTCCTACAACTGGAAAACATTACAGAACTTGAACGTTACAAATTTCAAAAAAAAAACCCACAAAATGCGGCTTGTCCAACTTAGTCACGCGGAAGCCTGGGGAGGAAGAGAAAGTGCGCTTGCTTCCCCGCCGCAGGTGGTTTGGATTTAGAAACGTGCCTGGAAACTCACTGACCACGCATGCAGGAAGGGGGTGGCTTTGGCTTGCAGCAAAGTCAAGTGCTCGCAGGGCTCATCCAGGTTTACAGAGTCCCTCTTGTCCACTGCGGTCTCCCTGCATATTTCAACCTCTCTCCAGATCCTGAGCCAATCAACCCACGTTGTGAGGAACTCCCACCTCCCTGTGACCTGAGTTAGGTGGGATCCAGTTCCTACAATGTGAGTTCATCCTCACTAGAAATAGTGGCGAGACCCAGGATGTCTCTGTTCCTTGGAGACAGCTTAGCATCTCTGGATAAATACTCCAGCCCAACCTACTGCTGTCTTTGAACTTCCCTTCCCCAACCTCCTCTCCTTTGAGCAAAAGAATGACCCAAAGGAAGAATGGGGGACCATGCTAATTGACAAAGCCAGGGTTGTAGTTCAGGACAGTTGGCTGTGTGCAGAAATTGGTGTTTGGTGCTCTGTGGCCTTTAATGTGTTTCTTGCTAAACTGCTGGAGTGATCTATTTTAACCCATATCTAGTCAGGTTGCTTTAAAAAGAAATTTCAGTAGTCAGATTGCCAAATTCCTGCAGCGTAGTATTCAGAGCATCTCCCCCTCTCCCCCTTTCTCCCCCCTCTTCCCCTCTCTCCCCCTCTACCTCCCCTTCCCCTCTCTCTCCCTCTCTCCCCCTCTCCCCCCTCTCTCCCTCTCTCCCCGAGTGGCCCCAGGCACTTACAGTGCTGTGCAATGGGACAGGGTTTTGTTAACACCAATGAAAAGAAGAGAAACACTTTCTGCTTGTGTGCTCTCTTTAGAATAAGAAGTTCTACTTGGACATAATTCACACGTACATGGAGGTGCACGCGACTGTTTACGGCTCCAGTACCAAGAATATTCCCAGTTACGTGAAAAACCACGGCATCCTCAGTGGACGGGACCTGCAGTTTCTTCTCCGGGAGACCAAGGTGGGTTTTCAGTAGCTGTGTCGACATCCACCAGGCGTGCGGTTCCAGGCTGGCTTCCCTCCGCGTTGACAGTGGCATCAGAATCTTTCGCGCCATTACTTCAGTGCTGCGGTAGCTCTTGAGCCCTGTCCGGACGGTGATTGGCCCTGCCAGCTGTCGCTGAGAAGTCAGGTCGCCGTGGATGGAGGTTGCTGCCGGTCTGTTAATTGCTTACAGGGCTGGAGACGTCCGGCCCACGAGCCGTATGAGGCCCCTGAAACCATCTGTTCTGGCTCTGCTAAGGCGACTGCAGGCTGGACTCAAAATTCAATAAATCTGTGGCAGGCTTATTTTTAAGTTGATAATTTTGTATGGCTGACCAGTGATGTTATACATATCCAAATGGCCCTTGGCAGGAGAAAGGTTCCCACCCCCGAATTTTAGTCCAAGAGCATGTTCATGGGGCCTCTAATCTAGGCCGGGAGTCAGGATACAGATGGGAAAAGAAAGGCCTTTCCGGGGGTGGGGGGGACCCTGTGATGGGACTTCAGGTTGCACCATGAGCGGGGGTGCCGGACCCAGCTTGTCCTCATTCCTCCTCTTCCCACTGTACATGCTGGACACTGAAGCTAGGTAATGGGAAGTCCCCATGGGCGAAAACATCACAGAGGGCATCATGGAAGATGCCGGAAATGAATGGGGTCTGGCCACCCCTGGCGTGTGGGCCAGGCAGGGTGAGTCAGGTGGAGGACAGGATGACATGTTTGAGAGAGAGCTAGAGATCAACTTGGCTAGGGTAAGTATTAAAATAGTGGAAGATGAACCTTATGGAGGAGGTGAGGGTCTGATTGCCACAGCCATAGGCAGGGTTGAGACTGTGTGGTAGAGGTAGCTTGGGGAGTCACTGAGGAGTATTTGGCTGAGCCATAGCGTGAGGGTATGGTACTTGGACACCATGGGGAAGTCTGCCCAATGGGCTATGTCCTTTCTACATTCTGGATTTGTGAAGAAACCAGTTTAGCCTGGACAGGTTGGCTGGCACTTTAATGTTAAATGATCTCCCTATGTTGATGAGTGAGGCCTCCTCGTTGATGAATTTTATGAGTGTTTACTGAGCAGCTGCTACATGCCAGGAACCACCCGAGGAGCACCATCATGAAGAAATCAGGTGGATCCCTCTCACAGTGTTTTCTGCAGCATTGGGAAACTTGTCTTTAATAGTGGACTTTTTATCACTGGTCCCTATCTGACTTCCTTTAGGAGCTCAGGGGGAGAGAGAGGTCGAGCAGATGGCCTCCCATGGCCTGATGGTGACTGCCAATCTCTGTGCTGCAGTTTGTTTCTGGCAGATGTATTCATCTGTGGTGCTCTCTTTGATTGCCACAACAGCTAAGAGCAGTGGACGGGGCAGGTGTAACTGTCAACTTTCTGGTAAACATGAGGAAGTAGGCTAGAGAGTTGGACCTGGGATCAAGACACGGAAGTGGCCCCTCCATGATTTTCTTTGTTTTACAAATTCAAGCTCTGCTAACCCCAGGACATCCCATCCTCAGAAACACGTGTAAGAAACTCGATGGACCCCCACCAGCCAAAAGAATACATGGCTCCTCTTTGACTCAGTTTCACCATCTGGAAATGCATTTGATTCTTTGTACCGCCAAGCCATTGGGTGATTCCATGAATAAAATCATTAGACACCTGCTTATCTCCTTGGCCAAAGGCCTGGCTTGTTTTGATTAAGACTGTGTCTCCTTTCAAGGTCACCGGTAGTCCCATGCCTGGGTGTAGCCTCCCTGGCATGACGCATGTCCCCAACTTCACTGTTGGTTTCCCATCGCCTTCTGCTTTGGTTGACACTTCAGAATCGTCAGAACATCCTCTGATGGTGACGCTATTTTTGCCATTGGCCTCATTTTACTTTTCTCCACTTCGGGGGATGGAAAAAGTTCAAGCTCCTTGAAAATAACATTTGCCAGTGCTGGATTTCAACAGCGTGTCACTGCTGTCTCGCACACTTGTATTAACCCAGCCTCGTGAGCGTCTTGCTCAGCCTTGCAGATTTTAAAAGAACTCTTACTTACTTCCCATCCATTTACCTTGTCAAGGAATAGGAACTAGGCCAAAATTGAGATCCCTAATATCCAGGGGCGGACAAGAATAGAGGACCCGAAGGCCCAGGCAATGATGTGAGAGATTGCCTTAACAGCCAACAGTTGTGGTTTGCATTTTGAACATGAAGGGTGTATATTCATCTCTGAAAAAGTAGTGCCTTCCTCAATGTCCCTGATCCCATCCCATAGTGGCTGTCCATTTGCCTAGAATATATTAAAACACTGCTCATGGAATGATGGCTCAAAAGGCTGGTGGATATGACAAGGACACGGCACTCCATCACCTAGACTCCTCTCACACGCTGGCCACGAAAGCGAATGAATCCCGGGCTTTGAAATATGACATCAAAGACCAGGCAGGCTTTGCATGTATGACCCCTTCTGCCTCCCTCTCCTTTTTCGGCCTCCCTGAGCAATTTAAAAGTGATTTATTCCGATGCACAGAGAAGCGGAGAGCTGGAGCTGCTGACGGGCGGCGGCTGTGGCGTGAGGAGGTTCACACGCGCCTCAGACGTGGGACTGGAGAGGGAAGCAGCTCTGGTCTCCCCGAGAGGTGCAAAAACAGACTGGTGCTTCCTCAGGTTCCGCCTCCATGCTGTTTCTCTGCAAGGCGTCCTTCTGTCTCTGCACCGGGCAGGAAAGCGTCCGCTCAGTGGAATTTTGTCCCCCCACCCTACCCCTCCGCGCCACTAGCAGTCTGGAGTCATTAGCAGACCCTGGCTTGAGGGAGCCTTGTAAGGGTGGGAGGAGTTGAGTGCATCCGGAAGTTGAGGCTCGAAAGATGAGCTAGTTGTCGGAATCCAGAGTACGCTTCTGAATGGGGTGTACGTTCCGGCGCGTGAATTGTTTATCAGAGGACTACAGGAAAGCCGTTCAGGCCAGCCAACTCCAGGAGTACAGTTTGCACGGCAACTCGGGGCTCACTGGGGTGGCCTGTTTGTTTTTGTGGCTTTAATCTCCAGCTCTCTTCATGTGGGTTCTTTCCTCGCCTTCCTGGTTTTGACCTTGATGTCCACCTCCAACCGTCTCCACTGGGGAAGCTCTGTTACTGTGAACAGATAGGGTGTTTGCATCCTACCTTGGCGTGCACGAAGGGCTGGAACTGTGTGGTTCGGAGCCAGGCCAGGCGCCCTTCTTTCTACACTGGAGAAGCTCTGCTGCTGCCCCTGTTCGTCCTCTACCCGCCTTGATGCAAATCTCCCGACATTCAGCCCTCCAGGAGTCGAGCGGACCGTGACCATCCTGTGTGCTCTGCCCGTCTGTGTGTCTGCTGGACTGTGGCACCTACCCAGAGGCCTGGAGGCAATGGCGCTTGTGTAGAATGCACCACCTGACCCTATCCTGCTCCATGCCTGCCCCTCACTGCCCCCACCTTCACACACTCCCCCCAGCAGCTGTGGCTCTGCCTACTGGCCAGGAATGTTCTCAAAACCAGAGCTTACAGCAGCACCTAGGACCAGACCCACATGCGGCACCATGAGTGCACAGGGGCTGTGCTTTCTAGTCACAGGTACGTTGCCTGTGCCCACCTGACCTCCAGGAAGCCTGAAAAGCTCAACAATCAGAAAGTATTGAATGCAGACATGATGCCACAGGTGGAAAATGCCGCCCCTGACCTTGTGTGATTGGTCATGGTCACGATGCAGGATGCTGAAACGACTGGGAATAGTTGCATTGGAATAAAGTGTATAGAAAGTGGAAGTGATTCCGTGTGTAGACTGGGGTGCCGCCCCCAAGATAACTCATTTTCTGAGTGCAAATGTTCTAAAATTCAAGATTTGAAATCCACACTTCTGCTCCCTAAGCATTTCAGATTAGGGGTTCTTACCTTGTAAATTAGAAAGGTTAAAGAAAGGACTTGAGATCCAGCTGGGATCTGAGGCCATGACCACACAAGTGATTTCTGCTATGAGTCAAGCCTTTGTATATCCCGGGTCTCCCCATCAGGGACCACTGCCTTCCTGGTACCCCGGATGTCTGCAGGCCATGTGAGTGACAGCCCAAGAGCTCACTTCTCTTTCAGATGCTGGTTCCCCTTTGTCCTCAGGCACCCATCTCAAGCAGGGTTCCTCCTACTGTCCCTTAGGTCATTCCCATCCCTTCCAGATGAGGAAAGAAATCGGACAAAAACAGACATGAGCATTCCTCCTCCCCTGTCCAGTATTTGCGTATGGAGGACGAAGAGTGTAGGGTCTGACTTCCAGATGCAAGGCACATCCCCACACCCAGCTACATGCAAACACATCACCCTGTCTGCACAGGGACACCTGGGTGCAGCAAAGATCTAGTCCACTAGCAGTTACTCCTTTTGCTCTTTGTCCAGTTATTTCTGGATACTGAAATAATTTGGCCAGTGTAGCCCTCAAGGAGCATACAGGTGTGCTGGAGGGAACCAGTCGGGTAACTAACAGTGTGAGGAGTACGCAGGGACCAAGTGGGAATACACAGTAACGCTGCCCTCCTGCTGCCTTGCTGTAATGCTGTGAGTGGAGGCCGTGGTGCCGAGTGCTGTGCGCAACTTGAATCACTAAGCTGGCTGGGGTGAACCTGCTGCAGAGCCCAGAAGCCGACTGCCAGCCACGCTTTAACGCATTGAACACACTGGTGTTGTCATGGCGCACATGACCATGGGGATTACTGGGACAGTGGCAGCCTTTATCTCCACCTTGACCATGCCCTGGTGCTAAAGCGCTTTCCATGCATTCTGTCTCCTCATATTCCGAATCCGGTGCTGCTGGTACTGTTATAATCCCGTTTAAGAACGCAGAGGCCAGAGCTCTGGCTGTGACTAAGCCTGCGGCCACCTGCCTATTGGTAAGACCCGCTGTGGAATGTGAACGGGAGAGGAGAGGTCTAGGAAGGTGGCCCCAGGCGGCGGTGCCTGAGCCCACCTCCACTGGTCACCTACTCAGGCTGGCCCAGCATCTCCAGCCTTAAAGGGCTTCCCATTCTCTCCTCCTCCCAAGCCTGAATCAGCAGATGGCAATGCATTTGCTTTTGTCTGGGGATTTGCAGGTGACTGACGGAGGCGCAGGAACTCTGCATCCTGATGGTGCTGGAGTTCCCAGCTTTAGCTTGGTCCAACTCTTTTTTTTTTTTTTTTTTAAGATTGATTGATTGATTTGAAATTCGGAGCTACACAAAGAGAGAAGGAGAGGCAGAGAGAGAGAGAGAGGTCCTCCCCCCAACTGGCCACAATGGCTGGAGCTATGCCGATCCGAAGCCAGGAACCAGGAGCTTCTTCCAGGTCTCCCACGCAGGTGCAGGGGCCCAAAGGCTTGGGCCAACCTCTACTGCCTTTCCAGGCCACAGCAGAGAGCTGGATCAGAAGTGGAGCAGCCAGGACTCCAACCTGCACCTACATGGGATGCCGGCACTGCAGACGGTGGCTTTATCCGCCACACCACAGTGCCAGCCCCTAACTCTGGGGTTTTTTGTTTTTTGCTTGTTTGTTTGTTTTCTTTTTTTTAAAGGCATTTGAGGAGTGAACTAGCAGCCAGGAGCTCTCTATCCCTGTCTCTCATTAATTAATTCTTTTCTAAATATGAAGGGATTGTTTTATAAGATTTACTGATGTATTTATTCGGAAGGCAGCATGATCTCTTAGCCTCCCAGATGGCTGCAATTTCTGGGTCTGGGCCAGACCACAGCCAGGAGCCAGAAACTCATAGCAAGAACTCAAGTACTTGGGCTCTTATCTGTTGCCTCCCAGGCACAGCAGCAGGGAACCCAATCTGAAGCAGAACAGCCTGTACTCAAAGCAGAGCTTGGATATGGGGTGCGGGCACCCCAGGTGAAGCTTAACCCGCTGCACCACACCACCAGCCCCAAGGAACCTCTGTTAGGGGCTGTGCAATGCCATTTCTCTCTGTCAGTGGCCGTGTAGCACTGTGCCACGGCTGAAGTGGGGTGCTTGATCTCTCTTGCTTAGCATCGATTCCAAATGCTCACGGAAGAGCCTGTCATCCCCGTGCCTAGAACTGCTTGGTGATGGAGCTACCATGGCAGCCAGAGGGCTGTGCCATCATCTGGAAGGTCCCCACCCGAGGCCCAGCTTCTGGAGGCAGGGCAGAGCACACAGCACATAGGGTCAGCTTTCTCCCGGGGAGTGGGGCCTCGGCTCGTGGATGCATCCATGCTGCGTGTCTCTTGCCTCCACGCTGCAGAACTCTGAGTGAGCACCAGAGCAGAGCATTCGGAAGGAGGGAAACGTTTTCGTGTGGTTAAGGTGCCCACATGTGGCCAGGCCAGCAGCACACAGAAGTTTGCTGACAGTGGTGCTGAGTTCTCTGGGCCTACGCTGTCGTCTTTCCAACCACAAATGCGCTCACTCTGTCCTGAGCCCATTTGCTCCCCTGTAATGCTCAGGTAATGAGTACACAGGAAGCAAGGGAAAAGGTTGCTTATTGACAGAAATGACCAAAGAAAACTGTTATTTTGGTATTTCCAAGTAATGCATTTCCTGCAATCCCAATTAGTGTGACGAGAAAACTCATTGCCAAGATATTGTGTGGTGTTTGCTTAAGCTTCATTCTAAAATGGTGAGGCTTGGGAGAGTTGGCCCGAAGTGTTTACTTTATGTGTACAGAGATATTCTGGTGCCAGCGGGGCAGAAGGGATGGTGCAAATTGCTATTCAGTTATAATTAAACCGAGGTCGCATTCAAGCCCATTAAGCAACAGCCTCAAATCCTTTTAATTAATAGGTTCACACTGGTTGGTCTGAAGGAGCTAATTAAATTTTTTCCCCAAGATTTTCTGTTAAATAGATGAGCATTGTGCCTCATGCATTAACTGCAGAGTTGTTCTTTGCAATGTAGCGGTGATGAAGGGATCAGCACTTCGTGGTAGGCCCTGATGTTGAGAGGTCGGGATGCACTGAGGGCTGCCGTGCAGAACCCAGCTGCATCTTCTAGCACCTGTCTTCTCACAGAGTCGCAGATCTGGATGTCCTCTGCCTTCCCATTCCCCACTGCAGCCTGAGCAAGCTCATCTCATTTCCCCTAGATGGCCCACACATCCTCTCCAACATCAGAGAAAAAGCAGAACCTAGAGATCTAAAGTCTCAAGGGTGATAAACCTGGGCCCTTCATTTTTAATCAAGCAGGAATGTCTAGGAGCTGGCTCTCTGCACCATTTCATCCCGTGACTTCTGCTGCTGGCAGTCCCAACCCCCACCTCTGGGCCACAAGCCCCACCCCACCTAGTGCTCCTAAGCTGGCCTGGACAGTCTCATTTCTGTTTGCTGAATGAGTAAGATGGAAAGTGCGAGCCTGGGGATGGTGTCGAGATTGGCCCTGTCTGCAGCCCCTGGGCCCCTGCGGCCATGCTCGCCCTCACCCCTGTGGTCTCTGTGGCTGCTTTCTCCCAAGGGGAGGGCACCCAGGCAGCAGGTGGAGTTCTGCTGGCCCCTCTCCCCAGCTCCCTCCCCTAGGGGTACTGCAAGCAGTGAGATCCAAGGTTTGCAAGAAATGCAAGCACTTCCTCCCAAACGCCCAGAAACGTGAGCCTCCTGCCCTGCATCAAAGTTAACAGAGGATCTAAGAGGACAGTTTTTTGCCCTAGAATTTCCCTAGCGGCTATGTAACCCTCCCAGGTTTCAGCCATGGCGTGCTGCATCCTCATGTGTGCCCGGGAAGCCTTAATTTCAAATAATCATTCTTGGAAAGAAGCTGCGAAGATGGCCGAGCAGGGAGAGGAGAAACACCCCCAGCCATATTCAGCTGGGCAGATGTCGCACTTGGAGCCACATCTCAGTGCTGGCCCCATGGCGTTCTACACGCCAGGGCGGGAGGAGGCCACAGCCTTGGGGCCCACTTGGCCTTTGTCCCTTGATGAGCTGCTGGGGACTGGAGCAATTTTGGAACTGGTTCCTTGGTGTGTATGGGACAAGCTCACACTGGATCTGTTCATTCATTCTTAAATGAATATGAAGGAATCATAAAGACTTATTTCCGTATGTATTCAAAAAGCAGAATAAGAGATCTTGACTCCCTCGGGGCCTCCAGCAGCATGACAGGTGCCTTCGGCGAGGCATTTCTGGGAGATGCTATTTCAATTTTGGACCCAGGAATGAGCGCCCGCCAGGCTGCAGCGCTTCCGCTTTGTCACAGCGGCTCTGGCTGCTGTAGCTGTGGCCCGGACTTGGAAGGCGTGTTTCTGCTGCCATCTGTCGCCTGCCGTGGGGAAGGCACACCGTTTGCAACCCCAGGGAGGGAAGCAGCCTGGCAGGGTGAGCAGCTCTGCACCCGTTCCCCCACCGCCACCCTCCCCCGCCCTGGACAGGGCGTGCTGGTGGCCCCAGTGAAGAGCCCGCTGTGAAAACCTGTGTTTCCTGCCCTACCATCATCATTTGACTGCAGTTGCGTTTGAACTGCAATCGAACCGCCCAGTGACCTCTCTGTGCCTCCGCCCACAACCCCGAAAGGGCCCTGGTTCCCTTGGCTCAGTGAAGAAAGCTTCTGTTTGGTTAAGCGTGTGTTTTTCCAGTCCTGTCTCCCGGTGAGGTACAGAAAGATGATTGTTGGGTCTCACTTTTTGTTGTTGTCTTTTTCTTTTAACCCCTGACCTCCCTCCCCCTCCCCACCTGCTTCCTCACTTCCTTAGCGAAGAAGGAACATGCGGGAAGCGGCACAGTTTGGATCTGAGCGCCCCTGGTGATGCGTTTCAGAGCCCGGTCTGAGCCGACTTCTCTACAGGGCCTGGGACCCTTCCAGCGTGTCTGAGGCACGCACAGGGAGGCCTCAGCAGAGCCCCCTGCGAGCCAGGGACGCCAGTCCTGCCTGATGTGTTTATGCGGTGTGTGTTTCTCTGTCCTACAGTTGTTTGTTGGACTTGGGTTCCCGTATGAGGGCCCGGCTCCCTTGGAGGCCATTGCAAATGGATGTGCTTTTCTGAACCCCAAGTTCAACCCGCCCAAAAGCAGCAAAAACACAGACTTTTTCATCGGTAAGCCGACGCTGAGAGAGGTAAGCATCTTTGGGAAGTCGTTCTCTGTGCAGTTACACGGATGGTGGCTATTTATGGAATGCTGCTAAGTTCCTTGGTATCTGTGGGGCATTGGTTCCAGCTCTCCCCACTGCCCCCCAAATCTGTGGATGCTTGAGGCCCTTGCATAAAACAGCACAGACCCTGTGCATATCCTCTGTATGCTCTATTTTTTAAAGAAGCTTTATTTTATTTATTTGAAAGAATTAGAGAGGTCTTCCATCTCTTGGTTCATTCCCCAAGTAGCTGCAACTGCTGGAACTGGGCCATTCAAAAGCCAGGAGCCGGGAGCTTCTGGGTCTCCCACATGGGTACAAGGGCCCAAGGACCTGGACCATCTACTGATCTCCCAGGTGCATTAGCAGGGAGCTGGATCAGAAGTGGAGCATCCGGGACTCAAACTGGCGCACATATGGGATGGCAGCACTGCAGGCCTGTGCTTTAACCCACTGAGCCACAGTGCTGGCCCTCACATATACTTTAAGTCATCTGTAGATTACTTAAAATACTGAGTATAAGTGTTTGTATAGAACTATTGTAGAGTGTTTAGGGAGTAGTGACAAGCAAAGCGTACATGTTCAGAGATGCAGTTTTTTTCCAAATGTTCTCAGTTTGTCCTTGATTGAGTCTGCGAGTGACAGACCCATGGATTGGAGACTGACGCTCTTATTAACTTCATTCAACATGGTGAGGTGGGAGGCGGGGCATGTGGCGTGGCCAATCTTGAGGCTCAGAGAGATGAATGACTTGGTGGTATCACCTTGTTCATTGGTGCCGGGCCGGGGTTTGAGCCTGCGTCTGACTTCACGAAGTAAGGCAAGTCTATCTTAAGGTGAACACAGACGTTCTAGCCTTCTGGTTATTATGGAACTCTGATCTTGTGCATGGCTGCAATGTAAGTAATAAGGAAATCAACACAGTTGTCTGGGGGAGAATCTTCTGTCCTTGATAGGCTGTGAAGGGTAAGAGGCTCAAAGAGAGTTTTCAAGGGACCATCGCCCTGAAAGACGTGCCGTGGGTTGCTGCCGTGACCTGCCTGAACGTTAGCTCACCACCAGCAAGCGCCGTCCTGTGCAGCAGCCCTGCCAGCAGGAAGCATTCAGAGGCCTCTTTGAATTGCCTTCAGAGCTCTCCTGAACATCCGCAGTGGGTGATGGATCGCCAGGGTGGTTGGATTGGATTCGGGGCTGTAAGCAAAGGTCATTAACAACAGAGTGTGAGTGCTCAAGCTGATGTTCCCATGTCTGGTCAGACAGGTATGTGCAGGAAGCCATGGTTGTTTTCTTGAGATTTCTGTGTGGTTAGTGAGTGGTGCTAAAAGCTGCCTGTGCACAGGAAGTCAAAGCAGCGTCCCGGTCACTCAGGGCCTTGCACTGCGGGGCATTACCCTTATGGGCAGCCTGCCCGTGATGTGACAGCAGTACAGAAGGAATGTTTGGGAGGCATACCTTTCACAAGTCTGCTGCTTTTAAACCCTTCACTTTCCCCGACTCTGTCTACCAAAGATCACATGCAATGAATGTTCAATAAATACTCTGTATAGATAGCTCAGATCTCTCCAGTTCATGGAATTGATTACGTTGAGAGTTCTTTTCTGTGACCCTTCCTGTCCTTCATGAAATGGCAACAAAAGACATAGGAAGGGCAAAGAGATGCGTAGGTGACCTCACAAAGGTTAACCTGGGGCCCAGGTAAACCGTTGATGTAGGTCCCTTGTTTGCTCCCTTGCCTTTTCCTGCCGCTGGTTGCATACATTTGAATTCTTTATTTCAACGAGTGGTTTCTTCTTGCGAGGTCATTTGGTTCATTCATTCCTTAGCAATACGTAATGCACACCTGGGTGCAGGTCCTAGTGTACAGAGATCAGGAACAGCCACCTGTTGAAGAGCTCTCTCTTTGGAAAGATTTAAAAACCACCTCCCCCTTGCTGAGAACATGTCAGTGTAGGAGTCGATCCTTTTAGCGGGTGATGACTTCTTCACAGTTTTGGATAAAAATGGACTAACAAAATGGTCCCTAGGGTTTTTTGTTTTGACAAATAAAAGTTGTGTGTGTGTGTGTGTGTGTGTGTGTATAGTATAATAATTTGACATTTTGATAAATGTATGCATCAGGAACTGAACCCTGCAGAGAAGCACATTGACCCCTCTGTCACCTTACACAGATGCCATTTTTGGTGGCAGTAGTGAGAACACGGAAGATCTGCCATCTTGGCAGATTCCAAGTGTACACTGCGGTATTGTTAGCCCGAACTCACTCATCTTAGATAGCTACAACTTTGTACTATTTGACTATTTTAGATTCTAAACACAAAGGAGATGATGCAGTATTTTTGTATATCTATATCTGACTGACTTAACAATGTCCTGGAGTTTCTTTTGTATTGCAAATGATAAGATCTTCTTTTTTAAGGCTAAATAATATTCCATGTGCATGTACTCAGGCACAGTTTCTTTATCATTCATCTATTGGTAGTGTCCATACCTTACCTACTGTGAATGGCATGACAGTGTACGTGGGAGTGCAGATGTCTCATTGATTACTGATCTCAGATCATTTGCATATGCATCCTACAGTGGGATTGCTGGGTCATGCATTAGTTATATTTTAATTTTTTGAGGAACCTGCCTACTCTTTTCCATAACGACTTTACTACTTTACATTCCTGCCAACAGAGCTCAAGGCTTCTCTTTTTACCACATTCCCACCAACACCTGTTACCTTGTATCTCATAAAAGTCGTTCAAAGAGGCACGAAGTGATACCTCGCTGGATTTTGATTTGCATTTCTCTTGTAATTAGTGAAGTTGAACACCTTTTCATGTAGCTGTTTGCTTTTCATCTTCTTTTGAGAAGTATCCAAGTCCTTACTTTTTAATTGCATTATTTGGCGCTTTGCTCTCGAATGTCCTATATATTTCAGATATTATCCCCTTCTTGAATATATGGTTAGCAAGTGTTTTCTCTCGTTCCGTAAGTTCCCTCTTCATTCTGTGATTAATTCCTTTGCTGTAAAGAGGCAGTCCTGTTTGTCTGTTTTGTGCTTGTCCTTTTGGTCCAAAATTTCATTGCCCAGACTTGGTGTGAAGAAACCATTTCACTAATATTTTTTCCAGTAGTTGTAGTATTTTAGCTATGTATGTGATTCAAGAATGCAGTTTTATTCTTCTGCATGGAGATACCCAGTTTTCTTCCCATCCCTACAGTGTGCTCTTGGCACCCGTGTTGAAAACCGAGTGTAAATGTGTAGACTCATCTCTAGTTTCCTAACTAGTTTCATTTCTAAATGTTCCATTCACTGGTGCTAAGTATTTTCTTTAAAAAAAAAAAAAAAAAAGATTGATTTATTTGAAAGAGAGAGAGAAGGAGAGACACAAAGAGAGGTCTTCCATTTACTGGTTCATTCCCCAAATGATTGCAATGGCCAGAGCTGAGCCCATCTGAAGCCAGGAACTTGTTCCAGGTCTCCCATGTGTGTACAGGGGCCCAAGGACTTGGGCCATACTCTGCTGCTTTCCAAGCACATTAGCAGGGAGCAGGATCAGAAGTGGAGCGGCTGGGACTCGAACCAGAGCCCATATGGAATGCCAGCACTGCAGGTTGGGGCTTTAGCCCACTGCACCACAGCACTGGCCCCGGCACTAAGTGTTTTTCACAGTGTTATGGGACCTTCACTACCATCCATTTTCACAACTTACTTACCATCCCAAATAGACATTCTGTACCCATTAAATAGACACTCCACATTCTCCCTTCCCCAGCACCTAATGACCTCAATTCTACTTCATCACTGTGAATTTGCCTATTCTAGGTACCTCATATAGATGGAATATATATGTGTTCCATTGTGCCTGACTTATTTAGCATAATATTTTGAGACTTCGTGCTGTGGTGTTAATCAGAACTGCATTCCTTGTTCAATGCTGCATAGTCCATCATAGGTATTCATCACTGATGGACATTTGGATTCTTTCCACTTTTTGCCTATTGTGAATAATGGGACTACAAAACTTACCATACAAATATGTTTTGAGGCCTTGCTATCATCAATTTTGGGGGGCCTATACCTATAAGTGGATTGTTAGAATGTATGTCTTCTTTATTTTGAAATAAGTTTAGCCATACGGAAAAATTAGAAAAATATTAGAGTCCAGAGAGCCCCTCCATCCATCTGCCTCTGTTGGTACAATTTTACAAAGTCGCATAGTTATCAACACCAGGAAATAAATACTGGCTCTGTGGTATTATCTAAGCTACAGACTCCATCTCGACTTGGCCAGTTTTTCTACTCAGGTCCTTTGTCTGTTTCTGTATTCAGTTCAGGGTCCCTTGTTGTATTCCCTTGCCATATCTCCTCGTCTCCTGCAGTCTCTGACAGTTCAGTCATTCACTGTCAGTCGTGACCTTGATGTTTTTGAAGAGTATGGATGAGGCTTTTGGTATACTGTCCCTGAGTGGGATGGGGCTGCTGTATGAGGTGATGCATTTTGGGCAAGGTCACTGAGCTGTGATCTGACCTTCTCACCGCATGGGGTCAGGAGATGCACAGCCTCGATATGTGTTGTGACTGGTGACATTCACCTTGATCATTTGGTTACAGTAGTGTTTGCCAGGTTTATCCACTGGGAAGTTACTGTTTTTCTCTACTCAGGGACAATGCTCTGAAGCTATGTAGATAGCCTGCATCTCCAACTTGTGCCGATGTGTTTATTGAGCCATGTAGCAGTGTATCTGGTATGCGACAGCCGTTAGTATGTTATTCTGAGGGTAATCCTCTGTTTGCTTCCCTGTGATTTTTTTCTAATGCATGAAAAGAAATCCATCTCTTTTCTTACCACAGTTTTTGTATACGAGCCTTTGTGAAGTGATAGATTGAAAGTATCTTCCACTGGGGCCACTGTTGTGCGGTGGATCGAGCGGCCACTCGTGTCACTGGCAAACCTTATCAGAGAGCCACGTCTAGTCCTAGCTGCTCCACTTCTGAGACAGCTCCTTTGTAATGCTCCTGGGAAAGCATCAGCAGATGGCTCAAGGACTTGGGTCCCTGCCACCCATGTGGGAGACCCAAATGGCTCCTAGCTTCGGCCTGGTACAGCCCTGACCATCCCAGTGGTCTGGGGAGGGAACCAAAGAAGGTGTCTCTCTCTCTGCCTTTTCCTCTCTGTCACGCTGCCTTTCAAATAAATGAAAAATAAATATGTATTTTAAACATTTTATTTATTTGAGATTTCCAGACAGAAGCAAAGAGAGAGGTCTTCCATCTGCCGGTTCACTCCCCAGAAGGCCACAATGGCCAGAGCCAAGCCAGTCCAAAACCAGGAGCCAGAAGCTTTTTCCAAGTCTCTCATTTGGGTGCAGGGGCCCAAGCACTTGGGCCGCCTTCCACTGGTTTCCCAAGCTATTAGCAGAGACCTAGATCAGAGAAGAGGCAGCTGGGACTCGAACTAGTGCCATATGGGATGCTGGCACTGCAGGCAGAGGCTTAGCCTACTATACCACAGCACTGACCCAAACATAGGTTTTTTTGTTTTGTTTTTTTAAAAGTATCTTAGACTAAGGTAGCAGCAGACAGCTTGCTGTTAACACTAATGTTTCCTGACAAACACTTGGGACAGTCCAGACACACTCTGCCCATTGCCAGTGAATGATAGGAGACTGCACAGATCACATCAGCCAGGTGTCATTACAGAGAAAAGTTTGTTTTCTATCTGCTGAGGTCCTGAAGGGTTTTCACTCTTTTTTTTTTTTAATTAATTAATTTATTTGAAAGGCAGGTAGGCAGAGGCAGAGAGAGAGAGAGAGAGGGTTTCCATCTGCTTGTTCACTCCCCAGATGGCTGCAACAGCTGGAGCTGGGCCAATCAGGAGCTTGGAGCTTTTTCTGAGTCTCCCATGTGGGTTCCGGGGCCCAAGAACTTGGGCCATCTTCCACTGCTTTCCCAAGCACATTAGCAGAGAGCTGGATCAGAAGTGGAGCAGCCAGGTCTCAAACCAGCGCCCATATCACATGCAAGCACTGCAGGTGGCAGCTTTACCTGCTAAGCCCCAACGCCAGCCCCAACTCTTATAAATTAGTACATAACATTTGTGTATATGTCTCTTCTTGACTGTTATATATAAGAGACTAAGAAAAAGCCTACAGTTGTAAATGTGAGTTCAGTTTTTTTGTTTTTGTTTTTTAAAAAAATTATTTATTTATTTCAAAGGCAGGGTTACAGAGGAGAGACAGAGACAGAGAGAGGTCTTCCTTCTTCTGGTTCACTCCCCAGATGGCGGCTGGGCCAGGCTAGAACCGAGAGCTTCGTCTGGGTCTCCCATGTGGGTGGCAGGGACCCATTGCCTTGGGCCATCTTCTGCTGCTTTTCCCAGGCTGTTAGCAGAAAGCTGGGCTGGAATTGGAACAGCCAGGTCACAAACCAGTACCCATAAGGGATCCAGACACAGGCAGTGGCTTTACCCACTGCACCACAGCACCAGCCCAATTTTGTTTTTGTTTTTCTATTGGATTAATTTTTCCAACCACAATGCCTGCTCTCAGGGAAAAAAATTTTTTTCTAATGCCTTAAGTAATATAGTCCAAGTTCTGTTCCAATATAAATTAGATCTTTATCCTTATCTTGGGAAACATTGGTTGATTCTCAATCATTATTCTGACATTTTGTAAACCATTAGAAATTCTCTAGCTTCAGGGTTTGCTTTTTTTTTTCCCCCATAAAGAGCACTCGTGTTCTCCTTGGAGATTTAATGGCCACTCTGAAGTAATGTCTCATATTTAATAAGATTTTCATTACTTTTATAAGCTATCCTCCGGTAAATTTAGTGATGGACACAGAGCGAAGTAGCTGAGGTCAGGTAGTCCTCAGTAAATTAACAGCGAGGACCGCGGCATCCGGGGGCCGGAGCACTCACGAAGGCCTTCCCCGTACAACCGCGGGACCTCCATAAACGCGAAGGCATAAATGATAATGGCTGAGCACTTTGCCGCCTCCAAGTGCTTCGAGCAACCCTGTAAATAAGCAGGGGCCCTGAACGGGGGAGGGCGGAGACAGCGCTGATGTGCAAGGCCTGACATTGGTGGCGCATTTCCTTGACCCTGGTGCCAGTGAAAGAGCTAATTAGTTTGTTCTCCAGGCCACAAAATGAAAACAGCGTGACATTGTGCTGATCTCCAGAAAAGGCCCAATACAGGCATAAATTCAGTCCTAGGATTTTCTTTTTTTTTTTTTGGTTTTTTTCATGTTGGCAAGTTTTAAGAGGGTGATTAAAAAGGCTGCTGTTGGGATCAAGCTTTCGGTCGTCTTTGTCGTAAGAACTCAGTGTCATCCTGTAAATTGTCTTCATCCTCTGTTCAAAGCAAGAAAGTGGCTGAAGGATCGGGATTGGGATTTCGCTCGGCTGCTTTCTGGCTGTGTGGTTTGGGGGAAGCCCAGATCCCTCTCAGCCTCAGAATCCTCACTGATACTTGGGAAACCTGGTCACTAACGCATGCCCAGGGGACTGGCAGCAGGGCCTGTCCGGCCTGGGGCTTCGTCACCTTGGGTTGAATCCACAATACACACAGAGAAAAAATGGAGGCTTCCATAGTTCCCAGGGGCGGCTGAGGGTCTGTGGCCTCTCTCACTGGACCCTGGAGCCTGGCAGAAGGAGGGGGTGCGGGTCAGAAGGCTGGGGGCTGAAGAAGTGAGGGAGGCAATTGCCTAGGCAGCAGAGGCAGGTGCAGGGATGGCTAAGCTGCTGCCCTGAAGTCTGCAATGGCCCTGAGAGACTGCAGCGAAGGCTCGCAGCCGGGGCCCTGTGACTGGTGCCTTGGGTGTGCTGCCCTGAGCGGTGCATGCTGCTGGTGTTTAGCATACAAAGAACAGTGGCCAAGAGCAAGATGGAGAGGTGCCAGGGAAGTCGTCCAGCCTCCTGAGTGTCCCGGCATCTGAAAGAGAGAGAGAGAAAGGGCCAGCTTGGCTTCTGAAGCCAAGGCCTGTACTTACCAGGCCCAGTGCTTCCTTTTGTATTTCTTTCTAAAGATTGATTTACTTATTTGAAAGGCAGACTTATAAGAGAGAGGGAGAGACAGGGATCTTTCATCCGCTGGTTCACTCCCCAAGTGGGCACAGTGGAGTAGTTGAGGTGGGCCAGGCTGAAGCCAGGAGCCTGGAACTCCATCTGGGTCTGCCCCATCACTGGCAGGGCCTGAGGCCCTGGGCCATCTTCTGATGTTTTCCTAGGTACATTAACAGGGAACTAGATCAGAAGCAAGACTCAAACCTGCTCTCCTACAGGATGCTGGTGTTGCAGGTGGCAGCTTAATCCAGTGTGCCACAATGCCAGCCCTCAATAACTGTTTTTATAATAAGCCTATCACCTGCTTTTCTCTGCTGTGGTGAAATATGTAAAAGATGTAACATTTACAATGTATGTAATTACATATATAAATTCCAAAAATTATTTCCTAACTCTACTCTAAGGAAGACACAAAAGGGAAATAATTTCCAGTGGGGTACAGACTGAATATCCTTTCTGAAATGCCTGGGACCACAAGTGTTTCAGTTGCTGGATGTCTGGGGAGTTTCGAGTGCTTGCATATACATAATGAGGCATCCTGGCGAGCAGACCCAAGTGTATTGTCAGCTTTTCATTATTGCAACTAAAACACCCTGGAGGAGCTACTTACAAAGCAAGAAGGCCTGTTTGGGCTCATGCTTGTAGAGATCCACAGTCCCCAAACCGGATGCCCCGTGCGTCAGGCAGCTGATGAGGGAGGCTGGTGACAGCTGAGTGTGCGCCAAGAATGCTCACGTGGCAACCCAGGAAGCAGAGAACACGCGGCCGAACTCAGCTTTTATAACATACCTTCTCAAGAGGGGTGCCGGGGACAGCACGCCCCAGCGGCCTGAAGATCTACAGGGCCCACCTCCAAGATACCATAATCAGATCATGGCCCCGCCCCTTAATCTGTTCAAAGTAGTCCATTAGCCATGCACATAAGGTTTCGGGAACCAAGCCCCTGACATGTGGGTCTTAGAGGAGCACCCAAGCTGTCAATGAAACCATCACACGGGGGCGGGATTGTGGTAGTGGGTTAAGCCACCACCTGCAATGCCAGCATCCCGCAGCTGAGCCCTGGTGAGCTCCCAGCTGCTCCACGTCCAATCCAGCTCCCTGCTAATGTGCCTGGGAAAGCAGCAGGGGACAGTGCAAGTGCTTGGGGCCTGCCACCTGCTTCGGAGACCTGGCTGGAGCTCCAGCCTCCTGGTTTTGGCCTGGCCCAGCTCCAGCTCTTGTGGCCATTTAGGGAGTGAACCAGCAGATGGAAGAAACCATCGCACCAAGTGTGAACATGGAATTCCCTTTACCCATAAGGTACATGTAGGTCATTTTATATATTCTTACTGCACTCGCATATTGACTGTGACCTGTCTCACATGAAGTCAGGTGTGGACTTTCCCACTTGTGATGTCCCATCAGCAATCAAAAGGTTGTAAGATTTACAGCATTGGGAATCTTTGGATTAGGGATGCTCAACCTGTAATAATGTAGTTTAGCAGTATGCAGCTAGGAACTGCACTACGCCAGGCCCAAGAACTGTAGTAATTATGTGATGCCTCATTCCTCCTCTCATGTGTGTACGTATTTAAAAAGAATGAAATATTCAGCTGAATATAGTCAGCCTTTTTTGCTTATAATTGGCATTATAAAAGAGTAGCTAACTATGAATACATTGCGTACACACAAAGGTATATGTAACTGCATCAGCATGATAGCTACAGATAGGGACCAATCCAGATGTGTTTTACCGGCTCTGATACTTGAGTGGCATTGACGTTGCTGTCACAATTTTTCTGAAACACTGATAGCTCATTGGTGAAGTCCCAAATAAAGCATACTTATATGATAATTAGACTCTGGGAAATTTCAGCATGAATTAAAACTGTCTCAAAGAGTTTTAGATTCAGTAGACTCACATGCGAGCCCAGCAGGGCACATGGCAGTGGCGTGGCAGGTGCTGGACTGGATGAGTTGGTTCTTGTGCTGGACTCCGCTGTCTGTCAGGAGATGGGGTAGAGCTCTCGTCTGCGGACACAGATGGAGGGCAGCACCGCCTCCCCCAGTCATTGTGGAAACTGAAAACACACCCACAAGTGTCCAGGATGCTTCTTTATACCACGACCTTGCAAACATGCAAGACCAGCCGTGGGAACAGGACTGAGCGGTAATCCCAGCTGCCTTAAACACTGGGCTCCTGAATACCTCACACCTCAAGTGTGCCAGCGTGTACGCTGGCTTTCTTTGGCCACACTTGGATTTTAAAATAGAACCACCATGTTTTGCTGTTCTGGTTACAAGTTGTCCTTATAAATGTAAAACTCCAATGTTATTAATGATTGCTTATTCCTGAAGCCAACCTAAGAATTCTTTGCTTTTCCAAGGGCTTTTTCATACACACCGTTCTCGTCCTCCTATGCCTTACAGGATGGGTTCTTAGTGTAATTTTCTATGCTTACCTGTGTGTCGTAGCTAGGATAATGCATGCTGGTTTGATCTACGTGATGGTCAGGGTTGGGTTATGGCTGAGAGTAAGTGTTCCTCGTGGGGAAGTGCTGCCCTGTCATCTGATTATGACATTGCACCTCTTATTCCCGGTGGGATTCTGGGTGTGAAGCCATCATTGTTTATTTTACCTGCTTTGTGGATGCTTAGGAGGTTTTGATCTGTAAGGGGAAAGACCAGAATGTCTTGGTACCTATGCATGTACAACTCAATACCATAAAAAGCATCAGGCTGGGATGGGCAGGTTTTGGGGTGCAGTGGGTGGAGCCACTACAATGTCTGCATCCCATAGGGGAGCACCAGTTTGAGTCCCAACTTCTCTACTTCCAGTCAAGCCCCCTGCTAACGCGCCTGGGAAGCAGTAATGATGGCTCAAGCACTTGAGGCCCTGCCACCAACTCCCGACATGTGGGAGACTCAGAAGGAGTCTCCTGGCTCCAGCCTTGCCAACCCCAGCTGTTGCAGCCATCTGGGGACTGAATCAGTGGATGGAAGAACTCTTATTTAATGGCTCGCCCTCTCTGGCACTCTGCCTTTCAGATAAATACATCTATTTAAAAATATAAAATAAATAAAAAGCACAGGAAGTATTTTGTTGTTGTTGCAAAAGTCACTGTGCAACTGAGGCATTTGGTGTTTCTTTTCCAGCTGACGTCTCAGCATCCGTACGCTGAGGTCTTCATCGGCCGCCCGCACGTTTGGACTGTGGACCTCGGCCACCGGGAGGAAGTGGAGGATGCAGTGAAGGCGATTTTAAATCAGAAGGTGGCTGCTTTTTTTTTCTGCTTGTCCCCATGAGTAATGGGACCTGAAATGTGTAGAGAGCATCCCAGGCCCTGGGTTTTAGTAAGTGCAGCTTAATCACCTCAGCTTTACCCTGGAGTCAGGAAACAGCAGAACTGTGGGATTTGGCCTGGGGATTACACGGACGTTCTGCAGAACGGAAGCAGCTGGTATCCAGATGTGACCGTGGGTTCCACAAGCCCCGTTAACGCAGCTCCTGCCCGGCAGCCGGGGCTTGGGTCCCACTGGATTCTTTGATTTACTTGTGTTGCCCTGTCACAGCAGTGAAAGGCTAGGCCTGCTTCTCTTAAAGAGAGAAGCTGCAGCACTGAGGAATTACAGGGAAATGTTCTTAAAGAGATCTGTCTATTGGGATTTTTTTTTTTTTGTCCTAAACAATTTGTAGAATTTTGTAAAAACTTCTTAACATTTCTGAACCCATGTCAGCAATTTAGTAAGTACCTGCTGTGCACAGAGCACCCCCTGAGCCTTTCCGGGG
The DNA here is from genome assembly GCA_949820135.1 of Sylvilagus floridanus. Taxonomy (NCBI): domain Eukaryota; kingdom Metazoa; phylum Chordata; class Mammalia; order Lagomorpha; family Leporidae; genus Sylvilagus; species Sylvilagus floridanus. Next base: position 76,181,056 of record OX463236.1, read on the forward strand.
GAAGAGGGTGTTACTTCCATAAGCGTGAACCAGGCTGGCTCCTGCCTGTGGAAAACTGGCCGTTGAGTTCACTTATCCCGAGACTGCCTTGGCCTCCCTCAAGTCCACACAATCGCCTGTACTTGTATTTGGGTGCTTTTTAAGGTTCATGGAAAATGGAGTTTAAAAAGAAGTTTATTTTGGTCCAAGAGATGTTTGAAATCCACACGTAGTTTTCTCGCAGTATGATTTCGTGAACTTTTTGAAGTCCAATTGTATGTTCAATGTGGAAAGCAATGTGCAGAATCCCTAGGCGTTGCAGTGGTAGGAGGTTTTCCAGAGAATGCCACGTTTAATTCTTAGAGGATGAGTAGGAATTTGCAGAACAAAACTGAAGGGTGGGGCCCAAGGCACTGTGGAGTAAACAGGAAGAGACTGGGAGTGCTTACATCCCTGGAGGTGCAGACAGCTTGGCTGCACCAAGGCCATCTTTCCCCCTTGGGAGATAGAATGGGATTTTCAGCTGTGGCCCACTGTGCTGCTGATTGTACTTCATGCACACATTCCCGGGGTGGGGGGCAAGAACACCTGATGCATCATCTCTGTCCTGCTTCCCTAAAGGAGGTCTTGTTGTTGGGCTTTGGGGTAGCTGCCACTAGGTGCAGCAGCCATTTCCATCACAGCAGTTTGGAGCTGAGGCTCGGCTACCTCAGTGGCTGAGCTGCTGGAATGGCCTCAGATATCTGCCCTCACCTACCACTTCCCCACCTGAGCACCAGTCCTGTGGAGGACGAGGGCGCTGTTTGCTTCAGTCTCCAGGACCCTTGGTGCATTAGTCCCCTAAGACTGGCACTCAGAGTACTGTAAACTTGGTGGCTTCCAACAACAGAAATGTCCTCTCCGGTAGTCCTGGAGGCAAAAGTCCAAGTCAACAAGTCGGCAAGGTCATGCAGGGAAGACTCTGCCTTGCCTCTTCCCGCCTCTGGTGGGCCCAAGTGTCCTGTGCTTGCAGCTCCTGAGTTTTCATCCCTGCCTCTTCTTGCATCACGGGGCTTCTCCCTCTCTGTGCCTGTCTTCTCTCCTCACAGGCGACTAAACACCCTAACTCAGTGTGGCCTCTTGTTGACTTTGGTACACCTGCAGCATGTTATTTCCAAATATGTTCACAATCGTAGGTACCAAGCATCAGGACCTCAACACAGTTTTGGGGACAGAGTTCAGCCTACCCCACTTTAGTAAAATGCTGGTGCCCCTTTGAAGGAGTCATTTAAAGGTTGGGATCATGGCATAAACTTTAAATCATGGGATCTAGAGCTTTTTGGTTTACCAGGTCCCTTTGTCAAACCACGATTGACTGGGAATGCTCACTCCAATGAAGCTGTTCTCTCTATTCCACGGAAATGGTCAGTGCACCGCAGCTTAAAACCTCCCTCAACCTTATTCCAAAAATGACTTCATGCCATTTTAATAATTATAACAGTAGCTTATGTGTCAAGAGAGTCTCGTTAATGAGCTTTTGCACATTTAATCCTTTTACAGTTCTGTGGAGTTGGGAATATTATTCTTGTTTTATAGGTGAAAATTAAGGCTTCAAAAAGGCATGGAATTTACCCAAGGTCTCTCAGCCAGTAACTAGTAAAACCTCGATTCATAATTAGGTCCATTTGAGTAGTTTGTTTAAATACTATGAAATTTAAAAAGGAAAAAAAATCATGAAATAGAATACAAGCAAAGATAAGAATGGGAATTAGAGATAAAGAATGAGATTAATAAAAAAGTAGCATAAAAATCATTATTCTTAACAAACAATAAAACCAGTTTTAGAAATGGCCCAGATATTAGAATTATCAGACAGGAACTTTGAAAATGCTCTGATGAGTGTAGTGGATGGTTTGGTGGAAAAAATGGACAACATACGTGACCAGATGGGGAGTTTGACCAGAGCAATGAAAACTTGTTTTTAAGTCAAATGAAAGAAAAGATAAAAATGAAGAATAGAGTATCAGAAATGAAGAATTCTTTTAGTGGGCTTATCAGCAGACCATACCCAGCAGCAGAAATATCTGAGTGAATTTTTGAAGACTGGTCAACCAGAAATTCGACAAATTGAAACACAAAGGAAAAGGGGTATGAGTGAAGAAGAGGATGTAGACTCTGTAGAGTGGTATCAAGTTGCCTAATTTATATGTGATCGGAATCTCATAAACACAAGGAATTGGGACAAAAGAAATCTTGGAAAAGACAATGAAGTAGAATTTTCCAAAATCAATGAATGGCATCAACCTATAAGATTCTAGGAGCCTAGAGAACTCCAAGCACAAAGGTCTCTGTACAAAGAAAAACAAATCCAGATGCATTATAATCCAACTACTGAAAAGCAAACATGGGGGAAATTTTGAAAGCAGTGAGAGAAAATGTTATTACAATGTTAGGAGAATAAAGCATCCAACTTCTCATCAGTTACAGGAGACGACTAAAGGGTCCTTAGGAGCCAGAGCTCTTAAATAAACCGTGGAGAGGATTCTGGCTTTAATAAGTTTGGTGTGGGAAGGTTTTTGTTTTTGTTTTATATTTATATATTTGAAGGTACAGTTATACAGAGAGAGGAAGAAAGAGCTGCCATCTGCTGTTTCACTCTCCAGATGGCTCCAGTGGCCTGAGTTGGGTTGATCAAAAGCCAGGAGCCAGGAGCTTCTTCCTGGTCTCCAATGTGGGTATAGGGACCCAAGCACTTGGGCCATCATCCATTGCTTTCGCTGGCCATTAGCAGGGAGCTGGATTGGAAGTGGAGTAGCTAGGACTCAAAGCAGTGCCCATATGTGATGCCAGCATTTTATATGATGGCTTAACCCATTAGACCACTACCCCACCTCCAGTGGGAAGTTTTGAACAGGACAGGTGACATGACCTGATTTACACAGAAAAATTGCAGCCTCTGCTGAACTCAGAATCTTATGGTTGCTCACACCATAGGAGCCAGGACTCAAACCTTGATGTTCTGGTGCTTCTAAGAGTGTCTCTTAACGCCAAGCCAGCTGTTAGGCTGGGCCCTGGAAGGTGCCTCGGGAAGGCTGATCTCTGCAAGTGGCTCCCTTTGGGAGCTGTAACCTGATGGAGAAATGTGGGTGGATACTAGTGGAGACGGGACAGGAAACCTTGTAAGAAGGAGATCAAGAGGAGAAAAGGAGAAGGCTGGGACATAGTGGAACGTTTTCAAGGCAAGCAACACTCCACTGTGCAGCCTGCAGGCATCCTTCCTGAGGCCCTGGCCAGTTGAGTAATAGTCCTTTTTCCAGAAAGCAAGATGGCCAAGAGTATTCCCTTATTGTTCCCCAACTGGCCCTACTCGGGTTGCTCGACCACTAGATGTGGCTTTAGCATTCTCTTTCATCCAGCCCTCAAGTTGGTCTTGCGTTGTCCCTGAAGGACTGGTAGACTGAAAACTGCCCCCCTGCATGCAACAGCTCCTGCCTTGGGGCGCACCAGAGCTGCCTATGCCTGAAATCAGCGCTCTGGGAGCTTTCCCGCCCAGAGAGCGCTGCTCATGTCCACAGCCGGATGGCCAGGGAACTCACAGACACAATCTAAGTGCCTTTTTTTTTTTTTGGCTTTCCCTTTGTAGGAAAACTGACCTCATTTCCTTTTAAATGGCAACTTGGCCCAAAGGCAGCAAATGAGTCAGTATCCCTTTAAGGAACCCCGGCTTAGTTTACAGGAGAGCAGAGGAAGAGGAGTAAGGGTCACGGTTCTGGATTTACTGTGTTGAGCTCTCTGAGTTAATTCACTTCCATTTTATGATGGATGCCCCCCGGAATACGATGTTGCAGTGACTCTGTGATTCCTACAGCAAATCTGGATTTGTTCATCTAGCAACAGATGGGCCACTCACATTAATTTTGCTCTAGACATTCTACTTGTGCACTTGAAAAGGAACCCAGATATGCTTTATATCCTATATTGGAACATTTCTCTGTTCCTTCTATGAAACTCTGAGAGGAGACGTGTCTCTAAGCCAATTATAGAAAGCTTCTAGACTCACCCGTGGACTGAATAAATAAATATCCTTTAAAATCAAAGAAAACATTTACATTTCCTGGGAAAAGCTGTCTGGGTGACAGGGCCCAGTATGTTGAAAAGCCTGGACTAAGGAGGAGCAAGTTGATGACACGAGAGGTGGTTCTTGAAGGGATGTTGAGCTCTTCAGACTAGAATAGAGCGGCCTCCGTTTGGGCGGAACCATGGGCCTTGATATGCCAGTACATGCAGCGTGGCCTCTTTTAGGTGTGTCTGCACAGTTGTGGGAGGTCCATTCTCCACGATTGACCATCTAGTTGTGGGTCTGACAGTATTTTGAGACTTAAGAGGATCGCAAGTGTAAAATGTGATTGAACACATAAGAAATGCTCGTGTTCGAAGGGCAGAGACAATGCCCTGAGACCAGTTGCTTGGCTGCCCAGGAAGAACGCCCCCATGGTCAGCAAGCTTCGGCTCACATGTTTGATCTGATGGTCCACCCTGTAGGTTCGAGATAAGTGTGCACTTCAGTGGGGGCTGGCAGGGAGTCCCGCCCTCTTATTGTTGGGCTCCCAGATGCTGTAATGGACTGTGCTGCTCAATGTCCACTTCAGACTGATAACGTCTCACATCACAGGCCTTGGCGGTGTTGCCACGTGGTATGTAGCAGAGATCAGCCTGTGTTTCTTCCCCTTTCCTCGGGCGTCACGTTAATCAGATGCCTCCCCCACCTCAATGAAACATCTAGGGTTTGCTGCTCCCTTCAAATCAAGTCTGGTTTCCTTGGCATAGAAACCTGAAGGCTCTCATGGAGATCTGTCTCCTATCGGCCTTATCTCGCCAGCCCGCATGATCCTAAGCTCCAGCTTCCCGCTGAGCCAGCACTGTCACATCTCACAGTACATGCTCCACCTGGAGTGTCTTCCCCCTCTGAGCTTGGGAGAACCATAGTGGACCTTAAAAGCCCACAGGAGCGAAAGTCTGCTTGGACCTCCGGCTTTCCAGGATCCCCTAGGTGAACTCTCTGTGGCACATCTCACCGTCTGTGGATACCTGCTGCCCTTACTTCTAACACAGCCCAGTGATTTTCTTGTGGGTCCTTCCGTGTGTGCCTTTCTCAGAGCAGTGACCATGCATCCACTCAGATGTCTTCTAAGTTCCTGGATGTGCTGCGCTATGCTCAGTACTGGGGTGCAAAGATGACCTAGTAGCTATGGACCCTACCCCATGGAGCTTACATACCAGCAGCTGGTGACCACCACATTTGTTGAATGCCTAGTAGGTACCAGACCCTAACTAAGCACCTTTCCCCCCACATAATCTCTACCAGAGCTTAAAAGACGTGGATTTTCATATCCTTTTACATATGAGGTACTTGAGATGTAGAGGTGATAGGTAGGGTGCCGAGGGTCGCACACCTAGGAAGCAGAGCGAGGTTGGGAGTGTTGTCTGTTCATGTCCAAGTCCACACTCTTAACCTCTGATGAGGCCACCTCCAGATGTTGGCGTGTGTGGGTTGAATGAACGTGTGGAGTGCAGGTGTCCTGGGCCCACCCCCTAACAGTGCCCTGTTCTGTTTTTGCAGATTGAGCCGTACATGCCATATGAGTTCACGTGTGAGGGAATGCTCCAGAGAATCAACGCTTTCATCGAGAAGCAGGTAAGGCTCGTCCGAAGTCTCCCTTGGCTTTGTCCTGCCTCCTGTCACCCCACAGGGCTGTCGAGGACTGGAGCAGCTGCCCGTGTTTCTGTGGTTACTTCCTTGCTCTGGAAGACTCCAGAAGCTGTTGGAAGTCTAAAGGCAGCACTCTCCTGGTTTCCCTAGGGAGCCAGTCGTCTCAGAAGACTCAGGAGGGGAGGGGACAGGTGGATGGCTCTTTGGACCTGCCTTAGCTTCATCTGTCACATGAGGGCAGTGACCATTTCTAAGCATGTTTTTCATAACATACATTGAGTCATCCTCAATGTGGTAGGTCCTTTTATTGGTATTCAAGAATCTTTTAAAGCAGAACTTCTTTTCAAAGGAAACCAGGATATAGAAAATGGATAAAAGCAGGACTTTGGTTCCAAAGGGAAGGGTGCCCAGCGTCCCACCACCCCTACAGGCTTTGGAAACTACAGCCTGTGCTCCTGGGAGCGCAGGCCCAGGGTAGCACTGCTGTCATTTTAGAACATTTTAATTCCTGGGACTTCAAAGGCAACTCAGAGCTCGAAGTAGGCAGACTTAGAACCCCTTCGGCAGAAGACTCTGAAGCCCTTGAGCAGAGTCCAGAAATTAGGGGCTGCTCTTGAAGGGCAAAACAGAGCATTGAGGACAGTCAGGGCCTTTGAACAATAGGAGGTGGAATTGTGCCAGCTGCAAATAGAAAAGGGATGTGAAAAACTCAAGGAGGTTGGATTGCAGGCCCAAGGTAGATTTCAGATAGAGACTGAGACTGTGGCCTGCAGCTACTGAGGGAGGGGCAGAGCCACAGGGTGTGGGCTTCATGGTGGTGGTGTGCCTGATGGTTGGAGTCTTTGCCAGTGGCATAGGGCCGAAGGCTTTGCAGCCCAGCTATCTTGGACTGCTAGTACCACGAGTTTCTGATTGTGTGACTTGGAGGTGTTACTCAACCTCTCTGCCTTAGCTTCCCCTCCCCCCTCACTTTCTCATTTATTTATTTATTTGAAAGGCAGAGTTACAGAGAGAGGAGGGGAGAGAGAGAGAATTGATCTTCCATCTGCTAGTTCATTCCCCAAATAGCTACAATGGCTGGGGTTAGGTAAGGCCAGAGGCAGGAGCCAGGAACTTCTTCTGGGTCTCCCATATGGGTGCAGGGATCCAAGTATTTGGTCCATCTTCCCCTGCTTTTCCAGGCCATTAGCAGAGAGCTGGATCAGAAGTGCAGCAGGGTGGGGCAGGGGAGGGACTTGAAACCAGCCGCTGTATGGGAAGCTGGTGTCACAGCTCAGTGGTTTTACCCACTACACTACACTATCCGCCCAGCTTCCCCCTCCTGCTAGGACCTGCTTCGTTGGGAAGTAGCAAGTTAGGCTTTAATGAAGTGCCTAGAATAGGACCTGGTACTCAACAGTCATTAATTGCAAACTAGTGCTGTTCATTATTAAGATGTTATGACGTATTGTACCACATAGTGGTGAATTGCAACATACTGCAATGCATTATTATTGGTATTACACAGATATTACTCATCAGACTTTACTGTGGGAGCTAAACATTGGAATCATTATCTATTTCAGTCATTTTCTGATACTGGAATTACAGTATCATCATTCATTCCTCTAGCAAACACATTTATACAGATTCAGACAAGCCACAGTACAGCAGTCCCCCTTATCTGTGTTTAGTTACACCCGGTCCACTGAAGATCAGAATGTTCAGCGAAGAATTCCAGTGCACTTTGAGAGACAGAGATCACATTCATACAACTCTTGTTACAGTATATTGGTAGGATTGCCCTATTTTAGGTTATCAACCTCTTACTATGCCTACTTGATAAATTAAACTTCATCAGAAGTATGCATGGATTGCGAAAAAAATATGAGGACAATTCAATTCTTAGAAAATGAAATTAAAGAAGTGTGTTTCAGTGCAAAAATTTTGAAATTGATGCATTTGGCATATCTTTTAAAAGTTTGTGGAAAATGTATATTATGAAAAACACTGATGGATTTCAGACATTTATGCACCAAAATAAACTCATCTTTCAATGCCTCTTTTCCATGAACTCATATATATGGATATATACACACACATGTATATATTCCATGAACTCATGTATACATATTTATACATATGTATATGTACATGTACTGCTGTACTGTGGCTTGTCGGATACATGGCACAGAATCTATTTTTGTAGTTGCCTGAGGCATGATGATATTGTAATCCCAGTGTCATAAAATGGCTGGAAAGAGCTAATGATTCAAATGTGTAGCCCCCACAGTAAAGTCTGATGAGTAATAGCTGCACAATAACTATAATAAAATATTACAGTGTATGTATGAGCCAGAGTTTCAAGCACCCACTGGAGGTCTTGGAACGTACACCCTACAGGTGAGGGGGAACTGCTGTGCACTGTCCTGTCTGACCCTCACAGTGCTCCTCGCGGGTGGTGCTGTTGCCACCGTTCTCTGGATGATGGACGCCCAAGTTCACAGTCACGGTGATGGCAGTATGTGGTATCCAGTCTTGGTGAGGCCAGATCTGTGCCAACAGCATTTGCCGGGGCTCTGGGTGATGGTGGGGGTCTAGGGCTAGGCTTCCTGTCTCCATGTACCTGAGGGAGCTGCTCGCCCTTCCTCAGGTGAGCAGTGGTTTCTGAGATCTTTGGGTTCTGGCCGAGGTCTCAGAGACCATCGAGGTCTTACCAGGATCCGTGCAGCTGCTTCCAAAACTCGCTTGCTCTTTGCCTGGTTCCAGGGATAACAGTTACTCCCAGTAGGCATAGGCGACTCTTGCCCAGATCCACTCGACCACTTCAGTGTCCTTCTTCACTGAGCTCGGGCATCACAAGTCCTTACAAGCTCTGCAGCCCTAGGTTCCCTTTGAAAGCAGGAGGGTCTCGCTCCCCAGACAGACCTTGGACATGCTCCATAATGCACAGGCTGCACCAGGCTTATCCACCTGCACATCCCACACGTGCACCATAATTACCAGTCGAAGGAAGGAAGACATGAGTGAGTGAGTGTGCATTGTACTCACGTGTGTCAGGACTCAGGCAGCTTGTGTTGGGTTTTATGACTTGGGAAACAGGCAGCTGAAATGGTCGTCTGAGAAACACAGTAATATATCCGCCGCTTCCCGTATCCCTGTGGATACAGACATTTCTGTGGAGGTGTGCGGTTCACAGGAACCCAGAGATGTCCATGCTTTAGATGTTTAGTTGTGTGGACTGCGCCGGCAATCAGGGAAGCGAACATGTTAAAGGCCTGGTCCCTGCCTTGGGTAGTTTCGTGTTTCTCGGAGAAGGCAGCTGAGTGCACAGCAATGGGGATACTCTAGGGTAAGCCCTGTAGTAGCGCTGTCACCAGGATGCGCTGGGGGTGGGACATCACCTGGCCTGCAGGGCAGGCAAGGGCTTCCTGCAGAAGGTGAGTCCTGGAGACTCACAGGGGTGTGGGTAGGACTGGGCACATCCTGCCTCCCAAGAAGGAAAAGTCAGAATGAACTGTAGGGAGCGGAGCTATGACTGAGCAAGCGGAGGTGAGCGACAAGGCTGGGGAGGAGGTGGAACCTTTAAGGGGAGGCTTGGCTGCCACGTTCATGTTTGATCCGGGGACAACAGAAGCCAAAGGTTTAATACGAGATGAGCACCACAGTGCTATCAGATTGAAATTGTAGAAAAATTCTAGGAACCCTGCGGTTTGAGCATTTCTTTTTAAACATTTCCCCAGTGCTGCCAACTAAAGAGTAAAGGGCCCGGTGTGTATGCCGGGGATTCTGGTGCCACAGCGAGGCCAGGAAGCTAGCATCCCTCGATTCCCCCGTAGTCTTCTCCCTCTAGCTGCTAGCTCTGGGCCCCGGGAGCTTCAAGCCTGGGGTGTTCATGGTTTTTACAGCCAGAAGATATGTTCAAAGCATAGCTGAGAGAGAGAGAGGGAGAGAGAAGGATGCTTCAGGTGGAACAGGGAAGCCTCAGCCCCACGGAGGGGCCTCCCCACCAGAAACCGCAGAAACCACAGCAGCTCCAATTAGGCTGTCCTCAGGCGAGCTGCAAGGGAACACGGAAGCTTTTCTCGCAGGTGAGCGTCCACTGCGCTCACCCAGGGCAGCGGGAGCTGCCGGAAGCCGACTGAGAGCATCCAGGGTGTCAGTGCACAGTGGAGCCGTCACAGCAGGAGACCGGGGTGCAGGCACACAGCTGGACAGAATCCTGGCTCTGGGAAAAACCTCCTGCTCTTTGCCTTCATGCCTGCACACCCCCTTTTACTGTAGGCAATGCTGGTGTGGGCTGCACAGTTCTTCAGATCAGCGCACGAAGCGGGGCATGCTGCAGCAGGGGGCAGGCAGTGCCAAGGTGAAAAGCCCTTGTAGTCCAAGATCAAGCACTGTGGTTCCCTACCTGACTGTGGCCCGGCCTGGTGGGATTCTTGTTACGTGGTTTCTGGAAAGTTTTGGTATTTGCCTCAGGCCGGGGAGCATGACCGGTTGTTTGGAGGGCATGGCTGTGTTCAGAATGATTTCTGAAAACCACATGAATGTGTTTCAAGCCCTGCTCTGCTTCCCGCAAAGTCCTCACGAATGCAGAGGACAGCAGTCGCCGTTGGCTTAGTTTGTAACCAGTCAGGTGAAAGTGTTCTGGACATCCCGAGGGACCAAGAGAGGTCACTCCAAGGGCAGCTAGGGTTGGGGGTGGGGAGGGGTGGGTGCAGCTTCAGCTCCTGGGCTGTCTGGGACTCAACTCACTGGGAAGTGTGGACACCAGGAGAAGCCTCCTAGTGTAGCTGGGTGGTCGGGGGATGCGGGGACGGTGAGGTGACTGAGGATGCTGGGAAGGGAGAAAAAGAAACGGAGCTTCGGGAATGCTAAAGGTTGTTTTTGGCTGAGCCCTTCCTGCCCAGAGTGCCTGGGCGGGGAATGATTAAATGTTGCACGGCCTGGGTTCACCTCCTGTCTGTGGCACCGCTGTCTCTGACCTTGGGCAAGTTTCTACCCTCTCTTTGCCCTTTGCTCTGTTCTGAATGGGGACAGTGCTCCCTCCCCCATCAGACTGGCAGAGCAATCAGTAGGTTAGTACCCACTCAGGGCTAAGCACCGTACCTGGCCCATGTGGGTCATCTGGAGCCCAGGAACTAACCCAGGTGTGTTTTCAAACAATTGCATTGAGGTTGGTGGGTGGGTTGGTTGGTTGATTTTTTAAACATTTATTTGAAAGGCAGAGTTGCAGTGAGACAAGGAGAGAGAGGTCTTCTGTCCGCCAGTTCACTCCCCAGATGGCCACAGCAGCTGGAGCTGGGTCGCTGCGAATGCTCCCATGCTGTCTGGGTGTGGACTTGTGTGTGTCATTCACTAGAGCAGCTCCTAGTAGTGGAAGGGTGAGGCACGTGGTACATTTGTGTTTAGTTCTTTCGGGGGTGAGCTTGCTGGCTGTGGATGCGCAAGTGTAGCGGTCTGCAGAGGCTGGTCCTGCTCCTAAACTTCACAGCTACCTTGCTGCTGCCTCCAGGAAGCAGCCCCGGGGCACTTGGGAATGGCGTTTGCTCACTCTCAAGGGACAGACAGTCCAGGCCAGGGAGCCGGGCACCAGCCAGCAACCAAGGTGGCCTTCATCTGTCAACACAAGGGACCGCAGAACATTCCTGGAAAATGGAATTAAGAGCTCAGTCAATTTTCCAGTAAAAGAAACTTGAACCCCCGTGTAGGTTTGCCGTCTTAACCATTTTTTCATGACCATTCTGAGGACTCCTTGCAGGCATGGATTGCAGAATATTCTGCACCAAAATTCACTTCCGATTCCATTGTGCATGGACTCGTTGCAGCACCCTCGTGTTTATGAACATTCTGTCTGTGCCAGGCCCCGCATTTCCCAGCTGTAACATCAATGGCAAATGTGCCAAGGAGCTGTCTGATTGTGGCCCTTAGGCCTTTCTCTGGCCTGCAACCTAACCGCGCCAAATCCACCCTCTCTTTTTTTGGTCAATTCCCTATCCTTGCTTCTTCACAAAGATGAGGAACCTTTTTTCTTCCATGGCCCATTTGGATATTTATGAAATCATCTGTGGGCCATGCAAAATTATCAACTGAAAAATTAACCTGGTATAGAATCGTTGAAATTCAAGTCCCACCCACAGTTGGCTTGGCAGAGCCAATCAGACCAGATGATTTATTGGCTTTATACAGCCACAGGCCCTACATTCTCTGCCCCTACAGGCCTTCCTCCAGACCTACATATCTGAGCTTGTCTCCTTCATTCCAAACCACGTGGGGTTCCCTGGAAATCCACTGGTAGCTCATATATCTCAAAAAGCTCATGGAAAACATAAAATTAAAAGCTAGGATTATTTTTGAGTAAAAGCAAATTGAAACCCATGCAATTTTGCCATAATACACATGTTCCATGAACTTTTTTTAAAAAATTATTTATTTGAAAGGCAGAGTTAGATCTTCCTTCTGCTGGTTCACTTCCCAAATGGCCACAACAGCTGGAGCTGGGCCAATCCGAAGCCAGGAGTTTCTTCCAGGTCTCCTACATTGGTGTCAGGGGCCCAAGCACTTGGGCCATATTCCGCTGCTTTCCCAGGTGCATTAGCAGGGAGCTGGATCAAAAGTGGAGCAACTGGGACTGGAGCCAGTGCCTATATGGGATGCTGGTGCCACAGGTGGCAGCTTAATCCACTATGCCATGGTGCTGGCCCCCCAAGAACGTTTTAACCCTTCATTTGCAGAATCCAAACTTTTTGCACACAAATAAACTAGCCTGTTAATTCCATTTTTTTCTATGAACTGTTTGAAGTACCCTTATATTGTGGACTTAATAACGCTGTTAAAGATTTGGCTGTGTGGCCAATTTAAACTTTCACCCCTTTCCCCACTGTTACAGCAAATTTAGGATAAGCCTACAGCATTCACTTACTTTAGCTGGTTCTGACACTGAAGAATACTTTTTTATTTGAGAATCAACACCTAAAGACTTGGCTAACTGTACAGCATTTGAATCATCACTGATAAGTGTCCCAAGAGCCACAAGAAGTCTCAAAGTGGCTTCTAGGTCGTGTACAACTTCCAAGATTGTGCTAATCACTGATAAGCACTGAGCTTTCTCTTCAATGTTATGGTCTTTATGAAAACAAACAGAATAGTTCAGGGTCAATGTAGCCAAAGCAATGTGAATGTTCTTATCGCTCCCTGATTTCAGTTCTATTGCACGGAACATCAGGGATTCCCTCTGGGTCATCATGAGCTTCTGTCCTGCCTGGCCAGCGAAACAATTGCAGAAAGTTCTGAGAGCGAGCAGCTGGTTTGCTGGCTTTCCTTTAGGGTTCAGAAGGTTGATAAGATGACTGCTGAACTGAGCCCCTTCCTTTTCATTGCAGAAATTCTCATTCACGCTGGGATGTTTAATTGACAGCCGAAGAATATCAAGTGCAGGGAAGACAATATCTTCAGGCCAGTTAACTGCTTTCCACAAAATCTGAAGTTGCTGGGCTGTGGGTTTTTCTGAAGAACTGTTACATATTAAAGACAGTATCTTTCCAAGAAGCACCAAGTCATCTTTGGTAAACTTCTTGTCTTCCGGTGCAGTTCCATTAAGTTCCTTCAGTTTACCTAATATTTGTGTAGGGTTTGTTTGGTCAAAAGTGACAGCTGTTTTTTAGGGAAATAAATATTCAATGCTTTAGGTGCAGCTGATCGGTAAGCACTATTCCCAGTAAATGGATCAACTCCAGACATAGAGGTTCCCATACTTGCAGAACCTGGCACATAACGACCAGCACCTGTAAAAGGATCTGTTGTAGGCAGTGTGGCTCACTTGGCTAATCCTCCACCTGTGGCGCCAGCACCCCGGGTTCTAGTCCCGGCTGGGGCCCCAGGTTCTGTCCCGGTTGCTCCTCTTCCAGTCCAGCTCTCTGCTGTGGCCCAGGAAGGCAGTGGAGGATGGCCCAAGTGCTTGGGCCCTGCACCCGCATGGGAGACCAGGAGGAAGCACCTGGTTCCTGGCTTCGGATCAATGCAGCGCGCCAGCTGCAGCGGCCATTTGAGGGGGGGAGGGTGAACCAACCAAAGGAAGACCTTTCTCTCTCTCTCTCTCTCTCTCTCTGCCTGTAAAAAAAAAAAAAAAGATTTGGCCGTGGCCAGGTGGGGTGATGATTTGCGGAAGAGACCTCTCATGTACCATTCACATCCTCTGTCTGGCGTTTCTGTTCCTGCCCTTCTGCTGTGCTTCAGACAGGTCAGCCTTCCCACGGGGCACAGGCCAGCAGGAGGGAGAGACACGCCGGCCTCTGCACCCAGGGCTTCCCTCCTGAGCAGCGGCCCCACCCCACACAAGTGGCCTCTTGCTGTCTTGGGATTTTTGTGAATGCCTTCTCTGAGCTGTCACTTCACCCCCATTGCAAAGGCAGCCCCCACCCCCTCTCCACGGAGACACTTGCGTGCATTTGTTGAGAACGCTGCTTTTTCTCATACGTTGGTTGGTGCGGGAACCTTTCCTCTTACGGTTGATGGCTGCTGCATGGATGCGGCTGCATAGTCAAGTGCATGTCGGAGAAATCTGGCAACTGGCTGAAAGCGTTGTTAGAGAGGATTGCAGATGGTCTGTGTTCTGTGTGGGCTTGTTAACTAGATTGGAAATTACTGTTTATATCTCATTCTGGCTGCAGAGAAGCCTCACTGGGTTGGAATGGTCTCCTTTTCTACTTCTGCTACTATCAAAGCCCCAGGATGCCAAAACCATTCAGTACGGCTCAACACTTCAGTACTGCGTACCAATGCTGTGCAAAGCACCAAGTTGGTGGCAAGCCTCTAACTCCTATTCAGTCTACAAAACAACCCAGAAGTCACCACCTCCTGGAAGCTTTCTCTACATCCTACCTCCCTACTTCTCCCCTTCCATTGGAGTGAATCCCTCTCCCCCCTCCCCTCCAGGACACCTTTGCATCCTGCTTGGTCACGTGTTGTGTACTGTTCTGTAATTCTGGAAGGTTCAGCCTCTCTCACTTAGGACTTGCTTTGAACTCTGAGCCCAGGGACTGTCTCCTGCGTGCTCATACTCCCAACACCCAGCATGAGATCTTGTTAGTCATTTGTAGTTTTGATTGAATGAATGAAGAAATCTCCACAGCCAGCTTATCTGAGTGGCCCCTGTGGGCTTGCTGGACACAGGTGCTGTGTCTCGCCCCCTCCCCCATGCGGTGGCATCGCCCGACTGTGTCTTTGCACCTGCTTTGGCCCTGCTGCTATCCATCCCTTCTCAGCCCATGTGCCCAGGACCTCCTGGGCCCCACCTCCTAGTTCCTGCCCGCAACACACGCAGACACACGTGGGTCTGCAAACTCGCCTGCAGCCACCCAGAACTCCCTGTTCCTGCAGGACCAGGCTCCCTTCCCGAGCGAGCTCTGCCTGGTGTGTCCTTGCCAGCCACCTGCCCGCCTCACTGCTCTCCTTCTCACTGGGTCTTCTCCCACCTGCTGCCTTCTCGAGGGTGCATCAGGTGCACACCCTCCCCATAACAGTCGCACTGCATTTTTTTTCTAGAGCACTCGCCAGCTTTTAACAAGTTATATTCAATTTGCTTATTCTGTTTTCTTGTCTCCCTCCCTGAATGCAAACTCTGTGAAGGCCAAAGGTTTGGAGGTTCCTTTTGTTCAGAGCCACTGCCCAGAAAAGCCTCTCGCATTTCAGAACGGTGACAGCCAGCAGGTGAATGCTGTTACCTCTGCGGGCACTTTGCTGAGCACTTCGTACATTGTAACCCATTTCGTTTCTTCTACAGCCTTGAGGGGTGGAGGCGGATACTTTCTTCTTTTTACAGATGAGGAAACTGAAGCCAAGAAAGATGATGTCACCAGCTGAGATGACTCAGATAAGAAATGGCGGAGCTGAGATTCGAACCCAGGCAGTCTGAGCTCGGAACCTTTGGGCTTTCCTACTTCTCAGCAGCTGTGTTTTGGGTGGATGGTGGGTGGGTGGATCCATGCTTACAGAGAGCAGATAAGGCAGGTTGGCAATGCCACATTAGCCCACGCCGTGCTGGAATGAAATGCAAGACCACAGTCATCTGTGGGTAACCAGTGAGGCGAGCACCTGCAGGGGAAAGAGGCTACCAGCCAGGGCTCCCTTTCCTGGGGTGCCCTGGGAGCAGCTGGGCCCAGAGAGGGCTCTCTGTAATCTAGTCTTCTCAGGTTTTAACTCCCTGAGAATCCTGGACAGCCTTAGCATGTTGTCTGTGACATCTCAGGGCGCCTTCTTGTCATTCACTTCGTTTTATCTAAAGAATGACCTAAGGCATGAAGGATAGGTATGATTGTCCCCAGGTCCCCTGAGAGCCATCAGAGAGCCTGAGAAACTTCTATGAGGTCCCACAGCTGGGAGCCAGAGTCTGCGCCCAGACCCGCAGCACCCTCCTCCCTCTCTGCCTGCCCTGCCTACCGATGACACCTTCAGGGCCCCTTTGTTCACAGATGGAAAGGACCATTCAGAAGGTCCTGCTGCTACTTTGACTAGTCCTGGTCCCCAAAACAGACTGCTGCCAGGGTTCCTATCCATCCACCCAGCGAGCACCAGCAAGGGTGACCGGAGCCAGCGTGCTCCCGTGTAGCACGGAGCTAAGTGTGCCTCTTGGAGGGGACCTCAGTCAAGAAGGCTGGCTGCTCCGGTTTACTAAGAAGCAGGCAAACCTGGCGCAGCAGCCGCACAGGACGGCGTCAAGGCCTTTCCACGCTCAGACCTGTGGCGCCATCCTGTCCAGCCTAGGTCCAGTGCGTGATGGATGCTTCCTTCATCCGGGGCTGTCCCCGTTTCTACCTGTGCCATCTGTGGAGTGCCTCAGGGCGGTGTGGCCACAGGCATCCCCCCAGAGAGGAGTCCGAGGAGGGAAGGGAAAGTTTGTGGGGTGCCTGCCATTTGCCAGCCTTCTGCTCAGCTCATTTGCTTAGTTTGTTGGCATCGCTCTCTGGAGACCAGACCAGACCGCAGAGCACGCCCAGAACCCATGGTGGCCAGGCTAGGCTTCAGATCCGGTCCTCTGGCAATGCATTCCTGTACCACAACGCCTCCTTGTTAAACAGAGCAGGATCTTGTTCCTAGCTTCAGTCTTGCCCTTTTAGTACTGTTCCCTGTCCCACGGGAAGCTGAGAGTGAGTAGGGAACAGTTTCTTCGGAGTCTCAAGTCTGCAAACTCAACAGGTCTGGAGTTACTTCTCATGACTCTAACGATTTGTAGGTGTCATAAGAAGAGACATTCCACTGCTTTCTTAGGAGACTTAAAAGCCAGACTCTGGCATTTCAGCCTTGATGGGTTTTCCATTTTCCTAGCTGGAGCCAAAGTTGGGCCAAGCTAAATCCAAGAATCTGAGAAATTATGATTTGGCTTCCTCTGACACAGCTGCTCTGGGCTGGATTTGCTCTCCTGTCCCACACAGTCGCCCGGTAGGCTTCAGTATTCGTTGGATTTCCTATCTGTGTCTATAGAAGTAATGCACTTGCTCCTAAGAGTTGTAAGGAAAGTTATGCATCAGACAGCAACAGAACCTCCTTATCTTTTCCGAAAGCCTGTGCACCGGCTCAGCTCTGATCACCAGTAGTTCCAGTGTGCTTTCATTCTTGCTATCCAGTGATGCCGGGATGAGTAGCATGTCCAAGGCCGGCCAGTGTGTTTCGCTAAGCTGTTACGTAGGAACATACGTTCATACTCAGGGTACCACAACTGTGTGCAGTCTGCTGTCTCCCTTGGTACCCAGCTGTACATGGCTGTCCCACCCCAGGCTTAGCAAAGACACAGTCTGTGCTCTGCATCCTCGTGACCAGAAGGTGGCAGAGGAGGGCCTCCCTGCCCAGGGCTGTGTCTCTGGTGGCGCCCAGGACTGCGTGGGTCCTAGGACACTTGACCATTGACCATGGGTCTCTTTCAGAAGACAGGGCTGCGTCCTGATATCCCTGAGTGATCCCCTGCTTTCCTGTCATCTAGAATTCGTAGACCCTCGTGACACGCTGGCTTTAGCTGCAGGAATCCCAGTTCTCCGCTTCCTGCAGTAAAGTATTTCTGCTTGTTCACCACCATTCGTTGCGGCTCAAGTGGCCAGGTGCCCTCGTCCCAGACGCCTCCGGTGTGGAGGACAGCAGCAAGCAGCAGGTCCACTTTCAGCACAGTCTACTTTCCTGCTGAAGAGTGGGGACAGGATGTTACTTTTCTGCTTGGAGGTTCACAGAGCTGGTTAGGGAACCTGGGGGTGGATACTGGCCCCCAGGGCCAGCCTCCTGCAGAGCCTGAGGGGAGGGAAGCCTTGCCTTGCTCATTTTTTGTTGGCTTTGGTGCATTAAAAGTAACACAAATGCAACATTTAAAAATCTGCAAGCGGGATGGGAGGCCCTCCCTCTGGGAGGCAGCTCCGCCAGCCTCTGTTCCCTGTGCTGGTCCCACCTGGCGCCTAGGGGCCTCCCTGGGCAGGGTGAAGTCCCGCCTGCCCCTCCACGTGACAAACAGGGGTGGGGCGCCAGACGTTTCCTGTGTGTCCTGGTGCCAGCACTCCCAGCCCTGGGGTGATTCACCACCAGCTGCTCCGCACAGAGCTGCCAGAAGACACATGACGAAGTAGAGAATGTTCTAGAAGGTCACACGTGGAGAAGGAAGTCACCTCAGCACCCCGAGAGCCTGTTGCTCTGTGTGGCTTCTCTCCACGGCAGCCACGCTGACCACAGGTGTCCTTGGAGCAGTGCTTTTGCGTGTCCGTGGGTCTTGTGTCTGCCCCTTTTCCCAGGCCACAGAGGGGACACACGTGCCCCTCCCTCTGCCCAAGGCTTTCACTTTGCAGCATTTCTGAGAGGTGGTTCCACGTTAGCACAGGGACACCTGTCTCTTTTTTGGTGTCATTTGTCTTTTTATATATTTTTTTCTTTTTAAAAAAAGTTTTATTTACTCGAAAGGTAGAGTTACAGAGAGATAGACAGAACCGTCTGCTGGTTTGCTGTCCAAATGGCTGCAATAGCTAGGGCTGGGCCAGGCCAAAGCCAGGAGCTAGGAGCTTCCTCCAGGCCTCCCACCCAGATGCAGAGGCCCAAGCTGTTGGGCCGTCCTCTGCTGCTTTCCCAGGCCACCAGCAAAGAGCTGGATCAGAAGTGGAGCAGCCAAGACTTGAACAGGTGCCCAAATGGGATTCCAGCATTGCAGGCAATGGCTTAACCTGCTATGCCACAGAGCCAGCCTCTCTATCCAAATGTATTGCGAGTTTGGCTTAACACGTAGTAATTCTCACAGCTGGAGCACAGTGCACATCCTCAGTACACACACACACACACACACACACACACACGGCGTACACTCACATAAGTGGGAGGTAAGCATGACGCCAATGCCATTTCTGCGCTGTTCCTTCATGTCTGGAGCCTGCAGGCTCTTCTCTGCCAGGTCTTCATTGACTGCTGCACACATGGCCGTGACCTAGAGTGGGCACACAGGGCTGGGGGATACTAGTACTCCTTGGCCGTTATGGCCTTAAAGATGCCATGGGATTGTTCTGAGTCATTGGTTCTCCTCTGACAATTTTGCCGTGCCGGGTAGCTCTCCTTGCACATGATTTCCCCTCTGGCATTCAGAACCCAGCTCCCAGCTCCCCCTGGAGCTCCTGAGGGCTGGCCCGTGCCAGGTGGAGTTCAACAGACAAGGATGGCTGCTCAGGTCCCCCGCGTCTAGGCAGGTGGGGCACCCGGGGCCATGGAAGAACCCCTCCAGGCCTTCATCAGCCATGTACTGGCAGAGCGGGTTCCGGCTGCCAGGTTGTCCAGGCGTTACTGTCGCTGTGCCTTCTCAGGGCTGTGCTGAGCACAGCTGGAATGAGAGCTGGGCGCCCCATCCGACAGAGTCCACACTTCTGCTGCTTCCTGGCCCTCTGAGCCTAAACCCACCCGGGTCCTCCCTGGACATGCTGGCTTTCTCCACCTCTTCTGGATCCTGAGAGTGCTTGGCCCCGCCCTGCACTGAGCGCTCCCCACACCCGTACATGGGCTGTGTGTTCCTGCTGCTCCTCTCACGCCCTGCTCAGACCATTTCTCTCCCGGTGGAATTACTGGGATCATTTCCAGTCGGCGAGCGCTGAGTCTCTCCCAAGGATGTGGCACCGTGGTAAGCAGTGTCAGAGATGGCATCTCACAGCGTCAGCACCTTCCCTTGAGATAAACTAGCCTCGTGCAACAGTGTCGTAGCAGGTGACTGCCAAAGCAAAGAGACATTACAGAGCCTTTAGAATCAGACACAGCTCAGCAGGTGGAGGGAAGCCTGATCGTCCAGGGCGGAGGCGGTCAGGGGCCGTCTGACGTCACTGATGATCGTGACGGTGGTGGTCGTGAAGAGTAGGCATGCTTTAGGTGCACGCGTGGTGCTGTGTGCAGTTACAGGTATTACCTGCCATCCTCTAGGTGGTTGGGCATGCCCAACCCAAGTCTATGGCTCTCCACACCTCCCCTTTCCTGCTGTCTCCTAGTGGGTGACCCCCATGGTCAGGGTTGCTTGGCAGGGCTGGGGACTGCTGTGGAACCCTCGGTCCCTTGGCTGATGGCTTCGTTGTCATTCCAGGACTTCTGTCACGGGCAAGTGATGTGGCCGCCCCTCAGTGCGCTGCAGGTGAAGCTAGCTGAGCCCGGGCAGTCCTGCAAGCAGGTGTGCCAGGAGAACCAGCTCATCTGCGAGCCGTCCTTCTTCCAGCAC
The DNA here is from genome assembly GCA_949820135.1 of Sylvilagus floridanus. Classification (NCBI taxonomy): domain Eukaryota; kingdom Metazoa; phylum Chordata; class Mammalia; order Lagomorpha; family Leporidae; genus Sylvilagus; species Sylvilagus floridanus. The sequence goes on from OX463236.1 coordinate 76,201,410, forward strand.
CTCAACAAGAACAAGGACGTGCTCAAGTAAGTGGCGTGGGTGTGGGCGGGCCTTGGCCACAGCTCAGCCTCCGTGGACACCAGCTGACCTGCACCGGACCTGGGCTGAGAGCCACACGGTGTCAGTTCTTAGTTCCAGGGCTTTAGGGGAAAGATGTGAGAAGGGCAGACTAGGGGAGGTGTTGCATGTGCTGACGTTGGGCCAAGGATGCTGGGAGGAGAGGTGGGCACAGACCCACAGGCATGCATGGACCCACCTCTCGGGCCCCTCGTGGCCCCCAGCAGAGCTGGAGCAGTGCAGGAGGCAGGTGGTCATCTTCCACCCTGGAATCGGAAATCTATGAGAAACGGGGAGAAGGAGGTGGCACAAGATGCCCACAACAAATTCCAGGTGCCACTTTCTGCCTCGGTGGCCCTTTCCCTTTTGAATTTTCTGCCTGACTTTTTGGGCACGTGGTGCATCACAGGGGGCCAGGCCTCACTCTCCCGGGTCCTTGCAGGGCAGGTGGGTGGCACCCTTGGGTATTCCTTGAGTTCTTTCTTGTTTGTTATTTTTAATTGAGAAGATGTGTTCCATCTACTGGTTTGCTCGCTAAATGCCCCAAGACAGCCAGTGCTAGGCTGGAGTTAAAACTGGGAGCCAGGAACTCATTCCATGTCTCCTACATGGATGGCAGGGACCCAATCACTTGGACTATTGCCACTGCTTTCCGGGGTCTGTGCTGACAGGAAGCCAGAATTAGGAGTGGAGTCAGGACTTGAACCCAGGCACGCTGATGTAGGATGCAGGCCTTGTAACATGTGCCTTAACCATTATGCTAAATGCCTGCCCAGCCTGGCCAGCCTCACCTTGACTTATGTAGCAAACACCTGCCCAGCCTGGCCAGCCTCACCTTGACTTATGTAGCAAACACCTGCCCAGCCTCGCCTGCCTCACCTTGACTTATGTAACTTGTGCTTGCGTGACTTTTAGGATGCACTGTGTTTTTTTGTTTTTGTTCTTTTTTTTTTTTTTTTGCATCAGCATTTTTTATTTTTTATTTATTTTTTTTTTTGGTGACAGGCAGAGTGGACAGTGAGAGAGAGAGAGAGACAGAGAGAAAGGTCTTCCTTTGCCGTTGGTTCACCCTCCAATGGCCGCTGCGGCCGGCGCACCGCGCTCATCCGATGGCAGGAGCCAGGTGCTAGGTGCTTTTTCCTGGTCTCCCATGGGGTGCAGGGCCCAAGCACTTGGGCCATCCTCCACTGCACTCCTGGGCCACAGCAGAGGGCTGGCCTGGAAGAGGGGCAACCGGGACAGAATCCGGCGCCCCGACCGGGACTAGAACCCGGTGTGCCGGCGCCGCAAGGCGGAGGATTAGCCTGTTGAGCCACGGCGCCGGCCTACATCAGCATTTTTTAAAAAGATTTATTTGTTTATTTGAAAGCTGGAGTTACACAGAGAGGAAGAGAGAGAGAGTCTGCCATCTGCTGGTTCACTTCCCAGATGGCCACAATGGCTGGAGCTGCACCGATCCAAAGCCAGGGGCCAGGAGCTTCTCCTGGGTCTCCCACGTGGGTGCAGGGGCCCAAGGACTTGGGCCATCTTCTACTGCTTTCCCAGGCCATAGCAGAGAGCTGGATCAGAAGTGGAGCAGCCAGGACTCAAACCAGTGCTCATATGGGATGCCAACACTGTAGGCGGTGGCTTTACCCACTACGCCACAGCACTGGCCCCAGCATTCTGAGTTTAGCCTACACAGTTCAAAGATTCCCAAGTGCTAGTGCCTCTGGCCTCAAATTCTTGTCCCACCAGTGCTAAATCTACTCTCCCAATTTTCATCTGAGCCAGGCTAGTCCATATGATGCTTGATTCTCTAGTCTCTCCCCACACCTCGCCATACCCAAATAGCTCTGATGAGACTTTTCCTCCAAGAGACTGGCCTAGAAAAAGACGCTGCTCTCCCAGCTCTGAATACGCAGTGTACTGCTTGTGCTGTCCCAGCCGTGAGGAGGGTGATAAGAAAAGGAGTGGACCTGGAGTTTGGGGCTTTTCTGCCCTGCACTCTGGCTCCACACCCAGAGTACCACAGACAGCGAAATGTCTAAGGGAGCAAAATTTATTTGGCTCATGGGTCAGAAGGCTGGGAATGGTGCTGGCATTGGGCAGGGCCTCAAGGCTGTGTCATCCCCTGGCAGAAGGCAGAAGGGCAAGAGTGGGCAAGAGCCCAAAGGGGCCGAGACTCACTTTTGTCACAGCCCACTCTCGAGGCGGGTGGCCCCCCCCACAATAGCAATGTTAATCTACACATGAGGACGAAGCTCCCAGCAGCGGGGCCCGCAGGAACACATTCAATCCAGAGCTTGTCCCCTTTGAGCTGATGGCCGACGGGGGTCACCTGTGCACGGTGGTCTGAGCTGGCCTGGTGCCGCCTGTGGCTGTCATTATCTTCAAGTGTGGGACCAGACCCTGTGCAGAGAGAGGTGCACCTCTGGCCTCTCCCCAGCAGGGAAGCGCTCCCGGGGAGGGAAGAGGGCATGCTGTTCCTTCCCATCCTTTTCGTGGGAAGACCAGGTGCCGAGGTGGCCCCCTCTGAAGTCTGAAGCAGCAGACTTAAGAAGCTATGTCCTGGGGACAGGACCCCAGTGGGACTTGGGAATGGCCCAGCTTCCTTTGCTGCTAAGCAGGAGCCGGGGTTCTACACCCAGGCACCATCATTAGGCCTTTCTCAGAGCTTCCCTAGGCGAGGGTCTCAGTCAGCGGGGACAGGAAGGGGAGCCAGCAGCCGAGTGAACGATCAGTTCCCTCCATTCCACCAGTTTTGCCATCTGTCAAATGGGAACATCTGCTAGGCGATGGCGAGATCACATCCTGTGCTTGCTAAAGCCCCAGTAGAGTGGGTTTTTCTTCCAGAGGGCTCTGGGCAGCAGAGTAGACCCAAGGCTGCCAGGCCAAGACCAGGAAAGCCGGTCCCTGGTCCAGCCTCCGTATGCCACGCAGAGTCCACAAAGCAAAGAGACTCCGGTAGAACTGTCCTGTGTCCACGCTAGAGCCATAGGGCTGCTCTTCCCGACCCGTACCGTGCTTTAGAGACAGGGAGTTTGTCACCAGGAGGCTAGAATGAAAGTTGATTTCACAGTGAAGCCATCTAAAGTGAATTCTGTGATAGTGAGATCCCTACTGAATCACTTTGGGTGCATTTGTAAATACTGGTGACCTGGTGACACTGGGATGCTCCCGCTCTCCGGCTGTCCGCCAGTCTACTGAGTCACCTTCGGTGTAGAGGTATCCTTGCTCTTCCATATTCGTGGCCAGTTAGCAGTTAGCGCTCTGTCATCCAGGGCTGCTCGTTGTGCAGCATGGGGTCTGGGGCTGAGCCACGCTTAAGCCACTTTCAGTCCTGGGTGTCTACACTCCTTGAGGACCACCTGCCCTGGTTGTATAATGTGAATTTGATAGGATACTTCAGAAACTTCATGGAATGGAAGCATGAAAAGATAAAAAAAAAATGTTTGAGGTTCTGTCTGTGAGTAGATCCCATAAACTGAGCCCTGGGTTGTGGTCTTGAACCTGGGAGAACTGGTGAGTGATCTGCAGGTGCATGTGTGAGTCTAGGGTGGTTGAGTGCTGAGGGGGCCCCTCTGGGAGCCTGTGTGGTCTGGCCTCTGGTCCAGGCTGCACCTGTGGTGGGGGGAAAAGAGAATCCCAGGAAGTCCAGGCGGACTCAGCCCCACAGAGGAACGTGAAGCCCAGGGAATAATTTTGCTGTCTCTTATAGGTGTATCTTTCAAAATCTTAATTGCCGACAGTCCCCAGCTTCGCCTAGTTTGACTCTGAATGTTTTGTTTTTGCCTTCTCCATGGCGTGCAAGCTTTATGCATTCAGGGCATGGTGCAGACTTGGGGCTTGGGTCTCTGTCCCGGGGGTTGGCACCTTGCCTCAGGATCCAGCAGCCACAGCTGTGGTTGGCCCTGTGACCATGGGGGGACACAATGAACGCTCTGCCCTGGGCTGTGTTGCTAAGTCATGTCAGATGTGGCTCTGTGGCTTTCCCGTGGATTTGTGGGAACGCAGCCCTACTGCAAGTCACCAGCGTCTTGGGTGGGAATCCTCTGCCACAGCCTCGGGACTGGGAGTGCCATGATACCTGAGGAGGGGACGCGGCCCTGAGCCCCAATGGCCACCAGGTCAGGAGGGGCTGGCGGCCTTGATCCTGTCACCTGGAGCTGGGTTCTCAGCCTCACTCCTGGGACTGCAGGGGAGGGAGGGGCATATAGGGAAGGCACTGTTACTGTGTTCCCTTCTTCAGGAGCTGGAAAGTGTAAAATGGCAATTGTGACCATCAGATCCCAGATGTGGGGAAAGTGATGAGGCCGATGGGGGAAGGCGGCTCCTTGTGGGGGAAGGGAGAAGCGCATGGGGGCGGGGCAGATGCCACAGGGACAGTGAAGCAGACAGGGCGCTGGGCGTGTCCTGAAGGGGTGGAGTCTCATGCGGCTGAGGACAGGGGCTCCAGCCACCAGGGAAAGTCACTTCTCCTCCCCAGTGACTTTGGCTCTGGTGACTCACGGATGATGGCGTAGCCTGCCTGCCTGCCTGCCCAGGGCTGTGGGGGGCTCCTGAGCAGAGGCAGACTGGTGCCAGACCCCAGAGGATGCTCAGCCCACACATACCCACAGCACTGTAGGGGAACACACACCAGGTCTCACCTGCATGCCGGAGACTGTGGTCTCAGCCCGAGGGCCTGGGCAGGGCCTGGAGCTCCATTGAGATGTACATGCACCTGTTGGAGACCCCAGGTTTTTCAACTCATGAGGATGACAGCCCCACAGTGGGGTCAGAACAGGGTGGAGACTTCCATACTTGCTGTGAGCAGTATACTGGGCACATGGCTCACGTTAAGGGACAGCAGCTGCCGTAATTCACCCAGCTACACAGTGTAACAACAAGGCTGTATCCCAAGGCCAGCTGTCTGTCATATGTGACGCAGGTGACATGCAGAATTGAGCGCAGTTCCCCTTGGTCTTTGCTGGCCATTCTGGGCCACGCAGGACCTGATAACCCCAAGTCTGATTCATTTTTCCTGTTAGGAAATCTTAACACTCTCACTTCCTGCATTCTGGCCTGAGTTTCTGGTCTCATTAGCAGGTGCAGCAGGAGCCCGGGGCCTGCGGGGGAGGGAGGCTGGAGCACAGGTAACCTGTTGAGTTCCAGAAGCCACAGGGGCTTCAGCCACTACTGAGCAGAGCCAGGCTGGCAGCCCCGCAGAGTTCCCAGAAGCCCCCTCAGGTGTGCTAGGAATTACCTGGTTAGTGCAGCCAGGGGAGGCAGGACCCAAGCTGTGGACTGGAGATGAGAGTGAGTGGGAGTGAGAATTTGGAGGCTTTCCAGAGGCAGGGGAAGTCTCCTATCCCCATCCTGATCCACTCCCTGACAGCAAGAAGTGAGATCTCCAGGAATGGTTCCTAACAAAGTGTGGGCCGTCAGGCAGGGAGGCACAGCTCAGCCGGCACCTGCCAGCCCACGGTGATCCTGATCCTGACCGTGACCATGACCTTGACTGTAACCGTAATAATCATGATCCGCTTCACAGACAACTGACTCAGCTATAGTCTGCCAAGTGCCGGAGGAGCACTGATAAGTGCAGTTAAGAGTTGTGGCTCCCCATTCTACAGAAGAGAAAACCGAGCCACAGAGAGGCTGCTGTTGGTCCAGGGTCACCTAGTTTCTAAGAGATGAAGCTGGGACTCAAGTCCAGGTCTCCCTGCCTACCCCACCCCCTGTCACACGTGCGCGCCGTGTTGTCTGAACTCAGGGGCATCCCCGATTTTCCTTGGTTTCTGTACATGATATCAGGTGAGGTCCCTGCATTCTCAAAGGGTCATGGTGGGCGGAACCAGTGCATTCCAGGGAGAAGGAAAGATTCGGAGCTCTTCTTGAGCTCAGAGGCCAACACCCTTGGGAACAGAGAACATCCTCAGTCTCCTTAGCCCCCCAGCCAGAGTCCTAGACCCAGGGAGCGAAGCTGCCGGCTTCCCCAGACCACACAGCTGTTGGGAAGTCATGGCCAAACATCAAGAGCTCAGACCAGGAGCTCTGGGCATACGCAAGCCTCAGCGCCCGAGTCTGCCACTGGGGTGCCGTCGGCAAGGCCAAAGGTCACCTGCGTTGCAGCTAAGGTCCAGGACAGCGTCGTCTTTCTGGGTGCTGTCCAGGGGACATCCTGTGGCTGTGCACGGGAACTTCAATAAAGCTCAAAGAAGATGACATTAAAAGAGTGCAGGTTTGTTTTAGTGCTAGAAATATTTTTGAAATGTATGCAGTTTTTTTCACAGCATGCATTTTCCACGAGCATTTAAAGATGTTTTAATTTTAATTAAGGCAGAGAGAGATACTTTCTAGCCACTGGTTCATTCCCTCCCAGGATCCAGGAACTCAGTCCAAGCCTCCCCGTGTGGGTGGCAGGGGCCCAACCACTGGAGCCATCAGCGCTGCCTCTCGGGAGCACATTAGTAGGAAGCTGGAGTTGGGAGTGGAGCTGGGACTTGAACCAAAGACAAAAGCCAGTGTCTCAAGCACTGTGCCAACGCCCACATGACCATGTCGCAAACACCTTGTGTGCCTGGATTTCAATGTTTTGCACCAAAATAAACCTCTTTTGCTTCTACTTTTCACAAGCATTTTGGAGTCTCCTTGTATAATAGGAGTCTTTTTTATTTTACTTTTTAAATATTTATTTCACTTATTTGAAAAGCAGAGCTACAGAGAGGCAAAGGCAGAGTGAGAGAGAGAAAGCCTTGCATCCGCTAGTTCACTCCCCAAATGGCCACAATGACCAGAGCTGGGCGGATCCGAAGCCAGGAGCTTCTTCCAGGTCTCCCACCTGGGTGCAGGGGCCCAAGGACTTGAACCACCTTCTGCTGTTTTCCCAGGTGCATTAGCAGGGAGCTAGATCGGAAGTGGAGCAGCCAGGACTTGAACCAGCGCCCATATGGGATGCTGGCACCTCAGGCAGCAGCTTTACCCACTATGCTACAGTGCCACCCCTAATAGGAGTTGTTTTAAAGCCTTTTCAAGGAGGCAGCCATTGCTAATGCTTTCTCAACTGCCTACACTCACACTCACACACACACACACACACATGCCAGGCTGACTGCCCTGTGCGTCTTGTCCCTTGAGCTTCCTCAGGGACAGCTGTCACACATGCTCCTGCATGCATATCTCGCTCATTCTTTTTCATCGGCTGCCTGCAACTCTGAAGGCACAGGGGGGTCCTAATTTGTGAGCAGTTCCCCACCTGGGAGTATGCAGGTTGTCTCTGTTTTTCCCATTGCAGATGACGCTAACCTGAACACAGTCCCGCCCTGCATGCATCTGGCCCACACATCTTTCTCAGGACCAGATCCCTAGAGATGGAGAATTGGGGGGTCTGGGGAGGGCCCCATTTCCTTCCTACAGCAGGAGAACTGTGCTCTCTGAACCTCAGCAGGCTGGCTGTCGGGGTGGGGCCGGTGAAAAGGGCGGGTTCTGTGCCCTGCGTCTCCAACCCGTCGCCTCTCTCTCTCTCTCTCTTCCTCTTCAGGTACGAGGTGAACTGCCAAAGCTCAGAACTGGCCAAGGATATCCTGGTGCCGTCCTTCGACCCCAAGAACAAGCACTGTGTGTTCCAGGGGGATCTGTTGCTCTTCAGCTGTGCGGGCGCCCACCCCAGGCACCAGAGGATCTGCCCCTGCCGGGACTTCATCAAGGGCCAGGTGGCGCTGTGTAAAGACTGTCTCTAGCGGCCACTGGTTCGGCCTGTGCTCATCCTATGGGGAAAGCGGCTGCACTGGCCCCATTGTGGGCGGGGCTGGGGAGCCCACGTCATTCAGGGACTCTGGCCAGAGCCTGAACTTTTCGGTCAAAGGTTTCTATTGGGTTTTGCTCCTGCTAGGGACGGAGCATCCCAGAGGAGTTTTCCACCGAAACAGAACGGGAGAGCAGTGGCCTGGCCGGGAGCCTGGCTGATCCCTGTACAATGAACGCCCCGTTTCTATTTCTTGTGGAGCACCTGTTGGGGAGGACTGTCGGTGCAGCTGCCCCAGAGTAAAGAGCAAGCCTCAAGATTGGTTTCAAATGAAAGAGGAAGAATGGAGCCGACTGGAAAGAACTTTTGTCCTATTCCTAAACCCATTAACTTATTTATTTGGGCGGGCGGGTGGGAGGGGCAGCGGGGAGGGCGCCGGGACCCAGGACACGTTTCTTCTGTTACTTCCCACTGTTGATGGTCACTTTTACACTACTGCCATCTGTCTGCTTCTGCGGGGCACAGGAGGCTGACGCGGGCTGTGCCGTGGGGCAGGCCAGCAGGAGGAATTCTTGCATTGGGGACCACCAGGCTGCCCAGGGCGCAGATCCTGCACGTGGCAGCTGGAGCACAGGCACCCCATTGGCGAGGGGCCCCTGACCGTGTTACCCAGCCAGCCAACCCACGGGACCAAGGACAGGGCTGCTTCCCTCTGTGTCCCCTGCCCCTCTGCACCCCCCCCCCCCCCCGTTTCTCATTAGACTCCCTAATTTAGGAGGGAAATGCAGGGTGGGGGGGTTCCTTGGTTAGCCTGTGGTGAGCTTGCCCTCCCACTGCAGGCCACCAGGTGGAGGGCAGGAGAGTTGCAGGCCTCAGAGCCGCTCTTGGAGCTGGAGGGCTGGCTCTCAGGCCCCCAGAGAGCGCAGTCTGAGCTGGGGGGGGGGGGGGGGATTGGGCCTTCGGAACTGGTAGCACCACTGGAGCTGGGCTTCTGGCTGGCCGGCTTGCGTCAGGTCGCCCAAGTGCAGGAAGTGATGTTTGCTTGGGGAGCAGGGGCTTGCTCAGGATGAACTCGGTGCGCTGTGCTGACTGCTGGTCTGTGGGTGCAGCTTGCGAGGCGTGGCTCCTCCTCCAGGCGTGGTCCAGGCGAGCAGCAGCGTGGAGAAGCCCTGCAGGTTGGCCTGATCCCCTGAGACCCCACCTTGCAGACCCGAGAGCTGTGCCCTGCCTTTGTGTCCACGCACACCCCGCTGAAACCCTGCTTGCCGGGCTGGCTTGTGCACACCTCTGTGTTCCTGTGCAGCCCCTGCCGTCTCCCTGTGGCATAGGCGAGTCCCTGAGCAGAGCTGCGACATCACCCATCCTGCCCTTGCTGGCAGTCTGGGGCCCCTGCCTGCCGTCTTGGGCAGCCTCTGCCAGGACCATGGGGCAGATTCTGCCTGCTGCTTGCTTTCTGTCCCAGTGCATGAACAGCACCAAGTAGGTCCTCACATCCCTGCACAGTGGGTCTGAAATGCACCTTCAGTGGAGAGAATGGTGAAGCTGTAGGGCAGTAGCTGGGGTCTGCTCCCCGCCACCCCCCAGGCTCACATGGCCCCTGAGCCAACCTTCCAGGGAGAGTACTGTGCAGGGGGCCCGAGTCCTGATGGAGAAGGGCGAAGGAGACCTCCTTGGTGACAGGGTGTGTCTATGTGGGGGTGCTACTTAAACATTGCACAGTGTCCCGCAGTGGGAAGAGAGACAACGGGCACCCTCCCCCTGTAAGCAAAGGCCTCTTGGCTGCATCCTGCGGTAAGAATTGGCGTGAGCTGCCAGACCTGCAAATCTGGGCCACCACTGCCCTCTCCCGGGCTCTTCTGGAAGCTTCAGTGCAGGCATTCATCCAGCAGGGGGAGCCTGCGGGCTACAAGTGATCCCTTCCGTAGGCACCTTAGGCAAGAGACCTGTTTCAGCAAGCACAGGAATGTCGGAGGCAGTTCCGCCTCTACTGCAGTAGCTGCGGGGCTCATCTGCTGGCTGTCCTGGAGCCCAGGGCTTCTGCACCTTCCAGGTCCTTTTCTCCAAGTCCCTGCGGTCGGTCAGGCAGCCGGGGAGAGCACTTTGTCTCATTTAAAATTCCCTCTCACTCTCCACGTCCCTTCCCCTGCCCAGTACTGGCTGCAAGTGGGGCAGCTACTCCTGGGGGTAAACCCGCACTCCAGTTGTCAAGGGCATTATCCATAGATTCAGTGACCCCAGAATGTACGCCGGCTCCCAGGCCCCCTCAGACTTGACCTAGGTCTGGCTGGTGACCCCTGAAAGGAAACTGGGGAGGGGACTAACATTTGCCCTGCGTGGAAAGGAGAGTGTGGGCTGGGAGCCCGCAGCCCTTTTCTTCTTGCCAATCCTAAGAGGATCTTCCACCAGTGTGTGGGTGCTGACGGTTCCCTAGGGAGAAGAGTTCCATTTGGATAATGTCTTCTCGTGCTGTGATCATGTCTTGCCTGGTCTTTGGGGTTATATTCCCTGCTTTGTGAGCTTAAGCTGTTACAGTGGGGGAAACGTGTCTCTAACTTAGAGGGAGACTGTGTGGCCAGGAGCGAGGCTCCTTGGAGGGGAGACTCGCGTCTCGGAAGGCAGTCACCACTCCTTTCTTTCCCGTTCGCACACGGACAGCCGGAGCCGCTGTGGGCGTCTTTGCTTGGATTGGGTTTGTGTCGCTGCTTCTTGTTCTCGTTTGCTTTTTATGTTGGCCCTGTGTTCAGAGCTGTCAGGGACGGCTCCTTGGCGGTGTGTGTTTTTCTGATGTGCCTTTTTACTTTTCTTTGGGATTGGGTTTTGGCATCTATGTGCTGCAGGAGGCAGGCAGGGCAGGGCTGTGGGTCCCTGTAGATGCTGGGGTGGGCAGTGCCACAGAGCATGTGCGTGTGAACATTCGAATCTACCCCCCAGAGGAGGTGGGAGGCTGTGCAGACCCCAGGCAAAGGGCTGGCTGGCCCAAGCCCAGGCTGTGCCCTCCTGGACCCCGTGGCCACACCTCTGGATTGCACAGTTGGGCTGTGTGGACGGCCTGAGCTCCCTCTGCCCCCTGCACTGGCTGTGGTGTGGCCGGGTAGGAAGGCCAGCCCGACATGCGGGCAGCATTGAAGGGTACGAGGCCCCAGAGTCTTGCACTCACTGAGAAACCGAAAAGCAGGTGCAGACTTCATGAAGGAGAATAATGAGCTTCCTGTTTGGGAGCAGAGCCCCAGCAGGACTCTGTGGTAGCTGTGTGATGGATGGAGCCGATTCTGGGTGGTGGTCCCAGGCGAGTGTGGGCTTTCTGGACCAGCCCAAGGTAGTTTACCTCGGCTGTGTATGTCATTAAACACTGCCACCCTCTCCCACGTCCCCACCCCCTAAGTCTTGATTCAAAAAAGTATATTTTGTTAACGACGGGCTCTGTTGTATGTCTTACTATCCCACGCCTGGATTGATTTTATTTATTTAAAAAATATTTTAATGTCCGCATTGGCTTTATTCTAATCCCAGCCATGCCCTTGGGGCTGCTGCAGTAGCTTCATGCTCATGAAGGAGGCTGAGAAGGTGTAAAGAATTGTTGGCCTCAACAAAAAGTTTTTATAGCAAAAGCCCAAATTAGCTGTATAGTCTCAGATGCATTAAGAGAAAAAAATCACCCTAGCTTCTTAGCACTTAGGGTTCTGTAAGGATTCAGTGTTTAGCCCAGTGCCTCGCACATAGTAAGTCGTAAATATTGTTAGTAGCCTTTCCTAAAACTTGAGAAATACGGAGCTGAGCTCACTGTATTGTTAACTCAAGCCCAATGTGGAATTACTATTCCAAGTTGAATGTCGTAGGTGACCCTGGTATAGAGTGGCCAAGCTCTGCAGTTGCCCTGCCGGTTGGGATTTTTCTGTGCCCCTGAAGGCACAGATCAGAAAATGTGCCAGACTTCAGCCCCAGCAAAAATTATCAACTGGAGCTGAGAACAGTTAAGGATGAGCTTTGGCCACCTCCTAGACCTTAGCCCACTTCTGCTTTCTGGAACATTCCATGGGATTTGAGGAACATTGAGCTATAAATTGTACCCCTTGAATCATGTGTAACTCTTTTCCTACAAAATGCAATAACAGAGGCTTTTCTGTGGTGTTTAGGGGAAGGGATGACCAATGGATCCTGCACATTCCCCAGGAGGCCCCTTTGCTGCCCCCTGCTGGCCGGGGTGGCCCCTCTGGTCCTTAGGGATCAGACTGCTAGGCCGGTTAGCGCTCACCTGTTTCCATGGGATTCCAGGTTAATTCCTGGGCCTGGTCCCAGCGAGAGCCAGCTGAGGAACTGGAGCAGGGATGTGGTCTTGTTCCGATCTGGATCCAGGGGCTGCTCCTGGTGTAATGTGGTTTGCCCAAATCCCCTTGGTGTTTTGTTTTCTTGGGGATGTTGCCCCTTCCTCACCGGTGTAGTTGAAGTTCATTTCCTGCCCTGTCTGGACCATCATCATGAACTAGGGGAGGCTGGCTGGAGCCAGCATCCTCTCCAGATCCCTGGGTCTGCTCTTCACCTGAGGGGCAGCCTGCTTGGTCTGTGGGTGTCATGCCTGCCCTCCACCCCACCAGACCCACACCCCCGACTTGCCCAGCCGGAGGCCACGTGTTTGTGTAGTGGATGGAGCCGTGGTCTGTGGACGGCAGGGGCCACTCCAAGGGCATCCACAGAGCTGGAGGCCTACACAGCTCGCTGGGACAGCAGGTCCAGAAGATGAGCAGAGCCTGTCCCACCCGCCAAAGCTCGGGAAGCATTTTGGTGACTTCTTCCCCAGGAATTACCATGATGACAGCATGAAATTGATGCCAAAGGAGATGTGAAGTCCCTTCCGCTGTAGTTGCTGTCCCAGCCTCCATGTCTTTAAGCTAATAGCCGTTTGCATCAGCGTCTTTAATCCAATCCTGTTACAACCATTTTCTACAGTTCACTTCTGGGGTTTAAGTAGTGCAGGATTCTGCAATTAAGGTGTCACTGTCCAAACGTACTGTACTGGCCTAGAGAGCACTGCTTTGTTTTCCACTGTTGTAGAGAAAACTAGGGAGAACTTTATTTTTCAATAAACTTTTCTTGTGTGACAGGTGGAAGTGATTTGTGGGGGGCTGCATGCACGGTGGGAAATGCACACTGCCAATCCTGATAGAGCGCACTTCCTGTCCTACCTTCCCCTAGAAGGGGCTGAAGCAGGGAAGAACGGTGGGGCCCGGAGCACAGGGTTACACAGAAGCCTTGGGAGCCGGGGGCTTGCCTACAGGTGATGGCTGGGCCCTGCTAGGTGTGAGAAAAGGTGGCGTGGCAGGGCCGAGCGGCGGAGTGTCGCCTCTGGGCCTTGCAGCAAGCTCAGGACAAAGGAAGTGGACAAATGTTTACTCGAGGACAGGCATTGGGCATGATGGTGAAGTCAGTTGCTATTCCCTCGCCCCTGCACGACAGTGTGTACGTTCGAGTCCTACCTCTGCTTCTCACTAATGTGCACCCTAGGAGGCAGTGGTGCTGGCACAAGCCACCCACGTATGAAGCCAGGAGTAAGATCCTGGCCCTGCCCTGGCTATTACAGGCATTGAGGGAACCAGTAGATGGCTCATCTGTCTCTCAAATAAAATGAAAAAGCTTTTTATTTAAAAAGATTTAGAGACAGCATCCTCTGCTGAGTCACTCCCCACCCGGATGGCCACAATGGCCAGGGCTCAGCCAGGCTGGCCCAGGCGCTTCCTGCTGGCGACAGTGACACCCCTCAAAGATGACCTCCCTGTCCCATACCAAACAGGTCAAGATCTTTATTGTTCGGACACTGCTGCCTGGATAGGCAGTGCTGAGAGTGAGCCAGCGCCCATCACATCAACCGAGAGCCGGTCCTCAGGCATGCACTGGCTCTGACGGTTGTCGACGAGCGCCACTTACCACAGCTCACAGACGCATATACAGATAGACTATGTCATTTATTACAAATAAACTGTACTTTCACATCTCTCCGAAATGGGGCCTGTTTATACAGGGATGTACAGGGTCGTGTGCTTATTTAGCGCATCCATGCAAAGCTCATACGTGGATCACTACGTACTTTAAAAAACAGAACGGTCTCCTTTGGAACAAACCATCGGTTCAGACTGAGGATTAGTAAAACTGTATGAAACTAATGCAATGTGTTGATAGAAAGGAGGGAGTGACATACGGGTGGTTCTGGGCTGGGAGAGACACAAGGGGACATCTTCCCCTCACGCCTGCCACACTGCAGAGCCAGGGGACCCTGGTGTGCCTGGGGCCACAGCCGGCCCCGAGGCGGCGGGCCTGGGCCGCCCCCATCGCGTCAGGCAAGAGCACCACAGGAGACCTTTCTGCCGGCCAGAGATCCATCCGATCTTACCCACGAGGACCACCTGACTCCAGGACCAGGCTCGGTGCAGGAAGTGCGTCCCTTCCTAGGGGTGTGTCTGATGGGGCAGCGGAGTGAGGGGCAGATCGTGACCCGTGATGACAAACCGGATGAGAGAAGACTTCCAAAAAAGAAACGATGTGTTGCTCCACAGTGGCACCATCTGCCCGCGTGGACGCCGCCACGGCGCGTGACCGTCTTCCCGCACAGCGTCCGCCTTCACTCGAACATCTCGTAGTGCCGCGTCTGCCTCACCCTCGGCACCATGTCGATGAGGAGTCTGCATGGGGTGAGGGAGACAAGGCCAAGGTCACCTCACCCGGTCCTGCAGCTTGAGAGCTTGGGAAGGCAAGGAAGGAGCTGCCGTTTCTAGGCTAATGCATGCACCATGATCACCATGGTGTAATTCCACATTTTTCTAAGTCTACAATTCTTTTCAGGCATTCACGTGCCTCGCCCCCATCTTCATTCCAGAACACTTGTATCGTCCCCTAAAGAAACCCTACGCCCACAGGCAGTCACTGGGCCTTTAACCTGCTCTCCTTTCCCCCGGCCACCAGCAATCCATCGTCAACCTGTGGGTATCTCACGGAAGTGGATTCGCACAAGACGCCGCCTGCTGTGACTGGCCTCATGGCTGAGGCTCAGTCCCACAGGAGCATGCCTAAGGACTCCGTTCCTTTTGATGGCGGAGTAATAGCCCCCTGGAGGGATCTAGCCCTTCTATGCACCCATCAGTCAGTGGACGATTGGTGGCTTCCCCCGGGCCTCCTGGGAGTAATGCTGCCACTGACGCTCAGTACAAGCTTTGGGGTGGCTGTGGTCTCCCTCCTCTGGAGGGCCGAGCAGGGAGTGGAACCGCTGGAACAAAGGGCACCTGCACAGCTAACACGTCGAGGAAGAGCCATGGCCTTGGTACAAGCAGCAGAACCCCTGTGTGTTCTCACCAGCCGTGGAGGAGGGAGCCACATCCTCACCATTGTCACTGTCCTCTCCTTTTGGCCACAGTCACCCTGCAGCAGCGGGTGCCTGGGAGTGTTCACACTGCACCTTTTACAAACAGGTCTCTGGAAGGCTGCCTGCAGCCCGCAGGGTGGATCCCGAGCCAGGCCTGTCCTCGTGCACACTGAGAAGAGGCTCCAGCTTCCTCTCCACGTGGCCTGTCTGCACTGATGGAGAACCCTGCACAAAGGGAACTGAGGCCTGTGGCCCCCTGCCTTGGCCAAGTGGCGCTCAGCAGCCTCCGGCAACTCAATACACGATGATGTGCATGCAGCAGGTGCCAAAAAAGGGCTGCACAGGTAAGGACACCTGGTGAAAATGCCCTCCTAGGGCATCGTGAAGCCCCCGCTAGACAGAATTAGGAGCATGCACCTGCAGCTTATGGAGGATAGGCGGGAGCATCAGACAGTGGGCTATGAAGATACCAGACAAAAGCAAGCCAGGGTGGCTTAAAAGCCCTCAACCTCTTTTCAAAGGCGCTATCTCACTTTGGGGCAGCCCCCACACTATCTGATCCTCACTGGGGACAACTTCAGTCACCTGACAGGTGTCAGGTCCAGACGGGACTGGCAGGATCCTGCTCTGTCATTGCCTGGCTGGGGACACAGGGAACAGGCCCGCGCACTGCAAGGAAAGCCAAGGTGAGAGCAGGAACGT
The DNA here is from genome assembly GCA_949820135.1 of Sylvilagus floridanus. Classification (NCBI taxonomy): domain Eukaryota; kingdom Metazoa; phylum Chordata; class Mammalia; order Lagomorpha; family Leporidae; genus Sylvilagus; species Sylvilagus floridanus. Next base: position 76,217,225 of record OX463236.1, read on the forward strand.
ACTTGACCCCGTAGGCAAATATGGTGAGGCCGATCAGCACCCCAATGCTGCCGTCCAGGTACCAGACCTTGGCGTTGTGCTTGAACACCTCCGCGCTCAGGAGAATGGAGAAGCCCATCACGCCGCCCACGAGGGAGTTAAAGCCTGCAGAGGAAGCAGAGGGGGCTCAGGCTTAGTCACAGAGAAAATTGCCCGAAGCCCAGGCGTGCCCCCTATTCACCCTGTGAACAGAATGTGGCCAAGAAGCTCCCTCACGGGCGAGAACCACTACCTGAGACATCCACGGCACTCGCCCACTCTGTACACTGACCCTGCTTAATTTCTCTTCCACGCACTCATGCCTGCATGACAGCAGGGGTGAGGCTCCTGCTGGGAGCCACAGTGCCCACGAGAGTACCTAGCACACTGCAGACGGTGAGATCGTTGGTGATTCAAATCTGCTGACTGTCCATGGGGCCATGGGCTAAACTGGGTGCTCGAGATGTACTGTCATACACCAGGGTCCCCAACGATCCTGTTCCACTTTCTGCAGTTTCGATCAAGGACCACAAGTACTGACTAGAAAGTTCCAGAAGTACATAATTCACATGTTGTACGTTGCATGCCACACTGAGTAGCTCCAGGAAATCCCACACGGCCCTGCTCCGTGTATCCAGGCTGTATGTGCTACCCTCCTGTGAGTGAGTGAACAGCTATCTCAGTTATTCGGTCGACTACCGGGCCATGGCAGGGTTTGTGTTCAAGGCATCTTCTGTTACTTAAAAATGGCCCCAATAATTATTCTGTTCTATCACTGTGATCTCTTACTGGGCCAATTTTTAAACTAAACTTTCGTAGGTTTGTAAGTAAAGCAAAATGCCCACACATAAGGTTCCGTACTAACCATGGTCTTTGAATCTGCTAGAAGCCCTTGTTACATCCCCCCACTGATAAGGGAGGGCCAGCAGGCAGACGAGAAAACTCAGGGAGGTGAGGTCACAAGGACCCACCAAAGTCAGCCCAACTGTGAGGGGCAGGGCTGGGACTCGGCCTGGTGCCCCGGCCTTGCCCTCCAAAGGTTTCCACTCTATCCAGAAGAGAAGTCTGGAAGCATCTCCATGGTCGGAGAAGTGGAGCTAACCGATAGCAACAACCACCTCCGCTCCCATAGTACCTCCTCTGCTCCCCACAGCTTCATGTCTCTTCCACTTTACCTGCGAGTGCCGGGGGGGCCCCACAGGAAGGGAAGGGCATAGCTGGCCTTCTGGGTTCTCCCTGCAGAGTGAGCCCCCGGGTGTGCCTGCCCCACACTGTGGGGGCTTTCCTGAGGTCACCACGCCTCCACGTGGCCACATGAAACCCGATCATTCGCCCTCCTCCCGAGCTCCCCAGCCTCGCTGGGTCCTGCCTTTCCTTTGCTGGCCACTGCTTCCGTCTCAGCTGCCTTTGCTGGACCCTCAGCCCTGGGCTTCCACCTCTGAATTCTCCCACCATAGCGGTCAGCTTTTCATCACTGTAACAAATAGCTGAGAAAGTACAAGAAGAAAAGGCTAATGACCTCACAGGTGTGGAAGTTCAAGTCCAAGATCCGGTGGCCCCACACTGGTGAGGGTGGCAGAGCTTGTGCCAACACAGGCTCAGCAGGTGCACAAGGGAGTGGCTGGGACAAGCCAACTTCTATAGCCAATACCCTTGAGAGAATTACCTTCTAGGGGCTGTTACCCCAGAGGTCCAGGCAGCTATAGCACCCCCTTCTCTACTCCTCCCAGTCCATGAACCAGGGTTCCCCCATTTCCACCTCTTGTCCCGACCATTCCTTCCATCTGCAACCTCACTTAGCTAAGACTCTCAAGCAGAACATGCACAGATCTGAAATCCTGACTCCAGCCCCCACCCTCACGCTCTGGCCACCTCATCTAGGGATGGTGCAGAACCCCCCCTCCACCTGCCTAGGCCAGGAGCCACGATGCCTGCCCTGGGCTTCTCTCGCACCTAACTGCCGACCGCACCCTCCAACACACGTGCTCGGCCCCTCCCTCTCACGGCCCCACTCCAGCGTGGATCTCTGCCACACCTCCACCTCCTGCCCGCATCTCACCAGGCCACGCAGCCAGAGGGGCCCTTGGCAAGCGGGCCGCAGCCAAAACCCTCCTCAGAGTAACCGCCAGTCACTACTTGGAATTCTCAAGGTCGCCCCCCTCCACTGCGCTCACTGCAGCAGCCACACTGCCTCCCTCTGCCCAGGGAACCAACCACCCCCAGCCCAGACCCCTCCTCAGGCTACCGGGCAACCCCCAGGCCCTGACCGCTCCGTCCCCCGAAAGCATTCCCCCGCCAGCTGCTGTACCGGCTCATCTCCTCCTCCTCCCCACTGCGTGCTCTTCTCCCCACTCCCTGGGCACCTACTATGCCCTTTGTACCTTGTCTTTTGCCTTATCTCTAGGCCACTAGGAACCTGAGCCTGAGGACAGGAATGCTATCCCTTTCCTTCCTGTTCTCAGTCCCAGCATGGAGCCAGGCATTTCTCATGAACACATGAGCCCTCTAGTAATGAATGAATGAACAGATGGGGGAAAAGAAGGGCAGGCATGGGCGTGGCCTTAGGACTATCCAGAGTCCCCTCTCCCAGGCTCCTCCAAGCGGCAGAGGTAGTGTGCGGTTCCCCACACCACCACTAGATGTCCTCTTGGCTCCATCAAGCCACCTGCTCTGCTAGGCAGTGCAGGGCCCACCAGGAGCCTGACAGTGAAGCACTCCCCCAAGGCTCAGGGTAGACGGATTTGTGCCACACCCCCTCCTTCACCTGCATTTCCCAGAAGCTCTTACCCACTCTGCTGGCCCCCTCTCTCGTGATGACAGAGCCCAAGTCATCTCAGCAGCACTGAACATGCACATGGGGACTGGGAAACACACCCTTGTCCACCCCACTGCCTCCTGCAGAATTTAGGTGCTTCTGGGGCCACTGCTGTGGTGCAGTGACCACAGCCGAAGCCTGCAGTGCCGGCATCCCATATGAGCGCCACTTCGAGTCCCAGCTGCTCCACTTCCGATCCAGCTCTCTGCTATGGCCTGGGAAAGCAGAAGGTAGCCCAAGTGCTTGGGCCCCTGTGCCCATGTGGGAGTCCCGGAAGAAGCTCCTGGCTTTGGATCGGCACAGCTCCGGCCATTGCAGTCAGTTGGGGAGTGAACCAGCAGATGGAAGACCTCTCCCTCTCTCTCTCTCTGTAACTCTGAATTTCAAATAAATAAATAAATAAATAAATCTTTTTAAAAAAAGAATTTGGGTGCCTTTGCAGCCAGGGTCACTCCTGAGCTCCAAGCCACACCCACAGACTCTGCCCGTCACTCCCCTCTCTGGTCCCGTCCCCACAAGCTTTGCCCTGTCTCCTTGGTGAAAACCAGAGGGCTGTTTCCAGGAATACATTCCAAGATCAGGTTCAGGACACGGAGGGGCACAAAACAGTGGCCGAGGCCCTCTCGATGACAGGTGCCACCAGTGTGGCTTCAGTGACGAGATCAGAGTCTGTGTGGTGAGGCACAGCAACACGGTGCAGGGTATTGGCATCAAGATTTTCACACACCTGAGAAACCATCTTAGATGCTGGATGTCATCGAGAGAGGAGGGAGCAGCGACAGAGCAGTCACAGCAGGCCCCCTGGGGTGGGTAGGGGGGTTCTGGACTCGTGCCGCAGGCCCCATGGGCCCCTGGAATCCTACTTTCTGGTATTTGGTTGTTGTACCCAACCACTTTACCTTAAATCTTAAAAGCCAGCTTTGGACCAGTCCCAACAGCACTAAACACCTGTCACGGAAGTAGCCATGGCAACCAAACCAAACCAAACCAGATTTACCTATGGTGTCCACTCTATGCACCCTGCTGATCTGCTTCCCGGTAGCAGGGACACACACCAGCAGCCGAGGGTCTGGCTGAGTCAGCCTGACCCCAAACGCATCACTAGCTTGGGGAGCTGCCACCCTGGCGCCCAGCAGAAGCAGTTTGCCGAGTCTGCTTCCTCTTGGGGAGAAGGTGCAGGCTCAGCCCCAGCCCAGGGACAGTCCCGGGGACTTGCTGTACAGGCCCTTCACCCACATCCTGCCATGTCAGCTCCCATAGGGAGGGGATAATTGCACACCATTGCCAGTTCTGCTCATCAGTGAATGAGCAAAGCCCAGATGCCAGACGGCGCAATTAGCGAGAGGCTGCAGTGAATGCTGGGGATTTCACCCTGACCCTGACACTCCACCTAGCGGGAGAGGGCGGTGCACACCAGGCAGACCCCATAGGGGTTCCGAGCCTGGAGATGGAGTACTGCCTCTGCTCCTTGCAACATTTCTCTGTCTCTCTCACCAAACCCCCAGGGCCCCTTCATTCTTGAGCCCTGGTTCATTTCATAAATATCCCCCCATTTCCCGCTTCCACCCTCAACCCGTCCAAGCCAGCACCCCCCCTCTTCTGGGCTCCCCATGGCCCCTTCCATGTTTCTCTCTTCTCTCCCTCTGCTCTGTAATCCACCACTGATGAATGGAAGGCTCTGTGGAATCCATCATGCATGGTGCCCCATCCCTTTAAATATTTGGCAAAATATCTGAACTCCTACCCTTGCCAGGGCTGCTGGGACCGGTCCCTGCCTACTTCTCAGGGGCCCCCCAGCCTTATTCTGCCCTGCCAGAGGGTCTCCTTATGCCAGCACAACAGCTCTTCTCTCTTCTCTCACTTGTCTCCTGTCTGTGGGGCAATGGCCCCTTTTCCTTTAATGGCCTTGTTCAAGGGCATGATGCAGTGCCGCTCACCTAAGCAGTTTTGTGGGTGAAAATCACAGCCAGAAGTGATTTAGTGCGGGGCAGATAATTAGACATGAGCAATGGGGAGGGGCCACAAGATGCTCCTCCAGGGGTGACGCTGCTCCCCGCCTGGGACCCACCCAAGACCACCCACATTGTGGTTTAACTTGTGGTTCAAGTGTCCTGATAAAAAGGGAGCCCAGCCACACAAGAAGTCTAGTCTGTAGCCACCCAAGCAGAGAGCTCAAAGGTATGCAACCCCCAGATGTCAATCACAAATGCCAGTCACCAGCATCATGGCCACGTCACCAGGCAACGCCCCTCATACTTCCGGGATAGAAGCCCCAAACCAGGAAGAAGGGGTCCGCGTGTTCTCTTGTCTGGCCCGTTCCTCGCTTAGACTGCACAAACCTCTGCTTTACTATCCTTCATTTTATCTCTCTGAACTCTAATTCATTACTCTAAGAACCGCAGCAAGCTGGCCACCACCACTGATGCCCAGTGGGTTCTCCTGTTTACCTGTGTGAAGTCTAAGTAGACATTTCCTATCTGGGATGTCTAACACTGAGGAACAACCACCAACCAAGGCAGAAGGCCCACTGTTTCCACGAGACGGGGGTCCGTGCCCCACGGTCATGGGCAGAGTCTGGGGGGCCCAGTGTCATCGCTAGGGTCACATTCAGGATCCTGGGGAGCTTTTTAAAAGATTTTATTTGGAGGCTGGCACTGTAGCAGACCAGGTAAAGCCTCCACCTGCAGCACTGGCATCCCATATGGGCGCCGGTTCCAGTCCTGGCTGCTTCACTTCCCATCCAGATCCCTAATGTACCTGAGAAAGCAGCAAAAGATGGTCCAAGTCTTTAGACCCCTGTACCCACTTGGGAGACCCAGATAAAGCTCCTGGCTCCTGGCTTCAGAAGGGCCCAGCCCTGGCTGTTGTGGCCATTTGGGGAATGAACCAACAGATCAAAGATCTCTGTCTCTCCCTATCTAACTCTGCCTTTCGAGTAAATAAAATGTAAAATTTTAAAAAGATTGACTGATCTGAAGGGCAAGAGTTAGAGGAAGAGGAAGAAACAGAGAGAGGTCTTCCATCCTCAGTTTACTTCCCAAATGGCTACAACAGTTGGGCCAAAGCCAGGAGCTTCATCCTGGTCTCCTACATGGGTAGCAGAAGCCTAAGTACTTGGGCCATCTTCTTCTGCTTTCCCAGGCCATTAGCATGGAGCTGGATGCAAAGTGGAGCAGCTGAGACATGAACTGGCACCCATATGGAACACTGATGTCACAGGCAGCGGCTTTACCTGCTACACCACAGTGCTGGCCCCAAGGGCGTTGTTCCTGCTAATAAAGACGCCAGGCCTCTGCAAGCTGGCAGGGCTTGGAGACCCACAGCTCACCCAGACATGGGCAGAGCAGCAGCCGCTGTGGGCTGATCACTGGGAGCCATAGCACTGCTCTACCTGGTGCTGCCTCCCCAGGGAGTGCCTGCCCCTCATGTTCCCAGCACAAGGGTACTTGGAAATATTTTTGAAAAATACAATCAAAACGTTTTTGGTGCAAAAACACTGAAATCATGCATACAAGAAGTGATCAAAAAGATCATAGAAAATATGGATTATAAGAAAAATGCATGGATTTCAGCATTTTTTTTTTTGTCAGAAAGATCCCCCAGGTTTGCCCAGGCTGCAGTCTCAGTGTGCTCACAGCATTCCCATAAGATTGAACTTCAAGTTCATAGGATTGGCACTGGCAGAAAGAGTCCACCTTTTATACCTGAGGGGTATAAGACCAAGGGGCAGCACCACTCTTGGAGGCCAAGGGTAGGGTGCTGCACAGCGACAGGGCAGACACCTGATCCTGCACTGGCAGCTGCCTGTCCCTGACGCAGAGCACACACACCAGGCAGAGACAGGTGCAAGGGAGACAGGTGCAAACCCCTGCTGACCCAGTGATACTGCAACGCCACACTCTAGTGGCATCAAACCAGGATCTGGTGTGAGCAGAACCCTCCCTGCTGGCAGCCCAGCCGAGGAAGGCAATGTCAAGGTGAACGGTCATCTGGGCATTGCAGGGGCCTAAGCCCAGATGCCTGCATCACAGAGAGAGGTCTGAATGCTGCCCAAAAGCAGAGCAAGGGGCAGGCATGAAGTCCAGCGATTCGGACGCTTCCATTCCATGTCAGAGTATCTGGGTTCAAGTCCTGGCTCCCACTTCCAATTCCAGGTTTCTGCTAATAGGAAGACAGCAGGGGGTGGCTCCAGTAATTGAGTTCCCAGCACCCACATGGGAGACCTGGATTCCCAGTTACCAGCTTTGGTCCCTGACCCTGTCTGTAGCATTAGGGGAATAAACCAGCAGACATGAGCATTCTCATCTTCTCCCTTTCTCTACCATCCAAATAAGTGCTTTAAAACAAAAACCACATTTTAAAAAAATGGCCTCAGTCCCAGCAGTCAATGCTTTTACTGTTTTAAACAATTTTTGTGATTTAAAAGTCTTGATTGTAAATGGGCTGCCCGGGCCGAGGGAGAGAAGCTCCATGTAGCAAGGGCAGAAACAAACAGCACAGAAGTGACTGGCTACAAAGGGGCTGCAGAGACACAGGTGCAGCGCTGTGCAGGAGCACTGGGCACAGCACGGTCTGCCTTCTGGGGCAGGTGCTGTTCCTGGTCCCTTGGAGTGGAACATCCAAGCCTGGGCTCCATCTCAATGCCCTAGAGTCAGAATCTTCGAGATTGAGGTCCAGGAACCCGTGGCAGGTACTTGGGGGTGGAGTGGGGGTTATTATTAGTGAGAGAGAGAGAGAGAGAGAGAGCAAGAGAAGGAGAGAGGACTTCCCAAATGCCCAGGGGCTCAGTCCAAGTCTTGAACCCAACTATACTTGAGTCATCACCTGCTGCCTTCCTCAGCCTGCAAAAGCAGGAAGTGGGGATGGAGAGCTAGAGCCAAGACTAAAACCCAGGTACTCAATGGGGGACATGGGCACCTTAACTGAGGCTGAATGCCAGCCCACAATCCGTGTTCTTAACAAACAAGCAATTTGCTATTGCTAAGCCTGTCAGTGGTCAACTAGGGGTGGCCTGGTTCTGCAGCCAGGGCGACAGGTCACACACCCCCACCCTCTGCAGCCATGTTCAAAGGAAGCCCCACCCACAGGCTCACACACAGGTGCTTCTCTGCCAAGGTCAGTTGTGTTGCACAGCTGGGGTGCACCCAGGCCTCTCCAAGAGATGGTGCTTCAGACTCACAAGTGGGGAGTGAGGGGCTGACGTAGGCATGGGGTCTGGGGCACCTAGGAAAGGACGGCCACTCCATGCAACAAGGGGACCGCCGGCCCTCCCCTCCCCCAGGTCTGCCAGCACACCTGCCGACAGCTTTGCCCACCTCCATGGCTGGGCTCTCCTGCCTGAGCTCAGTTCTAGGGTGGCTAAATCCCTGCGACTCCCTGACCCGCAGCCCACTGGGCAGAGCTCAGCTCCACACGTACCACGGATCCACCACGGGAGAGGATGTGGGGCCAGAGGCCACGCTGAGTCAGCACGCTCCATCACTTGAGCAAGATGGGCCTTCCGCACGGTTGGCCACCTGAGCCCAGACCACCTGCCTCTGCACCCAGGTATTCGCCACTAGAGAGACTAGCCAGTTTGGGGCAAGGAAGGGGGGATGAGTTTCTTTAAAAATTTCCAACTCTTCCTGCCCTATTTTATGCAGATACGGCCACCAACCCATGAGCTTTAGTCTTCTGACTCTGCCACTGTGCTCCTACAGCACAGCTCTGCGCATGCCCAGGAGTGAGCAACAACAAAACGGCCCTGTGATGCTGTCCAGCAGATATCTTGTTGACGCATCAGGGCTAGTCTGGGCGCTGAAGCACACTTTGCTGTGTTCACCCCCTTATGTCGTCCCGCAGGTCCCACACAAAGCTCCCCCTGATCCACGGGGACTTTCCTAGGGCCCTGGGTTTTAGACACAGGACTCATGAATCTTTTCACCTGCGTGGGCACCTGTAATTGCACACTGAACTCCAGGTGAGCATCTCTCGTAGCTGGAGCAGAAATGAGCATGGAGAATTCACAAAGGAAACATTTACAGAGCCCAGAAAAGACACGAGCTCGCTACAGGGCACAATGCCCATAAAACCAAGACTCTAAAGCCCTCTGAGCTGTCAAGATCTTCCTCTGTTATGAGGTCAGGGTGGAGGTGACCCCTGAATAGTTTATTAAAGTCCAAGGGCAAAAGATATGGGAGCCCTGAGAATCACTCCACAGTTTGGGAAGAGGACAGCTGGTGGGGGATGGATTCCCGATGGCACAGCTGCTCTGGAGAACACGGAAGCCCACAGCGACCCGGGCAGCTCAAGCCCATCCCACAGCCTTACTCACCATCTGTTATGAGCGCTCTGCTGGTGAGAACCTTCCCCAGCATGAACTTCAGCACGGCCAGGATGCTGCAAAGAATCCCGCTTAAAATGGAGACGCTGAACAGGAAGTCGTCCTGGAAGAGACAGTTGCAGATATCAACAGGTCACCTCGGGCTGCAGCAGACCCCTTGCCTTGAGCATCCGCTGTCCCCCAGCTTCAGCTGGGTGTGCTGCACCAGGTGGGGGTGTGCTGCACCAGGTGGGGGTGTGCTGCCCGCTTAGCAAGTTGTTGCCTATGACACTGGGACAAGCAAAGATCCTCCAGGTTTAGGTTTACTGAGAAACCCAGGATGCAATTCTTTTCCTGCCTTTCACCTTCCCACTTCTCTGCCTAAGTGAGTGCCGGTCACCGATCGGTAACGGAGTTGGTCAGAATACTACAAGCAGGGTATTCTAGGCAGGGCTTTCAGCAGGTAATTCACACAGCAGTCGACTGCGGGTGTGGGGGCTGCACCACCTGCCTGAGAACCCTTGAATACAGAGCCGGCTCAATTTGTCGCAGGGTCAGTTATGGCCAGAGCTGCCGAAAACTCTATTTTTTTACCTTAAAGTCACACAAGGCAATTAATTGAGAATTCAAATATAGCCATCCGAGTGGAGAAAACGGCATCTAAAAATACAGCCTGCTCTTGACGCGATCTTAGCACTTCCTCTACGTTATTACCTCCCCTGTGCAAGCCAGTGAGTCACATATGCAAAGAGCACCAGTGCCTCGTGGCGCCAGGGCTACCACGCTCCTCTGCTGAAGCACCTATGCGTCAGTCCCATGAGACACCACCTCCAGGTTCTCTAATAGCGAAATACAGCTGCCAGCAGAAATCTGCCACAGCTTCACACATAGGCAGCGGCTCAGCTCCTTAAGCAATGCATCTTAATGAAGTCACTAAGCTAGTGACAGAGCCTAGGAGGCGAGAGACAGCCTCTCTCCCTGGGCCTGAGACTGAACAAAGCCACTTCAAGCTCACTTCGTTGGCCACAGGATATCTGTACAGCATCTCCCCAAAAGGCTGAGCAATGATGCTGCGGGGTTCATGATGGATGGTCACCGATTCTTTGCTACTCCTTCTTCTAGGAGGCTTCATCACCCATCCCACCCTTTGCCCTTGAGTGAGCACTGGCCTTGGTAACTCAGAAGGAATGAATAGGTTTGGAAAGTACCAAGAGTAACCTCACAGTGGAGACCCCAGTGGGCAGAACCTTAGCCAACAAATCAAGATTATCATCAGCACCACGAATAAGCTATGTGGATACCATGTGCTCCACAACACTGCATGGCATGGTGGGACACGATGTGACGTGACATGATGTGACGTGACATGACATGACCTGACATGGCATGTTGCAACAGGAAAGGTACTTTCCCTCCATGGTGTTCTACCCCAAAATCCACAACCTCAGCTTCAGCATGAAAACACATCAAACAGGCTACCACACACCTGGCAGACAGTCCTCACACAAGTGAAGGCTTTGAGAGGCAAGAAACCGGCACAGACTGTGCACTGGGGGGATGTGACAACTAATTGTGTCCCAAGGTCTGGGGCTGGATCCAGCAGCAGAAAAGACCACATGTGGACATGGCAGGCAGCAAAGCAGGCATGAGCGACTTGGGGGAGGGCCACAGGGCAGGAACCAAGGACCCTGCTACTCCCCCAGGCCCACCCAAGACCACCCCTCTGTGGTTTAACTTGTGATTCATTTATTTTTTAAAAAAGATTTATTTATTTGAGAGGTAGAATTACTGACAGAATGGGAGGGAGAAACAGAGAGAAAGGTCTTCCATCTGCTGGTTCACTCCCCAAATGGCTGCAACAGCTAGAGCGGGGCCAATCCAAAGCCAGGAGCTTCTTCTGGGTCTCCCATGTGGGTACAGGGCCCCAAGGACTTGGGCCATCTTCTACTACTTTCCCAGGCCCCAGCAGAGAGCTGGATCGGAAGAAGACACGAACCAGCACCCATACGGGATGCCAGAGCCGCAGGTGAAAGCTTAGCCTACTACGCCACCACACCAGCCTAGTTTAACTTGTGATTAAAATGTCCTAACAAAATAGGAGCTCAGCCAGACCAGAACAGTCCAGGTTACAGTACGAGTGCAATAAGATCCAGTTGGACATTAGAGCAACCCTACCTAATTAAGCATTAGAATTAGCACTGTAGTTTTGCCCCTTTGTGGAAGGATGCAGCCTAACGGTGGAGAAGGCACCTGGGAATATAATGCACGCATTACAGGACAGTATGAATGCTGTGTCGCCCCAATACTCAAGTGTTGACACCCGATCCCCAGTGTCTCCCCAGATGGTCAGAGGAGGCAGGGGCCGCGAAGGGGGTCATGCAGGTAGAACCTTCATGAAGGAGAGCTGCGCACTTACAATAGATGCCCGGTGAGCTAACTGCTCACTTCCTCCACGCAATGACGCAGAATTAAGCGCCACGTACAAACAGGGCATCTGCCCGCGTCCTGATCTTGGACTTCCCAGCCTCCAGAACCGTGAGCAGCTAGTTTCCTCCATTTAAAAGCCTCCCAATCTATAACTGAACTATGAATGAGCTAAGACGCACAGTTAAGGAATCCCACATCAACATGGTCCCAGGGACTCGGCACAGCCCGGGAGACGAAGGCCGTCAGTTCAGTAAAGTGCGGTACAGTCCCAAATTCTGCAGCTGAAGTCTCACTTCCTTTACCCAGGGCCACAGCCCCCCTGGCTCTATTGGCTCTCTCCCCATTTGCAAAGCTCTTGGCCAGAGGTGGAGAAAGTCGGTGCTCACCCGAGCAGGCTCCACAGAGCAGAGGTAGTGCCAACTTCCCTCCTCCAGGTAACGCGAGGCTGTGGCTCTGACAGTCCTCTCCCAGCTCACTGCTCAAGGGAGGCTTGGCCGACCGAGGCAGAGGCACATGCCAGGCAGACCCTTGCTCAAGTCCCAACACCCTTGCTTAATGGGCAATCACACCCCGCCTCATGAATCTCTGTTCTGACTTCCACAACGGAGACCTGTGGGCCCTGAGAAGCTGCTGATGCACAATCCAAGGCAGCAAGTTTTGCTAACTGGTCCATAGAACAGTGTCCACACCTAAGCTAGTCCCTGAGATAGCTATGTTAGGTCTAATGGTGATGCCTGGACAACGTGCAGTGAGCGTTCCTGCCCAAGGAATGCTGGGAGTTATCTCCTAGAAGAGAGGATGCATGGTGAGATGGAAAGGAAGTCAGATCAGAGACCTGTTCAGGGCCTCCCCGCGCCTGAGAAGCCCCATCTCAGAGCAGCCGACAGACACAGGGAGATGCCATGGCTTGCCTGGGAATCACTCGGTAAGGTGCAGGGCCTTGAGTTGTTCCCAGCTGCCTACTCCACACCACGGGCTCTGGAAACAGGGAGAGCCACGTCCTCCCTGGATATGCAGTGCCCATGGTCCCCAGCACTGGGGCTCTGTAATGTCCCACAGTTGCACCTTCACTGAATAACAAAGACAAAGACAAAAAAGGTTAAAAGAAATTAGCCATTCACGCAGAGCCAGGATGTGTGCACATTACAGGTAAATTCTACATACATTAGGTCCATGTCAAAGCTTTTTAAAGCCATCTTAAAGCCACTGAAGATTGACAGACTTGACAATATAAAACTTGAAAAAACATTATGCAGGGAAAGGTCACATTCACATTAAGGGAAAACATCACAAAGGGTCAATCTTCTCAATACATAAAGAGCTCAGGGAACTCTAAGAAGACCAATAAAGTTATATGAAATGGACAGAGGACTTGGGCAGAAGAGTTAAAAGTGAAGGAAATTTTAAACATTGGGAAGATGTTCAAACACCTTCATAAAACAAAGAAAACAAAACTACACTAAGAGCTAATTTTTGATCTAACCAAAAGTATCACAAGGATATTAACAAAACAGGCTTTCAAACAGCTGTGATGGCCGTGCCAAGTGGCCCAACCAATATAGGGAACAGCTTGACAATTTTTCAGCAAAGTACAAATCTAACTATCTACACTTTGACCAAGCCACCTGCTTATGTGAGTTTCTCTCACTGCTATCTATACCTGTACATTTATAAAAGTGATAGTACATACCTACATGAGTGTCTTTCAATGCACATATGTGAAAGTGATAGTACATACTGTAGTAGTCATGATAGAATTGGAAAGAAAACAGAAAAATCCAATATTAAAGGTAGAGATTACAACACTTCATTCTGAGTTACTGATAAAACAAGTCTGCAGAAAATCCCTAAGCACATAAAAGCCCTTAAAAACACTATCAATTAACTTGAACTGACATTTATGGGCTATCTACCCTATTCTTGTAGGATGCATTGTTTTCAAGTGCACATAGAATTTTCATTACTGTACACCACATTCTATGCCATATAACAGAGATCAACAAAAAAAATTGAAAATGTACAAACTATATTCTCTGGCAACAATGGAATTAAACTAGAAACCAGTAACAGGACGAAATCCTTATCTGTAGAAATTAAAAAATAGAATAGCCTGTTTCTTAAAAGCATGGGAGTCAAAAAGAAATCACCCTGGAAATTAGAAAATATTCTGAAGTGGAAAACATGCAAAAAGAGCACTTAATAATAGTGCAGCAAAAAAAAATGCTTAGAGGGAAATTTATAGTGAAATATTTAAAAGGCCTAACATCAGTGTCTAAAGTTTCCCTTTAGGAAAGGAATAGAAGAAAATAAAATTAATTCCAAAGGGAAAAAATACAGATAAGAGCAGAAAAAAAGGAATCAAAAAGAGAGAATCAATACAGAGAAAACTCAGAAGCAAAAACTTGGTCTCTGTAAAGATCAGCAACATTGGATAAATCCCTAGGACTTATCTGGAAAAGAGAGAGAGGACACAGTTACCACCATCAGGCAGTGAGAAAGGCACATCATTACAGATCCAACAGGACGACAAGGAATAACAGAACCACTTTTACACCAACAAATTTAACAACTTAAAGAGAGAAAAATCAAAGCTATTCAGGAAGAAATAAACTGAAGAGGCCTGTATCAGTTGAAGACTTTAAAATGTAATCAAAAACCCTCTTCACAAAATTTTTCAGGTCAGGTGGCTTTACTGATTAGTTCCACCATACATTTAATCATGTAAGGAAGAAATAATACCAGTTCTCAAACTTCCAGAAAATCAGATGAAGAAAAAACCGTTTTCAATGTACTTCTGAGGCCAACATTGCCATGACAATAAAACCAAAGCATTACAAAAAATAACAAACAAAACCAAAAAACACCACCACCACCAAAAACAAAAAGCGAAACAAACAAATTAAAAAAAAAAAAAACAACCAAAAATGATAGACCAATAGCTTTCAGGAACTCAGACATCCAAGACCTTAATACAATTTTAGTAAAATGAGTCCAACAATAAGGAAAAATGGGAATAAATCAGAATTAAAAAGGGTTTACCCTAGGAAAAATTCATTAAACCATCAAAGTAATTCCCATATTAACAGACAAAATGAAAACCCATATGATCACCTCAGTAGGTGCAGAAAGACCATTCATGGATATACACTTTACAGAAAAATTATCTTGAGGGGCCAGCATTGTGGCACAGCAGATAAGGATGCCACCTGCAATGCTTGCATCCCATATGGGTGCTGGTTTGAGTGCCAGCTGCTCCACTTCTGATCCGGCTCCCTGCGCCTGGGAAAGCATTAGAAGGTGGTCAAGTGCTTGGGCCCCTGCACTAACATGGGAGACCTGGGGGAAGCTCTTAGCTCCCTGCTTCTAGCCTCTGTCTGGTCCAGCCCTGGCCCAGTGAACCAGCAGATGGAAGAGTAATCTCTCTCTCCCCCTCTAACTCTGACTTCAAACAAATAAGAAATAAAGAAAAATTAATTTGAGAAGGTTTGCAGATCTCAAAGTCAGAGCTATAAATATAAGACTCTATTATTTATGACCTTGGGCTATACAAAGATTTCTTGGGACAACAATTAAGCACTAACCATTAAAAAAATGATACATTGGACTGTGTCAACATTAAAGACTTGCTTCTTCAAAGAGTATGAAGGTAAGCCAGAGAGCAGGAAAAAATATTTGCAAAACATATCTGGTAAAGGACTTGCATCTAGGATATATTAAGAATTCCTACAACTCAGTAAAAAGATAATAGATGACTTGGTTTTTAAAAGTGGGCAAAAGATTAGAACATTTTGCCAATGAAGATGGAAGAACACACACTGGAAGACAGCCAGCATCATTGGTAAACAGGGAATATAAACACAAAGCAGGACAAGAGACTACTAAGTGCCCACTGCAACCACCACATTAAAAGAAAGATAATTCCAACCATGGTGAGGATGTGGAGCACCCGCAATGAACTCTCACACACTGCTGGCAGGCATATGGAACCATACAGTCACTTTAGCAAGCAGACTGGTGGGGCCAGCATCGTGGTGTAGTGGGTAAAGCCACCACCTGCTATACCGACATCCTAGTTGAGTGCCATTTCCTGTCCTGGATGCTCCACTTCCCACCCAGGTTCCTGATAGCCACCTGCAACCCACATGTGAGACCTAGAATAAGCTCCTGGCTCCTGGCTCCTGGCTCCGGCCTGGCCCAGTCCAGGATGTTGTGGCCATCTGAGGAATGAATCAGTGGATGGAAGATGTCTCACTCTACTCCACTCCATAACTCTTTCGAATTCATAAAGAAATCTTTAAAAACATAGACTGGCCATTCTTTAACAAAGTTAAATATACAATCACAGGACTCAGTAATCAGACTTCTTGGTATTTATCCAAGAGAAATGAAAACATGTCCAAAGACTTGCATACCAATGGTCTTACCTGCTAATTTCATTCCAAAACTGGAATGAACAGGAGCACCTGTTAAGAAGCTGCCTGGGATCCCTGCATTCCCCATCACAGTGCCTGGTCCACTTCTGACCCAGCTTCTTGCTAATGCACACCCTGGGAGGCAGCAGTGTATGGCTTAGGTACCAGGGTACCTGCCACTCACATAGGAGATCTACACTGAACGCTAAGCTCTGGCTTCACCTTGGCCTGGACCTGGATGTTGAGAGCTTTTAGGGATTTTTTTTTTTTTTTTTGACAGGCAGAGTGGACAGTGAGACAGAGACAGAGAGAAAGGTTTTCGTTTTCCATTGGTTCACCTCCAATGGCTGCTGCAGCCGGCACACTGCGCTGATCCGAAGGCAGGAGCCAGGTGCTTCTCCTGGTCTCCCATGGGGTGCAGGGCCCAAGCACTTGGGCCATCCTCCACTGCACTCCCAGGCCACAGCAGAGAGCTGGCCTGGAAGAGGAGCAACCAGGACAGAATCCGGCGCCCCGACCAGGACTAGAACCTGGTGTGCCAGCGCCGCAGGTGGAGGATTAGCCTATTGAACCTGCCGCTTTTGGGGAATTAAACAATGAATAGAAGGTCTCTCTCTCTCTCTCTCTCTCTCTCTTTGCGTGTGTGTGTGTGTGTGTGTGTGTGTATCTGCCTTCCAAATAAATGAAAACATAAATAATATGAAATAAACTGAAGGTCTTATAAGTGGTAAATGGACCACACTGGGTTTTACTCAGTAATGAAAAAGAATGAACTACAGATCCATTTGGCACGAAGAGGCCTGCATTTCAAAAGCATTATGCTAAGTGGAAGAAGAGAGACACAAGAAACTGCATACTTGAGTGGGGAGCGTGGAGCAGCAGGCCAAGCCGCCCCTGGGGACAGCGGCATCCCTCATCAGAGCGCCAGTTCAAGTCCTGGCAACTCTGCTTCTAACCCGGCTTCCCACGAAGGCGGCTGGGAGGCCAGATGATGGTCCAAAGTGCCTGGGTTCCCGCCACCCACCTGGCTCTGGCCTCGGCCTGACCCAGCCCCAGCTGTGTGGGCATCTGAGGAGCTAGCCAGTGGACAGGAGATTCTAATTCTCTAGAAATACATAAATAAATACTTTTTTAAAAAACATCATATGAGTCCATCTATAGGACATTCTTAACAAGGAAAACTACAGCACCAGAAAGCAAATCAGTTGGGGGGAAGAGCCAATTAATCATTACAAAGGGCATGAGGGAATTTTTGGGATGATGAAATTTTCCACATCTTTATGGTGGTGGTAGTGCTGTGACGATACACATTTTATCCAAACCCATCAAACTGTATATTTAAAAGGATCAACTTTGTTTTATGTATTCCATCTCAATAAAACTTTTATTAAAAAAAAAGCTAATTTATCTCAGCCATCCATAAGAGACACTGACTTGTAGCTACACAATTTGCCTCTGCATATTACTCTAACACACCCACAGTCCCAGAATGAGGCAGAAGACAGATCTAACCAGTCATGACAAGGGTTAAATCCAAGGCTGAGAGGTCGCTGGTGGGACACAGATGCAGATGACCAACCTCCAGGCATGGACTTCCTATGGATGTTCTTCCACTCCTTTTTCTAGTCTTACCTCGAGTATTTGTTCAGCATTTCCTGGCAGCCCCTCCTCTGAGAACTGACCGCTTCTACTCCTTGTCCGCCCTGGATCCTGCTCTCCCGGGTCCTGGGCACACCCTCGCCCTGCTGCCTCTTAGCTCACTGAGAGGAGGGGCCCTTTCTCTCCCGCCCCAGTACCCACGCACACTGCCTTCCAACACAGCCCTGAGATGAGCCAGTGCGCTGCCCAGGAGGGACGTCAGCACCCCAGGAGACAAAGGCTCTTCTTGCTAGCAGTGTTACGGCAGGTGCAGGAATGTTTATTCATACAGCCATTTGCCATCGTGACCCTTGGCTAGTCCATGCAGGCTGCTGTACAATACCATGGACTGCAGCTCGCTGATGACAGACACTTGTTTGTTTCTCTTGGTTCTGGAGGACGGGGCCCAAGGTCAAGGTGTAGGCAGATGCCCCATCCGGTGAGGGTTGCTTTGCGGCCCACTGATGATACCTTGCTGTATCCTCACAAGGTGGGGGGGGGGGGCAAGGAAGCTTTAATATATATACTGAAAGGCAGAGTCACAGAGCAAGAAGGAGATAGGCAGAGTTCACCCTTCCATTCACTGGTTCACTCCCCAGATGGCCACAAAGGCCAGCCCTGGCCCAGGCCAAGGCCAGGAACTTCAGTTGAGTCTCCCAGGTGGGCAGCAGGGGCCTTCTGCTGTGTTCCCCCAGGCCATCAGCTGGGAGCTGGATTGAAAGTGGAGCAGCCAGGACAAGAACCAGCACCCACACAGGATGGTGGCTTTACCCACCATGTCCCAAAGTCAGCTCCTTCTCAGCCTTCTTTCTGAGGGTCCTATCCCATTCATGAGGACTGTGCCCTCAGAACCTAATCACCCCAAAAAGCCCCCAGCTCCTTAAACCATCGCCTTGGTATAAGGATTTGAATGTGGACAGCAGGCTCAATAAAGTCATCCCCGGGGTGAGGCTGGGGGCGGGGGGCAGAAGGGAGAAAGCTAAGCTGATCAGTTTTCTAAGGACCAAACTGAAACCCCTGGTGGTACCTTAGATGGAAAGCAACACGCCCCGGGGACAGTCTTGCTGAGCGGCAGCTCTTTAGCTCTGGACCCCTGGAGGGAAGCAGGTCCTGGGGGAGAGCAGGGCAGGGAAAGCCCAAGAGACTTGGGTGGGGCAGACTCTTCAGGCTTCCGAGATAAGGGAGGCGTGGCCTTGGGGAAGTAATGAGGTGGTGAGGGTGGAGCCTCACCCACGGCGTTAGCCACGTTCCTGGTAAGAGAGGCCCCGGAGCTGCCTTGCGCCTTCCCCGCATGAGCACACAGGGAGGAGGTGCCATGTGTGAAGAGGAAGTGCCCCTCGCCAGACACGGAATCCACGTGCTCCCGGCCTCCCCACCTCTGCCACTGTGAGAATCAAGCAGCTGCTGCGCTCTGCGGCTCAGGGTACTACATTCTGTTCCAGCAGCCAGATCGGGCTAAGACCCCGACGTCAGGACAGCCTGGGGGCCGCCTCCTGAGCCTGCTCCTGACACGTCCCCCGCCTTCCACACTGCGCTGCCACGAGCCGAGCCCGGCGTCAGCCCAGGCAGTGGACTGTCCTTTCCAAGAGCTTGCAACACTTGCACTCTAATTTGCATTTTCATTTCCAAGTTCACTGGTCCCGGTGTGTAAAAAGCAGCACCCTAACTCGATGACGCCAAATGCTTCCAAGAACCTGACGACTCCCAGGGTGCAAAGTGCGCCACATTCCCAGCCATGGTCTCTGCCAAGACCAGCCCCGTCCTGCCTTAGAGCACAAGCCACAGAGACACGGCCCGGGGCCCCAGGACGGAGTACACCAGGCAAAGACAAGTGCGCCTCGCACATCAACAAGCCGTGAAGAAACCACACAGCTGTAAGGGCTTGGGGAGGAAGGGGGGTGACTGCCCCAGCATCACAGAGAACTGGTGCCAAGCTGTGTCCCGCAACCAGGGCTCCCAGCCACCCTCCAGCTTGTCCTCAGCAGCCTGGCACTGCCCACCCCGTCTATTCTCTCAGCCCACGCTGCAACGTGGGGAAAGCCACAGGGTTAATTTGGGGGATTCAAGTGCCATCTGGGGAGAGCTGGCAAAATCTGACCTGGGTGAGGCGTCTTGTGCTGACGGGTGATATTAAATACTGCAAGCCAGCCCTGGAGACCTTGGTCAGCCACGCCTGGGCCTCACTGGCCTCCTCTCCTGGAAAACATGGAGACTCTACACTGCACATGACATGATCTGGGGAATGGAAAATGATGGTCCCCGTGACCTGGCGTACAGTGACTTTTCCACCTCCCCTCAGAAAAGCCAAATCCAACCAAACCAACTGGATAAAGCTGACCTCTTGCCACACAGTAGCTCTCACTCTGCTCCAGCCACCCTGGCCTCCTGCAAGTTCCTCAAACATGCCTTATGCCAAGTTCCTACCCCAGGGCCTTTGCACGTACTATTCCCTCACATCCACATGGCTCACTCCCTCGCCTCCACCACCTCTGTTTGGAACCCACCTTCTCAGTGAGCTGGTCTCTGTGACTGCGATCCCTCCCAATCATCTGATCTTGTTAACCAGTACATATCAGTTTCAAACACACATGCTAACACTGAAAATTAATAAACTGGAAAACTCAGTTGTTCCTCATTTGAGCAGCCACATTCAAGTGCTCAGCATGGCTCTGGGCCATCGTCTTAGAGACTGCAGGTGCAGGACAGTTCCATGGAACTGTCCAGGAAGCTTTACTGACAATGCTGATCTGAAAACAAGTTTGTGTTTCCTTGCACTTGAGATAAAAGTATTAAGTGGCTAGAAAGTGGAACAGACACGTGCAGGACAGGAGCAGCTAGAGGTCATGGCCTGGCAAATGGACCAAAAGTAACAGATAGGGAGACAGGACCCTGAATGGCCAGGGCCGAAGTCCATCATGTGGACAAACGCCCTGCCTCCAAAATGTGCCCAGGGTTTTCAAACATTACTATATACTTTTCCACTGATTAACATAATTATTCTTAATGATTAGCATAAATATTATATAAATATAAATAACATAAATTATTAATTAACATAAATATTCTTGATATTCAATGTGAAAAATTCTATCAATGGTATAACTACCCCCAAAACAAAACACAGAACATGCCCATTATCACGGAAAATCCCCGGATGTCCCCCTCTCAGTCCCTTGCAGCCACTTTGAGACTCGTGTCTCTGTAATTTCTCCTATACTTGAATTGTACACAGAATGGAATCATGCGGTGTGTGTTTTCCAGGCTGGGTCCCTTTGTCAGCACCACGTGTTTGAGATCCGGCCGCATTGGGGCAGATCTCCGTAGTTGGTCATGTCTGGAAATGGAGCCCCTAAACACTGCTTGGAATGCAGGTGCCAGGCCGGCGCCATGGCTCAACAGGCTAATCCTCCACCTTGCGGCGCCGGCACATCGGGTTCTAGTCCCGGTCGGGGCGCCGGATTCTGTCCCGGTTGCCCCCCTTCCAGGCCAGCTCTCTGCTGTGGCCTGGGAGTGCAGTGGAGGATGGCCCAAGTGCTTGGGCCCTGCACCCCATGGGAGACCAGGAAAAGCACCTGGCACCTGGCTCCTGCCATCGGATGAGCGCGGTGCACCGGCCGCAGTGCGCCGGCCGCGGCAGCCATTGGAGGGTGAACCAACGGCAAAGGAAGACCTTTCTCTCTGTCTCTCTCTCTGTCCACTCTGCCTGTCAAAAAAAAAAAAAGATGAAAAAAAAAAAAAAGATGAAAAAAAAAAAAAGAATGCAGGTGCCAGACACAAGGAGGCACAGTCTCCCAGCCTCCCTCCCTTAGCATAAAGCACCCTTGGCATAAAGCATCTTTCGGTAGTACAAAAATTCATTCACTGGATGAAAGCAGTGGTACAGCCAGCCCTATAAGAATTTGATCACTGGAGTCCTAAGGTCATTTGCTTCTCTAATAGTAACACCTTGATGACCGGTGTTGTCTCAAGGGGTTTCATTTAGGGACCTCCAGGTCCAGGCAGGGGAATTCTAGGCCCAGGGCCGACAGTAGCTACCACCTGCATGTATCCCCTAGACTGACTGAAGAGCACAGCACCACCAACCAACCAAAGGAAGGCCACAGGCACCACCAGCCAACCAGGAACTCAGACAAATGATACCTACACTTCCTTCCACCACCTGACCACTGGCTGGTTTCCTGTGAGCCGGGTGGCAGACCCAGGTGTGGGAGTTGTTGTACAAAAGCCAGCTCCCCGAGTCTTCCTCTGAACATGTGTTTCTTGGCCTTCCCTGTGAAAGAGTTCCAGTCAGCCCATCTAAATGCACCCAGGCATTCACAATTAGATTCCTAGTGGAGCCCAGCGGTTGTTTATAGAAGAGACAGGTGAACAAAGAAAGGAGCTGATGGGGTTGAACAGCCTCCCCTCACTCAGGAGACCATCTGTCTCCCCGTGAACTGCACCTTCAGGTCAGATGCTGGGGTGACACAGGCTGTGGCCATGGAGCCACTGAACCCGCCTCTTCCATCAGCTTCCAGGAGCATAGGTCCAATCCCTGAGCTTGATCATGGCCATCAAGATGTCTCAGGGCTAACTCTGTACCTGCTCCAACTTGCTGGGCTAATAACAGACCCCAG
Organism: Sylvilagus floridanus; assembly: GCA_949820135.1. Classification (NCBI taxonomy): domain Eukaryota; kingdom Metazoa; phylum Chordata; class Mammalia; order Lagomorpha; family Leporidae; genus Sylvilagus; species Sylvilagus floridanus. The sequence continues at coordinate 76,239,452 of OX463236.1, forward strand.
TGTCTCCGCCATCAGTTGCATCCAATATCCCGCATGTCCGAATAGAAGTAGTGGTATGCATTAGCACGGTAATCCAATCCCATCTCCTAGCTCTCACGGGCATATAGAACAGCTAGCCCTTATTTCGAGTGGGTCACCAGCCTGCCGCCCCTGCTAACATCGTTACATTGACTTTCTCTGACCTCCCTGATACCACCACCACGTCCCCTACAGCCTCCTCTCAAATTGCATTCGCTCACGGTGAAACCCTGGTAGAAATGAGATTTTTTTCATCAGTGCCAGCTGTCACCTCCTACTTTAAGCGTGTTCCTTTTCAGCGGCGACACTGGCAGCTGCGATGTCAGGGCACAGTGAACTGTGGCCACGGACGCCACACAGAGGCCGTGTCTGGACCCCACAGGGCCCCTCCCCGGCAGACCAGCCCTGTCTTTTTCCTCAACTGTGTGACAGCAAGGGGGGAATACGGAGGCTTGCTTATGCCTGCAAAAAGGCGTCCTTTGCCTTCTAATGAGGACAAATTCCAAGCCATCGTGACACGGCGTGTGTCAGAGGGTCACCTAGGGGAATGCCAGCGCTGGCTGAATAATACATGAATATCGATTTACGGCCCCAGGTGAAATGGAAACAGCTGCCCTTGTCCTCCCACCTTTTCATCAGTCCCCTTCGGCCGGCAGGGGTGGAGGAAACTGCGCCAAGCACGAGCCCTCCACTTCCCCTGCCTGTTAAGCGATACTGATAAATGGCCACGGATTTCCATTCCGGCGCTTAACAACTTCTACAGTTAGCATGGGACCAGCTGGATGTCAGGAGCACCTGTGTGATCTTTAGACAGGTGAGTAGCCAGCGGCCTGCTTGCAGGAAGTCAGGCCCAGCTGGTGGGCCTGCAACATGTTGGAAAGGGAGCTGTCTGTCCACTGCTGTGGGCACCAGGAAGCCCATGAGGGCAGCGTCCTGTGACATGGCAGAAGGTGGGGGGCAAGCTGTGCCAGCTGCAATGTCACAGCCATGGCAGGGACACGGAGGACACTCCGGGACGCTCGGCTGTCACTCTAAGACACAGTCCGGCTTCCGTGACAGGAGGCATCAGTCAGCTTGCTACTTCCTGACACACACCAAGGCCCCCAAGGGTCTGAGCATCATCGGGGAATCTGAGATGAGCCACTTTGGTTGGACTCAGCTACCATCCCCCCTGGTCACCCGCAGGCATTTCAAAGAAGTGACAGCCCCAGGGAGCCCAAAAACTGGGACCAAGCACAGCTTCCTTTGAGTAGATGCCTCCTAACAGGGATGCACAGCCTCTCTGGAGAGCTCTATTCTGGGGATAAAGTGAGTCTGCTGCCTGTGTTGGCATGAAGGACACCCCAACATCCAAGTTCCAAATGAGATAGCACCCAAGTATCAACAGGAACAGGGCAAGCCCGCACTACTTTGTCAATGCTCCTAAGAAATGAGGCTCTCTTCCAGTACCTACTCCTCAACCCTGAACAGAGAGGTTAAGGAGCCCTCTGCCGGGAGCGGGCCACACAGCTCCACAGGGATCCCACAGGCATGCAGGATCTCTCCGACCTGGAAACTCACTGCCATTCACGCCTCAGAAGACAAGGCATGCTCTTCGGCTAACACTGCCTCGTGGCCTTGAATTTCAGTTTTTGTCAAGTAAAATGCAAAGGACAAATAATTCACAAAGCTATGGGCATTCGCTTTCCACATTGGAAAGTGTGTTAACCTTCAGAAGGGATTCCAGCTCAAGTGAGCAGAATGAACACACTTTCAGAGCTCGGGAGCCCACTACACGGCAGCACAAGATGTTCGAAGGCATGAAACCAGAAGGAGAAAGAAACCAGAGCGGGGTGAGAGTTGCGGAACCGTGAGCCTGGGGGCGAGGCGGACGCATGGCGGCCACCTCAGCAGAGCGGCGAGATGACTCAGCAACTCTCACCTCCAGGATCCTCCGCCAACACTCAGGCCTTGATGCCACGAGGCATCCCAGGGACAGGGTGAGAGAGGCGGGACCCGAAGCACACAGTGACAAGGTCCTTAAGCTCAGACCTGTTCCAGGATTGCTCAGAAGGCGCAGGCTGCTGCTCCCCGCGGGGGAGAAAGCACTCTTGTCACAGCAGCAAAATCAAGGGTCCGCAGTGGACACACCAGAGGCAGCCAGGGCAGGGAGATGACCCAGAGAAGAGGAAGGGGTTACCAGGGTTCCCCTGCTGCCTGGAAAGTACCCTCGAGCAGGAGAACAGAGAAAAGGATTCCACGTGCATGAAACAGACTCACAAAAGGAACCGATTACATTAACACATATTCAAAATAAAGCTATAGTGATAAAAGTACTTCTAAATTAAGGCATTAAATAGCAACACCTAATAGCACATAGCAGTAATTTGAAGTCATGAAGCACACATAATGTTGAGATATGCCAAAACTAACCTCAATGAAAAATGCCTGATTTTTATTGGTGACAATGTCACAAGCGGGCTACTTTGACAAATGTGGTTTACTGTCCAAATTTATGAAACGCTAACATTTTAAGTCGATGCTGAAAGAAAATGCAGGAACATTTTTCCAGTCTGAGTTCCTGGATTCCTGAAGTCCACCTGTGGACCCACATGGCAGGTTAAAGACCCCAGCCATAGAATGAAGCCCATGCTGAATGAGCACCACATTTATGTCAGTCACGCACTGGATTACGGTGCTCCTACCAGTGACAGACTGCACATGGCAAAGTGGCTCTGTGAGACTGTAGCTCCTACTGACCTTGGAGCCGTCTCAGGACACATAAGTGTCCCCTCTGACGTACCATGAGGACCAAGCTGCCCAGTGAGACATTTCTCCGGAGGATCCCTGTTGTGAAGCAACACGTGGCTCTATATATTCCGTACATGTTCTTAACTAGAATCAGACAGCCAATAATAACCAGATACTGGGGAAGCTATCTGAAAGATGGACCAAAACAAACAGAAAAACAGCACTTGGAAAAAGTAGGGGGTGAGGAGAAGACAATGTTCAAAAGTTATAGTCGGGGCCGGCACTGTGGTGTAGCGGGTAAAATGGCAGCCCGCAGTGCTGGCATCCCATATGAGTGCTGCTTCAAGTCCCTGCTGCTCCACTTCTGATCCAGCTCTCTGCTAGGGCCTGGGAAAGCAGTGGAAGATGGCCCAAGGCCTTGTGTCCTGCACCCGTGTGGGAGACCCAGAAGAAGCTCCTGGTTCATGGCTTCAGATCGGCACAGCTCCAGCCATTGTGGCCAATTAGGGAGTGAACCAGCGGATGGATGACCTCTCTCTCTCGCTCTGTCTCTTTCTCTCTTTCTGCCTCTCTGTCACTCCTTCTTTCAAATAAACAAATAAAGCTTTAAAAAAATAACATATTCAGGGTGATGTTGAAAGAAGCCATATAAGGGGCAGAGCTGTGGCGTAGTGGGCTAAGCTTCCGCTGGTACCACCAGTATCCCATATAGGCACTGATTCGTATCCCGGCTGCTCCTCTTTTTATCCAGCTCTCTGCCGATGGCCTGGGAAGGCAGTGGATGATGGCCCAAGTCCTTGGGCCCCTGGACCTGCATGGGAGACCAGGAGGAAGCACCTGGCTCCTGGCTTCGGATAGGCCCAGCTCCAGCTACAGCAAGTCAACCAGCCAACGGAAGACCTCTGTCTCTCCCTCTCTCTGTAACTCTGCTGCTCAAGTAAATAACTAAATCTTTTTAAAAAGCCACATGTTCAAGGATGCTTCTAGAATTCATGGAAAATGGAAATTGTAAGTTTATTTGGGTGCAAAAAGTGTTTTAAATTCATTTACAGTTTTTTTCCATAATACATTTTCCCCACAAAGCTCCCTGTACATATGGGCTGCCTCACCTGCACACATTCCCACCCGGCACATGGGAGAAAATGCAGTCACAGCTTTATGAATGTTCAGGGAGAGCCCGGGACAAGCTCTGTCAGTACTCGCCCGCCCTCCCTCTCTGGAGATATAAAAATGGCCCTGGCCAGGTCCCAAGCTGCCTCTATGGATTCCCTCAGAGATAAGCTCCCTTTGGTCAAACCCCTTTCCTAAGTGTGGTGCTAGCTTACTGCCTGGTACAGGCAATGGCCTCGTGCATGCACGAATTCATTCATTCAACAAACATGTATGCGTTCCTGTCACTTGCCAGGGCCATTGAGTTTCCACAAAGAAATGAGTAGCAAAAATTATACTGCAGGATGCAAAGACCTTAGAGCCATCACAGAGCACAGGAGAGACAGACACCTCAGCTGGGCCTGGGTGGTGTTTGGGGAATTCCAGATGGTGGGGGAGACGTCAGATAGACGGCTAGCGCCCTGGACCTGGGGCAATGCTCTCCCCCCTAGAGCAGGAGGAGGAAAAGCAAGGGCCCGGGTTCTTCACAGCCCCCTTGCACAAACCTGCACTCTGCACAACAGCCGACCACGCAGAGGAGGGAAGTCACTCTGGGGACCCTCCCGGCACAGCTGAGGGCAAGTTCCCGAGGGAAAAGAGCCTGGATTCATCTCAGACTTTCTCAGCTCTGCTAGGGAACTGGGAGCATCAGACAGCCCACTGTAACAGGAATATTGAAGGGTTAAGAATAGGTGCCCAGTTTCCCAAAACTCCTCCCTGGAAAGTAGCACATGCTTCCCTAACTACACCGGTGCCTTCATTGCAGGGTCTGACCGCCTCTCGGCGTTTTGGCCAAGATCAAGTGCATTGCAGGGTCTCAATGTCTAGCCACGGGCACAACACTGCCAAGGAGCGACTGGAGGACAGAGCACAAGCAGGGAGAGGAAGCCCCTCCAGCTGCTGGGAGCACTCCCTGCCCTCGGATGCACCGTGTGCACCCAATCAACACAGAGCTTGGGGACAGAACACTCAGCTGATTCTCTCCAGTAGCAGACAACAAGCTGAGAGAGAGAGAGAGAGAATGAGGATTGTGTTGATCGTCTTATACTTAGAGAAGTGAATGAAAGCAATAGTTACCTGAAGCTGTTAAGCAAACACTTCTTGAAAAATAAATTCTTCAAAAGACAAGCAACTGCTCTCCAAGTCTCGCAGAAAGAAGTGCTAAGTTGGTTTGTTCTCACATTCCAGATAGAAAAACAAGTCCTAAGAGATGAGATGAACTTCCCAAGGTTAAGTACAAAGGTATTTGAATAGCAAGTGTTCCACCTTGATGCACCAACCCCATCTGCGATGAGCATCCTACACAGATGCCTCCAGAGCGGGCTGCAGGCGGTCCTCCTGCCCACCTCCCTCTCTCCATCCCTCCCTCTCTCATGTCCATTGTATCACCCCGACCCAGCAGCACCCCAAGAGAAGTCTCCATGGAACCAGGCAAGTCAGATGCCCCAAGGCCACCGGGAAGATGGTGGGCGGGGCAGGGATCACTCCCATTCAAGGGAACACCGGGAACTTCCGATGGGGAGTCCAGTCAGGACGTGCTGGAGACTGAGTGGGTCTCCATCAAGGAAACGGAGCCAGTTCTATGAGATTGTCACGAGGGCAGAATTCCTCACTGCAACATCTGAGGGACATCGGGAGGCAAACCGTGGGCCAGCAGGGGCCTTCAACCAGGTGTGCAGAGACGGCTCTTCCTTTACCGGGTGTCTCTGACACTGATACAGCGTGGTCTGTAAGGGGGCATTTTATTTCTTCCCTTGAGACCTTGTCTCCTTGTATTAAATGCCTCCTTCAACAAGCCAAAAGAGCCTCCTTTTTTGAGGTTGGAAAACGCAAACAGGCACAATATACAGGAAAACAGCAACATGGCATATTCTCATTAAAACCCACGGCTTCCAGAGCGAGGCCCAGAGAACCAACCGGAGCCTCCGTGCGGTCATTTCCTAGGCAACAATGGCGCTAACAAGGAAGGCACACTGCACGCCAGAGACCAGAAGGATCAAGTTCCCTCGGCCCAGAGGCTTAAGGGGATTAGCGCCCTCCGTGGGTGCTTCTGGCAAGCTCAGTTAGGCTGATCCGCAAAAGCTCCTGTCGACGCCAGCCTCTGGGGACAGCTGTCATAATTAGCCTGCTACTTACACGTTTCCCCTCTTAGCATGGCCACTCTCTTCTCCTACTGTCCACTTACTGTGTGGCTTCTAACAGTGCTGTCAACACCCCGGGCACTAAAGGCACGGGCCATCCTAGGGAAAATGAAAAGCTCACTCCATAGCAATGTAAAATATGCGTCCTACATGTCTCTGGACGGGATTCCCTCCTGAGCAATGCAGGTCATCTGTGGCCAGGCACAAACCCTGGATGCACACTCTGACCAGCTTTGACGTGTGTTGTCTACACGTGAAGCCATCACCAAAAGCAGGAGCATGTCTCTATTATTCCCCGAAGTGCTCTCGTGATTCTTTCCCATACACACACACACACACACACACACACACACACACACGTGTTCTCTCTCTCTCTCTCTCCCTCTCATCCTCATCCTCAGGTAACTGCTATCTCCTCTCTGTCACTCTGGACCAGTGTGCAGGGAAATTTTAAAGCAATGGAGTCACACAGGTTAGACACCTTTTGGCTTGCTTCTGGTTCCCACCTGAATCATTCTGATATTGTTATGTTGTTGTGTGGCCCATAGTGCTTTAAAAAAAAAAAGATTAACTTATTTGAAAGAGTTACAAAGAGGCAGAGGCAGACAGAGTCTTCCACCTGCTGCTTCACTCCCCAAATGGCCGCAACGGCCATAGCAGAGAGCTGGATCAGAAGTGGAGCAGCCGGGACTCGAACCAGTGCCAATGTGGGATGCTAGCACTGCAGGCGGCGACTTTACCCACTACGCCACGGTGCTGGCCTCCCAATAGTGCCTTTGAATTGCTGTGTGGTATCCCACTGTATTAATACATTGTAATCTGTTTATCCACTTACCTGCTGAAATACTCTTAGACTGTTCCCAATTTTTAATATCAGAACTAAAACTGCAACAAACATTTCTTATGCAGCCCTGTATTTTCATTTCCCCTTGGGTAATTCCCTGAGGGTGGGGGGTGAGGTCATAGAGTAAACAGATGTTTAAATTTTAAAGGACCCTCTGAATTACTTATCTGATATTGCCATACCATTTTACTCTTTCCTCATCAGCATATGAGAATGGTAGCTGCTCCACACATTTTTGGTCTTTGTAGGTTATTGCAATTTTTAAAATATTAGACTTATTTTTAAAATTAAAGGCATAGAGAGAAAAAAAAAAATCTGCTGGTTCACCATTCAAATGCCCACAACAGCCAGGGGCTGGACCAGGCAAAAACTAGGAACTGAATCTGGGTCTCTCACATGGTTGGCAGGAACTCAGTTATTTGAACTATTAACCACTGCCTCCCAGCGTGTATTTAGCAAGAGGGCAAAAGAGGGAGCAGAGCCAGGACTCCATCCCAGGCACCCAGATGCAGGATGCAGGTGCCCCAGGTCACAACCCATTCCAGTGCTTGCACAGAGCTTTCAATTTGCAATTCCCGATGACTGACAACATGGATGGTCTTTTCATGGGCTTGTTGGCAATTTGCTTATCTTCTCTGGCGAACTGTGTGTATAAATCTTCTGCCAATTCTCACTGGTTGTTTTCCTCTAAAGTTGTTTGTACACATTCTAGATAAGAGACACTTGTCTAACACCTGTGTCGCTGGGTTATCTTGTCAGTTTGTAATGGCGTACTGGAACAGCAAAGAGTTCTGATTTTGATGAAGTCCAGTGGTCAGTGCTCTGGTCTACAGCACACATTTTCATACTGAATCTAAGAAACCTTTTCCTACCCCAAAGTCCTGACAATTTTCTCCTTTGTTTTCTTCTAAAAGTTTTGGTTTCAAATGTTACATAAAGGCTTATAATCTGTTTTGAGGTAATTTTTGCTTAAGGACTGACATCCATTTTTGTCCATTAGGCTATCCAGTTGATCCACAACTATGTGCAAAGACTTTTGTTTTCTCCACTGGAATGCCTGGGCACCTTGTCAAAAACCCACTGACCTATGGAAGCCTATTTCTGGAACTTTCCATTCTCCTTAAATTTACCCAGCCAATCTTTATCCATCTTTGTCAGTGCTCAGTTCTCTTGTTTAGAAGCTATAGGTTCTTGACCCTAGGATGAATGGAAAAGTCAGTCTTCTATGGTAACGGATTAATTCTAAGAAGGATGGGATGCTACTGGCCATCTGGCACTGGCTTCTGCTCTTGTTTGTATAGTGCTGGGGAGACAGAGGTGGGAGGACACTGAGGACCTTGAACACGTATGATGGTTTTTAAAAAAAAATTAGTCATGGGGGCCAGCTCTGTGACACCGGCATCTCATATGGACACCAGTTCATATCCCAGCTGCTCCACTTCTAACCCTGCTACTGCACGCAAGAAAGCAGTAGAGGATGGCCCAAGTGCTTGGGCTGCTGCCACCCACAAGGGAGACCCGGATGGAATTCCAGGCTCCTGGTTTTGGCCTGGCCTAGCACCTGGCTGTATCAGCCATTTGGACAGCGAAGCAATGGAAAAAGGCCTCTTTTTCTATGTATGGCTGTCTCTCTCCAACTCTGCCTTTCAAGTAAATAATTTTTTTATCTTGAAGACAGTAAAAGGGAGAACATCCAGCCCCTGGACGGTTCCATACAACTTCATCTTCCAGAACTGAAGGCGCTGCAGGTCTCCCACTTGCTTCCACGCCTCTTGTCTCTTCCATCATCAGCCAGCACTCATTCAACACTCGTGTGCTAAGCATATCATCTGCATTATCTATCTCCATCTTGTAAACAAAGAAACTGAGGCAGGGAAAGGTTACACCGCCTGCCCCAGGTCCCCCAGTTAGGAGCCAGCAGAGCTGTGATCTGAACCCTGGTTTTAGCTCCTTATTAAAGCCTACTTCAGAGTGCCCACCGCATACAGAGGGAGCCTTCGGAAACTCGCTCCCTGCCACTGACCTAACACTGACAGGTGGCCCGGGTGGGTGGCAATTCTGTGAGACCCCTCACCTTGCTTCAAACCCTGACTACTGTTCCCACACTTGTTTTCCTACCTCAAGGGGATGCCAGGAAGAATCCACTGCTGGAGGTGTGCCGAATGGAGGCAGGGTTTGATGTTGAGATGACAACAAGAATGCAAAAGAAAGGCTAAGTGTCTTTAGAGAGGGCGCTTTCCAGATGGTCACGATGGGGTGGCAGGGGCTCGAGTGTCTGTGCCTGGGGTGGGAGTGGTGGGCAGCGAGTAAGTGAAGACACCAGGAGGAGCCGGGATGTGTACAGAAGCCAGACTTCTAGGCAAGAGCTCAGGTCACCTGGAGGCATGGAGAGCCCTGAACAGGATCAGGGATGAGAGGACGGGAAGAACCCAACTTCGCACTAAGAACGGGCACGCGGGCAGGTGGCAGGCCGTGCTGGCCCTATTCCTCCTGCCTCGTAGCAGGCCAAGATTCACGGAAAACAACATCCTAAATGACTCAAGAACATACAAGGTACTTTAAAAAGTTCATGGAAATGGAAATAGAAAGTTTATTTTGGTACAAAAATTTTGAAATTTGGGGGTTGGTGTCATGGCATAACAGGTTAAGCCACTGCCTGCAATGCCACCAACCCATATGGGTGCCGGTTCATATCCTGGCTGCTCCACTTCCAATCTAGCTCCCTGCTAATGGCCTGGGAAAGCAGCAGAGGATGGCCTGAGTGTTTGGGACTACACAGCCACCCAGGAGACCTAGAAGCGGCTCCTGGACTCCTGGCTTCAGCCTGGCCCAGCTCTGGCCATTGTGGCTATTTGGGGGAATGAATCAGTAGATGGAAGATATCTTTCTCTATTCTCGCTCTCTAATTCCACCTTTCAAAGAATTTTTCTTAAAAAATTGGAAATTCATGCATACAAGGGATCTTCAAAAAGTTCATGGAAAATGTGCATTGTGAAAAGAAGTCACAAATTTCAAAAGGTTTTTGCACCAAAACAAACTTATCATGTAATTCCACTTTCTGTGAACCTTCTTGAAGTACCCTCAAAGAAGTAGCTCCTCCAACCCAAGCTAGAGGCCAAACGCAAAACACCCTGCAAACACGCAAGCCTGCGAAGCCGAGAACCACACCACTTCCACCGGTGAGATCACTGGGCACACTCCCAGCTGGGACTTGCAAACCTGAAATTCCCTCTCCCCAGGGTTTATTTGCAGCTTTGCTGCTCAGGAGAGTGGTGTCTCAGCGGAGGCTCCTGCAGGAACTGGGTGGAAACCCCAGGTCTGCAGAGCCAGGGCAGTGTAGGAGCGCAGCACACACTCAGCAATACTTGGGGAACAAGTACATCAAGCAAAGAAAATGGTACCCCACCCCCGCCCACACCCCCCAGAAACCATCCTCCCAGTCTACAGGGCCAGGAATGGAAACAAAGCTGCTGACCGGACATCTGCAGGACAATCAGAAACCCACAGGGGCTCCATGGTCTGGCTAGAGTGGAGCAGCTTCCTTCTGGGCTGAGATAGAATTTAACACCAAACTTCAGAGGTGAGACAGACAAGGGGAGGCTTACAGGCAACCTTGCTATGCAACGATGACAAAGTAGAACCTTGCTAAGCAACTGCTGCTGACTGTTTTTCCTTCCCCCCTTTTGCCTCCTCTCCTTTAGCTTGTCTCTCCCTCCAGCCTTCCTCCCTTCTACTCAGAGACCCCAGTGTAAACAGCAAACAAAGATATGAGCAAGAACAGAGGTTGGCCACAACCAGAGGGCACCTGTGGCTCTGGCTGGTTCTTCAGCCCCACCCCAGACTGGAGACTGGAGAGCAAAGCCCTGTGGAGTTTGCCGTGATGGCCTCTATCATAGGCCTCGTTACCATGTACCCAGTGTACCAGCGGGTGGGCCCCTTCTCAAGTGGGAGCTCCCTGGGAGCAAAAGCCAAGTCCTGTGAGAAGCAAAAGGCTTTGCAGAGCAATGAAAACCTCCAGCTGTGGGGCTGGCCCCATGGCTCACTTGGTTAATCCTCCACCTGCAGAGATGGCATCCCATATCGGCACCAGGTTCTAGTCCTGGTTGCTCCTCTTCTGGTCCGACTCTCTGCTGTGGCCTGGGCGGGCAGTGGAGGATGGCCCAAGTGCTTGGGCCCCGCACCCACATGGGAGACTAGGAGGAAGCACCTGGCTCCTGGCTTCAGATCGGCACAGCTCCAGCCATAGCAGACATTTGGGGGGTGAACCAACGGAAGGAAGACCTTGTTGTCTCTCTTTCTCACTGTCTATAACTCTACCTGTCAAATAAATTTAAAAAACAAAAAGAAACCCTCCAGCTGTTATTGCCATTTCACTCTGCATATCTAGTACCCCAACAGAGCCTCCATAGGCGTGCAGACACCCAGACGGGAGCCAGTGTTACCAGTGCAGCCCGTGGCCAAACAGTATTTACTGCCAGGTGTGACCGGTTGCCATGGTAACCATCACTGGAATCAGTATTACTGCCACACGTGGGCCCAGCCCCTGCCTGAGTGAGATCTCAAGGCACACTAGTCATACTGGGTGGCTGATGGCAGAAGCAGGGAATGAGCTGGGAACTGATCAGGACACAGAAAGCCCAAGGGCCACGCCGGGACTTGTGAGAGCCGCGAATCAGAGGCCGCGTCACCCGCTTCCTGTGTGGAGCCTGTGGCTGTCCGTGAAGCAGTTCCACCATCCACGCAGCATTTCCACAGTCACCCTGCTCCTTTGTCTCACGAGCTCTGTTGTGCAGTAACGGCAAATGTGGACACTGCTCTCAGAGCACATGTCACTCGCTGAGGTCACTGCATGGTGGTCAGGCCTTCTGCAGGTGCGCTCAGTGCTGGAGAGAGCAGCCACTGCTAGGTACAGCCACCAGAAGCCCCAGGAGAGAAGCCGGGCAGGAACCAAGAGGCCAGGGGCACCCCACGGTCAAACATCAGAGCACCCACAGCCAGAGAAAGACCAGGAAGCCCGAAGAAGGGGCTGCAGAGCCAAGACTCAAACGACTTTGATAAGCACTTCAGAAACCTCGCAAGGCAGAACTGTAAAACAGCAGCTCCCCACAGAGGTGCTGTCTTCCCAGGCAGCATCACTGGTGTCAGTGCGTTACCCACATGACCTGGATCACAGTCTCTGACCTCAGCACAGTCTCCAAGTTACCAACGAAGGGACCAAGTGTCAGGATGGGTGTGTGCCTGGCCCACAGGCAGGCGGGTTAGAAGGGGCAGAGAGGAGAAGAATCACACCCAGGATGGGGGGACCACATCCCCCACCATGCTCCACAGCCTTGCTAAGGCACAGTCCTCTATGTGAGTCCATGCACCCTATGATCCTCCTCATTCAATATGTGTCCCATTGCATCTTCCTGTGTTTCATGGTCTGCCTGCTTGTGAGTTTTCCAGGAGACAAGGTAGTAGAGGCTCAGCCTGACAGCCTACGTGATAAGAGGAGTGGGTGGCAGGTGTAGCCAGAAAGGCCAGGGTCAGGAGTATGAGCAGACAGACAGGAGGGCCAGAGGCAGAACACCAATGGACGGCAGGGCTGTGAGGCCCATAGTACTGTTATAGACAAGGAGACAGGAATAAGAAAAAACGTCAGATGAAATTTGCCACCACACCTTCCCCCAGGGCTGCCTCTACCACTCTTCCTGTGGCCTTCAATCCAAAATCTCCACTGTGAAAAGCTGCTCTCCAAAACCAGCAGCAACCAAAAATAGCCAACATGGTTCTGCTGACCACGTTCCCATGATGACCTGTAGCTAAGTATCCTGCAATTGCAATAGGATTCCCACGGTTGACACTCCTACTCCCATCATGCACCTGACGCATGACACTTCCAAGACTTCCTAAAAAGTCTAGGAAATTGGCCGGCGCCGTGGCTCAACAGGCTAATCCTCCGCCTTGTGGTGCCGGCACACCGGGTTCTAGTCCCGGTCGGGGCGCCGCATTCTGTCCCGGTTGCCCCTCTTCCAGGCCAGCCCTCTGCTGTGGCCCAGGAGTGCAATGGAGGATGGCCCAGGTGCTTGGGCCCTGCACCCCATGGGAGACCAGGAAAAAGCACCTAGCACCTGGCTCCTGCCATCGGACGAGCGCGGTGCGCCGGCCGCAGCGCGCCGACCGCGGCAGCCATTGGAGGGTGAACCAACGGCAAAGGAAGACCTTTCTCTCTGTCTCTCTCTCTCACTGTACACTCTGCCTGTCAAAAAAATAAAAAAATAAAAAAATAAAAGTCTAGGAAATGGGTAGTTGCAAGATTTCTGGAAATCTCCACCCTTTCCTGGAAAATCCTACCCAAAGCAACACCCCATGTATCTCCAGATCACCCTCAAACATGCAGGGCATAGCTCACTGTAGACTTGCCTGTACTCTGGTGAGTGTGTACTTTTGTGGTTTTTTTTTTTTTTTTTGTCTTTAATTAAACTTGTTTCTAACCGACATGATTAAAGTTGTGGTAGAGCCCTTCCCAAGGGGAGAAGAAGAAAAAGGGAGGCACGTGTCCTGGGAATGAAAGACAGTTGTTATCTGCTTGCCTGAGAAGCTTCAACCATAGTTACTATCTGCTTCTACGTAACCATTTCAGGTTCTGCTTGCTAGTACAGAACCATGCAGTTAACCCGCCAGCATGACTCAGTCTGTGTGTGGAAAAAACATCAATAGGGATGTACACATGGCCATTGTATCAATTTCTGTGTCCACCATGTAACATTGTAACATCCAATCAAAGTATGCATGTAGCCATACAAGGGAGACAAAGAGGCTAAGACCTCTTGTTTATAGGAAATACCCCTGTTTGTTTGGGACCCAAGCTTTGGATAAGAAGTTCCATCTGGGTTTTATGCTGGTGTTAAATAAAGAAGACTACTTCCTGTTGAAAGACCTCGCTGTCTTGTCTGCATACAAATCCTACTATACTTTGACTTTGTTAATGCATGTTATTTCTCTGCTAACCTTCATCTAGGTCTCATCCTCAAATTCCTCTGTGCACCACAAATAAAACCCAGATCCACCCATCCCCCAACTGTGCCAGGAGTCAGGTCAGCCCTGGAGAGGAGGGCAAGGGTTCTAATCCAGGTGCTGTCACCAGCCAGCTGATGACCTCAGCAAGGTCTCTTCACTCACAGAGCCCTGGTGTCGTAAGGAAAAGAAGCAATGCCACCTGCTCTTTCTATTTCTATTTCTATTTCACATTAAACACAGGTGTCCACTCTTTCCTGGAAACTTCTGGGACCTGACAACCCGGGCCCATATTCCAGCAGGATAAGCCGGAGGGAGGCCAGACCCTTCACCCAGGCACACATTCCCAGGTTGCCACAAACCTGCTGGCATCCCCTACTTTTGTCTTAGGGCTGGCTTCTATAGTCAAGAGAGTTTGTGATTAAATGAAGGACTATGGATAAACGCTCACTTTGAATAACCACAAGCCAGGGGGTGGGGGCCTGGCTATGGCCTGCTGGCTGCTAGAAACTTCTAGGAAGGGAATCTGGTGACCTGGAATTGAAAAACCATTGACTATGACCTGGCAGCATTTGCCTGGCCCCGTGGGCCACCAGCTGACTAGAAGGCCTCCTGCCCTCACCTGATGGATGAGCCTCAAAGTTCCCAGGTTCATCTGTCGTAACTCTGAGGACTTAAAAAACAAAGGCACCTTCCATCTTTGCTCCAGAGTAGTGATGGGATGATCACGAATGGGTGCGATCTTCAAATCCCACAGCAGAACCCATAACATAGAGGCAGGCCCAGCCTCAGGCACCCCGGGAACTATCTCAGAACGCCACCCAGAGCAGGGCATGAGATGCCAATGAGGGGTCCATTGAAAAGTTCATAGAAATGGAAATGAGGGAAAAACTGTGCACAGATTGCAATTTTTTTGGTACCAAAATAAACATCTTTTAATTCCATCTTTCCATGAACTTTCCTATCCCTTGAAGTGCAATTTCAGTCTGTGTGTTGCTTTTCTTAAGAGCACATATAGCTTGGGAAGATAAAAGACTTCCCAGCTCACAGTGGTTCAGCTATCAAGAGAAAAAGCAAGGCAGGCCTCAGCGAGGCCCCCTGAGCACAGCCATCCATCCCATGCTGTGTCAGCCCTGCAGGAAATTAATTTTTAATGCCCAAATAAATGAATGTGTCCACTGGTGTAATGCTGAAAATTCCCAGCAACAAGCATCTCTTAGAGTTGAGGAAGGTTTCCAAGCCCTGGAAAGTGCACAGACGTTACCTGGGGGACATCTAACACATTATAAAGAAGTCACATTTAACGCCTTCGGGCATTACTTAAGATCGGATTGACAAGAGGGAATGTGGACTGGCAAGTTCCATGCAGCAAAAGGATGGAAGCGTCCAAGCAGGAAGATCATGGTGTCAGGGGACAATGAAGACAGGAGCTCAATAAACAGGAACCGGGGCTGCAGACAGCTCCCCTCTACCAGAGACCCCAGGCCAACAGGAGGGCCATCCCGACCTTCACACCCATCCTTCCTCCCTGTCACTGACACCGCCTGTGGTCCCAGACGGTTGTGCAGATCTTGATGGATTATTAAAAGGATTGCTTTAACCATGGTTAAAAGACAGTGGAGAAAAACTTAAAGTAGCCACTTTAATGCTTCTACAAAACACAGAAATTTCCACCTCATTTCATACTCCCCATACACACACACACACACACACGTATGCATGCAATACCTCATACCAAAAGCATTAACGTGAATTTTCACCAAGGTAAAACTAAAGGTCTAGTCATTTTGGCTTCCTATAGGAGGGTGCAAAGAGCCAAACTCAGGTCCCAAGAGAAGAGCCCACATCCTGCATCTAAGTCACTGCAACTGGGACACACAGAATCGCTGCAATGGTACCACCTTCATCTCCTAGTTCCCAACTGGCTGCCTGCTGGGAAGACTGCATGATGGGAGACTATAAAAATATCTGTTTCCTCAGCATTCCTGAGGGGAGGGAGAGAAACGATCAGAGTGCAGGTAATGACTGTCACCCAGAGGACAAAGCCATCAAAGGCGTATTTCCATACGAAATTGTGTCCTGCAGTTTCTACAGCCAAAACGTCAGCTGTGCCAGAAAAACTAATGTGAGTAGATTTATATATTAAATTAAGGTGAAAAGGAAAAACCAAAAAAGAATTTATGACGATAATCATTGGGTGCAGAAAAACAGGTGCACACAGCTCACACTGGGTTACTCTACTATACAGAAACAATACCGCTTCTCCATACAAAAAAGCTTCCTGCTTTACGACCAGTGAAAAGACATAAGAGGGGGAACACAGAGCCCAGTACCAGCTCTACTATGTGAAGTGTCTTCATCTGCCTCTGTTCTGTCGAGTCATCTGTGTTGCTACGAGTTCTGAATGCCCAAAATCTCTCTAGCTCAACCTGCTCACTCCCCGCTGTAAGCCAGGACAGGAGGTCAGGACTGCTGATGGTACTGCTAGGAAAGATCGTTAAGGAGGAAGAAGCACCTTACCACTTCCGGGAGCAGCTTCGTTGAAAGGTCATGGATGGCTTTGACCACTATACATATGGATGACAGAAGGAATATCACCCCTAAGATGACACAGGCTCTGCAGAAAAAAAAAATACAAAAAACATTGAGATTCTTTACTGGGAGAACTCCACATGGCTGGGAAGTTGACACAACCAAGATGACAAGGACATAAGCTGGGAGTCCAATGCAACTGTTATTTGCCATACCCCCATGGTGACTCCCCACAATCCCAGTCACCTCAGGAGAATACAGCGCAGAGTTTTAGCAACAATGTCAAACTCTATGGCAAAGAGGCTTGCCATGCTACACAGTCTCAGGACATCCCACAAATGCAGGCAGGCAAGTGTCTCCAGTGCCGTGATACCCACTCCTGACCTGGGAAGCTGCGTGTTTCTTGATATCCCAGGCTAAATGGCAAAGAGCAGAGACACTTTGAGCTCTATCGCTGACTGGTCAAGGAGCTAAACCTCACCTAGCCTTAGTTTCCTTACCTTCCAAATCAGAATGATATTTCCTACCTCAGAAGATGGGACTTGATGCCCAAAACATAAAACTATAACCCGTTCATGTGGGCTTACACAAAGGCAAAGTGTGCTTTGAATGTTTCCAAGTACGACATGATAGGACACTTTGGATTTTCTTTGTTCATTACTTCTAACTTTTAATTTATTTTATTTACTTGAAAGGCAGAGCAAAATCCTCCATCTGCTGGTCTACTCCAGAAACATCTGCAACAGCAAAGACTGGACCAGGACAAAGCCAGGAGCCTCAACCTTCATCCAGGTCTCCCAAATGGGGTCCAAGTATTTGATCCATCACTTGCTTTCTACCAATGTATTAACAGGAAGCTGGACCAGAAGTGGAGGAGCCAGGGCTTGAACCAGCATTCCAACAGTGAACGCAGGCATCCCAAGCAGTGGCTCAGTCTGCTGTGGCCCAGCACTTCACTCTTCCCCGTACTGTGGACTTCATCAAGACAAAAAGGACGAATGACTTGGCAGTGATGAAAGACAGAGCATGGATGTTAAGATGGACGGATTCAGAAATGGAAGGAAGGAAAGGTGAAGTCCACCAAAACACCCAGCACAGCACGAGGCAAGTGGGGGTGAGGCTCAGGCACACCAGAGGGTTCTCAGCTGGGAGTGGGGAGAGGGCCAGGAAGGCAGCCTATGGACTCTCAGGACAGACACCACAAACCTCCAGAGCCAACCAATGAGGGCTGCGTAACACAAGGGAAAACCGCCAAATGGAAATGGAGAGAAGAAATGACAAGAATGCCCACTGTCCACTCAAGATCATTCCTGTCCCAGCCTGACGCCTCTGCCACGCGGCTGCCTCCTTCAGTCCTGTCCCTCCAGCCACCGAATCCAATCACCTTTCCTTCGCTGTCTTGGATTCCCTTCTCGGACCTAATAGCACGGCCCCAAACTGCCCACCTCACGTGGAAGTGGTACTCGCTCACTATCCTAACAAGGCCCCGGGTACAGAAGTCAGGAATAAAAGCAAGTCAATAGGGCTGCTCAAGTCTGCTCACTAGGCTTCTAATCCACACTGGAGTTGTAGGTTTTATATTAAAAAATACAAAATGAATGAGTCATAGCCGATTGTGGCAAAACACCAAAAAGAACCCAGAGATGGAAGGAGAAGTGCTGACTGGGCGGGGGATCTAGGGACAGACTTGGGTAAATGAATGAGCTGCCAGGGTGCCGGGAGTCCCCATAATGAGCCCCGAGTGAGAAACATACACTCAGGGAAGGAAATGCTAATTCAGGCAACCAGCACGTGCTGGTGCAGCTACTGCGAGACAGTGCCTCTGGGGTTGGCAGCCACAGTCCTGCAAGGCCATCAGGGATAAAGACGCTGTGGAGACAAGGATGCATGGGAGGAGCACGGGGCACCTGCTGGAGGGCCCACTGGTGCCAAGGTAGCAGCGCAAGAGTGAGATGCCTGGGATGTGGAGTCCAAGGCTCCCACACAACTGGCTCCTCACTACCAGCTATGCGCATTCCAAAGACCACTAGGGACCAGCTAGCTGTGCTCAGTGCTAGGGGTCACCATCTCTACCTGTGAACACATGGGCCACATGAGGTTCTAGTGCAGCAAAGCAGCCTTTAGCCAGGCTGGGCCTCCAAGGCAAGCTGCAACATGGTTCCTCTCCCCCTCTCCATTTACAACCTTCCTGAGAAACTGGCAGGGAGTTTCTCTTTGGTTCACTGTTTCCGGTCAGTTCCGCCAGCATCTCAGCACCTCCCAGCTCTGAGGACATCTGTTCCTCACCTTGGAAGCTTCATTTTTTTTAATGTTGCCTGGAGACAAGTTTAGTTCTGCTCTAGCAGCAGTGAATCCAGACTGGTGCATTTGTTTAGAAGCTCTGGACAATTCTAAGAATGTGGGTTTGCACCCAGGTGAGGCCCTGTCCCTGCGGAGCTTCCACTATGGGAGTAAAGCACACAGCAGCCCCCTGGGGAGACAGGCAGGGAGGCGTGGTCATCCTGGCCGTGAGGATGCAGTGGGGTCTCAGGGCCCCTAAGAGGCTTTGCAGAGCACCTGTTTACCGTCCAGCTTTCTCTCCCTGAGCGATGGGGGCAGCCACCACTGTCTGCCAGACCACCTACAGGCAACTTGTCACCACACCCTCAAGGGAGCCTCCAGTCCACACTGCCAGCGGGGGAGACAGAGCAAGCACCTGGGCTTCTCCCTAATGGGGAAGAGCGATGCTGTGGGAACCGGCTTTCACATCACGACAGCGCATGACAGTCCAGTCAGGGTTCTGTTTACCTCATTAAGGAGGCAACTACGATGGATACAAGGGCCTCGTTACATAATTTCTGCTCTATACATCTTTCATGAAAACTACACTCCTTCAGGGCAAGAGCCGGATTGCTCAGTGTCTTCAGGGGCATGAAGCAGGTGCTCCATGCTCCCGCAGAGGGGATGTCATAAGCAGCTGATGCATCCCTGATTTGTACATTTCTCCATGCACTCTAATGGGGCACCCAGCGCTTACCAATGGACACAGGAGGAGGAATGAGACTCCTTGCACTCCAGCCAGGCGCCCCTGCAATAGCCCACACAGTTATGCAACACCAGAACAGAGCACACATCAAAAGAAATCTGTGACTTGGCTTATGAAAACCGATTTTAAATTAATGTGAGTTAGAAGTTGGAGACTTCAAGATGGCGGAATAGGGAAGAAAACAGGCTGCTTTTGAACAGGGGGACGTAGCAGAAGAAAGTGGAGGGAGTGCATTCCCAGGAGAGAGTTGGAGAGAATTTGGCAGCAGAAATTCTACAGAAGGAAGAGGGATGCCGTGGAGCAGCGTGGAAGGTGCACACAGCAATGTGCGCAGCCACCTCACACGGCCCCCCGCAGCCGTGACCTGGAGGCGGTGGCAGCTTTGGAGAGAGAGGTGAAAGCACACTGTGGTAACCTGGGCCACAGGTGATACTGCCTGAGGGACAGCCTCGCAGCCCACACTGGAGCCCCAGCGAGAAGCAGGGCATCAAACTGGTCCAGTGAAAGAAAAGCGCATGTCTTTCTCCCCATCCCCTCACAAGGGCATCCAGCAATGGGCGGGGAGAAGGGGCTGTCTTGACACCAGTAGAGGCTGCAGCAGCTTTTGTGTGTGCATGTAATCAGGGGATTTTACCAGAGGGAAAAAGCTGTGCTTCCCACTGACTTTGAGTCTGGCTGGGAAGGTTGACAGGGGGCTGGGCATCCATATAGGCCTGTGAGGTGCCCCTATTCTTTCAACACATCACAGGCTCTGGGGCTCAGGCTGCCAAGGTGGAGCACCCACAGACAGCTGGCTTGGAGAATATCTCTGCCTCTCCGTGGATCCTCTGCATCCCATGACTGTGGGAACCTTGCACGCTCTGACTGAGAATTCCGCGACTGCATGATAGGCCACGGGATATAGCTGCGTCTCTGGGCAATCACTGCTCTGGTGTCAGAGGCTCGGTGCTCTCTGAACAGGTCATCTCAGAGGGTTCTTTGCTCATGCTGAGGTCCATACAGACCCTTTGTGTGGTTCATGCGCCAGCGTGGATGGGGGTTTACCCACTGTGTGCTAACCCTGGACACTGATCACCTTGTAAGGAAAGAGGTTATGATTAGCCAACAGGCGTGATCATACCCTCTCCCCTGCTGAAAATAGAGATCTACCACACCCAACTTGGATGCCATCCTGGATACTTGCCTCTCCCCCCAACCCGGAGCACTGACCAGAGCTCCCTGGCCTAACCTAGTACATGTCCCTGGATATTCACTGGAAGAGCAGACACTCCACTAAGCCACAGAAGCATAGTTCAAGGATAAAATCCATCAGAGGAGAAAACCAACAAGTATTTCTACAAATGCCTAAAAGCAAAAGCAGAAATTCAAAAACAAAAACAAACAAAAAAAACATTAAAAAAAATTCTCCCAAAAAACACACAGCACTTCAATATTAGAAAGTGAAGACAAAGAGGTTGATAAAATTCCTGAAAAGGAATTCAAAAGATTGATCATAGTATTACTGAAAAGCAAATCCATGAGTTATGGAATCCTTACATGATATGGATGAAAAATTTTTCAATGAGATTAAGATTTTGAAGAGAAATCTCTGTACTTAGTACAGGGTTAATCTTATGTGTATAAAGTTAATTGAAGATAGATCTTTGTAATTTCATAAAATTATATTTATGAAATGCATGAAGTTTGTATACCTTAAATAAAAGTTTTCTGGGGAAAACATATTAAAGATATCTATAAATGAAAAATTCAATATGTCAAATAAAAATACAGTGGAAAGCTTTAACAACCAATTTGGTGAGGCAGAAGAATTAATATCCAAGCTAGAAGACAAATCTTAGGAAATAACTCATATAAAAAAAGAAATCAGAAAATTTAACAGCAATTAGAGATCTATGGGATACTATCAAATGACCCAACACAGGGGTTTTAGGAGTTCCTGAGGTGTAGAAAGAGAACAGATTAGAAGGCTTATTCAGTGAAATAATTACAGAAAATTTCTCTAGTTTGGATAAAGAAAGGGACATCCAAGTATAGGAAGCACATAGAACTCCTAACAGACATGACCAGAAAAGATCTTCACCATAACGTATTGTAGTCAAACTCACCACAGTACAACATAAAGAAAATATTATAAAATGTGCTTGAGTGAAACGTCAGATTACTTTTAGAGGATCTCCAATTAGACTCACAGCTGATTTCTCATCAGAAACCCTATAGGTTAGGAGAGAATGGAGAGACATAGTTCAAGTTTTAAGAGAAAAAAAGAAATCAACACACAACAGATGCTGGTGAGGATGTGGGGAAAAAGGTACACTAATCCATTGTTGGTAGGAATGCAAACTAGTAAAGCCACTATGGAAGACAGTTTGGAGATTGCTCAGAAATCTGAATATAGCCCTACCACATGACCCAACCATCCCACTCCTTAGAATTTACCCAAAGGAGGGCCAGCTCCGCAGTTTACTAGGCTAATCCTCCACCTGTGGTGCCATTACCCTGGCTTCTAGTCCCAGTTGAGGCACCGGATTCTGTTCCGGTTGCTCCTCTTCCAGTCCAGCTCTCTGCTTAGGCCCTGCACCCACATGGGAGACCAGGAGAAGCACCTGGCTCCTGGCTTCAGATCAGCACAGCACACCGGCTGTAGCGGCCATTTGGGGGGGTGAACCAACAGAAGGAATACCTTTCTTTCTGTTTCTCTCTCTCTCACTGTCTAAATCTGCCTGTCCAGAGAGAGAGAGAGAGAGAGAGAGAGAGAGAGAGAGAGAGAGAGAATTTACCCAAAGGAAATTAAATTAAATTGGCAAATAAAAGAGCTGCCTGCAGCTTAATGTTTATTGCAGCTCAATTCACAATAGCTAAGACATGGAGTCAACCTAAATGCCCATCAACAGAAGACTGGATAAAGAAATTATGGCATATGTACTCTAGAGAATACTATACAGCAGTAAAAAAAAAAAAATGAAATCCAGTCATTTGCAACAAAATGGAGGAATCTGGAAAACATCATGCTGAGTGAAATAAGCCAGTCCCAAAGGGACAAATATCATATGCTCTCCCTGATCGGTGACAACTAACTGAGCACCTAAAAGGAAACCTGTAGAAGTGAAACTGACACTATGAGAAGCAATGATTTGATTGTTGACTGTCGAGGAACAGCTTACTATTTTATTCTTTTTAGTATTTTCTTTTTCTACTTAATACCATTGGTTGAACTCTTTACTTAACACAGAATTATTTTTAGGTGTTGAAATTCAATTGAAAATTGATCCCTGCTAAAAATAAGAGTGGGAATAAGAAAGGGAGGAGATGTACAGCTTGGCACATGCTGCCTCGGACTTACCCCTAAGAGTAAAGCTAAAAACTTGCCATGGGACTCCAAATCCCATTAAGTTGGCAGGTACCAATGCCATCTTACCAAAGTGTGAAGTTTAAATTTATAACTGATCATAATGATAGGATTAAGTGTCAAAGAGATCACATAAATAAGACCAAGCATCTGCTAATAATAATTGATAGAATTAAAAAGGAGAGAATAATCCAACATGGGAAGTGGGACACACAGCAGACTCATAGGATGAAAAATGTCCTAAACAGCACTCTTGCCTCAGAATCAGCCCTTAAGGCTTTTGGATCTGGCTAAAAAGCCCATGACAGTATCTCAGTAATGGAAAGCCAAGACACTATGGCAAAAAATAGATTCCGGTAGAAAGAAGGGGCCATCAAAGAAAGAGCTACCTTTCTCTGAAGGGAGGAGAGAACTTCCACTTTGATTATGGCCTTGTCGTGAACTCAAGAGGCTTCCATTGCCTTGGCAGCTCATGACAAGAGGCTCGGTGATCACTGATGTCATAAATAATAGTGTCAATTGTTAAAACAACAACTGAAGTCATTGTGCACTTGCTCCCCATGTAGGATCTTTGTCCTTAATGTGTTGTACTATGAGAATTAATGGTAAAACTAGTCTTCAAACAGTACTTTATACTTTGCATGTCTGTGTGGGTGCAAAAAGTCGAAATATTTACTTAGGATAGAGTTGATCTTCTGTATATAAGATAATTAAAAATGAATCTTAATGAAGAATAGGATGGGAGAGGGAGTAGGAGGTGGGATGGTTTGGGGGTGGCAGGGTGGGTATGGGGGAAAGAACAGCTATAATCCAAAAGTTGTACTTAAGAAATTTTTGTTTATAAATAAAAGCTTTCTATAAAAAAAGAGGAAAAAGACCTGTCAACCTAGAATACTGTGCCTTGCAAAACTCTCATTTATGAATGAAGGTGAAATAAACAGAAAATGAAAGAAATTCTCAACACTCATCAATGCCTTACAGATGATGCTTAAGCATGTGCTACACACAGAAATAGAGAATGATAGTCATCTTTATGAAAGAAGGTGAAGACAGAAAATCTCCCAGTACAAAGGAAATCCAAAGCAAACAGTAGGAATATTTAAGGAAAAAATGGCAAGGCCAAGTCATTAGTTATCAATAATAACTCCAAATGTAAATGGAATAATTTCTCCAATCAAAAGATACGGACTGGCTGACTGGATTAAAAAACAAGACCCATCTATTTGCTGACTACAAGAAACACATCTCACCAACAAAGACACACACAGACTGAAAGTAAAAGAATGGAAAAACATATTCCATGCTAACAGAAAACAAAAAAGGGCAGGTGTAGCCATGCTAATATCAGACAAATTAGACTTTAACACAAAAACTGTTAAAAGAAACAAAAGGGGGCATTATATAATGATTAAGGGATCAATGCAACAGAAACATATGACTATAATACATGTTTATGCACTCAATGCCAGGGTGCCTGGCTATTTAAAACAATTGTTAATGAATCTAAAGGGAGATAGACTCTTCAATACAACAGTAATGGGAGACTTCAACACCCCCCTTTCTTCAATGGATAGATCAACTAGACAAAAAACAAAGAAACCACAGAGCCGGGGCCTGCACTGTGGCATAGTGGGCTAAGCCTTGGCCTATGGCACCAGCATCCCATATGGGCATTGGTTCTAATCCCAGCTGTTCCTATTCTGATCCAGCTCTCTGCTTACAGCCTGGGAAAGCAGTGGAAGATGGCTCAAATGATTTGGATTCTGTTCCCATGTAAGAGACCAGGAAGAAGCTCCTGGCTCCTGATTTAAGATCAGCTCAGCTCCAACCATTTGGGGAGTGAACCAGTGGATAAAAGACCTTTCTCTCTCTCTCTCTCTCTCTCTCTCTCTCTCTCTCTCTCCCTCCCTCCCTCCCTCCCTTTCTCTCTCTCTATGTGTGTGTGTGTGTGTGTGTGTGTGTGTGTGTAACTCTGCCTCTCAAATAAAGAAATAAATCTTCCCGCAGTTGAGGAATATATATCTTTTCATCAGTGCATGGAACTTTCTCTAGGATAGACTATATACTAGGCCATAAAGCAAGTCTCAGCAAGTTAAAAAAATCAGATCATACTTCATATCTTTTCTGACTATAATGGAATGAGCCTGGAAATTAACAACTTAAGAATCTCTGGAAAATATATAAACACATGAAGACTGAACAACACACTCCCAAATGAACAGTGAGTGGGTCATAGAAGAAATCAAAAGGGAAATAAAAAAAATTCCTGGAAAAGAATGCAGATGACAAGACAACATACCCAAACTTAGGGGTTACAGCAAAAGCAGTGTTAAGATGGGAGTTTATAGCAATTGGTGTCTACATCAAGAAATTGGAAAGGAGGCCGGCGCCGTGGCTCAATAGGCTAATCCTCCGCCTTGCAGCGCCGGCACACCGGGTTCTAGTCCCGGTTGGGGCGCCGGATTCTGTCCCGGTTGCCCCTCTTCCAGGCCAGCTCTCTGCTGTGGCCCGGGAGTGCAGTGGAGGATGGCCCAAGTGCTTGGGCCCTGCACCCCATGGGAGACCAGGAGAAGCACCTGGCACCTGGCTCCTACATCGGATGAGCGCGGTGCGCCAGTCACAGCGCGCTGGCCACGGCGGCCATTGGAGGGTGAACCAATGGCAAAAGGAAGACCTTCCTCTCTGTCTCTCTCACTGTCCACTCTGCCTGTCAAAAAAAAAAAAAAAAAAAAAAGAAAGAAATTGGAAAGGAACCAAATAAATGAGCTGTCAATGCATCTCAAGGGCCAAAAAAAACAAACTAAACCCAGAACTAGTAGGAGGAAAGAAACAACTAAAATTAGAAAAAAAAAAAATGAAAACAAAAAAAAAAAAGACAAAAGATCAGTGAAATGAAGAGCTGGTTTTCTTGAAAAAAGAAACAAAATTGATACACCTTTGGCCCAACCAACCACAAAAAAATATGGAGAAGACCCAAATCAATAAAATCAGAAATGAAAAAGGAGATGTAACAATAGATACCACAAAAACAAAAAGAGTCATTGGGAATTACCACAACTAGCTACATGCCAGCAAATTAGAAAAGCTAGAAGAAATGGATACATTCCTGGAAACATATAATCTACCAAAATTGAGTCATGAAGAAATAGAAAACCTAAACAGACCAATAACCAAGACAAACAATGAATCAATAATAAAGATTGTCCCTGGGGGCTGGTGCCGTGGCTCACTGGGTTAATCCTCTGCCTGCAGCGCCAGCATCCCATATGGGTGCCGGGTTCTAGTCCCGGCTGCCCCTCTTCCAGTCCAGCTCTCTGCTGTGGCCCAGGAGCGCAGTGGAGAATGGCCCTAGAGCTTGGGCCCTGCACCCACATGGGAGACCAGGAGGAAGCATCTGGCTTTGGGCTTCGGATCGGCACAGCGCACTGACTGTAGTGGCCACTTGGGTCTTCTCTCTGTCTCTCTGTCTGACTCTACCTGTCACAAAAAAAAAAAAAAAAAAAAAGATTGTCCTAACGAAGAAAAGCCCAGATTTGGATGACTTCACTGCTGAATTCTACCAGACTTTTAAAGAAGAACTAATTCCAACTATTCTCAAGCCAATCAAACCAATTCAAAAGAAATCCTTCCATCTCCTTCTATGAGGCCAGAATCACCTTAATTCCTAAACTAGAAAATGATAGAACAGAGAAAGAAAACTATACTCCAATATCCCTGATGAACATGGAATATCAAAATAACAGCTAAGGGGCTGGTGCTGTGGCACAGCAGCTTAAAGCCCTGACTTACAGCACTGTCATCCCATATGCACACTGGTTCAAGTCCTGGCTGCTCCACTTCCAATCCAGCTCCCTGCTAATGCGTCTGGGAAAGCAGTGGAGATGATCCAAGTGCTTGGGTCTTGGCCACCCATGTGGGAGACCAGAAAGAAGCTCCTGGCTTTAGATCAGCTCAACTCCAGCCGTTGTGGCCATTTGGAGAGTGAACTAGCAGATGGAAGAATTCTCTGTCTCCACTTCTCTCTGTAACTCTGTCTTTCAAATAAATAAAATAAATCTTTAAAAAAAAAAATACTAGCAAGGCTGGCACTGTGGCATAGCAGTAAAGCTGCCACCTGCAGTGCCGGCATCCCATATGGGCACCAGTTCAAGTCCTGGCTGCTCCACTTCTGATCCAGCTCTCTGCTATGGTCTGGGAAAACAGAAGATGGCCCAAGTCCTTGGGCCCCTGTACCCATGTGGGAGACCAGAGAGAAGCTCCTGGCTCCGGCCATTGTAGCTCCTGGCTTCTGGCTTCAGACTGGCTCAGCTCCATCCATTGTGGCCATTTGGGATTTACAGAGAGGCAGAGGCAGAAAGAGAGAGGTCTTCCATCTGCTGGTTCACTCCCCAAGTAGCTGCAGGACTCAAAGTGGCACCCCAGTATGGGATAGGGATGTCCTAAGTGGCGGCTTAACCCACTGTACCACAACATTTGCCCCATAATTATACATTCTTTATTAATTTACCCATGAATATGCTCAAAAATCTTTTTTTAAATGAGCTTCAAATTCAAACGAGCCACTGTCACCCTTCAACACTGCTGCAGCTGTGTGTCACAGCCCAGCTGCTCCAACAGCCCAAATCAGCTATTAATAGCAGAGGCTATGATGCCATTTTTTCACATTTTTATTAATAATATATTGTTTACACAGCTGCTTTCTCCTCGGGCACCCAGCATTCCACACATCAGCTCAGGGATCCCCAGGAGGTCACTCGCTAGATCCGGGTTTTTGTGGTTTTTTTTTCCTCTATTTTATAGCCGGGGAGGGAGAGAAGCCAGTTTTATAAACACAGGAGTCAAAGATTAGGGGGCTTCCCCAAAGTCCCCCAAGAAGTCTGATGTCCACCCAGAAACAGGATCCAGGTCAATCGACTCCCATCCAGTTGCCAGCCCGTCAAGCTCCCAGCCACCACCCGGCCACCCACATCACATCACATCCCACAGCCCTGGCGCAGCTGCAGCCTCCAGATGTTATGAAGGTTTGGGCCAGGAACAAACGCTGCAGAGCTGAATGCGCTGCATTTGTAAGCATGAGCTGCTTCTAGTATGGGGGAGACAGCCTGGGGGGGGTCTCAAAGGTCACTGATCCCACAGCACACGGGGCCTCCGTGCAGAGAGCTGGCCTGGCAAGGAAAGGCCACTGAGTAGCCGGATCACCCAGACCAACACAGACTTCTTGCTGTGCAAACCTGGAGGGAAACTTTATGACCCGAAAAGAAGAAAATGATGCACCATCCCTTTCTGTGTAATCCTCCCATCAACCCAGAGTGACACTGAACTGAAATTCCCATTGGAGCATTGCGTGTCACAGTGCGGTCCACAGATTACTTGCATCACTATCATTTGGGAACTTGTTAGAGAAGCAAGCTCAGGGAGTCTACCCCAAACCTACTGAAGTTAAACTCTGAGGTGGGGCCCAACAACCTGCTTTAAAAATCCTTTATCTGGGGCTGGCACTGTGGCATAGATGGTTACACTACTGCCTGCAGTGTTGGCATCCCATGTGGGCACTGGTTTGAGTACTGGCTGCTCTGCTTCTGATCCAGCTCCCTGCTAATGTGCCTGGGAAAGCAATGGAGATGGCTGAAGTGCTGGGGTCCTGGCCAACCCTATGTAAGACCCAGATGGAGCTCCTTGCTTCAGCCAGACCCAGCCCCGGCCACTGTGGCCATTTGGGGAGTGAACCAGCAGATGGAAAATCCTGCCTCTCCCTCTTTCTGTAACTCTGCCTTTCAAATAAAATAAATCTTTAAAAAAAAAAAAAACCCTCAGCTGACTCCGACATATTTAACATCTGAAACAAGACCAGAGAAATCTAAAGAAATGATTAAAGCCACTTTCAAAGATGAACAACGGTGACTTGCTACAGGATATCTATGGCTCATTGTGCATAGCACTCTAGGTCTCAGAATTACCTTCCAAATAAGCATTAACTTTTGCCTCCAAAATTACAAAGGCACAAGTTCCATACAGATATTCACGTCCAAAATGATGTCAGAGATCACTTCTCGGCCTTTTGGCCAAGATCAAGTGAAAATGACTTCAGACTGGGAGGACAGTTCCTTGTCAACTGTAGGTGTAAAGGCCCATGGATCACATTAACAGTGCCCACACCCTGTCACACCCTGACACGTCCCGACATCCCCTCAGATCCACACAGCTGAGCAAGGGAAGCGTCTCCAATCCCCTCTAATTTGCAGCAGTTGTGAAACACACCATGGCCCTGGTGATTAACCAATGCAGTCTGCAGTTTAAGGAGTGATTGTTTCACGTATCCGCTTTTATCCTGGCCTCCAAAGCTCTCGTCATCTGGGGCATTGTTCAAATGTGAAGCAAGTAGTTTGACTGTGTGGCTGCAAACTGTTGAAATCCTTAATTAGTACATACTAAATTGACCTTCTGTATATAAAGATAATTGAAAATGAATCTTAATGAAGAATGGGATGAGAGAGGAAGTAGGAGATGGGATGGTTTGTGGGTGGGAGGGTGGTTATGGGGGGAAAAACTGCTATAATCCAAAAGTTGTACTTTTGAAATTTATATTTATTAAATAAAATTTTTTAAAAAAGAAAGAGAAAACTACAAGAGAGTCAAGTGGTGGGAGCCTGACAGTGCTCACGGGTGCAACGCTTCTAAAGTTGTTTTATTCCAGCCAGATCCTCTCCCCCTCTGTGTGTTCTGCCATTTCAGCTAAAAGCCACACAACCAAATCAGATTAGAGGCAGGATAAAAGGAAGGAGAAGGAGCGAGGGGTGGTGTGAGTCATTCCTCATTGTCTCTGATGTCCTGCTAGACAGGCACCATTTCCTTCCAGGCTCCAGCACTCTCTCCCTGCATCATCACCCATACCTACCTGCTCTCCTCTTCACAGCCTTACCCATCTGTATCCCCAGCCCTTGGCCATCCTGGGCCCTTGATCCTCATTTCCTCTCAGCACCCCGTTCCCATCTCTCTCCTCTGTCTTCAGCTTCATCCACCTGCTGTGCTGTGAAGACTCAGGTGAGGATGTCATTGACTGGGCCCAGCAAAGGTCGCTGAGGCCAGAGCTCTGCAGTTAGGTGGTGCACCCTTTCTCCATGGTGAGAACACGCATCTCAACACGCAACCACTAAAAACCACTCCTTCTTCAACACATGGCCCCTTGCTTATGGCTGTCATAGACATCAGCTGAAGAGAAAGCAACCAACTGAAATCCCACCCAGGTAGGACTTCATTCCTGGCTGCCACCTTAGGGATACAAGTCAAACTGAAGAATTTGTTAATGAATTACTCTCTAGAGTAGAGCAGTCTGGTAGTATTTTCTGTGATGTAAGTATTCTATCCTGTGTTGTTCAACACGACAGCCACTAGCCACGTGTAGATAGCAAGTTCTGAAAATATGCCTACAGCAACTGGAGAAATCAAGTTTTTTTCACTAGCCTTAGCTAATTAAAATTCAAATGGCCACATGTTGTGACTACCATGTTGGACAGTACAGCCATAAAGGCTCAGAGATAACAGAGGCTTCCCAGAGAAATCTTAGCTCAGAAGTCACTTAACACTGGGGGTCTTCTCTAGGAAGGGTGTTTGGTATCACCCCCCCCCTCCAGTCAGTGCGTCACTTCTTATCCCTTCAGGAAGCCCTTCCAGCCCCCAGGTTACACGCCAAGCCCCCCTCTTGTTCTCCTCTACATTACCAGTCTCCAGCCACAGCAGCTCCCCCATCAGGGGAAACTGTATTTTATAAAGGGAAATGAAATGTCAATCATTTGCATTTCAAGTTATCATCCCATTGTTCCTCAGAGAAAAATGACTGACTACATCTGGATAGGTAAATGCAGGATAGGCGGCACAAAGACAGAGTCACAGTCATTGAGGTGGAACACACACGTGTGAACCTGGGAAAGTCTTTGGAGGGGACAGAAATCATTGAAGGGTTCTAAGCAAGGGAGACCCATATTGTGACCTGGGCGTTGCAAAGACCCTTCTGGCTGTGGGTGGAGACTGGGAGAGCTGAAGGGAAAGAAACTAGCAGCAGGACAAACAGCTGGGAGGCAAAGTCAGTAGCCAAGAAAACAGAGTGATGGCTCCCTACAAAGGAACTGTGACAGCTCAGAAGAACCAACATGGGAGGACTCTGAGAATCGGGAAGACCTTGGTGACTGACGGACATGGGCGGAGGAGAACACGAGGACAACCCCAATTTTGAGAATGTCCAAAAGGCACGAGATGGTGGCATAACCAAGAGAAGGCAGTGAGGTAGACTAGGGAGCTGTCAGAGAGTCTAGCCTGCAAATCGGCACACTTGGGAGGAACACTGAGATACCCATGCACACTGACCTGAGCTGGGTACACTGACCTAGGCCCCCAAGTCTCACATTGCTATTTCTGTGGTATAGAGTGAGGAACAGAGAGAAAGCAACAGGGAGCAATGCATACAAAGGCTTTCAAGTGCTACCTAAGACCTCTACTATTGCACAATGCAAGGGTATGCAGATTGGAATAACTTGGGTCCTGAGTCAAAATCAATCAATAAAACTCTAAGTATTGTGCTTTCAGGCAAGAATCCACCATGAAGCTCACATGGGGAGAGACAGACAGAAAACATGTGAACAAGCAAGTGAATTGATACAGAAATGCAAAGCAGAATAACGGGGGAGAATAGAGTGTTGTTATAGCTCCATGGTCACACTTCTATGGGGACGTTGACCAAAGATTTCAAGCCCTGTACCTACCTGGGAAGAGCACTCTGGGTGGACTCAGAACATCCCAGGAACAGCAACAAGGCCAGTGGCTGAAACTCAGGGGCTATGCAGGGCCTTATGGTCACAGTAGGAATCTGGGCTTTTATTGATGGAACAGAAACCGACGGAGGACCGATCATTGACACAACACGATCTGACTCAACATTCGAAAATTCATCCTGGCCATTGTTTTGAGCACAGACCAGAGGGTGCCCAGATAGAAGCAGGGAGACCAGGGAAGTAGTTGTAATGATCCTGCAAAAAGACAATGCTAAGTTAGGAGAGGTCCCAACAGGGAGGCAGGAAGGGGCTGGGTTCTCTGCACGTTCCTGGGAGAACCACGCAGATGGCCAATGTTTAGTGTACTTGAGCCAGTGAGCTAAGAAGTGGGCTGGTGTGTTTGACAAAGACTTAAAAAATGATACTCCGTATTTCAGGAAAGTAAGAACATGTAGAAATCTCACTAGTTCAGCAAATGGCTATTCAAAATGAAAGTATTTTCAGTGTCAGGTCAACTATCTGTGCATCAATTTCAATATTTTTCTTAAATATTTACTGAATGTGTAACCGCTCATCCATGCATGGAAGGTCCAGGCAGATACACAGACAGCAGTGCAGCCTTGCTGAACACAGAGGCCCACTTCCCTCCATGGCTTACAAGGTTTTCTGTGCATGCTTATCCTGCTCTTAAGCATCAACAAACACAACACCAAAATGGAAAGGGAGGGAAATATTTACTGAGGGCCTCCACATGTCAAGAAGCCTGCTATACACTAGACACGATGACAAGTAAGACAAGGACCTTTCCCTCAAAAAGTAGAGGGAGGGAGCATTTGCAGCTCTGGGGATTCTTTTCCTAAAGGAAGAGACTTGAGCTGACTGTGAGCAAACCCGAAGGCTAGCTGGGTGTGCAGGGGTGAAAAGCACGTCTGGGCCCAGGGAAAGCATGGCCCAGGGCATACTGAAGACCTTCTGCGTGATCCTTGCCACCGCACATGTACCTCGCACCAGGCACCCACCTAGGGAGCAGGCCATCCGCCACTGGAGGGCAAACTTTCCAGGCTGAGAGAAGGGTGAAGCTCTGAGGCAGAAACCTGCCTGAGTTACAGAGGAACAAGAAAGTGGCCAGTGGCCGAACTGGAGGGAGAAAGAGGAAGCGTGTCAGAGGTGCAGGCGCAAGGGCAAAGTCAGGGGTAGGATCTGAGAGCCACGGCAGGGACTGAGGCCTTTACAGAGACACGAAACGCCAAGGGACCCAGAGGTGCGTAGGGCATGATGGTCGCGTCTTCACAGGGTCTTTGCAGCTTTCCAAGTACACAAAGGAGAGAGCAGCGTGGAGGCGGTGCCTGCAGTACCTAGGCCGGCAAAAGCATGACCAGCGGAGTTCTGAGTGATGGTAGCCATGAAGGGGCGGGTCTTTGGATCTATCCCAATTGTGAGTTGGGGTCTATTCCAGAACAAGTTCCAACGATTCCGTTGACAAGTCCAGTGAACACTGAATGTGATACTAACAAGGGTCCAGAATGATTTCAGGCTTTGGACCCAAGGCAAGTGGAGGATGGAGCTGCCATTGCCTACAACGGGGAGACTGCAGCAGAGGCAGGTTTGGCATTGTGGGGAGAATGGGGGTTCACTTTCGGATGAACCAAGTTAGGGGTGTCTGTGAGAAGGCAGCTGGAGACAGGAAGTTAGATTCAGACAAACATTTGTGTGGAGACATACACTACAGTCATCAGAACACAGACTGTAGCTAAGTCTTAAACATGCACAAGATCATTTTTGTCAATAAAATCACCAGCATTGTAGGGAGACTGGAGAGAACCTCCATGAGGGAGCCCAGCCAGGAAGCTGGGTAGAGAGGTGGGAGAGGGCCACCCCTAAGGAGTCTCGCATGCTAAGCTCAGTTGTGCAAGTGTTCTTGTGAACTCCAGGCAGAGCCCGAGAACTTGGCAAAGCAATGAAGGTGATGACATTTGCATTTGCTACAGCAAACTCCGGCAGTATGCACAGTGAGCACCTGCTGGCCTCGGTCTACAGCTCTGCACCCACTCTCACTGTCACGGGCCTCCGTCGTCCTTCCAGGCTCCACTCCCCTGCCCCTGCCCCAAGAGGAGCCGGTCAGATTCCTTCCCTGGACCCTGAATCCAAGGTGAGAGACAAAAACCGAGATGACTCGCCCCACAGCAGGGCTGGCGAGAAGGCGGAGCTCGGCTGGAATGGTCAACCACGCTGTGCTTAACCAGCGTCCCCTGGGGAATGGGGAACGTGGCACTGACTTCCCCCAGAGCAAGCGTTCCAGAAGCAAGCAGAGCTGCGATGCCTGGAGGTCATGCAGCATTGTTCTAGACCTGGACCATTCTGCTGACTGTAAGTGCATCACAGACTTGCTGAGACCAAAGGGGAGGAGAACGAGACGCCAGCACTTGACGGGGAGTGCCAGGGTCACACCATAGAAGACCATGTCGGAGGCGACATGCTGTGCCTGGTCACCTTCAGCAAATACAAACACCAGTGACCAGAGCCAAGAAGAGGCCAGGGCTACATCACCCACACACGAGGGCAGCAAATCTGTTTCCAGTTTCTCTCACACCAGGGTCGGAGGTCCCTGTGCTGCTGTCCACATGACAATAGATGTTCTCAGAAGATACAGGCAGTTAGTTGTAGGCCTGTGGAAGAAGTGTATCCTTGTTCATCTCCACTTGATCTCAAATATACACCCCCGCCGGTGCTGCAGCTCACTAGGCTAATCCTCTGCCTGCGGCACTGATACTCCGGGTTCTAGTCCCGGTTGGGGCACCGGATTCTGTCCCGGTTGCCCCTCTTCTAGTCCAGCTCTCTGCTGTGGCCCGGGAGTGCAGTGGAGGATGGCCCAAGTGCTTGGGCCCTGCACCCCATGGGAGACCAGGAGGAAGCACCTGGCACCTGGCTTCAGATCAGCGCAGAGCACTGGCCGTAGCAGCCATTTGGGGGGTGAACCAATAGAAGGAAGACCTTTCTCTCAGTCTCTCTCTCTCACTAACTCTGCCTGTCAAAAAAACAAAACAAAACAAAACAAAACAAAACCATACACACCCCTGATTTTGCCATGGGATTTGCAGACCTCTGTAAGGGGGGGAGGGGGTGTGAAGTACTTGAAGAAGCTCAAGAAAAAAATGAAATTAAAAGATCAATTTTGAAGGGCTGGCTTTGTGGGGTCAAGCCTCCACCTTAGACACTGGCATCCCATATGAGCACCGGTTCGTGTCCTGGCTGCTCCACTTCTGATCCAGCTCTCTGCTAAGGGTCTGAGAAAAGCAGCAGCAGAGGGCCCAAGTGCTTGGGCTCCTGCTACCTATGTGAGACCTAGAAGCTCCTGGCTGTGGCCTGGCTCAGCCCCAGGACCTGCAGTTATGTGGAGAGTGAACGGAAGATATTTCTCAGTGTATCTCCCTACCTTTAAAATAAATAAATAAATCTTTTTCTAAAAACAAAAAGTTTGGGGGACAATAAAATTATGCAATAGTTTTTTCTGAATATACATTTTCCACAAACCTTCTAAAGAGCCTTCAGATGCTTAGATTTTAAAAGTTTTGCACCAAAATAAATTTTTATTTCAATTTTCCACACTCTTTCTAACCTGCCCTTGTATACATGTCACTCACTCTCAGGCCTGGCCATGTGACTTGCTTTGGCCAACAGAGTGGAACTGACATCCATCACACCTGAGCAGAAGCTTCACCTGTGCAGGGTTGGGTGAGCCTCGTTTCTGTCCAGCAGTCCTCAATGAAGACCTATTCCTTCTGCCTGAACCCTGGAAGTAGTCCGCGCAACAGGCCACCGTCAAACCTCGGCTTACTTGGGAAGTGATTACTGTACTTGGTACATGTCCCCGAGACTCTGGGGGGTGTATTACTACTGCGAGGCTGACAGATGCAAGGTTCTTGGAAGACCAAGATCTTGGGGCTGTGCAATACTTGGAACAAAGGCGGGGGGCAGTTGCTTGTTTGAGGCCCATTGTGGAACTCCTATCTGAACCACCTTGAACTCTAGTCTGTCCTCAAAACAAGCAGTCCCAAGGCCACTGGAGGTACAGAAAACCACTTCTCGCGTGCCAAGCCTTGCAGAATCAAAAAGAGAAGAATGGCAGCCCCTGGTAGTTTCTGGAAATCCCACCTATGGCGGAGGCATCAGGCACCAACCCTACCGCTCTGCCTCGGTGGGAAGTGTGAGCTCAGCTGTTTGGGCGGGCAGGCTTCTCGGCGTGACTCGGTTAATTGAATCTTCTCTCTTTTATCCCTACAACAACCCTCTATCATTTCCTTAGTAACCTATTCTCCAGTGTTGCCAGTCTGCTTGGTTACAGTATTTAAAGTAATTGGCTTAAATTGCTTCTTCACTTTGATCTGCTTCTGGGAGTGGATCCTGGAAGAAAAGGCTTTTTTTTTTTTTTTTTTTTTTTTTTTGCAGAATAACGTTCACAGCAGCATTATGTATATTTAAATGTGGGAATTCTAAATGTGTCATGAAAGGAGTGTTTGACACAGCACTGCAATTGACAGTCAAGTGTCATTGAAACCTTTTTGCTGATAGATGGCTAAACTAATTATCCAAGCGATAAATGCTAAGTGAAAAGGCAAGATATAAAATTGTATGTAAATAGGGGCTAGCAGCGTGGCCTAGTAAGTAAAGCCACTGCCTGCAAGGCCGGGATTGCATGTGAGTGCCACTTCCGTGTCCTGGCTGCTCCACTTCCCATCCAGCTCCTGCTAAGGCACCTGGGAAAGCAGCGGAAAATGGCCTAAGTGCTTGGGCACCTGCCACCCCTGTGGGAGACCTGAAGCTGTTGGCATTGTGGCCATCTGAGGAGTGAACCAGCATATGGACTCTCTCTCTCCCTCTAATAAATAAGTAAATATTTTAAAAATTGTACATAAACAGATCAGAAATACAAGAGGTCTCTAAAATGTTCATGAAAAATGTGTATTATGTCTTAATTCCATTTTCCCATGAGCTTCTTGAAACACCCTCATCTATAAAGATAAATGTAAGTACAAGAGGACAATTTTGGAAAGAAATCACCGTAACATTGTGAGGTGAGAGGATGGTGTCTGTTCCAGTCTGTCCCAAATGCTGTACTTTTATAATAAGAAATTTTCTAGAAATGCCTTCCTTTGCGGCATCACTTTTAACATTTCCTTTTATTTGTATCCTCACAGGACAGCAAATGCTGGTCTTGATCATGTCTCCAACGTGATGGCATGCATTAATCAGATTTGCCTGAGCACCTGCTTTCTGCCCTGTCTGATGAGGGGCTTGGATGTGGAAAGTTCTGGTGGAGCCACAGCACCAGTGCTGGAGCCATGCAATCACTCCCACAGGCTCAACTGCTCACATCTCCTTGACCATGACTCAGTTCCCTTATGAGAAAAATCGGAAGGATAAAAATACCCCTTCCCTCCCTGGAGCATTATAAGGGGAACAATGTCGTAAGATGACGTCTGATGATATTGAGCACACATAATACTTCGGATAACAATTCTAATAGAATCTTCTTCCATCACCAGGCCCTAGGGCCAGGTCCTCCAGGTATGAAGTTCTTGGGGCAACAATCCCGTGGCACGAAGGTAGGAGTGTGCACCTTACAGAGATGTCTCATTGCTTCTTTGCACCCTGGCACCATGGGATTGATGTTTGAGTCATTGCTCTCCCACAAGGCATTAGGAGGGCTGAGAGAGAAGATTTAGGGAGAAGCAGAGACCTGCCTGGGGCTATAGGCTAGTCAGTAGGATGGCTGTGTGGCACAGTGATTCAGAGCGTCTAGGTTCAAGTCCCAGCTCTGCTCTCCAACCCAGCGTCCTGATAATGCACACCCTGAAGGCTCCAACACCTGGGCCCCTGCCACCCACATGGGAGACGCAGATTGAGTTCTAGGTTCCTGGCTTCAGCCTGGCCCAACACCCTGGCTGTTGTGAACACTTGGGAAGAAAGAAAAGTTCCTCTCCCTCTCCACCTTTCAAGGTAAATACATTTTTTTTAAACATTTTGAACTAGCAGTAGGCAAGCTGAAATCTCAATCTGAGGCTTACCAACCACACTGGATTCTTCTTTATCTGGGTGTTCTGTCGATCTAAACAAACACACCCGAGTTTCACTTAGCTTTGTGTAATAATTTTTCTAACTTAAACAGCAGCATTTCTGGAGTCACTGAGCTGGGCAAGGCTCAGGAACCCTGGGTTCTAGATCAATCCTTGTCATTAACCAGAGATCACTTAGGAAAACATCGCCAGACCTTAGTTTCCCCCTGTTAAAAAATTCATTCCTTTAAACACCAACATCCTGACATCCTGAAATTCTACTCTGAATGCAGCCATGGGAATTCTGGCCCATTAAGGATTCTTATTTTAAGTCAACAGGTTTGAGCACAGATTTATTTGCATTACCCAAATGTAAGAACTGAACAGTGGGGATTATTTACCCACTGGCAAGCAAGGAACAAAGACGAGTCTTCCACTGAGCAATCTGCCAAGTGCAGGGTTCCTCTCATCGATCGCTGCAGTCATCAGGATGGGGAAAAACGCGCACCATGGTTTTGGCTAGATCTCACTTCTGCTACTTCTCTGTGATGCACACACACTAGTTTTTGAAGGGCTGACATTTTGCAAGG
Source organism: Sylvilagus floridanus (assembly GCA_949820135.1). Taxonomy (NCBI): domain Eukaryota; kingdom Metazoa; phylum Chordata; class Mammalia; order Lagomorpha; family Leporidae; genus Sylvilagus; species Sylvilagus floridanus. The sequence continues at coordinate 76,277,641 of OX463236.1, forward strand.
TAAGAGAAAAAAATGGATAATACAGAGAGAGCACATGAGTATGAAAGGAAAATGTTCTTTAAACCTTGAGCTGGGAAGCTGATTTTCTCAACAGAACAATGATTTACAACTATTTTAAGGATATTCATTCACTGGTACCTTACTGAATGATAAGTTGGGAACCGCATATATTTGATGAATCCTAATGTCTTTAACTGGAAGGACTAGTTCCAGAAAATTCTGGAAATTTAATTTATAATGCAATCTCTTAGTAGAATCACAGAATGCCAAGGCTTCCCTACAAAATGCAGATCTGCACATCAATAGGCTATTATTTTGGCCACTGTATCAGCAGAGCTGAGGAAGACTTTAAAGTCTGAGTCCATCCCTGCCCCTGAAATTCTCGGAGATCTAGGGTGGGGCCAGGAAATGAAGAGCCCAACAGGTGTCTCAGGGCACCCTTCTGAGATACAAAGACACAGAAGGAGATGAGAAGAAGATGGTGGGTGGCCAGAGTGTAGGCCTTGAGTAGTGGGCAAATAAGGTCAACAGCCCCGCTCAACGGTCGTAAGCATGTTGCTTGAACCCTTGAACTGTGAAAACATCTGTGTTATGGGAGAATCATGAGGAGTTGCTGGGAGAGTATAGGGCTCTTAGGAGGTGTTTGGCCTATGGAGCTGGTGCTCATTGGCCCAGAGGAGCAGCTCTGGCCTGGCAGTCTCAGAGTTGGGATTACTGCTATGCTCTATGTGAAGTGTACGTTCACTGTGTATGCCAGAGGTTCATGTGGCCTCCGAGTTCATCACTGCCCAGCCCAGGTGTTACCCAATGTGGTTCTTTTCACTGGTTGGTCTCAGCTGGCGAACTTGGAAGCCTTACGGCGATTCCCTGCTACCCACCAAAGGAAAGCCATAGCCTCAAGTGTCCCAGAATAGTTCCCAACGTTCGCATGCTTGGCATTTTGGACTGGATCGTTCCTTGTGGTGGGGGCCATCCTGTTTATCTGCAGCCCTGGTCTCTATTTGCTAGATTCCAGGGGCATCTGTTTCCAAAGGATGACAATGGAAGACGTCTCTAGACCTTGTCCTGGGGGCTGGGGGGAAAAGGTGAAGGGGTGGGCCCGAAATTGCCCCAGGCTGAGAATCATCAATTTAGAGCCATGGCTGTGCCTTAGAATAATGAAGTTCTCAAGACTTTTGCTTCCTAAGAAACACCAGAAAGCTTTACAAAAAAACAAAGTCAAAACTCTTGACACCTGCCTGAACCCTTATGCAGAAGTAGAGTTAGAAACTGCAAGAAGGGTCCCCGTAGCACCACCGAGATGGTTCAGATGAGCAGTTTGGGGTGCAAAAGGCTTATCCTATCCTGGGGCTTTGCCAGGGGCTCTGGGTGAAGTTACTCACTACAACCTCAATCTAAACCTGATTTTAATACCGAGTCACAGGGTTAGGTTAGTAATTGGGAAGTGAGTTTGTAGAGGAGAGTGTATTTTGGAATGTCATAGGAAGATCAGTGTCTGGTCCAAGAAAATAAGAGCACTTGGTGTTTGGATCAATTACATTTGTGTGTCCTCCAAACAGGAGGTCATTAACAAACAAACAAAACTGTGTGCCAGGCACTATGGTAAACAACCCTGCGTGTGTGTGAACTCGCAGCAGTCATCCTGCTGTCCCCATTATGCAGATGGTGAGAGCCTGGCACAGACAGCAGTTAAGTAGCTAGCGAGCGCTGGTGCTGTCATGTCTGCAGACGTGGCTTGCCGGGCCTGTGCCCTGAGCAGAACTTGACTGGAACAGGGCTTCCACTGTTGTTGCCACAAATCGGGGCACTGTGCTGGATTTTGCAGACAGGATTGTGCTTGCTAATTCCTTATGAAGGGTCATCTTTAGTTAATGAATTGACAAAGGAGTCATTTTTTAGGATATCAATTCTGTATTTGGGAGAATGTATGGATGTGTCAGTTATTGAGTGACATTGTCTTACTGGAATGGTCTATCCCTACCTTGCTTCTCTAAATGGTCTTTGTAGAGTTAGACAAATGGTAACAAGATTTTCTTCCTCTGTCACCAGTTTGTCTTTGAATTGGTGTAAGAGCTCAGTTTCCAGAGGACTACGTTGAAGGTGGGGTTGGTGATGTGAACTGTTTTTCCCCTCCTTTGCACTACAAGTAGATTCTGGGGTTCTGTTGCACAGAAAAGGTTAATGCACTGTGTATTTCTCTATTGAAAAAAACAAAACTAAGGGCCAGCATTAAGCTGCCACCTGCAATGCATATGAGTGCTGTGTCCCATATGAATGCTGGTTCAAGTCCCGGCTGTTCCACTTCCCATCCAGTTCCCTGCCAATGTGCCCGGGAAAGCAGCAGAAGACGCCCAAAGTATGTAGGGCCCTGCCACTCATGTGAGAGACCTGGATAGAGTTCGCGGCTCCTGGTTTCGGCCCCAGCCACTGCAGCCATTTGGAAACTGAACTAGATGGAAGACTCACTCTCTCTCGGTCTCCCTTTCTCCCATCTCTGTCACTCTGCCTTCCAAATAAAAAAAATCTTAAGAAAGAACACTACGGAAAAAGATTTTGCATGTTTTCACCATAAAGATATGTTAGGTGTTGGAGAAGATAGGTGCATTTGCCCTCATAGACATGATGTCAGTTACATATATCTCCAACATTTCGTGGTAACCCAGGAAAATGGACTGTTTTAATATGTTAACAATTTTTAAAAACTTCCAAAGGGTTCTTGACTACCCTTGGGTGCATGATTTCCCACCATTGTCTCCTTCCCCACACTCATGCCACTCACCCTGCGGAGGATATGTTGTGTTTTAAAGCTTGCTCAAGGGACCAGCATTGTGGTGCAATGGGTTAAGTCACCACTTGCAATGCTGGCTTCCCGTTATTGGGGCACCAGTTAAATCTCAGCTGCTCTGCTGCTGACCCAGCTCCCTGTTAATGTACCAGGGAAAGCAACAGAGTATGGTCCAAGTGCTTGGGTCCCTACCACCCGTGGGACAGATCCTGATGGGGTTCCTGGCTTCAGCCTGGCCCAGTCCTGGATGTTGAAGCCAATGGGGGAGTGAACTAGCAGATGGAAGATCTGTCTTTTTGTGTCAGTCACTCTGCCTTTGACATAAGTAAATGATTTTTAAAGCTTATTCACCACACTTCCTGTCTGCCTTTCTGCTGGAACTTGTTTAGAGACCTGAACACTCAGCACCTCTCCCTCCCGCCACTGCACTTCCATTCTTAACAGTGTCAGCCATAGGAAAGATGGAGAAACCTCTCTGGGTTTATTTGGCTACAGGAAGCTCCTGGCTTTCTCTGTTCTAAACTCCTCCCTGCCTTCTGTGTCACACGCAGGTGCACCTTTAAGGCAGCCACAGACCTGATGTTGACTTACTGAGGCTCCTCCTAGGAAGCTATAGAAGATTCTGGAGACGGCCCCAGAAGGAGGGGAAAGTCTGTGGATTTCAGAGGCAAAACATGCCATGATTTGAAGGAGGGAAAGACTTGCTTTTTGGTTTTGTTTTGTAAACTGATTGATGTGGCTTGGTGTATTTATAGTCTCACCTTTAGATATGTGAGTATCTTAAATGGTGATAGAGAACTGTGGGCCACCACAAGTGTGTCAAGGACTGTTGCTTTTGGTTGGACATTTGGATATAGGCTTTGTCCTAGTCCTTGAAGAACCTGGACAGACTGCATTTACAAAATGGGGAGACTGGAAAGTGCTGTCCCGGGTCTCTATTTGGTTGTTCCCATCAATGCTTTCTGTCTGTCTTGGCAAGGTGCTGACGGCGGGCCAGTGCTGTTCTAAGTTCTTCCTGGAACTCCTCCTGCCTGTGACTGGGGGCTGAGACAGGGACCTGGCTGCAGGCAGTTGACTGGACAGTGGTTCCAGGAGTGATCCTGGAGTGAGAGATGGGGGAAACTTGAGAAAGGAGGATAAGTGCTCTGAGCTGAGTTACCACGGTCACTTCTGTAGGCGGCACCTGCTCCATCCTACCTTGGCCTTGGGATGGATACACCAGGCCACCCTAGTGGGCGCCGTGTTGGGTCTGTGTCAGATGGTACAGGGGCCAGTAGGCCCTGGAAGGAAATTTGAGCTGGCTTAGAGGGTGTGATGTGACAGCAAAAGCACCCCTTTTTGCTTCATTGCCTCCTGCAGTCTTTCTAACCTCAGGAGTTCAAAAACATACACCCTACACACCATACATGTCTTTACTCGGGAATGCCCTTATACTTATTCAGCACGTTATTAAATTCCTTAATCTCTGCATTCTTCAAGGAGACAGCATGATAGTCAGTACATGAACATTAACATTGATCTCTCTTTGTAAAAGATGTCTTTATTCATTTGAATGGCAGAGAGATCTTCATTCATGGGTTCACTTCCCAAATGTCCACCACAGCCAGGGTTGGGCCAGGCAAAGCCAGGAACTCCATTTCGCTTTCTCAAATGAGTAGCTAGGCCCCAAGCACTTGGGCCATTAGCCACTGCCTTCCCAGGCTTGTTAGCAGACAGCTGGATTGGAAGCAGAGTAGATGGGATTTGAACTGACACTCTAGTGTCATCAGTCACGTATGTTGAAAACACCACCAAGCCCATAATCTCATAAGACCAATGCTGAAGCAGGTGTAGTGGTGCAGCAGGTTAAGGCTGAAACCTAGAGTCTCCCGTGGTGGCCTTTCTGTGTCAGACACACATCATTGCCAGACCAACTACTGGGAGCTTGTCTCCTGCAGGGACAGGGACTGGCTCCGAGACACAAATCCCACCATCAAATCTCAGTAAGAGAAAACAAAGCCAAACACAAGGACTGATCCAAGAGTAGGAAATCACTCGAAGTTCCTTTATTTTATTTGGTGGGACTGGAGGAAGCCAGTTCTGATGGAGCTCCTAATCGGTGAACTCAGCAGGTGAGTCAGGGACTTCACCAGCTTGGCCCCAGCATCTTCTGAAACTCTAGCAGTCTAGGGCTTTGCAGATGCACGTTTTGGATAACTGCCCCCACCCCAAAGTCCCACAACCAGAAATTACAAGGGCTTATTGGTAAATGATTCACCATCTATGTTGGGGGTTGCAGACATAACCGTGACTTTACCAATCATGGCCTTTATTTTGCCAACAACAGAAACAGCCTTGTTGGGACAGGATGCCAGCCACATGGGGTCAAGGATCCTGGCACAATAATTTATTAGCCCCACCATTATTATCCTACTGGTTTACAGAAGGCCCATTCCAATGTGTCCTACTGTTGCAGGTACCCCGTTTTGCTCTCATCTGTTTGCCCAATGATTTTGAATTAAAGTATTCTGCCTTTTTTTTCATACAAGGAGGGGGGTGTGGGGACCAAATCCAATGCCTGTTCAAAGAAAAGTGCCGTGTTGCTCTGAGCAGCTTGGGTGCCGCCCATTCCCTGCCTAATTACCGGCCACTGGTTTCCTAACAGACAGAAAGGACGGACACCACCAGCTTATATAGAGAGGAGCTGGGTAATTACAACTCCCCTATTCAGTCTGCCCCATTAACTCCAGAGGTAATTCAACCAAATGAGAGCATGAGGGCCTCACGCCAAGATGGATGTGTGTGTACACAGTAATTGTATTAACCATTAACAAGGCTTGGTGCCCGTGGGGGGAGGGGGGGGCTCCCAGTTTAAAACCGTGACACAGATAGGCAATCTGCATCCTTCACCAGTTGAATAGCTTGTTGGGGGGGCGGGGGCAGGAGTGAGCTATCACTAGCCTGTGAAGACCACAGGGAATAAAAGCATCAGCAGCCAGTCAATGAAAGGAATTATTCATGGGCTCGGTGAAAGGTCACATGCCAAAAACTTCAGTTAATAGCAAAGAGCCGAGGTGTGGAGCTCCTTTTTTTTTAAACCCTGAGAGGATCTCAAATAGGCAAAAGCAAAATTCTCTTTAGGAATACTAACAAACCACCACTGATAGCTCCCAGAACCCGGGGCTGAGAAAAGCTGGAAATGCATCCTGTCTCTCCTTCAACTTCTCAGGCCTCTGCTGCTTGGTGACCATCCTGCCACCTTTGTCTGCCTTAGACAAAGGAGCCAACAGTGCACGCACCTGGGTACGAATTTTTCTAGTCGTTGCGAGGCCTCTTCCAAGCACTTAGGACCCGTTCGGAGGTGGATACACGGTACAGAGGTTCCACGAACCAGAGTAATCCTTGAGCACGGCAGAGGAGAACCAAAATCCAGCCTTGGTCAGGCGCATTATCCTGGTGGTCCTGCCCCTGCAGAGGCTGCTGGTGCTCACTTCCAGCGGACAGTGAGCCCTGTCTAGAGATGTTTCCAGCTCTCCTGCCTGCGGGGTCAGTGGCATTGAGTGGGCAGATGCCTGGGGATACAGGCAGGCAGAGAGAATAAAACTACTAGGTTTGTGAGCTGGAAGACCCCGCCTCCACCACGCCCCTGTGTGATCTCATGCCCCTACCTGACCACACCTGTGTGCCCACCTGCCGATCAGACTAATTAACCACTCCCCTTTGGAAGCAGATTAAAGGCCTGAAACAGGTGGGCCCTGACCTTTTTTTTTTCCCCCCTTTGCCCTTCTGTTTTTCCCCTCGCTGCCCTGATCCCCTCGCTGCCCCACACCTTCAGGGCTCATGGCCTATGGGCCACCCACTCCATGTTTTCCGGCCTGCGTGCTCCTCCACGCGGCTGGCTCCTGATGCTCGCATGAATCCAGATTTCCCTTTCTCTCTTAGACAAGGCCCTCACTCTCCTATGCATTCCTCTCACTGAATAAAAAGCTCAAAAACTTACCATGCTGCCTGGTTTATTTGAGCCAGTACTCAGAATTCTCTGAATAAGTGGCAAGAGCCCACACGGCTTATTCTTATGGGAAATATTAATAAGCAAATCGGTACCACAGGGATGTTGCCAAACAGTCTACAACACACAGGACAGCCCCACCACACACACACACACACACCATGGTACCCATTCCCCCAACCCCGCCCTGCAGACATCCCGGAGCTGAGACTAAAATATCTTGATCCACTTTAATATTTCACAGCCTTGCAATCCAGTGTGTGATTCGCAGACCAGATGCAACAGCAGCATAAGCTGGGCCCTCACCAGCATCCCCACTTCTTGAGCCAGCATCCACATTTTACAAGTCCACGCAAGCACATTAGAATGTGAGCCGCACGCCTGTGGAACAACCGTTCTTAAACCAAACTGCACCCTGGAGTCCTCTGGGTTGCCTGATGCTTGTGATCCAAGCTCAGACAGGTGTCCTTGGTCTAGGAAGCAGCTTGCGGCCTTATGAGTCTACAGAGCTCCTCGGGTGACTCCAATGCGCAGCCCATGGTAAGAACCACTGCCCTCAAGTGCTCCTACGTGGAATCAGTGCAGCATCAGCATGACCCGGGAGCTTGGCCTCACTGCATCTCCAGCACCATGAGAGACAGTGGGCTGGGGTATGGCAGGGAGCACTGTAACAGGCCCTCCCAGAGCTCGGCTTTCCAGGCCCCGGAGTCTGAGCATTCAGACATCTGCCAGCAATTCCTGACGGCTTGCCGCTCGATTCTCGTGTGCTTCCCAGGACGGGTATCACACTCACCCCTAGATGTAAGAAGCTTCCCTTCTACAGGATTCAGCTACAAAGTCGACTGCTAAGTAGCGCTATGAGGTGGGGAAGGAAGAGGAGACCCTCGGGGGATTTCAGCCCCATGGGCACGAGGCGCTCTCCACTTGTCGAGAAGGGAAGATGGTCGGGTCACTGACGGCGTAGTCCCCTGGGTCTTCAGTTACAGCGAAGAGCCTTGACTTCAAAGGCCAGGGCCCCTTCTCCTGCCAGCCGGTGGCAACCAATGTGCGCCACAGGGACTAGACCCGCGTGAGGCCCCGACCAAGGTGCCACCAGCTCCCACATCTCAGACAGCGCAGGTGCAGATGTCCCTGACTCTGCAGGCCAGTTCCCACCACTCTGACCGCAACCTCATGAACTTGGCCAAGAGACACCAAGTTACCCCTGAGGCTGAGGACAAAGACCACACACCCACAAAGATGGTGGACCTGACCTTTGTGGACATGGCCTGGCCACACGCAACCTGGATGGTGGCTCTGAACACCCACACCTGACTGCAGTGCGAGGACTTTGATTTCCATCAGGGCCAAGTGCCACTGCCTGCACAGCTGCAGTGAGGTGGGGTTTCCCTGTGGGGAGAAAGAGGCAACAGGAGAGCACCAAACTCACCAGCCATGAAGGAGATCACAGTGTGTGTGTGTGGGCCGAGAACTGAAGCTCTGTCTGGATGCCAAGAGATGTGTGTAGCTCCTGTCACCCCTGTGCTTTCCTAGTCAGAGTTAGCCATGTAAAGGGTATCAATAGAAACATACGACTAGGGGCCGGCGCTGTGACTTAGCAGGTAAAGCCGCCACCTGCAATGCTGGCATCCCACGTGGGCACCGGTTCAAGGTCCAGAGCTCCACTTCCAATCCAGCTCTCTGCTGTGGCCTGGGAAAGCGGAGGAAGATGGCCCAAGTCCTTGGGCCCCTGGGCCCATGTGGGAGACCCGGAAGAAGCTCTTGGCTCCTGGCTTTGGATCAGCACAGCTCCAGCCGTTGCAGCCATCTGGGGAGTGAACCAGTGGGTGGAAGACCTCTTTCTCTCTTTCTGCCTCTGCTTCTTGGTAACTCTGCTTTTCAAATAAAAATAAATAAACCTTTAAAAAATATATGGATAAAAAAATAGGGGGCCAACACTGTGGTGCAGAGGTTTAAGCCACTACTTGTGATACTGCGATTCCTAGATGGACACCAGTTTGAGGCCTGGTTGCTCCACTTCTGATGCATCTGCCCGCTAATGCCCCTGGGAAAGCAGCAGAAGTGGCCCAAGTACAGGGGTCCCATGTGGACTCCTGCCACCCACGCAGAAGACCAGGATGGAGTTCCAAGCTCCAGGCTTTGGCCTGGCCCAGCTATGGCCATTGCAGCCTTTTGTGGGAGTGAACCAACACACAGGAGATCTCCAACTCTGCCTTTCAAATAAATACATCTTTAAAAATAAAAACAATTAAATGCCACGTGAGCGACGCCTTCCTCCCTATGACGCTGTACGTGCCGCACCAAGGCAGCCCCCAGCGGGAGGAGATGTTCTGCTTTGGGGCCTGCCCTCCGGGCTGAAGGAACAGATATAGCACCATTTGCAAACGCTCAAAGGAGCTCCGACCTCCACTTTGTATCTGGGTGTGAAAAGGAAAACTCCCTAAACCAGCTCAATGTGGCCGAGTTTATTTGAGCAAAGGAAAACAAAACAAAAAAAGGTTCACACGCCAGGCCGTGCCCAGAACCAGAGCAGATACTGAAAACACCAGCCCACATGGTGATCACATTGCATCGACAGAACACCAGAAGGGAGAACATGGAAAACAACTCAGCTGGCTGCAGCTTGGTCAGTCAACCAGTCCGGTGGCCACAGGGCCTCCTGCCATCCACCAGAGCTCAGTGACCGCTGTTAAACTCTACCATCGGCTTCACCTCGTGAGCCCAGGGCAGTTGCCCAGTTCAAATCCATGGCCTTCCCTAAGTTGCGTTTAAAATAGCAAAGAGCCTGTTGAAAACACAGACTGCCTCCTCCCTCCCCGACACTCCCAGGTGCAAGGGGGACATCTGTGTCACCTGCTGCAGAGGCCTCCCTCGGCAGCTGGCTGGACTGGATGGGCGCTGCTCCCTAATCACTCCACCAGACCCAGAAAAGCATGCCAGGGATCCCTGGTTTAAGAGAAGGGGGGTGGGAAATAAGGAGGAAAACCACTTGAGAATAAGGAGGCAGGGGTGGTGTAGCATTGCTATGAGGCAGCAGGTGAGAGGAGGGGGCCCTGCAGCGAGAGCAGACAAGAAGGGTGCATAGACAGTTTGCGCCAGGGCACAGGTGCTTCCAGGTGTGCCTGCTCCTAGCACCGCCCCGTTCTGGGTAGGGAACCTTTCACAGCTGCTCCCAAGTTAGGTTTGCTCAGCCCACAGGAGGTCAACACACAGGACTGCTTTTAATCCATGCGTTTAACACCAGCTTTTCTGAAGCCAGTGGGAGAGGTGGAAGGACACCCCCCCCCCCCCCCCCCGTTTAATCAGAGAAAAGGGAAGGGACATCTCAGGACACATCTAGCACGATAGGGGAACTCTATAAAACCACTCAAGATTGGTAAAATATTTCGTGTACAACAGTCATCAACATCAGAAACCTCTCAGCTGGACAATTAGGCCACAGCACCTGCCCGACATGAGCCTCTGTAATTAAAGGAGTCTCTCCATCTAGAAGAGCTACTTGACAGCAGGCCAGGGACAACACTCCCACCATGCCGTGTGCCACAGGATGCTTTGGAAAACCACTTGCAAACCATCAGCATTTGTCAAAGTCCATGTCTGGTTTTGTCCTAACATGGACATTGGGTTTTAAGAAGAATATGGTAAAAGCTTATTCTCCAATGACATGTCCACTGGGAAAGTGTACTAAAGACTTAATGAAGGGCCGGTGCTGTGTCGCAGCAGGTTGATGTCCTGGCCTGAAGCACTGGCATCTCATATGGGTGCCAGTTTGGGTCCCGGCTACTCCTCTTCCTATCCAGCTCTCTGCTATGGCCTGAGAAAGCAGTGGAGGATGGCCCAAGTCCTTGGGCCCCTGCACCTGCGTGGGAGACCTGGAAGAAGCTCCTGGCTTCAGATCGGCTCAGTTCCGGCTGTTGCAGCCATCTGGGGAGTGAACCAGCAGATGGAAGACCTCTCTCTCTCTCTCTGCCTCTCCTCTCTGCATAACTCTTTCAAATAAATAAATCTTAAAAAAAAAAAAAAAGACTTCATGAAAGCCCTCTGCAGCAGGCAAGTTCAGGGCTATTCTTCAGGACACGTGAAGTCTCCCATCATTCACAATCTAAGCCATGACCACGGCAGGAAGTCTCTATAAAAACACCTCATCTCAACACAGAAAGGGGCAAATCGTGTTGGAGAGAGCCATCGATTCCAGGAAGAACGAAGGCTGTACGCCTCATCTCCTCTCCCATCGTAACAGACCATCTTTCAGACATGACGGTCGGCTTTACCAGGACCAAACCTCATCTCCAGGTCATAGGCAACAGCATCATTCTCTCACATACACGTATACACATGTCTACATGTGTGTGTGCACACTACCACATATACACAGAGAGAAGCAAATAGAAAGGGAGGGAGGAAAGAGACAGGGGAAGAGAACTTCATAAAGTAACTTCAGAGTGATTAAAATAAACAACAAAAAGAAACCACTTCTGAGGAACCACAGAAAACACTCCAGAAGAAACACAACAAACTCTTAACCTTTGCAAAGGACACTTGCCAAAAATAGACACCCCCCCCTCCAGCCCTAAATCCTGCTATAATACAGCCTGGGGCTGGGAGTGATAGGAGGCCTGGCCACGGCAGGGAGTCATCAAGGCACAGGGGCTTTATAATTTCCAGCAAACTATGTGGCCCGAACACCACACTGCAGGGCTGTCCAGTTCCTGCTCTCCCAGCATCGCAAGCAAAGACAGAAGCCTTGCCCTAGCCCCAGGAGTCATTTCTGATCCTGGCTGAGGCCGTGAACCCTGGCTATGAAATGGCCAGACTGAGAGAAAGGATGCTCATACATCAGCCGCCGAGACTGCAAAGGAAGCTCTCTGATGAGGGGAGGTTTCAGAGGAACCATAGAGAAAAAGTCGCTCAAAGACACAGGCACAAATACATATACCAGACCCACATCCAAAATGGGCCAAGCCTTGAAGACCCTCTTGCGTTATCAAAAGCCTTTTTGAGTGCCATTCTCAGCCGGATTCTCAGGTTGGCTGCAACCCTAGAAAAATGCTCAGTGTCAACAGGAGACAGGAGCTAGGACAGCACGACCTCCATTAAGCTTCTTTCTTCTGGCCTTGCAACTGGACAGGGCACAGAAAAGAAAATTCAGTAAGCAGTCCAAGCAGAGAGACTCAAGTACAAACACCTGGCCACTCCAACAGCATCCACATCCCACAGGCTGTTATCCCAGACCCCAAAAGAGCAATCCATGTTATTGCGGAAAATCTGCCAAGTCTTTGCAAAAGGACTGGGGAAACAGGAAATGACTCTTGGAGTCTAGAAACAGGGCTGGATCCTTTTAAGTAGATCTTAGATATTAAAGATTGGTAAATGTCTGATGGCTACGCCTAAGGTGGCCTACTCAACAGATTTATTATAAACATGAATAGGATGTCCAAATGGGTTCCCTAGAACAAATCAAACCAGTCTAACTTCATTTCCTGTATGGACGGCTTCCTCAGCACAGTGAGCCAGGAAACTGCCTGATGAACCATCATCAAGACAGGTGCAACTTTCTGCTAACAGTCCTATGGGTCTGATGAAGAAAGGAGGACACAGTTAGGTGAACTCTGGTTGGACAAACATTCTGGAAGATCTTGATTAGTCCATCAGCTTGGAGTAGGGTCTCTAGGATCATGTATTTAAAAGCCTATAAAAGACTATAAAAGGAAACTCACAGGTGTCCAAGCAGGTGGCCTGAAAGGCCTGAAGGGCCACCATCCAGGGAGGAAAAGAGAAAGAAGCGAAGAGATGGCACCAGGAACTCAGCAAGGCCACTGTCACACTAGCAGCCGGGCCAGGCCTTCAGAAAGCACTTGGACGCAGGGACTTCAAAGAGCTGATGGAGGGGCCAGCGCTATTGGGCAGCAGGTAAAGGTGTTGCCTGGGATGCCAGCATCTCATGTGGATGCTGGTTCAAGCCCCAGCTGCCCCACTTCAGATCAAACTCCCTGCTAATGTGCCTGGGAAAAACAGTGGAAGATGGCCCAAGTACCTGGGGCCCAGCCACCCATGTTGGAGACTAAGATGATGTTTCAGGCTGCTGGCTTCAGCCTGGCCCAGCCCTGGCCATTATGGCCATTTGGGGACTAACCCAGCAGCTACAAGATCTTTCTCTGTCTCTCAGTCTCTGTCACTCTGCCTTTCAAATAAATAAAATACATCTGAGAAAAGAAAAAGAACCCATCCTTTCCAGTGGATACTCTGATTCTACTTTCCAGGAGTTATGAGAGGGAAAAATGCCCCTTGATTGACTTCCCAATAAAAAATGACCACAGAGAAAGTCTCCCTCAATAAAGCTACCCACATTGTTTTTATTCTCTAGAAGCAGAAGGAAAGAAAAGGAATGATTAATCTCAGTTTTTTAAATTTAATAACATATACCTTCTTTGCAACTAAATCTAATAACCTGGGCTTCCCTCTGGGGTTGGAGGGGAAATAAATCAAAGTAATTATTTCTGGAAAGTAGCTAACGTGCAATTAATTCTCTCCCACAATAAAACCTTTCAACACATGCGACACACACCCTTCGTTTGTAATGGGCCAATCCAGTATTATAAAGTTTGGGATCTAAGGAAAACCTGGTTTACCTTCTTTTCCATAATCCAACTATGCTCTTGCTCATTCTGACCTGAACTCTAACAGCTTTCATCACCAGCTTACATCACAGCAGAGAAGGGAATAAGAGACTTCACATTTTCCATTGCCATAAAAAAATCTCCTTTTCAAAAGGCCATTGAAATATATCCTTTGTCTAATATTCTAAACCTACCTCCCTTGCTAGTGAATGGGCATAAAGAGGCAATAAACAGATAGGACAGACCCAGCTGGTTTCAAAGCCTAGTACAAGTGTGTACATTTGGAACAAGACCATGACCTTGTATCTTTGACAAACCAAAAGCCTGTCAGCCCATCTATGTCTGAGAGCCAGCTGGTAAGGCAGGGATACCTACCCGGGCCTGCATCTTGCTTCTTTTTAGGGCTGGATGCACCATGAACAAAGAAATTGTTCTCCAAAATGTGCACAGCAGGCCTCATGGCCAAACGACACACAGCAAGCCCACGTGCTGAGTCCTCCCAAACATCTCGGCAAGGCCGGTCTCCCTGGGCTGTCTTAGGGGCCGAGTATACAAATACACGCTAGAAATAAAAACTTCCAGGGTTTTCCCTGCCAAGGCCTTTCCTAACTAAATCCCCCTCCTTGAGCGCCTTTGCTTTCGATAGGTTGTAGTATTTGCAAAATGTAGACTCGTTAATAAAGAAACGTGTACTCGATCTTGAACACGCCTGCCACTGCCCGAGTCACATTTCTAGAAACGCAGAATCCCCGGTTAATTAACCAAAGGGCAGCCGCAGCGTCGTGTAGTCTTTTGTTTTCAGGACTGTCCCTGGCTTTAGTTACACATGATATTAAGCAAAGCAACCTAATACAGACCTGCAGCTGTGCCCACACAGCGACGGGTGCCTGGGGAATCCTCACTGCTTCTTGCGCATATAAAATAGGTGCATTTACCATTCCCTACATATGTTCGTCATTCTTTCGGGCATTTGGGGCTGGCAGTGTTTCTCCTCATAGCAGCTACTCCATGAACAATCAAGATCACAGACCTGCTGCAAACAACCCCCCCCCCCCGGCACTTGGGGGCTCCCAGGTCTCTCCTATAGTGCACACCCTTGCCAAAAAGCCAGCTTGCATTCTCCTGCAGAATACTGATTGGGCTAGCACACAGGAAGGGATTTTGAAACTCACAGTTTAGTTATTTCTTATTCAAGAGCAAAGAGCCCCACAAGCACAGGGCCTTACACAATCAAGAGATGTGCCTAAGTTGGTGCACAAGCCAGAAATGGCCTCACAGCTTAAAATAGTGCAGGCTGGACGTGCTCAGATTTCCCAGTAGGTGGGTAAATAAATTAGAGCATGGCCAAGAGCAGACCTCCATGAGGTCATGAAAAAGAATGGCTCAGACACACGTGCAGGAGGTTTTTAAGTGTCTCTGGTTTTATGTTAGGAGAGAGAATCGGGTTTCAGAACAACATGCACAGTAAAATCCCATTTTCTTTTTTTTTTTTTTTTTGACAGGCAGAGTGGACAGTGAGAGAGACAGACAGAGAGAAAGGTCTTCCTTTTGCCGTTGGTTCACCCTCCAATGGCTGCCACAGCCAGCGCGCTGCGCTCATCCGATGGCAGGAGCCAGGTGCCAGGTGCTTTTTCCTGATCTCCCATGGGGTGCAGGGCCCAAGCACTTGGGCCATCCTCCACTGCACTCCTGGGCCACAGCAGAGGGCTGGCCTGGAAGAGGGGCAACCGGGACAGAATGCGGCGCCCCGACCAGGACTAGAACCCAGTGTGCCGGCGCCGCAAGGCGGAGGATTAGCCTGTTGAGCCATGGCACCGGCTAAAATCCCATTTTCACTTACACTCACTGTATATGTGTGTGTGTGCCAAGCACGTAGGCATCTATCACATCTTACCTGGAAAGAAAATCCTCTGGAAGCAACACACCCACTGCTCATGGCGGTCATCTGGTAGTGGTGGGTGTAAGTAAGTATCCATGAAGCAACTTTCATTTTTGAGTTTATACTGATTTAAAGGTATTTGATCTACAAATATGTACCACAATTTTTTAAAAAGATTCATTATTTATCTGAAAGGCAGAGTTACACAGAGACAGAGACAGACTTTCTATCCTCTGGTTCACTCCCCAAATGGCTGCAATGGTCAGAGCTGGGCCCACCTGAAACCAGGAGCTTCTTCCTGGTCTCCTACATGGGTACAGGGGCCCAAGTACTTGGGCCATCATCTGATGCTTCCCCAGGCCATAGCAGTGAGCTGGATTGGAAGTGGAGCAGCTGGGACTTGGAACCAATGCCTATATGGGATGATGACACTGCAGGCAGCAACTTTACCCACTACACCATAGCCCTGGCCCCAAAATATGTATCATAATCACAATCAGTGGGATGAAAGGAAAGAATTTCATTTTGACAGCAATAACATAGGGCCTCACATACTCATGACAATGTCAGATTCCTCTTATAACCAACCACCTGCGCTCTCCCAATTTAATTATATAACCAGATCATGTCAGCCCCCAGGCTTAATACCACTCATGGCTCCCCACTGCTCTTAAAGGGAAAGTACTCGCTCAGCATCCCGTAGGTCCCAGCTGCCTGTTAGTTAAACACTAACAGATCCAGGCTCAGGAGTCTCTTTCCTCCGGCTCTAGCACTCCGGGCTGATCCCCGCACGAGGTCTCCATTTGCAGCAATCTCGCTGTCTAGGGTGATTTTCTTCCTGGCTCCTTCCTGGAACCCCAAGTATGGTGTGGAGTGCCACCTCCCATGGTGGCCTTCCTCAACCCCTGCCTTCCAGACGCCTCTGTCACATCACCCTGCTTTATTTCCCCTGCAGCCCTTACTACCGCTGCCATTGCCTAACTCCTCACCTTGTCCTCCAAGGTCCCCAAGAACAAGGAGCTGGTTTCCTCCTGGTACACTGAAAACTCCTGGGCACATGATGGACAGGTTGGAAACAGGTGGTAGACAACGCATCTCCTGGCACGAAGTTCATCTGCGAACTTGGGTGTTTTTCTGAACAAATTTTACCTTCTCAAACAACATGCAGCCACATTGACAGAAAACCTAGGCAACACCAAACCAGCACCTGGGTCATCACTCACCGATCCAGAAAAGAGAAGATGACCCAGAAACTCCAAGTCAGCTATCGAGCAGGCAGCCAGTCCTGCATCAGGGACGCCCCTCAGCACTGAGTTTCCCATGAGTCCCCGCTCTGCTAGGAGAAAGCCGCGGCACATCCCTCACTGGCCACCTTCTCCTGGGCTGTCAGCCCCAAAGCCAAATGAACACTCAAGGAGGGGCAGCTGTTCAGCTGCACTGGTCTTAACCAAAGCCAGTGAAGTCTCTTGCTCAAAATACGAGTTAAGGGGAGGCACTGAGAACCAGGCCCTCATATCCTAAGTGTCACATCCTAAGCTCATCAATGCAGCCTTCTCATCACTACAATTTTTGAAGATTACCGATTTTTTCATTCTGGAATAAGTGATTCCTGCCATAACCCGGTTCTTCCCTAATGTTAGCCTCAGTCACTCGAGCAGGGGAGAATTCGGACTCGGATCTCAGTGCACTGTCTGTGTATCGGAGCCTTTCACACCACTGACGTATCACGCACATGGGTTCCCTCATTAAAAACGCACACACGAGAGCACTCAAAGAAATTCTTGGCTGAAAATGCAAAGAAACAAATTTGGTGGCTGCCAACACCCACGCTAAATGATCCCTTTGTAGCAACAAACACCACTGCAGAGGGAAACGGAAACTGTGCCTCTTCTGGTGCCCTAAGCCAGCTATGGAGGGGGAGGGCTTTTCACTCTTCCATTTCAAGCCCGGAGCAACCTGCTGAAATTTCCCTCTAGCTGCTTGGGTTTCAGAAGTGAAGAGAAGGAGGGAGGCTTGGACGGGGGGTTAGTGACAGGAGGGCCTCAACAGTCACAGGGACAGGGGCAGTATGTTCTCCAGAGCTCCTGCCCAGCACGGAGCCTACGGTGACCCACATCGCACTGCACACTTAGGGTGCCAACAGCGTAGGCCTCCATGTAAGTGTTCCTCATCGCAACAAGACAAAACTTAGAACAGGAATTCAATTGTATTTAATACATGCCACTTCATATCTGTAAGTATTTTATATATGCGTCTAGTTTATATTACGTGTATGTACTGTTGTGTATATGAGGGTATTCCACAAAGTTCATGGAAATAAATACAACTGGTTTACAATGGGAAATGGAATTAAAAGGTAACTATTATGGTGCAAAAGTTTTCTGAAACCTCTGTGTAATGTTTCTATAATAATTTTTCATGAACTTCAAGAGCCCTCATATGCCTGGACTTCAAATTTCCTTACTTTGAAGGATTTATTTTATTTATTTGAAAGGCAGAGTTAGAGTGACGGAGAAAGAGAGGCAGAGAGAGACAGAGACACAGAGAGAGATCTTCCATCCTCTGGTTCTCTCCCCAAATAACCACAAGGACTGGGCTGGCCCAGGGTGATGTCAGGAGCTTCTTCCTGGTCTCCCATATGAGTGCAGGGGCCCAAGCACTGGGGTCATCTGCTGCTGCTCTCCCAGGTGCTATAGCAGGGAGCTAGATTGGAAGTGGTGCAGCTGGGACTCGAATCGATGCCCATATGGGATGGGGGTGTTACAGGCAGCTGCCGAACTCGATACCTCACAACACCAGTCCCTAGACTTTCAATTTGTCTTGCACAAAACGAAAATTATGTTGTAATTCCATTTTCCACAAACTTTCTGAAGTCCCTTAATACCCAGAGCAGCTCTCTAACCTTTGGAACATGTTCTCTTTCTATCCCTTCCCCAAGATACCTCCCCCAAGACAGTCAAACAGTCGGTTTGCACCTTAAGAGATGAAGCAATGGCCGTGAAGGGTAATTACATGATGTGTGGCAGAAATAGACTTAAAATAGCCATTTTAGGGGAGGGGGTTCTCAAGTTGGGCAAACAACTTCTCTCTGGGCTGCAGGGAAAAATCAAAGGAGATTCTGTCCACCAATCCCTCTGGGCTCACGGAGCTGTGGGGGTGACTCCAGTGTGGGGAGGGGCACAGTGTGCACACCACCCCTCCCTCCCATAGCTCACAAGCACAGCAGCACACCAGGCAGCAGCACACAGCGTCTCCGGACTTCACCCACAAGCAGGACATACACAGAACTGTCTGGAAATGAAGGCCACGCCAGGCATGGGGCCCAGCCAAAGGCCTGCAAACCCAGGCTCTCCCAATGCAGTCCCAGCTCCTCAGCTCTAGGCAACCCACTGGGTCCCTGTGTGCTTCCATTTCCTCTCCTGTAAAATTAGAGCAGAAAATCTGTATTTTCTAGGATTGTTCTGAGGACTAAATAAGACCAATTGTAGCAAACACTCAGACAGTGCCCAAGCATACTAAGAAAATCACTCATGGAGACTGCCCTGGGAGGAGAGCTTTGAGACCAAAACCTATTAGTCAGAGAGGGATGATTCAGAGACACCCTCAACCCCCAGGCCACGGTCCCCTGCCAGGCTGCAGAAGCCACAGATCTGTGTCTAGGACCTATAGAAACTCAGAAAATACAGAGTCAAAATGGGGGCGGGGGGATGGTAGGGGAGGGACAGGGTTGTGTCCTGCAAAGCCAGCATCGCATATGAGCGTATGTCATTCCTGTGAGTCTGCTTAATCTTAGTCCCCCATGTGCCATTCCAATAAAGCCCCAGGGTGGGCATTGTGGCACAGTGGGTTAAGCCACTGATTGGGACGCCTGCATCCAACCTCAGAGTGCTGGTTCTTGGCTCCTCTGCTTCTGTCAACGCACCAGCTTCCCGTTAATGCACCTGGGTGGGCAGCAAATGATGGCCCAAGGACTTGGGTCCCTTCACACTGGAGAGCCAGATGGAGCTCCTGGCTGCTGGATTCAGCCTGGTCCAGTCCTTTGGGGAGTGAGCCAGCAGAGGGAAGAGGTCTCTCTCTCTCTCTCTTTCTCTCTCTCTCTCTGCCTTCTGAATAAATGAATGAAAATAATTTTTTTAAAAAAATAAAATAAGGCCAGCGCCGCGGCTCAATAGGCTAATCCTCCGCCTTGCGGCGCCGGCACACCGGGTTCTAGTCCCAGTCAGGACACCGGATTCTGTCCCAGTTGCCCCTCTTCCAGGCCAGCTCTCTGCTGTGACCTGGGAGTGCAGTGGAGGATGGCCCAAGTGCTTGGGCCCTGCACCCTCATGGGAGACCAGGAGGAAGCACCTGGCTCCTGGCTTTGGATCAGCGCGGTGCGCCGGCCACAGCGCGCCAGCCACAGCGGCCATTGGAGGGTGAACCAATGGCAAAGGAAGACCTTTCTCTCTGTCTCTCTCTCTCTCTGTCCACTCTGCCTGTCAAAAATAATAATAAAAATTTTAAAA
Source organism: Sylvilagus floridanus (assembly GCA_949820135.1). Lineage (NCBI taxonomy): Eukaryota > Metazoa > Chordata > Mammalia > Lagomorpha > Leporidae > Sylvilagus > Sylvilagus floridanus. Next base: position 76,297,415 of record OX463236.1, read on the forward strand.
AATAAAGCAAAATAAAGCCCCATCTCCAAGGCCACAAGCCAGACTGGGCGGAGCTGTAAAGAGACCAGGAGGGTACACATCCGTAGGCAGAGGGCTTCCCCGAGGAAGTTTTTTGGTGAGCGCCACTTGCTACTTCCTTAGCAGAACTAACACAGCTTCCAAAGAGTCTGTGGGAGTCAAGACCAGAAGTCAGGCAAGGGGATTATTTTTTCAAAACACAAATTCTTCTAAGCATACATCAGAACAATGAGACACCACTCACACCCACTAGAGTGGCTGGCACCACACAGGCAGAGCTCCGTAGGTGGAATGGCTGGAGCCCCCATGCACTGTCGGTGGGAATATAAAATGCTGTGGCCACTTTGGAAAGCACTCTGATAACCCCTCCAGGGTTCAGCGGGGTCACCCCATTAGCCAGTGCTCTGGTCTGAATGGTGCACCCCCCCAACATTCACATGTCGAAATCTGAATCCCTAAACTGACTGCGTAAGGAGGCGGGGACTTGGGGGTGAGTAGGGCATAAGGGTGGGCTCCTCATGAATGAGATTAGTGCCTTTGCAGAGCAGGCCCTGCCGAGCTGCCCGGAGCCTTCCACCAAGTGCAAACACAAGCAAATAATGCTGCCAGCAAACCAGGACATGGGCCTGTACCACACACGGCATCTGCCTTGACCTTGGGTTTCACAGCCAGCCTCCAGAAATAAGACTCCACTGCTTGTAAAGCTACTCGCTCTCTAACATCTTATAAAAGCCACCCAGAGTCAGACGCTCAGCAATCCGTTCCCAGCAACGAGCCCAAGGAAAAGGAGAACCCACTCACTCAGATTTCCACATAAACACGTGCACACAAATATTCCCCACAACATTCTTTGCAACAACCAAGAAGAAAAACAGAAGTGTCTCTCAAATGATGAATGGACCAAGGGCGGCACGCCCACACACAGGACTGTGCGGCCAGAACAGCAAGAAAGCAGGCAGTGGCACATGCCACAATACGGGTGACCGCTACGTGAAGGAGGCAGGCGTGATGCTAAGCCACCCAGGACCACAGCATCTAGGAGTCCATTTCAAATGGGCCAAACTACACAGATGGAAAGTTGATTTTGGGGCCGGTGCGGTAGTGCAGTAGGTTAATCCACCTATGGCACCAGCATCCCATATGGGCACTGGTTCTAGTCCCGGCTGCTCCACTTCCGATCCAGCTCTCTGCTGTGGCCTGGGAAAGCAGTGGAAGATGGCCCAAGTCCTTGGGCCCCTGCACCTGCATGGGAGACTGGGAGGAAGCTCTTGGCTCCTGGCTTCGGATCAGTGCAGCTCTGGCTATCGCAGCCATTCGGGGAGTGAACCAGCAGATTGAAGACCTTTCTCTCTGTCTCTCCCTTTCACTGTAACTCTACCTCTCAAATAAAGAAATAAGATATTTTTTTTAAAAAAAGTCAATCAGTCAATTGCCTGGAGCTGGGAGGGTGGAGGTGGAAGGGAGGTGGGATGGCGAAGGCTGAGGCTATGAAAATGTTGTAAGATTGTGGTGACAGAAGCACAATTCTGTGAATAAGCCAAAAGCCGCTGAGGCACACACTTTAAATGAGTAGTATTCCATGTGAATTTCATTTTAATCAGGCTGTGCAAAGAAACCAAAACAAACCAACTCTATTGTGCCTGGAAAGCCATTGTTAAAAATAGCCCCCACTTACCAGGACCTTCTATGGGTCAGCCACTGTGCCAGGCCACTTGTCTATATTATCTCATTTGCTTTTCATAATAATCTGATGAGGTAGGCAGAAACTATTACAATCCAATCCAGCATTCCTTTAAGTGTCTATTTAGCAACATGAATCAGCAGAATCATCCGACAGCCTTGCTGGTAAAACCCACGCTGACCAAGAGCTCAAAGGCATGAGAGGGAGGGGGAAAAGAAGTCACAGATTCCCTTCGATGCAATAATGAACCCCCAAAGGCAGGCTGTGTGCACTGAGAAAAGTGATCGCTCGCCCAACACGCAGTGACGCTTGTAGGTGAGGTCCAACAGCACCCACAGGATAATCAGGCAGGTGTTAGCAATGTCAGGGAGGCGAGGGCTTGCTTCCTTCACTCCCCCCAAAGGGAAAAGTATGCGCGATGTGAAGGCCGAGGTCATTCTATATACCTTGCACAACGTTTGTCAGAAAATTCCAAAAGTATAAGGAATAAAGCAAACGTCGGCTATAACCAACATCCGATTTTGATTAGTAGCCTATGGCAAGCAGTGAAGTCAGATGCATTCAAATTGTCTACCAATGCACTCAGCACAGAATCTGGAGATGGAAATGAGAAAATACTCACACGGGCCATCACAATCTCTAACTGAAAACTCCAGACAGCTGAAGTAAAGAAGCCCACAGAGTTTGTCTCTGCAGATAAAACATCCCAGAGAGCAAAGAACCTGCCCCAAACTCCCACTGACAAAGATGTCAGTCCTCCCCAAGTCCCAGCTCTGCAGAGAGGCTGGACTACAGCCAGGCACCACCGGAACAGGTGGCAGCTCACGCGAGGGCAGCACAGTCAAGGATGGTAGGATGACAAGCATCGCAGCTTCCAGGCTCATCTTTCCAAAGGGTACCCATGCTTAGGGTCAAACAGGGGGCCTGTCCACAGTGCAGGGCTCCGGCACTCCCGGGAACAGAACACGTTCAGTTCGGCCATAGCCTTGTCCTAGCAGCAGGTGTCAGAGGAGAAGCCACAGCTGTGGACACAGGCCAGCTGCAGAGCTGAGCTTCAGCCCAGCCTCACACAAACCGGGCTGCTTCAAAGAACATGGAAGGAGTCCAGGCTACTGCTGAAACCAACGATCCTCACCTGCAAGGCTTTGGAGCCGTGGGAGGGCTGGGGTGCTTGTCATGGCAGCCATTTGCCCGGGGAGCTGGGACAGGCACGCCAGCACCTGGGAATGCTAACCCAGCCCTGAGCCCGCCCTTCGGTGGCCCAGGCCGTTTGTCTGTGTCTGGCTGGCTTCCAGGCATTTTCCTGCTTGCAGACTTAGAACCAAAGCCCAGGACTGCACTTCAGGTTGGATAACAGTATAGCTCCAAACACTTCTGGATCCAAAACCATGTTTATTCTCCTTGCAGTTAATTTTAGGTCATACCTAATTGGTAGCAAGGTGCATCTCTAGGAGGGAGGGGACAGGACTAAAAATTGGTAACAGCAACACATGCAAATGATCATTCAGAGAGGTAGGGTAGCACAGTCAGCAGTGCAAGTAAGACCTAGGTTCAGACCCCAGCTCTACCCACTACAAGCCAAGAGCCTCCCCCAGCGGACGGCAAGCAGCTCCCCTGGCCCAGACCACATGCTGGCACAGCACACGTGCTCAGTAAATGGCAATTACTGTTGCCTCAATGAGCATTATCAAACTGCACACAAATGTAAGGGACTCCCTTTCTTCTTGTCTACTTCTGCAATTCTTTGATGCACAACTACTACTTGCCAGACATGATCCAAGAGATTGGGGTAACAGAATAAGACATTTAAGTAATACTCTTGCATTGGTGAGCTCAAAGTCTGATGAGGGGGATAAAGAAATATAATAATAGATAAATACAGTTAATTAATCTATGAAAGAAAAAGATCATTACTGCCTTTACAGAGCATATGGAGGGGCCGGCACTATGGTGTAGTGTGCTAAGCTTCCTCCTGCAGTACTGGCATCCCATATAGGTGCTCATGTGTGTCCAGGCTGCTCCACTTCTGATCCAGCTCTCTGCTAGGGCCTGGGAAAGCAGTAGAAGATGGTCCTAGTCCTTGGGCCCCTGCACCCATGAGGGAGACCAGGAAGAAGCTCCTGGCTCCTGGCTCAGCTCCAGTCGTTACAGCCAACTGGGGAGCAGACCAGCAGATGGAAGACCTTTCTCTAACTCTCCCTTTCTGTAACTCTACCTCTCAAATAAATAAATATTAAAAAAAAATGTGGAGTGGGAGCCAGGGCAGGAGCTGCCTGTCAACAATGAAGTTGTACTTCCTTAGTCACCTGGGGGAGCCAGAGTCTGGAAACTGTGCCCAAGTGGAAATAAAAGGCCTTTCAGTTCCATCTCAAAGTCTGGAGACTCATTCCTCAGAAGAGATGCAGACGCCCCAGAAGCCTACGAGAAGCCGTTCAACTTGGCTGGCCACTAAAGACTCACACATTAACACGGACAAGTCAATTTTCTGCCCAGACACCTGGCACAGATCACAAAGGCCTGTAGCACTTGGGGCCAGCACAGGGGAGTACACGGACATCGCGGGGCTCACTGGAGCACTGGCAGGGAGTGTGACCTTTGTGGAGCACAGTTAGACACCAGTTGTCAAAGTTATGCTAGCATATTCTTTAACCCAGGCTCCTGGCAATTTATCCTAAAGAAATAAGAGGGCCAGCATTCAAATACAAATGTGTAAGGAGAGTCATTTCAGATTGCCCCTAACCCACATCTTTAGTAGAAACACGCTTAAAGAGACTAAAATCATACACAGAAAGCCACAAAGCTGTCAAAAATCACACACTACGTCTATACAGCCTAAGATGGAAAGATGTTCAGAAAATGCCAGGTAGAGGGGTGAAAACAGTTTGTAAAACAAATAATGTACAGAGATCATTCATATGTTCAAAAACAAAAACAACAAAAATCATGTGTAGGGGCCAGTGCTGTGGCATAGTAGGTTAAAGCGCTGGCATCTCCTATGGGCACCGGTTCTAGTCCCAGCTGCTCCACTTCCAATCCAGCTCTCTGCTATGGCCTGGGAAAGCAGAAGATGGCCCAGGTGCTTGGGCTCCCGCATCCACATAGGAGATCCAGAGGAGGCTCCTAACTTCTGGCTTTGGATCAGCCCAGTTACGGCAGTTGCGGCCATCTGGGGAGTGAACCAGCAGATGGAAGACCTCTTTGTCTCTACCTCTCTCTGTGACTCTGTCTTTCAAATAAATAAAATAAATCTTAAAAACATGTGTAACCATGTGCACATATGGGCACATACACACAACACACATTAGAATGTTAGTGCTAAGTGTCCCTGGGAAGTCCTGTAATAAGGGAATTTTTCTGCACTCTTCTTAGCTTTATGAAGGACCCCATCTTTCTGTCATGATCATGGACTATTTCATCTTGCCCTCACACACATCTCATTTCTTTGGGAAGAGATAATAAAATCAAGGATTCCAGACACAAACTTCATCACCTCACGTCACAACTACCCTGAGTCCCTAGGCCAAAGCTAACTTTTTAAATACGCTAATCTGTTTTGGATTCTTTTTTCACTGCAGTTTTTCTTAAAAAATTGATTTATTTGAAAGGCAGAGGGATCAAGATGGGGGATAGAGGACATAGACTTTTCATCCGCTAATTCACTCCTCCAAGTGGCCACAATACAATAGCCAGGTCTGGACCAGACTGAATCCAGGAGTCAGGAACTCCATCCAGGTCTCCCGCATGGGTGGCAGGGGCCCCAGGACTCTGGCCACTTCCTGCTGCCTTCCCAGGCACATTAGCAGGATGTCAGGTGTGAAGCAGGGTAGCTGGGACTCAAGTTGGCACTCCAACAGAGACAGCATCCCCAGAGGCAGCATAGCCCGCTGTGCCGCAACGCCAGCCCCTCTTTGCCAATTATTTTGTCCCCTGGTCTTGAGAAGCTAAATAAAATGATAATGTGACAAACTCGTGTAACCAGAAAAATAGTTTCAAACTGTCAAGATAGAAGATTAGGAGATGACTTATTTTCTAACAGATATTGATGTTACATTTAATGCATCCTCACTGCCATTTGGTAGTTGTCAAAATCCTTGCTCAACAGGAGCAAGTCCGCACTGCCCCCTTGGATACACCCACAGCACCAGACCCTGTTAGTGTCATGTCTGTTTCCTGTGGGTTTCACAGGTCCTTTTACATATGGAGGGCTAGGGACAGTGGAAGCCTGCTACAAAGGCCCTAGCTCATCTCAGATCTCACCACTCACGGTGGGCATCTCTTAAGTTACTTGTTCTTCTGGCTCAGGTTTCCTGCCTTGAATTAAAATACGGCCAAGGCCTTTGTCAACAACAATAGAAAAAGATGGAGTACATGAGATCCACTTTCCCAGAGCCTGATTTACAGCAAGCTTGACTGTCCAAGGAGAGAGCTGAGAGATGTGATTTCACTTTACTATGTTCCCAGTGCAACTCGCTGCCACCACAGCTCACTCCGATGATCAACCCATCGCTTCTGACTGTGTGGGCTGCTTGTCTTACTCTACCACGGGGAGTCCTTTCACAAAGCAGCAAGGGGGCTGGTGAAGCTGCTAATCCAATCCACTGTGGCCATTTGGGGAGTGAACCAGTGGTTGGAACTTCTCTCTCTGCCTCTCTAAATCTGCCTTTCAAATAAATAAATAAATCTTTAAATAAAAGACTAGGGTCAAGCCATCCTGGCCACTGACAGCTCTCCGGCCAAGGCACTCTGCTCAGCAAAACAGCAAAGAAAACAAAGCGAGCACCCTGGGCAGGAACCAGCGCGACACAGGTATTTCACAGGAGAGACCCACAAAGGCTTCCTGGCTCTCCAGGAACGCCCATCTCGGAGCTCCCACGGTCACTTTCCCACAGCACAGGGTCGCTCACAGGTACCTGCAGGCTGCACTGCTGGCTTGCGGTGCACAGGCAGAAGCCCGACAAGGACGAGAGCTTCCGTGTGCCTCCGCCTCTCCGTCTCAGGGAGCTGACCCATCACCTCAAGAGACAGCTGGGACTGGGGCCCCTCGTGCGGCCCCACCTGTGCCACAATCCCATGCAAAATGTCAGCGGCCCCCAGCGAGCACCAAGCTGGACCTTGGTGGCAAGCGTCCCAGTGGCCCTCTCTGCTGACGGCAGCATGAGGCTGTCTTTCCTGCGGTTTAAACTGCGCCTATCCAGCCGGCTCAGATAGGCGTGAAGTTCCCTGCAGTTCCGCCTGCCAGCTTCCTCCTTGGCCAATTTCCCCCCACGCCCGCCCTCCACCTCCAGCGCCTCTTCGCTTCCCTCAGTATCTCTCCTTGCCAAATCCTCTGAACTTTGAATATATTAATAACTTCACCCTTTGAAAATAGGTTGAAAAAGGATTAAACCATCTAAAGAGGTCTTAGCTAACAGGGTAGCCACCAGCTGCATGGGAATACCTCAATTATTTATAATTAAGTTAAAAATCCAGCTGCTCAGCAGCTCCGGGCACATGGGAAGTGATCGGCAGCCGCCTGTGGCTAGGGGTTATCAGACTGGACGGCACAGATGGGGAGCCCGTCCAACAGGGCACAAGGTCTGTTTGACAGGTCTGGTCCAAGCCGCAGGTTGAGCCCCCTCTTGGGAGTGCCTGGGGTTGAGTCCCAGCCCTGTTCCTATACCAGCTTCCAGCCAGTGGATGTCCTGGGAGCCAGCAGGTGATGGCTCAAGTACTTAGGTCCCTGCCACCCATGTAAGAGACCCACTTAGAGTTCCTGGCTCCTGGCTTTAGCCTGGCCTAGCCCCAGCTGTTGTGGGCATTTGGGGAATAAACCAGCAGATGGAAGATCATTCTCTTTCTGACGCTCTGCCTTTCAAATATAACAATAATCTTAGAAAAAAAAAGGACAAAGACAATTCTCCACTCCTCCTCCTGAGGGGGTAGTCCTGCCACCATACTCCTTTTCGTGTCCCCACAGAGATCTTGTGTACCATGAACAGGAGGGATGAATGTGAACCTGTTGTTAAAAATGTAACAGTGGCTTTTTGCACCATGATTTCTTTACTTAATGAAACTTGGAGAAGTAAATATAAGTGTTCAAACAGCTCTTCATTCTTTGTTGTGGCTGCAGGGCAAATCACTGTCACTATGCCAACATCACCATCCCAGCCTCACCTCTTCTGTCACCATGGCAATGTCACCATCCCAGCCTCACCCCCACTGTCACCACGCCAATGTCACCATCCCAGCCTCACCCCCGCTGTCACCACGCCAATGTCACCATCCCAGCCTCACCCTCACTTTCACCATGCCAGCATCACCATGCCAGCATCACCCCACTGTTGCCATGCCAACCTCACCATCCCAGCCTCACCCCCACTGTCACCATGCCAATGTCACCATCCCAGCCTCACCCCCGCTGTCACCATGCCAATGTCACCATCCCAACCTCACCCCCACTGTCACCATGCCAATGTCACCATCCCAGCCTCACCCCAGCTGTCACCATGCCAATGTCACCATCCCAGCCTCACCCTCACTGTCACCATGCCAATGTCACCATCCCAGCCTCACCCTCGCTGTCACCATGCCAGCATCACCCTGCCAGCCTCACCCTGCTGTTGCCATGCCAACACAACCATTCTCTGCTCACCTTTGAATGGCCTGCTCCCCTTCCCAGCACTCTCATCCCACTCCATCCACATCATCTTCTTGCCCTAATAAAAGCCCAGTTATTTCTCAAGGAAGCTGCTTTCCCGGGCTTTCAAGGATAGGCAGCCTTTGCTCTCTCATCTACATTCTCACAGCCTCTTTTTTTAGCCTTACTGGCTGCTATCAAATCACTTCTCTGGCTCCCTCCCTGACTGCTGTCAGTCACCAGCAGACTAAACCACTCACTGCACTTCCTCCTTACTGTTGGCCTGAGTCAGCTTTTCGATACAACAACAAAATACCCCAGGCAACTAACTTTATAAAGACAGAAGGTTCACCAAGCTTAAAGATGTGAACTTTCTGGTCCAAGACTGGATGGTCCAACTGATGGGGCATCTGATGAAGGCAGCAGATGGCAACGTGCAGATGGAGGGTCACACGCGAGCCAGGAAGCAGGGAGAGTGGCTAGGCCCAAACTCTGACTTTTATAACAATCCCCTCTCAAGAATTATCTTCCAAGGGCACATCCCACTAGACCTACCCCCTAAACACTATGTGGATCAAGTTTCCTCCCTCTTAGCACCATTAACCTGTGACAGCAGATTAAAGTCCTGCATGAATTCAGGGCCAAATCTTCTTTAAACCGTAGCACACTCTGACCCTCTCTCCATTTATTACTGACAACAGCACCAACCTCACTGCTTTCCTATCTTCCCCAAATTCTGCAAATATTTGTTAACTTCAGTCCCTGATGGAGCGTCCCCCCCATGTGTGGCCTCACACGTGTCCCTGACCTCCGTTCCCCACCCTACATGAAATCTTGTTCTTGAGTATCTCACTCTCAGATGAGTATCCCACACCATTAAATCTGTGACACAATGAACACTTCTCATCTGTGGTGAATATTCATTCATGTTGCCATTGTTCCTCCCTCCTGCCTTGCCCAGTGTGCATATCTGATCTACTGGGTCCCCCTCCCTTGCAAACATTCTTAACTCTGTCTCCCCTTCTACCAGACTCACTGTTAAAATCCTGACTAGGGGTGAACTAGATTCTCTACCTTCTCCATACCAATATTCCTCACCACAGAAAAAGGATAAAATTTGGAGATTTACATAAAAATAGCTAATTGGTAGGATTATACAATGACGTGACTGCTATGGAAAATAACACTGAATTTCTTAAAAAGAAGTTTAAAGAATTTCCTAAAAAAGAAGCTTCAAGAACTGTTCACATAATTCTGCAATCCCACTTTTGGGTGTATATCCATGAAAATTAAAAGGGGAAACCTCTAAGAAATTTACATGCAGCACGTTCACCATCGCTAGGAAGTAGAAGCAGTCCAGATATTCATCAGTGGATGAGTGGATAAATGAAATGTAATAGACACATACAACAGAATATGATTGAGCCTTTAACAAGAAGGAAATCACTTTCTACAAGGTGAATTTGCCTTGATATTATTCTAAGTGAAATAAGTCACAAAATGATGAATACTGTATGGTTATATTTATATGAGGTATCTAAAGTAGTCAAGCTCAAAGAAACAAAGTAGAATGGTGGTTGCCAGGGGTTGGGGTGTGGGGAGATGGGGATAGAATTTGTTTCCCAAGATGAAAAAGTTCTGGAGATCTGTTTAACAATGCTGAATATAGTTAACACTACTTAACTGTGTTCTTAAAATGCTTTGTGAGAAACTCTGCATTATATTTTACAAAGTTTAAAAAGTGAATACACTATCGGAGCTCCAGTCTGTGAAGGTGTTGAAGCCATAATCTCTTTCTCTGAGCAGCAAACACCACATCACACCCACAGTCAGTATACAGCATTAGTGGATGACAAGGTCAAGAACTAGCTCTGTTCTCTTGGCCCAAGCTCAAGGTTCATTTGGAAGCTTTGGGACCAACCGAAGAGAACAAGAGATGGGAGTGGACTTTTGGTTCAGGGTTTAACACTTGGCTGGGGAAACCAGCACCCCACACTGAAGTGCCTGGTTTTGAGTCCTGCCTCCACTTCCCATCCAGCTTCCTTCTTTTTTAAACTTATGTAAGGTGAACAGATTTCATACACACAGATTTAGGAGTATGGTGATACTTCCCACCCTCCCCTCCCCACACCCATGCTCCCGCTCTCATTTTTTTAAATTTTTACAATGACATATTGTCAGTTTATCTTACCTTCATAAGCATAACCCTCCAGTAAGTAGAGAATTCAACAAATGGCAAGAAGGAAAAAACAAAAACAAAAAAAGCACTGCTCCTCAACAGTAGAGACAAGAGTGGCAAACAATTAAATCTCAAAACTTCTCTCATACCGGTGACTTTTTTTATACTGTATTAGTTACCAAGTATCAGGAAAAACATGGCATTTGTCTTTTTGTCACTAAGTATGAAAACCATGGGGGCAGCAGATGATACCTCAACTACTTGGTATCCTGCTACCCATGTGGGAGACCAGGTGGAGTCAAGATCCTGACTTCAGCCTGGCCCAGTCCCAGTTGTTGTGGGCCATATGGGGAATGAACAAGTGGCTGGAAGATTTCTCTTTCAAATCACAATTTTTTTTAAAAGAGAAGTTAAGAACCAGCAGGACATTTCTCAATTCCTTCTAAGATTATTCTCTAGCAACTAACTCAAAACTAGTGGATTTTCTAGCTATGCCCCTAATATGGAAAAATTGGCTTCTGAGTTGTCAGTAGGTTCAAGACTTTTTTTTTTTTTAAACTTGCATGGGATATGCCAGATATTAAGACTTCAAAGCCAAGAATACAGAGGATCAGAAGTGTTATCTTCATCCATACATCAGGAATCTCCAAATGAACTCACTGCCATCAACACATGGGAACTATGAAAGCCTGTCCTGAGTTTCTGCATTTTATGCAGTAACACACACCTTTGTTTTGTTCCCTTTTGTTTTTTAACTTTCTTTTTTGAGGTTTCCTGATTGGGGATCAGTAAAAGCAATGAAACCAAATACATGTCTTGTTATCAGTCTGAATCCTGGAAAACCTCCGTGTCACCTGGTCAATGTTCGCGAACTTCCAAGATAATAAAGAAGCCACAATGATTTGCGGCTCAGTGACTAATCTGTACAAAATTCATCTCAGCAAAAAAGGAAACTAAAGTTTAAAAAGCAAATTACAGGGGCTGGCACTGTGGCACAGCAGGTAGAGCCACCACCTGCAACACCTGTATCCCATGTGGGCACCAGTTCAAATCCCGGCTGCCCCACTTCTGATCCAGCTCCCTGCTAATGTGCCTGGGAAAGCAGCAGAGGATGGCCCGAGTCCATGGGCACCTACACCATGTGGGAGACCTGGAAGAAGCTCCCGAGTCCATGTAGGAGACTCAAGCCCCTGCAGCCATTTGGGAGTGAAGCAGCAGATGGCAGATCTTTTTTCTCACCTTTGAGGGCACTGCCCAGTAGAAATGTAACATGAGCCTCATATGCAATTTTAAGTTTCTGGAATCCTCATTTAAAAAGGAAACAGAAGCAAAAAACATTCATAGTTTAACCCAATATATCTAAACTATTCTGATGGCAAAACAATATTTTAAACATTAATAAGACTTTTATAGTCTATTGTTCTTACTAAGTCTTTGAAATCTTGTATGTATTTTAGACTTACAATGTACCTTAGTTCAGACAAGTGCGAATGAATCACACTAGCAGCAAATTAAAATTTGCGCTCATTAGTCAATAAGTTACAGAATCACCTTCCAAAAGTTCTCATTTGCCACATCTCAAATCATTACTGTGTGCACTCCCTGGAACCTGAGGATGACCCCACATCCCATTCAAGAGCACCTTCTGTCTGGGCCCCAGCACGAACCACAGCAGGGGGCATTTCCTCATGGATGTTTCACACGCTGCAGAGACGGGTAGAGCTTCTGCCCCGATACACGCCAGCACATGCGTACACATTTACACACACGTGTGAGTTACTATCTATGCATTTGATTCTGGGGTGGGGTTGCATTTTCCACCCTTTGAAGGATGAATTGGTTTGTTTTTCAGATGAGGAAATGACATACAGAGCCGTCACAGAGCTGGCAAGGGGAAGCCTGGGAAGCCCAGAATTTGACTCTCAAACCCGTGTTCATTATTACCTAGGGGTTTCAAAGGGTATAACGGGATGGCAGTTGGAAAAAAAGACATCTTTTATGGCCACAAACACAAACTGCTCTAAGTCAAAAATCTCCACCCACAAGACAAAGCAACATAGCGAAAGGGATGCAAGGCAAGTAGAATAATTCAGACTGCCCTCGAGATGTCTTCTGGGAATTACAGTCATGAAATCATCACACTTGGAAGGGAAAAATGCGTAACAATCCAAGAGAACCTAGAGTCCAATAATGGAGAGAGAGAGGGAGGGTGGGTTGACGAAGGGATGGTCTGCTGGGTGGATGGGTAAATGGATGGGTGGATGGATGCATGCATGGGTAGATGGACAGATAGGCAAGTATCACCCAGGCTCAGGAGCAGAGATTATAAAAGCTGCATCTCTCTGAGAGCCCCAATAGGGTTCTTGCATGTGGCTGACATCACACCTGGTGCTCTCCGAGGCAATCTGGGGACCTCGTTCCCATCACAGGACAAAAGCTGCATGGTGAGCTGCGCAGGGGGCCTAGTTACCTGCAGGGGTTCTGCAGTCAGGAAGAGACAAGGATTCACTTACATGTACTCCCTATGGGCAGAGTGTACAGCGGCCGCGTTGCTGTACCGCCACAGGACGATCGCCGACGACAGGACGTCGAGGATGGCGTCGAACTAGGAGAAGGAGACACACCATTAGTGGCTTTCCAGAGTCAAAAGGGCCCGACTGTGAAGACGCAGGGCAACTGTGTTGGGACTCGGACTATCTGAGGGAGTGACCCCAGAGCAAAGATGCTTCCATGGTTACGGCGCAGCCACTGGTGACCCCCACGGGGAAGCCCCAGGAGTCTGAAGCCTGTGCACCCAAAATGTGGCCTGGTAGTAGCACAGTCCCTGTAACGTGGCAGATTCTGCTTCTGGGGCCCCAGATCTCAGCACTCCAGAGCCAAGGGGTACAGATGCATAGAAGGTTGCACTGCTCTGTAACATGTGCAAGTGGGGATTCTGCCTTGAGCTCTCAATGGGACTGGGGGCTGGGGATACAAATGAGGGTGACCCAGGGTCCCAGGAAATCTGCCAAGACTTTGAAATTAGATACAACAGTCCATGCTTTTGTTTGAAGGACAGCCAAAGAGCAATTGAGTGCAGGAGAACACGTGTGTGTGTGTGAGAGAGAGAGAAAGAAAGAGAGAGAGAGAGAGAGAGAGAGAGAGATGGATGTATGTATTTCTGGGGCTTTGTTTACTTCCGAAGGGTAGATGTGCATTTTTATCGATAGTCTGCATCCTTCATAGGATTCCAAGAAGTATCCGCAATGCTCTAGAATACCAAGATCTTACATCAAAGGACCACAGTGCACTTGAGAACAGGCACGCCTCCCCTGAGGAGGGCATGGCTACAGGTGCACAGGGGAAGGCTGGACGGAGCACCCTGTATGAGTCATCGCACCACACCACACTTCTCATTAGGAAAGTTACAAGCACCAGCTCTTTCTCCAAGAGCCATGAGGCAACGTCCCCTCATCTTTCAACAGATCCGGCCTGTGAAAACAGAGACCTGGCTTTCTGGGACCGACTTCTCCAGGAGCAGGCTGGGCAGCCAGCTGACCTCTGGCTGGGCTACACACATGGCAGTGTGTGCACCCTGCCTCCACCAGCCAATGGCTCACTCTGGCGCAGGCCAGGCCCACATACAACCCAGAAGGGAAAGGGGGCCCAGAATCTCCCAGAGCATCCTCTCAGTCAACCACACTGTGGCAAACATGGTGGCCTCCATCTACGCTTGGGAACCATCTGGTCCTCACAGCTCGACTTCTCATGGATGCGGTTTCAGTAACAGCTGTGTTCCTCCTGCTAAGCTCTCAACTCCAACCAACCACACTCTGCTCTGAGGGCTGGGGCAGGGTCTGCGGGCTCAGCAAACACGTGCAGGACTTCAGGGAAGTACGTTTCAGGTTACTTACTGCAAACCCAAAAGCAGAGGCGCTGTACCTCATAACGGAGACAGCTAAAAAGAAAGAAAATAGCATTCAGAATATTTTAAAAACCTCAAGGACAGTTTGGCTCATTTGTGAGTATATTTGCACATCTGATATGGCCTTGGAAACAGCAGTGGGAAGGTCCCAAGAGGATACAATTTAAAAATTAACCACCCTTATGGAAGCTGAAAATTAAACCAAAAAAGTACAGAGTGAACAGAATAGCTTTGCAGACTCCAAACCACTTCTGTGCCCAGTGTGCTCTCAAGCTCCATAGGGTGGGCTCCAGGACGAAAATGCTGAAGCCGTTGCCACTCAAAAGCCTCCTGTGACTTTGAGAATTTAGAGACGAGGAACAGAGAACTAGAAACTGGGTAGGACTTTCCCAGTGACACAGCAATAACCCACACTGTTTCCATAATAGGGTGGTGAGCACCAGTGTCTCATGCCCACACCAGTGCTAACAGCTGGGAAAGGCGTCCGCCCCCAGAGTTTAAAATCCAGTATAGGCACCAGTACCGCTGTTCACAACAATATAAGTGAGCTTTAAAAAACACACGTCTAGGGGCTGGCACTGGGGTGTAGTGGGTTCAGCTGCCGCCTGCAGTGCTGGCTTCCCATATGGGCGCTGGTTCTAATCCTGGCTGCTCCACTTCCGATCCAGCTCTCTGCTATGGCCTGGGAAAGCAGTGGAAGATGGCTCAAGTCCTTGGGCTCCTGCACCCATGTGGGAGACCCAGAAGAAGCTCCTGGCTCCTGGCTTCAGATCAGTGCAGCTCTGGCCATTGCAGCCAATTGGTGAGTGAACCAGTGGTTGGAAGACTTCTCTCTCTGTCTCTTCTCTCTCTGTGTAACTAACTTTCAAATAAATAAATAAATCTTTAAAAAAAATAAAGAACACACATCTAGAAAAGAGGATGCTATAATTACAATTAAAACATTCTATTTACATTCAAAAACTGAAGGGGCAAATTGATTGGGTAGCACTTCTGCCTCATTTTGTTTTGTGCAGAAATTAAGTCCAGGGTCTGGCGTCGTGGTGCAGTAGGTTAATCCTCCACCTGCGGCATCGGCATCGCATATGGGCACCGGGTTCTAGTCCCGGCTGCTCCTCTTCCAGTCTAGCTCTCTGCTGTGGCCCAGGAGGGCAGTGGAGGATGGCCCAAGTACTTGGACCCCTGCACCCTCATGGGAGGCCAGGAAGAAGCTCCTGGCTCCTGGCTTCAGATCAGCACAGCTCCCACTGTTGAGGCCATTTAGGGAGTGAACCAATGGAAGGAAGAACTTTCTGTCTCTCCCACTGTCTAACTCTCATCTCAAATAAATAAAATCGTTAAAAAGAAATTATGTCCAGCTTCAAAACTTGTTCTTCAACTGAATTAGGGCAGCTCTTCAAACAAAAGCCATAATCACAGGCACAAGTCCCTGTCCAGTGAAGACAGGAACAGTACCCTTGGGGCCAGTAAGCTCTGAGATGGCTCCTCCCCGGCCAGGGGCTGCAATGGGAGAGGCGGGGGCGGGAGACACAGAGGTCTGACCCGCGTGGACTTCCACTCAGCTCACACACAGTCCCTTCTGTGGGACCTGCTTGCCTTCCTATTCACAAGGTTCAGAAACGGGCTGGGGGAGGCCATGGTGCGCAAGGCTCCCTACCCCCAGTCATCACAGGGTCATCTGACCCAAAGTGGACCAGTTTGTAGTTTGTGTCTTAGAAATTGAGACTGGGAGAGCATCTCATTGGTCAACGTAATGCGAATTGTTGGACACACTGGAGCTGGCATCTGCCATCGTTTGCTGTAAAGCCAGAAGAGCAGGAAGGCAGGGATGGGGCACAGGCAGCGACGGGACAACAAAAACCACCGGCTTCTTAACAGCACCAAGCCCTTCCCGACACTCACCCACAGTCCAGTCCTCCGGCTGTGAAAGGCGACAAAACCACTAAATCCCTGACCCTTTCTGGTTCTGACAGGAGCTGCTCCCAGTGTCCCTGCTGCTCTGACCACCACAGGGGACAGCAGGGCCAGCTGTGCACCGTGGCCAGCTGCAGCGTTCACGCGCAACACAGACGCGGTGCTTCCAAGGGCACTGGACCTTCAAGAACTCCAGCTCCTGGCTGCAGGGGCAGGTGCAGAAGAGGCAGCTGATCCCTGGGGAGCTGCCCCGCGCACCACGGATGCCCTATAGAATGCTGAGCCTGGCTCCAGGGCAGTGCTCAGCCTCTGCTAGTGTGGGGTAGTGACATTTCACAGAAACAAGTCCAAGAGGTACTTGGACTTTTTTTTTTTAACCCTGTGCTTTCCAGGGGCTGCTGCTATAACAGCAAGGGCAACCTTTTAATGTCTATTAGCGTCATGTGCAGATGCTCAATCTTTTTAACAGAGGAAGGATGGTTTCTTGGCTGGAGGGTCTACTCCGAGTCTACCTATGCCCTCCAGCCTGGGCCACACAGACAAGGCACAACTGGACAAGTGTTCCCCTCCATGCGCCATCACAGACGACCCCAGAGATTATGAGCAGGAGGCCACTGGTGTAAAATATTGGCATCTAGGGGCAGGCATTTGATGCAGCCATCAAGACGCTGCTAGGGATGCCTGCATCCCACACTGCAATACGTGGTTCAAGCCCCTGCTCCTCTGCTTCCGATCCAGCTTCCTGCCAGTGCATATCCTAGGAAGCAGCAGGTGATTGCTCAAGTATGTGGGTCCCTGCCACCCACCTGCAAGACCAAGACTGGGTTCCTGGCTTTGGCCTGGCCCAGCACTGGCTTCGCAGACATTTGAGGAGTAAACCAGCAGATGGGAGATCAATCAATCTTTCTCTTTGCCTTCCAAATAAAATTTAATTTTTTTTAAACAAGAGATTGCATCTGATTGCATTGAGAGATCAGACATTACACACTGTGAGGTTTCCTGGACTCACTTAGAATCTAATACCCGTGATTACAAATCTTCTCAGAATTACATGGGCAGGTTCTGCTGGTGTGAGAGAGTGAAGCCTGCCCAGGCACACGCGGTCTATCAACACTGCTCGCACCGAGAGAAGTGCGAACAGGAGGGCTCTGGGCAGCCCACAGCCTTCAGAGAGGCCCATCACTCACTTGTGAGTTGCTTCCATCTAACTTCCCTGATGATACAGGAGAGGAATGCCACAAATTGCATGGGAATCAGGACAGCACTGGAGGGCCCTCCACCCGCCCTTGCTCCGGCAGCTCCCCTCGGAGGCCAACTCCAGCCCTCACTACTGAGCAGCAGTCAACAGCCACTGGCACAGGAACCAAATGCAAGAGCTCAGATGGCCTTTTAGGAATTTCTGAGGGTTGTCGGCTAATAATTGCATTGTCTTCAGCCAATCACTCCCTAAGGCGCGTCCTAATTCCCAGGAAAGACTGAACTCAATGGAGAAGATCCGGTTAGCATAGACGGCTACTGCACTCCTTGAAAGATGTAGCAAGCAGTGGGGTTTTCATCAGGAGTTCACAGCTTTCTTCATGCAAATGCTGAGTTCCTGGGCCAGAATGACTACCCAAGGCAGGAATGACACCATGAGACGCCTCTGGAGAGCCAGGCACACCTAACTGAGCATAGCCAAAAGCCACCAGAGAGCCAGCCAAGTCCAGCACCTTTCACAGAGGATGACAAAGCCCTTTCAAGATCAGAAAACAATGCTGCACACTGGCCAAGAGCCAGGCAACCCGGCAGCCTGCAATAGGAGCTCTCCCGTGAAGGCAGCCCTCAGACAAAGCAGCGGCCATGGAGGCGAAGGTACTGAATTCACCTTGGCAGTCAAGCACCTGACCAGCAGCCTCCAAGTTCATCTGGAGAGCACCTTATCAGAATCCCCTAGGGACGTTCTCCACAATGTTTCTGCTCCTCACGTTTAGAACCTGTTTCCATTGCTCTCATTGCTCATCACTTAACCACACACTCAGGGAGCTGGTGGCAACTGACAGCCTACAAGGTAGGCAATTATAGGCTACCAATAGCTTCACTAGATTCTCCAAGGACTGGGGGCCTGGGTTCCCCACCTCTTGCTCCCCATGGTGACAATGCAAGGTGTTACCATTGGATTAGACTGGACTGACATTAATCAAAAATACATGCCAAGGATGCAGCCAGGCTCCTCTTTCTTTACCTGCAGGCTTTCTTTTTCCTAAGGCACAGAATCCTCCAAATGTTCATAGAAAACATGGAGAGCTGTTGGTCAGGGCTTGCCCAGGTTCTATTCCCCACACTGGAGACAGCATCCCGACTCTCTCCTGGGGGAGAAAATGGCACCTGCCCAACCACAGACAAGGTGATGTGGATGTGTGAACATCACCCCTACTCTATCTATCTCAGTAACTCATCCCACATCCGAAGATAAGGATTCAAAGGTGGCACAACTCAGCCTGAGCCCATGAGAACCTGTCTCAAATATTCTGCTAGAAATATTAAGTCAGGGAATGTCTCCCTCAGAGGGGATTTTAGAGCTGGTTGGAGGAGATCTTGGGGTACATAAATAATGTGTTTCCGAATGAAGTCAACACACAAGAAAGTAGATGTTCAGGATAAGAGACACCGATCAGACTCCTGATAAGTTCAAGTCCGCCTGAAAACTGCCCTTCTGTCTCAAATGTTACTCATTAATTTCATTCATTTGCTTACTTTAGTTTGAATGGAGTTTCTATCACCTGTGGCCAAATGAGTTTTTATTAAGACTTAGACCCAATGAACCCATGTCCAAGAATTTCTTTTAGTGCCTAAGAAAGGAAAAACACTACACAACAGGCTTAGAGCAGGTTCATAGGATTTATAGGAACAAAGATAAGATGTACTGTGGATGTGCAGTAGTGGGGTGATGATCACCGTGTAGCCCATTCAAAGAACAAGCTTGGGGAGGTGTCGTGGTGCAGCAGGCTAAGCCATCACTTGGTTGCTCACATCTCATACCATAGTGCTAGTTCAACTCTCAGCTATTTTGCTTCCAATGCAGCTTCCTGCTAATGTACCTGGCAAGGTAGTGGAAGATGGACCAAGTACTTGGATCCCTACCACCCATGTGGGAGACCAGGATGGAGTTCTGGGCTCCTGGCTTTATCATGGCTCAACCCCAGCTGTGGCAGGCACTGGATAGTGAACCAGCATATGGAAATGTGTGTGCATGGGGGCTCACTCTCGCTTGATCTCTCTCTCCCTCCCTCCCCCACCCTGCGTCACTCTTTCAAATAAGTATATGCCTATATGTACTCTATATATACCTATATATGTACCATATATATACTATATACATGCCTATATACCTATATGTACATATGTAACAAATATGTAACTATTTACAAAGAGTACTATCAATGTGTACATTAATATATTGGATAAGATAATGATGTTGATAAAAAGCAGACAGGTGGCATGGTGGGTGCTACAGGTTCCAGGTGCCATGGGAAAGGACAGATCTGGGACAGAAGTTCTGGCTAGTGCATGTGCAAACTGAATGGCAACATCAGAAGAGGCTTCACTGAGAAGGCGACATTTCAGCAAAGATCTGAACAATGTGAAGCACCCAGCCATGCAGTTACTTGGAGGAAGAACTTCTCAAATAATGAGAAGAGACAGTGCAAGGGTCCTGAGGTAGAACATGTGACAAGAACATCAGGCCATTTAGGCTGAAGCCAAAGGAAGCAGTAAACTATGTCAGACAAAAAGGGCAAGACACAAGATCTAAGTGACGTGCTTAGCTCTATAGCACAACTATGCTTTTAAAATGCATTGAAACAAATTGAAAAGGAGGGAGTCAAATTATCCCTGTTTGCAGATGACATGATTCTACATACAGAAAAACCAAATGACTCCACTAAGAGACTATTGGAACTCGTAAGAGTTTGATGAAGTTGCAGGATATACAATCACACAAAATCAGTAGCCTTCATATACACAGACAATACCATGGCTGAGAAATAACTTTTAGGATCGACACCATTTACAATAGCTACAAAAACTTAATTACATTGGAGTAAATTTAACCAAGGATGTGAAAGATCTCTACAATGAAAACCATAAAACATTAAAGAAATAGAAAACAGCACAAAAAAGGAAAAACCTACCATGTTCATGGATTAGAAGAATTAGTATCATCAAAATGTCCATATTACCCAAAGCAATTTACAGATGCAGTGCAATCCCAATGCCAACACCAATGGCATTCTTCTCAGATCTAGAAAAAGCAATGCTAATATTCATATGGGCCGGCGCCGCAGCTAAATAGGCTAATCCTCCACCTAGCGGCACCAGCACACCTGGTTCTAGTCCTGGTCGGGGCACCAGATTCTGTCTCGGTTGCCCCTCTTCCAGGCCAGCTCTCTGCTATGGCCCGGGAGTGCAGTGGAGGATGGCCCAAGTGCTTGGGCCTTGCACCCCATGGGAGACCAGGAGAAGCACCTGGCTCCTGCCATTGGATCAGCACGGTACGCCAGCCACAGTTCGCCGGCCGCGGCGGCCATTGGAGGGTGAACCAATGGCAAAGGAAGACGTTTCTCTGTCTCTCTCTCTCACTGTCCACTCTGCCTGTGAAAAATAAAAAAAAAAAAAAACTCTCATTCAAGAGACCCCCAAATAAATAAGACAATCTTAAGCAACAAAAACGAAGCCAGAGGCATCATAATACCCAATTTCAAGACATGCTACAGGGCAGTTATAATTAAAACAGCCTGGTACTGGTACAAAAACAGATGGATAGACCAATGGAACAGAACAGAAACACCAAAAATCAATGCAAACATCTACAACCAACTTATATTTGTTCAATGAGCCAAAACCAATCCCCAGAGCAAGGACAGTCTCTTTAACAAATGGCGCTAGGAAAAATTCTACTTCATATGTAGAAGATGTATGGCTACACCTTACACCTTTCATAAAAATCAACTCTAAAGGGATCAGTTGTCTAAATCTATGACATGACACCATCAAATTACTAGAGGAAAACATTGGGGAAACTCTGCATAGGCAGACCTCCTGGAAAAGACCCCAGAAACACAGGCAATCAAAGAAAAATGGAGAAATGGGATTACATCAAGCTAGAAGCTTCTGCATTACAAAGGAAACAGTAAAATAAAGATACAACCACCAGAATTGGAGAAAACATTTGTAAAATATGAAAGGATTAACATTCAAAATATATAAAGATAAAGAAACTCAATAAAACAATCTAGTTAATAAATGCACAGAGGACATGAACAGGCATTCTTCAAAGGATACAATTCAAATGGCCACCAGACACATGAAAAAAACTCAGGATCACTAGCCATCAGGGAAATACACATAAAAACCACAATGATGCTTCACCTCACCACAGTTAGAATGACTCTCATACAGAAATCAAAAAAACAATAAATGCTGCTGGGGATGTGGGGGAAAGGGTACCCTAATCCACTGCTGGCGGGAATGTAAACTAGTACAGCCATTATAGAAGACAGTATAGATTCCTCAGAAATCTGAAAATAGATCTATCACATAACCTAGCCATTCTACTCTTGGGAATTTACCAAAGGGCAATGAAATCAGCATAACAAAGAGTTATCTGTACCCCCATGTTTATTGCAGTTCAATTCACAATAGCTAAGATATGAAATCAACCCAGATGTACATCAACTGATGACTGGATACAGAAAATGTAGTAGATACACACTATGGTATACTACTCAGCCATTAAAAAAAAAAAAAAGAAACCCTGTCTTTTGCAACTGACAAAAAAAATGGATGCAACTAGAAACCATTATACTTAGTGAAATAAACCAGTCCTGAAAAGACAAATACTATAGGTTTTCCCTGATATGTGCTAACATATATAGAGTACAAAAAAATGTAATGTTGGGGTCAGCGCTGTGGCATAGCAGGCTAAACCTCTGTCTGCAGTACTGGCATCCTATATGGGCACTGGTACCAGTTTCAGCTGCTCCACTTCTGTTCCAGATCCCCAATAATGCAACTCAGAAAGCAGTGTAGGATGGCCAGATGATTGGGCCCCTGTACCCACATGGGAGGCCTGGAAGAGGCTCCTGGCTCCTTCCTGGCCCAGCCCTGGTTGTTGGGGTCATTTGAGGAGTGAACCAGCAAATGGAAGATCTCTCTCCTTCCTCTCCTCTTTCCCCTCTCCCCCTCCACCCTCACTGGAACTGACTTTCAAGTAAAATAAAATGTAATATGAGAACATTGACATTGAGATTTTTTTTTAATACAAGAGTATAGTCCTTGTCTATACTCTTGATGAACAGTGGTTTTTGCTACTTACTTCTTGTTGAATTCTTTATTTGGTGGAAGGTTAAGCTTATGATTATAAAATACACTGAAAGTATGTCATAACAATTTAAAGAATAAAAAAGGAAGGAGGAAGGAGGGTGAGAGTGTGGGCGGTAGGGTGGGAAGTATCATTATGCTCTGAATGTGTATATATATCAAATACATAAAATGTGTTCACCCTATATAAACAAAAATTTTAAATAAAAAAATATAGAAGGGAAAATGCATTGAAAACTAGAAAAATATTTTCTCAAAACAGTAATGAATCTTCATTACTATTTTGGGAAGCTTTCTATTTAGTTTTTTTTTTTTCACATTTTCTACAACCATCAGTGATAACCATTCAAATCAGAAAAAGTCAGTTTTATAAGGCAGAAAAAAATCATCCAAGTCGTAGGAACACAACCAAGGGTCGCAAACAAGAGCAGAAACGAGGGGCTGCAGCAGAAGGCTCTGAAGGCGCTGGCTCACAGAAAGCACCTTGCCACACATGCCTGGACTCCTCTAAGTTCCTGAAATCCATTTCTCTAAGCCCCATCACCCATATGAGCGGGTTGCTAATGGTCCAAAGAGTTTGAGCATACCAGGGAGGACCAGAGAGGCCAGGGTGTGACACACAAGCAAAGCATCTCTTCAGGCCTGGGCACAAGTTTGCCTGTCCTCCACTTCTACTTTCATTTACATGTCAAGAGGGTAATGACAGCTACACTCCCAGCAGCACACACAACAAACATATTAGATAAATATTTATACAGGTCTCGTTAAAAGACCAGAGCTGCTTTAACTAAGCCTCACTCATGCCAGGCCAGAAAGTGCCATGAGCTGGAAACTGAAATTCAAACAGAAAGACAGCTGGAAAATGGACAGGACCCAGGCAATCCATTGTTAGGGAAAAGCCAAATGCAAATCCCACAGCTGAATAAGCATCGGGCTTTGACAGGGCACGGAGCAAGGTTGAGACAAAGCGCCTTGGAAATGCACAGAAAGGCCAGGGTACCAGCAAGGCAAAGAGGAATCAATGCCACTGACAGCTCCTCCACAACATTAAACAAAGAATGCCATTTCCATTGCAGGCAAGACTTACAGCAACAATGAGGACCCATCTGTCATTCTCCCCAAGGTCACACAATAATTACCTCGACCCTAGCACTCCTTAGCAATACCCCAGGCCCCTTAACACCTCCAAGTTGCTAAATTATGTGACCAGGAAAGCCCTGTTAATAAATCAATCCTACTTTAATTACAATGCCTGTATCACTCAGACGCCTGGCAACCCCCCAACCATACCCATGTAACAAAGCCGCCTGGAGAACCATCCCATCACATACCAACAATGGATGCTCTCAGGCCAGCCAAGACCCAGGCAGCAATAGATAGAACAGAGAGGTCAAAGTTCTATTCTATTTGGTTCTATTCCATTCTACTCATTTATTTTTTAATTTATTTGACAGATAGAGTTAGAGAGAGAGACAGAGAGAAAGGTCTTCCTTCCATTGGTTCACCCCCCAAATGGCTGCTACAGCCGGAGCTATGCCAATCCCAAGCCAGGAACCAGGTGCTTCCTCCTGGTCTCCCATGCGGGTGCAGGGGCCCAAGCACTTGGGCCATCCTCCACTGCCCTCCTGGGCCACAGCAGAGAGCTGGACTGGAAGAGGAGCAACCGGGACTAGAACCCAGCGCCCATGTGGGATGCCAGCCCCGCAGGCGGAGGATTAACCAAGGGAGCCACAGTGCTGACCCCTCATTTATGTTCTAACTTGCTGTAGTGGGACCTTGAAGGGCTTGCAGACTGTCTCTCCCACTCAGACAAGATGGTAACACACTGCAAAGAACGAGTGACGGGACGCTGAATTCAGTCACTCCTGAAAGGGAAGAGGGAAACTACTGGAGAAACAAACGAACAAGGTGGCCGCTTAGCTCAGGAAACTACTCGCCTTCAGCTGCAGGATGGTTGCTTTCTGTTACCTATCCAAGCAAGGATTTGCAAAAGGGCTGCCTAAGGAGAAACCCAGAAGTTTGTTGTTGTTGTTTGTTTGGTTTTTGGCCTCTACTCCAACAGTAGCTACCAGGGCGTTTAAAACAGGAGACTTCATATTCAACAAAAACAAAACAGCTACCAAAAAAAAAAAAAAATCAACTTCCACCTTTGGCTTCTCTCAGTAAACAGAGCTGCCTTTGGCACAGCGGGGCCAGCCCTGTGTGTGGATGGGGCAGGTGTTCTGTGCTGCTTTCTCTCGGCACTACTGCCGGTCTGCCTCACTCTCCTCCTGCCCGACCCAGCCTGACCCACTTGATTCTCGGCCTGGCCAGTGCCTTCTATTCAGAGTACCTGTGTGGCTGCTAGCAACTGGAAACTGGTATCTAGGTAAGTTTTCATGCTCTACTCCCATTATTCCTAATACGACTCAGAGCCTCCTCTGACAGGCAATGCCCCCTGCCCCCTCTGCCCTCCCCTTTCAGCACACAGAAATGGCCCTTGTCTACCCCCAACTGGCTTTGTTACCAGAGAAATTGCAGGGTTCTTGTCTTCGCACAAGAAAGAATTCAGGCGTGAGACAGAATAGTGGGAGGTAAAATAGCAAGGTTTATTAGGGAAGGGACATCCGTAAGGGTGGATGGGCACCTCTCCAGACAGAGCCTAAGAGAGTGCCCAATTGCTTGGACTGGGGGGGGGGGGGTGAGGGGGTAAGGAGCGAGGTTACAAGGTTGAGTAGAGATTACACCTGACCAGGCCAGGCGGGCGGCTCAGCAGCAGAGAGGCAGAGGGCTGAGCGGGCAGTCCCATTGAGGCTGGGGGTTTTTAAGGAGATGGGTCTTGCTTCCCCATCTCTGCTCCTCTTGGAACAAAGGGCTTTTTGGATGTAAATAGAAAAACTTCTGAGTTTTCCCCTGAAGGTATCAGACAGGAGGAAGCCTAGCTGGCGCCATCCTGAGTTTGGAGGAAGGGTGAGCAAGACCTCCTGGAGAATGGGGATAGGAGCAGGGTGTTTGAAATGCAGATACTGGGCTGCATCTGGGAGAAGGGGCGGGGACCCCCACCTGGCAGGTTATCAGGTAGAAGGGGGCAGGGCAGGATGCGAAGGCCGGGCTGCTCCTGAAATGTCAGGATGACTCTGAGATGCAGATGCATATGCTGGACATAGAGGTCTTCTCTTTAGGCCTTTATGTCATACACACATAAGCTCATAACTGACTTCCTACCTAATAGCTTAAGAAAGGTTGAAGTCAAGGGTACATCCTATTTGTCTCTAGCTCCAAGCCTGAAAGCACATGCATACCATTAGTGTTCAATAAATGCTTAAGTAAACTAAACTGGACCAGAGCTAGAGACTCTAAAACCCAATAACTGCATCTGGCTTTCATTTAAAATGCAATGATTAATTCATGCCAGAAACTCCAGTGAGTGCTTTGGGCACCAGAGCCAGCAATGGCCAGGATGCTGTCACCCAAGGTCATCCTTGCCAGGCCACTAAGACGGCCTGGTGTCTGGCACTGCCGATATCATAGTACACACGGAACCTCTTTGGTTTAACCAGCTGCTCAAGGAACATTTCAAAGAACAGAACATATTGCGAGGAAGAAGAATATACTGCATAAGACCTTAAGATTTAGTTTAAAGAAACTGTGCTGAATAAATATTTACTCATTGGAGCTGAATCGCAGTCATTAGAAGACCATTAACATTATCACTCAGGGAATACTATTTTTTTTTTTGGCCTGTCACTTTACATTCACATTCTAGTACTATTTTTTTTCACTCAGGGAATTAAAGCAAAACATATTGGGACAGAGCCCTCTTCTCTCCTCCCTCCCCACCACTCTCCTCTATCAAACCCACAAAAGCATCAAGAATGGAAAACTAGAATACAATGATCCTAGGAGGTAAAGATTAGTCAACCCCAAGACCCCTAAGTTATAAAGTTTACCCACCAATACACTAAAATTCAAACAACACAACAGGAATCCCATGGTTTCAGTGTCCCCCCAGAGCTTCATGGGTGGACTTCATCTCCAGTGCAAGATATCAAGAGGATGGGAACTAAACTGGGCTATAGCATTCAGAATTGGGCCCTTTGAGAGGTGACTAGGATTCCATTAGGGTGCAGTCCCCATAATTTAACCTTTGTGGCTTCAAAAGAGGCAGAGAGAGACCAGATAGACACACACATGCATGCGCCCTGTCTCTTCCAACTCCACCAGCAAGAAGGCTATCATCTCCAGAATCATAAACTTAACTAAATCTGTTTTCTCAAGGGAGCAGCCTACCTGCAGTATTTTGTTATAGTAACCAACTATGAACTAACATAGTAAAGATGCTGAGAGCTGATAACACAAATCATAGTCAGAGCTCAGTTTTCCACAATTAGATGGCATAGTCATCAAGAGCCCCAACAATTATCCCTACAATGCAACAGCTTGGGCTAAGTTGTAGCATCTACCCTTGAGCCCTTTCCCCATATTTCACACTCTGGAGAGCAGGAAGTAAAGCCAAAGGAGAAATGGCTCAGACACTGGGATGTGAATCAGGCAGCTGAGAAACAAGTGGCTTTGAGAATAAGGGTAGCTACAGCTCTGCTGTCGGCCAGACAGCGAGACATTCTCCAAGGCAGACTGAGTGGGAAGTGTCCTGAGGCAAAAAATAATCAGATGGAAGCAGCCTTCATGTTCCTCCCTCATGCCCAACTCTCCATAAAGCCACAATCATCACAACATTGAGGTGGTGGAAAACTGGTAGACAGACCAGGGAACTGAAGAGAATAAGTTAATGCAGTAAGGCCATCAGACATAAAATCAACACACAAGGATCAGTTACTCTGTATTACCACCAATAGTAAGAAAATTCGGTTTTCAACAGATAATATCAAATACATCAAATTCCTAGAAATAATGAAAAAACATGTAACACCTTTACCCAGAAAAATAAAAAGAAATTATTGAAAATTAGATTAAATACATGGAAAGAAATACCATGTTTGTGAATAGGAAGACTCAATGCTACCAGTCAAAATTCTAGGTTTCTATGGACAGAATTGATAGGATGATGCTAAGCTTTATGTGGAAAGTGAAGAGGATCAAAATATCAGCACAAGACAAACACATAAGCATGGTCACCTGGCTTATACTCAAGAAAGGTGCCCCTGAAGGACACTGGGGACAGACTGTTTTTTTCAATAAATGGTGCTGAGCCAACTGGATAGTCATATGAAATGACTGAATCTTGACCTACCTCACACCATACACAAAACACACTTGTAGATGACCTATAGATATCAATGTGCAAGATAATATAGGAAATATTGTATCACAGATTACTTACCCCAAGATTATGAAAATAAACACAGCATAAAAGCCTTCAGCAACAAAGATCAGTAACTGAACTACAAAGAACCAATTGGAAGAGCAAACCAAAAGCCATAGAATGGAAAATAAATTTAAAACATTTAGAACAACCAGGGGACTTGTATCCAGAATATACCAAGAAGTTTGACAAATGATTAAGAGAAAAACAACTCAATAGGAAAATGGGCAAAAGATTTAAGAAGACCTTCATAAAAGGTGAAACAATGATACAGTAAGCACATGGAAATATGCTCAACTTCATTAGTCATCAGGGAAGACAAATTCAGAACCACAGAGAGATACCATTACAAAACCAAAAAAACAACTAAGAAAAAGCACTGACCACTTCAAATGCGGGTGAGCACGCACAGCTGGCAGTCTCAGAAGCAGCCAGAGGATATGCAAGTTTGTACGGACATTTTCAGACACTGGTTGCCAGCATTTATGGAAGGTGATCAACCTCTGTGACTGAACCACAGATTCAACAGAAATTCACACCTATGGACACCAGAAGATGCTTACAAAAGTGTTCCTAGCAGCATTATTTACAAGTGGGAAAAACACGAACAACCCAAATGTTTGTCAATAATGGAAAGATAAAACAGTAGTGTGCTCATCCAATGGAAGACCACATAACAATTAAATGAATTACAGCTAATCAAGAGTACATGTATGAATCACAACAAACAATGAGAAAAAAAAAAGCAAACACAAAGACATTCAATAAACTTTGTGTGATTCTGTCTCAGAAATATTCAAGAACAGACAAAGCAGCAAAAATCAGGTGACAATGACAAAAATGGTGACAAAAAGGAGGACAGTGGTTACTACTGGGGTAGGGATCAGTGACTGGGAACAAGAGAAGGGTTTCTTTTTTTTAAAAAGTGAATTCACTTATTTGAAACTCAGAGTTAGAAAGATGGACAGATAGAGTGAGAGAATCTTCTCTCTGTTGGTTCACTCCTCAAATGGCTGAAACAGCCAGCACTGGGTCAGGCCAAAGCCAGGAGCTTCTTCCAGGTCTCCCACACGGTTGGCAGGAACCCAAATACTTGGGCTATCTTCTGCTGCTTTCCCAGGCCATTAGCAGGGAATTGGATTAAAAGTGGAGCAGCTAGGACTCGAACCAGCACACCGGTCTAAAAGAAAGTTTTCTAAGGTGAGAAGATGAGTGTGAGTAAAAATTAATTAAGCTATACAATTTTATAGGTCACTCTTATGTATGTTTATTATGCTTTAGTTTTAGAAGAATACAGGCAATCAGTTTAGAAATAAAAGTTCAGCTGGCGCCGTGGCTCAACAGGCTAATCCTCCGCCTTGCAGCGCCGGCACACCGGGTTCTAGTCCCGGTCGGGGCGCCGCATTCTGTCCCGGTTGCCCCTCTTCCAGGCCAGCTCTCTGCTGTGGCCTGGGAGTGCAGTGGAGGATGGCCCAAGTGCTTGGGCCCTGCACCCCATGGGAGACCAGGAGAAGCACCTGGCTCCTGCCTTCGGATCAGCGTGGTGCGTCGGCCGCAGCGGCCATTGGAGGGTGAACCAACAGCAAAAGGAAGACCTTTCTGTCTCTCTCACTGTCCACCCTGCCTGTCCAAAAAAAAAAAAAAAAAAAGAATAAAAGCTCAAGAGCCTATAAAGTAAGAAAGGACATAAACAGGAAACTTTAGAAAAGGAATATAAAGTGGCCAATAGGCATAAGATGGAAAAAATGAATAAAAAAATGAAGATCAGTTCTACTTTGACTTGTAAAAAAGGTAGAAATAGGGGCCAGCACTGTGGTAGAACAAGTAAACTGCTGCCTGCAGAACCAACATCCCATATGGGAGACGGTTCTAGTCCAGGCTGCTCCATTTCCAATCCAGCTCCCCACCATTGTACCTGCAAAAGCAGTGGAAGATGGCCCAAGTCCTTGGTCCCCTGCACCCACGTAGAGAACTGGAAGAAGCTCCTGGCCCCTGGCGTCAGATGGGCCCAGTCTTGGCTGTGGTAGCCATGTAGGGAGTGAACCAACAGATGGAAGATCTCTCTCTCATGCTGCCTTTCAAATAAATAAAATAAATCTTTTTCAAGGGGTAGAAATAAAGTGATGTTTGCAAATGCCTTAAGTGTTGGTGAGAGTATGGGGATATAAGTCTTCTCATTTAGTCTCAGTGGGGAAAACTCTTTGAAGGCCATTTTGGAAACGTTTATCCAAATCTAAGGCAAACACGGGCTGGGAACTTGGTGCAGCAGTTAAGAAGTCGCTTGGGAAGCTTGCAACTCCTATCCAGGACTGAAGAGTCCTGGATCTACCTCCAGTTCCAGCTTCCTGTTCATGCACATTCTGAGAGGCTGTGGTGATAGTCCAAGTACAGTCTCTGCCACTCGCATGGGAGACCTGAATTGAGTGCTGGGTTCCTGGGTTCTGCCTGGCCCAGCCCTGGCTGTTGCTGACATTTGATGAGCAACCTAGCACACAAAAATGTTCTTTTGCACCTGTTCTTTGTCTCTGTCTCTGTATGTCTGTTTGTCCTTCAAATAAAAACAAATGAAAACAAAAGTCTTTTAATATATGGTGCACATTCTTTGAACCTAGCAGCCCTACATTCAGAATTATATTCTATCCTTGTACTAGCACAGGTATAGGAAAAATACATACCAGAGTCTTCATTACAGATGTTTAGCAACAAAACTGACCACCAAGACATCCCTTACCAAAGGAATGATTCGCTAAACCATCGTATGCCCATACTATGAGATATCATTAAGCTCTTAAAAAAGATTGTATTATACTGCAGAATACAGTGAGGAAATAAATTAAGGTAATTAATGGAGTATTAAGGCCTCTCTGTACATGCACAAGTGTGTACAGAAATACTTTCACATACATGCAAGTAACATTTCAGAGAAGCTACACAAGGAGCCATGGATGATGATTACCTCCATAGAAGGGGACTGGGAATGTGAGGTTGAAAGTTAGCTCTCGGCCCCCTCTTAGATCCCTTAGGTTGCTTTCAATATTTTACATGTATACCTGCACATATTTCCATGATGAAGATAGAGGTTCATAGGCCACGATCAATGAAAGCAATCTAACCACTTTTCACATGTCACCGTAAATCAGTACGTTGTTTCTCAACTTAAACTAGATTTGACAAAAAGGGCTTGTGCAGATGGAAATTTAAGTTGCTAGCATTTTAGACTACCTAGGTGCACACTCCACTATACAGTTACAAATC
This sequence comes from Sylvilagus floridanus, assembly GCA_949820135.1. Classification (NCBI taxonomy): domain Eukaryota; kingdom Metazoa; phylum Chordata; class Mammalia; order Lagomorpha; family Leporidae; genus Sylvilagus; species Sylvilagus floridanus. The sequence goes on from OX463236.1 coordinate 76,328,641, forward strand.
AAACAGATTTCCTATTTGTCAATTTCCACAAAATAAAATTCGAGTCTAGGGTTTTCCAAAACTAAAAAGTTCCCAAGGTATCTATCTTCTTTCCCCATTAGCCACGAACTCTTTCCTTCCTAGTTGAAGATAATGCTAGTGGAGAATCAAGACCAGTAAGACAAAGACAAGTCTTTTCAGCGGTCTACTGCCCTGGACATCAACTGGGTAAATACAAAGACTGGGTCTCCACTTGGCTACAGTGCCTCTTCTGTCAGGGGTCGAAAACTTTTGTGCTGTCCTTTATAGAGTTTGCCATCATATTTGACATAGTTAACTGCATAACCTTCACATTCTTCCCACTTAGAAATAGATTCAAATAAGATTTATAACAATAGCAAGTAATTTATTTATTTAACAGACATAACTCACATTATTTGAAAGATCATGGTAACTGATCCAGGCCTATTATGCTTCAATACACTATCACCAGCTTTCACTAACCTTGAACATGAGGCTATGCAGAGGTAGAAATAAGAATGGACAAAAGGAATCTCAAGTCCAATTTTTCAATCAATAAATGTGCTCTGTGAGCATTCTAAAGTGAGAATGCAACAAAGACAAGGTGTCACCAGCTCTATCACACCAACACAACTTCATAAGAGAATCAGAGTCATCAGCATAAGAGCAAATATGGTAGATATAACCCCCAAACATGAAATTGTAGATGCCCTGTGATGTCACTTTGCCAGAGGCTCATAGTGCCAGAAATCCATGGTTATCCAGACACAATAGCCGGGACTGAGCTCTGATAGAATTTCACAGATGGAGAGCTCCGTTTCTGGCATTTTAAATAAACTGAAACACTTTCTCAGAGATATTGAGCTATAAATCAAAGATGAATCAATGTTGATGCTCCGAAATAAAAACAAGGAGTCACGGTTTGCCTTGTTCCAACGACAATAATTCTCCCCTGATAGTGTCAGATTTATTTCTACTCAGTACAGATATGTAACTCATAACCAGGCCACAGAACACTACATTAAACATTTCCAAACTCTCCGCCATGATTAGACTATCCACTTCAGGGCTTTTCAAAATATAACCCCTAAAGGACCACACCAGGGCTCCTCATCCAGCCCCTACCTCATTTCAATCAGACCAGCTTCCTCCTAACCTCTACTAAAAACCAGAGCACTTGGAAGACACTTCAGTAAATGAAGACTCTCCACCCCACCCACATTCATGAGAGGGAGGGCCTTCACACTAGTCAACATCCTTGTAGGTAGGATTGGTATTCTACCCATAAGTACAACCAGAGTCCCTAACCCAGACTGAGCCTCTACAACAATCGATGTCACTTGGGAAAATAAGGGCATATTCTGTTTCCATGCTCAGACACAGCTGCCAACCACCAACAACCGATGGGGAACCTACATGGTTCAGCTCACAGGCGCCACATCCCTTTTCCTGGATGGTCATTTCTGCTCACTCTGCCTTCCTTCTGGCTTTAAAAGAAAAAGTCCACTTTCTTTGGGCAAAGGGCTGTTCCCTCTCAATGGGGTGGCTGTGCTAGAATGAATCTGCCCACTTCCACTGGAGAAAAGCTTGTGACCAGACTGCAGAGTGCCCCATCCCCTAGACACAGTGCCTGGACAAGCACTTGGAGTGCCTGGAGACTCGGGAAATGCTGTAACAGAAAAAGGGTTTTGTCCTCTTGGTATTATAAAGGGTTAGGACCATTCATGGCTACCCACGTGGAGAGCTGGCCCAAGGATGAAATACAGGAGACACAAACAAATCAGAGAGGAAAAAAGAAAAGGGAGAGGGAGATACAGGATTCTGACAGATGATCCCATACCTCCTAGAGAAATGCTTTTTTTTTTTTTTAATATTTATTTGAAAGTCAGAGTTGCAGAGAGAGAGAGAGAAGACTTCCATCCGCTGGTTCACTCCACAACCGGCTGCCAACAGTTGGAGCTGCACCCACCTGAAGCCAGGAACCTCTTCTGGGTCTCCCACATGGGTGCAGGGGCCAAAGGACTTGGGCCATCTTCCACTGCTTTCCCAGGCCATAGCAGAGAGCCGGATCAGAAGTGGAGCAGGTGGGACTTGAACTGGCACCCATATGGGACGCAGGAACTGCAGGAAGTGGCTTTACCCGTTACACCACAGCACCGGCCCCACCAATTGCCTTTTGCAATACATTCTCATTTAGTCTGCTTAAATAAAGATGACGGACCCCCACTGTCTGTCACTGGGACATCCTGACCCGCGCGCACACGCACGCACACACACACGTTTCTTTTTCACTGACAGCACTTAGAGCTCCGGCTCATACTATTCTCTCTCCTCTTGGCATCACCCCAAAGACAAATTAGGAACCAATTCACAGGAGAATGTCTTCAAACATAAGCTCTCCTCAAATTAGAGGCCTCCGTCTTCGGAATGCAATTACGTTCAGTTGAGAAACAGGACTCACCAAAATGTAAAACACACAGCTGGGATAATGGTTGAAACGGGCTGCCTAGCTACGGTCTCACTTTGACTTGATCCTTTCTCGGCTGGGTGATTTTCTCACAATCCTAAGTATGTATCTAACAGCCAGCCAGCCAGGCCATGGTCTGACAACCACAGAACGGGGTGGGGTGGGGGAAATTCTTTTAATTCACCCCCACTTGTCATGAACGTTTTGTCACTACCAATTTAAAGAGGTCTAAAGCCTAAGGTACAGAAATAATTCTTAAGGAAGAAACATCCAAAGAACTCTACTTAGCAAAGAGAGTTCCACAGTTTCAGAGGACACATGTCAAGGATTTCCCAAAGCTATCATAGCTCTGGTGACACATGAGGACCCACAGGTCTCAGCGTATGGCCACACCAAGGGCTAAGGCTTGTTATAGCAAAAAGATGCAAAGTAAAATCTGTCAAGGGAAAAGGCGCACAGAACAAAGTGTGGGTAAGACTGGGCATAAGCTTCTAAAGTCAGAGAGGACAGAGTCATTCCTCCAGCAGTAAGTTGTGACAATGTGTGCAAAGCGCTGTTTATCATGGCTGCCATGAAAGATCCTACCAGGGATTTTAAGAGGGGCTCACACCTGGGTACTCTCCATCTAGTGTGTAGAATTTCAGACTACCAGGAAGAAGGCAAGTGTTCAGTGTAAGCCTCAGGGTTTACAAACAGGTTAGATACCATGAGCCCATCTTCCTTAGAGGTTGTGTAGCATCAGTAGAGGGAACTGTTTAGCCAAGTTCCACCCTTGTGAGCATGCTCTCCTAAGGCTGGGCAATCTCAAGCCTATTCTGTGAACCCTCTGTGCACAGCATCACGGCTTACTGTGTCACATTCCAGAGCACAGAGCCCTCCGATATGAGGCCACTTGTATGAAATCACACAGCCAAGTTAGAATTGGCACCCAGGTGTGCAAGGCCATGGAGAAACAAAAGCATCTTCACTCTGACCCTCAGCCTCCAGTCTTCCAAAGCCATCGGTCCATCTCAGCGTGGAGCCTGCGAGCGAACTGAAGGCAAAGACACCTCTGTTTGCAACTCACAAATTCTCCATGGCAACATTAATTACCCAATAGCTTCAAAGTTTCAAGGGAAGGAATAAAAATAATGTTCAATATCCTGTCCCTGCTCTTTAGAAAGAGACACCTCTCCGATTCTATTTAATTACATCTGCAAATACCCAGTTCATTATCACCTTAATTAAAATCATACATTTTCACTTAAAGCTGCAAGAGTCCTTAGAGATGGCATATGTAGACTGACATCTCTAACTGGGTCCAGGGAGGGAAGGCATTTGACTGACACCCCACTGTCAATGACTCCTAAAAGGCGGGGCCAGACTCTCCCAGGCGTGCTGTCAGCCACGTGCCCTTCCCAGCACACTCCGAGCCAGGCTCTCCAAGCTGGGAAGACGCTGTGTGCTTATTATAGGCCCTCAAACGCTTCATAATCCGAAATGAACTCCCCTTGGCGACCTCTGCAACCCAGCCTGCATCACCCAGCGAGAAGCTAATGCGCCTCAAAGTGGAGCCGAAAGATGATTGCTACACCGGGAGGACATTTCCTACACCATTTTGGTGCTATTTTTAAGTCTCCTTTTAAATAGAAATGGTCGTGCAGAAGCACACACAGAGCTGGCTCTGCAAAGCTGCAACGTGCCCCGCAAGGAAGCCGGGGCCTGGCCTCCCAGGGACCTTCCACACCCAGTCTGGCTCCTGAGCCATCCGATTCTCTCAGGCACAAGCAGCCTGAGAAGACAAGTAAGGGGCTGATATCCATGGTCCGAGGGAACAGCCATTTAGCCCTTTCCAACACAGCGTTACCATCACACCACACAGGGACCCAGATGCCCAGTCCTTTCTCCACAGCAGATTCTCACTGTGTGTTCGCTGGCCCCCAGGACAACCCAGCTGAGCAGAATGGCGCCCTATCCTAGCCTGGCACGTGCACCATGCCAAAGACCCAGGGGCCGGCACTGTGGTTGAAGCCACTTCCTGCAGCGTCAGCATCCCATACATATCATGGCGCCAGTTCCAGTCCCAGCTACTCTGCTTCCAGTTCAGCTCTCGCTGATGTGCTTGGGAGAGCAGTGGAAGATGGCCCAAGCACTCAGCCTTCTGCCACCAACAAGGGAGACCCATGTAGCGTTCCTGGCTCCTGACCTCAGCTTAACCCAGCCCTGGGGGTTGTAGCCACTTGAGGGGGGAATGAGCAGATGGAAGATCCCTCCCTCTCTTCCTCCCTCCCTCCCTCTGCCACTCTGCATTTCAAATAAAGGAAAGAAATCAGATTTTGCAAAAAGACCTGATGAGAAGAAGGGTACAGTCTAGAAAGTGACATTGCAGGGATATCAGGAAAGTATGAACCAGTGTTCTTCAGTGGGGTACATTTGCCCCCCAGGGGACACCTGGTGATGTCTGAGATACTGCCAGTTGTTTCAGCTGGGGGAGGGAGGCTGTAACTTGCCTCCAGTAGAAGACACCAGGGTGCTGCTAAACACCCTAGAAAACTCAGGACAGTGCCCGCAACAAAGAACTACCTGGCCCCAAATAAAGGCCAACTCGGAGTTCTTGATCACATGCAGAGCTGTGATGCGGAGTCCATACCATTTTAGTGTCAAGTTCAAGGACATGCATAAAGACAAGAAGACAGGATGAAAAACTGAGTTTGATTAGCCAGGACTTTGGGTCCCTTAAATCCTACAGAGTACTATAGTGTTTTTTTGTTTGTTTTTGGAAGGCTTGCATTTTTTCAATTTTGCAAAACTGCAAATGTGAGCAGAGCAGAGCTGGCCCAGGTGGTCCTCACCTATCACGTGGCCTGTGTCCCAGAGCCACCAGCAGCCACTCAGCATTTCCTATTTATTATGCTACCAAGAGTTTTGAGTCCAAGTCTAGAAACCAGCAGTGCAACACTAGAAACCATCAGGAGTAAGAAAGAAATCCTGTGTCACCAACCAACGAAGCAGATCTTGAAGCCCTAAGAGACATGGTGGGTCAGAGAATAAAAATACCTAAGAACTGCAAAACGGTCAAGAGTTAAGACAACAAAACAGAGCCAGGGCACTGTTACCTTCTTTCATCTAGTTCTTGCCAGTCCTCTGGCATCCTTCAGGTTTGCACCAAGACAACACCGGATTGAATGAAGAAATTACCTGTAGACCAGCTGGGAGGGTTCACTCATTAACAGGATGCATTGTGCTACAGGTTTCTCAGATTCAAGGAGAGAGCAGACTGCGTGGAGGCTGCACCAAGGGCAACGCCACCACAGAAAGAGGCACAGGCTGGTCACTGTCCCAGGACTCCCAGCTCAGGGTCCGATGGTGCCGATGCTCTGGCCACTGGGTGTGCAGAATGAGCACCCTGGCAGGTGGCTGCCATCCACACCAGAAGAGGGCTTTCTCTACCCTGCACAAAGGTGACCCACAGGCTAGCAGGGTTGTGACTACAGCATGGAGAAAAAGCCAGGATCCACCCGCCACGCAGGGCCAGCCCAGATGTGTGTGTGTCTGGGGACAACACAGAGGGACAGTTTGGTGGCCCCGAACATGCAGCATGGGAGGCCAGGTGCAGGGGAGGCAAAGAGGAAGCTTTGACCTTCTTGGCCCTGCAGGATTTTTCTTGAGCTTCGCTTGAGGGGGCAGAATGAAGAGGAAGGAAAGGCTCTTAAGCACAGGTGCCAGCAGCTCAGGGTAACTATGCAGAGGCTCAGCCTTTGTGTTTCGTCTACAAACTGGGACCTGATGAGGCAGTTCTAGAAACAAACCCATCTGAGCCATGGTCAAGGCCTCCTCCCCATTCCCCAGCATTCCTGCTGCTGTTCCCAAGATCCAGACTGCTCCCCCTCTCTGTTGTCATACTAGATCCTGGGGTCCTGCTCACACCTGCCTTTATTTCTGTGGGCCTGCTTCGCGTGCAACAATGGCAGCACAGAAAGGGCTAGAACAATCCCGGGCCCCCAGCTCACAGTTTCGCTGCACAGGCAGACACATATACAGGGCTCTCGGGGTCTCCCTAGTTCCAGGCCATCCCTTTGCATGACAGCCCCCTGAGTTGTGTCACTGGTCACACAGTGGTGACTGTCCAGCCCCCTAAGAAGGAAGGAGGACTCCACAATGGCAGCAGAGAGGAGTCCAGTTCAGCTGGGGTATAACACAAAGCATTTCAGAGAAAGGCAGGATGCCAGCAGGTGCACACAAGAGGGTGGGGCTGCAAGCAGAGAGAACATCCTATGTCAAGGTCAAGGCATGTCTGGGGAGACAGGTATCTAAGGACTGACTCCCAGGAAGTTCTCTGGGCTCCGGCAGAGCCCTGGGACCACCCATAGCGGCAAGCCCAGGGGTCTGCAAGGGGAGTTTTCCATGGAAGAGAAGATGAGGAGGAACCTTGACAAGCAGGGAAGGGCGAGTTAAAGGATAAAGCAAGCCCTGGGCACAGGCAGAGGGAGATCCAAAGGACTCCTGCGGGGTGGTCGGGGGTAGTGGGCCACAGAACAAGTCCCTGCACACAGGGCACTGCGCTGGCCAGCTGGGGGAGGGGCCAGGCACACGGAGCAAGAATAGAGAGGATATGAGGATTTTGGAAACTCCTGGAGATCTCAGGGAGAAAGATGCTAAAAACTTGGCTGTGACCTGTCTGTAAAATGCTCCAAAGCAGTTTCTATCACAAGAGCCAGCTACCATTCTATTTGTCACCAGCCTGTAAATTAGGAAAATACCATGCCACTGCAGCTTTGCTGTAGCCACCGTGTTGAGAGGAAGGGAGACTGCACCCCTAATTAGAAGGGTTCAGATCCAGACTGAGCCTAATTTTAGTCTGCAAAATAAAACACAAAAGAGCCACCATTAAGTGACGGTAAGAAGCCTACCCTTGAACCAACGGCCCAGCAGGACTCCTCAGAGGCCACGGCTTTCTTTTTTAGGAGAAAAAAGGACCTGCCACAGGAAAGGGGGCCAGCGGGAGCCACACATCAGGGCCTGAGTGTCTCCATGCACAGCTGACAGCTTCAGGGCCAGCGGTGCGCGCTTTCTCATATCTAATGCACCTGCGAGGGTTTTCAGTTCCCCCTAAAGGTCAGACTGGGCGCCTCGCAACAGGCCCACCTCCATCCCTTCTTGCGTGCCCTGCTACAGAGGCTGTCACAGGACAGCAGGCGGGCACAAGACTTTTTAAACCTCTTAAAAGGAACTAGTACTGAACAAAGACGCTAAGACTCACCTCTTGCTTTTCCTATGCACAGCCGGCTCTTCCCGAGCCTCCCAGCACCGTCATCTTGCACTGTCGCAGCCCAACCACACACTGTGTGCAGCGTTCTCCCGTGCTGGCCCAGAAGCTTCTCAGGGGCCACGACTCTCCTGTTCCTATCAGCGAGTCTCCCTCCAACTCACGTCAGTACTAGGCTAAGTGGCCAGAATAGACATCTAGACCTTTCTCGAACTAAATGAAGGCGATGAACATTAGATCAATAGCCGTTGAGGGTACTGCCAAAGTCTTGTGGAAAACGGAGAGTGAACCACTAGATAGACCTCTCCCTCTAACTGCACCTTTTAAATAAATACATCTTTCAAATAAAAAAAAAAAGTAAGTTTATTTCAGTGCAAAACATCTTTGAAATCCAGGTATGTCTTCTCATGACATGCCATTCTTAAGGTTTGTCTATTTATTTGAAAGGCAGAGTTACAGAGAGAGTTCTTCCAACTGCTGGTTCACTTCTCAAATGGCTTCAATGGCCGGAGCTGGGCCAGGAGCTTCTTCCTGGTCTGCCACATGGGTGCAGGGGCCCAAGCACTTGGGCCTTCCTCCAATGCTTTTCCCGCTACACAACACTGGCCCCCCATAACACACAATTTCCATTGACTTCTTTATGAAAATTTTCTGCACCAAAACAAGCTTGCCTTTTCATTCTATTTTTCACTAACTTTTGAAGTGCCCTAGCATAAGGCACAAATCTTACCCAGCTCCTCTCTGGAGCCCAGACCTTCGTCCTGCGTGGCACACATCATCACTCTTCTGGAAGATGGTCGCTTTACCTTCCCTAGAGAGTCCCCTATAGCTGCCGAGGTCAGGGATGAAATAGAAGCCGCCCAAGATGGAGACAAGAGAAGGCTTCCACTTAGGCTTGAGAGGTGAATGAGAAAACGGGGACACTGGGGCACCAGCAACGCACACCAGTGGAAGCTGGTTGCACTCACAGTGACAAGGGGAGGTGACAGCATCCCCAGAGCCCAGCGGAACCAGATCCCTGCCAGAGGAGCTGCCCAGGAGAGAAGTGACGTGGAGCCAGAGACGCAGGGCAGCCGCCTCCTCCTTCACCCGTTAATAAAGCCACACAGGTGCCCTGGTCCTCAGGTCACATCGGGCTCAGCTGGGAGGCTTTTCCCAGACTTCCCCACTTACCCAGGTGAGCCTCAGTGTCCAGGGGCTGCTTACATCTCTCAGAAAGAAGGGGAGCTGATGGCTGAGTGCTTGTGTTAACCCTTCCACTCTCCTGCTTTGATACTCATTGCATCATTTAAAACTAAGCAGAGAGAGGGTAGTTTTGAGAGGAGGTACGTGGCTTCCAGCAGGCTTTCATTAACCACAGGATTCAGCTCGGAGAGGACAGAGTGCACTTATGAATTCTGCTCACACTATTTCCTTTTCTGGATTTGCCCACTTCCAAAGGACTGTTCTCGCCAAAGCCAGACGGAAGAACTCAGGCACACCCGGCTCGGGGACCAACAGAACCTGTGGTTGATGTTAATGCCGCCACTGCCATGGCTTAGAGTTTCTAGAACTGGCAATGAAAATCATGGCATTCACATCAGCCATTTACTTATGCTGTCCACGTGAATACTGAAGCATTACCCTCATGGTTAGATTTCGCATGTGCAATATCGGATGTGGCCATTCAGAATAGACTAGTTTGACCATGAATTGCAAATGGCACCAAACAGCACTCCTCTGGGTACAAGTAATAGGACAGACCCTGTGCACGACCAAGGTAACACTAACGCGCTCCTGTGAGTAGTCTGCTTGCAGCTCATGCCAGTAACCAGACACCAGCTAGACTCAGGAGCTCTGATCATAGGAGACCTCCCCAGCTACACGGGTGAACAACTAGGCTGTGTTGTTCCACAGCTTAGCCAAGTGAAGCTGGTTCTCAGGAAGAGAAGTTTAAAAAAAAAGTCTGATCTATTCCCCCAAACCTAATGTTCTGGAAAAATGAAATTCTAAGTTTATTTCGGAGACCAGCATTACAGCACGCTGGGTTAACTGTCTGCCTGGGATACTGGTATCCCATATCAGTTCCAGTCCCAGTCGTTCTACTTCCAATCCAGCTCCCTGCTAATGCACCAGGGAAAGCAGCAGAGGATGGCCCAAGAGCCTGGACTTCTGCCACCCACTTGGGAGACACAGATGAAGTTCCTGGGTCCTGGTTCCAGGCCCAGCCCTGACTGTTGCTGCCATCTGGGAAGTAAACCAGTGGATGGAAGATCTCTTTATCTCCCTCTCTCCCTGTCAATCCACCTTCCAAATAAAGAAATATATCTTTTATTTTTTTTTTTTAAAAAGTCTATTTTGGTGCAAAAAGCTTTAAATCCATGATTACTGAAGCTTTCAAAAAGTTCGTGGAAATGCATTTCATGAAAAAAGTATGCATGGATTTCAAGATTTATTTTTGTACCAAAATAAACTTATTTTTAAATTCCATTTCTCCATAAACTGTCTGAAGTACCTTTGTATTGTCCCCCCAACCCCAGATTCCCTACACCACACAGATCCAAACCTCCATCCTGGACATCAAGTATTTAAACGGAGAGACAAGCACAAAAGAAAATACATGATTTGATTATTCCTATGGGAGACCAACAGGCTTTTCCAATCAGTGTAGCAATTGGGAAGGAACCAAAAACCAGCAGGATGGCTCAGGCCCTGCTGATGGAAGGGTGGGTCTGGTCCACTGTGTTCCACCCTAACTTTCTACAGCTGTGACAAGCTTCGCCAAACACCCCCCTCCCCCAGTTCAACTCAACCCCACTCAAGAGGATACCATTGTATCTCCAGGGGGCAATTATCTCCACAGAGCTTTCAAGGAGTCCTGGTAAACTCTCCAGGTCATCAAAACTTAGGCGCAGACTTCAAACAGTTTTGTGGAGAAATGGGATCAAAGATAAATTTATTTTGGTGCAAAAAAATTTGAAATGCATAAAATGCATACACAGCCTTTTGTACAGTTACGTATTTCCCATGACACTTCTGTACGCCCTGCCCTCCCATCCACTACAGAACTTGGAATTCTTTCACACATGCGTTTGTTTCCTCACACTCCCAAATCCGAGGGACTTAGAACCACCCCACCCTGAATCTGCACCGACAGGTAGGACTCAGAAGCCGTAATTGGCTTTGGTATTCCACGGTTTTGTTTGTTTGTTTGTTTGTTTACACAAATTTGAAGCTTCTCATACTACGCAGCTTTTTAAATAAAAAAAAGACAGAGTCACTGAATTAAGGAGTTCTGGATTCATCTAAGTGCTCCTGTTAGAATCACCTGAATCACACACAACTCCTGTGTTCCTAACCGCTCCCTCGACAAGAGTTAATGTGGAGGGTGAGCGCTCTCTTCCTGATAGGGACTCTAGCTGGTGCTAAGGATACAGGGGCACGAGGCAGGAAGTTGGAGGGAAATGCGCTGGGAGATTTTTCCAGTTTCTGCCTCTAGTCCTGCACCTTAACTCCACCCCCTTACATGTCATTGCAGTGCAGCCACTTTCCCATGATGCACCCAGTCTCCCCCTCGCCACCCAACACACCAGGGAGAAGGCGCCATGGTGAGCATGTGTACCTACAGCTTGCACGTGGGGAAGCCGAAAATCTTTCCCAGACGACCTCCTGCGCACTAAACCCCGCCCAAACTCCTCCCTGATTGTGTATTCAACCAGAGCACCACTCCCTGCCCCTCCCTTGTTGGCCTTCTCGCTGCTCTGAGTGGGCGGGTCTTTAGTCTCTGATCCTCTCATGGCGAGGTCTCTCCTCACGTTGCCCACACTCATGCCTGAAGGTACACTCACTCCCTCACTGTAAATAACCCCTGCTCGCATTAGGGCCTTCACCTGTGCTTCTGCTTTGACCTCTTACAGGCTCAGAGCCTGGAATCAAAAACTGGGAGCCACGGCTTTGGGACAGATAGACCTGGATTTCAATCTAATCGTGCCCTATAACAGCCGGAAGGACTGGGCAAACTGCTTTCTAAACCTGAACTGTCTGAGAAGTGAAAGAGTAACTCACAAAGTTATGCAAATTTAAAGGGATGAGGGCAATTGGAAATGCTTATGGAAAGGTGGAATTAAGAGATGTTTAGTGCAAAACAAATTTGAAAAGCATGCATAGTTTTATCAGACTACACATTTTCCAAGAATGTTTTGCAAGCACCCTACTAAATGTCCAATATCAATCACATAATAATTCACTGCTCATCATAGGAGCCTGTCCAGCTAACAACTTGGCCAATGGTAATGATTTCTTCCTTTATACACAGCGTAAAAGATATCACATGACACCAAATTGAGAGCTCTAGTCTGAAAAAACTAAAGTATGACAAGAAACAACAACAACAATAAAAAGAAACAAAGATCAATTATTCAACCAATATATTTGGCAAGACTTGGTAATGAAGTAAAAATCTGCAACTCAGGCTTCGTGAAGCACTTTACTAAAGCACTCAGATGTTACCTGTCCAATTACGTGCTAATAAATTTTCTCAAACCGAAAAGATGCATTTGCAAGGCCTATTAAATGCTTGCTCTCTGTACCTTCATCCATGACTTTTGCCATCAGGGAAATGAAGGTGCAGGCGTTAGAATTCACCAAGGGTTAAAGGTTAATTAGGCTGCGTCAGCCCTCAGAGTCGTGGCTACCGATTTAACAGACGTAACTCCATACACTGGATTTTAATTAGGAGGGTTAAAAAAAACTGTTTAGGAACCAAACCCAATTGTCAAGCCCAATTAGTCAGGTTGATGGAACCTACTTTGTGGTACTCTAAAATGCTCCGTTTGCAAAAGAAGCATAACATAAAACCCTCATTCAGGACCTCCCTGGCTTCCCCCACATCCTCAAAAATACATGGTCCTGTACATGTAACAAAATTTACCCATTAATTTATTGTGTGCAGGATGTCATTCTTTGTGTCAAATGATTTTTTGTTGAAAAAAATCAACCTTGAAGTGGGCCTAAAGCCAATACTTGTTTTTTTGTTGTTATTGTTTGTTTGTTTGTTGACAGGCACAGTGGACAGTGAGAGAGAGAGACAGAGAGAAAGGTCTTCCTTTGCCATTGGTTCACCCTCCCATGACTGCCGTGGCCGGAGCAGGAGCCGAAGGCAGGAGCCGGGTGCTTCTCCTGGTCTCCCATGGGGTGCAGGGCCCAAGCACTTGGGCCATCCTCCACTGCACTCCCGGGCCACAACAGAGAGCTGGACTGGAAGAGGGGCAACCGGGACAGAATCTGGCACCCTAACCGGGACTAGAACCCAGTGTGCCGGTGCCACAAGGCGAGGATTAGCCTAGTGAGCTGCGGCGCCGGCCGCCAATACTTGTGTTTTTTTGTTTTGTTTTGTTTTGTTTTGTTTTTTACTTGTTTGAAAGGCAGGGTAAACAGACTGATTTTTCATCTGTTGGTCCACGAATGCCTGCAACAGCCAGGTCTGGGCCATGCCCACGCCAGCAGCCCAGCATTCCATTCAAAGCCAATACATTTATAGTCAAGAACCACTCCTGGGTTGGGACAAGGTGTTGAGGGTGGTTCAGGCTCAGGCCAGCTGTGGCTAACCAATCACTTTTCATGAGATAACCCTCCTTGGCTCACTTCAGTTCCAAGATCCTGTAACAAAGACTTACATTTCCTGCCCATCAAGATGCTGGAGCTGATGAGAGGAGTCATGGCAGGAAGTCGGTACGTTCAGGGTTGGAAGGTCACTGAGCAAACCGAGCGGGAAAGAGTCTGGAGTCCGTTCCCGAGTCCGCATCCCGAGACACCATTTCTCGTGGACCCTGATCTTCCTTTTCTTTTTCCTCTTTCCTTTTTGTAAACCAAGCTTCTGGCATCTAAAGTAGTTATTGGACAAATAACAGCCTCCTTCCTCTTAAAGAAATACCTCTTTTAAATGACTAGAAAATATATCGCACAGAAACAACTTTCACACCTTCTTCAGAAGCGTCCACATGCGAACAGCCTCAACAACGCATCAGGCTCGTGTCTTTCAGGATGGATCTGAAATTCCCCACTTCACTCTAGTTGGGGAAATTGAATGTCAACATTCATATTCACTCCAGGACTGGGTCCGTGTCCCCCCAGATACAAGAACAGCAGCAGCCAGCCCACTCTGGCTGCACCGCTGCCCTGACCCTCCCCGACATTTGCCTCAGTAGCCTCCCTCCGACAGCAGCTGGGAAGTCTTCACTCTCTTTGGATGGGGCTGAGGGTGGTGGGGGAGGCCTTTCTGAAGCTGCTGGAGGAGTTCTACTCTTGTTTTCCCCATTCTCTTCCCTTGAACATGTCAGTGTGTATGTCTACAAGGACACAAATTTACCACACTAGCCAAAGAACACAACTAAAAAGGCAACTGGTCTACCCGTCAGTGTCCCTTCTGCCCTTGGGCCATTCACTCCATTTTAAATGTTCAGTGCCAAAACTTCCAGAGGACAATGTTCTGAGAAGGCAAAGGCTCCAGGGCTGACGAGGCCTCTCACATAACACCGCGTGGAGAAGGCCAGGGCTGCCAGACACGGGACACCACATCATCTGCCGATGAGACGAACTCAAGGGTCAATGAAGCTGAAGCTGGGAATTCCACAGAGCAATGCACCTGCATCGAGCTACCTCCACCAAAGGCTTGAAAAACTTGAACAGGCTTCTTAAAAAAATGTATTTGAGGAGCAGGAGGTGGGGGAAGCTCCCATTCACTGTTTACTCCCTAATGCCACAACAGAGGACTCAATTCAAGTCTCCCACACCGGTGCAGGGACCCAAGTGCTTTGAGCCATCACCACTGCCTCCCAGGGTCTGCATCTGCAGGAAGCTGGAATTGGGAGCAGAGCCAGGACTCAAACCCAGGCATTCTGACGTGGGACACGGGCGTCTCAACTGGTGTCTTCGTTTCCAGGCCTGACGCCCACCCCTAACAGGTCTGAAATAGCCCAGCACTCAGATGTTCGCTCATTTCCCCAAACCTCACAGCCTCTTCCCCTACCCCGGTTCTGCCCCGGCCACCCTGGCTGCCGGGCTCCAGGCAGGGCTCTCCCCTCTGTGGGGCACACTCCGCCCAGTTACCAGCATGCAGGTCCCGCCATCTTCCCCGCGGGTCACCTCTCTCGGTGTGGCTTTCCCCACCTCAGTAGTGACCACACCACTGTTTTTCTGTCTTTCTCCACCCCCTTTCTGGCTTCATTTTTTCCCATGGCAGACTTCCCAGCCTAATATGGATTTTCTTTCTTTCAAGTTCCATAAGAACATGGATTTTCATCTGTTCTATACCGAGGGCCCAAAACCTACTGGGCATACAGTAGGTACTAAAGAGATGGGCTCCAAGTGCCAGGATTGTAATGTATCAGGTTAAGTCCCCACCTATGACTTTGGTATCCCACATGGGCACAGATTAGAGTCCTAGTGGCTCCACTTCAGATCCAGCTCCCTGCTAATGTGCCTGAGAAAGTCACAGAACATGGCCCAAGTGCTTGGGCCCCTGCATCCACATGGGAGACCTGGACAAAGTTCCAGGCTCCTGCCCTCAGCCTGGCCCATCACCAGCCATTGAAGGTATCTGGGGAGTGAAACAGCAGGTGGAAGTTCCTTTCTCTCTCTCTCTCTCTCTTGATCCTTCTCTGTGTAACTCTGTATTTCAAGTAAATAAAGCACTTAAAAAATAAAATAAAGATATTTCAGTAATAAAAAGTAATCATGAAATTAAACACTCTTTTTCAAACATTTATTAACTATAAATAAAACCCATTCATTTTAAGCCTTATAATTGTCCCCCCTTCCCCACCCAGGGAAGACTTTCACAAATAGAGTTTATACTTTTTGAAATAAGAGCTCCATGATGTCTGCAAAGAATAACAAACCATGTTGTGAGAACCTCCAAACAACATTCAAAATTTAATTTTTTTAAAAAAGTATTTATTTGAGTGACACAGGGAGAGTTCCCATCTTCTGGTTCACTTCCCAAATGCCCAGCCAAGCCAAAGCTGAGAGTCAGGAATTCAGGCTAGGTCTCCTATATGTATAGCTGGATTTCAACGACCTGAGCCATCACCTCTGCTTCCCAATGTCCACACTGGCATGAAACTGGAATCAGGAGGCAGAGCTAGGTACTGAACCTAGAAACTGATACGGGACATGGGCACCCCAACCGGCATCTTAAGTGCCAGGCCAAACACCCACCCTGCCAGTGTTCAAAATGTAGATCATCCATTGTAAGAGGTTTTACAGCTGAGTCAAGGTGTACAAATGCTGCTGAGACCTCAGACGGTACTTGGAGGAAGAGCTGTTTCCAGGGCAACTTCCTGTCCTTTGAGGAATCTCTTGACCTCAGGCCAAACCCAGGTTAGTTGGCTAGGCCTGCAGTGAAAACCAGGGGCTTCCAGAACAACCGAAATGTACTGTCTCATGGGCTGGAAGTATGAGCGCAAGGTGTCAGCAGTGTTGGTTCCTTCTGTGGCCACAAAAGGGAATCGGCTCCATGCCTTTCTCCTGGCTTCTGGTGTTTCTTGGCAATCTGTGGCATTCTTTAGCTTCTGCTGCATCACCCTGCTCTCCACCTATGTGTTCACAGGGCCTTGTCCTTGTATGAATGTCTGTGTCCACTTTTCTCCTTTTTGTAAAGACTTCAGTTTTAGGGGCCAGCACTGTGGCATAGTAGGCTAAGCATCCACCTGCTTTGCCAACCAAGAGTCGGTTCTTGTCACAGCTGCTCCTCTTCCAATCCAGGTCTCTGCCTATAGTCTGAGAAAGCAGTAGAAGATAGCCCAAGTGTGTGGACCCCTGCGCCCACATGGGAGTCCTGGAAGACGCTCCTGATTCCTGGTTTTGGATCAGCTCAGTGGCCATTTTGGGAGTGAACCAGTGGGTGGAAGACCTTTCTCTCTGTCTCTCCCTCTCTTTGTTGTAACTCTACCTCTCAAATAAATAAACATCTCTCTCTCAAAAAAATAAATAAATAAAGACTCCAGTTATACTGCTTAGGGCTCACCCTCCTCCAGGGTGACCTCGTCTTAATAACTACATGTGCAAGACTCCTATTTCCAAATAAGATCACATTGAAAAGCACTGGGGTAGAGTTAGGACGTCAGCATGTGAATTTGGGAAAACACAATTCAACTCCCGACAGAGCTGCTGACACGTGCGGGCCTGTTTGAGGACCTGCCAGTGGCATTGGTGCAGAGCACAGAACTCCTGGCCCAGCCGCAAGACAGCCGTAAGCACCAGTATTGGCTATTACTGGGGCTTCAATTAACCACGGAAGTGGAAGAAATGGCAGGGGCTATTAGAGCAAGCCATCTTAAGTGAAACATTAGCTGTATGTGGTATTTTAATCCACCAGAAAAATGTGCCGGCTCCTAGGATCCTTTCTATACCTATGAACAATGGGCAATGTATATTGCCTTTCCTAATGGCATGGGTGAAATGAGAAGGTGGGAAAACAGGTGCAGAGAGGGTCAACCTTTGACTTAAGATCTAGGCACCTTAGCCTTTAAAGTCCAATAGAAAAGCACCTAAACAAAGATCTATCTTTGACATTGAGCCAGTTTCATCCTCATCTGAAAAGCTAAGTTGACAATACCACCCACACAAACCTGAACCACTGCACAGCTCACAGCCCCCAAAACCAAGCTCTGGGCGAGGCCCCGTGCATGTGCCCATGCCAAAGGCCATCAAGGAAGGGTACCTAGTGAGTCTGTCTCCTCTCTGCTCCAAAACTGGAATATGAAGATGCTCAATAGGAGAGCAGGGCCTTGACCAAAGAGCCCCAAATGCCACCCCCAGGGCTCCTGGCTGATGGGATTCCTTTCACTGGTAACAAAAACTGAGCTGAAACATGATGTCAAGAACCTGGACTGCTCCAGAGGCATCCTCCTGTGGACTGATGAAGAGGTATTCAAACAAATAACAAGAAGGGATGCACTTCAAATGCAATTACTGCAGAGTGTTTATAGTTAATTTACTTCTAGGAGGAAAACAACTTCATAGCATTCCCTGTTGTGTACTGTAAAAAATAACCCTGTCATTACAATCTTTCTGTAAATCCTCGCATCCAAAGGGAAGTAAAGTGTGACAGAAGCCCAGGGAAAACCTGAACAGGAGTCCCTTTGATGTCGGCTGGATTCCTACCCAACTTGTGACATCCCCATAAGCCAAAGTCCACTGACACTTCTGGAACCAGGAGAACTCACAGGTGAACGTGGTATCTTACCGAATATCCAACTCCAAGTAGAGCTCTGAGAAGGACCTGGAGAATCAGCCAGACCACGGGCCTGGGCAGCTGTTAAACTGTTAACGGGATTCAAAACCATTTTCTGGCCATTCTAGAAGAAAAGAATAGGCCAGATAGTAAGAGGAGGAAGAACCAGAGGAGTGATCCTGCAATGGAGGCGCAGGCCACCACTGTTTAGTTATACCTTGTTGCATCTCCATTTAGGCCAGGGAAGCAAAGCCAGGCAAGAGAGCCAATTATTACCTTGGAGTCCAATCTGCAGATCCTAAAACAGGTGAAAGTGAGGCAGTGTCCCAGCTGAGAGGGAAGACACAGCCATCCTCAGAGATGAGGGGGCGCGGAACCAGCACAAGCCACCAACTAAGGCAACAGCAGCTCCTCCCGGAAGGAAAGTCTCCCATTCACGCATTCGTTAGATGCTCACTGCTTATAAAGAAGAGGTAGAAGAAAACCAAAATGAGATGCAAATGGGTCCTGAGCTCTAGAAATCACGCTAGTAAAGCAAGCATACCTCAATGTAAGGTTTGTCTCTCAGAGCAGTGCAAGTCATGGGATTTATTCTTTGATGGTGGCAGAATCAAGAAGGGCTATATGGAAGAAGTAGCATTTGAACTAGCTTGGTGGCAAGCAGATATGAAAAAACCTGGTTGAGGCGGAGGCCATTCCCAGTGGTAGGGAAAGAGGACCAGCTGGACTGAAGTGGAAGGCTCATGAAGAGTCTTACACAGGAGACTAAGTGATATGTGTTTTATTTAGTATGTTGCAGAAAACAAGAGATGTGCCTTAAAAGGTTGACTGTGGTCCTGCAAACCCAAGGATGGATGGGAAGGGGCAAAGGCTGAAGGCAGAGAGTGTGATCATGAAGCTGTTGGCACAGTCCCTGTGCAAGGTCCTGACAGCCGGAAGTAAGGGGTACTAGAAAGACAGCAAGGACTCAGGTGAGCTCTGAGGTGCAGACGGGATACACAGGACCCTATAGATACTGACAGCGAAACAGCAGTGGTCAAAAAGAGGCCTACACACAAAGAAGAATGACTCATTCAACCATTACCGAGTGCCTACTGCATATGGTACCCTGGTGATACAAACATGGGTAACACATTCCTAATCCTCCAGAGACCTGGCAGAGATTCAGAATCAGTAGCCAACATAATAATGAAAACAGCTATTGGATTTGGGCCTGAAGGACGCAGTCTTGCTCTTGCTCATCAGTTGCTTTAGACTTAAAAATTTCCATTACCTCTCAAGCCTTCTTCCATCCTCCAGTCCCAACCCCACTGATTCTTATTTTTTCTACTAAGAGTTGTTGACATGCTACACTCAATCTAATACTATGAAGCTGCAGATTGGAATCCGTATTTGCAGAAAAGAACCAAGTGGAGATATAGAAAGGTTAAGTAACTTGTCCAAGGTCACACAGCCAGTCAGTGGCCAAACCAGTTTGTTGGCCTGTAACCCCATGTAGTGACCTGCCTCCACTGCTCCCACCCTCCCTGCCTCAAATCTTCCACCCAAGCCTCCCTCCCTCTCTGAGAGCCCGCAGCTCAGCCTGACTAGCACCACTCCGCAGCTGAGCCACTGGGAGCTGCTCCTAATCCTACTCCTCTGGTTTGGTTTCTTCCAGTGCTCACCCAGTGCTTCCAGGTAAATCTGCCCCCAACCAGGTTTGCCTTACACTCTTCCACATACAACTGCTTATCACTCCCCTTTGTCTACCGAAGAAAGCTCAAATTCCAGTCTGGCATTCAGGACTCCAACCACTTGTCAAACGCCATCACTGGGATGTGTTGCTCACTCCCAATCAGCTCTCAGAGCAACAACCACGTCATGTTTTCCTGCAGCCTCCAATGCCCATAAATGTGCATGTTTCAGATAGACTCAAGCAGATACAGATAGATAAATCTCTCCCTCTCCCTCCCCTCCCTCTCTCTATACATAAATACAATTGTGCACCACTAAATGATGGAGATACATTCTGGGAAATGCATTTAGGTGATTTCATCATTGTGCAACATACATGAATCTAAATGGTCTCATCCACTCTATACCTAGGCCATATTGTATAGTCTATTGCTCCTAGGCTACAATCTTGCACCACATGTTACTATACTCAATACTGTAGGGAGTTGGAATTGAATGGTATTTGTGTATCTAAACACACAAAAGGTAGAGTAAAACACTAGAGGAAGAGTGGGCATTACAGTGGTTAAGACACTGCCTGAGCTGCCTACCTGCCATACTGCAGGAGTGCCTCTTGGTCCTGCTCTTGATTCCAATTTCCCACTAACGTGCACCCTAGGATGCAGTAGGCAATCGCTCATGTACATGGGTCCCTGCCAACACATAGAAATCCCAGATGGAGCTTTGGGCTTCTTATTTCAGCCTGACCCAGCCCCTACTATTGTGCGAATTTCAGAAGTGAACCAAAGAATGGAAGATATTCTCATTCTCATTCATTCATTCTCTCTTTCTCTCTCTCTGTCTCTTATTTTCTCTCTCCTTTCAAACAAATAAAACCTAGAAAAAATTATTAGATTATTAGGAATTTTTCAGTTCTCTTAGAATCTTTTTTAAAATTTTTTAAAAATTTATTTATTTTATTTAAAAGGCAAATTTACAGAGAGGCAGTAGGGAGCGAGAGTGAGAGTGAGAGCGCACGAGAGAGAGAGGTCTTCCATCCGCTGGTTCACTCCCCCAAAAGGCTGCAATGGCCAGAGCTGGGCCAATCTGAAGCCAGGAGCCTGGAGCTTCCTCCAGGTCTCCCATGTGGATACAGGGGCCCAAAGACTCAGGCCAGTTTCCAATGCTTTCCCAGGCCATAGCAGAGAGCTGGGTCGGAAGCGGAGCAGCCAGGACTCGAACCAGTGCTCATGTGGGATGCTGGCACTGCAGCAGCTTTACCTACTACACCACAGTGCTGCCCCTCCCCTTATAATCTTATGCGACCATCATTGTATAGGCAGTCTGTCATTGATGAATACATTTGTGGCATATTACTGTACAAACAGAGATGTAGATGTAAGTACATATATTATGTATCCTAGGGAAGAAGTAGATTAGAAAAACAATGTCATAAGTGTCACCTCTCATACAGGGTGCTACTCAGCATTTCCCCAAAGTCACACAACACCTTCAGGCTCCAGGGGCTTGCTTCATTTGGGAATAGAAAATAAGAAGCTGTTAGGGAGACAATACAGGACACGATCCATACCTGGCTTATGTGGTCCCGACTGAGCTGCTGTAAGCTCAGAGAAGAGAGAAGAAATTCACCGGAAATGGCAAGCTCTAGGATATGGATGGATCAGAGCTTGAGCTGGCCCAAGGCTAGGTGAGGACAGAACACAGGTAGCAAAGAGGAAGACAGGTACTTTCAGCTCCTTGGAAACACGCAGATGCCCTGAAACTTGCTCTGTGGCTCTCACTGAACTCATTCACAGTTTCATTGTGCGGTGGGTGTTGGGCACACTACTTGGCAACACTGCATTCCACATGCGAGGGCTGGGTTTGAGCACCAGCTCCTCCACACTGATCCAGCTGCTTGCTCACACACACCCAGGAGATGACAGATGGGGGCTCGAGGACTTCCAGGCTCCTAGCTTCAGCCCTGTCCCAGCCTGGCTGCTGCAGGCATTTGAGGAGTGAACAGCAGGTGGAAGATCTGTCTGTCTGTCTGTGTTTCCGCCTTTTAAATGAGGTGAAAATAAATGTTTAGAAAGTTTTAGAGGATTTCACTGGGAGCCCCCTTCCTGCTGCACAGAGCCTATAGCTCAGGGAGGTGAGAGGCAATGACACACCATCCCTGGAGGCTGAGCAGGGACAAGGACAGCCCAAGCAGATGTCCCCTCTTGCTCTGCGATTAACATCTTGCAGGAGCTAAGCAGGCAGGTCCGATGACACTCAGACACACACAGGCCTGGCGCTGTCTGTGGGAGGAAATGGCCTGAGGAACCGCTCTGAGATGGCTTGCATGTTCTCACAGGCCAGGGGGATGCCAGGGTCTCAGGGGGTGAGAACAGGCAAGGAGTGGGTGGGAGGGACAGGTAGGGGGGTCAAAAGGTTGGCTGAGTTCAGAAATGACTGTTCCCCATTAGTTCTCCAATCAATCCATCTGGATCCAGGCCATTCAGAACGTGGGCTACTAGGGGTTAATTGCCTCCAGTGCCTAAAAGCTTGATTCATAAAAAATTGAAGACGGCTCTGACTGAGGTTTTTTACATGCAGAGGTTTAACTCAGTAAGATGCTGGCTGCCCTGTAGCGATTAACCCCTCTGAGGGCGGCCGGGCCACCAGGCTCAGATATCCCCCACGCCAGGTGGGGCCGGGGGGGTCATTTCATGAAGTCTCTGGGTTCTCCAGGTGGAGAATTTAAAGGTCAAGGGCAACTGATTGACGGAAAGAGGCAAGGCAAGGCTCTGGCTGGGGTACAACGGGGCACAGCGGGAGAGCAAAGATGGCAATACTGCCCACTCCACCCGCAGCAGAGAGGCCGGCCTCTCACTTGCCCCAGAAACACTTCCAACCTGCGTCATTCCAGCTGACCACGCAGAAAGGAAGGAGAGCAGAGTGGGAGCGAGGCCGGCAGGCGGAAGTGTCCAACATGCAGGCAGCCCACAGCGTGATGGGGCGGGGGCCAGGCTTGCGTTATCCCCGTTACCTTTACTGAGAGTCTGCAGCAGTGCGACCCAGTCTGCCTTCTGCCAGGCAGTAATTACATCCCGTAACTTATTAAATGAGAAATCCCATCTCCAAAAAAAAAAAAAAAAAAAGACCATGACCACTAAAAATAAACATGGAAGCTAGCTATTTATATGCTGCCTGTCCCCATGCCCTCTCACACACACAGCGGGATAAAAACAAAGACATATGTGGCACACAGAGCTGCTCTCCTGTTCTCCATGAGCCCAGGGTGCGGCAGAGCTGTGAATCACAGAGGCACACCCACTGGCAGCCATCCTGCTGGCTGAGCCTGTTAGCATCGGTCCATTCCCATCTACTCACTGAGAGCCTGGACAAGTGAATAGCATTTCATCACGCGTGCCAATGCGCCAGATTCAGAAGGAAGCGCAGTGGCCAAGTCTCTGAATCCCACAAAACCTGAAGAATATAAACGAAGGTGCCCCATGCTACACCGATTCAGGGGTTCGCCCCTCCCCCAACCTCTAGAGAAGAAAGAATAACAATTTGGAAGGGGGAAAGGGATTAGCAAAGCAGCTTACTAGTAGGTTTCATGGAACAAAAAATATTTAAAAATCTATTTTCAGGCAGCTTGGTGCACATTCAGAATTATATATGATAAGCTATAAACAGATGGTCAATTATACACAGACCATAAACTCAACTGGTTTTTACTTACTTGCCAGATTAGTGGACATTCTTTTTTTAAAAAAATATTATTTTATATATTTGAAATGCAGAGTGGCAGAAACAGAGGGAGAGACAGAGGAAGGGATCTCCCATCCACTGGTTTATTCCCCACATGGCTGCAATGACCAGGTCTGGGCCGAGATCCACACTAAGGAGCCAATAACTCCATCCAGGACTCTCATGCGGTTGCCAGGGGCCTGAGTACTTGGGCCATCTTCTGCCCTCTGCTCAGGGACATTAGCAGGGAGCTGGACTGGAAGCAGGGCAGCCAGGACACAAACCACTCCATACAGGATGCTGGCATCACAGGAGGCGCCACAGTGCTGGCCCTGGAGTGGTAGACACTCTGTTCCCTCTGAAAAATGCCCTAAACTGACCCGGGCTGCTGTCCCAGGGAACTCACTCACTCTACCAGTTTTTAGCCAAAACATGGTATTGTCTGCTCCTGAACCTGCTTATGCCAGTTGAACTAATGATATAGTACTAAATATTGGCTGGCGCCACAGCTCACTAGGCTAATCCTCTGCTGGCACTCTGGGTTCTAGTCCCGGTTAGGGAACTGATTCTGTCCTGGTTGCTCCTCTTCCAGTCCAGCTCTCGGCTGTATCCCGGGAAGGCAGTGGAGGATGGCCCAAGTCCTTGGGCCCTGCACCCCATGGGAGACCAGGAGAAGCATCTGGCTCCTGGCTTCGGATTGGTGCAGTGTGCCAGCTGTAGCAGCCATTTGGGGGGTGAACCAACGGAAAAAGGAAGACCTTTCTCTCTCTCTCTCTCTCTCTCTCTCTGTCTGTCTAAATAAGCCTGTCAAAAAAAAAATACTAAATATTGACAGTAATGAAAACAGTTAGCAGTGGAGCCTGGCATTGTGGCTCAGCAGGTTAAAGCCCCAGCCTGCAGTGCTGGCATTCCATGTGGGCACCAGTTCAGGTCATAGCTGCCCCACTTCCGATCCAGCTCCCTGTTAATGTGCCTGGGAAAGCAGTGGAAGATGGCCCAAGACCTTGGGCTGCTGCACTCACGTGGGAGACCCGGAAGAAGCTCCTGGCTCCTGGCCTCCGAATGGCACAATTACAACCTTTGCAGTCATCTGGGGAGTGAACCAGCAGAAGGAAGACTTCTCTCTCTTTCTATCTCTACCTCTCTCTGTAACTCTGTCTTTCAAATAAATATAATAAATCTTTTTTTTTTAAATAGCACTGATCATGTCCCAGACAATGTTCCAAGGGCTTTGTGAGTATTAGGTGGCATAATTCTCACTGCAACCCCAATAGGCAAGTATGAACATGGCCCCTATTTTAACAATGAAAACATGAGGCCACAGCCCAGATTTAAGCTAGCAAGTAACAGTGCTCAACCAAGAGTTGAGGCAGCCTGGCCCTACGGTCCATGCTTTTAACTGCGGGACTTTGTCCCTAAATACTGAGCGAAGAATATATTTGAGTGCAAAATTAACAGAGTAGCAGTGCCTTTGAATTAAATTAAATAGGAAGGGAGAAAGGGAGGGAGGGAAGGAAGGAGGAGGGGATGGAAGTATTATATTCTTAGATCTGAATCTAGGAACTACACTGAATCTGTTCTCTTTGTAGTTATAGCACATTAATAGAATTGTTGAGAACTGTGCTGTAGTAATCATTAAGCATTTGCTCTGATCCTTTGAATCGTATGAATAAATTCCTTTAAAAATAATCAAATAAAATCAATGCTTTGGAAAGACTTGCCAAAGCCACTCTCAGAAATACGGCTGACTGGGGCTGGCGCCATGGCTCACTTGGTTAATCCTCGCCTGCGGCGCCGGCATCCCACATAAGCGCCTGGTTCTAGTCCTGGTTGCTCCTCTTCCAGTCCAGCTCTCTGTTGTGGCCCAAGAAAGGAGTAGAAGATGGCCCAAGTGCTTGGGCCCCTGCACCCGCATGGGAGACCAGGAAGAAGCACCTGGCTCCTGGCTTCGAATCGGTGCAGCACCAGCCGTAGCAGCCATTTGGGGAGTGAACCAACGGAAGGAAGCCCTTTCTCTCTGTCTCTCTCTCTCTCACTGTCTATAATTCTACCTGTCAAATAAATTAAAAAATATATATATGACTGACTCCATGCCTGTGTGGGCAAGGAGTCTGTGAACAACTGGTTGGGGAAAAGTCATGAAACGTCAGAATTCTGGGATCAGATGCCTTACAAGGATGTTCAATGCCCACTCTGCTGTATCCCCATGCAAACAGAACACCTGGGGCAACACATCCCAGCTCACAAGAAGTTCAATGCAGAGCTCCTGACACTGAACCCACTCCCCAAAAAGGGCTTCTATGCTTTAAGTGTAGACATACACGCTCTAAGCACATAAAGTGCAGGAGCATGATGTCAACATTTATGCCCTGCAAATCCACCGTGGAATCCTGATTCAGGGTGATGGCATGAGGAGGTGGAGCCTTTGGAAGGTCACTAGATCACAAGGACGGAGCCCTCATGAGCAAGATTAGCACCCTCATAAGAGGACCACAGAGAGCTCTATCTCTTTCCGTCATGTGAGATTATACACTTTATGTACTTATTTTCATTTTTTTTATTTGAAAGACAGACACTGGATGGATCTTCCATCCAGTGGTTCACTCCCCAAATGCCCTCAACAGCCAGGACTGGACCAGGACAAAGCCAGGAGTCAGGAATGCAAATCGGGTCTACCAAGTGTGTGGCAGGAAGTCCAGTACTCGAGCCATCACCTGTTGGCCTTCCAGGGCATGCAGGGGCAGGAAGCTGGATCAGAAATGGAGGACCTGGGGCCAGCGTTGTAGTGTAGTAGGTAAGGCTGCCACCTGTGATGCCAGCATCCCATATATGCACTGGTTTGTGTCCTGGCTGCTCCACTTCCCATCCAGCTCCCTGCTAATGGTCTGGGAAAGGCAGTAGAAGATGACCCAAGTGTTTGGGCCCCTGCACCTAAGCGGGAGACCTGGAAGAAGCTCCTGGCTCCTAGCTTGGGCTGTTTCAGTCCCAGTCATTGCAGCCATCTGGGAAGTGAACCAGTGGATGGAAGATTCTCTCTCTCCCTCTGACTTTCAAATGGATACATAAATCTTCAACCAAAAAAAAAAAAAAATGAAGTGGAGGAGCCAAGACTTAAACCAGGCACTCCTAAACAGATATGAGTATCGCCAGTAGCACCTTAACTGGGATGCCAAATGCCCATTGATAATTTAACGAGAAGATGGCAGTCTGCTGCCTGGGAAAGAACCCTCACCAGAACCTGACCGTGGACCATGGACCGTGGACCGTGGACATGCACCTCAGACATCCAGGCTTCAGAACTGTGAGAAACAAACCATGTTGTTTGAAAGTCACATAGTCCATGGCCTGAACTAACTCAGAAAGTTACAGCACAACATTGAAGATACGGTGATTCCAGCTTTACCTCCCTTTCTTACTTGCCAAAATACTGGGTCCTTTAGCACCAGGAAAGAAGCTACCCATCAGAGTTACTTCTTCTGAAGGCTTTCTAGGGAGAGGAGCAGGACACATGGCAAGAAGCACAAGCCAGGGGTTCAGAAGGCCCCACCAGGTCCCTGGCAACCCCACAGCACACCACACCAACAAAGCACAGCCTTTCTGGGTCCCAGCTCCACCGATTCTAAGAGGACAATACGCTTGTCCCATGTGCTCTAAGATAATTTTAGGTCTTGGTCCATCGCATGCAGAGTGACAAGTAACAACAACTGGGGCTGTGTTAGGGGTTGGCAATAAGCATGGGTTAAACCCAGGCTTGAGATGCCAGAATCCCATATCAGAGCACCTGGACAGTGTGAGTCCCAGCTGCTCCACTTCCAATCCAACTCCCTGCTAACGTGCCTTAGAAGGCAGCGGAGGATAGTCCAAGTATTTTGGGACCAACTACCCAAGTAGGAGATCAGGATAGTTCCTGGCACCTGACTTCAGGCTGGCCCAGCCCCAGCTGTTGCAGCCATTTGGGGAGTAAACTAGTAGATGGAAGATCTCTTTGCTTCTCTGTTTCTCTGTTTCTCTCTCTGATGCACTGACTTTCAAATAAATAAACACTATTTTTAAAACATCAATGGGGGGGGGGGGCGCTGTGGCACAGCGAGTTAAAGCCCCAGCCTGAAGTGCTGGCATCCCATTTGGGTACTGGTTTGAGTCCTGGCTGCTCCTCTTCCTATCCATCTCACTGCTATGGCCTGGGAAAGCAGTAGAAGATGGCCCAAGTGCTTGGGCCCCCATACCTGTGTGGGAGAACTGGAAGAAGCTCCTGGCTCCTGGCTTTGGATCAGTGAAGCTCTGGCCATTGTGGTCATGTGGGGAGTGAACCAGCAGATGGAAGACCTCTCTCTCTCTAGCTCTACCTCTCTCTCTAACTCTGTCTTTCAAAGAAATAAAATAAATCTTTTTTTTTTTAAAAAAGCATTAATTGGGGCTATGTTATGACCTTCATGAGCCCTGGACAGTTTTGCCTTCATAGCCAAAATAAGAAGTACTCATTTGAAAAATATTCAACAGCCATTTAAAAATTAAAAATTCTACTTTACAAATGTATTTGTATAAAGAGGATGATATTAATATTACTTATCAAAGCATCTTCTTTGACTGAAAACCTTTTTCTTCTGGAAAACATTTTCATGGTTCAATGGCAAAAGGACAGTCTCTAAGCACTGTGCCCACCATGGCTAAAGGAGGAGGCAGCCCTTGTCAGAGTGGAACCCTACTTCAAGGGCAGAAGTAACTCCCGTCCTGCCTGCCTTTCAAACCGGATGACACAAAGGTTCATACAGCATACAAAGGTTCATACAGCAGGGCCATGGGATCACAGGGGCACTGTGGGAAGATTCCTCCAGCAACAGGCGCAACAAGAGCAGGCACAGGCAGAGCTGAGCCCTGGCAGCCAGTGAGGTGCAAAACAACCCGACAGTTGCCCGGGACAGACCAAGCCCTGAGCATACCCAGTGACAACTGCAAGACAACTGCCAAGGTTGCAAAGGCAACCCTGCCAGCGAGCCCGCCAACCGTGGCCTCCCCCCACCTCCCTCCTACCTGGCTCCCAGACTTTCTGGTCTAAGTGGTTTAGACCCAGGTCACCCAACAAACGCTTATGGAGCGGCTCTCCTCTACCAGCCACTGTGCAAGACACTCCTCCCGCTTAATTATGCCAGCACAAACAGAGAACCCTGCTCGGGAACACTGTTCCGGGACAACAGACAATAAGCACAATACATAGACATAATATATGCCTAAGGTGGTAGGAACTATTAAAAAAAATAAACGTAGAGCAGAAGAGGAACTCGGGATGGATGTGCATGCTTCAGTATTAAGTAGCATGGACTAAACACCATTGATGAGCTCGCTAAGAAGGTGAGACTTTGGCAAAACCACGCGTGAAGGCTGGAGACACAGATCTGAGGCAACAG
This sequence comes from Sylvilagus floridanus, assembly GCA_949820135.1. Classification (NCBI taxonomy): domain Eukaryota; kingdom Metazoa; phylum Chordata; class Mammalia; order Lagomorpha; family Leporidae; genus Sylvilagus; species Sylvilagus floridanus. Next base: position 76,357,365 of record OX463236.1, read on the forward strand.
CACTCGAGAAAAAGGGCACGGCTTGAGCAAAGACTCAGAGGTAGAAATGTACCTCCCCGACCACCAACCGCCTCCAGCCAGTTTGTCCTTCAAGGAGAAAATGAACATGTTAGCAGCAGCTGAATGCAATCCTGACTTTAAACCCAGGACGGAGGCATTAAGAGCTCGTGTGAGCACGCTGAGTCTGAGATGTCCAGTAGGAAATCAGATGTGTAGACTCCAGCACTGCAGAGAGAGGCGGGGCGGGAGGTAAGCCGTGGGCGGTGCTCCCACTGCGTGTGCACCTCCCATCTGGAAACCTGAGGTCTGAAATGCTCTACACCCCAAAACCTTCTGAGCGGCAGATAGCGTGTAACGAGCAGGTAGTTCAAGTTTAGCTGAGCTGGAATTCTCATGACCCTGCAATGTAATGTTTACGTCTTTAACTGTCAGCTTGAAATGCTCCCTTTCCCAGGAGGCACCTGTCTCATCCGGGACCAGGGCACGTGCCAAGACCACACCCCGTTTGTATAGGGACGACCCCTACCTCATGAAAGAGACTGCAGAGCAGGGCAGACGGTTCTTTCACCACGGAGCGCTCTCATTTTGTTTCTTTTTCACAGGCAGCCTTGTGGCCCACTCACGATGGGTATTTCTCCGTGTGGGGTGGCCCACACTCTCACAGAAATACATGCTTATTCCTTTGCTGTTAAATAAATCCTGTTTCTACTTGTGCACCTTGCTCGTCTCCCCTTAGAATTCTTATCTTTTGGCTAAGATCAAGTGTAGAATTCTTATCTTTGTGTGAGACAAGAGCCTGGGGTGAAAATTAAAATGATTGCACTGACACTGACATCACGAGTGGAAAATTCCACACCTGACCTCATGTGATGGGTTGCAGTCAGAACACAGGCACAGGGGCCAGAGCAGGTTGAGCCACAGCCTACAGCACTGGCATCCCATATAGGCACTGGTTCAAGGCTCAGCTGCTCCACTTCTGATCCAGCTCTCTGTAAATGCACCTGGGAAAGCAGCAGAGGATGACCCGTCTCTGGGTCCCTAAACTCATGCAGGAGACCCGGACAAAGCTCCTGGCTCCAGCCTGGCCCAGACCCAGTCTTTGTGGCCATTTGGGGAGTCAATCAGCAGATGGGAAATATCTCTCTCTCTCTCTCTCTCTCTCTCTCTCTCTCTATCATCTCTGTAATTCCACTTTTCAAATAAATAAATAAATCTTAAAAAAAAAAGGCATACTGAAAGTACTGTGTCAAATAACCTTCAGTCTCAGTGTGCACTTGGCTCAGTGGACAAGACACTGCTTGGGATGCCTGTATTCCATATGTAAGAACCTGAGTTTGAGTCCTAGATCCCCTTGTGATTTCAGCTTCACGCTAATGTGCACGCTGGGAGACGCCAAGTGATGATGGTCCGAGTACTTGTGCCCCTACTACCCATGGAGGAGATCCAGACTGAATTCAGGGCTCCTGGCTTTGGTCTGGCTCACCTCCAGCTTTGTGGGCATTTGGAGAGTGGGCATTTGGAGAGGACAGAAGGATGGAAAATCTCAATTTTTTTTCTTTCTCTCTCTCTTTCAAATAAATTGATAATTTTTTTAAAGAAATTACCTTCAGGGGCAGGTGCCACGGTTCACTTGGCTAATCCTCCACCTGCAGCGCCGGCACCCCGGGTTCTAGTCCCGGTTGGGGCGCCAGATTCTGTCCCGGTTGCTCCTCTTCCAGTCCAGCTCTCTGCTATGGCCTGGGAAGGCAGTGGAGGATGGCCCAAGTGCTTGGGCCCCTGCATCCCATGGGAGACCAGGAGAAGCATCTGGCTCCTGACTTCGGATCAGCATGGTGCGCTGGCCATAGCAGCCATTTGGGGAGTAAACCAGTGAATGAAAGCTCACTCTCTCTCTCTCTCTCTCTCGCTCTCGCTCTCGCTCTCTCTGATTTTCCTTCTCTGTTTCTGTAACTCTTTCAAATAAAAATAAATATGTTTTAAAAATTACCTTCAGGCTATGTTTATAAGGTATACAGGAGAGAAAACATGAATTTTGTGTTTAGACTTAAATCCACCCCCAACATATCTCATTATGTATATGCAGACATTCCAAAATCCAAAAATGTCCAAAATGTGAAACACTTCTGGTGCCAGGTGTTTCAGAGAAGGGATGTTAACCCATAGAACCCCAGGTCCCTGCCAGGTCCCCTGCCTGCCACACTGGCTGTCCCACCTCCTCCCCTGCCTACCCCTGAGACAAGGTGTCTGCCTCAGCTACACTGGTCTCCCCACACCTGCTCCCTGGTTCTCAAGCTTCAACTTCTACTCACACACTCATGAGTCCCCTACCTACATCTGGAGTCTTCTGCCTCCTGCACTGGAACCCCTACTGTGCACATCTTCCTAATGGGGTTCAGGAATCATAAATTCAATACTACTTTTGAGTCCTTGCTTCCAAAGTGACAAAGAAAAGAAGTTGCAACAGTCATGCCAAAAACAGCAGCAGCCACGTGCAGGCTATTTCACTACATGAACTGTATTACATGCATGCAAGGACAGGCCATTAAAGATGTTCATCAGGGCTGGCACTGCGGCACAGTAGGTCAATCCTCTGCCTGTGGCGCCAGCATCCCATATGGGCACCGGTTTGAGTCCCGGCTGCTCCTCTTCCAGTCCAGCTCTCTGCTATGGCCTGGGAAAGCAGTACAAGATGACCCAAGTCCTTGGGCCCCTGCACCCACATGGGAGACCCAGAGGAAGCTCCTGGCTCCTGGCTTCGGATGGGCGCAGCTCCAGCCATTGCGGCCAATTGGGGAGTGAACCAACGGAAGAAAGCCCTTTCTCTCTGTCTCTCTCTCTCTCACTGTCTGTAACTCTACCTGTCAAATAAATAAATAAAATAATCTTAAAAAAAAGATGTTCATCGTCCAAAACACAACGGTGTCTCCCACCAACAGGAACATCTCCAAGTGTCTCTGACTCCCACGTGCTTTCCAAGCCGTCTGTGAAGCTACATAACTGTGTGAGTTGTGCCACTTGTATCAAGGTCATCAGAAATCCACCTCGTGAAGCCAGAAAGGACCTAACACCACCACTCCAATGCAGACCCACCAGTGCTGCCCCTGGGACAGCAGCAGAAGATGGCCCAAGTGCTCGGGACCCTGCCATCCACATGAAATACCCAAATGGAGCTCCAGGCTCCTGGCTTTGACCTCACCCAAAACTGGCCATTCCAGCCGTTTGCGGAGTGAACCAGCAGATGCAAGATGTGTCTTTGTCTGTAACTCTGCCTTTCAAATAAATAAAAAATAAATCTTTAAAAATAAAATAAAACTCATACACCCACTGGCTTCACCCACGTTTCCACAGCTCCCACACATGGTGACTGTGACTACCTTTCCAAGTGACCACTGGGAATGATCCTTGGGCCTGGCTGCACATTAAAGCCAATGGGAGACTTTCACAAATTCAGGGCAGCTCACCTGGGGAGGCGCTCAGGGATATAGTGTTTTGAGTTCCCCTGGCGGGTCTAATGAGGAGCCTGAGTGGAGAACAGAACACAGCAGGAGGAGCTGAGAGGCAGAATGCAGACAGAGGGGGTGCCCTAGAGCTTACAGTCATGACCACAGAAGAGCTTTTGGTGCGCTCCACTCCTAACCTGTCTGTTTTGAAAAAGACGTGGCAGCAGGATGAATTCAAATTAGCACATAAGAAGCAGTACACACAGCCGACACTTAGATATACATCACTGAAACTGGATGCTTTTTACTCAGTTACCCAAAATATGTTTCCTATGACTGAACGTTGGTCACTCGGCCTCTCCATTCAAGCTGTGATGTTCACCCCGGGGAATACAGGCTGTCCCAAGACAGCAAGGGCCCATTACCTATGCTTGCATCTCATGTAATCTTGCCACTCACTCATTCAGCCCTGAGCATCTGCTTGGTCCTCGGGCACAGTGTTAGGGATGCAAAATAAGTAAAATAGACAAACAACAATCCCTACCCTTAAGGCAGTCACAGGCTACTGGGAAGAAACAAAAATGTAGGCAAACAAACCAAAAAGGTAATGAAGTGTTAAAGGTGTGATGTCAGCTTTGACTACCGGGGACAGTGAAACCACGGGACAGTGAAACCACGAAGCTGAGCATGTCACATTTAACTAGCAGGACAGGGAGCTGGAAAAGGAGCACACCCCGGCACTGGCAGCTGGCCCGATCTTGGAACATTCGAGGTGTTCACTGAGGGTGGAAGTAAGGAGGACGACACCAAGGAAAGGCACTGCAGAGAATGCAAAGCAAAGGAGAACTCAAGGCCAGAGTAACAGGCATGGTATTGTTCTGTCTGGACTCAACCCATTTAACACATTTTATGTTATGTGCTTATTTGTAATCTAGAGGACACCTGATATGGTGGACTTTGAATTTGCACCTAAGCATTCCTGAGAAAGAAATGCCAATCCCCTAGGAACCACCTGCAGACCCCTCAGCTGACTACCAGAGCAGGTAGGAAAGAGCCCAGTACCATGGGGGAGGGAACAGGAATAGATGGCAGACAGGTGCAGGGGAGTAATGCAAACACTAGCCACAACCATAGACCTGTAAATGAACCAGTAGTCCTCCTGAAATCATTGGCACATTAATTCCATTCCCTTCCTCCCAATAGGAGAGATGGGAGAAACACCAGAAACCCAGCCAGACAGCCCCTGCCCAGCTGCCAACACAGGATGTCTGCCTAGGAACCAGACCCGGCAGACTAGATTTGGAGTGCCCTAAAGAGCATTTCCGAGACATGGTGGTCATTCGTCCTGACTAGATCTCTCCCCAGGAAAAGCCCTAACTCCAGTGTATTTGTTGAAAACAATCAGCAGTAGCTGTATGTCAATAATAGCTGAGGCATAAAAAGATTTGGGGTGAAGCACGTGTTTGCCCTAATGGTTAGGATGCCAGTGTTCCAAGCCACAGCTGGGTCCCACCTCTACTTTCTGACTACAGCTTCCTGCAAACACAGACCCTGGGAGGCAGCAGCGATGCTTCAAGTCACTGGGTTTCCTGCCACCTGCCTGAGAGATCTGGGTGGAGTTCTCAGCTCACAGCTCCAGCCCCAGCTCAGCTCCAGCCATTGTGGGCACTTGGGGGTGAACCAGAGAGTGGAAAATCCCTCTCTCTCTAATAAATGGAAAGTACTAACCTATTTCTGGGGAGACAGAAGTCTGCACACATGTGCAGAGCTGTGTGCATTCCTAGGAAAGTTCTGAGTGAGTTCCAGTCTCCCACTGACAGCAAGAAGTAAAGGCCAAGCAGGGTTGTAAGGGGCACTGAAGGTCGATCCCGACACACACACACACATACACATACACACACACACACACAGCTCCATGGAAAAACTCGGAAACCTCATTAAAGGCACTTGAGGGAATCTCTGAGTGATCATTAACTAGTAACTAAATTATCCAAGCAGGGACCAGAGATCCCAGTGACCACACGTTACAGGAAATACAGATGATCCAAACTTCGTCCTAAGAAGTCCCCCCCCCAAAAAAAAAAAAAACCCAGCAACAATAAATCCTGGAGAGGGTATTTGTTGTTGATTTCCAAGTTGTCAAATTATATTATTCTAAATGTTCTGCCTTCAACAAAATTTATGAGGCATGTGAATAAACAAAGTCTGGCCCAGTTAATAAAAACTACAGTGAGGATTCCTGGTGTCGGACTTACTGAGAAGATACTATAAATCAACAGTTGTAAATATGCTCACAGAACTAAAGGGAACCAAGTCTTTAAAAGTATCACAACAATGTCCAAGCAAATAGAGGTATTAGCAAAGGATATAGAATGTTTGAAGTAACCAAATACAAACTTCAGGGTTGAAAAGTAAAACTAAAACGAAAAATTCAAAACAAATGGTTAACACCAGGTCTGAGACAGAATTGGTAAATTGAGGATTGGTGAATTGACATAATCCAGTCCAGGAATAAAAAAAAACGTTATAGAAAAATTAACAAAGTGCAGAGACCTGTGAGACAAAGATATTAACGATGTGGAATAGTAGTCCTAGCAAAAGACAGAGGAAAAAGATGTTTTAAAAACTGAATCCAGTAATGGCACAAAACTTCCAAACACTCATGAAAATCATTAATCCAAAAATCCAAGAGGGTCAAAGAACCCTAAACAGCACAACAGAAAGGGATCTGCAACTATGACAGACTAATGTCAAAATGTTGAAAAGCCAAAGGCAGTTAGAATATCTGGAAAACAACAGGAGAAAAATTATTTTTCTTATATAGTGGGACAACAGTGCAAATAGTGGTGGACTTACCATTATATGAAAACCAGAAAGCAGTAGAATGACATATTCAGTAATATCAATTTTTTAAACTTTTATTTAACATAAATTTCTAAAGTACAACTTTTGGATTATAGCAGTTTTTCTACCCATAACCACCCTTCCACCCACAAACCATCCCATCTCCTACTCCCTCTCCCATCCCATTCTTCATTAAGATTCATTTTTGGTTATCTTTATATACAGAAGATCAACTTAGTACATACTAAGTAAAGATTTCAATAGTTTGCACCTACACAGACACACAAAGTATAAAGTACTTTTTGAATACTCATTTTACCGTTAATTCACATAGTACAACACATTAAGGACAGAGATCCTACATGGGGAGCAAGCACACAGTGACTCCTGTGGTTGATTTAACAATTGACACTCTTGTTTATGGCGTCAGTAATCACCCGAGGCTCTTGTCATGAGCTGCCAAGGCTATGGAAGCCTCTTGAGTTCACCAGCTCCGACCTTATTTAGACAAGGCCATATTCAAACTGGAACTTCTCTCCTCCCTTGAGAGAAAAGTACCACCTTCTTTGAAGGCCCGTTCTTTCCACTAGGATCTCATTCACAGAGATCTTTCATTTAGGTTTTTGTCTGTCTGTCTGTTTGTTTGTTTGTTTGTTATTGCCACAGTATCTTGGCTTTCCATGCCTGAGAAACTCTCATGGGCTTGTTAGCCGGATATGAATGCCTTAAGGGTTGATTCTGAGAGCAGAGTGCTGTTTAGGGATCTGCCATTCTATAAGTCTTCTGTATACCCTTCTTCCCATGTTGGATCATTCTCTCCTTTTTAATTCTATCAAGTATTATTAGCAGACACTGGTCTTGTTTATGTGATCCCTTTGACACTTAATCCTATCTTTATGATCAATTATGAACTGAAACTGATCACTTTAACTAGTAAGATGGCATTGGTACACACCACCTTAATGGGATTTGGAATCCCATGGCATGTTTTTAGCTCTACCATTAGGAGTAAGTCCGAGTGAGTGTGTGCTGAACTGTACATCTCCTCCCTCTCTTATTCCCACTCTTATTATTTTTTTTTTTTACAGGCAGAGTGGACAGTGAGAGAGAGAGACAGAGAGAAAGGTCTTCCTTTTGCCGTTGGTTCACCCTCCAATGGCCGCCGCGGTTGGCGCGCTGCGGCCGGCGCACCGCGCTCGTCCGATGGCAGGAGCCAGGAGCCAGGTGCTTTTCCTGGTCTCCCCATGGGGTGCAGGGCCCAAGCACCTGGGCCATCCTCCACTGCACTCCCGGGCCACAGCAGAGGGCTGGCCTGGAAGAGGGGCAACCGGGACAGAATCCAGTGCCCCGACCGGGACTAGAACCCGGTGTGCCGGCGCCGCAAGGCGGAGGATTAGCCTGTTGAGCCACGGCGCCAGCCCCCCACTCTTATTTTTAACAGGGATCAATTTTCAATTAAATTTAAACACCTAAAAATAATTGTGTGTTAATTAAAGAGTTCAACTAATGGTATTAAGTAGAACAAAAAAATACTAAAAGGAATAAAATAGTAAGCTGTTCCTCAACAGTCAGGACAAGGGCTGATCAAGTTATTGTTTCTCATAGTGTCCATTTCACTTCAACAGGTTTTCTTTTAGGTGCTCAGTTAGTTGTCACAGATCAGGGAGAACATGCGATATTTGTCCCTTTGGGACTAGCTTATTTCACTCAGTGCTCCTCCATTTTGTTGCAAATGACTGGATTTCATTTTTTTTTACCGTTGTATAGTATTCTCTAGAGTACATATCCCATAATTTCTTTATCCAGTCTTTTGTTGATGGGCATTTAGGTTGATTCCATGAATTTTATATCTAGCAAAACTGTCCATCAAAAATGAAGGCAACCAACAACAAACAAGTAGAAACTAAATTTTTTAAAATGCAATATCACAAATGCTCTAAAGAAAATGGAGTAGGCACAAATGGAACAACAGACTTATAATGTCTATGTGTTGAAAATTAAATTATGCTGATAAGGAAATCAAAAATAGAACTGGAGAGGCCGGCACTGTGGCATAGCAGGTAAGGCCGCCACCTGCAGTGTCGGCATCCCATATGGGTGTCGGTTCAAGTCCCGGCTGCTCCGTTTCCAATCCATCTCTCTGCTATGGCCTGGGAAAGCAGTAGAAGATGGCCCAAGTGCTTGGGACCCTGCACCCATGTGGGAGACCCAGAAGAAGCTCCTGGCTCCTGGCTTCAAATTGGCGCAGCTCTGGCCATTGCGGCCAACTGGGAAGTGAACCAGCATATGGAAGACCTCTCTCTGTCTCTCTCTTTCTGCCTCTCCTTCTCTCTCTGTGTAGCTCTGACTTTCAAGTAAATAAATAAATCTTTAAAATATGTATACATATATAACTGGAGAAACTTAACATATTCCTGGTCTAAAAGACTAAACATAGTAAAGATGACATTTTTTCAAATTAATCTATGGTTTTAACTCAGTTCTGACCAGAATCCCAGTAAGTTTTTTTTTTTTTTGTAGACATAGATAAGGTTATTCTAAAATTTATGTAAAAGAGAAATGTCCTACTAACCAAAACAGTGAAGAAAGAAGAATAAAATGGCCAGAATCAATACTTCCAATCTTAAGCTTATTACTGAAGCATAGTAATCAACACAGCATAGTACTGGAAGAAAGACAGAAAAATAGACCAGGGAAACAGAAGAGAGAGCCTAGAAACAGACTCACACAAAAAATGTTCAATTATTTCTGACAGGGACACAATATAATGGGGAAGGGATAGCCTTTTCCACATACAATGGGGGAGAAACCGAACATCACAAGACAAAATAAGCAATAGGCAAGAATAGGCAACCGCAAACACCTTACCCCAAAGTTAAATCAACATAGATCATCGACTTCAACGTAAAACAAAAAACTACAAACTTTTAAAGATATAACAGGTAGAAATAGTCAAGATCTACAGCCAGGCTGTGGAATCATTAGACTTGACACAAAAAGAATCCTCAACAAAAGAAAAGGTTGATAAACTGAATCTCATTAAAATTAAAAAGAAGGGCAGCCATGTGGCCCAGCAGTTAAGACACTAACCAATTAGAACCTGCATCCCATATTGAAGTGCCTAGGTTTGAATCTCAGCTCTGTTCCTGATTCCAGCTTCCTGCCATCTCACTCCCTGGGAGGCAGCAGGTGACTCAAATGACTGAGTCCGACACCAACACATGAGACCTGGACTGAGTTCCCTGCTCCCAGCTTCAGGCTGGCACAACCCTGGCCACTGGAGGAGTGAACCAATAAACGGACGTTCTCTCTGCCTGCTTTGCTCTCTCTGCCTCTCAAATAAATAAAAGGAGTAAATAAAATGTTTATATTAAAAAATCAGTTTGTGAAAGACTGTTAGGAGGATGAAAAGACTAATCAGAAACTGACAAAGTATTTGCAAATTACTATCTGATAAAGGACTCGCATCTAGACTATATAAGGAATTATCAAAACTAAACATTAAAAATCAATTGATCCAACTAGAAGATGGGCAAAAGATATTAACATAGACACACACACTCACACATGAGTACGTGGCATAGCTGGTAAAATTTGAATGAGTTGTATTGATTGTACCAACGTCAACTACCGGTAGTGATACAGTACTATAGTTGTACATGACATTAACAGTGGGGGAGGCTAGGCTAAATATTCATGAGACTTTTCTGTATATATTTTCTGCAACTTCCTTTGGATTTATAATTATTTCAAAATCAAGTGTTTTTTTTTTTTTTAAATGAAAGTAAAATAAAGATATCTCCAGCCAAATGAAGACTGAAAGAATTTGTAAGTACCAGGCCTGCCTCATAAGAAATTCCAAGGGAAGCTGAAAAGTAGTGACTCCATATGGTAACACGAACGCACAACAAGAAAAAGGACACTGGAAAGGGCGGCCATGAAGGCGGAAGTAGAAGGCTGTATGGGGGCGGATGTTTGGCACAGCAGTTAAGCAGCTGCCCGGGATGCCCACAGCCCAGTTCAGAGTGCCTGGGTTCGAGTCTGAGCCAGTTTCCTGCTAATGTGCACTATGGGAGGCAGGAAGAGATGGCTCAAGTAGTAGGATCCCTGTCACCCACAGGGAACACCTGGATTGAGTTCCCACCTCCTCTCTCAGCTCTGGCCATTGTGCCCATTTGCAGAGTAAACCAACAGAGAGAAGACTGATTCTCTCTTTCTCTCTCTCTCCCCTCCCTCCCTCCCTTCCTCCCTCCCTCCCTCTCTTCCTTCCTCCCTCACTTTAGTATCAATATAATGTTGGCTTCAAAAAACGAAACACAAATTTTCATTCACTATGGTTTCAAAAAGAATAAAACACTTAGAAGCAAAATTAACAAAAGTATGAAACTTACACACTAGAATCCACAAACATTACTTAATGTAAAAACCTAAATAAAGAAAGAAAATCCATGGTTCATATCCAATGACTTGACAATTATCTCCAAACTGATCTATAGATTCAATACATACACTATGAAAGTTTCTTTCTTGGCCGGCGCCGTGGCTCAACAGGCTAATCCTCCGCCTTGCGGCGCCGGCACACCGGGTTCTAGTCCCGGTCGGGGCACCGGATTCTGTCCCGGTTGCCCCTCTTCCAGGCCAGCCCTCTGCTGTGGCCCGGGAGTGCAGTGGAGGATGGCCCAAGTGCTTGGGCCCTGCACCCCATGGGGAGACCAGGAAAAGCACCTGGCTCCTGGCTCCTGCCATCGGACGAGCGGAGCGCGGTGCGCCGGCCGCAGCGCGCCGACCGCGGCGGCCATTGGAGGGTGAACCAACGGCAAAGGAAGACCTTTCTCTCTGTCTCTCTCTCTCTCACTGTCCACTCTGCCTGTCAAAAAAAAAAAAAAAGAAAGTTTCTTTCTTTATTTATTTTAAGGCTTATTTTATGTATTTGAAAGGCAAAGTTACACAGAGAGATAAGTAAAGACAGAGAAAGAGAGAGAGATCTTGCATCGGCTGGTTCACTCCCCAAATGGCTGTAACAGCAGGGGCAGGGCCAGGCTGAAGCCAGGAGCCTCATTCGGGTCTCCCACGTGGGTGCAGCAGCCCAAGTACTTGGGTCATCTGCTGCTGCTCTTCCAGGCCATTAGCCAAGAGCTAACAGAGTAGAGTCAGCAGGACAGAAACCAGCACTCATATGTGATGTGCGTGTCACTACACCACAATGCCAGCCCCAGGTTGAGGGTTTTCTATGAAGAATAATGCATCTTATCATTTGGAAATCTGAGATCTGCAAAAATTATTCCCTATCAAGATGAGAATTTTATATGGCACTATCATGAAATAATTACTAGAGTTGAAGACTATTTTAAAAAAATTTTACTGGAGCTGATGCCATGGCACAGTAGGCTGGGGCTTCACCTGCAACGCCAGCATCCCATATGGGCGCCATTCTAGCCCCGGCTGCTCCTCTTCCAATCCAGCTCTCTGCTGTGGCCTACAGTGGAGGATGGCCCAAGTGCTTGGGCCCCTGCAGCCTCCTAGGAGACCTGGAAGAAGTGCCTGCCCGGTTCCTGGCTTCGGATCGTTTTGGCTCAGCTCCAGAGGTTGGGGTCATTTGGGGAGTGAACCAGCGGATGGAAGACTTTTCTCTCTGTATCTCTGTCTCTCTCTGTAACTCTGCCTCTTGAATAAATAAATAAATCTTTTAAAAGACTATCTAAAAGGCAAAGCAACAGGAAGAGAAGGATCTTCTATTTGCTGACTCATTCCCCAAATGACTGCAACACCAAGCTGAATCCAGGAGCCAAGCTGAATTCAGGGGCCAGGAACTCCATCCAAGGTGCCTACACTGGTCACAGGGACCCAAACACTTGGGCCATCTTCTGTTGCTTTCCCAGGTACATTAGCAGGGAGCCAGATCAGAAGTGGAACAGCTGGAACACAAACCGGTGCCCATATGGGATGTTGGCAACGCAGGTGGCAGCTTTACCCCCTACACCACAGAGCCAGCCCTGAGAGTACCAGCTTTTAAATACTGTATGGTAACACTAGTTATTGTCTGTCTGCATCATAGTCATTGTAATTGGTGTGTAATGTTTTATTGTTTTAATTTGTATTTCTCTAATTACTAAGAGCATGTAGCATCTTTTCATGTATGTGTCTCCTTTGATGAAATGCTTATTCAAACCATTTGTCTGGGTTTTTTTGTTTGTTTGTTTGTTTGACAGGCAGGGTGGACAGTGAAAGTGAGAGACAGAGAGAAAGGTCTTCCTTTGCCGTTGGTTCACCCCACAATGGCCGCTGGGGCCGGTGCACCGCGCTGATCCGATGGCAGGAGCCAGGTGCTTCTGGTCTCCCATAGGGTGCAGGGCCCAAGCACTTGGGCCATCCTCCACTGCACTCCCGGGCCATAGCAGAGAGCTGGACTGGAAGAGGGGCAACCGGGACAGAATCCGGCACCCCAACTGGGACTAGAATCCGGTGTGCTGGCGCCGCAGGTGGAGGATTAGCCTAGTGAGCTGCAGCACTGGCATTGATTTTTTAATTGAGTTGTGTGACTTCCGTTCTTGAATATTGGGAGGCGCGCATGTTCTAGGTCAAGCACATCATCAGATACACAGTTTGCACATACTTCTGCCCAGCATGTGGCTCATATTTTCCTTTTCTTGTGGTATCTTTTGAAGCACAGCAGAGTATTGTTTGGATGTTACCCAGTTTATCATATTTTTCTTTTATGAATATGTTTTTGGTGCTATATCTAAGAAACTGGCCCTTAACCCATAAACATGACTATTTTTTGCTTGTTTTCCTCCAGAAGTGTCATGGTTTTAGATGCAGGTTTGTTATCCATTTGTGTTAATTCGTGCGTGTGATACGAGTTTTGTGTGTGAGCTCAGTGACTTTTTTTTCTTTGCATATGGATGCGTAGTTTTGCCAGCACCATTTGCTGAATGGCTGAGCTCTCTTCCTATTGAATTGCATCAGCAACTTGGTTAAAATAAATCTACTATAAATCAAAGGTTTTCCCCTGATGCCTACCATTTTATTTCACTGACAAATATCTCTGTCTTCACATCAATGCCAGCCTGTTTTGATTCCTATAATTTTACCATGCTCAAATTAGATGGTGTAGGTCATCCAACTTTGTTCTTTAACAATTGCTTTGGGAATTTTAGATCCTTTTCCATTTCCACAGAAATCTGAGGTTCAGCTTGTCAGTTTATATTAAAAAAAAATCAACTTAGGGGCCAGTGTTGTGGCATCATGGGTTAATCCATGCCTGCAACACTGGCATTCCAGGAGAGCTCCTGGCTCCTGGCCTAGCCCTGTCCATCACAGCCATCTGGGGGGTGAACCAGCAGATGGAAAATCTGCCCCCCCCCCCCAGAACTCTGCCTCTGAAATAAATACATTTTTAAAAATAAATAAATGAACCAAAAACATAAATAAAAGCTGGACCTGTCATATCCCACTGGTGGGAATGGAAAAATGGTGCAACTACTTTGGAAACCAGTCTGACAGTTTCTTAGCAGGGTACATGCTAAGCTTTACCATTTGACTCAGTGTAGAAGTGCATCGGTTTTTCACCACTCTAAGGAAATTTCTGACACAGCCTACTTTTGAAAGAAAATGAGATTTATTTAGCTCACAGCTTTGGAGTCTGAAATTCAAAACAGAATGATGCAGGTGTTGGCAAAATCCCCGAAGTAGATGCTGGAAGGACATGCCAAAGAAGGGTCCCTGGCAGGCCAGGCAGCAGGGGACGAGGGTGGGCCCAGGCTCGGGTTTTCATCAGCAACCCTCTCAGGAGAACTCAAGATATCATACAAGAACTACCTTCCAAAAGCACACCCTCAGGGACCTAGGGACCTCCCACTAGGCCCCACTTCCTAATAGGGTGACTGGGAACCAAGCTTTTCACATGTGATTCTTTGGGGGAAAAGAACCATAGAACTTGGGGCAGCATTGTGGTATAGCAGATAAAGCCACTACCTGTGACGCCAACATCCCATATGGGCACCAGCTCATGTCACGGCTGCTCCACTTCCAATTCAGCTCCCTGCTAATGTGCCTGTGAAAGCCACGGAGGACGGCCCAAATGTTTGGGCCCCAACTATCCATGTGGGAGACCAGATGAAGATCCTGGCTTCTGGCTTTGGCTTATCCCAGCTCTGGCTGTTGTGGCCATCTGGGGAGTAAATAAGCAGATGGAAGATGCTCTCTCTCGCTCTCTCTCTCTCTCTCTCTTCTGTAACTCTGACTTTCAAATAAATCAATTAATCTTTTAAAATCAAGAACCATAGAACTCAGCAATTCCACTACTAAGAATTATCCAAGAGAAATTGGAACCACACATCCACAGAAAGCTTTGTATACAAATATTCACAGCAATATTAAGTACAGGAGCCCCACACTAGAAGCATTTCAACGTCCATCAACTTTGGAGCTAAATCATATGAAGTGTATCTGTGCAACCGAGCACTATTTAACAAAACTCTACTTGTTGCAACACAGATGAAACTCAGAAACATGAAGCTAACTGAAAGAAGCAAAACACAAGAAACTACATATTGCAAAAAGCTCTATTGTTGGAAAATTTTCATAAAAGGTAAATCTAAAAATGGAGAAAGAAAATTTGTAGTTACTTGGGGATCAGAGCAGGAAGTGAATCCAAGTGGGCATCAGGGAACTCTGGGGGAAGATGAAATGGTTTACAACTGGATTACGACGATGCTTACCCAAGGTTACAAATTTTCCAGCTGGCAAATTTTATGATGTGTAAGTCATACCTCAGTAAAAGCCATGGCTTGGGTGAACACAGGAGATATGCCTGCTTCCCATCACTATATTGCTCCTGTGAAGATTATTCCCTCTAGGGAGTCAGTGGCGTCACTTTCATACAGGATGTTAATGCCTGTAATGGAACACGACACGGGCTGTTTGCTCAGTCACAGCAAAGGCTATGTCTTTGCACCACCCACACACTAAGGGAGAACTGAATGGTGCTAAAGCATGCAGCTTCAGTGTGCAAAAGACACTGAGAAAATGTGGTCTGCTTACTCTGTGCTTAGTCAAATGGCATTGGTTTCTCCAAATTCCAACAAAAAATAGATCATGTGGAGAAAACTGCACATACAGCACAGATGGGTTCATTCACATTAGTGTGTATGCTGGTTTCCATTATAGGAAGTCAATTTGAATGGGGTATTGTTGCATTGAAGCACAGGCCCAGACCTGGGTATTTTAGTTGAATTCATCTACCTAACATTAAATAAAATCTCCACTTCTCACCACAGGAAAAGAGACAAGGGCAAAAACAGAGAAGGCATCAAAAGCACACAAATGAGCAAGCAACCTCTGACCTCTGAGCCAGGCATCAGCAATTTCACAAGGGCTTTAATCAGACATGCTAATCTCATTCATTCTCACTCTCATTCTCATTCTCATTCATATTCTCTCTCTCTCTCTCTCTCTCTCTCTCTCTCTCTCTCTCTGTCTCTCTCTCCTGAACATTGTTGATTGTGGTGAAAAGAATAGAAAAAAAAAGAAAACAAACAGAGGAAATTTCATTTTCTTGTGTGAAGGTGTCTGTGTTTTCTTACATCACAATGCAGACTGCAGACAACTCAGATGGTCGCAACTCAGCGAAGTCCACATACTCAGTACCATACTCACATTCATCTACAACTTCGACTTACACTTCATCAGTCTCACACCCAAGGACAAGAGTCAATGAAGAATTCTAAAATGTTATACATGGAAAGGACCAGAAAGTTCCCAACATCCAAACTCCCCTATTTTAGTGCAAAGGATCTAGGCACAGAGGACCCAAGGAAGCAAAACACAGACCATCTCATGACGTTTCTAAATAACCACATAAAAGGTAGACAAGGGAATAAGGCATCAAACAAAACTGAGCCTAACCTTTAGAGTCTGGTGAGTCTGCACTTCGGTAGCCATGACCAACAGCCACATTGGGTGTCAATTCTGGGGGCAGCACCGCAGCCCACTGGGATGACACCAATCGCCCCACTGGGAGGACAGCCTGTCTCCCCAGCCCGGTTACCATACCTGAGCTTCTCCATAGCGTATGGGCTTTCTATGGCTGCTGCAAGGAAATACCATAGATTTAATGGCTTAAAACTACATAGATTTGCTAACTCATAGTTCTAGAGGTCAGAAGTCCATAATCAGTCTGACTGGGCTGATAAAGATGTTGGGAAGGTTACATTCCACCTCAAGGCTCTGGGCAGGGTCTCTTCCTTGCCCTTTCCAGCTTCAAAAGGTACTGCAGTCCTTGGCTCCTGGCCCCATATAACTTCGTCCCCTGCTCTGTCGTTGTATCACCTTCTCTGACTCTCCTGCCTTCCATCTAGAATGAGCATGCTGGGTACTCTGGGCCCTCCCAGGCCATCCACAATAATCTCCCCATCTCAAGACACCTCACTTAAATCCTGTCTACAATCCCACTTGCCATGTGAAGCAACAGGTTTGTAAATTCTGGGAGTGTGGACCAGGACATCTTCAGAGAGCCATTATTCAGCCCATCACACCTGCTTATGAAATATGCTTCGTGAACGTGAATTTTAATGCACACCCAGTGTTCCACCTCATGAGTCAGCCACATGTTCTCCTATTCTTTCCTGTTTGGTTTTTTTAAAACATATTTTGCTTTTATCAACGATGCTGACATAGATCATATACTGGACAAACATTTAAGCAATCCTGGAGTTATTTTTTAGAGCCACAAATCTAAGTTCATGCATAAGGTTCTGAAGAAATGCCTTGCAAACTGGCCTCTGGGAAGACCTTTTATTCTCATCCCCAACAGAAGCAAAGAACGCCGATTTCACATCATGGTTGCCAGCACAGAATGTTACAATTTTTTTCAATCACTGCTAATTTGAAAGGAAACATTAGCCTTGTGTTTAAATTTGCATTTCCTTTCTTTTCAGTGATGCCATGTTCTATATTTTTAAAATAAAAAAAAATTTATTTATTCGAAAGGCAGAGAGAGAAAGAGAAAGAGAGAGAGAGAGAGAGAGAGAGAGAGAGAGGTCTTCCATCTACTCTTCTCTCCTCACGTGGCTGCAACCACTATGGTTGGGCCAGACCAAAGCCAGAGCAAGGAGCTTCTTTTGGGTCTCCCATGGTATGCAGGGGTCCAAGCACTTGGGCCATCTTCTACTGCTTTCCCAGGTACATCAGCAGGGAGCTGGATCAGAAGTGGAGCAGTTAGGACTCGAACCAGCACCCATATAGGATGCCAGCATTGCTGGAAGTGACTTAATATGCTGAGGCACAGTGTCTAATATGCTGAGGGACGATTCCATCTCTTAATTTCTATATATTATATTTGTTGATCTGTATTTCTTGTATTTCTTCCTTTGACTTTATCTGTTCATATCTTTGCTGGTTTCTCTAAAACCATGAGGTATTCCTTCTCAGCCATTTGAAAAATGGCTTAAGCTTGTTAAACTTTTACATTTAAGCCCCTGCAGATGTCTTTTACAAATATTCAGTTAAGGGGCTGGCATTGTGGCGCAGTGGGATAAGCGGCCACCAGAAGTGCCAGCATCCCATATGGGTGCCGGTTCGAGTCCCGGCTGCTGTACTTCCAGTCCAGCTCTCTGCTATGGCTTGGAAAAGCAGTGGAAGTCCTTGAGCCCAAGTCCTTGAGCCCCTGCACCTGCATGGAAGACCCGGAGGAAACTCCTGGCTGGCACAGCTTTGGCCACTACAGCCAGTTGGGGAGTGAACCAGCAGATGGAAGACCTCTCTCTTTCTCTCTCTCTCTCTCTCTCTCTCTCTCTCTCTCTCTCTCTGCCTCTCCTCTCTCTGTGTGTAACTCTTTCAAATAAATAAATAAATCTTTAAAAAATATTCAGTTAATCACTTCCTTCTTGCATTTATTTATGGATGTCTGTGACTAAAGTGCTAAATCCTTACCTAAAACTGTTTTAATTGTAGGCTCTTCTCTTTGGTACATATCTTGCTTTATTGTTTATAACCTGAGCTATAATGGAACATCAAACTGCAAGTAGAAAAGTTTATATATTGGGCAATTACTTAGTGTAGAACATTTAAAATGAGACAAAAACCATATAAGAACCAGGTGAGTTATATTTTAGACCAAAGTGTTTATACAGTCAACAAACTATGGCATGTTGAATATTTTTAAATGGTATATGAACTATTTAGGAAGGAGGAAAAAAGAAGGCTATAGAATAGAGATGGTATATGAGACACAAAGACAATATATTTACTGCCTGGTCCTTTACAGAAAAAAGCAATTTATATGAAATGCATTTTAGTGTATACGGGTAAGAGTGTAAATCTACTTTTTAAAAAATCAACAAAAATCAGGCCGGCACTGTGGCTCAATAGGCTAATCCTCCGCTTTGCGGGGCTGGCACACCAGGTTCTAGCCCTGGTCGGGGCGCCGGATTCTGTCCCGGTTGCCCCTCTTCCAGGCCAGCTCTCTGCTGTGGCCCAGGAGTGCAGTGGAGGATGGCCCAAGTGCTTGGGCCCTGCACCCCATGGGAGACCAGGAGAAGCACCTGGCTCCTGCCTTCAGTTCAGCGTGGTGCACCGGCCGCAGCAGCCATTGGAGGGTGAACCAATGGCAAAGGAAGACCTTTCTCTCTGTCTCTCTCTCTCACTGTCCACTCTGCCTGTCAAAAAAATTAATTAATTTAAAAAAAAATCTAACAAACTGCCCCAACACTGTTAATTAAATTCATCTATTCTTCAAATTTGAAATACTACTCTACAACTCAAAAGAAGAGACAGAAATGGCCAGGATTCATACCTCAAAAATAATAATCTCTCCAATTACAATGGATTGCAAAGTAAATTAATAAAATGTCACTGTAATAAGCAAAGCCGTATTACATATGACATTGGAGAGGTTGTGGGGAAATTGTCAGTGCTGAGTTTCCTGATGAGAGTATGAAAACAAACTTCTTGGAAGAAATACTACAAAAACTGTCACAAGTTACAATCTAGGGGATCTTTCCATAAGCAATTTACATTTTATAAATTTATCCATGGACAATTAAAAGAAGTTGATATGACAATGTGTGTTCTGATACTTCTTGAAGTATTGTTCCCTATAGCAAAATTCCAGAAAATCCTACATGCCTATCTGTACATGACAGGGTTAACTCAGCAGACCTGGATTGCTCAGACCCAGCAAAATCCCTAAACAGACCTGCCTTCAGGACTGCCCTTGGCCAGCTCCTAGGAGACAAAATCTGAGTCTTTGGAATATTCTGCCTGATCAGAGCACTCGTGTGTGCCCAAGGCCTTGGAGGAGGCAGTACCAGTTTCACCAGTATATTAACAATGAGATACACGGCTGAGAATTGTTTTTGCTCATGAAGGCTAGAGTGTAATTAACTTGCCCTACTAAAAAGCCCTGGGCACCAAGACTCAGGTTGGCAATGCATTGTCACATGTCATTGCTGGGAGAACCCAGCAGGTCCACGTGGGAGCTGGTTTCTCATCACTTTACACCATGCAGGAAGTGCCTGGCCACTTTCTCTGTAATAAACCATCACTATTAGGAAACCTCAAAAAGTTCATGGAAAATGGAATTAACAGACACATGTAGGGGCCAGTGCTGTGGAGCAATGGGTTAAGCCACCTCTTGAGACGTCAGCATCCCAAGTGGGAGTCGATTCGAGTTCCAACTGCTTTACTTCTGATCCAGCTCCCTGCTAATGGCCTGGGAAAGCAGTGGAAGATGGCTCAAGTCCTTGGGCCGCTGATACCCAAGTAGGAGACCTGGAGGGAGCTCCTGGCTTTGGCCTGGCCCAGCCCAGCCTTGACTATTATGGCCATCTGGAGGGTGAGCCAGTGGATGGA
Source organism: Sylvilagus floridanus (assembly GCA_949820135.1). NCBI lineage: Eukaryota > Metazoa > Chordata > Mammalia > Lagomorpha > Leporidae > Sylvilagus > Sylvilagus floridanus. Next base: position 76,377,500 of record OX463236.1, read on the forward strand.
AGATCTCTCTCTTTTTCTCCCTATCTCTGTAACTCTGCCTCTCAAATAAATAAATCTTTAAAAGCGGTAGAGGAGGCAGAGAGAGAGAGAGATATGTTTACTTTTGAACAAAACAATTTGAAACCCATGCGTAGTTTTTTTTTTTCATAAAACATTTTCCATGAAATTTTTGAAGACCCTCTGTCAAACCATGACACCTGAGGATAGTCTTAGGGGCCTCCACTATACTCTCCACGAAGAATTTTGTCAAATTGATACAATGGGACCATGTATAGTCACTAAAAGGAATGAAAAAGACAAACGTGTGTAAGTACACACCCACAGAAGAAGCCTCAATATATTGATAAATGATCAGTTTGAGTCCTATCAAACATGATAGGCATAGCTATATTTTTAAAAACTAATTTTTATTGATTATTCATAACATGCCAGGGCCTATCTAAGTGTTTTCCATGCATTATCTCATTCGACCTTCACAACACTGTAGCTACGACTACTACTATCACCATTGTAAGAAAGTTTTTATTGAGTATTTTTGTTTTATTTAAAAGGAAGAGAAAAAAACATAGAGAGACTGAGCGAGATCGTTCAACTGCTGGTTCACTCTTGAAGTGATGGCAACAGAAAGGGCTGGGTCAGGTCAAACTCAGGAACCCCAAACTCCATCCAGGTCTCCCATAAAGGTGGCAGGGACCCAAGTCCTTGGGCCATCATCTACTACCTGCCAGGGTGTGCATTAAGAGCAGGCTGGATCAGAAGCACAGGAGCCAGGATTCAAATCTGGCCTCATAGAGGACGCGGGTGTCTCAAGTGAGGGCTTGAATCTTGTGCCAGAGGCCCACCCCTTCTGTCACTATTTTCAAGATGAAAAGATTGATGCACAGAGAGATTTAAAAATGCACCCAAGGTCACACAGCCGGGATTTGAAACCAAGCTAATCTTCCATCAGAGCCAACATTCTTTGTTTTTTTAAGATTTTATTTACTTATTTGAGAGGTAGAGTTACAGACAGAAAGGGAGAGACAGACAGAAAGGTCTTCCATGTGTTGGCCCCTTGTTGGATGCAGAAGACCAAGGACTTGGGCCATTCTCCACTACTTTCCCAGATGTATTACCAGTTCACTACTAATGGCCTGGGAAAGCAGTGAAAGATGGCTCAAGTGACTGGCCACTGAACCTAGGTGGGAGACCCAGAAGAAGCTCCTGACTTCTGGCTTTAGCCTAGCCTAGCTCCAGCCATTTGGGGAGTGAACAGTAGATGGAAGTCCTCTCTGTCTCTCCCTCTCTTTCTCTGCAACTCTGCTTCTCAAATAAATAAATAAATCTTTAAAACAAATACACTAGGGGACTGCTCTGGTCTATTTGCTTTCACTGATCATACCTTGCACCACTCTGCTTTATTTTAATGTCATCCATTTAAATTTCACTGCAGTTCTGCTTATACTCGTCCCTCCTCACCAAACTCTGTCCAAATTTTAGGAAATTTTTGCATATTTACTTCTCCAAATAAACTTTAGCATCACTCTATCAGGTTCCACAGTGAAATTCCATCAGTACATCCATTGCAGTTATGTGCCTGGGTTTCACACAGGTACACAGCCTCATTAATAAAGAAGATACTAATTCAAATGTTCAATTCCAAAGGAGATGGCTCAAAGGTGACATACAGAGCTTGCAAAAACAGGATGTGATGGACAAACTGGCCAGTGTTGACCAGGCACTCCAGACAGAAGGATAAAGTAATGGGAATGGCTACACTGAAGCATCTTCCACGTGCCATCCTATAGAGAACATGCTGAATTGTCCATCAGTGTCAGCATTCACAGGCCCCCTGAGGGCATCCCCTGTGACAGGTGAATTCATTCATGCAGCTGACTTACTGCATGCTGCCACGTGACAGGACTATTCAAAGGGCTGCACTGAGTGACACTCTTGAAACTCTTCACTTAATAGCAGTGTGATCGTGGGCAGGTTATCTAACCTCCCTGATCCCCCTTTTCTACATCTGTAAAGTAGGACTATAATTCTCTCCCTTTGGGGATTAGCGTGAGGATCAAATGAGCCATCCCATGATAAATTTGTAGGATGTGGCAGCTCCCAAAGAAATGGCAGTTATCCTCAGGACCAACGCCACTGCCACACGACCAGCCTACTTCAAAGCCACAGCTCCTTTTCAAAAGGAAAGAACAAAGCCAACTCTCACTAACACTCCTTTCATTTCCAGCATTTCCAAATCACTGACATCTCCATACGACGGTGCTTGGAAAAGTTCATGGAGAATGGAATTAAAGACAAGTTTCTTACGGCAGGCACTGTGGCGACAGTGGTTAGGCTGCCAGTTGGAATGCTGGCATCCCATATCGCAGGGTCAGGTCAAGTTCCCACTGTTCCGTTTCCAATCCAGGTCCCTGGAAAGCAGCAAATGATCATCCAAGAGCTTGGGCTCCTGCCACCCACATGAGAGGCCAGGATAGAGTTCCTGGCTCCTGGCTTTGGCCTGGTCCAAAATAGCTGTAGCTATTTTAGAAGGAAACATGTCAATGAAAGGTCCTCTCCCTCTCCCTCTCCTCCCTCTCCCTCTCCCTCTCCCTCTCCCTCTCCCTCTCCCTCTCCCTCTTCCTCTCCCTCTCCCTCTCCCTTCCCAACTTCTGTCACTCTGCCTTTATACAAATACTTTTTTTTTTTTTAAAAGTTGATATTGTAGTAAAAATACTTTTAAATCTATGTATACAAGAGGTCTTCAAAAAGCTCACAAGATGGGGCTAGCATCATGGCATAATGGGAAAACCTGTATCTTGCAATGCATGGCATTCCACATGGGCACCAGTTCAAGTCCCAGCTGCTCCACTGCTGATTCAGCTACCTGCTAATGGTCTGAGAAAAGCAGCAGAAGATGGCCCAAGTGCTTGGGCCTCTGCCACCCACATGCTCCCTGAAAGCAGCTTCTGGCTCCTGGCGTGGACCTGGACCAGATCTGGCCATTGTGGCCTTATGAGAAGTGAACCAGCAGATGGAAGATCTGTCTCCCTCTCTCTCTCTCTAATTCTGACTTTGAAATAAATAACTAAATCTTAAAATAAAAAAAAAAACTCAAAGGAAATGTGATTTAATGAAATGTAATTTTATGAAAAATCCATACATGGATTTCAAAATATCTTGTACCTAAATAAACTTAACTTTCCATTCATTTTTCCAAGAACGTTTTCCAGATTGTATATCTGAATTTCCTTTACATGGTCCCTTATCTCTGAAAGAGCCCAGTGCAGAGAAAAAGAGAAGCAAGAAGAGAAGGGGGAAAAGTGACAGCCAGAATGGGAAAGAAAGACGTGAGCACCACAGCCTAGACACAGCCCAGCCGGCCCAGCTGCCTCTGCTCAGGCGCTCTCTTGGGCCCTTGGGAGTCCAACGCCCAGGCCAGGAGGATGGTCAGACAGAAGACATTTCTGAGGAGCCGGACAAGAGCCTTGGCAGCCAGGCCCTCTCTCCCAGACACCTCTGGGCCCGCCTGGGTTTGAATGAGGCTCACCCGTTGCCGTGGCAACCCTCTGTCAGAGGCACACCTCCTCCAGTCCGCGAGGCGGGCAGCATGTCCTCTCTCTGGGATGCTCCCCGGACTTGACTGCCTTAGGCACATGCCCTGCAGGGGAGGGGTGTGAGGCAGAGGCGGGGGCTTCTGCCTCTTCATCTGCAGCTCCGAATTCCACAAAAGCCCGCCAGCAGCACACGCCAGCGCGAGCTAAGACAAGCTATGCTAACGATAGGAGGGAAACATTTTGACAGCTTCACTCGGCTCAGTGTCAAACACAAGTGCAAAAGAAAAACTGGTTCACTGAAGAAAATCCGCGACCCAGTACCACGAGAGCTGAAAAGGAACGGATTCAAGGCAGCCGGCACCTCTTCAAAGCCTAGCAAAGGCTCAAAGGTTTGCCACCAGAGCTTGGACTAGAGCAGGCTCCACCCACGCCAAGGTGGGCACTGTGGGCAGTTGAGAAGGGTGCAAGATAAACACAGTGGGAGGCTCCATCCACCAGGCAGCAGAAAATTCCAGAAGCACAGGGAACCAGGACAGCCGGGTTGTCTGTCCAACAGAGAACGTCTCTCCACCCGCTTCGCCAGACTGAAAAAAGGAAAGGACTCAAGCCCCTGTCTGCAGCTTCAAAGGTGGCCTGTTCCTCAGCCTCCCTCAATGCCACAGCCCTGGAAGGGCCTTGCAGCTGCCGTGTGGCCCACAGTGGGAGCTGAATGTCCTCATCCTCTGGGGGAATCGCGTGGTTCCAGGATGCTGCACGCCTGAAAAAGGAGTATGAGCGTCTCACTGGTGACACAAGGAATCGTGCCCCAGGACGGAACCTTCTCACCCTGCCAGCAAAGGGAAAAACAGCAGGGAAACATACTTGCACAGGGATAGATTTATTTGTCTGTATTTTCTTCTCCTAAGCCAACAAATGGACGTGTTTACGATGCCTGAGGATGTCTGTTAGGTGACGGGCAAAAACACGGAGCAGCAGATACTGCTGTTGCCTCCCTCTACTTGCCCTTCGAACTCTAATTTTGGGAATACAGCAAGGTGCCCAGGTAAGGCTGCCTGATTCCTGGGCTCCCTCGTGACTAGAGATGGCCATGCGACCACAAGCGGGCCAATAAGATGGCAATGAGGGGGACAAGTGTTGGTCACAGAGGCTAAGATGCTGCTCTGGGTGCTCACGGCCCATATCAGAGTGACTGCATTCAAGCCACAGCTCCACTCCCAACTCCAGCTTCTCGCACCTGGGAGCCAGCAGGTGATGGTGGGCGAAGTGCTTGGACCCCTGCCACTCATGTGGGAGACCCAGCTCCTGACTTTAACCTGACCCAGCCCTGGCTGCTGCAAGAATTTGGGGAGTAAACTAGAAAAATGATCTCTCTCTCTCTCTCTCTCTCTCTCTCTCTCTGCCTTTCAAATACATTCAAAAAAGATGCCAACAAGGGAGGTGTGCTCTGACCTTGGTACTGAACCCTCCCTCTCCTTTCTACCTGGCAACAACTACTCTATGAGCATGAGAATGAAGCTCACGTACCACCAAGCATGGAATAGCAAAAGCTGGTGAGCTTAGCTCCCAGACAGGATGGGAGACACCGTCCACCCAGATACAGACAAAGAAAATAGCTTCCCACTTGGCTGAATCGCCCTGGTTAGGTTTCCTGTCACCTGCAACTCTACATCATCCTTAATTCGGATTCCGTCTGGGAATCGTGGCATCTGAGCGCTATGTCATCATCAGCTAATGGCCATACAGTAAAGATCACTGTGGGTACCAAATCATCTCAGACTTTTAAGGAAATATTTTTTTCATTCTTTTACACATTCCTGTTATTTTTATATTTTTGCCAATCACTGCAATTATGCCAAGTTCTTAGAATGTGTTTCTGAGTTCATTCCAAAATTGCAATTCTCTACACGTTAAATTAAGTTCTCTTTGTGTTTTTCCTGATGCTTTCCAAAATTCACCTGGGATGAGAAGGAAGGAGGAAGGCAAGAATCAAAGGAAATGATATTGATTTCCCAACTCCAGGAGTATCCATGGTGAAATGGAACCCCCTAGTGTTCTCTACTTCCAGGGAATCCAAACTCTGATGTTAGCACCCTAAAGAACAAGTGCTGTGCCTGCCACAGGGTCTCCTTTTGTCTACCTGACCAGTCACAATAATTCCACAGCCACGTCCTTTCTTTGGTTGGCTCTGGTGAGTTTAACAAAACTAACTATCCAAACTGTAAAGTGCATTTACATTTGCTGTTCCCAAGGCATGGGAAATTCTTGCCTTCACACTGTACAGGTTCTACCCTTTCTGAGTTGCAGAAGCTTCCCAAAGAGCACCTATAACTGTGGTCCTTAGAGATTCAGAAGATGAAAAAGGAGGCTAGTGTTGTGGCATAGCAGGTAAAGCCACCGTCTGTGATGCCAGCATTCTCTATGGGCACTGGTTGGTATCCCAACTGCTCCACTCCCAACCCACTCCCTGCTCATGGCCTGGGAAAGAGCAGCAGCAGATGGCCCAAGTGTGTGGGTCCCTGCCACCTATGTAGAAGACCCAGAAGAAGCTCCTGGTTCCTGGCTTCAGCCTTGCCCAGCTCTGGTTGTTGTGGCCATCTGGGGAGTAAACCAATGGATGGAAAATTCTTTCTCTCTAACTCTGATTTTTAAATAAATCAATAAATCTTTTAGGAAAATAGAGGAGAAAAAAGCTTTCATGCTTAATTCATCTGGTTGTTTAAAGCCCATGTTCATTTCACATACAAGGATACTTCAAAAAGTTCATGGAAAATGGAATTAAATGATAATTTTGTTTGAGTAAAACAATTTTTGAAAACCATGCATAGTTTTCTCATAATATGCATTTCCTGTGAACTTTTGGAAGACACCCCACATATGCACAGGTATCAAAATTTTTGGCAGGGCCAGTGCAGCGGGTATAGCCACCACCTACAGTGCCAGCATCCCTTATGGGCACTGGTTCGAGTCCCGACTGCTCCACATCCAATCTCGCTATCTGCTACAGCCTGGGAAAACAGTGGAAGATGGCCCAAGTCCCTGGGCCCCTGTACCCATGTGGGAGACCTGGAAGAAGCTCCTGGCTCCTGGCTTCAGATTGGCGCAGCTTTGGCTGTTGTGGCCAATTGGGGAGTGAACCAGCTGATGGAAGACCTCTCTCTCTCTCTCTCTCTCTCTCTCTCTCTCTCTCTCTCCCCCTTCTCTCTTCCTCCCTCCCTCCCTCTGCCTCTGCCTCTGCCTCTCTGTAACTCTGCCTTTCAAATAAATAAATAAATCTTTTAAAAAATTTTGGCATGAAAATAAATTTATGTTTCAATTCCATTTTCCCTGAACCATTTGAAGTACACTTGTACACACAGGGTCCACGTTCCCCGAAATTCCTCCCTGCAAATTTCTTCAGATGTTCTCATACGAGAGCGATCTGGGAAAGTTACAGCTCCATGTGACAAAGATGGAACTGATTCTAGTTGCACACATTTCATGATTCTGTAATAATGGTCATTATTTCCGTTTACCTTAATACTAATGAAATGAAATAAAGTTGGATTTCAGAACTCCAGTTGGAAAAAGAATGCCTCTGACTAAATTAAATTATAATTATGAAAATCAGGCTTTTATCTGATCTTCTGTATATAAAGAGAATTGAAAATGAATCTTGATGTGAATGGAAGGGGGGAGGGAGTGGGAAAGGGGAGGGTTGTGGGTGGGAGGGAAGTTATGAGGGGGGGAAGCCATTGTAATCCATAAGCTGTACTTTGGAAATTTATATTCATTAAATAAAAGCTTTAAAAAAAAAAAAGAAAATCAGGCTTTTATAATAGTCACTCGCTTAACCAAACTGAGATTTCAAGTTATTGCATGCTCTACCTCAGGACTGCCCAAATGCATGCTAATGACAGTCAGGATCAGCTCCTCCTTTGCCGTGGGGCTGCCCTGCACAGTTAGGCCAGGCAGTAAAGCCCCCTTCAAGTAGTGACCATCAAAACTGTCTCCAGACATGGCCAATGTGTCCCAGAAGAAAACAGTCACCCCCTTCTACCGCTGTTCTACCTGAGAAGGGCATTTATTCAACCCACTCTACAGCTGGGAAGACCAGAGCCCAGAAAGGCCAAGAGCAAGTTCAGTGCCTCCCAGGGCAGTACATGCTGCGGCAGCCATTTCTGAACTGGATGGTGTCAGGATCTTGGCTGCAAACAAAATATGCCAAAGCATATTTTGAAGAACACATCACAACTTAATTGACATTATATTAGGGATGCTGGATTGAGAAGTCTGTTAAATTTCAGGAGTTTTCTTCTATAATCTCATTCAGAGTAACTCAGCAAATGTTTATTAAACATTTCCTAGGCATCTTACACATTAATTAAACAGAAAAGAGTTTCTGCTCTAGTGCATTAGCAGTCCAATGGAGAGACAGTAAGACGAGCTCAGCAGTCACCCCAGCACCCCTAAAGTCTATGTTCCATAAGCAAAGTTGCAAAACAGTAATGCAGAGGCTCAAACAGTAAGGAATTTACATTAACAGGGAAATCAAAGACACTGTGGAGCAATCAGCAATTGAAAGGGGATTTTGGGGACAGAAACAGCAATCTAGAAAGAAGTAATAACATGAATATAGGGACTACGGGACCTCTTACGGGGACCACAGAATTGCCTAATTGCCTGGACCTCAAGGGACATGAGTAGGCAGGGAAGCTAGCAAGAACAACTGGCAGCCATGTAAAGCCAGGTCTTGTATGCATTTCTGGACATCTGTTTTTAATTAGTTAGTCAATAAATAACCATTGAGCTTCTAAGCAGATAAATGATATAAGTGAATAAAATCATTTCACCGTAACTGCATAAAATAAATTAGAGTGGGGCCAGCAGCCATCGCTGCTATGAGAAAGTACCTGAGACTGGACAGTTTATGAATAATATAAATTTATTTCTCACAAGTCTGGAGGCTGCAAAGTCCAAGATCCAGGTCCCAGCAGATTCAGAGCCTGGTGAGGGTTCCTCCTCTCTTCAGAGATGGTCCCTTGCTGTGCATCCTCACATGGCAGAAGGGGAGCTCCCGTCAACCTCCTTTCTAAAGGCACTAAGCCCAACAATCCCCCAAAGGTTCTCCCCCTCTGAATCCCATAATGAGGATTTGATTTCAACCCTACCTTTAGAGGAACACATTGAAACCAAAGCGGGAGACTTGAAGCTCAAGTCTGGCCAAGAGGACAGTGTACGTCATTCCCAGTCTGTAGCACTACAGAGTTCAAAAGAGGCTATTACACCAGTCTAAGCAAAAAGCACTGTGCAGTCTGGCCCAGGGTGGAAGTAGCAGGACTGGGACACACTTAAACAGCCAGGTGAGATGACACAAATACAAGCTGATGGGAGGTAGGGAAGTGGCTCTTCTCTTCTGAATCTTAGCATGTAGGAGAATGATAGCTCTGAGGTCAGGGGAAGAACTGATCCGAAGGCAGAAATGAATTTGACCTCTCAGGAAGGTCAAAGAATAGAAGTAAAATGAGAAAATGGAACAATAGGAGGGAACTCTGGTAAGAGATCAGGACCGTGATTTTGCACAGAACAAAAAGCAAGTTACCAATTCAGAGTCTTCTGTATAAACCCGGCTCTTCTAGGTTTAACCGTAGGTAAGATCCCCAGAGAAGACAGCAGGGAATAAAGGTCCTAGAGAATGTCTAAGTTTAATACACGGGCAGATAAGGAAAATATGCCACAAGGGAACTGCAAACTCTAAGCAGAAGACGTGGGGGAGTCAAAAGAGGCAGCGGAAGTTCAAATGCACTGAGAGATCAAATAGAATGTGACACAAACAAAAAATTCCCTGTGTCCTCCTGGCTGGGCGTGGTTCTGATGAGGTGGCAGCACAACAGCAAGGTATGAGACTGTCCTCTGGGTTCAGACAGGCTCAGCTCATGATCGGGCTTTTTGGCACCTGCCATTTAGGGGATGTGGGACAAGTTACTAAACTGCTCTGTGCCTTACTTTCTGCAATAAAATGAGGACAACATCATTTCCCACAGATTAGCTGTGGGAAAGTCAAGCATGAGAAGCCCTCAATTTAGTGCCTGATCCCACAAACACAACCCGCTATGCAACACCAGCTCCTGGTCCACCACTTCCCATGTCAGAAGAGCAACAGGCGGTAACTCAGTGCTCCCATGCACCAGGAAGGACAAGTCATGCAGCTCCTGCTATCTGCCAGATGACTGAATATGTGTTAACACTTCAAAAAGTTCACAAGAAATGAAATTAAAGGAAAAGTGTATTTTGGTGCAAAAAAATTGAAATCCATGCTTATTTTTCATGACATCCATTTCCCATGAACTTTTTGAAGACCATTCATATATACAGATTTCAAAATTTTTGCACCATAAATAATTTATCTTTAATTCTATTTTCCAGCAACATTTTTTAATAATGCAAGTCCTTGCATGTAACACAAACATTAAAATACTGATGGTAAGTTATACAAAATTGCACCAATTTAATGAAGGCATTTAGTTTACATTTGGCCAACTAGACATAACATTAGATTAGTCAGTTTAAATATTGTGGCTCTCTGGTGGACAGACACACAATTTTTACACCAAAACATTAATGCATACAAAACAATAAGGCATTAAATAAAATAGTGACAATTACTGCACATTGGCCTTGTGACCAAAACACATGATTAAAATTACTTCCCACATTCACATCCTCCAATACTCCACATTCACAATACTCCTCCACCACTTAACTTCTCAACCAAAACATTACAGAAGTGAAACAATCACTAATAGGCACAAGAAGAAAAAAAAACCTGTATATTTGGTTTTGCGAATACACTTAAGCTTGTCTTGACAAGAACATAACAGAAGAACCAAACACAGAGAAAATATGATCATAATAGAGAGGGAAAAGAGAGATGACAACACAGTTCAGTAAGGAATCACAAACTTTTACTGAAAAGCACCAGACAGTAAATATTTTAGGCTTTGGGGGCTGCATAGTTTTTGTTGAAACTACTCAACCTTACCCTTGCATTGCAACCATGTAAACAAATGAGCATGTCTATGTCTTCATAATAATATATTTACACAAACAGGCAGTGGTTGGGCCTGTAGGCTTTAGTTCACTCACCTCTGCAACCAAGGACAATAAGGCCAAGCAAGGGCAATGTTCAAAAACCCCTAACTCTAGAGGGAGTGGCTAACTTTAGAGAATAAGGATGTGAGAAGCCAAACTCTGAAGAATCACAGCAAGAATAATCTTAGATGTGACACTGGCTTCACATGCTTAGTGTTGCATTGTTGTTGAGATGGGAAAAGGCAGAGCAGAGACAAAGAGGCTGACTGAATGACATAGCATAAGCAAGCCAGAGAGACACCTAAGTAAAAACATCAGTGAAAACCCATCTGCACTGCAAATTGACAGCACTACACTATGCCTAACTCCCAGTGAAGCTTCCTAGGCTGACCTAAAAACAAGAACCCCATCTCCTGGTGACAGAGATTGTACCCAATGTCCATTAGAGGCTTCTTCCAACCCTTGGCTCAATGATCCTTGCATCTCCCCCTTTACTCATCCCAGGCCAGAAGTTTCCCTTAAAATGCCTTCTATTTCCTTTGCTCAAGGAACAGCAACCATACCTTCCTACAGACTTACTTCTAAGGGTACAGTTTAAAAACTTGTTATGGGACCCTAAATCTCATTACACTGGATGCTAAAAATGCCATCTTAAGTGTTAAAGTGAACATATAGATAGGATTAAGTGTTAAAGTGATCATATAAATAGGATATAGTATTTGGTAATAATAATAGATAGAATTAAAAAGGAGAGAAATTTCCAACCTGGGAAGTAGTCCACACAGAAGACTCATAGAATGACAATCGCTTTAAGTAACTCTGACCTCAGAATCAGCCCTTAAGGGTTTCCTGGTCTGGCTGAAAAGCCAGTGAGAGCATTTCAGGCATGGAAAGCCAAGATACTGTGACCAAAAATGAAGGATCTCTGTGAGTGAGACCCCAGTGGAAAGACATGGCCATCAAAGAAGGATGTACTTTTCTCTATAGGGAGGACAGAACTACCACTTTGCTTATGGCCTTGTCTAAATACTGAAGGAGTTTGTGGATTCAAAAGGCTTCTATAGCCTTAGCAGCTCATGTCAAGAACCTCAGATAGTCACTGACATCATACGTAAGAGTGTTAATTATTAAATTAACAACAGGAGTCACTGTGCACTAACTCCCCATGTAGGACCTCTGTCTTGAATGAGTTGTATTATGACAGTTAACTGTAAAAGTAGTTCTCAGTTTGTGTGTGTGTATGTATGTGTGTGTAAACTGTTGAAAACTTTCCTTAGTATAGAGTTAGTCTTCTTTGCAGAAAGTTAATTGAAAATGAACCTAATGGAGAATGGGACTGGGAAGGGGAGAGGGAGGGGGAAGAGGAATGGGAGTATGGGTGGGAGGGCAGGTATGGTGGGAAGAATAACTGTATTCTTAAAGTTGTACATATTAAATTTTTATTCCTTAAAAAATAAATTAATTAGTTAAAAAAAGAAGGAATAGCAGTCATCCTTCTCCATCCATTTCCCCACAGCCATCACTTGAGTTATCATGTGAGGTATCTCAGAATGACAAGACACATTAAGATCACTGGGCTGACCAGGACTGCTCTAGGGACTGGACCAAATGGAGTCCTGGGAAATCCCTTCACTGTGCTGGAGAAGATACCAAGACAAATGGCTCTGGTCTTATCAGCACGTCATTACCATCTTTAGCAGGAGAGACAAGATAAGGAAAAACAGCTCACAGAGAAAGAGATAAATCCAGACACAGTCAAGAGCTTCTAGCTGCAAGAGCAGTGACCACAGTCTCCTGTCCATACAATTTCACCTCCCAAGGTTTCAGTTCCCCACAGTCACCAGTGGTCAGAAAATATTAAATAGAAAATTCCTGGGGTTTAGGTTGTGTGTTGTCACTCAGGAGCCATCTCAGCTATCACATCAGTGTCAAGTCATTGCAGCGTGTGTGTTCGAGTGCGAGGGTGGTGACACTGGGGATGCAGATATGCCAAAGAGAAGTTATAAAGTGCTTCCTTTAAGCAAAAGGTGGAAGTCTTGATTCAATGAGGAGTGGGAACTATATGCAGAAGCTGCCAAGTTCTACAGTAAGACTGAATCTTCTGTGAAATTGGTGAAGAAGGAAACAGAAATCCATGCTAGTTTTGCTATTGCACCTCAAACTGCAAAAGTCACACCCACAGTGTGTGATACACGCTTAGGGAAGATGGAAAAGGCATTAAATTATAGAGTTTGGAATGAGCTGCAATTTCAGGCATCCACCTGGGGTCTTGAAACACATCTCCTGTGGATAAAGGCTACTACTATACTTGCAGCTGGGAGCAAAGGAAGATGAGTATCTCAGCCAGCCTTGAAAGGTAGGCAAGATCTGGAAAAGCAGGTGGAAAAGACTACCTGGGCATGGGCACACACTCAGGTCAACATGCAGAGGCCCCATAAAGGACAGCTGGATGGGTATTCAGAGGGAAGAAAGGCACATGTTGGTTATTAAAATCTTCCCCAAACTTCCATCTCAGGGTATGTCTGCTACCCTTATCCTTACTTTCCCACCTTAGACAATTGTGGCATCATCTCTCCAGCACCCTGGCTCCCTCTCCTCTCATGGGACTTCCCACATCTCCACAATGCAGTATCTAAAGTGACAACACAGAGCAGCAAGATGCACCAGAGTCTGGTCTGGCACTAACTTTGGTGTCTGTACTGACAGGGCTGTGCTCACAGCATACCACACTAAACCAGTGGGTAGAGGCCTGTGCTGGTCTTCACTGGCCAACAAAGCCCATGTGTTGAAAACAAGGCTAGAAATACCCATAGGCACTAAACCCAATGGAAATGCTTCAGGGTTTAGAAATCTAGACCTAACTTCTCTAGTCCTTAAGTAGTACCTGAAAGCTTTATTATTTATTTTCTAAGTTTTCTTTTGGAAAATAATTATACATACATAAGAACATGCTTCTAAAATGTAAAACATACTAAACAGTGTAAAGTAACCCTGCACAGATACGTGATGAATATTCAAGGGTGTATATAAATTCATTCTGCTTTTCTAATACAAATAGAAGCATGGAAGTATTAATATGGACACTGTGCAGCTCCTTATCTTTTTTTTTTCCAGTTCACCTTGTACTTTGGAGTTTGTTCCATATCAGCAAACGTACATGAACATCATCATTATTTATAGCCACAGGGCATTCTATTCATTATATGGCTTCATCTAAATTTATCTAAGTAGTCCCCAAATGACGGACACAGAAGTTATTACCTGTGGCTGCTGTTACAAACAACATGACAGCAAACACTACTGCATGTCACTCTGCATACACCTGCCTGCATAAATCTGCAAGATAAATCCTAACAGACAAGGAAATGCTCAAAGAACCGGCTCCTGGAAGAGCGGGAAAGGCAAGAAAAAGAGACATCTGTCTCAAGGTGGGAAATCTGAACAGAAGAGAAGAGAGTAGTGAAGGAAGGGAGTTCCAGAAACACCTGTTGAGTGAGAATGGGCCACCAAAGGCAGAAAGTGCCACGAGACCAAAGAAAGAGGCCAAGTCCAAGATCACATGAAGTGTAATTTATCAACGGTACTTAGGGTCTCTGGGAGCTGCAAGACAATGGATACACAAACCATGAGGCAGGAGAAAATGGGTTTCAAAAAGGAGGATGGCCCTGGCTAAGACAGGAACGCACCTGGACTTTCTCAAGAAACAGTCACATCCCAGGCCTGAGATAAGCGACATGCCAGGGTCAACAGGCAAGACCAGCAGGTTATCTTAATGACTTTGGCTACACCATCACAGGGCTTGGAATGACTGTCAGGGTTACCTATAGGGCAAGAAGGCAGCTGTGTCCAAAATGGCGGCAGTCCTGTCCAGCTGAGTCCCTACAAAGGGCAACGATGGAGCAAGGCCACGTGGGAGGCCCTAGTCATGAGCTGGTGAGGGCACATCAAGGGCAGGACTCATGGAAAGATCAGGGAAAGGGATTCAGCAGCCACACAGGAAGCCAGAGAGGAAAGACCTGAGAGAGTTGAGAATGGGCAGTGCAGGCAGAGAAACAGGGAGGGTGGGAAGGAGAGCACAAAAGAAAGGGGGAAACAGTGGCTCAGAGGCTGGCAGAGGACATGGGTGCCGAACACGCCCCTCACCAGGGGGATGCCAGCCCGGTGACTGACAGAGAGGCCCGTGTGGCAGGCAGTGACCTTGAGATGACTACGGGATGCCCAGGGAGGCTTTGTAAACCGAAGACCGGCCCAGTCTCAGGTAGGTTCAGTGACAGTTTCTTTTCTTGGTGGGTTCTGGTTCTAGCACTAGTTTCCCACAATGAGCAGCTCTTGCTGCCATTGGAGAGGCTACGAGCTACGAGTGCCCAGTGACCTTTCTGCAGTGAGAGAAACTTCTAACAAAGGCTCACAGCAAAATGTCACCGGCACAGCTGCCATCTAAATGTGCTGTGAGTCCCGTAATCTTGTCTGTGGAGAACTCTTTTCGTCTGTTACAGCAAACCGTCTGCTAAATCAGAAATAAAGATCTAGAAAATGCCACAAAAACAGACGACATAAAAGTCTGCCCTAGGCTTGGGGTCGTAGATACTTCTGAAACCACTGTTAGAAATGAAATGAGGCCGGCGCCGTGGCTCAACAGGCTAATCCTCCACCTTGCGGCGCCGGCACACCAGGTTCTAGTCCCGGTCGGGGCGCCGGATTCTGTCCCGGTTGCCCCTCTTCCAGGCCAGCCCTCTGCTGTGGCCCAGGAGTGCAGTGGAGGATGGCCCAAGTGCTTGGGCCCTGCACCCCATGGGAGACCAGGAAAAAGCACCTAGCACCTGGCTCCTGCCATCGGATGAGCGCGGTGCGCCGGCCACAGCACGCCATCCACGGCAGCCATTGGAGGGTGAACCAACGGCAACGGAAGACCTTTCTCTCTCTCTCTCACTGTCCACTCTGCCTGTCAAAAAAAAAAAAAAGAAATGAAATGAAAGTTCTCTGAGTTTGCCCCTGGCCTTGCCTCCCAGGGAAGGGAGACACTCTTCTTTAAATCACTCTTTTATCGTCAGGGCAGTAATGCATTAAACTCAACAAGTTACTTCTTTCAGATAGTAAATTACCATCTTACTTCTTTCCCAAGCACAATGGGCACTTAAATTTCAATTTTCCTTAAAAAAAAAATCATTCCCCCAAATTGTAGTTGACCCAAGACATACTATTGTTCAAAGTAAGAAAGCCCTGGTGTGTAAAGGACCGTATCTGCCATCAGTACTTGTGCAAAACTCAAGGAAGAAGATGGGACGTGAAATGCCAAGTCAGAAGGTACGGTCGTAAACACTTCCAATGTCAGGAAAAGGAGGTGGGAGCCATTCTGCGAGGTGACTGGGTCTAAAAGGCAGAGCTAAAAAAGCAGGGTCCCTGCCTTCACTAACAGTAAACAAAACGATGGGAAGCAAGGGCACCGCCATAAAAAAGAGAATAGGTGAAACGTCACCCATCAACCTCAAAAACAAAAAGAAAAGACATGTTATCTTCAGGGTATCCAGCCACCAGATGATGACAGCATTGCAAAAAACTCGCGCCAACACACTGCAGTGTAGAGAGAAGCAAGA
Organism: Sylvilagus floridanus; assembly: GCA_949820135.1. Taxonomy (NCBI): domain Eukaryota; kingdom Metazoa; phylum Chordata; class Mammalia; order Lagomorpha; family Leporidae; genus Sylvilagus; species Sylvilagus floridanus. The sequence continues at coordinate 76,393,695 of OX463236.1, forward strand.
TGGGTAAATGCGTAACAGCCTAGAAAAGACAAGCAAAATGGAAATGGCGAAGATGAGTCTGAACCATCCCTGCAGCATCTCCACCGCTCAGGAAAACTGCTAAGAGTTTGTTATCTGGGCAGCTTCCTATGCACCAGGCAAGAGCCAAGCTTGAAAGTAGTTCCTACCTGGTAAGAACAGACACATTGTTAACTCTGAAGAGGCAAATCCTGCCTTCAGACTTCCAAGCAAATCTCAGAAGAGAAACACCAACTCAGGTCATTCAAAAAGAGCTGCACCCAGGCTCAGCCAAGCGCCAGCCTCACATCCCTTTCAGGTATCATGCACCTTCCAACAACACTGAATGCCCTCAAACTGTAGCTCAGAAAGAAAAGCAAAGAGGAAGGATATCATGGAAAAGGCAAGCTTCAATTTATTAAAGCAAAGAATAGGTGTAGGGGCCGGCGCCGTGCCTCACTTGGTTGATCCTCTGCCTGCAGCACTGCCATCCCATATGGGTGCCGGGTTCTAGTCCTAGTTGCTCCTCTTCCAATCCAGCTCTCTGCTGTGGCCCGGGAGGGCAGTGGAGGATGGCTCAAGTGCTTGGGCGCCTGCACCCGCATGGGAGACCAGGAAGAAGCACCTGGCTCCTGGTTTTGGATCAACGTAGCTCCGGCCGTAGTGGCCATTTGGGGGGTAAACCAACAGAAGGAAGACCTTTCTCTCTGTCTCTCTCTCTCTCTGTCCATCAAAAAAAAAAAAAAAAGATACGTGTAGATGGAGCTCTCTGAGCAATATAACGACAGCAACCAAATGCATAAACATGCATCAGACAGGAGAGAAAAAGGTGCACAGCATTCTTGAGAAATGGTCTGAAGGATGCACTCAGATGAGATTAAAACTTACACTAGAAAAACAAAAGCAAATTGCCTCTGAGTGCACAATCTTGGTAGTATTCAAAACTGACCTAAAGAGAGTTAAATAAGCAACAGCACAGAGTGCAGAAACAGGCCATCATAGACATGGTTAGTTGATATTCAACAAAGGCGCCAACATATTCCAAGGGTAAAAGAAAAGGCTTTTTAACAAATGCTGGTGGAATGAGTGAACACAGACTCCAACCATACATACACACACACACATACACAGTGAACTTGAAATAGATGGTAGGCACAAATAGAAAAGCTAAAACTATAAAACTTCTGGTAGAACATGAGAAAATATCTTTGAAAACTGAGGATTGGCAAAGATTTCTTAAATAGAATATAGAAAGCAATTCCATTGAGAAATTAAACTTTAAAACTGCACAGAAATGGGTATTACTATGAAAATCAAAAGGCAAGTAATAGACTGAGGGAGAAAATATCTGCAACATATTTATCTGATAAAGGAGTCCCTAAATATATATGTACATTTATATGAAATCCATATTTTATATAAAATATAAGCAAATATATAGTAAACACAACAGTTGAAATGGAATATTAGGACATGTTCAAATAACTAAAAAAGGGCAAGAAAGGGCAAATAGAGGAACAGAAACAAATAATAAAATAGTATATCTAGCTGAAAGCAGATCAATAATTACAATAAATGTGAATGCTGTCAACATATCAGTTAAAAAACAGGGACTGTCAGGATTAAATTTTTCAAGTAACCCTACATAAAACTAACTTGAAATGCAAGTATATCAATAACAAAATTAAAATGGCAAAAACGAATTGAAAGAAAGTTGCAGTGGATGTATTAATATCAAAATTTTAATATTGCACAAAGTAGATTTCAAAGCAAAGACACCTACCAAAGAAACAGAGGGAAAGATACATAATGATGAATAGGTCAATTCCTCAAGAAAATGTAACACACTAAATATATATGCACCTCACAGCAGAACATCAAGATACATGAATGAAGAATGCAAAGGAGAAATAGACAAATCAACCATTAGAGTAGGAGCCACCATAGTAGCACGATGGATTAAGCTGTGGCCTATGATGACAGCATCCTCTATCTGAGCCCTGGTTCAAGTCCTTGCTGCTCCACTTCTAGACCAGCTCCTTGCTACTGTTCCTGGAAAAGCAACAGAAGATAGCCAAGTCCTAAGGCCCCAGACACCCATGTGGGAGACTTAGATGGAGTTCCAAGTTCCTGTCTTTAGCCTGGCCCACCCTTGATGGTTGAGGCCATTTATGGAGTGAACCAGCAGATAAAGATCCATCCCCTCTCTCTCTTACTCCACTTTCCAAATGAATAAAATAAATCTTAAAAAAATTCTCAGGGTCAGTGGTATGCCACACCAGGAGTTAAACCACATTTTGCAATGCTGGCTTCCCATATCAGGTGCTGGTTCCAGTCCAGCTGCTCCATTTCAGATCCAGACCCCTGTTAATGTGCCTGCGAAAGCAGGGAAGGATAGCCCAAGTACTTGGGGCCCAGGCATCCATGTGAAGGACCTGGATGGGGCTTCTGGCTCCTGGCTTCAGCATGCACAAAGCGTGGTCATGGTAGTCATTGGGAAGTGAACCAACACATAAAAAATCTCTGTCTCTCCTCTCTCTCTCTCTCTCATTCTGCTTTTCAAATAAATAAATAACTTTTTTAAAAAAAAGCTATTTTCAGAATATAGAGAATTAATAAGAAAACCAGCAAGGAAGCAGAACAGAACACCATGACCCAAATAGAGCTGATATTTATAGACTACTTCACCCCACCACAGAATACACATTTATTTTGAGTGAATATGGAACATCCACACAGATCTACCATATCCCGAGTAATAAAACAATCTTAACAATATAAAATAAGTGAAATGATATTAAGTGTTGTCTAGCCACATTTTGATTCAATCAATTATGGAAAGATTTAGAAAAATCTTTAAACATTTTAGAAAATAAATAATACCATTCTAAAACTCCAACACTTAAACAGAATGCCTGAAAAAAAAGTTAGAAAATATTTTGGATGGTACAAAAATAAAAATTTATCAAAGTTTCTTAGATGCAGACAAAGCAATGCTTCAAGGGACATTTAGATCACTAAATGTTTATATTAGAAGAAAAGGCGGGGGCCGGTGCTGTGGTGTAGTAGGTAAAGCCATCACCTGTGGCACTGGCATCCCATATGGGTGCCAGTTCGACGCCTGGCTGTTCCACTTTCCATCCAGATCCATGCCAATGCACCTGGGAAAAGAGTGGAAGATGGCCCAAGTGCTTGGCCCCTGCACCCATGTAGGAGACCTGGAAGAAGCTCCTGGCTCCTGGCTTTGGACCAGCCCAACTCTGGCCATTGTGGCCATTTGCAAAGTGATCCAGCAGATGGAAGATATATTTCTCTCTCTCTCTCTCTCTCTCTCTCTCTCTCTCTCTCTCTCTCTCTCTATCTCTCTCTCTCTCTCTCTCTTTCTCTGTCTCTCTCTTTCTCTCTTCTTTCTCCTCTCTCTGTAACTCTGCTTTTCAAATACATAAATAAATATTTTTAAAAGAAATAATATAGATAAGATCAAAACTTTAAAGAATTAAAAAGAGGAAATAAGTGAAGTCAATGCAGGTTCTTTGAAAAAGAAATCAATAAATACATGTGAATTTATAGCAAAGCTGGCAAACAATGAACAGAGAAAGATATCAATTACTAGTATCAGGAACCAAGGAGGATACACCACCAGCAGCTCCACAGACATTAAGAGGATAGTAAGTAATATCTCCAAAGAAAACTCTAACGACATGCATCTTCCAATTTCTATCAAATTGGCCAATTCCTAAAAAGAAACACATCATACCAAACCTCACTCAAAATGAAAAATACAAACTGAGTAGTACAATATTATAGAAATAGAATCCATAATTAAAACTCTTCTGAAGAATAAATCTGTTCCAGACGGTTTCACTAGCAAATTGTACTGATGTGGAAAAACTCAAGGTAGACAGCTAGTTCATGAGCTGGAGGCCACGCCTCCCCTGCCCTCGCTAATCCCACCTATATCAAGCCACCTGTCAATCAGACTATGTAATCACCCCCCTTCTGGAAGTGGATAAGAAACCTGGTGCAGGGGAGGGTGCTCTCCCACTCTCTCCCATCGTGGACCCTGGGAAAGACTGGAGGCCCGCCTTTCCCCTTCTTGGCCCACTCTCCCTTAATAAAGCCCTCATGTTCCTATGTACTCCTCTCACTTTGTGAATAGACTTTATCATGCTGCATGTCATATTTGTGCTTGTACTTAGAAGTCTTCTCTAAGTAAAAGGCAAGGATCTGAAATAGGAGTTCGAGCCAAACCTAGCCCACAACAGAACCAGACATTTAAAGAGTTTCTTCTTCAAACAGAAGTAACAAAACAAAAAATTAGAGACCGATATTTTTTTATGAACACATTGCATAAATCCTCAACAAAATAATACTTAAAATCCAGCTATCAATACAGAAGAAAAACGCAGCATAAACAAGTGAGGTTTATCCCATGAATGCAAGGCTAGTTCAATATGCAAATAAGAGCAGTATAAACAATAAAAAATACACTGTCACATCAAATGACAATTTTGAGAGAAAAAAGCAAGATTTATTTAACTTGGAAACCTGGTGGAGTGACCAGGAAGGGGGCTCCAAGAGGCAAAACCCGAAGGGGCTGGTGATAGTGGTCATTAGTAAAACTATTTTCTATCCCTTAGTTTGGTTTGAAATGGAGGTATTGTCTGGTTACCGTGCCCATGACAAAGTAAATCTAGCTGTGAATTTTCAAAATATAATATGCATTCATGTCTAAAAAAAAAAAAAAACTACAGGTGCTGGCTTTGAGGCGCAGCTGGTTAATCAACCTGCTGTGATGCTGACATCATGTATGGGCATCGGTTCATGTCCCGGCTACTCCACTTCTGACCCAGCTCCCTGCTGATAGCTTCGGAAAATAGCAGAAGGTGGCCCATGTCCTTGGGCCCCTGATATCCATGCAAGAGACTCAGACAAAGCTCTTGGCTCCTGACTGCTGACTTTGGCCTGGCTCAGCCCTGGCCATTGTGGTCATCTGGGGAGTGACCCCAAGGACAGATGATCGATCCATCTCTCCCTGCTTGCCTCTCTCTCTCTCTCTCTCTCTCTGTAACTCTGACTTTCAAATAAATAAATAAATCTTTTTTAAAAATTACAAACAGACTTGTGCAGCCTGATTCGGATATTCACTGTCACCACTCCTTTTTTATCCAACAATATACTAGAAATATTAACCAGTGCAACAAGGCAAGAAAAGGCATATAGATTGAAAAAGCAGAAATAGGACTGCCTTTACTTGCACATGATGTAATTGTAGGTATGGAAAATAACAAGGAATCTTAAACACACACACACACAAAAAAACTTCTGGAACTAATATGTAAAGTTGGGAAGTGTGCAACATATAAGATCAACACACAAAAATCAACCATTTTTCTATACAACAATAAGTAATTGGAAACAATTTTAAAAAGAATTTATAATAGTTTCAAAAATCTAGTAAAATATGTACAGAAACAATATGTTGAAAATTTCAAAACACTGATGAAAGTTGTCAAAGACCTTTATAAATAGAGAAAACACTGTGTTCAAGAATTGAAAGTCTAAACATAGCAAAGATGCAAATATCCCTAAATTCAGCTATGGATTTAACATAATTGCAATCAAATCCTAGCAAAAGTTTTTCTAGATGCAGACAAGCTGGTTTTAAAATTCATATGAAAAACCAAAGAAACTAGAATTGCTGAAACAATTTCGAAAAAATAAAAACAAATGTTTAAGGGGTACACAGCCCATTTCAGAGTCTAACTATAAAGTCCCAGTAACCAAGACAGTGTGGTGTTGGCAAAAGTATCGAGAAGTAGATCAATGGAACAGAACAGAGTCCAGAAACAGACTCATATAAATGTGCTCACATGACTTCTTACACCAGTACGAAAGCAACTCACAGTAGAAAAGGTGGTGTCTTTAACGTGTGATGTTAGAATGGTTTTAGAATGATGCGGGGCGGGAGGGGGGGGGCGCGGGTGTTGTGGCAGAGCAGGTAAAGCCACAGCCCACAATGCCCTCATCCCATTTGGGCACTGGTTCAAGTCCCGGCTGCTCTACTTCTGATCCAGTTCCCTGCCAATGAGCCTGGGAAAGCATCAGAAGATGGCTTGAGTACTTGGGCTCCTGCATCCACCTGGGATACCTGGAAGAAGCTGTTGGTTCTTGGTTTTGGTCTGGCCCAGCCCTGGCCATGGAAGCCATTTGGGGAGTAAACCATGCTGTCTCTCCCTCTCTCTGTAACTCTGCCTTTCAAATAAATGAAAATAAATCCTTTTTAAAAAAATCCTTCAAATGCACAAAAATGAGTTACAAGCTGTATCTCAGATATCAGACATGATTACTTCAAAGGGAAGTAATGTGGAAAACGGAATTGAAATATTAAAAAGTTTAAGATTCAAAGTTTATTTTGTTGCAAAATATTCTTGAAATGCACACATAAGTGAGGGGTCTTCCAAAAGATTCCCAAGAAAAGTATATTACAAAAAAAATCATGCGTGGATTTTAATTTGTTTCACACCAAAATAAATTTGTGTTAATTCCATTGTCCATGAGCTTTTTTAGGTACTCTTGTACAAAAAATAATTCAAAATAGATAAAACTTACTGTAAAACATAAAACTATCAGAGCTTTAGAAGAGACATATGAGAAATCTTCAGGACCTGAAATTAGGCAAAGAGTTCTCAGACATAACATCAACTGCATGCTCCATTAAAAAAACTTGATAAGCTGAGTTCATCAAAATTAAAAACATTTTTCTGCATATAAAGATAATGAAAAACACAGGCTACTGACTGGGAGATGTTTTCAAATCACATATTCAACAAAGAAATCGGATTCAGAACATACTAAAAAGCTAAGTAATTTACCAACACAATTTTCTTAAACTTCAGTAAAGAGGATATGCAGCTGGCAAGTAGGCACATGAAAAGGTGCTGGCTACCATTCCCCTCAAGGAAACCCTGCAACCCTGCTGAGATGGCCCCATGCCTATTAGAATGCTGCCTACCAGAATGCGGAGCAACTAGAACTCTCCTGCCATACATTTGAACATAAACTCACCATACGGCCCAGCAATCCTGCTCCAAGCACTGATCCTTCTCCAAACCCATTCATGCAGGGACCACTGATAGCTGCTTTCATGCTACAACCAACAGAGTTGAATAGGTGCAACAGAGAACACGTGGCCAGCAAAGTCCAATATACTTATTATCTGGTCCTTTATCAAAAACAAACAAACAAACAGAAAAACAACTAGCAGTTGCCTTAAAGAAAAGAAAATTTATGTTAATACCAAAAAACCTACATGCAAATATTTGTAGCATCTCTACTCATAACTGCCAAAAACTGGAACCAGCCCAAATTTCCTTCGATAGAAGAACTGATAAACAAACCGCGGTACCTTCCTACAATAGAATACTACTCAGTAATAAACAGAAGCAGACTACCGATGCACACAATTTGGATGAATTTCAAAGAATTAAGCTGCATGAAAGAAGGCAGTCTCAAAAGGGTCATACACAGTACAATTCCATTATGCGACATCCTTGAAAAGACAAAACACAAGGACAAAGAACAGATTGGTGGTTGCCAAGGTTTCGGTGCAAGGAGTAGATACAAAGCAACTTCTTGTAGGATAATGAAACTATCCTGCATCCTGATCATGATGATGGTTATGCAAATCTATATAAGTACGTTAAGTCACAGTACCATGTAACTAAAAGACAATATGATGTAACTCTACGTAAATTTAGAAAGTAAAATCTTAAACAAAGTAAGATTTCCTCTAATATGATTCCCTTGTAGAACATATTTGTCCACTTACAACATCTAGGATTAACATCTAGACATAGTCTCAATGTGCTGCTTATGGAATAGATTTTTGTTGTTGATTTGGGTATTTTCAGTGTTATCCCTTGTTCTTCATCGTTCAATTACATGAACAATCTGGGCCAATAGAAGGAGGCCAGGGACTTGAAGCCATTGTGTCTGGATTCACGCTGAAGACACACAAGAACCTGTTCCAGGACACCCCAGGAAAACACTCACTCATTGACAATTCTTCCTCATGATCAGTGTCCACCTGGAATCCTGTAAGTGCTACCGGCAGATCAGCAGAAGTTCATTCCCAATGTGGGTCCCCCCTCTTCCAGTTTCCCAGCGTGCTCTGTCAATGCCAATGAAAAGCACAACATGCAAGGCCTCCGCTGTAGCAGGGACAAGAAGACGGGCTCAGACTTGCCCATGATCAGTGGTGTGTTCTTGGCCCAGTCCTTCGACTTCAGCATGCCTCCACGTGCCCGTTCATACACGGAAGACTCCTACGAACCCTCGCATTTCAGTTCAAATTGAGTTTATGTTGTTACCCACCAGCTCCTGAGTCAAAATTCATTACATTCATTATGTGCAAGAAAATTGATATGGAGGGAGAATTTATGTCCAAAAGGAAGTCATGAAAAGAACATTCTCAGCCTTTATGTTATTTAACCAGGAAGATGCTTAGCTCTCCCCAGCATCGTGTATCTCTCAAAAGGAATCAGAAACTCAGAAACACATACAGAGAATTCTCTAACAGTTCCTGAGCGCTCTTGTATGGCGGGACTGACGTCGAAATCTCATTCTGTCCGCACTGCGCAGTAGGCAGAGGAGCTCAGTGTACACAGTACACCTGCCAGCACACCCCACAGAGGGACGGATGAGCTCGGCACCCCCTCGCGTGATGACAACAGCCAACAGACCAGAAGCACCTGCCCAGCACCAGGGCCAAGCACTTGGAAAACCTCGCGGTGATGTAGATAACAGTAAGGTTATGAAGAAGCATCCCCATGCCGCAGGTAACACGAATGCCTGCGTTTCCATTTCTGGTAGAACTGTATACACAAAGATGGACCAGGGAAAGACAACAGCCCCAAGGGGCAATCTGCGTAAGTTTCCCTGCTTCTGATTCAAACAGGCTTGCTGAAATGGGCGGCATGATTCACAGGCTAAGAACTTACTTCCTGCCAACAGCCTGAGATTGTAATAGTTCTTGTATCCATCTAGCCCTTGCTAATACAGGAGGTAAACAATTCACTTCAACTGGCAGAAACACTTCCTGAGGATATTACTAGAAGCCAGTGGCACAGGGCTGAAAACATCCCTGGTACTGAAGAATCCTTCCAACTACAAAGGGATCATTCTCTATCCATTAATTCATAGTGGGCAAAACGCAATAAAAGAACTGAATGTCAGAACTCTGGAGACATAATTCTTTGACCTGTGACATAGCAGAAGAAAAGTTTAAGACATTCTTAGTCTATCAAAGCAAAAAGTGTGTGTATCAAAAGAACAGGTAAAAAGCTTGAAGAAGCTTTCTACATAGTAAGGTGTATCTATAATGTATATTAAAACTCATAAAAAGATCAAGGTTTTATGAAATCATCAAATAAAATAAATAACACACAATTCACAGAAAAGGAAATAGACGTTTGAAATATTTGTGGAATCCTCATGCTGGGTGGAACACAAATACTCCACTCCCTCCCTTCCTCTCATGGCCCACTGCTCTTGACCAGTGTTGGGTACTAACATCAATGACCAGTGCCAAAAGACCAACATACGAGAGCTAGCTGCATTAGAAATGTCTACAATCTCTTTTGCAACGTAGCTCAGTGTGACATGTAAATAAGATCTCAATGAAGAATTTTTTTAAAACAAGCACGCTCTGTAGTAATGAAAAGGAGGAATTTAGGAACATAACAATCTGGTTACATTTGGGTAATTTCTTGGCTGAAAGATGTCAGTCTTAAATAAGTATGAAATAAAAAGAGAGAAATTGTTCCAATTATTTAAAACTTGCAAGTACATTGAAATTACATTAACATAGGGATGTGTATATTAACAGCCAACAATTTAGCGAGATTTAAATGCCCACCAGCACTGGAATGAGTAAAATAACATAAGGTCCTTCTACAGAACACACGCTGCCACAGTAATAAATGTGGTGGGGCCGTATATTCTGGCATGCAGAGATGATCACAATATACTGCAGGGTGGGAAGAAAGAAATACAGGAAAATATGCACAGCATAACTACCACATTTTTGTTTGAAAAAAACACATTTCTGCACTATATTTTGTAGGATTTCTTATGTATATCCATGCAGACAAAAATAGCTGGAATGATATTTTAATACTAACAAATAAAAAGGATCTTGGAAATCTTAATTCTTAACTGTATACTTTTATCTGTCATATGTATTTTTAATAGCTTTAAAAACTTAATTATTATTGGGGCCGGTGTTGTGGCATAGCAGGTAAAGCCACCACCTGCAGTGCTGCCATCCCATATGGGCACCGGTTCAAGTCCCGGCTGCTCCACTTCCAATCCAGCTTTCTGCTATGCCCTGGGAAAACAGTAGAAGATGGCCCAAGTCCTTGGGCCCCTGCACCCACGTGGGAAGACCCGGAGGAAGCTCCTGGCATTAGACTGGCACAGCTCTGGCCATTGCAGCCAACTGGGGAGTGAACCAGCAGAAGACCTCTCTCTCTCTCTCTCTCTCTCTGCCTCTCCTTTTCTCTCTGTGTAACTATGACTTTCAAATAAATTAATTAAATCTTAAAAGTTTAATTATAATGATTAGAGAGAGATACAAAGAGAAAGCTCTCATCCCCAAATGCCCAGGCCTGGGCCTGGTCAAAGCTGGGAGCTAAGAATTCAACCCAGGTCTCCCACATGGATGGCAGGACCCAAGTACTTGAGCCATCACCTGCTGCTTCCCAGGGTATACATTAGCAGGAAACTGGAATCAGAAACAAAGCGAGGATTCAAATCCAGGAACTCTACTATGGGATGGGACAATCTTAACTGCTAGACCAAACACCTACCCTCTGAATATCTTTTAGATGAAAAATCAATCATTTATACATTCAAGTGCCAAACAAATAAGCAAAAATCCAAACAGTAATACTGACGCTGTGAAGTTACAGAAGATGATGAAAATCAAGCTTCAGTGGTCTAGGTAAGGGTTTTGTCTTTTTTTTTTTTTATAAGTTACTCTTAACAGGTAGGAATGAGGTTGAAACATTTCATTGTTACTTCCACTGATGAGTGGTCTGGTGGTGGTCTCATAGCTATCCACATGCCTATTCCTGCAGGCACCAGGCAGCACACTTACCTTCAACTACGTATAGCCAAACGTCCATGGAAACAGGAAGCAACATCCCGAAAGAGAGAAGAGCCCGCAGAAAGCAAGCAGCTAAGAGAAAAGCCCAGTGACTGCTCTTGCAAGCTAACAGACCCAAGTCACAAAAACTAGTTTTCAGTTCCAGATTCTATCTGCTTTGGGAGAACAAATGCAACAGGAAAGGCCCTTCTGAAGTTTTCTGTAAGTGACAAACTCTTCCGCCTCCCCCAGCACTATGCAGAAAGCTAGTCAACTTATTAATCTGAAAAAAAAAATAGCATGTCTTTGATGAGATTTCAGGATAAATGGCCTGGCCTTGTTCCGATGAGCTGAAGCCCCCATTGTCATAGCAGCAGGAGAATGGAGTGCACATTCCAAAGCTGGAAGCACTCAAAAATCACCTCATATTTTTTTTTTTCTGAAATACATGTTTATGAAGCTCTGCTCTACAAAGGAACTCAAAATACTTCAAAAAGAACAAGGACAACAGGCTTTGAAGTCTGAGCGTTCAGGAAGATGTTCAAGGTTGCTGCCGTCCCCGCCCCATTGGCACAGAACCTAGGATGACTACGGGGTTGCAGGCAGGGGGACTCTGCAGCAGCCTGGCTGTGCTGCCCCCCACCCCTGCTCCAGTAAACAAGTGGGATGGGAGGGAGCTGCTGCTTGCACTGGCACACGAGCTTATCCATCCACAAACACACCGGGGCTTCGAAAAGAACACAGAAACGCATGGCTTGCAAAAGCCAAGCATGGATTTGAAAAAGTTTTGCACCACCACCTTACCTTTTAATTCCCTCCTATTCACCAAGCACCTACGCCTCTGCTCTATGCTTGCAGGATGCCATGGTCAAAGACAAAGACAACTCCTGTCCACAAAGACAAGACTACAACTCAGTGTTTGCGAAGAAAACAAGACAGGGTGGTCTGATCAGGCCAGGTCTGGGTGTGCTGGAGGACCAGGGAAGGAGAATACACCAGCTTAGTGTTCCCATGAGGGCTAAGGGGTAGGCAGGTGCCAGACCATCCAGGACCTGGAGACGGTGGGGAAGGATTTAGGATTTTGTTTTAGTCCGATGAAAAACCACAGTGAGAGAACAAATATTAATTCTAACTAGAAAAGATGACTATGTGTTAGGGAGAGGTGGGGAGAAGACAGCTTGGAGGGTCCTAGAAGCAGGGCACACAGAAAACCAGGCAAGACATCAAAGTGGCCCAAAGCAGCAGAGATGGACAGGAAGGGAAACATTCTGGGTTCTTACTGATAGAATTTGCAAATGAATGGGATACAGGGTAGGAAAAAGGAGTAAATCAAGATGCCACGTGTGAAATCTCAGAGATTACTTTGAAAGGATTTTCGTTTTTAGCCAAAACAATGTCTATCCTGATTCAAAAACTCGACAGGGCAAGCTTTCAGATTCCAGTCTACGGTGGGTACAAGGTTGCCTCATCTTCTAAACACATGCACCTGCTACCCCACAGCTTGCTTTCAAAAGTCAGCTGCCCGAGATCCACTACACAGTCAGTCCACAGGAGAGAGAAGCAGCAGAAATCAGGCCACTAGACATAACCGAAACAGATACGCATGTCCTTAGGCATGGCTGAAGATCGCCCAAAACACTGCCCAGTCACGTACCATGAAGGCAGGTGGCGAAACAGCTATTTTTCTGTTCAGAAAGGAAAGGAGGCCCTGGACTAAAGCACCTTCACCCTGCTGTGCTTTGAATGGGTCACCCTGAAGTCCAGGAGCTGCACATTTGGTCCCAGTGATGCAGTGTCGGGGGTAGGATTTCCAAGAGGTGATTCGACTATGAGGTGTCCCACTGCATGAATGCCTTTCTCCTCTCTCCTCCCCTCCTCTCCCCTCTCCTCCTCTCCTCTTCCTCCTGAAATCTCCTCTCCTCCCCTCCTCTCTTCTCCTCACTCTTCCCCTCCCCTCCCCTCTCCTCACTTCTTCCCTCCTCTCCCCTCTCCTCACCTCTTCTCCTCTCCCTTCCCCTCCATGCTCTCTTCCCCTCCCCTCCCCCTCATCCTCTCTCATCTCCTCTCCCACCCCTCACCTCTCCTCTCCTCTTTCCTCCCCTCCCCTCCACTCCACTCTCTTGTCTTCCCCTCCTGCTCTCTGTCTCTCCTGGTGTGATGCCTCCTGATGAGTTATTACAGGACAAAAAGGCCTCCACCAGATGTCAACACCTTGATCTTAGACTTTCTAGCCTCCAAAACTGCGAAAAAATACTACTTGTTCCTCTTAAGTTACCAGTCTCAGGTATTCTTCTACAGCACCACAGAACGAACTAAGACACACATTGCAATGCATAGCTTTCACCAGGAGAGCATATATGAGCGGGTGCATGAGATTCGCAGCCAAGGTTACACACATCAGCGCCACTCCCCAGTGCAGCAGGTGTGGATGGAGTGCATGCAGGCCCATTCACAGGCTTTCAAAGTTCATATCTGCTTCATGTCTCAGATGAGATGTGGCAAAATTATCTAAGTTCAAGAGGCTTAAGATAAACTGAGGAAGCTAATGACAACATACAACCTGTTTAAGTTTACAGAATAAAGCTCATCACCCTTTTTAACTTTTTTCACTCACACATTAAGCAAATATGCATAAAGCTCAGGCATATACACATTCTTTTTTTAAAGATTTTTAATTATTTATTTGACAGGTAGAGTTACATACAGAGAGAGAAACACAGAGAGAGGCCTTCCATTTGCTGGTTCACTTCCCAAATGGCTGTAACAGTCGAAGCTGAGCCGTTCTGAATCTAGGATCCAGGAGCTTCTTCTGGGTCTCCCACGTGGGCACAGAGGCCCAAGGACTTGGGTCATCTTCTACTGCTTTCCCAGGTGCATTAGCAGGCAGCTGGATCAGAAGAAGAGCAGTCTGGACTTGAACCGGCACCCATATGGAATGCTGGCACCACAGGCAGAGGTTTAGCCACAGCAGAGAGCTGGACTGGAAGAGGAGAAACCGGGACAGAATCCGGCGCCCCAACCCAGACTAGAACCTGGAGTACTGGCGCCGTAGGCAGAGGATTAGCCTAGTGAGCCACAGCGCCAGCCCACATACACATTCTTGAAAAAATATTTTACCAATCTAAGATTAGGAGCATGAAGGCTCTAGCTCTGCAATATTTCCTGGAGAATTGTGTGATTTTAAAACAGAAAGTTTAATGAAGTCAGAGTCAGAAATAAATAAAATATTACAGTCTTTTAAAGAAGTATTTGGGGGAGCCAGTGCTGTGGCGTAGTGGGTTAAGCTGCTGCTTGCAGTGCTAGCGTCCCATATGGGCACCAGTTCGAGACCCGGCTGCTCCACTTCCCATCCAGTTCTCTGCTGTGGCTGGGAAAACAGCAGAAGATGGCCCAAGTCCTTGAGCCCCAGCACCTGCGTGGGAGACCCGGAAGAAGCTCCTAGTTTCTGGCTTCGGACTGGCACAGTTCCTGCCTTTGCAGCCAATTGGGGAGTGAACCAGTGGATGGAAGACCTCTCTCTCTGCCTCTCCTCTCACTGTGTAACTCTGACTTTCAAATAAATAAATCTTAAAAAAAAAAAAAAAAGAAAAGAAAAAGAAGTATTCAGGAGTATATTACTTTTCCTTCACCCAACTTCCACCTCTGGAGCCAATATCCAAACATATAAGTAGTTTTTCCATTTCTTTAAAAAAAAAGAAAAAGATTGATTGAATGATTGATTTAAAAGCAGAAAGCAGAGTTCACAGAGGGAGGGACAGACACACAGAGAGAAAGCCTCTATCCGCTGCTTCACTCCCCAGATGCCCACAAGAGCCGGAGCTGAGCCAGCCTGCATCCATGAATGCACAACCCCATTCAGGTCTCCCACCTGGGTGACAGGGACCCAAACGCTGGGGCATCATCTGCAGGAATCTGGATCGGAAACTAAATAGCCAGGACTCAAGCCAGCACCCCCATACGGGATGCCAGTGTCCCAAGCAGAAGCTCAACCCACTGTACCACAATGTCTACCCCTGGTGGCTTTATCTTCAGGATGGACACCTGGAACTAGGTAGAAAGTGATCTCTTCACACGTAAAGATGTAAGGAAGGTCTAATAAAGGATGAGAAGGTTATACACCCAGCTCAGACCTCGTGCAGGCAGGGCCAGAACGGGATAGCGCTCCAAAAGAGCTCACATTAGCCATAGGTTCTGTTCTTAAGATCCTCCCTCATGTGAATACAAAGGCTGCCCACAGAAAGCACAAGGCTGGCTGTAAACACAACTGACAGGTTACCAGTGAGTCAGCCTGGACTTGGCAGGAGAGCAGTTGTTAGCCTCCCCTTTATACTTCTCCCCCAGGAAGGAAGGAAGCAGGGGGAGAGGAAATTGCCTATTTGTTTTCATCTCTTGGCATCGTTGACCTGAACACCACTGCCCCTCCAGAGACTTTCGTGGGTCATGGACTTCCTAAAACAAAGGAACAGTGAGGAGGTTTTGAAGGCACGTCCGCAGGGTACCCTGATAGCCAAACTTCTGTCCTGCGCCAGATGCAGCCGATGTGGGGATGCCTGCTCACCTAAAAACAAAGAACAAAAAAGCAAACCCTGTTTGCCCAGGGAACAGCATGCACCCAGCACTTTCCACTGGGCACCTTTTGGATGAGCTCCCCCGCATCACCAGCCCCCTGAGCCACTGCTGACAGCACAACTTTTTTTTTAAGGTTTATTTATTTAAAGTCAGAGTTACACAGAGAGAAGAGAAGCAGAGAGGAGAGAGAGAGATTTTCCATCCAATGGTTCACTCCCCAATTGGCCGCAACGGCCGGAGTTGTGCAGATCTGAGCCAGGAGCCAGGAGCCTCTTCCGGGTATCCCACACGGGTGCAGGGGCCCAAGGACTTGGACCATCTTCTACTGCTTTTCCAGGCCATAGCAGAGAGCTGGATCGGAAGTGGAGCAGCTGGGTCTTGAACTGGTGCCCATATGGGATACCGGCATTTCAGGCCGGGATATTAACCTGCTGCGCCCCAGCGCCGGCCCCAGCACAATTTTAATCAGGTCCCTGCCACAGGCCAAGTGGACTCTCGGGCCTTGGAAACTTGTACAGGGTCTCAGGACCATCAGGTTCTCTGGTATAGGCTACCCTGTAGCATAGGTGGCCACACTTCACCCAGTAGCCTGGGAACCCAGGAAGCCTGGCTGCAGAGAGAGAATTAACCAGACCTGTGGAGAGGCACAGAGGTGGGAAACAGAGGCTGGTGCCCTCTGTGCAGGGACAGCCTTCCGATTAAGCCCAGGCTTTGGCTTATGACAGCTCACACTGGTTTCTATCACTTACAAATGTCAGTCTTAACAGTTCAAAGCCTGCAGGGTGGCCTCTGAGGCCCTTGGTCTGGTGAGTGAGGCAGGACAGAATGAATGCAAAGCCCTGAAGACTCAAAAATTCACAATTTCCCATTAATGTCTTGCTAACTGCTGGAAAAGGTAACGATCATAAACCCTTTGTAGAGACCCTGACCCTGGCTATTTGGACCAGACCTCCATTTGGTTCTAGACGGAGTCTGGAGAATGACATCCTAGAAGTCATGGTCAAGTGCTCTGAGCGTGTGCCCCACAGGTCCCTTACTGCCTGATGCTTCTTGCCCACTGTAGCCTTATTTTGGTGCCCTGGCAGGTTTCTGTCGATCCTGAAGACAGGCATGGATATTGGGTAGTTCTGCATCCTCCCAAGTCCTTCTCCCACCCTGCTAAGCAGACTGCTTCCATCCCCAGGTGAACACAGAGAAATGCTGCGTGTAAGGCAGCACGCCCAGGCCACCCAGCCTCTCTCTGGTGCCCTTCCCACCAGACCTGAACCCCCTCAGATGCCCAGAAGGTACCAAGGGAGATGCTCTCCCTCCACACTGCCTCAAGGCCTCTCAAAGAGAGGAATACCCTATCCAGGCAGCCTGCAGATCCCCAGTCACCCTACAGACACAGATGTCTGCGGCACCCAAACTAAATGGCATGACAATCCACGCATCTCCCCTTCTCCCTTCTCTCACGCCATTTGCATCTAGCCCGTGCGCCCCTCTGCTCCTTCATCAATTCCAGGCCTGGAATTCTCAGAGCAACTGTCCTCGTGAGCAGCAAGGGCCGCAGGTTCCATCATGGGTGGTGCATTTGGGTCTTGTAGCCACTTCACATCCCCGGCGACAGAGCAAGATGCCCAAAGCTCTGACTATCCTTTCCCCAGCCTTTGTCTCAGGAGGTAGTTGCCAGTGACAGGCTGAGCCGTGAGAGCTCAGTGTCAGCCTCAGCATGCCTAGGAAGGCCTGCTAACACATAGAATGCCAGCCCCGCTCCCAGCAGCTCTGATTCTGCAAGTCTGGGATGGAGCCCCAGAACTCACATTTCTAATAAGTTCCCAGGTTGGCTGGCTAAGTAAGGACCTTCAAAGATATCCAGGTCCTAAGCCCTGGGACCTCTAAATGTTACCTGGCAAAAGAGACTGCACAGCTGGCCCAGTTAAGGATCTTGCAACAGGGAATTGATGTTGCATTATCTGGTGGGCCCTGACGTTAATAGGCAGAGTATTAATTGACAGAAGAGGAAAAGACAAGGCTATAATAAGAAATAGATTGGAGTGAGATGGTCACAAGCCAGAGAAGGCTGGCAGCTTCCAGAGGGTAGAAAGGGCCAGGAATGGCTTCTCTGCTGGAGCTCCCAGAAGGAACCAGCCCTCCTGTCCTCTGATGTCAGCACCTGTAAGACTCGGCTCAGACCTCTGGTCTCCGGAACTGTCGGAGAACAAAGCGTGGTCAGCCACTACATCCGTGGTAGTTTGTGACGACAGCCACAGGAAACTAAAACAGCAGGGGGTGCTGGTGGCTGGATGGGATCTGCACCTTGAGAACCACAGTAACACATCTATCCTTGGCCACCCCAATGCCACTCTGAGGATCCAGCTCCGTGGGAACTGTGCCCTGGAAGATGTGATGATGACACTCAACAGTGTGCTGCAAGGTGAATGCACACCACACCTCATCCCCTCCCTTCTCTTCAACTCACAGAAGGGGAAAGAGCATGGCAAAGTGGTTCCAGAGCCAAAAGCAAACCCCAGCTCTGCCTCTCACTGGCCCGGGGGTTAGCCTGGTCCTGAACTCCACTATGCCTCGATGTCCGCATTGGTAACGTGGGCACACTTCACCAGCCACAAAGCACCATCAAGAGTAGTGAACAGACGGTGTGTAAGCTCTGCTTGGCTCACAGAGAGCACTCTCTGAGCATCCGCAACGACAATCACTTGAAACTGCCTTTAAAGTAGCTGGATGGGGACGCCCCGCCCTGTCCAGCAGAAGCCTCCAGGTTGACAACGTGCATTTCTTGACCCAGATTATTAAGTAGCTCCCTCGAGGACCTAATCCTTTCATCTATGAATTAGCAAAGTAGGAAGTTTAAAAAACCATATCCCCTCCCCTGCACTGCACACACAGCAGATCAGACTAAGCCCCACCCATGGGCAGATCTCAGCCTGGCCATTCCTCCTAAGGTTCTCACATCTCACCAGTCGTTCCCCCACCTGATACAGACGTAGGCAGAGAGGTGGTGTTAGCAGGAGGAGCTGAGGTGTGACAGCATCACCCTGCTCCCTGCCTGGCCTGCTTCTCCCCTGTCAACCGTGGTGCCAGCCCCACCAATGTGCACGACAGCTCCAGGGCCAGTGTGGCAGCTCCACTACTCAAACCCCACCCCCTTTTTCTGCACCATCCAATCCCCCCTTTCACATACCAGCCAAACCCCTCCCCTTCCGTGTCGTGCCACAAGGTTGCAAACTTAGAAAAAATTCACCAGCTGGAAATACCTAACGTGGTGACCTACATTGAGCTTTAGGTCATTTTAATGACATTATAATAAAATAACCATGTCTGACACTGACACTCCCATCATGCACCTGACACCATGACATTTCCAAAATTTCCAAAAAGGGGGATAGAAATGGGCAGCATTCAAGCCCTGTCCCAAACTCCGCCCCCTTTGAATAGTAAATTAAGCCTCAGCCCAGACACCACTCATTATGCCTCCTGACAGTATAAAGACAGCTCCAACTCTTGTTAAAGCCAGCTGTTTCTCTCTCAAGCCTGCCTGCTCTCAATCCTGAGGGTGTATTTTCCCTTTAAATAAACGCTTCCTCTCTGCTCACCTTTTCCTACATCTGCCTTGAATTCCTTCTTGCAATGGAGGGAAGAACCAGACCAAGCTTAGCCAGGGGCCACCCCACAACAATACCACAGTCCTAACTGCCATAAACAAAACCTAATGTCCCCGGCACACCCCCAGAAGTTCCTCCAGCACCTGCCCCTGCCCACCTCTCTGGTCCCACTTCTCACGGCTCTCCTGCACACACATCCATCTACCCCAAACCACACTCAGAGTCCATTCCTCCTGCTGGCTCCATGGAGCCCACCTCCTCTGCCCTGAAAGCCCCTGCTGGGTGCCCTCTCCTTCCTCACAGCCGCAGCAGAGAAAGGTGCTCCAGAGAGGAGTCCTCCCGGCCCTGTCTGGGAGGTGGGGTAAGCCCAGCTGTCCCTGTTTTGGAAGCAAGTGGGAGAAGGGAACCTGGGCCTTCATCATCACAAGATACACATTCATGTACAGCTAAGAGCAGGGGCTGCCGGGATTCAAATCCTAGCTGCACTAACTCCTCAGTTCACAGCCTAGAGCAACTGACTCCTGCTTCCTCCCCTATAAAGAGGACAGCATAATCGTATCTGCCTGCCATGTAGGATTGTATGAGGATTAAAGGAGATCACCCACATACCAAATGCCGTCTCACACACAGGAAGCGTGCAATACATGCAAACTGTCACCAGACGCATGTGGACTGAGCGCCTTTCAGAGCTCTCTTCCTGGCCGTCTGTCTTCTGCCCCATTGAAGCTTCCACTCCCCACAGCATCTCCAAAGTCCTCCTGCGATGCAAGCGCCTCCAGAGGCTGGGTGTGAGGCACACTAGAAGCATCCACTCGCCTCTTACGGTCACCCCTTGGTGATCCCAGCAGAAGTGCCGCCTACAGCTCAAACTTCCTCATTCCCCAGACATGGCTCAAAAGGTCAACGGTACCCAAATCAGACCTACACCCAAGGAATGCTCCTTCTCATTCTCAGGACAAACAGAACAGGATGTAGCAGAGGCCGGTCATCCTCCAACAGGGGCTCACACACAGTAATTCAGTATTTCTCCCTCTTTCTCCTGTAGCAAGGGGGCCCTGTTCTCAGCTGGGCACGTGGTATCTAGAATAAAGACCATTTCCCGGCTTCCTTGCAGCAGAGGTGGCCATCAGATGGCGTGAGCGGGGGCTGCCGTGTCTCCAAGTGACTCTCTTACAGAGAAAGGCCAAGCACTCTCCTTCCTTTTTGGACACGGTGGACTTGGAATTGAGAATACGGAAACCCATCTAATGCAGTCAACCTTCTAGAGAAAACAGGACAGAAAGGAAGGGACCAGCAGCTCTGATACCCAGCAGTCACTGCAGCAGCCCTGGACAGGGCAGGCATGAGCTGTAGGTCAAAGCCATGACCATTTGTGGTCTCCCGTAGCAGCTGGACCTATATGCCTAATGTAGAACAGCTTCTAAAAGCATCTACAAAGGAAAAGTGACACATTGGAGGCAAAGACAACATCATATGAATTCTCCCAGAGCGACAACTTGGAAGAAAATACTCATTAAGCTAAAGTGCTCATGTGTTATTTAATGAGTCACCTGGTGAACAGTTAATCATTCCATCTCCTGTGATGGGAAGAAGAAACAATCTAACAGTTAAAATCCACCACTATCACCTACACACGTCCAGTGCCATCTGAGACGTCTTCTTCTAAAGACCTTTGTGAGCAAAGTGTCAGGCCAGCCGCTGGAGCTCCGGGGTGGGGCCCAGCTCTGCCAGCAGCTGCCAAACCTGTGCGTCTCCCTTTCTCCATCTGCAAATGTCACTGAAGCTGACTGACTCTGAGGGGTCAAGGTCAACACCCTGCAAACCATAGAAGCAAACGGCCCACTGGTAGCAAGCGGAAGCAGAACCAAAGCCATAAAATAGAATATGAAAAACCCAAGACCAAAAGAGCTGTCCCTCAAACCGGACACCACTGCTACCTGATGACCCATTGTCCTGGCCAGCACACAACCAGCTCCTGGAACAAGCTGAGAATCCACCCACGTTCGCTCCAGGGCACGTCTCCCCCACACTGAAGTGGCACGGTTGGTGCTGAGGGGAGGTAGGGGAAGGACTGAGGGCAGGGGTGGGGTCTACAGAGCCTTATCCCTCGTCCACTGGACTTAACAGCCTCCCAACTGCTCAGAGCCCAAGCCCGAGTCCCAGACAGCAGGGCCTCATTTCTCTGTCCTCTTTGGTTCCTCTTTCACTGAAGAACACAAAAGTTATGAAAGATGGGCTTTCTATGAGAAACGGTGACTTGATCAGCCCTTGTCCTGACTCTTGATGTACAATTTAATGCTTTATCCCTTTTAGTATTTTTTTGTTCTAGTTAATACTATTGGTTGAACTCTGTAATTAACAAACAATTATTCTTAGGTATTTAAATTTAACTGAAAAGTGATCCCTGTTAAATATAAGAGTGGGAATAAGAGAGGGAGGAGATGTACAATTTGGGACATGCTCAAGCTGACTTGCCCCAAATGGTGGAGTTAGAAACATACCAGGGGATTCCAATTCAATCCCATCAAGGTGGCATGTACCAATGCCATCTCACTAGTCCAAGTGATCAATTTCAGTTCACAACTGATCACACTGATAGGTCTAAGAGTCAAAGGGATCACACAAACAAGACTAGTGTCTGCTAATACTAACTGATAGAATCAAAAAGGGAGAGAACGATCCAACATGGAAAGTGGAATACACAGCAGACTCATAGAACAGCAGATGCCCTAAACAGCACTCTGGCCTCAGAATCAGTCCTTAAGGCATTTATATCTGGCTGAAGAGCCCATGAGAGTATTTTAGGCATGGAAAGCCAAGACATTCTGGCAAAAAAACAAAAAACAAAAAACTAAATGAAAGATCTCTGCAAGTGAGATCCCAGTAGAAAGAACGGGCCATCAAAGAAGGAAGTACCTTTCTCTGAAGGGAGGAGAGAACGTCCACTTTGACTATGACCCTGTCAGAATAAGATCAGAGTCAGAGAACTCAAAAGGCTTCCATAGCCTTGGCAACTCATGACTAGAGCCTAGGGAGATTATTGACACCATAAACAAGAGTGTCAAATTGTTAAGTCAACAACAGAAGTCACTGTGTACTTACTCCTCATGTGGGATCTCTGTCCTTAATGTGTTGTCCAATGTGAATTGATGCTATAACTAGTACTCAAACAATATTTTACACTTTATGTTCTGTGTGGGTGCAAACCGATGAAATCTTTACTTAATATATACTAAATTGATCGTCTGTATATAAAGATAATTGAAAATGAATCTTGATGTGAATGGAATGGGAGAGGGAGCGGGAGATGGGAGGGGTGCGGGTGGGAGGGAAGTTATGGGGTGGGGAAGCCATTGTAATCCATAACCTGTACTTTGGAAATTTATATTTACTAAATAAAAAAAAAATTTAAATGGGCTTTCTGGTGCCTTTCTTCCCTCCATACTGCCACACAGGCCCACACACAGTAAGCACATATGTTTTAGATATGATCGCCTAAGAACCCAGCCACAAAACAACACACCAAAGGGGCAAAGCGAATACATCATTTTTTTTAAGGTTTGTTTACTTGAAAGTCAGCGATAGAGAGAGATAGAGAGAGATAGGGAGAGAGAGAGAGAGAGAGATCTTCCATCCACTGGTTCATCCCCCATATGCCCATATGGCTGCAATGGCCACCACTGGACCAGGCCTAAGCCAGGGGCCAGGAGCTTCTTCCAAGCACTGGGACCATCCTCCACTGCTTTTCGCAGGTGCATTAGCAGGGAGCTGGATCAGAAGTGGAGCACCCAGGATGCAAACCAGCGCCTCTATGGGATGCTGGCGTCAGGTGGCAGCTTCACCCCACCACGCCGCAGCGCCAGCCCCTGAATTCTTTTCTTTAAAAGACAAGAAGGGCCTGGGCTCACACGTGGAAGGTGAAAGCCCAGCCACTGGGGCCCTTTCTGCACTCAGCGACTGAGAACCACGTTCCCTACAGGAGCTATGCCACCCGGAGACTCACTGCCTCGCAGCCTCCAGCCCAGCCAGTGGAGGATCAAGTCAGAAGCCAGAGCGCCCAGCAGCCTCTGCCTCCGCACAGCTCCTGCCAGGAGAGCGGAGCCCAGGGCTGCTCCCCTTCACTTCTGAAGAGCAGGAGGGGCGGGAGTGAGAAGTCTTTTGATGGCTTCCAGGATGTGCTGGCACTGGAGGGACCGATTCCCTCCCCAGAGCAAACACCAACCACTTCTGATGCTGCTCCCAAGGCGGATGTGCTCCTGAGCTGTTTTTTCCCTTGGGCGAGTCCCTCCCCCCTTGGCCGATAGCCTGGGCATCTCTCTAGACCTAATTCTACCTCCAGCCCCACGGAAAAGAACAAACAAGGATCCGGAGCCCCGGCTGCCTCCAGGGTGAGGGAAACTGGGCTCTCCAGCAGACACCGCCCCTCTCCAGGAGCTCACACCTTCTCACCTCCCGGCCAGCTTTAGAACATCTTGTCAGCCTTGAATTTCACAACCCTGCCTCCTATTAGAGTCCACCGCACCTTTTTCAAAAAAAAAAAAAAAAATAGTAAGAGTTTACATTTTTACTTGAAGATCTTGAGAATTGCACAATCCCTCTCTCAAGGTCACTCAAGAGACCCTGTGGCATTTCAAAGGGGCGCGGGGCCACCTTCACAGCTGGACACGAGCAATCCTCCTGTACTGAGTTGGGGAGCAGCAGAGCCAGACCACGGGGTGGAGGGGCTCCCCATGCCCTCTCGCGTGCCTTCCTCCACCCTGACAGCCACATCCCAGAGCAGGCCTCTGAAAACCCAGCGTGAGGACGGCTTCGTAATAAATAAAAGCAAAGCCAGGCTGGTGACCTTCACTGAGTTGGCCACAGCTTGGCCAAATCCAATAGCCCAGGGCAAAAATCACAAAGGACATACAAAGAGAGGAAGAAAAAAGAGGAAGAGGCGTGTCCCGTTGCCAGAAACTTCACTACCAGAGAACCAAAGGCAGCCTGGCCTTTTGAGTGAGTTAGGCTAGACCCTGAGATCACCTGCTCCCCTTGGTTCCTGGAAACCTTCCCACAGAGAGCTGCTGGCGTGACGGGAAGTCCTGATGTTAAAGGACTTTGAAACCAACACCCCAGCAGTGCCTGCGTACACAAAATGCCCATCTGAGATGCACTGGCTCCTTTCTCTTCTTCCTCTTCCTACAGCAAGGCAGGCGCGCAGACCTGTCCTGCGGAAGCTCCGATCCTCGCACCTCTTGCTGCTTTCACAGCTTCCCTTGGAGGTGGGCTCTGTACTCCCATTCAGCCAGCTCCGCAGCTGGGGACTGGGCCTGCGTCCCTTCTCTTCCTCACCTGCAGCACTAGCTCTCAACAAAGGCTGTGAACCCTGCCTGGGTTTCAGAATCCTGGTTATTAGCAACGTGGGTTCAGCAGGCCCATGCCACGCTGTCAGGGCGGAGACCCGGCCCCTCCCCAATTCCTGGCTCCTGCAGACTCTAGGATCAGTCACTACCACTTCTTCCCACACTACGTGAACCCAGCCACAGATGCCCAAGGACCACACTCCCTGCCCAATGGCCGGCACCCCTCTGGCTACACAGGCGCACACTGACTGCTGTACCCACGGCTGGTGACCGAGGCATCCCTCCATGGTCCCCACCGAGGGCTGCTGCAGCTCTCTGTCCCTCACTGACATGGCACCAGCTACTGGGTCCTGGGATCCCTTTCTTCCCATCACTGGCTTTGAAATGGAAACGCCATCGTTAACCATCCCCCATTGGCCCACTCAACTCCCCACCTCCCTGGAATGATGAGGACGAAGGGGCAGAGCGGAAGGAACACAGCAGCGACATGAGTCCCACCCCTGATGGGCCTGATACAGGCTTTACAGCCACACCTGCCTATCAGGGCGTAAAGCCTAGCTTTCCTCCTCACTAGCTGTGCAACTCAGGGCAAGCTACTCAGCCTCTCTGGAATTGGGCTGCCTCATCTGTAAAATGGCGTCATAAAAGCAAACTCTTATCGGGCTACTCTGAGGATGTATTAAGTTAATAAATGCCAGTGTTCAGAACCCAGTCTGCTTATTGGTTTAACACACACACACACACACACACACACACATACCCCTTATTACCTGTTGCTACTCCAGTCTTTAAAAAAATAATTCCTCAGGCAGGCACTGTGGTGCAGCAGGCTAAACAGCATCCGATAGCAGAATGCCAGTTAGAGTCCCAGTTACTCTGCTCTTCCAATCCAGTTTCCTGCTTATGAGCCTGGGAGGCAGTGGATGACGGTCCATGTACCTGCATTCCTGCCACCCCTGTGGGAGTCCTAAATGGAGCTCGGGGCTCCTGGCTTCAGCCTGGCCCAATCCTGGCAGTTATAGGTATTTAGGAAGTGAATCAGTAGATGAGATCTCTCTCTCTCTCTCTCTCTCTCTCTCTCTCTCTCCCTTCCAAATAAATAGATACATAAATACACCTTTCTCAAAAAATTTTTAAATAATCTAAGTCTTGATCATTTTAAGAGTTAACTTCACTGCAGAGCAATAGGGTAGAGGGTATCATTTAAGGACAAACAAAAATACAGAGAGATAGTTTATGAATTTCTGTGTGTCTATACCTTAGAAACTGTTATGATCACATGCTGTGCACTACACACTCTATTTCAATGTCCCCGAGGTCCTTATGACATAAACAATCCTGATTTTACCACCTTCACCCATCCCACAATAACCCTTAAACCACCCTATATTCTCTAAGTCCACTCATATGGCCTTCCTCCATCCAGCTGGCTACCCCATTACCCTCCACCCTGCTCAGCCAGGCAGATACTCAAGTTCCGCCAGTTCTACTCCCTCCAGCTACATCACACCCAGCCCCACTTCTCTGTTCCCACTGCCTGATCCATACTCCTCTTCTCTGGTCCCCATTGCAGTGGGGGCATCCTAAGGATGTCCCTGCCTCTACTCAAGTACCCTAACCCATGTCCAGGGCCAGTTTTCCAAGCTGTAAACTTAATTGTGTCATTTCCCTAAAGTTTTTCAGAGAAACACCATCATCCACAGCTGCAGCACTGAATTTTTGACTCACAAATTCCATTATAATATGATAAATCTCATAGTCCCTCACCATCGAAAATGCATACATGCCTAAAGTTTTACAGACAAGGTCAAATGGCACAGGAACTCCTGGTGTCCTTATGTCAACCCTGGAACAAGAAATCCTGAACCACCAGATACAATGCCATTTCATAAGTTCATACAAGGACTGATCAGCGGGGTTACAACTCCATGTCCACCTCCATCTCTAGCTACTTCCCACCCTACACCTGAGGTCAGGCACTAAGAATGACCCGAAGATCCCCCAGCACCCCGCATTCTTTCATGAGTTCCCCTCCCCTTGAGAAGTAGAAAACTGTGCAATGCTCAGATGTGGAAATGAGTTCAACAAGACGATCAAGCCCACAACAAACTAGCCGTGCGTCTGAAGTCATGTGGTAGATAAAATAATGCTTCCCAAAGATGCCCACATGCTCAGCTTAGAACCTGTGGATACATCGCTGTGCATGGCTAAAGAGACTTTGCAGATGTGATTAAGGTAAGGATCTTGAGATAATCCTGGATTATCCAGGTAGACCCAACAGCACTGCGGGATGCTCCTCAGGGAACAGGGAGGCAGGAGCATCAGAGAAGATGAGCCATGGAAGCAGGGGTTGGAGGAACGCAAGTGCCAGATAAACAGTGACCTTGGAAGCAGCTTCTGGAAACTGGAAAAGGCAAAAAGCAAATTCTCCAGAAGGAAGGCAGTGCTGCCAGCACCTCGACCTTAGCCCACCGAGACAGATGGTGGTCTTCTGACCTTGGGATCTGTAACACAATACCTTTGTGTTGTTTTAAGGCACCGTGTTTGTGGTCATCTGTATCTGCAGCAATAGGAAAGTCATACAAAGTACTGCATAGGACTAGATTATTCTGCATTCTTACGACACAGCTATTTAGAGCTCTTGAACTCTAATATCCTGAGCACCCATCAGTAGGCGACTGGCTCCATATACCACTGTCCCCCCACCCCATGAAGCACCTTGCAGCCACCAGGAAGGGAAAGGTGGCTGTTTGTCTTCTGCTCACTCATACACACACAAACGCACACTTTTGGCAAGTATATATATTCTTCCAAATTTCAGGGTGAATTTTCTATACGTACAGCTTATACTATTATACACACTGCTCACTAACCTGACTTTTGCTCTTACTACAAGAGCACTTCAAAAAGTTCATGGAAACTGAATTAGAAGAAACTCATTTGAGTACAAAAAAATTGGAAATCCATGCATAGTTTTTTTTTTTCATAGTATACATTTTCCTTTGGAAGACCCTTTGTACACTACATCACAGGTATCACCCTAAGTTAATGGAAAGGTATCCACTGTTCTTTTCTGGAAGAAATGATTAGGTGTCAGCTTTAACTTTCTCCATATAACTGAATTTTACAGTATGAACCATCAAAAAGAAATGCATGAGTACATTTCCAACTGGAGAAAAGATTCATTCTCAGAAAAGCTTTTGTGTTAAAATGTCATTTTAATCATTACCCAAAAGAGTGGAAAAATCAGAACAAATATTAGTAAAATTTAATAGAACACTCACATCATCGAGCTACCCTTCTTTTAATAAAAAAAATCAACCATGTACATAAACATAATAAGAATTCTTTCTGGGTTTAAACTTTAGCTAGTTGAATCACATAAGGTTCTCCCCAAATCTCTATTATTTCCACAGTTTCCAGGGTGGCTGACTATCTAATTACTGATCTCACTGAGAGATGTTGACAAACGAACACATGGGATCAGCAGTCAGACATGGAACCTTAATTTCTCAAGGGATTGATATGCCCAGCTCATAATGGGAGGAATATGAATAATTCATATATTTCCTGTCGGGGAAAAAATGACTTAGAGAGATGTAAGCCTAAATCTGATTGAATTAATTAAAGAAGATGAATAAGAAGTATAGCGGGTTCTGTTGCTTCATTTCAAGTTATTGTGGCAAATTTCTACTACAATCACAATAGGGCGGCCTCCAAGTAATGGTCCCAAAATTTGGGAGTGAAAATTTTCCTTCTCCAAAGGAAAAAAGGTGTACAAGAGCAAGCACTGGTTGCTGGCAGACATCTCACAGAGCACGGCTCCCAAAAAGCAAGAAGACCCCTCAGGGTAGCCCCCAGTCCCCAAACACACACGTTAGCCAGATACCTTCCACAGAAGGAACTGGAACTGGGGAGCCTGACACAGTCCCATGGTTAGTTCTCCTGACCTCACTCAGCCCTTAATGCAATGGTGAGGAGAAGAACTGGCTTCTGCGATGTGAGGTGCAGGGCGTGGGGCCAGTGGTACGATAGCAAAGAAGAGGCAGCGCTGGCTGCAGCTTTGTCAACGTCCCTGGTGTCAACACACCCATCCCACTGCCAATTTCAAATACCAACCTGATGCCCGCCAGTTTGCAAAAATCTTGAAAGTCGAACCATCCGCTTTCATGAGTCTGTGCACTCCAGTTCACAGTCCAAGCATCCTTCCATTCTTGCTCAAAAAATAAATACAAAGTAATCTCTAGATGCCTGAAACTCCACTCACTCTTAGGGGCAAAGCCTTGTCTTCCCACATTTTCCCTCTTCAAAGGACAGGCTGGTCCAATGAGTCAATCATACTGTTCAGCACTGCAATGGACATCCATGGATTTATATGTATTTCTTCTAACAGCTTTATAGAGATATAATTCACACATCACATGATTCATTGACTCAAAGCTTACAACGCAATGGTTTTTAGTGAACTCAGAGTTGTACAGCCAATACAGTCAACTTCAGAACATTTTCATTATTTCAAAAAGAGACTTTTCCGCCCTTAGAAGTAGCCTCTCACTTTCCCCCAACATCCCCATGCTAACTCTTTCTGTCTTCACATTCCCCTAATTTGGATATTTCACATAAATTTCACAAATCAACATTTCACATAAAATCTGTCAATATCAACCATATGTTTTAAAATATAAAAATATTTGAGATAGGAGCTCAGCGCTGTAGGAGGCAGAGCTAAACAAGAAACTTAACCAAAAGAAACCACCTCTCTGTGACTGTAGAATCGAGACAACACCATCAAAAGGTTGAGAAAAAAGACAGGGAAATTCAACACATCTAATGCTTTCTGCCAGCATTTTTTTTCTACAAGTCTCTGAAAAAGACATTTCAACCAGACATATCCAGCCCAGGCGAAAGAGGTGGAAAATGCCAGTAAGATGTCCAAATTTCACTAGTGCGATTTGTGATGCTCCAAAATCAAAGCAGGCCACTTCCAGCGACCCCACTCGTCTCTCTTCCGCCCACAGCCGCTCCGGCTTTGGCTACACGGAGAATGACGGCTTTGAAGATGGTCCAGATCTGCACAATGGCAGAGGCTGCAGGAGGAAAAGAAGCCCCGGGGACTGCCAGCAGGGCTATTTTTAAAGGCACCTGACCTCCCCATTTTCCTCCCTAGGAACAAAACCCCATTCCTGGTAAGACAAACACTATACAAAAAAACTAACTGCAATCTATGCAGATAAAGGCATAGGAGAGGTGAAAATAAAGGTGGCAGTGGCCTCTCAAATCATTTTAAAAAAAAACTATTATAATTGAACACAGTTTTTTTTTTAAGAGTTATGTATTTATTTGAAAGGCAGAGTTACAGAGAAGCAGAGAGGGAAAGAGACTTTTCTACAAGCTGCTTCACTCCCTAAATGGCCACAACATCCAGAGCTGGGCTGATCAGAAGCCAGAAGCCAGGAGCTTCCTCTGGTCTTCGCATCCGGTACAGGGTTCCAGGGACTTGGGCCATCTTCTACTGCTTCCCCAGGCCATAGCAGAGAGCTGGATCGGAAGTGGAGTAGCTGAGTCTCGAACCAGCGCCCATATGGGATGCCAGCACTGCAGGCAAGGCTTTATCCACCACACTACAGCACCGGCCCCATAATTTGATTTTTTTTAAACTACACCATATATTGGTTTTGCAAGTAAAAGAAAAAAAGCAAATTTCATCTTGGGGGTAGGAGTGACAGCTTTAATCTCTGAATGGTCTTTTTGTAATAAGGTCACCCCAAAGCAGTTGAATACAAAATTGTCTGTATAAGATGACCATAGATAGCTACATGGTTTTTAAAATGGATTAAGAAAGCTGATGAGGTGAACATAAAATATTAAAAACTGGCTGCTATTGCGATATGGAAGAGTAGAGGATTCTTTTCCAAGTGTCAAAATGCTGTGTTACTTTTAAAATATAATGTAAAAAAAAAAAGTAGCTAGGTCATCTTTCCCCACATGAAAGTACTGCTGGGTTCCCTGTTCATAATGAAAGAGACAGCAGCCCTTCCACTGCTACCAGCGGAGGGAGCAGACACCCTTCGTTCTCACACAGCAACGAGTCACTGCGGCCCAAGAAGCACCCCCTCCCACGCCCCAGGCAGCTGCCTACCGTCAACACCTGCTCCACCTGCTCCACCTGTAGCACCCTCCTTGCATGGGTTCTTTCTGGTCTCAGGAAAGCAGATCGATCCCAAGCTAATTGATGCAGCAGTCTCAGGTCCAGACTGTCCATTTCCTACTTCTATACTGGGCTATGTTTTTCAGATTTATTTGTTTATTTGAAGGCAGAGTGACAGAGAGAGAGAAATCGACCCTCCATCTGCTGGTTCACTGCCTAAATGGCTGTAACAGCCAGGGCTGAACTAGGCAAACGCCAAGAGCCAGAAACTCCATCTGGGTCTCCCATGTGGGTGGCAGAGGCCCAAGTACTCAAGCCATCTTCTGCTGCTTTCACAAGTGCATTAGTAGAGAGCTGGATGGGAAGTGGAGCAGCCAGGACTCGAACCAATGCACTCGTGGGATGCCAATGTCACAGGCAGCAGGTCTGCCCACAGTGCCACAATGCCAGCCCCTAAACTGGACTATTTAAAATCATTTGTGTCACATCTGTCCCTCCCCTAGTGACACAGATATCTTTGCTTGGCCAAACATTTAAAGTCAGTTTTCTGAATCTTCTAATAGGCCCATCTGCACCCTTCTGGGTAAAAACTGGCCTCAGCAAAGAACTGTGAGGAGTCAGTTTACTAAGAAAACCCATCCTCCACCATCCCGCAGGTAATGTCAGCTCACCCCTGCAGGTCCTCAGCCACCAACCATGCGGTTAAGACAGAAGCCCCCTTATCCATGATGTTTCCTCTCAGTTATCTTCCACTGACGACTCCCACCCTGCTCCTTGGCCATAAACCCCCACCTGCCCATGCTGCGTTTAAAGTAGAGCCCTGGCTCAGTACTTTAATCCTCTGCCTGTGGGGCGGCATCCCACATGGGCTCTGGTTCTAGACCCAGCTGATCCAGCTCTCTGCTATGGGCTGAGAAAACAGTAGAAGATGGCCCAAGTCCTTGGGCCCCTGCACCACATGGAAGACTCAGAAGAAGCTCCTGGCTCCTGGTTTGGGATTGGCGCAGCTCCAGCCATTGGGGCCATCTGGGGAGTGAACCAACGGAAGGAAGACCTTTCTCTCTGTCTCTCTCTCTCACTGTCTGTGACTCTACCTCTCAAATAAATAAATAAAATCTTGTTTAAAAATCAGAATGCTGAACCTGTTAAAAAAAAAAAGTAGAGCCGAATCTCTCTCCCACTGCAAGACCCCACTGCTGTGATCCTTATATCGACCCATCACAAAGGTCCTGAGCAGTCTGCCTCCCTGGGCTGGAACACTGAGCCACTGTTTCTTTAACAGTGGCCCGGCAGCAAACACCCATGGGAAAAGGGAGCCATCACGTGCCTCTATCAGCTCTCAGGTTTCACTGTGGAGGTCTGTGCCAGGACACAGAGGAACCTCACTGTTCAATCCAGGCAGATGTTCCCCAAGGCTCAAGGTCGAAAGAGCAGCGCGTGGATTTGTTACTCTCTTCGGCAGCCTTTTCAGATGTCAAGAGTTACAAACAGTTCCAGAAGAACAGGAAAAGGCCTCTGTGTATTTTAAGTGACAAGGCAACATGGGGCTATTCACATGTACATGTCGCTTCTCTGCACCGGGATAAGTGACACGAAGTGGTTGTACTGGCTGACCAATAGAGAGGCTGGAGACTGGAGCAGACCCCACACCAGCTACTCACAGGCTGTGTCCCAGGTTGCTCCTGATATGCTCATCCCAAGGAAAATACAGAGAACCTGTACAGCAGGAAGTACAGCAGGGACACCAAGCTGCCAGGTGCCAAGTTCAACAGAGGGCCCGGCACACTCGCGGTACGTTGGGGATGTGTTCTGATCCCTCCAAGCGCAAAGCCAGGGATCAATACATGCCTGCCGAATAAATTAATCCTTCCAAGTTACTGGCTTTAATTGCCTTAAAAGGAATCTCAATCGAGCTGTTTTGTTCTAACCTCAAGTAGATGAGCTACATTTTAATGAGGCTACTGTATTTGAGACAACTGCTACTTCAAATGCTGACATAGCAACCTTTATCCAAGCAAAAAACCTCTCCCAACATCTCTCCACGCACAGGAAAGTAACGGGTGGGGACACAGAGGTGACAGCCAGGATGCTTAACAACAGAGCTCCGGCCACGATCAACCAACAGGGATGGTGTCTGCACCCAGGGCTAGAGCAGGCTGTGGAGTCCAGGCCAGGCGTTAGCCCTTTTGATCTGGGGTGAACAGGCAGGCAGCTAGATAGGTCTGAATGAGCTGGAAGCCTTTTACCTGTCAATCAAGACGTCATCTTCCCAAGACGCCCCTGTGTCTCATCCAGGACCAAGAAGGGGATAGAAGGTTATTTAGCTCCATGTGAAGTTCCCAGGTGGCTTCCCACATGCAAGGGTGCCACCCCCTACTCATAAAAGGGATCAGCAATGGGGAAGGGCTGCAGGCGCTATGGAGGTCTTCTCCCCTCACGTCTCCCTTCGGGCCATCCTCTGGCCCACTCCTAATGGTCATTTCTCCACAGTCACACATGCACGGTGTTTACTTTCTCACCTTATGAATGTGTCTTGTTATTAACATGTGCACCTTATAAATGCTTGCACTTGGAATGCTTATCTTTGTGTGAGACAAGACCTGGAAAAAGATGAGAAGCTACTCATGCCCACAACACCTTCAGCTACAGGCCAATGGATGTGCCCAGAGGATCTCAGGAGTGTGGGTGGGTCCATGCTGGAGGTAAGGGGTGTGGCAGTGTTTGACCTCACCCCACCCCACCCCCGCCCAATGGTGTTTTAACGAGTGGCAGGGCCACCCGGCATGGATGCACCCACCACAGCCAGCTGTGTGGTTAGTGTGTGTGTATCTGGGATCACACACACATGCCCAACCTCCGTGGATTGTTCCCCAGACTTCAGGACAAATTCTCTCACTCCAGGTGCCTGCATCATGACATTAGGAGTAGTCTTCTTCGAGACTGGTCTCTCGAGAGGTGACAACCATGTGTCATTGTGCTCACTCACACCAGCCCTTTCAGCCACTTTCCTACCTGCCTGGCCCCTGTATTTATAGTTAGAACCATTTCATCCAAGTGCCAGGGAGTGGCAAAGTGTGCTGGGTTGGAAGGAAGATCCGGAGGGGAGGAGATGTAGACTGATCCAGGATCTTGCTAGGATCTTTCCTAAGGCATCTTCTTTGATTCTGACACCTGTCTTGGAAAGAATCACAAGTGAGGGGCAGGGGACAGGCAATCTGGGGACGCCTCTTGGGGCGTCCTGCATCCCCTAGAAGTGCCTGGGCTCAAGTCCCTTCTCTGCTCCCAATTCCAGCTCCCTGCACACTCATAGGTGGTCCCTGCCACCACCTCTGTAGAAGATATGGATGGAACTCCTGGTTCCGAGCTTTGACCTGGCCAGCTTTGGCTATTGTGAGCCTTAGGGAGTGAACCAGTGGGTGGGAGATATATATATATATATATATATATATATATATATATATATATATCTCAAATAAATAAAACAGCATTTTTAAAAATGAAAAACAAACTGAGGATCATATATCATTCTATTATCAATGATCAAAAAGACGTAGAGAGACTTAATGTCTTCCACAAGGTTACAAAGCTTTTAAGTAGCGCATGTCTAGAAAGAAACTTTCTTTAAAATAAAAAAAAACTACTTTTTTATTTGAAAGGCAGAATTACAGAGAAAGAGAGAGAGAGAGAAAGAGAAGGAGAGACACCTGGTGCCCATATGGGATGCCAGCGTTGCAGGCAGCAGCTAACCCACTACACCACAAAGCCAGCCCATAGACAGAAACTCTCTAACTGCCAGTTCCTCATTGTCAGCTTTTACCACCACCCCAAATTCTCAGAGGTGACAGCCTCACCAGCAGGGTGCCCCTAGCCCCACCCCAGCTCTGTGGCCATCGCTACTCACTCTGGCTTCCCCAGTAAGCCCAGTGACTCCACTCTTTACCTGCCAGAGTAAGTTGAATTTAAGTTGCTCTTCAAATCTTCATTCCAACCAAAATACAAAGTGGCCAAGCCCTACAGTAGGCCCAGAAAACACCTGTCTCTGTGCCAGGCGGGTGGAAGGCTAAGAAAGAACCATGGCTGAAGTCCTAGTTGACTGTTTGGGAGTTATGTAAATGGCTGCATGAGAAACTAAGGTTTTCTACCTAATGTTTTGGAGCAAAATATTTTAAAATTTTAAACATTTAAAATTTAAAACAGTAAAACATTTTTTGATAGGTAGAGTTATACATAGTGAGAGAGAGACGGAGAGAAAGGTCTTCTCTCCACCGGCTCACTCCCCAAATGGCCACCAGGGCCAGAGCTGCGCCAATCCAAAGCCAGGAGCCAGGAGCCCCCTCCCAGTCTCCCACGCGGGTGCAGGGGCCCAAGCACTTGGGCCATCTTCCACTGCCCACCCGGGCCACAGCAGAGAGCTGGACTGGAATAGGAGCAACCGGGACCAGAACTTGGTGCTCACATAAGATGCCAGCACCGCAGGCAGAGGATTAACCAAGTGAGCCACAGTGCCCAGTAAAACATTTTAAACAAGGTCTCGAAAGGATTTTGCTTATTTTCTAAATAATTACTGTTTCCTTTTCATGGAATTTCCATTTCAAGTGGATATTTATCCTCCAGGGATAGATAAAAGGAGTAAATAAAAGGACCAAAATCAAAGAAAGGATTTAACCCACAAAAGATGGGAGCTAAAAAAAACCTTAGGCTTTAAGGTCACTGGCCAAATTTAGCTAAATGTCCTCCTCTTTCACTTTTGTTGTTAAACAAATCATCAAAACTTGTAATTCTGATGTTCTATTTCCCCAGTGTTCTATTTCTAAAGGCACATCCCAGACCACATTAAAGAGTGAGGTTTCTATCCATCTTCCTGACAGTCCATCTGTCTGCTGGGCAGAGGGCAGAGAGTGGCCACTCCCTGTCCCCGTCAGAGGAGGGCGGCAGCCTCCTTCCCCAGCCTTGTTCACCCTGCCCCTGTCTAGGGAATCAGAGAGGGTGTATCACAGGTCATAGGGCTGCATAGGAGGGGCTGTGCTAGAGCCACAGAGCCCAGGTTCAAGCGAGCGCCTCATGCCAGCTGCGTGACTCGAAGCGGGTCATTAGTCCCTCCATGCTTCCATTTCTCCGTGGAAAAGTGGCCAGGATTACATGACAACATGGAAAGAACTTAGAAGATTACCTGGGACACTGTAAGTGCTGGATACAAATATATCACCAATACAACCACGGTGGACCAGTTGAACGAAAACAGTTCACCAGAGCCCAGCAGCTAGTTCTGCATGGGAGCAACAGCACAGGTGCGCCTTCACTCATCTTCATAACCATGTGGCTCAACGACGTGAGATTCCTGGTCATGAGTGACTGTCATTTCCTAGGTCAGCTTCTCTGCCCTTCCAACTTTTACCCCACTCTCATCGAAGCCCCTCCTTTCTGCCCACATCCAACAGCCACCCAGCTGGGCACCCTGCTCTATCCTCCAGAGCTGCATGGTGGTCTCTGACATGCACACACACATCGGGTCATGTTTCACTCTAGTCTGATTTCCTCCAGGGACTGTGCTTGGTACAGACACAGCCTGTTCTTTATGCCAGGCAGGCTGGCCCTCATCCTAGGTTCTTGTCAAACTGAACTAAGCACCTGCAAGTCCCAAGAGGCTTTGGAGGCACTCTGCCTCCTTGCCCATTACACACACACACATACACACACACACACACATAGACACACAGCATAATGCAAACAGCAACAGAAGAATCATCTCTAAATCCTATTACTTGGCAGACATGCCACCTTCTCTTGGCAGAGCAGCGCCCACAGTATATTCTTGGTTTGCAAACCATCCCTTCTGCCTTCCTCCCCAATCCCCATCACAATGACCCCCATGTCCAGCACACAATAAAACTCAATCAGGGTGTGTGGAATAGACAGATGGACGGGTAACCAATGAGAACCTTGTTCTAGGGACAAATCAGCCTGACATCTGTAAACAGCCAATTTGGTTTTCACATGCCCAAATGCATTCTGGAGCTAGGCATATTTTTTTAATTTATTTGACAGGTAGAGTTATGGACAGTGAAAGGAGATACAGAGAGAAAGGTCTTCCTTCCATTGGTTTACTCCCCAAATGGCCGCTACAGCCAGCGCTGCACTGATCCGAAGCCAGGAACCAGGTGCTTCTCCTGGTCTCCCATGGGGTGCAGGGCCCAAGCACTTGGGCCATCCTCCACTGCACTCCTGGGCCACAGCAGAGAGCTGGACTGGAAGAGAAGCAACCGGGACTAGAACCTGGCGCCCATATGGGATGCTGGCACTGCAAGCGGAGGATTAACCAAGTGAGCCATGGCGCTGGCCCCACCATATTTTCATAAGTATAAATGTGTGACCCACATTTATAGAGGTATAGAGGAAACATTAAGAACTGTTGCTTTGGGGGAGGGGACACACTGGGCACATGGAAAACAACCTTACTTCAGTAAATTCTTATTTCAGAGATGCCTGAGAAAACAGACACCAAGTCTGCATGGAAGTAACAGAAAGGACGCCACCCAATCTCAACCCCAGTTCCTCACCGAACCCCAGCACAGCAAATGCTGCAGTGAGTTTTTCTGGCTCTCCCAAGCCTGGAAATTGGGATGTATAAAAGCCAGCCCACTGGGAACAGCACTCTTCATGGGGGCGTTGCAGACAATTTCCTAGCAGAACCCAACTGAGAACGTCTAAGGGGGGGGAGACCTTCTCAGAAATGGATAAGTCATCTTCCCGTATCACTTCACCAAGCTGCAAACTCTTCTTGTTTGGGGAGAGGCCAAGAATGCATACCAGATTCTACTCAGCTTAGGTTAAGGTGTCAAAGCCACACTTCAGTAAAGAACATTTCACACCTTTGCGGTGTCTTCGGGCAACCAAGGTGATTGCTACCCACCCCTTTGTTAGAGACAGCCAGAAGAGAGGAGGCCCAAGTCCTTAGAAACACAGGCTGGCTGGTAGAGCTGCAAGAGATTTGGGAGAGTTCTTCATTTTTATCCTTTACAAAAAACTGGATACCAAGGCATGCCTAGTAGAAGGGCCAAAATCATTCACTGCCAATGGGAATGCACATCAAGTCATTTTGGAAGATAGCTTGGCAGTTTCTCGCAAAACAGGAAGCAAGAGTGCCCCGTGGTATCCACTCAAAGGAGCTGAAAACACATCAATACAAAAATCTTCACACGGAGGTTTTTGCAGTTTTATTCCTAATTGCCAAAACCTAGAAGTCACCAGGATGTCCTTTAGTAGGTGAATGGACAAACTACAGCACATTCAGACAATGGCCTATTATTCAGCATTCAAAAAGAAATGAGCTACCAAGTCCTGAAAGGCATGGAAGAACCTTCAACACACACTGCAAAGTCCAAGTGGCCAGTCTGAAAGGGTTTCATAGGAGACAATCCCCACTTGATGGCACTGTAGTAAGGCCAAATCCACAGAGACAGCAGAAGGATGAGTGCTTGCCGGGAACTTGGAGGGAGGAAGAAATGAGCAGGCAGAACCCCAGGGATTCTTAGGGCAATGAAAGTGTTCTACAGGATACACTCATGGTAGATACATGTCATTATCCATTTCTCCAAAGCCAAAGAATGTATACCACCAACAGTGGGCATGAACTGACAGCAGCTATGAACTTCATTGAGGTGATGATGATATGTCAACAAAGGGTCACCAACGGTGAGAATATTGATAAGGGAAGGCTCTGCATGTGTGGTAGCAGAGTGTATTTGGGAAAAACTCTGTACCTTCCACTCATTTAACCGCAAACCTAAACTGCTCTTCAAAAAAAAACTGGGGGGCTGGTACTGTGGTACCACGGGTTAAGGCGCCATCTCTAACACAGTGCTCATGTGAGCACCAATTCGAGCCCCAGCAGCTCCTCTTCTCATACAGCCCCCTGTTAATGTGCCTGGGAAAGCAACGGTAGATGGTCCACGTACATGAATCCATGCTACTCTTATAGGAGACCTGGATGGAACTCCAGGCTCCTGGCTTTGGCGTGGCCTAGCCCCAGCTCTTACAGTCTTATGAGGAGTGAACCAGCCGATAGAAGAACTCTCTCTTTCTATCTCGTTCTCCCTCTGTAACTCTGCCTTTCAAATAAATAAATCTTTTAAAAAAAAGTCTTCAATTAAAAATGAAAAACGGAAACTAAGCTTCAGAGCCCTGAAATGATCTCCAGAATCATTTGACTCCGAACCCTGAGGGCTCTAATATTCTTGCCACCACACTCAATTCCTTTATTTAAAACCAAACTCATTTGTCAAGCCAGAAACAACCAGAACCACTTTTCTCATCATAGAGAAATCAGAGGTGGCAACTACAAAGTATGGGTACCACGACACTAGCACCCAACTCTGCTTGTACAAGGTTCTGAAACTCTACTGGTTAAATTTGTAATAAGCAGTGCTAATTTTTAGGCATGCTTAATGGCTGGCAGCATGTGTCACTCATCCCTGTGGCCCCAGCAGAGCCCCAGCTGAATCTCAGGTGTTTAAATAGACACAAGGAGAAGGCAGTTTATCAGATTTTTCTGTGAAAATAAATATGGCCATGACCAGGCACAAGGACAATCAGAGCACTGGAGTGACTTGTTCTAGCAACTCCCTGTACCTGAAGTATCGACACCAAGGTCACCAGCCATGGAAAACACAGGACAAAGACTCAACACGGGTGACCATGGACTCTGTGGACCATGTGGTCTCTGAAGAGCACAGTTCAACTCACAGTAAATTCAAAGCAGTTCAAATGGGTAATTTAATAACAATGACTGGTGACAATTATTGCCATTTACTTGTGTTGCTCTCTCACCCCATCCCTGAGGTCAGCACTATCATCATGCTCTCCAAATGAGGAAAGCAAGACCTATTAAAAGGGTCAGTAACTCACCCAAGGTCCCAGAGCAAAGGAGCAGCACTTGGTCCCGGCCTTGTGAACCACATGCCTTCCCTCATTCATTCTCTTGGCAAATGTTGAACAGGTCAATATCTCTCTACTACTAACTGAAGAGACTCATCAAGCACAAACCTTTCCTTCCACCCAGGGGTTTCTTTAGTGAGGGTTATCAACACATCTGACTACCAGCCACAGGCAAACTGAAATGAGGCCCAAATACAACCTAAGCAGTGGCATTGTAAGGCAATCAATTCTAAAAGCGTGAACAAAGTCTGCAGGACCTTCAAAGAGCTGAATCGTCTCCCAAAGCCAGGTTCAATGGGACAGGCATTTTGCTCTGAGGGAAGCCCTTGAACATGGGGACCGTGGGAAGCCCTTGGGGTTGAGCCTTCAGCGAGGGCTGGGTTTCAGGGAGACAGACAAAAGGGCACAAGTACAAACTGGAATCCTAGAAGCCCCCATGTTCTGAGAGCACAGAGATGCACCTTAGCAGCAGAATGAATCAGCTCCTGAGGTCAAGGCCCACATAGCTCATGGCACTGCAAGAACATGCATTCCTGCCGGTCTAACTGTCAATCTTCATGTCCTCAGCTCACTGACGTCATAGCTAAGCCTCCCCCTGGGTGCTGAGTTGACAAGGTCATTGGCAGAGAGGGTGCCCTGTTAGGGGTCAAACACCCTTATGTTTAACGATCCTGGCTGAATCAGTTCCGAAGCCTATCACTCAGTCTTCAAGATGTCTGCCCCTCACAAAAAGCTCTCTCCACACTTTCCATTTCATTTAATTGGCCTAGATTTCCACTAAAAACTCACCACTCAAGACTTTCTTCATCTACACAAGTTGTCAGAATAACCTGAGTAACACGTAATTTCCAATGTGAGAAGAGCTGTGAGGAGGTAGCAAACAACAGACCAACAACCTTGTTGGTGACTAAAATCTTTTGTCAAGAATAAATTGGGAGAGCAAGCTTTGCTCTGTGCAAAGTGTAGCAATCCAGAGAGGTAGGAACAGCAAACTGTGAAAGTTATTTATGAGTGATAAAGCATAGTTAGCAACATATTCGCTCATTTGCGTTATAAAGTAAAGGAACTTTCCAGAAAAGTCCCCGTAATGTCCAACAGAAGCCTAACTAGAACTAACGCCCCCTGCCACCATAGCTCTCACCTGTGTCCATCAGCATTTCAAGCAATCACTACAAAACTATGCCAAAAGGAACAGGGTAGGAAGAAACACAGTCAAAACAAAGAAAAGACTCTCTGTCTACAAGTCAATCGGGTGATCATCACACTTACTCTCTGAAACCACCACCTGACAGAATCTGGATCAGATTTTCCACCACAAACCCAAGAATAGCAAATAGGTTTTCTATTCACTTGAACTTTTTCATTCCAAGAAACAGGATATCTAACCCCAACTTGCCTTAAACAAAAAAAGAAATGTACTGACTTAGTCAATCACACACAAAATACACACACACATGCAAGCACATGCACACGTGGACACCAGAGTCTACAGCAAGACTAGCTACAGGTCTGGCTTGATCTCTACCAGTTTCTGTACCTATCTTTCCTGAACACAGAAATGGCTGCCATAGGGCCGGTGCTGTGGCGTATCAGGTTAAGCCATTGCCTGCAAAGCTATATGGGCATCGGTTCAAGGCCCAGCTGCTCCACTTCCAACCCAGATCCCTGTAATGGCCCGGAGTGTGGGCTTGTCCTGTGAGGCTCACAATGTCGGGATGGTGGGGTGGTGGCATTCTTCGACAAGAAGCACCAGAGACAGGTTTCAGTGAACATGTCCGTTTATGAACAATCAGGCACAAGCTTTTATGGGGCAGCAGAAGGGGAGTAGCTAATTCAGGGCAACACTAATTACATAGGACAAAGCTGACAAACAACAAAATGAACCTCTTTCCTTCTATAGTTAGTCTGCCTGGGTATCTCATTGTAGTAATAAAAAGCCAACCAATAGGTGGACTTTTTTTTTTTTTCAAATATCCAAGCAAGCACACGCTCTCCGCTCAAAAACATGATTTCTCCAAGGCGCTGCATGGACAGCCCAAAAGCAAAGTTTACCTTCCCTTGTACTTTCACACACACCATCTATGATTTATCAAACTTCAGCTATATCAGTGATTTCTAAAAAGTCACTACTCTGACTGAAAGAGGGATTTAATAAAGACAGAGCCTGATAAAGACTCCGAGCGACAATCTACTCATTCATTTACTCAACAAAGCTCACTGCCTACTACCTGCTCCAGGCAGGCAGCGCCCCAGCTGCTGGTGACACAAAACAAGAGGACAGGGACCTGCTCCCATGAGAGAAGGCCCTACAGAGGGCAGTGAGGGCCTGAGCAGAGAACAGCCAATGGCCCCACAGCCAGGCTCCAAGGAGTGGAAGAGAGCCCACTGAAATGCCCAGTGAACTCCAGACAAAGGGAGCAATGGCCCCTTGTCAACCTCTGCACTGCCTGGGTCTTGCAGAACAGAAAAGCCCTGCCCGTGAGCAGTGTCTTCCATTCGGTGAGCTGGGCAGGGCCGGCCTGCATCCTCACCGCAGGCAGGAACCAAGTCACTACGCTTAACTGAGGCACTGAATGTAAAGAAGCCCCTGTGCCCCATGGAAAATGCCCTTCTCCAAGCAGGGTTCATCAGCAGTACAGCTGACACTTTCCCTTCCGTCTGTGCAGCTCCTCTCTATCCTTCTCTTAGCTGGTTCTGAACTTGGGAAGAGAAAAATGGATGCCATTTATTAGATTTAAAAAAAAATAAGAATGCACGCACAGCACACAAATGCACAGCACGTCTAAGTGCATGAATACACCCGGGCGCACACATACGCATTTATTCTCTTGTTTTATTCCAGAGACAGAGACAGTCTTTCATCTGGGGTTGAGCCAGCCCAAAGCCAGGAGCCAGAAACTCACTCCACATCTCCCCATGGGTGGCAGGAACCCAACTACAGGAGGAACCTACTGCTTCCTAGGGTGTGAATTAGAAGGAAGCGAGACAGGAGCAGAGCCAGGATTCAAATCTAGGTATTCTGATGTGTGATCAAGATCTTAACCATATATGATTTTTTTAAAGATTGATTTATTTATTTGAAAGGCAGAGTTACAGAGACAGAGTTCTTCCATCCACTGGTTAATTCCCCAAATGGCCACAACAGTCGTGGCTGGGCCAGGCCAAAGCCAGGAGCCAGAAGCCTCTTCCGGGTCTCCCACATGGGAGCAGGGGCCCAAG
Organism: Sylvilagus floridanus; assembly: GCA_949820135.1. Lineage (NCBI taxonomy): Eukaryota > Metazoa > Chordata > Mammalia > Lagomorpha > Leporidae > Sylvilagus > Sylvilagus floridanus. The sequence continues at coordinate 76,436,655 of OX463236.1, forward strand.
CACTAGGGCCATCCTCTGCTGCTCTGACTCGAACTGGAGCTCCAGTATGATATCACAGGCAGCAGCTTAGCCGACCTACCACAATACTGGCCCCATACCTCCCCTGCCTCATTCCACCTAGATGCACCAAGGAATAGCCCTGTGCGGACACAGCAACACAAGGAGAGAGCCCTCAGCAGACTCCTACCATTTCTGCATTTTGATCCCAGCATTCTAGTCTGCAGAACTGCAAGAAACCAGCTCCTATGTTGCAGCCAGCAGCCAGCAGCCAGCAGCCAGCAGCCAGCAGTCTGCAGGGTTATGGTTGTCATATACAGTCTGGTACAGTTGCCTGAGCTGGCTAAGGTAGGGGAAGGGGGCAGAGAGCAGAATTTGGAAATGGGCTCCTTTAGGGGTAGGAAGAAGACAAGGAACAGTGAAGACTCCAAGGCCTAGAAGATGGGGAGAACATGTTTGTTTGCTGTGGTTGTTGTAGAGATTTACAACAAACTGGACTGAAGTCAAGTATTGGTGACTGTGACCCTCAGGGGCTGAAGGGAGGAACCTGTTCTTTGTTCCCATTGCTTTCGGGTGACTCCTGCATCCCTTGGCTTGTGGCTGCACTACTCCAGTCTTCAAGGACAGTGCATCTCCGTGTCTCTCTGTTCCGTCTTCATAACGCCATCTCCCTCAGCGCCAAATCCCCTTCTGCCTTGCTTCTACTATACACTCGTGATGCCTTTTAGGGCCCACCAGGATCGTTCAGGATAACATCTCCTTCTGTTGCCATATGAGGGAACAGGTGTGTGGGCACCTATCAACCACATGGGAAATGCACATGCAGTTTCAGTCTTCAGGCTTAGGCTTGGCCCATGGCTGGCTGTTAGAGCCATTTGGGGAGTGAACCAATAGATGGATGATCTCTCTATCTCTCTCTCTGTGACTTTGCCCTTCAATTAAATTTTTAAAAATCTTTTTTGTCTTTCAAAAATTTATTATTTATTTATTTGAAAATCAGAGTTACAGAGAGAGAAGGAAAAACAGGGATCTTCCATCTGCTGGTTCACTCCCCAAATGGCCACAACATCTGGGACTGGGCCAGGCAAGCCAGGAGCCTGGAACTCCATCCAGGTCTGCTAAGTGGGTAGCAGGTGCCCAAGAACTTAGGCCATCTTCTGCTGCTTTCCCAGGCGCATTATCAGGGAGCTAAATCAGAAGCTGAGATCCAGGACCGGAACCAGTGCTTCTATGTCATATCAGTGTTGCAGGTGGCGGCTTAACCTGCTGCACCACAACGCAGGCCCCTCCTACCTTTGTCTTCATCTCTGAACAAAGCTGAGAAAGTTAGTAGTGTTTCTAAACGTGTCGAGGCCTGCAGATCCCTTTTCCTTATGGAGTGCTGTTGGATGTTAGCTAGAGAGAGAGGATATCGTAGTCTGAGTACAGAGAGTCTAGCTCCTCCCGCCACTGGTGGGAGCCGAGGTCCGCGTCGTCGGGAGGTCTGGGCGCCAGCACCAGAGGAACCAGGCTGGTCAGCAAGAGGAGACACTGCCTCATGTTCCCGGCTCGGCCACCGGCTCCACCTTTCCTGGCAGCCTTCGCCAGATGGGGGCTCGGGAAGCTACTCGCATGGAGGGGAGCAGGGGATCCGCCGGGCCGGCCCCGCAAGCCTCCGCTCCCGCCCGCGCCGCCTACCAGGAAGAGGCTCGGGCTCGGCTCATGGCCCCCAGAAGTCAAAAATCTTATTAAAAAAAGAAGAAGAAGAAGAAACCTGGAAGGCAAACTCTCTGGTAACTGATAAGGGTACAACCCCATCATAAGACCCTCATCCTCATGCTCTTATCCAAACGTAATTCTCACCCAATGGCCCTACCTCCAAACACTGGGAGTCAGGCCTTTAGCATGTGAGTTTCAGGTGGACGTAACTCAGTCCTCAGCACTTGCTCTCTTCTCAGCAGCATCCTAGGCTGTCTTATTCACCCTACTTCCTGCAAAACGCTCTCAAGTCCATCTGCCCCCCGTGCCTGTGTCACTTTCCAGCCCTGCACTTCCAATGGAGCACCAGCTGTTCCCCTCCGTAAGGACTGCCACGCTGTACACTTGGCATCTCCCGCCCCCTTTGGCATCCCCTGCCGTCGGAGACTCTGCCATCGCCCCATGCTCTGGGCTCTGGAGCACCTGCAGCCTCTGTCTTCATCCAGACGCCTTGAGCATCAGCCAGTCCTGGCATGGACCCTGCCAGAGGGGTAAAGGCAGAAAATACATAATCAATTCTTAAATGGTTTTAAAAATGGACCAGAGCTTCAGCATGAAGGAGCTTCTAAGGCAACCCCTCCCTGCACTGATGTAAATCCATGTGAATTCCACACCTCTGGAGGTAACAGGCTCCCTGTCGATGACATAACGTGGAGGACCCCCCTGAGCAATGCTTTAAACAGGGCACCAGTGGGTCCAGACAGAGTTGATCAAGACTGTGGGTTCTAAAACCCATCCTACACATGGACTAGCCCAAGAGTCCGAGAGGATCACCGTTTAGAAGAGGTACCAAGATGACATAATGAACTCACACTGAAGATCTCTGGGAAATAGAAACTCAGCCTGGGGCTGGCAGCATGATCTCTATGGTCAAGGAGTGCACACAGGCAAATTCTGTCAGCCATGGGACATCAGGAAAGTTTCAGAACTTCTCTTAGTCCCCACAACAAAATGGGCATGATAGGGCTACATGAGAAAAATGTGAGGATGAAGCATACGTGTTTGCAAAGCACTTAACACAGTGCTCAGCATATATGTGCTTGCTAACTGCACCCAAGAAAACACTAAGATGTCATAGGGCCAAAGAGAAACTTCCACCTCACCCTCCAACCGCTGGAATAAACTGACAAAGATGAGAGGGAGAAAAGGCATACAAATACATTAATATGCAAAATGGGAGGGAAAAATCACAACACGGAGAAAGACACAGGAGGGTGCTCACCCACCAGCCCAAAATCATTCAAACACTTGCATATCCCTTTTCCATAGAGCATGTTGATTGGTCATAAATGCTTTTTAAGGGATAGCGAACATCCAGTGGCCAGGCACAAGGTCCATTTGTCCTGCAGAACAGACAATGGTGTATGGAAGATTCTCTTTGGGACAGAAGAGGAGAGTGGTGTGTGAGAGAAGTCTGTCCAGGAGCACTGACAAATTTCCATCTCTCTTGGCATGCAAGTTTGGTTACTGAGAGCACAGAGAAGGGAGTAGAGGTCACTGCTTGTGCTGTGGCAGGACCAGACGCTAGGCAGGGAGGCTCAGGACACCTCTCCCTGTGCTAGGATGGGGAGAGACAAGGGAAGGTCCAGGAGACCTTGACTCTGAGGTTGGGTCTAAACCTCTCAGTCTTGGGGTGCCTCTTTCTGAGCCAAACAAAGCCATGCAGTTGTCACTCAGTGTCTGCAGAACCCTTGTGGTGACCAAAACCCATGGATGCTCTAGACCCTTAAACAAGAAAACACTTGTAAATTAGTATCAGGTAACACAAACTGGGTCTCACTAAGCTACTAGAATCCCAATACGAGATGTGTCCAAAAAAAAGCCAGACAAGCATTAGAACTGACCCAGAGAGGAGAGAACCTCTGAGGTTGGTAATTTAGACTTGGTGGTTTTGGGGTAGGACGAATCTGTCCACGGTCCATCAGCACAGTTGATACCGCAGGACTGAAGGACCAGTGTCACAGCATGCTGACATGAAGCCAATGAGATTCTCTTACAACCAAAATGTATTTCACTAGAAATGTTTGGTTTTGCATTGCACGACAACAACAACTTAATTTGTAATTTTATAATCATTCCCTGCAAGCGCTCTCTTTATGGGACATGCAGAGTTTAAGCTTCTGTTTCCATGAGATTGGTGCATCAGTTACTGTGTAATAAATACCTATTCAGTTATAGTATCACATCTCTTAATGTGCCCTAACAAATACCCTGTGATTAGACTCAAACTCTCACAGGATGGCCATATACAACACATTATTCTTTAAAAAATTTATTTATTTATTTATTTGAGACAGTGAGAGGAAGAGGCAGAGAGAAAGGTCTTCCATTCGATGGTTCACTCCCCAAATGGCTGCAACGGCCAGAGCTGTGCCGATCCAAAGCCAGGAGCCAGGTGCTTCTTCCTGGTCTCCCTGGTAGGTGCAGGGGCCCAAGCACTGCTTTCCCAGGCCACAGCAGAGAGCTGCATTGGAAGAGGAGCAGCTGGGACTAGAACCCAGCGTCCATATGGGATGCTGGTGCCACAGGCAGAGGATTAACCCACTGCACCACAGCGCCGGCCCCAGCACATTGCTCTTTTAAAAAATAAATAAATAACAGCTGGTCTGTCATTTTGAAAACAGCCTTCATCAAGTTGACAAGGGTTACTTTCCATCTAAAAATACTATAATGCTTCTAAGTGCAATTGACAGGAATGCCAGAAATCTGCCTGGCCAAATAAAGGCATAATGGAAAAGGCAAGAAATACAAACTCATGGTTTTCTGGAAAGATGGAATGGTGGTGATAGTTATTTTTTTTAAAGATTGATTTCTTTTTATTTGAAAGAGTTACACAGAGAGAGAGGAAGAGGCAGAGAGAGAGGTCTTTCATCTGCTTGTTCACTCCCCAATTGGCCACATTGGCTGGAGGTTTGTCGATCCAAAGCCAGGAGCCAGGAGCTTCTTCTGAGTCTCCTATGTGTGTGCAGGGGCCCAAGGACTTGGGCCATCTTCTGCTGCTTTCCCAGGCCATAGCAGAGAATGGATGGGAAGTGGAGCAGCCGGGTCTCGAACCAGCGCCCATATGGGATGCCAGCATTTCAGGCCATCAACCCACTGCGCCACAGCACTGCCCCCTCCCATGAATTTTTTGAACTACCTTGCAACTTCCTTGCAAATCAAAAAGGTATGCTTCATTTTATTCAGACATTTATGAAGAGTTCTAAACCAATTCAAAAAATTAGTTTGCCAATGATGACTCCACTCAACATAATGAAAACTCAACATTTCTCTCAGTCTGCCCTTATAACTGTTATATTCCTGATGAATCTACATGTTCATACTCATGTACCTATTTAGTTCTTATTTCAAAATACCAAGGAAAATGTCAACAATGCAGTCTGACTCTTTTCATACTTCTTTTGGACCCAAACATATTCATTACACCCAGGTGGGAACAGCAAACTATTTAGTTGTATTTATTAATACCATCATACCAAGCATTTATATATTTAAATATTTTTAATGTTTACCTTCTTTTTGTTTCTCCATTATGAAACATTTAAGTTATAATACTATTATTTTAAATAAATATATATAATAATATGTATAAGATAATAAATAAAATAATTGGTAATAAAAAGGGTATATTAGAGCTAAAAAACTGCTGCTATATAGAATATATGAAGACAGTGCAATAATACAGCCATCAGACTTCCTGTTAATAGACATCTGTCTCCCTCCTAGAATTTGGCTGTAACAAACAAAAGTACTAGAACAATCTCCTTATATATGTACCCCCTTAAATGCATATAAGTTAACACATGTTGTAAAGTTACATGCATTGGAAATCCTACTCAGTGGCTCACCTCTGTATTAAAATATTTTTGATGCACCAAACTGTTAATCTGCTTATAGTAAAACTTACTGATGTTTTCCTCATAGTTTGTGCTTTTTGAGTCTTAAATTTAAAAAATTTACTTCCATGCCCTATGGATAGTCTCATATTTTCACTGAAAATTTATTTCATTTTATTTAGGTTAGAGGCAGAGAGAGTGTGATCCTATCCATTGGTTCACTCCCAACATGTCCACAACGGCTTGGGCCGGGCCAAGGCCCCAGCCAGAAGCCAGGAACTCAGTTTGAGTCTTCACCTGGGTGGCAGGAACCCAGTCACTTGAGCCATCACTGCTGCCTCCCCAGGTCTGCATAGCAGGAAGCTGGAGTGAGAATCTGGTCAGCAACCACTGTGAGATACACGCGTCTTAACCGCTAGGCTAAACGCCCACTCCTGCCAAAAAACTTTCCAATTCTTGCGTTTCAGGTAGAGTGGTGTAATTCACATGGAATTTACATTTGTATATGGGAGAAGGAAACAGAAGCTTATTTTCATGTTTGCTGTACAGTCGATTGTGCAGGTATCACTATTTCTCTCCCTGATTTGCGATGCTATCTCTATTATACATCCCATATATTATGGCACCATTTCTGGACTTCCTGTCCAAATTTTGTCTGCTTGTTCCTAAAAATATCACAATCTCAACAGTTCCAGTTTTAGAAATTTTGACAAGTACATGCACCTTGTTCTTTCAAAATCATCTTGATTCTTCTTAGCCCTTTATCCCTCTCTCTAAGTTTCAGCACTTACCAACTTTATTTTTTTTACCTATTGGAATTGTTAATGTAATTACACATACTTAGGATTATCTAAGGAGAAATGACATCTTTATTATACTGTCTTTCCCAATCACCAACATAAGATTGGTCTCTTACTCTATTTTATTCATTTTAATAAAACTTCATAATTTCCTCCATTAAGGCATTGCTCATCGATTAGACTTCTTCCCTTCGGTTTATTACTACAAGAAGTGATACCATTAAGAAAAGCAAATATGCTTCTTCCACTGTGTTGCCATTCAAACTGATTGAAATGTTTTCTTCTTTTAATGGTGTCTTCAGAATCCCTTAGCTTTTCTACGTAGAGAAGACTATGATATCCATGAGTAATGAGGTTACTTTTCTCTAATCCATATATTTTTTATTTTTTTCTAGCCTACTGCACCAGCTAGGATTTAATGTGCAGTGTTGAGGAGATATGGTAACAGCAGAAATCCATATCACCGTTCTAGGCTTTAGGAACTGCTTCTAATACATTTGTTTACCACTGATGTTTTAGTTAGATACCTCTTATCAGGCGAAATTCTCTTTCTCCGTTACTAAAAGTTTTAAACTCGCCTCAATTCTACCAGATGGTTTTTTCATATCTAATGAAAGATGCTATGATTGTTCCTCTTCGTTTATGAACATGATGAGTTACATAAAACATTCTAATTACACCATCCGACCTTCCTGCGTTGGTCAGCTTTTCATCACTACAAAGAAACATCTGAGAGAAGCTAACTTCCTCTAGAGAAAAGGTTCATTTTGGTTTGCAGTTTTGGAGAGTGCTGATCCAAGACTGGGTGGGTCCCATTGGTTTGGCCATTGGTTTGGGTGAGGCCTGAGGATAGCAATGGCTCAGCAGGTGCTCAGGGAGGACTAAACACAGCGTGAGCAAGGAAGCAGAGAACCATCTCTCTCTCTCTCTCTCTCTCTCTCTCTCTCTCTCTATATATATATATATATATATAATATATATAATATATATAATATATATTATATATATAATCTTGAGAACTACCTTCCAAGGGCATGCCCCCATTGTCCCAAGGACCTCCCACTAGAACCACCTCCATGATACCATAATTGGATTAAGCTTCTAATTTCTTTTTATTAAATATATATTCATTAGGCAAGTAAGAGTAAAGAATTTAGGACTGTGGCATGTTACTGTCTGCATGAGTCAGGGAGCTTTATCCTACGTAAACCATAGCCAATTCCTAACATGAACACATGTAGTGGTATTTATTTAATCATTTTGTTACATAAGCACAAGCGATTAAGCTTTCTTATACCTTCAAATTTTTGGATCTATATTCATGACCTATAAATCTTCTATTGTCTTTGTAAGACCAGTCTCCAAACGATACTGGAAGATTTTCTTCTTTTTCTGTAGAACAGAACATATGAGATTGGGATTATCAGATCCCAGAACACTTGTAAAAGCACCCATAAAACCACATTGGTCTGGCTCAGTTTCCCAGCCATGATACTATTGACACTTAGGGTCAGATAGTCCCTTATTGCAGGGTGCTGTCTCGTGCTCTTTAGGGTGTTTAAGAAATGATCCCAACTTCTATCTAATGGACACCACTAGTGCCCCCACTCCCAAGCTGTAACAACCTATGCTGCCTGACATTGCCAGATGTCTCCTGGAAGAAAGGGGGTTATCACAACCCCTCATTGAGAACCACTGGCCTGGATTGGCTTTCTCTATCATCCAGTTCTGTCTTTTCCCCCTTGAGTCAATCACAGAATGTTATTATTCCAGGAAAATGTACATTTCATCTAAGCTTTCAAATTTATAGGCATAAGGTTACAAGTAAGTTTAATTTCCTAAATTTTTTATTTTACTAATTACATTCATTTCATTTCTTTTTTAAAAAAGATTTATTTATTTATTTGAAAGTCAGAGTTACACAGAGAGAGAAGGAGAGGCAGAGAGAGAGAGGTCTTCCATCTGATGGTTCACTCCCCAATTGGCTGCAACAACCAAAACGGCACCGATCCAAAGCCAGGAGCCCGGAGCTTCTGGGTCTCCCACACGGGTGCAGGGGCCCAGGGCCATCCTCCACTGCCTTCCCAGGCCATAGCAGAGAGCTGGATAGGAAGAGGAGCAGCCAGGACCAGAACCAGCGCCCACACGGGATGCCAGCACCTCAGCCAGGGCATCAACCCGCTGAGCCCCAGTGCTGGCCCCTCATTTCATTTCTAATTACCCTTCAATAATTCCTTTTCTTTATTTAACAATCTTACCAGAGTTAAGTTAGGTTTATTAGTCTTAAGATAAATAGCTTTTACTTTTCTTGATTTTTATCTTTTTCATTAATTTTTATTTTTAAATGTGTTGTCTCCTTTCTTCTCTCTGTCATGAATGCACTGTTTTTCTGTTTCTAAGCCTTTGGTTTGGACAATTTTGCTCCTCAATTTTTAATTGCTCATTTAACTTCTAATTTTAATACTTAATATAACTTTAATCCTGGATTCACTCAGAAACGTGTTGCTGAGGTGGGTGTTTGGTCTAGCAGCTGGAACGCCCATATCCCACAGTGGACTGCCTGGTTTCAAGACCTGGCTCTGACTCTTGACTCCAGTTTCCTGCTAACTCAGACCTAGGAAAGCAGCAGATGGTGATTCAGACAGAGGAGCCACCCATGTGGGAGATGTGAATTGAGTTCATGACTCCCAGCTTCAGCCTAGTCCAACTCTAGCCATTGTGGGTATTTAAGTAAGAAGCAGCAGATAGAAGTGTGTTAAGTGTTTCTCTCTCTCTCTCTCCTTCCTCCTTCATCTCTCAAACAAATGAACAAAAAAATTGTTGTCAATGTGGAGGGGCAGGCATGTGGTACAGCAGGTTAAAAGCCATTGCTTGGAAGGCCCACATCCCACACCAGAGAGCCTGGTTCACGTCCCTGCTACTCCATTTCCAATCCAGCTTCCTACTAATGTGATCCATGCAGACAGAAGATAATGGCACAAGTGGTTGGGTTCCTACAACCCACATGGGAGACCCAGGCTCCTGGCTTCAGCCTGACCCAATCCTGCCAATCCTGGCTATTGCAATCATTTTGGGAGTGAACCAGCATATGGAAGATACCCCACCACCACCGTCACTCTGCCTTTCAAATAAATTAAGTTTTAAAACAAAGTATCTCAGAACTTCTTTGTTTTTTTTTTTTTTTCAAGGTTTACTTATTTATTTGAAAAGCAGCAGAGAGAGAGAGAGAGATCTTCTAGCTGTTGGTTCACTCTCTAAATGCCTGTAACAGCCAGGAGCAAGAAACTCCATCCTGCTATCCCACGTGGGCTCAGGGGCCCAAGATTTTGGGCCATCATCTGCTGCCTTCCCAGGTACATTAGCAGGAAGCTGGATTGGAAGCAGAGTAGCCAGGACTTGAAATGGCACTTTGATATGGGATGCTGGCCTGGCAGGAATCTGCTTAACTTGCTCTACCACAACACCAGCCCCTAATATAAATTTTCTTTAAGTATGACGCCATTTAAAAAGCGTTGCTTAATTTTGGAACATATATCATAATATATAGGGATATTTTAGCTGTATTTTATTATAAATTATCATTGTATTCTGGTTAGGGAACATTGCAAAACATAGATTCTTAGCAATTTGATGAGACTTTCTTTGTTGTAGTTGAAGAGGGCACCTTTTATAAATGTTTCAAGATGTTTAAGGCTACTTGCTGGATGCCTGGATCTATAATGACCCTTAAACTTAAGATTGCAATCCACTGGTGTGGGATAAAATCAATCTGATAGGTTATGAAAAGCACATTTTAAATGAAAGGAGATTAAAATGATCAAAGTATATTTTTTCACTTTTTAGCAATCCTGAAATCAAGTAGCTCACACAACCAGCAGCAGAGTTATTTCCTAGGAGTACAAAAAGCCATGTTACATATTATAGTTAAAAAAAATCTTAGATATGACAACATATAAGATATATAACAGCACTTCAAAAACTCATAAAAAATAGATGTATTTTTATAAGTTTATTTTGCAAAATATTGTGAAGTCATGCATATTTCATTTTCCACTGTGACAAACCCTGTAAACATGAGTTTATGTATTATAGGTCATATATGCATTTCTTAATACAGACAGCAATCAAAAATGTTTGAAAACCACTGAATTACATAAGCCTTCAGTGTCTTCACTAATTTTTTGTCTCTTCTACCAACTACTGAAAGGTGAATTAAAAATATACCATTATAATTATGGTTTGGCCGGCACCGCGGCTCACTAGGCTAATCCTCTGCCTGCGGCACTGGCACACTGGGTTCTAATCCCAGTTGGGACACTGGTTCTGTCCCAGTTGTTCCTCTTCCAGTGCAGCTCTCTGCTGTGGCCCGGGAAGGCAGTGGAGGATGGGAGACCAGGAGAAGCACCTGACTCCTGGCTCCTGGCTTCAGATTGGCGCAGTGCCGGCCATGGCAGCAATTTGGGGAGTGAACCAATGGAAGGAAGACCTTTCTCTCTGTCTCTTTCTCTCTCACTGTCTAACTCTGCCTGTCAAAAAAAAAATTATGGTTTGTTCATTTCTACCTATAATTGTATCAACTTTCAGTTGCATGCTTTAGGGTTTTATTGTCTGATATACATAAATTCACAACTTTTTAAAAATCTTCTAAGTCAAATGGAACTTCTTTTTATTTGGTAACATGTTTTATTTCTAATAAAGCTCTGCCTTCAGATCTGTTATCTCTGATTAAAATAGCCACACCAAATTAGTTTTCTTAATATTTTCCAGTTGTGTCTTTTTCTATACATAAACCCAAGCCATTCTGTGACATGGTTTTAAATTTATCTTCTGTTGTACTGCTAGATTTTTAAAATCTACCTCTGACTTTTAGCTGATGGATTTAATCCATTTATACTTTTTGTAATTGCTGGAATGTTTGGATTTGTTTATCCATTTCATTTTGTACTTTCTTACATTTTTTAATGTGCCATTCATTTCATTTGTGCTACATACTAAGTGATATAATTTTCATAATTCTTTTCTCCTGTAATGGTTTGAAATGTTTGTACTCTATCCCTCCTATCAAATCCAAAATAGTTCAAGATATCTCTCAAATAAATGACTATCCTTTATTTCCTACCTTCCCTGCTTCTGAAATTCTATTGGAACCTGTCCCATCTTCCATGTACATTTATAAACAAGAAAGAAATGGATAATGCTGTTCTACATTCTGGGTAAGCCTCTCAGATTTAAACTTCGACTCATTAGCTATTTCTCATGAGTTTCTGGCTCACTTACTACATTTTTCATTATAAATTGTTCTGTTGGACACCCCATTGGAAAATATAGCAGAATGGCTCCTCTCATTTACCTCTTGATTTAGAAACCCCACAACGTGGGGCTAGCATTGTGTCATAGTGGGCAAAGCAGGTTAAGCTGCCATCTGCAACACCAGCATCTCATATGGCATAGGTTCGAATCCCACCTGCTCCATTTCTGATCCAGCTCCCTGCTAATGTGATTGGAAAAGCAGTAGAAGATGGCCCAAGTACTTGGGCCCCTACACCCAAGTGGGAGACAAAAATGAAGCTCTTGGATCTTGGCACCTGGCTTCAGCATGGCCCAGCCCTGGCAGTCATGGCTATTTTGGGAGGGGGCCACTGAATGGAAGATCAAATCTCTCTCTCTCTCTTTCTCTCTCTCTGCCTCTCCTTTTCCCTGTAACTCTGGCTTTTATACAAATAAATCTTTAAAAAAATAAAGCAAGACCAGATGAATTTTTGAAAAATGCAAACCTAGTAAAAAAAAAAAAAGAAAATAGAAGAGTCATCACAAAATAACTTTTAGAAGCTAGAAAAGATATGGGGAGGTGGTAACTAATTCAACAGATATTTGAAAGCAAATTTCTAACACAAAGTATGAAAGCAAAATAACAACCCAATTTACATCTCAGGATACTGAACAAAAAAAAAAAAAGGAATTGGAAGCACAATACATTAAAGAGGTGGGCAGTGTGCATAGAGTTAAGGGACCACTCGGGATGACCGCATCGCAAATCAGAGTGTCTAGGTCTAGTCCCAGCTCTACACCATTCCAGCTTCCTGTTACTTCACACTCTGGGGGACAGAAGATGACGGCCACCATACAGGAGACCTGGACTGAGTGCCCCAGCTCCCTGACTTGGCCTGGCCCAGCCCTGCTGTGCTGGGCATTTGGAGAGTGAACCAGTGGATGAAAGTGCTCGCTCTCTCTCTCTCTCTTTCGCTGGCTGCCTATCTCTCTGCCTCTCTACCTCTCTGCTTCTTAAATAGAGATTTTACGTAAACACAAGATTGACAACAGGAGAGTTGGTTCAAATCCTATTTAAAAAGCAGTTCAGATTTCCTCAATCTGTAGAGCCAACTCTTGCTCAGCCCGACTCTCCTATAAGACACCTGGAGAGGGCGCCACAGCCTCCTGTTTGAGGGACCTCAGCCAAAGGTGGGGAAGCCAAACTGAAAGTGACTGACCAAGACACTAGCAGAATATCGACATCCCAAACCTCATCCCCAACTCAGCTCCCAACATTCAGGTAGTGAGGGGTTCACACCCTCACACCCACAAGCCCTCCATGCAGAGAATGGGAGTACGCATGTCTTTGGACAACCTGGGCAGCCCAAGAAGGAGGATCTGAACATCAGATTAGAATCTACAAACCAGCCGACCCAACCAAGTCGCCCTACAGAGTGCACCACCTATTTGATTGCTGTAGACTCCAGTGAGCCTGTGAATGACCCATTTGAGCAACTTCCTAGGATCACCACTCACAGGATTCTCCCAACCCCCCAACACAAATGACTAAAATCAATGCAACAGGAAAGGAAAGGCACCTTGAAGGATGACAGTGCAAAACACAGGGAAGTTTGGTGCTTTTTTTTAACTTTTGCTAATAGTAACAAAAAGATAAGAAAGGGTCTATTAAAAGGAGTCATAAAACAAGGATTATATGACTTTTTAATAACTTAATATTTGGCTTATTGAAAAAAACCAATCTTGGGGCCAGTGCTGTGGCCTAGCGGGTAAAGCCACTACCTGCAGTGCCAGCATCCCATATGGACACTAGTTCAAGTCCTGGCTGCTCCACTTCCTATCCAGCTCTCTGCTGTGGCCTGGGAAAGCAGTAGAAGATGGCCCAAGTCCTCGAGCCCCTGCACCAGCATGGGAGACCCGGAAGAAGCTCCTGGCTCCTGGCTTCGGATCGGCACAGCTCCGGCCATTGTGATCAACTGGGGAATAAACCAGCAGATGGAAGACCTCTCTCTCTCTCTCTCTCTCTCTCTCTCTCTCTCTCTCTCTCTCTCTCTCTCTCTCCCTGCCTCTCCTTCTCTCTCTGTGTAACTCTGACTTTCAAATAAATAAATAAATCTTTAAAAAACTAATCTTGAGGCCGGCGCCGTGGCTCAACAGGCCAATCCTCTGCCTTGCGGCGCCGGCACACCGGGTTCTAGTCCCAGTCAGGGCGCCGGATTCTGTCCCGGTTGCCCCTCTTCCAGGCCAGCCCTCTGCTGTGGCCCGGGAGTGCAGTGGAGGATGGCCCAAGTGCTTGGGCCCTGCACCCCATGGGAGACCAGGAAAAAGCACCTAGCACCTGGCTCCTGCCATCAGATGAGCGCGGTGCGCCGGCCGCAGCACGCCGTCCACGGCAGCCATTGGAGGGTGAACCAACGGCAAAGGAAGACCTTTCTCTCTGTCTCTCTCTCTCACTGTCCACTCTGCCTGTCAAAAAAAAAAAAAAAAAAAAAACTAATCTTGAGAGGCAGAGTGACAGAGAGTTCCCATCTACTGGTTCACTCCCCACATACCTGTAGTAGACCCTGTTTAGGGCCAAAGCTGGGGGCCAGAAGCTCAATCCAGGTTTCCCACGTGGAAAGCAGGGACCCAAACACTCGAGCCATCACCTGCAGCCTCCCAGGATCTTCACTGACAGGAAGCTGGAATCAAGATATCAAACCACGAAACTCCAGTGTGGCACACTGTCATCTCAGTGAGCGTCTTCACCGGTAGGGCCAAATGCTCATCCCAAATGATTTTTAGATGGAACACACTCAAAACTTTTTTAAAACAAATAATGGATAATGAAAACAAAAAGTACAATAGGTAAGTAGAAATAAAAAATTGAGAAAATCTCCTGGAAGCAGAAGAAAAAGACAAAGGGATGGAAATTAAGGACCTACATGGGTGAAAGAGACCCCCACCACCACCACAGCAAGTCCCATGCAAAGGATTCAGTCTCAGAATAGCTTAGGACTTTAACAATAACATCAGAGATTATGACAACATGGAGCAAACAATTCAGACCTCTTAGGGAACACGATGTCCTACTGAAAATTCTCTATGCGGCCATCAATCAGTGTCAGACTGGTTTAAAGACATTTCAGGCACTGCATGGCGCAAAAGCTGCAACGCCATGTACACTTTCCTGCTGCACCCCGAAAGAGACTAAGGTGGAGAAGAAGAAAAATGGTCTGCAGGAAACAGGGAGCCCAAGAGAAGAGAGGACTGAAAGGACGATGCTGGGATGCAGCTTCATGCCAGGTAGAGAGGGAAACTGGAGGGGCGGCATTGAGGCGCAGCAGGCTAAGCCACTGCTTGTGACGCCAGCATCCCATATCTGAGCATCAGTTCAAGTCCCAGTTGCTCCTCTTCCCATCCAGCTGCTCCCTAACGCACCCAGGAGGGCAGCAGAAGATGGTCCCTGTACTTGGTCCCTGCCACCCATGTGAGAGACCCAAATGGAGCTCTGAGCTCCTGCCTTCAGCCTCGCCCAGATCTGGCCATGGCAAACATTTGCAGAGTGAAACAGTGGATGAAAGATCCCTTTCTCTCCGTCTCTCCCTTTCTCTCTCTGTAATTCTGCCTCTCAAAAAATAAACAAATAAAAAAAAGAAACCAGAACAGATTCAAGGAGGGCAAATGGCCCCAGTGTCCTCTTCAAGAGGACACTGACAGCGCACTTATGCAACCGAAAATGTCACAGAGAAGCTGAGATCAGAACAGAAAAAGCTGAATTATGAGTTTAATAAGAAATAAACTCAGAGAAAAGTAATCATGGGAATAAACAAAACAAATATTCAAACCAGCAAAAAAAAAATTATGCAAGAAGTCCCTCCCATGTCAGCATGCGGCTCAATGAGCAGAACAAATACAGTCCTTGGAAGGCAAAGCCTAACCAGTGCACAAGAAGGGCAGTGCTGGGAGTCAGCGGGCTTGTGGGGGTGGAGAGGGAGGAAAAGGAGATGACACGTGTCCCCCTTCAGTTGGGGAAGTCAACTAATAATGCCTAAACTTGAAAACAATCAAGACTTTCGCTAGACGCCTATTGCTATGCACACATAAGTAAACTAAAGAATGAACTACAAGAGGTGCAATGGTTGCCAGGAGGTGAATAAGAAGGAAAGAGAGAGGTTCATGCATGTTGAAGCGTCAATCAGAATCACGCACATGTTCCTACTTGGTTATTTTCTTTTTTAAGATTTATTTATTTGGCCAGTGCCACAGCTCACTTGGCTAATCCTCCGCCTGTGGCACCGGCACTCTGGGTTCTAGTCTCGGTCGGGGTGCCGGATTCTGTCCCGGTTGCCCCTCTTCCAGTCCAGCTGTCTGCTGTGGCCAGGAAGTGCAGTGGAGGATGGCCCAAGTGCTTGGGCCCTGCACCCACATGGGAGACCAGGAGGATGCACCTGGCTCCTGGCTTCGGATAGGCACAGCACACCAGCCGTAGTGGCCATTTTTGGAGTGAACCAACGGCAAAGGAAGACCTTTCTCTCTTTCTCTCTCTCTGTCTAACTCTGTCAAAAAAAAAAAAAAGATTTATTTATTTATTTGGAAGTCAGAGTTGCACAGAGAGAAGGGGAGGCAAAGAGAGATAGAGGTCTTCCATTCAATGGTTCACTCCCTAATTGGCTGCAAGGGCCAGAGCTGCACCGATCAGAAGCCAGGAGCCAGGAGCCTCCTCCCATTCTCTCACGCAGGTGCAGGGCCCAAGGAATTGGGCCATCTTCTACTGCTTTCCCAGGCCATAGCAGAGAGCTGCATTGGAATTAGAGCAGTCGAGACTCGAACCAGCGCCCTTATGGGATGCTGGCACTGCAGGTGGTGGTTTTACCTGCTACACCACAACGCCAGCCCCAATCTACTTGGTTATTTTCTAGTTACTCTTTTCATCATTACTCTTTGCGTGTGCTTCAATCCTTTTTGATTATCTACTCAGATTAAATATACTTACAAGTATTTTGCAGATTTGTCAGATAATTCTCTGACCTGTGATTCACTTCTAATCCTGCAATTTCTTTGACTCTCCGCCAGCGGAGGGACCCTTTCTCTTGAGCTTTCTATAGTGTTCAATTGCAAGTTCATCTTCAGTGGGGCTGCATCTGTGCTTCAATGGCACAATGAGCAGGCTCATCCCCGCTTCCACATCCCTGTGGGATCAGCCTCCAAGGTAAGGGCTCTACAGCTCAGCTTCTCCTCTGCCAAACCCTGCGTCCCTGGCTCCCTTCCAGGTGTTACTCCGGAGAGCTGCCCCGAGCCCCAGCATAGCTCCTACAGTATTTTCAGAGTCTATTTCCCGGGGAACAGATCTATGTCGATTTATAGGAGGCCCACTCCTTTGTAATCATAGCCTCTACTCTTACATCAATGGCTCTACTCCTGACCCCTGTGTATTGATGGTCCTCTCCCCCACTTAATATTGTATGGTTGTTCAGAATTTCTCTAAGACAAGCCCTGTGGCCTTTCTCCCAGTCTTGGTTGGATTCAGCTTCGCAGCCTCTCTCTCCTCACTGGTGATCTCAGGTACAGCTTTGGGCCACGTTATCTCAACTCCAAAACAACTCCAACAGTTACAAGAGGAGGTCACTAGGTCCGCTGAGACCTCCGCTGATGCCATCTGAGGTCTCCAGAGCCGTATCACTTTAACAGGTGTGGTTCTATAGAACAGACTGGCCATAACAGTGTTGTTACATTAACCAGTCAGGCCAGATAAAACCACATCCCTCCAACAGTCTTCACTAGGGTCCAGAGACCCCCCTCATTTCCTCTCCTCTATGAAATCCTCTCATTACTTGGTTGATGCCACTCTTAGGATCATTGGCTGCTATTCTCACCCTGTCTTTTATACTACTGTGTCTGTTTAAGTGTTTACAGGAGGTGATAATGGAACAAACCAAGGCCTTCACCAACCAGGCAGTTAACCAAATGCTGCTACAGGGATACACTCGGCTCCCCACCCAGGAGACAGCAGCTTGAGACATCATCCCATGCCGGCAGAGTACCTCATCGCCCCACGTCAGCAGAAAGTCTAAACACAGATCATCGTCCCTCTACCCCTCCTGGGGGGTGTTAGTAAAGTGGTGCTGTCTTATCTGTGGCACCATCTATGCCCCGGACACCCTCCTAGGCTCTAGCACCCACTGCAACTGCTGGAAGCCAGGTGACCAGATGGCCCAACCACAAGTGTCAGCTCCACCCCCAGCCTAATGAGATTCACTGCTCCTACTTCCCTGCCCCCGGCAAAGCTTTAACAGGACCTGCTTCCCGCACACGTGTGCTCTCTCTCTCTCTCTCTCTCTCTTCTTCACCCTTTCTCTCTGTTGATCTCTCTTCCAATCCCTCCCCCCCCAGCTTTCTTCTTCACCCCTTCCCTAGGGCCTATCAGACTTCCCCCTCAACAAACAACTTCCCTTAAAAAAAAAACCTTATATAAGTCCATGATTATAAATTCTAATGGAAGGGTGCCCCCATCTCATCCGATATGGAGCTATCCCGAGGCAGATGCGCCCAGCACTGTCTCCCTGGACTGAGGGTGAGTGTGTTTATCCTGGTCTACTCATTCATTGAAGGTGCTTTGAAGGCATTTCCTGTTTTCTGGAATCTCAGCTCTCTACACGATTGCTACAGGTCAAACTGTTTCTCCTCAAAATTCATACGTTGGGGGCAGATTTTTGACTCAGTGGTTAAGACAACTCTTAGGACTCCAATTCCAAGTCAGATTGCCTGGGTTTGAGTCCTGGCTCTGATTCCACCCCAGTTTCCTGCCAATGCACACTCTGGGAGGTGGCAGGTGATGGTCCAAGTACTTAAGTCCCAGTCACCCAAGCAGAAGAACAAGATGCAGTTTACAGCTCCTGGCTTTTGCCTGGCCTAGCCCCAGCTGTTGTTAGCATTTGAGGAGTGAACCAGAGGATGGGGGATCTCTTCTTCTTTTCTTCTGTTTCTCTGCCTTTCAAATAGATTAAATAAATAAATAAAATATTTTCAAAAAAATCATATGTTGAGGGGCTGACTTTGTAGTATAGCAGGTTGAACCATGGCCATTGACACCAGCATCCCATATGGGCACCAGTTCATGTCCTGCTGCTCTGCTTCTGATCTAGCTCCTGCTACTGCACTTGGGAAAACAGTGGAAGATGGCCCAAATGCTTGGGCCCCTACCACTCACGTGGGAGACCTGGGAGAAGCTCCTGGCTACTGGCTTTAGCCTGGCCCAGTCCTGGGTGTTACTGCCATTTGGGGAGTAAACTAGTGGATGGATGCGCTCTCTCTCTGTCTCTCCCTCTCCCTCTGTAATTCTGCCTTTTAAATAATTAAATAAATCTGTATTAAAAATTCATTCCTCCAGGACCTCAGAATGGGACTGTATTTGGAGACCAGGGCCTTCAAAAAGGTAACTGAGTTAAAATGAGGTCACTGGGGCTGGGCCCTAATCCCACATGACCAGTGTCCTTGTGAGAAGAGAACATCAGGACACAGACACAGAGGAAGAGCTGCAGAGGGAAGCCTCGGAAGAAACCAGCTCTGCTGACTCCGTAACCTTGGCCTTCACACTTGATCTTAGCCAAGAGGCCGAGAAGTGATAACCTTGACCTTCTATCCCTCCAAGCTTCTGCTGCTTACACCACCAGGCTGGCACTTTGCTATGGCAGCCCCAGCAGACAGATCCAGCTCCGTGCCATCCCCATGTGGACATCATAACCCACGGCCTCTTACGGAGACCCCAGCCTCCTGCTTGCCCAGGGCAGCCTTAGCTTCTATACTCACAGCTCGGACTTGTGTCTTGCTGTTTCTCTGGTGAGGTGAGGCCAGGGGCTCCTGGGAGTGGGCTGTCTTTCCTCTAACAGGTCAGTGACATCCTTTCCGGAGCAGCCCTGCATGTGTGACAGAGCAGGAGGTTCAGGTTGCCCCCCTCAGTGCCCTGTCACTGGCTTAGACATCTGGAGAACACAGCTGCCCACCCAGGAGTGGGCTCTTCCAGGGGACAGGCTGTCCTGTGTCTTTTTTATTTTTTTAAGATTTATTTTATTTATTTTGAAAGGGAGAGTGACACACAGAGAGGGGCCTTCCATCCACCAAAATGGTTCACTCACCAAATGGCCTCAATGGTTGGGTCTGGGCCAGGCCAAAGGCAAAAGCCTGAAACGTCATCTGGATCTCCCATAGATGGGTACCAAGCACTTGGGCCACCTTTTGTTGCTTTCCCAGGCACAGTAGCAGGGAGCTGGATCGGAAGCAGAGCAGCCGGGACTGGAACCAGCGCTCTGATGTGGAATGCCAGCCACACGAGCGGCAGCTCCACCCTCGGCACCACACCATCCAGCTGTCCCAGCTCTTGGTGTCCTCTGTGGTGTCCGGCACAGGAGACAGTCCTGCGCCAAGAGACACTGCAGACTGGAGGGAGAAGGTCACCACGTAGAAGGAGCCAAGGACCATTGAGTGGTAAAAATGATGGAAAGCGAGGAACAGACCCCTTTATTGGAGGGTTCACTCCATCCCCTGGCTTCATTTGTTCCTTCCAAATCCCAATAGTCCCACATCTCAGGCCACAGCACAGGACCCCAGGGAGCCACCACTTGTCCTAAAGGGTTACACCAGACCAAATCATAGCCCTGTGACAAGCAGACTAAAAAAATCCCTTGTCATCCAACTGGCTAACAAATGCAGCTGCAAAGAGGCCGAGCAGCAGTAGCAAAACCTCTCACAAATCTCCCAAGGGAGCCCAGGCAAGCAAAAGCGGACACCCGCCCAGCCCGAGGAGATGAGTCCAGCTGGGCTCGCCCCAGCTCCCCAGTATCACCACCACGGCTATGCCGCAAGGACACCCTCGTGCAAATGCACCCGGGCCACATTTTAATTAAATGCTGTGTGCACAAAGCACCAAGAAGAGAAAGAGAGCAGGCAAGCAGCTGCGGAGACCCCTCCTCCACTCCCGGCCAGAACAGCAGCTCATTGTGAGTGTGCAGACTCTGGAAGACGCGATCTAATCACACCAGGCATGGCCCTGTCTACAGATGCCTGGATCCTGCAGTCCAAGAGGAGGTGGAGGGAGAGGGGACAGAGAGAGAACAGAGCAAGAAGGGGAGGGGAGGAGAGGGAGAAGGAGCTCCTGCAACCCAGCTATTTATAAGATGCCCAAGTTGCAGCTCCTCCTTGCTTTTATTCACCTGAAAATGCTGCCGTTCCTTTGTCCAGGATGTGCACCTGCTAACACGCATCCCCTACTCGCTGAGCCACGGTGGCCTCAGCAGGGAGATGTGAAAACCAGCTCCAAGCTGACCAACATCTGAGTTCACTACCTGCAGAGGGCAGGGGCCCCACACTGAGGAGGCTTTCAGAGGGTACTTCTAAAATTCGTGGAAAATGGAACTGAAATACACATTTTCATGTAAAAAATTGTTTTAATTCAATGCATACTTTTTCTCATAACCTGTGTTTCTCCATGATTTTGTGGAGACTCCTCATATTAGTGCAGCAAGCAATAATGCGGCAGTTCCGATATCTGACATCCAATTTCTGACCTACTGGTATCTACGGGGCTGTGGGGGAGGAAAGGGCACGTAAGTCAGCCTGCAGGGCCAGGGATGGCTTCCCGGAAGTGGTGTTCTTTCATCTTGCTTTTGAGGAACAAGTGAAATTTAGCTGCAGAAGGAAGAGAAGAGTCAAGTACAAAGGGATCTGAGAACAAGCAATGAGCAGGGGCTTAGGAACAGGCAAGAGGCAGGCTGCAGCATTTGGGGGACCATAAGCAGCACTGTTTTTAAATATTTATTTATTTATTTGAGAAGCAGAATTACAGAGAGAGGGAGAGACAGAGAGAGAGGTCTTCCATCCGCTGGTTCACTCCCCCAATGGCCACAGTGGCCTGAGCTGGGCCAATCCAAAGCCAGGAGCCAAGAGCTTCACCTGGGTCTCCCACGTGGGTACAGGGGGCCCAAGGCTTGGACCGTCTTCTGCTGCTTTCCGCAAGCAAATTAGCAGGGAGCTGAATTAGAAGTGGAGCAGCCAGGATTCAAACCAGCACCCAAATGGGATGCAGGTGCCACAGGCAGAGGAGTGCCAGCCCCACACAAGAAGCATTTTTGGGCTAGCATAGAGCATAGTTGGGGGACAGGACAGGATGAGTTCAGCCAGAAAGAAGGCAGCAAGACCATGAGAGAACTCTCGGCAAGCAAAGGAGCCCGACTAAAATACTACTCCAAGGCCAGGCCTTTTGCTCGGTGGTTAGGATGCTATTGGGATGCCTGCGTCCCATATCAGAGAGCCTGGTTTGAGTTCTAGCTGGTCCATTTTCAGTCTAGCTTGTGCACCCTGGGAGGCAGCAGATGATGGCTCAAGTGCTTGGGACCCTGCCACCCATGTAGGAGACCTAGACAGAGTTCCTGACTCCTGGCCCTGCCCTGGCTGTTGTAGGCACTAGGGGAGTGAACCAGCAGACGGAAGACCTCTCTTTCTCTTTTTCTCTTTCTGTTTCTCTGCCTTTCAAATAAGAATAAATAAATCCATAACTTGAGAAACACTATTCCATATGCCAGGCTCTCCCAGTGACGTGGAGCCACTGATAAGGTGACCACGGGGCAGGAGGGAAGAACTAGAGGCATGGAGAGCTGTCAGGGTGGGGCTCCTCCCTCCTGGTCTTTCACTGACCAAGGACACTTACAAACAGCAAGTGATCCCCTGCGACACCACCAGGATGTGGCTCTCACACTTCCTGCCCACATCCCCCACCCCACTGCACCACCCCTGGGTGGGGGCAGCAGGCAGCCGTGCATGGGGAAGTCACCCCCCGAAGATGCTGCACACTGGCTCTCCTGCATCCAGCACCATGGAGACCACTGCTTGGGAAGGGACCACTGCTGTTCCGAAGAGCAGCGGGGTAAGATAGCAAGCACATGGAACAGGAGTAGCAACGGGAAGGCGTGTGTGAGTGCCACTCCGGGGCTTGCATAGGGCCAGAAAAATGCCTGGATGAGCACATAGGACTCTGGTACCAAAGTTTGTCTGCAGGAGCAGCACTGGAAGAGAGAGAGAGAGAGCTTGTGAGGTGCGACAGAGGTTGATACTATGCATCTTCGGTCGCATGGATCTTTATCAGGTGCATGGGCTGCTTTGTTCAACAAAAGCGAATGCAAGACCAGGAAACCACACAGAGCATCATTCTCCGAGCTGAATGCAAGCTGCCTACTGCAGGCTCTGGTTCACAGAAGTGTTTCCAGGCAGGGGCTCTAAGGGGCACAGGCACAAGGCTTCCCAGAGAAGGGGACGCAGAGGGAAAACACTCCAGGGACAAGAGATGGTGCTGAGTGCATGTGGCCCGGGGTGGGGGGGCCCTCTGAGCAGTGGATCCGCCTCTGTGGTGTCCACCATGGGAGAGCCACAAAAAAGCTGAGCTTGTCCAACCAACAGGGGCGCCAGTCCTGAAGAGTTTGCAGCGCAAGAAAGGGAGGCCTTTGCAGCCACGGACACAATTTCAGATGCTGCTCCTGGAAATCTTGGGCCGGTCTTTGCATTTCTTCTGCCTACCAGGGGTCTGTCAGCGGGAGACCACCTCAGAAATTCCCTTGGAAGACTTGGCGTCATTTCATCTCACCCACCGCTCTACTCCCGGCCTCACAATTCAGAAATAAAAAGGAACAAGTACATGTAATTCTCCCATGCAAGGGTCCACTCTTGATGCTAAAATCAAACATCTTCCTCTTGAATCTTCACATATAAAAAGCACACCAGTCCTCCCAGAGATTTTTTTCTACTTCTTCAATCAGCTGATGCGCTACAGTTTTGAGTGAT